>OY720675.1:167651409-169068409 GCA_963170755.1 Amphimallon solstitiale | reverse complement strand
TTTAAATTTTAAAGACAACTCTCTCTTTTTACTTTCTTATACGTAGTATAAGGAAGTATTGTGATGATGAAAATTTTCGACCTCGAGATTTTTGCAGATGTCCACGTTTTGAGGTCCCCTGATACCAAAAAAGTGGTTTTTAAAAAATGTCTGTGTGTCTGTGTGTGTGTGTGTGTGTGTGTCTGTGTGTGTGTGTGTGTGTGTGTGTGTGTGTGTGTGTGTGTGTGACCACGATAGCGGTCAAACCGCTGTAGATATCAATTCCAACTTTTGTATTTACGAATATAATCTCCCTCTTGAGAACTGATTAGATTTTGAGCAAAATCGCCAGACCGGAAGTAGTAGTTTACTTCAGTGAAAAAATCGAATTTTGCAAATATGTCGTCAATTACTAAGTTTAAACAAATTTATAAAGGATTCAAATGTACTCAAAATTAAATTTGAGAAAAATTGTATTAATAAAGTTTTTCGAAATTCCTACCGGAAGTAGGTCTTTTATTCTTATCGAAAATCAGTTTTTTGCGAATATCTCGCAAGTCATGCTTTCTAGGCAGGTACATTACGAGTATAAAAGTATTTAGAATGTACTTTTAAATATCTTTTGTATAAAAAAAATTTCAAAATTCAGACCGGAAGTACCATTTTTACTCTTATCGAATAGCGATTTTTTGCAAATATGTCGTAAATTATGCATTCTATATATATTTATGAAGAGTACAAAAGTATTTAGAGTTGGATTTGGAATATTTTTTGTATAAATGAAATTTCAAAATTCGGACCGGAAGTAACACTTTCATACGTATAAGAAAGTCGTGTGGTGGCCACACCTCATTTTTTTGTAATACTTTCTTTTACAATCCTGGACCTATGCTGAGTAGCGGTGCTGACGTAAAGTGTAACGGAAGTATCGTTACAGATGGAGCTCTCGGCACCTACGAAACTTTTCCCGTTCTGCCAAAAGACCAAAAATTAGGTAGATTGCTACCCCGACCTAACAACTCAAACCTCTCGCAATAGTTGTTGTAGGCCATCTGAGTCTAAGATTTTAGCTCTGCTCTATAATATTTGAATATATTAATATTAAAAGTGCTATGCCTTCAACTCGTTAGTCTTTCGTGTTACTAAACAGTTGCTCCGGTACACTTCGCTCGTGATTAATAAAACACGTGACCAAAATAATTTTTATAAAACTTAATGCATTATTAATTAGTTTATATTATGAAAAGCAAGAGCTGTGAGCAGTCTTTAAAACCCTGAACTTATTTTATACTTATTTGCTAATGAACTTAAGCTTTGTGTTTACGAATGGTTTTCATAATTGTATAGACTAACTGCTATGATAACGATAGGGTTGGCAATTGGAGGTACATTCAGGGCCGTTCCGTGCGGGGGAACAGAATGTGCACTTGCACGGGGCGGCAGAATCAGGGGGCGGCACGGAGGAAAAATAAAGGACATTTAAAAATTCACTGCCAATATGCGTAGTGATAAAATCGAATAAAACTACAACAATAATACTTTTATTTGCTTTTTAGTTTAATTTTTAATAAACCGGTTAGTCAAGTAATTATTAGCTGCCCAATTTATAAATACATATACAATTGTGAATAGTCGCAATCGGGGAATTACAAGCAAAATACCAACTAGCAAGCGTTAACACTTTTATCAAGGAACTACCCAATGATATAGGTCAAGTGCTCAAGTGCCATATTGTGTTACTTTTCTTTCTCTCTCTATTCTAGGAACCAAACACGAATATAATGTTCATTTCTCTCTTGCCTTATTTTTGGGGAAGTTCTCCAGGGAAATAACCTTTACTTCGGGGAAATATTGCACCTGATTTATATAGAGCAAAGCCGATGTGAAACACTCATATTATTATTAAATGTTGTTTGTGTTACAACTTGTGTTGCGGATCAATTATTATTTTCATAATTTTTTACTTCCTAAACAGTGTTACATACGGCGTTATTACAGAGAAGGGAGGCGCCAAAGTTTAGTTTGCACGGGGCGCCAAAAGGGTTAGGAACGGCACTGGGTACATTGTAAGACTACTTAAATAAATAATGTAATTCGAAATTGGAGACAGTAATAGTGATATCACTTTGCCCAGTTTTGAATAGTATTACTCATTACGAGTGATGATATGGATCGGCAGTCAAGGATACATTGCAGAAATGAACTTAAATAAGTAATGTAATTCGAAATTGGGCAGTGATGACATCACTATTAGTGTACCCAATTTCGAGTTACATTATTCATTTAAGTCCAGTACCCCTGACTGCCGATCCACAATAATGACATTTGATTACCATGCGTGAAATGTCAAAAAGATTATGAATAATTCTTATAAATGAGTGAACGACGCAAACTATCATAAAATAATTTGCATCTTTAACATAGTATTCCGTATCTTATAAAAAATATGAAACACTATGTAAAGCGACTTTTTGTGTGATTAAAGAATTATACCGTATGTGTCAATTTTAATTAGCCATAGGCGATCAATCCATGCAATATGTTGCAACGAGGTATCCCTACTTTCCTTTCCAATGCCAGCGACGCGACAACCGACACATGCTCGCAAATACAAGTTAGCACTTAACAGTAACCATTGGACCACCGACCCGTGTGTTTCTAATGCGTTCAGAAATAATATTTACGAGTTGCAAGGATTTGTTTTTTTTTCCTTTCAGTAAATGCAGAGAATTATTAAGCTACGTTCACGCTGCATGACACAAACAAAAGCATAATTCTAATAAAATTAAAAAATAACCCTAATAAAATAAATAAAAAAGGATTCCTCCCTGCACAGCAAGACATTACCCTAGGCGGTCGTAGAAATTTACTCTTACGTTTTCTAACATGTGAGCAGTTACTGAATTAGCAGCCTCAATTATTTTTTCTCTCAAGGCAACTATGTTCTCTGTTCTACCAACTTCATGGGTATAAATAATATTTTTTAAATATCCCCACAAAAAAAATCATTTGGAGAGAGATCAGTAGATCGCGCAGGCTATTTGATGTTACCCGTTCCAGTAATAAGACGGCCAGGGACCACAATGTGTCCCCACCTAAACATTGAATGCAAAATCTGGGTCGGGATCGGAGAATATCGTTGTGAGGTCGGTTGTTGTCGGCATTGGTGACGGACAGTAGGGGTAACACGTTGCCACATATTATATTCATACGTATAGATCGCACGTAAACATTGAATCCCTATACCTAATGATATTTGACACATGCGGTATAAACATCCAGAAATAGCAGTATCAAATATTGATACTAAGTTCCTAGGGATAAGGATTTTGTTAGATCAACACATTTCAAAATGCAATTTTTTGATGTTTTATCATGTGATGTTGCACACGTATAAAACGATCTCTCGTCAAAAGGGATATATTTTATCCTAAAAGAAAAGTTTTCCTGCATTATGTTTAATTATTGATGGGTGAGAAAAAAAAATGTGACTTAAAATTTCTACAGGCGGTAGCACATTCGTAAAATTTATTATGCATTGTTAAATCCTTTTATGTAAATGTCTTCTTACATTTTGTTTGTCTAATAGATATTCTTTCAATCGAAAGAGTTGCAGTATACGAAAAAATGTGCTCAATGATTACTTTATGGAATAGTAAATATTAACTAAGCTCTAAAAGATTTTGTCTAGGATTTATGTATAGAATTTTACAGAATATTGATTTTTATAAATTCTTATTTAAATACTTCTTTATTTTTAATTCCCAAGATGTATTTCAAATTTTATATTCATTTATTTATCTCTGTTTAATAATAACATCAGTATGACAGTGTCTTATTAATTGAGTTCAAAGTGTTTAATCGCTGAGGTATATATCTCATGGGCTCATATTATTTTCTACATTGTTCCTTGAAAAATTTACCAAGTGTCATCCTAGTTGTAGTGGACAAGTGACACTAACTTCCAACTATATGAACATTACAGTTAGATTGTCAATTTTTGTATAACGTAAATATGATATTACGTTCTCACGAATGTAAACATTGTCCAAAATACTTACAAATCTATCCCATTAGTGACTAAATAATTATAGTCACAGTTGCACCAATAACGCTAAAATAAGTATGTATGAAGATATAGCCACAGTTTTGGAGGATTTTCTTAGTAGCTGATTGCGTAGAGAGGTCCATCGATATCACGATTCGACTTTTAGGATTTAAGAGGATTATCCGAGGACTATGCCGTACCTCAGGCCGCAGGTACCGAGAAAACTAGTAAATGAATTAAGAGTCTTCTATACCTACCCGTTTATTTATCGAGAGTGAGACTCATCTGAATACATTCCGATTTGCTAATATGACGTTTAGGAAAAAAGGCGTGTAGAAATTTACTCGGACTATATTTAGTAAACAGTTCGGCACCGAGACATACTTTTTATGATTTCTTGAAGCTACTCTGTTCTCGAGAACGGCGATGTTCATATAAAAGAAGCAACTGTCTAATATAAATAATGTCATATATAGTAGAAGTAAAATAAGAAACATTACAGTTTCTAAATAGGTAATTTTAAAAATAATTAGAATTTCACATGTACACGGTTAGGAGGATAAGTAATTTAAAAGAAACTAAAATGAAATTTCCAATATAAATGCTTTGCGTCAACATTTGTATAGTTGAAATATTGATAAAACAACTAATTATCAAGTAAAATACTGTTGTGTTTTAGTAGACAGTAATAATAATAATAATATTGTTTTCAATCCTGATTTCATATTAATCTTTGTTTTAAGTACCTATAGTTATAGTTTTGTTGAGTATATAATAAATTAATAAAGAAAATATCGACAAATACATTTCATGATCGTACCAGACGCACAAATAATATCCTGTCTTTTTTGTGGAATGTGTGAAAATAAGATCTGATATATGTCAGTGTTCAAACACTACTGCAGAGGTGAATACTTATAGTTGTCTTATTCTGTAATCAGTAAAAATTACCCCTTTTAACTAACACAGTTTAATAGGTAATTCGTGTAGTCATAGTTACTTATTTAAAACTTCTTGAAATTGGAAAGCCAAATAGCGAAAAGAAAGTCAGTAATACATTCCGCTTAAAAAAAGGCTAGAGGAAGAATAAACTACTACTTCCGGCTTGCCGATTTTCCTGAAAATCTAATCAGATCTCAAGAGGAACATTATGCTCGTAAATACAAAATTTGGAATTGATAGCTATAGCCATTTGACCGCTATCGTGGTCACACACACACACTGACAGACATTCATCATCATCATAATACTTCCTTATACTACATATAAGAAAGTAATAAATCTGTTACGCTAAAAGACACGTTTTCACGTAAACATAACAATTGAGATATGTGCTGTTGAACTCAAATTACCTCACACCGTTGTGCTTGTAGTGCTTTACAGACAAGCAGATTTTGATGTGTTTTTGGAAAACTTTTCTGGTATTTTAGACACATTGAACATAAGAAGTCGACCAGGTATTATCGGTAGATCAGCGACTTAAAGATTTCTGTAGTGTTTACAATTTCTATTGGACTATTTACCAGCCAACATGTGTGGTTAAGGATTGTGCATCTATATATTTTGAACAACTTTTTGTATATATCTCCCATACATTTTTTTCAGTAACCTCTCCATATAATAATCTTTCTGGCCATTCTAGTAAAATATTGGAGTTATCATTACTATTTTCTTGTAACAAAGATGAATATATTTAGGTACAGGCGTAAGTTCTGTAATAATTCATTAAATACCTTTTTTTGGAACGTTAGATAGGCACTCGTGGTTTACTGTTTACGAATACAGCTGCACCGATGAAGACTTCAACATTTTCAAATATCTTTGGATATGCTAAAAAGGTTTTATGACCTTAGAAAATAAGTAGCCGATTTTATGGAAATTAAGGAAAAACCATTGCTGGAAATACGTGATCCTAAATGGCTGTGTGACTTAGCATTAATGGTAAATATCACAGGACACTTAAATGATTTGAACTTGAAGTTTAAAAAAAAATGTCAACTGGTTAACGAGTTGTACAGCCATTTAAAAGCTTTTCAGAATAAAATTCGCTTGTGGGAAAGACAAATGAGTTTTCAATTTTCAACACTAGCCAGTCACGAAATTATTGTTTACGGTCGCTATGCTGAAGAATTGAAACTACTGTCACAGCAATTTACAGATCGGTTTTCCAACTTCAAGAACATGGATAACTCCTTCAGCCTTTCTATAAATCCGAGTGAAAGCAATGTGGAGGAGGTTCCTTTACACCTGCAAATGGGGTTCTCACCGAGCTTCAGGAAGACGCATATTTGATGTCTAAATTTAATGACTTGGAACTCAGTGAATTCTACAGTACATACCTTGCTGAACAAAATACACACAGCTGAGAGCTTTCGCACGAAATATAATTTGCGCATTTGGAAGCACGTATAAATGTGAAGTTTTTTTTCAATTGTGAAAATTAATAAAAGTAAGCATCGCACTAGGCTTACAGATGAGAATTTAGAAAAAACTTTGCGTCTGTGTTCTAGTAGAATTGACCCTAATATTGATCATCTTGTTTCTGAACTTCAATCTCAAGCCTCTCATTAATTTCTTCTGATTGCTTATCTTTTTTTTTAGCTTATTATTATTTATGCATTATAAATAAATGTGTGAACTTTTATCGCTTTTTATTTACTACTACTTATTATCAACCTACGGCCCGCGACTTGATTAATGTTCTGAAGTTGGGCCCACAACCAAGCAAAGGTTGCCCATACCTGGTTTACACCTGCAAGAACATACCAATTCAAACGGGATGCAGCTATGAGCAAGTTGTCAGAGCATGCATTCGCTGTTCCGGTCATAGTTAGACACTTTTATTTCTTACAGTTGTTTTCCATGTATCGTTATTCTGATTTTTACTTATGGAATTTCCTGTATTTTCATCATACTTTCGTCATTATTACATTTTATTCTATACAGGGTGGGGCACCTCATTTCCGTCGGTTTATATACGAAAAGCGGTAATATGTTTTATTTTTATTTTTATTAAAGGTTGTGTAGGTTCATTAGGGGCACGTTTTAAAATTATTTTGAAATATACAGAGTGATCCAAAAAAAATTGGCACACCAAAGTTATGAAAATTTAAATGGAACACCCTATATATTATGGGATATTTTGATGCTATAAGCTAAATTAAGGCCACTTCATGTTATATTCCCTATACCTAACTCAACCTCTTTTCAAGATATTTCACTATTTTTGAAAATGTAGATCAAAATTTCAGAGACATTGCTGTCTTCCATATTTGAGCGAATTATTTTAAATTGTATTTAATGTATACTCAAAGCATTAGACTCTAAGATTAGCTAAAGCTGATATCTAAAAATTATACAGGGTGTTTAAAAACTACATTTCTGTTTTGGCTAACATTAAAGGCAAATAACTTTCTTATTTTAAATGGAACAACCTGTATTTATTGCCATTTTTAGATTCTAATTTTAATTGTTTTTAAAACTGTATTAGGGTTTCCTATACCTATCTCTTATAGTTTTTTGGTAATTTAGGATTTTCAATTTCAAACACTAATTTCTTGCAATTTTTTGCAAAAGTAGGCTTTGCCGCTGTTATTAATACTTCAAACAGATAAATTATTTGACAGTGACAGTACATATTAGTTAAGACATCAACGCTATTCGACGTCGTTTAAATAATTTTAATTATTTAAAATGAGAACCTACTCTGAAAACGAAAAGGTGGATATGATTTTAGTAATCGGAGAGTGTGGCGAAAATTGCTTGCTAGCATCAAGAGTTTATGCTCAAAAATATCCTAACAGGCGTCATCCTGACAGGCGGTCATTAGAAAATTTATTGCAAGTTTTCCGAAGAACAGGAAGTGTGCGTTGTCAGAAACCAGAACGGCAAAGACCAATTACGGGAAATGAAGAAAATGATTTTGTTGTTATCGGATCTCTGGCAGAAATTCCGCATACAAGTCAACGAAAAATATGTGAAACCACTGAAATAAGCAGGCGGAGCGTCGGAAGAATTATAAAAAGGCACAACTTTTTCCCGTATCGTATTCAATTACACCAAGCACTTTTGGAATTAGATTACGATAGACGACTCGTTTTTTGTTTATGGGTTTTAGAAAAGTTTAGTGAAGATGAAAATTTCTTCGATTTTGTACTTTTTTCGGATGAGTCATCATTCCACAATAACGGATTAGTTAATAAACATAATTTTCATTACTACAGTGACGAAAATCCCCATTTTTTTAGAACTATTGACAGGCAACACAGGTGGTGTGTCAATGTATGGGGTGGAATAATTGGAACTCAAGTGGTACGTCCGTTCTTTTTTGATGGTCACTTAAACGGCGCCATGTTTCTTCGATTTTTAAGAGACAATTTGCCTGTACTTTTGGAAAATATACCACTTAAAATTCGTCAAAGGATGTGGTTACAACTAGACGGTGCGCCAGCGCATTTTCAAGTAAATGTAAGAAATGAATTGGATAAGCAATATCCTAATAGGTGGATAGGACGCGGCGGTCCACAGAATTGGCCAGCAAGATCCCCAGACTTAACGAGTCCCGATTTTTTCTTATGGGGATATGTCAAAAATATCATTTATGATACACCACCAACCACACCCGACGATATGAGAGAACGAATAAAAATAGCGTTTCGTTCTATAACACCAAATATTTTAACAAGAGTTAAACAGTCCTTTCAAGAGAGAATTCTATTATGCATTGAAACAGATGGACATCATTTCGAGCACTTGTTAAAACATTAGTTTTCTTTTACAATTTAAGTTTTTTGTTTGTTTAATAAAGTATTATTTTTTATTTACCTAGTTATGAAGCCTTTTAATTAATGTGAAACAAAACCAATCATCCCGATAGGTTAATAAATATTAGCATTTTGAAAAATAGTTCGCAAGAAATTAGTGTTTGAAATTGAAAATTCTAAATTACCAAAAAACTATAAGAGATATGTATAGGAAACCCTAATACAGTTTTAAAAACAATTAAAATTAGAATCTAAATATGGCAATAAATACAGGGTGTTCCATTTAAAATAAGAAAGTTATTTTCCTTTAATGTTAGTCAAAACACAAATGTAGTTTTTAAACACCCTGTATAATTTTTAGATATCAACTTTAACTTATTTTAGAGTCTAATGCTTTGAGTGTACATTAAATACAATTTAAAATAATTCGCCTAAATATGGAAGACAGCAATGTCTCTGAAATTTTGATCTACATTTTCAAAAATAGTGAAATATCTCGAAAAGAGGTTGAGTTAGGTATAGGGAATATAACAGTAAGTGGCCTTAATTTAGCCTATAGCATCAAAATATCCCATAATATACAGGGTGTTCCATTTAAATTTTCATAAATTTGGTGTGCCAAATTTTTTTGGATCACTCTGTATATTTCAAAATAATTTTAAAACGTGCCCCTAATGAACCTACACAACCTTTAAAAAAAATAAAAATGAAACATATTACCGCTTTTTGTATATAAACCGACGGAAATGAGGTGCCCCACCCTGTATTTTTTCGTTGAAGAAAGCAGGAGCATTGAGGAAAAGAAATAGAATAAAATGGCACAATGACGAAATTATGATGGAAATACAGGAAATGCCAGAAGTGCAAATGAAAATAATGATATATGGAAAACAATTCTCCGTTTGAATTGGTAGTTTGCGAGAATTTCAGTACAAATTTGGCAACACATTGTGTCACGGTTAGTAAAAAAAAGTACGAAAAAGGCGACCGACATAATCTTGTCAATACAATCAGTAATACATCCAACGTAAAAAAGTGGTCGCTTCTGTACAGAAGAAATTAACGTACTTTTCTGGCGGATCAATTACCTGATTATTATAATAAAAACATACTTAAATTTAGGTTACATGTATTACTGAATGTATTGACAACATTATGTCGGTCGCCTTTTTCGTACTTTTTTTCACTAACCGCGGCACAATGTGTTGACAAATTTGCACTGAAATTCTCGCAAAACATTAAAACTTTAAAAAATCATTATATGTATTGTTTTAGAAAAAAAATTGCGAAAATGGGCACCGGTAACTTCTAGATAAAGGTTCATAGTTTCTACAAACGGAAGATGAAACCAAAATTCTGTCATTTGGCTGACATATTTCACCGCCCGTATTATAGGAATTTAACATGCGATTGACCAGTATAGAAGACTCACCCGGTATTTGAAAAAAAGGTAATATTTCTGAGATAACTGCACACTTCTCATAAATTTGACCATGAGATAATTTAAAGAATAATTGATTCGGATGCGTACATTGGTAGGATAAATAATATAAAAATAACTAAAATGAGATTTCGAAGTGCTTTGCATCAACATCTGTATAGTTAAAATATCGGGAGAGAAAACAACTAATTAGTAATTATTAAGTTGAATACACTGTTGTATTGTCTGGGTAGGCAGTAATAAATAAATATTAGAAAATACAAATACATTTTTATGATCGCACCAGACGCATAAAAAATACCCTACCTTTTAAAAGGGATGTGTTAAAATCAAATCGAATGTGAGCCAGTGTTGAAAGTTCAAACATGACTTCAAATGTGAACACCTATATTTTTAATCAGTAAATTAATCAACACGTATCAGTTTTATTATGCTGAATGTGAGTAACTATATCAGTAAAAATTATGGCATTTCCTGTATTTCCATCATAATTTCGTCATTGTTGTATTTTATTCCATTTATTTTCGTCAGTGCTCCTGTTGCCTTCAGTGTATGGGCTACTTACTAATTGAAGGTGTTGTTTCTAGCGTCTAAATATATTTTGTGTGATGTCGGATACTTTTTTTTTGTAAAATAAATGCATCTTTTAGGGCATTAATATTAAATTGTTATTGTTATAAATTAATATTATTATTATATGTTACCTATATATTAATATACCCATACACGCGTCTGAATACGTAATAAGTAGCATATAAAATAAATTAAGGCTGGCGTTTAGTTTTCAGTTTGGTGGTGATGAAGAATATAATGTGGGGGGGTAGGATTAGGTGTCGGTAATGTGGCGGTTCATGTTGGCAAATAGTCGAACTTAATTGAGGATGAGAGATGAAGCAATAGAAATGTAGATTGCTATTACAGCAACAAATTTATATCTGGGGCTTTTAAATGAACTCGAACATAGACAGACAAAAAACTAACACGCACAAAAAATTATTAAAGAAACGCTTTCAACACGTTTTTGTCTCCATAGTATTTTAAATTTATGCTAGTATTTATTACGAACCTGACTATATAGAAATAATCTCAACAGTTAAGCATCAATAAATACAAGCATTCATTTATAGCAATTTATAAAATTTCAAGTAGGTACACCTTATAAAATAAATAGGAATAAAACGATTCATGTTTGGGAAAAACATTTTTTGAAGTAATAATAATAACAATATTTAGTAATTCATGTGACTATAAACATGGTAAAGAACAAGTCAGTTTGTAGTATTCTTTCTCGCTTAATTTGTAATGTGTTTAATGAATTTTGGATTTAAAACATGGGTCATTGTAAAAAGAATGATGGACAATGCCATCAAGCTTCTATTGCCGCACAAAAACTGTTAAAAACTAATGAAAATAAAATATTTATAAGTGACATTTTGTGTGATGTGTTACAAAGGGTAGAAAAAGTAGAACAGTCGACCATAGACTGCAGTTTTATTCTAAACATTGTGTCATGAATGTAGACCGGACGTATGAGGCCGAAATTACGACGGACAAAAGAAATAATGTATAACATCACGCAGTTATTGAATAGCACTATTCGTATGGTGTTGCAACATCTGGTTTCGTCGAGAAAACGGACAGCAAAAAAGTCTATTTTAATGTTAAATTCCTTTCTTCTATTTACCTACCTTATATTTCGTGAGATTAATAAAGTACGGAGAATTTACTCGATTTGAACTACAATATAAACAAATAATAACGTATTTTGTATTTTATAGATCACCACCCACTTGTTATCCAATTATATAAATAAAATTAAAAACTTTTTAAAAATACAAAATTTCAATAGTGCGCGTGGGTGATGAGTCATCGGCCGCTCGTGTCCGGTCTCTGAACATATGAACTAAAACATACAGCATATATTGTGATTTTCGTAACTTTAACTGTGTGTTTAGGAGATATGATTCAGAATGTAACCAGAAAAGATCAATAGGTATTAATTACTTACGTTTGTATTTTAGTCCACAATTAATTTTCATACTAAATCTGTTTAATTATAGGCTGTCTATAGGTGACACTAGTGTTTTTGGCAAAAATCAACTGCGCTTCTGTACTTAACATTAGTCATATTTTATTATCTTCTTAAATAATATTGGAGATGCGCAACATTCAGAAGTGAAAGTAATTATTTTAGTTGTTAAACGTACCTAAATATATTTTACCGAACTGAAGTAAGTTTGCCAAAATAAGGTTTAGATTTTTCATATTATAAAAAGATGACATATCTACTAATATATTCTTTTAATAGACTTCTCGGACTTACCTAATATTTCACTATTAATGACAACATAAAGAATTTTTGGTATAAACCACCGAAAAAGAACCAAACTGACGAAACGGTTGAACATGCAGAACACATAATTTAAGCCTATTGTGCCATATTTTTATATGGTCTATCAAATCTAGTACCTTCAAGAGATATCTAAAACGTAGAATATTAACTTTCTGTGATAGAAACACCACCGATGTAATATCCTTGGAGAATATACATATAGCCCAGTCAAACTATACCAAAAAATCTCGCATGGTTACATTAATTAGGGTACTTTTGATTTTTTGATATGGTGTATGGATTGGTACACTGTTGCAAAGCCCCAAGTTTTCTTATTTTCCCCACTACCACAGACGCCGCCATCTTGAAGAAACCGCTAAATTTTTTAGCCTCTTTTTACAAAATATCTCCTAAAGTATTAGTTTGAGCAAAACCCCGTTTACGTTCTTATTAAACTAGATAAACTTTTCTACAATTTAATACAAAAACGGAATATTTAGCTTCAATACTTCCCGAGATAGACCTCTTTGAAATTAGA
This sequence comes from Amphimallon solstitiale, assembly GCA_963170755.1. Taxonomy (NCBI): domain Eukaryota; kingdom Metazoa; phylum Arthropoda; class Insecta; order Coleoptera; family Scarabaeidae; genus Amphimallon; species Amphimallon solstitiale. Next base: position 169,055,308 of record OY720675.1, on the reverse strand, counting down.
GATTTTTTTTTTAAAAATGTCAAAATAAAGATTTATAATCGGTTTTTGCTCGATAGTAAGTAAATGGTGTATTCTCCGCTAAAGTCTGACATAGCATTTATAGTAGAGGTAGGTAGCTAAAGTTTAAGACCAAACTGATTCTTCTAGCTCGTTTAGACTATGATACTCTCTTTTGAATATTTTGGTAGTTTTTTAGAAAGACACGTTACGCAATAACTTAATACTGACAAAATTAATGTATCTATTTATTAAAAATAAAAAAAAGTTCATTTATTCTAAGCTTGTATATCTCATATATTCAATAGGTCTATGAATTATATATCAATAAATTTGTAAGTCAATAAATAATTGGTAAATAATTATAAATAAATTATATACTACATAAGTTTCATCAACAAAAGTGTCAGATATACCACAACTTTACATTATAAGAACCAAATGGTGATATTTTGTTATATAAGACAAAATGTGTCTGGACGACAAGCCACATTTAGAGCTTCGGAACTTTAGCTATTTACCTCTACTATAAATGCAGTGTCAAACTTTACCGTAGGATTCACTATATACTTACTATCGAGCAAAAACCAACTAAAAATTTGTGATTTTTACATTTTTAAGAAAAAATCTCTAAATTCAAAGAGGTCTATCTTGGGAAGTATTGGAATACTTTGGAAGATATTTTGTAAAAACTGGTATAGTGCAAAAATTTAGCGGTTTTTTCAGATGGCGGCTCATAAGCCAAAAAGTTTTCAAAAAAGCTTGTTATATTTATCGTGTATAGGTATTACATTTAATCCTTTCTACCAATTATCAATCGGAATCATAGCAAATTAGACGTATAAATATTATTAGTAGGAATAATATAGATTTTGTTATGCTCTGCAATAGTAAATCTTGCAGCTTCTTTGTTTGTGTGTACGTGTATAATATAAAAATTACTTTCGTAAGTTATTGATGTAATTCAAGCTATTGTACATATTTCAAATAGACTCTTATTAATAAATACATAGGTACATATTTTTTAATTATTTAATCATACACTATGAATAAATGAATTAGTATTTATTTAGAGTAATGTATACAATTATAATTTGCGTTAAGCACCGGTAAATCTCAAAATTTATTGAATAAGTAAAAAATGTACCTATATATATTTATAGGTATCAAAATGCCTTTGTAGTCCCGTCGCAGAATTCAATAAATTTGTGCATCAAGAATTAAGTATTTAATTTTCTGAAGTAGACTAAATAAAATATACCTAGAGTTGGTATACCTTCTTCTAGTTTATCCATGTTTATGTGTTTGTTTGGATATTATATTCTGATAATAGTACGAGTAGAAGCATTGTTTAAGTCTTCGAGATTATCAAGATATAAGCTGCAGATTTACTTATTTCAGTACAATACAATACACATGTAATCGTAATTAGATAACATTATAAGAAGTTAATTATATCATATATTAAATCAAGAAAGGTTTTCCCTTTTCGTCCAGTTATCACAACATACATATTTCAAATAATGTCAAACATTCAAAAATTGCTATAAATATACATCGCTCGAAAGTAAACAATGTGTAAGATTATTATACCTATAGCAAATTTATTATCGTTTTCGTTTTTTATAGGTATATATTTTATATTACATTCCGCAAAGTGTTAAACTGTTGAATATATAATAATAATAATATATAACTGTTTTTATTATTAGACGAAGTATTGTGAGCAATTGTACTTTTGCATAAATAAAAGTACCTATCCTGTAGACATTTTTAATTAATAATAGGTACATATATACGCCTAATTTCAGTGCCCCCTAATGCCCAGAAGCTACACTAATATTCAAGTTCCTGGCGTGATAATTCTGCATCTTGACGGTTTTTCTCCACACTATAGTTGAATTGTAACCCTAATTTCATATAATGTCCACGCATTTTTATTTTGGATACCATTTACAAACGAAGATATTATTTTCGTTGCAGTATTTTTTGTTACAATGCAAACTAATTTTTTGAGGTCCAGGGGGGTGCAAGAATGCTATACTTTATTTGAAAATTACAGATAAAAAATATTTATTTTTACCTCTAAAAGGGGTATTTTATTCACAGTATATAGTGTAAAAACAGCCCAATTAGACATTTAAAAAACCCCTACGACCTCGAATCAAGTTTCCTTAACATAACTGTGTATTTTTTATAACAATTAAATTAATAGTTTCCATTTCTTATCAAAAAAATGTGAGCATGTTTTCAACGTGAATATTGTCCGGTGCCAGCGTACGAGACGCCAGCCTTAACAAAGACATACTTAAATTTACTATGAATGCATTACTAAATGTATTAACAAGATTATATCGGTTGCCTTTTTCGTAGTTTTTTTCAATAACCGCTGCAAAATGTGTTGATAAATTTGCATTCAAATTCTCGCAAAACATTTGGCTGGTATATTACACCGCCCATGTTATAGGAATTTAACATGCGATAGACCGGTATAGAAGACTCTTAATGGACCGTATTATAAGAGAAATCGGATTTCCTTATGTTTCGTGTAATATAATCCAGCGTTTACCATTTAAAAACATTATTATTATAATGGAAATAATAAATAAATAAAATAATAATGGAAATAATTCTAATTTAACAGATAATATATACATGTAACTATATTAAAGAACATTGTAATCGTAATGTAAGAATTTTATGGGGCAATTCCGCTGAAAATGCAACTGCAGACACGTGTTTCGGACTGGTTGCGTCTTTGATTGATGCTTTTCACCTCCAAGGTTACCCCATCTGATTCCTTGGCTTGGAATTGCCCCATAAAATTCTTTATCATATATTATATCCTAAGATCCGCATTCATTTACTTTTTATATATATATTATATTTATACCGGGTGTTTCGGAATTGCACGGCACTATTGTAGGTACTTGTTCTCCAGCATAAAATAAACAAAAAAGTACATATAAATATGTCTCAAATTAATTTATTACTATGATATTGGAGCATAATAGTTACTTATGTAACAAGTCAGTAAAGTGATACTTTATCGAACGAGTCTGATTTACGAGCCAAGCGAGTGAAGCGAGCGCGGCGAGTAACAGACGAGTTCGGTAAAGGTACTTTACTGACGTGGTGCATCCAAATTTTATCGCCAACCGTGAAAATTGTTAATTTGAGAAATAAAGATATAATAACTTATGACAGTTTATGCCAGTGACAAACGATTTATTTTTAAAGTCATCAGTCATGGCTACGCTGACAGATATTAGCGGCAGGTAAAGTACTTTATTGTACAGTACGATAGTGTTTCTTTACCTCCGTAAAACGCTATGGTAACGCATCACTTTACTGACGGTTGGCGATAAAGATATTTATTTAACAATACAACATCCAAAAGAACTATTTGAAAAGTGGCCACCGTTTTGTTGAATGCAGCATTCAGCACGACAAATTCAGTCTTCCTTGGCACTTCGTATAGAGTTTCGTTACTACGTGAAATAAATTCTGTAACTGTTCGCGTTATACAGAGTGTTCACAATTTCGCAAAATCGAAGAAATCTCGTAATTTTTAAATGGAACACCCTGTATATCAGTTCATTTTTGAATTGTTTATTAAATTTCATGTCAGAAACACGTAAGACGTTAATATTTTAAATGTGACTATTACTGAGCTACTGTCGCTTTTTGATATGCTTTTGTTAGTTTTTGCAAAAAAGTCATTTTTTTCAAATGGAACACCTTGTGTATTATTTTATTTTTGAATTTCTAATTAAATTTCACATCAAAAACATGTAAGACGTTAATCCTTCAAAAGTGACTATTACTGAGCTATTGTCTCTTTTTGATATAATTTTGTCAGTTTTGTGGTTTTAATTAATATAGTATAGTACTGGCATTATATCGATGTAACCAGTTTTCAAGCGCGGATCATTTTATCTATTAATATACAGGGTGATCCATTTAAAAAAAAAGCAACTTTAGTCTGGCAATTCCATCTGGAACACCCTGTATAAACCAAAATATTTTTAAAACGTGCGCTTGATGGCGCGCAAGAATATCCGATGACTAAATATTTGATTAACTTTCAAATACGCATGTAATCTTCCGTCCCCGCTTCGTTGCCGGGCCCTGTATATATATGGGTGGCAGACAAAAAAACGCCCCAAGCCGTAGCTCCGTTATTTATTATCCGATTTTAAAAAACGAAATATCAAATAAAATGGTTAAGTAAACACTATCAATTGGCGTAATCAAAATATTATTAGGAACAAAAAGTTTTAACATGCGATAGTCAATTTTTTCTTTTTAATGGCAACGAATATTTTTAATTAATGTTTCGGATAAAGAATATTTTCCTGATTTTGATGATGTATAACACGTCAATTTTTCAACATAAGTTTGAAGTGTGCCGTGGATAGCAATCAAATGCATCAAGTAATAAATACTGTCAATTAGAATGTAAATGTTAATAAATACTGTCATTGTGAAATTTGTGTATCGGTGTGACATTAGTTCAACGTTCTGATTCTTTCTGTGAGTTTAATTCATCATTAACATGGATAGCAATCCACTGACCGACATGTTGCAAGTATACTTTGAATGTAATCGAAATAGTGCTGAAGCTGTGAGACTCTACAGTTATTGTTATCCGACAAGAGAGGTTCCAGACCGTCGTAAATTCGGAAGAATCGAACAGAATTTAAGAAAATATGGAGCCTTCAAAATGCTAAAAAGTAAGAGTCGACAGTTTAAGGAAAATACAGAATTGGATATTCTTTTATGCGTGGAAGAAAGTCCATGGACTTCTACTCGGAGAATTGCAAATGAGGTCGGCGTATCGCACCAAACAACACAAGCGATACTCAAAAAGCACAAGTTCATACCATACATCTCTCAAAGAGTACAAGCACTATTGGAAAATGATCATGGTCGAAGAATGCAATTTTGCAACTTTTTCTTAAATGTTACACAACGAGATCGTAATTTTTATCGAAAAATTATTTGGTCGGACGAATGCAGTTTCAGTAATAATGGCATTTTTATCAGAAAGAACAATCGATGTTGGAGCCAAGAAAACCCAAGAATTATAATTGAGAATAATTTTCAGCAAAGATTCAGTTAAATGTATGGTGCGGTCTTTGGGGTGATCGATTAATTGGCCCATTTTTCATAGATGGCATCTTAAATCAAGCAAAATACCATCAACTATTGCGTGAAAACATTACAAACTTTTTAGATGATTTGCCAATTGCCGAGCTAAACAGAATGTACTTTCAGCAAGATGGCGCCCCTCCTCATAATGCCTTAATAAATGTTGAATGGTTAAATGCGACATTTGCTGAGAGGTGGATAGGGACCAATGGACCAATTCAATGGCCCGCTCATTCGCCCGACCTTACGCCTTATATTTGATATTCAAAAGTTCCCATCGGAAATTCCTTTTGAGATTCTTGGTGTAGCGGCCTTGTTGAAATTATTTGAAACAAATTAAAATTACTAACTACTAAGTAATTAAAACAAAAATTCTGGTATAATAACGTTTCGACATATATCTCAAATTAAAAAATGATTTTAAAAACGGAATACATTCACTGTTGCACAACACAAACTGTAAACAAAGACAAAAACAAATAACTACAGAACATTCTTGAAACAGTTTATATTTTTATTTTAGTTTTAATATTTTATCTGTTGTGACACTTACCATCTTTTTTTTGTAATACTATAAGAAGGATAACTAAATCATTCTATAAATATATGTTATTTAAATTTAAATTAAAAAGAAGGATATCTGTAAATGGAAAATTATACTGTATTAATAATTTTTTACCCCTTAAATAGTGACAAATAGTGGACTTACCAAACATCATTTTCAAAAAATTGTTGTTCTTTTCCTATTTACAAAGGTTTTAGAACAATACTATTTCATACATTTTTATTGTAGTCCCAAAGTTGTTATTTTCAAATACACAGGAAAGGATATTTACTCCGTGTACAATATGTTTCAAAAGTTTTGATCACTGTATAAGCGGGTAAAAAATGTTGAGACCATCGATCTCACTTCTATCGTTTACTGCATTGTTATGTTGTACTATATGGATCATCTCGAGAACATTCCTTGCCTTTGTATCTGATTGTTTTGTTAAAATTTTGGTATTTGTGAAATTGAAAGTATGGTTGAAGTTTGTTTGATGTTTTTTTAAAGCCGTGGAGTTTTTTTGCATATTTATGTCCTTTAATCCTTTCTTCAAGTAACTGTTTTGTTGGACCAATATAAATTTTATCACATGTTTTGCGGGGGATGCTATACACAACGTGTGACTGTTTAAGGGGTGGAATCGGATCTTTAAGTTTAGTATACAAAAATTTAAGATTGCTATTATTTTTTTGACCTATTTTGAAATTGTATGGTTTTACTATTTGGCTGAGTTTTTCTGATAAATTTTTGACGTATGGTATAGGAATGTAAGTAGGTTCGAGGGTCTGTTTATTTGTATTTTTATTTATTTTTGCCTCTTTATTGTAAAATTTATGTAAAGTTTGTTTGATAATTTTTTCTATGAAAATATCTGGGTAATCATTATTGTTTAATATATTTTTAATTTTATTTATCACAACTGGTCGATATTCTGGGCTGGTAAGATAAATTGCTCTGTCGGCTAAGGCTTTAACAACGTTCCTCTTTTGTGACAGAGGTTGTATGGAATTGTAGTTTAAATATCTTCCAGATGGGATGGATTTCATGTACCAAATAGTTTGAATTTACTTTATTAACGTCATGTCCAAGAAATTTATGGAATTATTTTTTTCTATTTCGATAGTGAAACGTAATTGTTTATAGAAAATATATTCAGAAAAATATCTTTTTTTCTGAAACCAAAGCTATGCAGTCGTCTACGTATCTTTTATATAATTTGGGTGGGAAATCTAAGTTTTTTATTGTGTGTTCTTCAATGTGTTCTAATACAAGTTGGGCAATGACACTCGATAGGGGTGCTCCCATAGCTAACCCTTCAATCTGTTTATAAAATTTGGTTTTATACTGAAAATATGTATTAGTTAAAGTTATTTCTATTGCTTCTAAAAAATCTTCAATAGCTAAATTAAGTGGTATATTTGTGTACATTGATTCTACGTCTAGTGATATTAATTTGTGATCAGTATCAAGTTTGGTGTTTTTGAAGTCAAAAGAGTTTTTTAAGTAATATTCATTTTTACCAACAACATTCGATAGTATGCCCGCAAGGTACTTTGATAAGTTTTAAAATAGGCCTTGTATACACGAGACAATAGGTCTAAGTGGATGTTATCTTTGTGTAATTTTGGATAACCATATATTTTTGTTGGTTGAGCATTATTGATTTTTAACAAGGTTGCCGTATTTGGTGATATTAGTTGTATATTTTCTAATTTTTTGATCAATGCGTTATTTGCTTTTGATATTTTGTTGTAGGGTCGTTTCGTAATATTGTATATGTGGTTTCTTTAGTTAATAATATATTCATTTTAAGTTCAGTCTTTTTTGTTCATAATTACAGTTTTATTAGTTTTGTCCGCTACTAAAACTATCAAATGTTGATTTTTTTTCAAAAACTCTTTTTTGTTTCTTTAATTTGTTTTTTTTAGAAAAATGTGATCTGTTTGTGAAGTTTGAGGTTAACTGGAATTTTTAAAATTGGATATGGTGTTGCAAATTTTTGAACGTAGTTGGTTTTTACCTCTTTCATTTATATTTTCTATAAAAGCTTCAATATTTGCTATAATTAAATTAATGGGGGCATTGTTTTTAATTTTATTAATATCACTATGACCAACAGCAAAGTTTGGGCCCAGACTCAATACTTTTAAAATATTATCAGGTATGTGACTATTTGATAAATTTGTTATCCAGTGTTTGTTAAAATTTATATTTAAATTGTGGTCTAAATTTTTTGACATCGATTTTGTTATTGTTTTAATTTTTCAATTTCTTTTAAATGTTTGATTTTTACTTCATTGAAAAAGTGATTATATCTGTCATTCAACAAAATTTCAATCTCACTATACACATGACTGGTAATACTTTTTTTTAAATCACTATGATTCGATTTGATAGCGAGTTTTAATTTATTTATTTCTTTTGTTGTATCTGTTATTAAGTAATTTAAAACAACATGTGTAAAATTACTTACTTTTTAATAGAATGCATTGGTAAGTCCACGATCCCTAAATTGTATATGCGACGTTTTTAGTTTCAAGAAAGTCGGAGTTAAATTGTTTTGTTTACAAACAACTAAAAATGTTCTTTTGTTTTTCAATCTTGCGTATTTATTTTCGAATTTCACGATCTTCCTAGTCTTGTTATGTGGAATCTGCCCTAGTTCTTGCTTCATTCTTGCGAAATTCCATGTAGTCTGTCGAATTACCATATTTTCATCCATGGTTATATTTATAAATTTTTTTGGTTCTTGGCCTTATATTTTTATTTAATATTCAAAAGTTCCCTTCGGAACACGGATAATCGGATTGTTGAGTTGAATGGGGGGTTTCATCCGCCTAATCTATCTAATGTGGTCATTATTAGATGGCGTCACGGTGTTAGAGACAAGAGACCTATAAGTAAATTTGAATCATGACTTTCACCGAATAACTTGAGATGTCGCTACCATAGCGCTGTCGCCTTATAGAAACGCGTAGAAACGTCCACCAACAAATTTTGTGTAAAACCCATGGTAAAACTTTGTGCTCTTTTTCTTATTTAGTGGTGTTATAATCGTACCGTAAGTTCTGTAAAGAGTAATATGATAATTTTATTAAGTTGACATAAGGCATTTTTAGACTTGAAGGATGGATTGAAGCTGGTGCATTGTGTGGGGCGTACAAGCAGGAAGCAACAGTAATGCATATTTTCCGAGAATGCGAACATGTAACTAACGGCACTAATAGTTGACATATAACTCGAAGGTGAGCTGGATATTTTTGTTTGTAGTTCTCATTCCAAGTGCAATAAGGACCACCTGGTTGTAGCAAAGATTTTGTTGGTTCCCGATTACTCCAATTAAAGTTTAAATGACAATTAAGTAAGTAATTAGCAATTAATAGTATAATTATTAGGAGTATAATATAAGTGTATAAGAAAGCCTTTAAAGTACACGAAAAACTTACTACTTATGGGTACAGAAGCATTTATGGTTTTTTCGTAATGATGTTCCTACGCAGTTTCTTATAATGAAAATTTGCCTTTATACTATCGTTGATATTTGTTAGCATACAGTTTAATTATTATATTTTATTATTTAGGAGCGAAACTTGGCAACAGCAAATGGGCATGAAACCTGTCCTAAATGCCAGTATAATGTGTAATAAGAAACTTTGCAGCCTACATTTTGACACAACTTGCTATGCAGACCCTCACAGTGCAGTGCCGTCACTCCATCCCATGAGGCCACCCACGGACCCTAAGGCACCAATGTCATTGGAAGTATTGTTTGTTTTACGACAACAATAAATTAATCAATTTGGTGTTTGTTATTGCAGGTTTATTTTTTTTTGTTTTCTTCTCTAGATGTAATTAACATTATTTAGTTTTTAAACCCTAATTGTCACTCTTTTAATTATATATTGATGAAAAGACGTTTACTAAATTTGTTAGGTATCTTTTGTATCCATATTTTTATTTATGTCGCCTTATTCATCATCATGTATTAATGGTGGTAGTAAACATGTGTGTCTATCGGGTTTAATTACCTACTTTGTTGTATTTTGAGTAGGTACATGTGCTTTTCAACAGCAATTCTATCTTATTGTTAAAAATTTCTTTGTAGTAATATATGTTGAGCACTTGTGAAATATACCAAACACCAACACGATGTGTGCAGTGCACACGAAATGTGACATAGTTATTCAACTATTTTTTGTGAAAAAGGTGTTTTATTGTATTACTAAAAATATGTTTGTTAGTCGAAAATTCTACTTTTGGTAGATTATGCTATTGATCGTTAATTTATTTTTTACTGATAATTTAACTAAAACATACGTGTTGGATGTTAGTTATAATTTTTCAATAGTAATCATAAATGTACTTTATACCTTTTCTACTTTGTAGTATTTTGAGTAGGTAGGTACTTGTGCTTTTTCGACAGAAATTCTATCTTATTGTTAAAAATATGTTTGTTACTCGAATATTCTACTTTTGGTAGATTATGCTATTGTTCGTTAATTTATATTTATATCTACTAGTTTGTTACTAAAAACAAATTAAAAATCATGTACTTATAGGTGCAGTAGCAGGAGCATAAAGCGGGATATGCACTGTTATTCTGGTATTGTAAGTTGGACGTACTTTTTGGCAGTTATTAATTGTCATGCCAATTCACATTTTTACACAGCTTTTTGACGCTCATAAGCGTCTTTGTATCAAACAACCTATTTTACAATATTAAAACTTAACTGCCCCGCTTTATGATCTCGCAACTCTACATTACGTAAGCATGTTTTGCCAACTTAACCTAAAATTCTGAATATTGAGTAAGATCTTTTTTATTAACATCTGTAACAATAAACACAACGTATAGGACATATCACTATTTTGTAAATATATTATTCAATCTGTTAAATCGCCTACCCATGTTGTATTAAAAAAAACAGACGTTATTTTGACATAAATAATGCACAAGAGGGCCGAATATTATCAAAACTTGTATCCTAACATAGTTTATCTACCTTATTACGCAATGAAATAACTTATTTAGTTTAATATAAAGCTGATTATATGATATAAATTTCTATATTACAAAAACTAAACATGTGTACTTACAGACAAAATCACTGTATAATCAACGTGCACTGCTAACGTTCAAGGAAACTTGGTAATTATGTCAAATACCTACCTAATCGGAAGAGAATTTAAATTGCAAGTAGGAATAATATTAAGAGGGGGAAATATAAAGCTGAGAATATATTTTATAAAAATTATGGTGTAATACAAAAAAAAGAGTTTTCTGGAGGGACAAATAAAAATGTCTTCATTCATTGCAAATAATAGTGGCCATTGTATGTTTTTTTCTTGTTTTAAAACCCAGACAGAAATTCTTGATATAAATAGGTATTATTGTGATATTATTATGTACAATTGGTTTCTTTTCAAATGGCCGGTGTAAATTGAAAATAGATCCCCAAATTCTACGATAGTAACATTCTAATGTTCAAGTTAAGAACGGGACAAGCAAAAAACATGCATCGTAAATCTTATATGTATAGCATGAATAAGCCATTGTACTTAATATGAGTATGGTTTATATTTTCTCAAGTTTTTAAATAGTTTATTTTCCACAATCTGCACGAAATATACATGTCATATATACAGTAACGAATGAAACACATATTTTGAATGCCTTGCTTTTAAAATTATATATAATTAAATATTAAATACAATTAAAAGAAAAAGATTGTATTACGTTATGAATTAAATTGCTTTGTAAAAGAAACTACATCGGCCATATACTATAAGCCAATATATTTGAAATATTTGTGTTTATTCATAATAATTTATTGTCTGATAGGGATAACGTTCATGCTAGGTACTTTATTAGAAAAAATCATTTTTATCTTCCTCAATATCTTTCTGGCTTTTATTTTATTCTATAGTCTTTTATTTTGATTTCTACAGGGAGATCCACTATTTTTCATTAAATCTTGGTTTTATGGAATTTTGGACTTGTTACTATTCTTTCTGGAAGTGATTTGTATTTATTTTAGATGTTGAAGCTTTTTATTTAAAATAACAATGTTTAACTGAAAATTAAAATAATACTTAAACAATTTAGTATTATAACAACCCATGTTTTTCTTATAAAAAGTAAAAATTGTTATATTCTCTAATAAGGGAATGTTTAAAATTATTAAAAATTATATTTTTCCCGATCAACACTGATATTTTGAATTAGTTTACTTCACTAAAAAAATCGAAATTTACTAATACGTCGTCAACTACTAAGTTTAGAGAAATTTCTAAAGAATACAAAAGCATTAAAATGTGAATTTTAGAAAGACTTTTTTTGAAATTTCTACCGGAAGGAGGCCTTCATATTTTACCAAAAACCGGTTTTTAGCAAATATCTTACAAATTATTGATTCTTTACAGATTTATCTAGAATACAATAATATTTAGAGCCCGAATTGGAACAACTTTTGTATAAAAGAAATTTGAAAATTCGGACCAGACGTAAGACTTTACTCTTATCGAATAGCAGTTTTTTTTATACAATCTATATACATGTATTATAAGTGCAAAAGTAATTAGAACTACATTTGGAACAATTTTTCTATAAAAGAAAGTTTAAAATTTGGACCGGAAGTAATGCTTCTACTCATCAAATATCTGTTTTTTTTGGAAAATCTCACAAATTTTGCATTCTAGTCAGATTTATTAAGAACACAAAATTGTTTGAGCCACATTTGGAATAATCTTTATATAAAAAAAAAATCAAAATTCGGACCGGAAGTAACACTCTTACTTTCTTTTATTTTTTTTTATTTATTTAACGAAAATAACGTAGAAGTTTGATTGGGCGGCAAAATCTCCATATCCGAATCCCATTGAAAATATGTGGAGTGCTATGGTGCCGAATAGGAATGCTAATAATGATAGAGTTCAACTTAATATAGAAAATATTACTCAATATGCACAATCTGTATGGGAGCATTTCAGAGGAAGAAACTTATGTGTAACTTTAATAAATTCTATGCAATCAAGAATGCAAGAGTATATGGACGATAATGGATTTTATATGTCGCACTAAGGTTTTTATTATTGCGAAAAGGAAACAAACTATAAGACCAAAATCACATAACCATTTTCTTTAATTTCTTTATTAATTAATTACTATTATACAGGGTGAGTCATTAGTAGCCGCTTCTTCGATTGCTCTTTTGTGTTTTAAATAAAAGAAAAAACAATTAGTGGAAGATCCATGGTTGCTTGTGGCGCATATTGTAACAATACTTTAAGCTCTGGCGCACTTCCGGTTTCGACGGAAATGTACGGAACTTAATTTTTTTAAATGATTCACACTATATATTTTTGGATTTTCTTGTACTGCTTTAAATTGTCTGTTTGACTGTTTTTTCTTTTTCAAAACTGGGCCAATAGTTTTTGAGTTATTAATTTTTTTTGAAAATATTTGACCAAAATACGTGTTCAGAAAAAAATCATTTTCACATTGTTTTTAAAAGTAAAAATATTAACTTTGGTGGTGCTTGTAGCCAAGAAAATTCTACATCATTTGGTAAAGTTGCACTCGACAATACCTCAAAAAACTTTGTTTTTTCAAAGCCTACTTCCTGAAATTTTCACGTACGAAAAACTTATTATTTTTAAATGGAACACCTAGTATTTTATTGAGTCATTTTGTTTCTTTCATTTTTGTTAACAATGTCCTATACCTATCTTTTGTAATTTTTGAGATAATCACTATAGGAGCAATTAGCGGTCAATTAAAGACTACGGGCGCTGTTCTATTCACCCAAATTTTCGTCCAATAAAGGCTGGAATGCGGCTGATTGCCTCAGTCAACTGTTGAAGAAAGTGGATATACATTTATTTCAAACTTACAAAAGCATCGCTGTTAGTTATCATCCAAATGAATTATTCTTATGAAGAGTTAATAGATATGATTGACGTTTTGGGTGAATCTGAAAGAAACTTTTTGCTAGTATCCAGACTTTATGCACAGCGATCCCTGGTAGAAGTCAACCGAATCCAGAAACCTTCGAAAATATAAAGTGGACGGTTTGAGTGAACAGAAAGCATTGAATATGAAAAAAGGTGCAGAAAAAGCAATAACTGGTGAGGATAAGACGTTTATAGTACTTGCGAGTGTAGTCGAACACCTCCATACTAGTACTACGAAAATTAGTCGTCAGTTAGATGTAAGTCAAATTTGAGAATCCAGAATAATTAGGAAATATGAAATTCACCCGTAGCATATTTATACACAGGGTTAGATGAAAGAAATTTTCAGAATCGCTTACATTTTTGTCAATTGGCAGCAGATAAATTATCCTGGCTTTCTCAACTTTTTGTTGTCTACCAACGAAGCCACCCTCTATTAAAGTGAATACGTTCATCGTCACAATTTCCATTATTATAACACTTAAAATCCCCCATTTTATCACACCTGTAAACTTTCAAAATCGCTGGTCATTAAAACTGTGGGGAGGAATAGTGGGTAGTTACATAATTGGACCTTATTTCTTTGATGAAAATGTTAATGGTGAAGAGTATCTTCGCTATCTACGGACGGATTTTCAAAACTTTTTGAAGACATCTTCAAATATGTCAGTAAACATAACCTTTATTTTATTTCGATGTTAACCAACAGTGTCAAAAATGCAACTGGACATTGCCGGAATTAAAAAAATGAAATGCGATGCTCTTCATTCTATAAAATTATTACTTTTGGGATAGTTGGATATAACATTTATATTGTTTGACAGTTGACTAAGGATGTCGGGCGCCATCCCTGCCCTCCATTGGTTGAACGAATATTTTGGTGCATAGAACAACAGCGCTCGTAGTTCTTTAATTGATCGCTAATAGCTCCTATAGTGATTATCTCAGAAATTACAAAAGATAAGTATAGGACATTGTTAACAAAAATGAAAGAGAATAAAAAAAGGAACAAAATGACTCAATAAAATACTGGGTGTTCCATTTAAAAAATATAAGTTTTTGGTATGTGAAAATTTCAGGAAGTAGACTTTGAAAAAACAAAGTTCAGTGAGGTATTGTCGAGTGCAACTTTACCAAATGATGCAGAATTTTCTTGGCTACAAGCAACAACAAAGTTAATGTTTTTACTTTTAAAAACAATGTGCAAATGATTTTTTTCTGAACACGTGTTTTGGTCAAATATTTTCAAAAAAAATTAATAATTCAAGAACTATTGGCTCAATTTTGAAAAAGAAAAAGCAATCGAACAGACAATTTAAAGCAGTACAAGAAAATACAAAAATATATAGGGTGAGTCATTAAAAAAAATTAAGCCCCGTGCACTTCCTGTAAAACCGGAAATGCGCCAGAGCTTAAAGTATTTTTACAATATGCGCCACAAGCAACCATGGATCTTCCACTAATTGTTTTTCTCTTATTTAAAACACAAAAGAGCAATCGAAGAAGCGGCTACTAATGACTCACCCTGTATATTAATTACTAAAAACTTGATATCTGCTACAATTTTTGTTTTAATTTATTCTGGTAAAGGTTAGAGAAATTAATTTTACAATCCTAATTAAATTTTATTACATGATTACCCATTAATTGCACAGAAGTTCAAATATGGGACCTTGTATGTATATATGTATTATTTTTTGTTATAAACTTGTAAGAATAAGTTTATAATATCACTACATACAATTAAATCATGTTATAATGTAATAATTAATACGAAATGCAAAATTTTGCTGTTTTAGAATATGTTTTAATTTTTTTAGAGAGCTATATCTAAAAATGAGGTGTAGTCACCATACGACTTTTTTATACGTATG
Source organism: Amphimallon solstitiale (assembly GCA_963170755.1). NCBI lineage: Eukaryota > Metazoa > Arthropoda > Insecta > Coleoptera > Scarabaeidae > Amphimallon > Amphimallon solstitiale. The sequence goes on along the minus strand of OY720675.1, from coordinate 169,039,783 downwards.
TGACATCCGAAATGTGTATACAAAATTTGTTCCAAATCAAATTTTAAGTTGCCTCTTTATAAAATAAACCTCTGATTAAAAGTGTATCTTCCGGTCCCAATTTTGGACAATTTTTTTATACAGAAATTATTGCAAATCCAACTCAAAATATTTTTATTCTCTTAATAAATCTCTATAGAATGCATAATTGCGAAATATTTGCAAAATACTGCTATTCGATAAAAGCAAGAGTGTTACTTCCGGTCCGAATTTTGAAATTTCTTTTATACAAAAATTGTTCCAATTCGGGTTCTAAATATTTTTGTATTCTAAATAAGTCTGTACAAAATGAATAATTTGTAAGAAATTTGCTAAAAACCGCTTTTCGCGGTAGGTAGAAAGACCTACTTCCACTAGAAATGCCCAAAAAAGTCTTTCTAAAATTCACATCTTAGTACTTTTGTATTCTTTAGAAATTAGTTTAAACGTGACGACGTATTAGTAAATTTTGATTTTTTTAGTGAAGTAAACTACTGCTTCCGGTCTACCGATTTTACTCAAAATCTAATCTGATCTCAAGAGGAAGATTATTAAAGTTTGGTATTGATAGCTGTAGCCGTTTGGACACTGAGACACAGACAGACAGACAGACAGACAGACAGACAGAGAGAGAGAGAGAGAGAGAGAGAGAGGGGGAGAGGGAGAGAGAGTGAGAGAGGGCGAGAGAGAGAGAGAGGGAAGGAGGGCGAGAGAGAGACGTTTGCCAAAAGCCACTTTTTCGGTATCAGGCGACCTTAAAACGTGGACATCTGCATCATAATTCCTTACTACGTATAAGAAAGTATAAAGGCAAATATTGCTTTAATTAATAAACCACAAGACAAGGTGTTAAATCGTTGATTGAAGGAATATAAAAGATGCGCAACGCTATAGTAAAACAGCGCGTCTTTCCGTTAAGTCGTCCCACAAACCCCTTGCCGAGAAACATCATCGCTGTCTCGGGCTGTTTCGAATCTCGGATCCAAACGACTGATGCAGTCGTATAGATCTCGGTTCCAGTTTTGGCTACGCTCAGTGCTATATGGCGCATCTTTATGTATTCCTTCAATCAACGGTTAAACTCATTATTTTTATTTTCTTATACGTAGGATAAGGAAGTATTGTGATGATGAAAATTTCAATATTATCTCCCTCTTGAGATCTGATTAGATTTTCAGTAAAATCGGCAGACCGGAAGTAGTAGTTTACTTCAGTGAAAAAATCCACTCTTACCAATATTTTGTAAATTACTAAGTTTAAAGAAATTTATAAAGAATTCATATATACTCAAAATTAAATTTGAGAAGAATTTTATTAAAAAAGTTTTTCGAAATTCCTACCGGAAGTAGGTCTTTTACTCTTATCAAAAATCAGTTTTTTGCGAATATTTCGCAAGTCATGCTTTTTAGACAGGTACGTTACTAGTATAAAAGTATTTAGAACTTAATTTTCAATACCTTTTGTATAAAAAAAAAATTTAAATTCGGACCGGAAGTAACACTTTTACTCTTATCGAATAGCGATTATTGCAAATATTTCGTAAATTATGCATTCTATATATATTTATCAAGAGCATAAAAGTATTTAGAGTTGGATTTGGAATATTTTTTGTATAAAAGAAAATTCAAAATTCCGACCGGAAATAATACGTTTACTCTTGGCGAGTAGCATTTTTTTGCAAATATCTCACAAAGTATGTATCCTGTAGAGATTTACTAAGAGACTGGAAGTTCTTAGAATAGGATTTTGAATAATTTTTGTATAAAATAATTTTTAAAATTGTATGATTTGAAACGCTCATACGTATAAGAAAGTCGTGTGGTGGCCACACCTCATTTTTTTTATTTGAATTAATTTAAAAATAAGGTATGAGTTATAATAACAAAACTAAAGATATTTTTCAAAAGCATTTGGGTATATTATCTGTTGAACTAAGCAAATAGAAATAAATTCAGTAAATCAGGGTCACCTGTTATTTAAATTATTTTAGGAAGCTAAACCGGTTCGTTTTATAATCCAGAATATATTATTATGGAAGTAGAGGAAAGGAATGTAAATAAGAAATTATACAATGAGCAGCATTCAACAAATATAAATACTCTTTGGAGATATTTATTTAGTGTGTTTTCAAGACCAGACATCCATACAATTAGAATGTGACTATCGACAGATACGCGCAGCGTTTTTAAACTCACACCGGCCATTCCTAAAGAAACCAATTGTACACTCCAGAGCAATAGTATTGAAATGTCCTAAACAGAGCCAAAGTCGCCCTACTTGACAATCAGGCCAACTATGTATCATGTATGTTAAGATAACATACACGTTAATGAGATTTTAACATGGCTGTTAGGCTAACGTCCTAAATTCGTACCATGTATCGTGTAACAGTTAAATGTTGTATAACGTAAATGGTTATCATCCTCCGTTTATCTTTCCTTAACGGTCGATTTGTAACAAGTGGTATGAGGGTGTCGTTAAGAAGTTAACCATGGCGCTTGATGGCTTAATTAATTTATTTCTAATGCGTGATATTCGGAATTTAAACCAAAGGTGCGAAATTTTATTCACAAATTATTTTATATAATATTTCTATCGAATTTTTCAGGTATAACCTAAAAATACAACGAAGAATGGGGGATACGGTTGAATAAATAACAGACGTCAGTATACATATTACAATTTCAAGATAATTTCATTTGTGAGACGTGACGTTTCAAAATATTTTTTTTTCATCTTCAACATTACAAAAATTATTGTGGCTTTTTTTTTTTATTTTTTTTAGCGCAGTCAATTAACTTTAATATTTGTAATGTATTTATATAACATGTATAAAAGGTATGTAACTAAAAAAAATATTGCTTAAGATATATAATAAAAAAAAATAAGGAACAAATTCTTATGTGTTTATAAAGTAGGTAGTCTAGTGCTTTTCGAATAAACTCTCTTCCATCTTCATCATTTCTGACTTGGCTTTCATTAATAAAATTGTGCTCGTGCCTTTATAGCTTTAGTTTCTGCTCTCAGTTTTTCTATTTCCAAATGCTCCCTGTAAACCTCGGCGTAATTGTTGATGGCTTCAGCAAGATAAGTTACTGATTCTGCGTCTTTTACTGCGGCGTTGTATCGCATATCTTGCGCTGCGTTGTATGAATTCGCAGCCGAGTCTAAAAACCTACTTGTTGTGTACCTATCTTTTTTCTGAGCACTGTTTGCTCTTTCTATTGTTAGTAGTTAGTGGATTTGTTTTTATTTCTTTAGAAATCGTGTCTTCGGAAGCAAGCAATTCATCAGTTGGCTCAATCATTATTTCGTCTGCGCTAATATTGTAAATCAACTCTGGAATTTCTTCCGCTTCGCTAATATTGTCAATTAACTTTGGAATTTCTTCCACTTCTTCTGTAGGGATTTCATTTGAAATGTTACTATCACAACCTATATTGCTATTTTCTTCTACTACCACTTGTTGGTTAGCAGAGCCTAGACGATCTGGTAATTCTTCTAGTCCTAAATGTATATCCGAAATTAAATTGAGAAGCCTCTCTTCCAGGTCAGTTAATTTCTTGGTTGGATTTCCACCGCCACCAGTGCGATCTCTTTCGATTTTTGATTCTCTGCTTTTTCTTTTGACATTACTTTTCCATTCCACAAAAATCTATTAAACAAAATGTTTATAGTTTTGATATGTCAATAAGTTAAACAATAAATTTTGTAGTTAAGTAATGGTATGATTATTCAAATTAAATGAAAATTCAGTTGTTGAGTATCCTGTGTTTGTAGCGATAATTTATATATGGGTAAATGCTTTTTGGGGTTTTAAAAAGTAGGTTTCTAGTTCGAAATAACTAAGCAACGTTTAATCAAATATGATAAAATTTCAATTTGTTTATTTTGCACGGCTCATTATTCGCTTTTTAATAAAATTATAATAATGTACTTACTTTTTTCCATTGTTCGCCTGTTTTTATAGGTCCTAAACCCATAGGATTTATATATTTTGCGAAGTTGTCCCATAATTTCTTAACATTTCCTGCTTCTTGCGGTTTAGTTTTTCCGTAAATTAAAACTTTGTTCTGCTCTAAAAATTGCAATAGCTCCTCATATTGGGCATTTGTGGTTCGTTTCAAACGTTTTAGAAGGTTAGTATTCATTTTAAAACTAAGAAAATAAAGGATAGAAAAACTCTCTATAAGCTAGCACTACTGTTGTTTAATAGGGTTATGTTTACTATAAAGAGTTGGTGATTTATCCTTTTTTAACTGCATGCAATATGTATACTACTATTTCAGTTTTCCCGATGACATCCGAATGTATTCTGTTAACTCAAATTCCTAACATGAACGGTAACGTAAACTGTTACTCACAGATACATAGTATGAAATTTAACATCGCCTGTTACCTAGTACGTTTATTTTCATCGTTAGCGAAACCTTACATATGTTATGTTACTGTAACATACATGATACGTAGTTGGGCTGAATATAGGTATATATTTCAAGGGGTTTTTACATCGTTCGGGACACATGTTCAAATGCAAAAAAAGAGAAGGAATCGGATTGTCCTAACTATAAACAGGTAGTAGGTAAAGGGTTTTTAACTTCTGTTTTCTACGACACAACTGATCATTGTAAAGGAATAACAAACATGTTATAGTTCATAAGAAAGGATATTTACTAATATTTCCGGTAAAGAAGACTACAATAACTACATTGCTAATAATAAAATAGACGGCCTCTCTCCAAATGATTTTGAAATTTATTTACTTTGTTTACTTATTAATGCTGGCCGGAGGAGATGGAGATTTAAGTTACTTTATATACCCGTGTCCCAGCGAAGCGGTAAAGTCCATTATTGGTATCTAATAATGTAGATAATGAATAATTTTTAATACAAAAGTTGTAGATAATCATAAGCTCTACAATTTAATAGTATATTACATACCAAGGTTGAGAAGATGACTATTATTGCCCGAGTGGCGAGATTAAATTCCGAGGCGCGCAGCGCCGAGGAATTCAAGCCACAAGGGCAATAATAGTCATCTTCTCAACCTTGGTATGTAATATACTATTAAATTGGCTTGAATTCCTCGGCGCTGCGCGCCTCGGAATTTAATCTCGCCACTCGGGCAATAATAGTCTTCTCAACCGTAGTATGTATACTATTTTTTGTACCAGTAGTCTAATTGGATCTTGAAACCTTAATAATTATGAATAAATTTACTCATACATGTAAGAATTCCCTTGTGGCTTGAATTCGCGCGCAAATTTACTCATACATGTAAGAATTCCCTTGTAATAAAACTTCATATAAACAAATAAGTAGGCTATATTTTGATGTTGACAAATAAGTTTTGACATAAATGCTGAAAGTAAAAGTCAAGTAGGTATTTATTAGATTATTTTTCATTCCATTTATAATATCTGAAGAGTTCAGATTACACCACCTGCAATGCGCGAGATTGCAGAACAGGCAGTTGAGAACTTGCTTCCGCATATATCTAAACACTTATACATAAAAACATATACAGAATTTAAAAAATCGTGTAATTCCAAAAATACAGTAGTAACTTCTCAAAACGTACTTCCATTAAACACACAACATTAAAAAGCCTCGACTTTATGGACCCATTATTCAATATTGGAAGCTACACTTGGCTTAACAGAGAATATTAACATATCAAAATATTCTAAATTAGTTGCCTTTTTAAAAAGATAAAATGAAAATTATAAGCCCAAAAAGTCATTAGTATTTACTAGAGGAAATTATAAAATTCCTTACTGAGGCACCCGATACATGTTACATTGCAACTAAGGTAGTATGTTTATATATTAATACTTCAAAATTATTGACAATTTATAACCCTGTAGACTGCTCTTGTAATTGGTGTTGCTGGTGCATGCCGAAGTGATGAGCTGTGTAATTTATTAATTTCTGATGTCATCATGAAAGCCGATTTAATTATTATTCACATCTGCAATAGCAAAAATGGTTCGTCTCTAAAGTTTGTAATAATGGAGCCACTTTGGATCAAAATAATTAAAAACTATTTAAAAATTAGACCAATTCCAGATATAGCAAAATTCTTTGTTAGTGTACGTAATGGTAAATGTACTAGATAAAACATTGGACATAACACAATAGGACAGATGCCAAAAGAAATTGCCCTTCCATAGAACCTAGGCTACACTTTTAGCTGTCAATGGTGGTAATATTCTTCAGTTAAAACAACATGGTACATGGTGGTTGGAAATCTAGTGTAGCTGAAAGTTATATCGAAGATTCCCTAGAAATAAAAAAAAAATAGCATATATGTTACAAGGTCTACCTACATCTACTTACACACACAACTGAAATAAATACAGGAATTTTCGATATGAACCAAATTCCATCAACATCAGCAGTACAATCAGGCTCTATTTCAACCGAAGATATCGTAAATACTTATGGAATTAACACAATTAACAATACTGTCATTAATGTGCCTACAGCTCTGAATCAGAATTGAACCATCAATAAATTTGACATGCCATAATTGCACTATCAATTTTTATAAATAAATTAAAATTCTTTACATCTGTAATAGTTACGTGTTATATTGTTTCCATATTATGTTGTTACATAACCTTAAAATAGTTAGGATATTTGTTTCCAATTATACTTCTGTCATACATATTTTGCTATTGTTAAAATACTGTTAGTTATTTTACCTTAGAGGTCGAGCATTTATAAGTTTTAGAGTATGATTTGTGGTATAAATCTAAATAAAAATAAACTTGAATAAACAAACTGCAATGAATTTGACGGTTGACAACTTGACATACATACATACTACTGCGATTGCATGGTTGCGGCATTCCCTTTATTTGTTTTAATTATTTCCCTAGGTCAATAATAGACTCATTATTTACCTGTTATTAGTTCCAAGTCGAGAAATGACTTTTCGTGGCGCTTTGTTATGTGTAAAAATGCTATGATTTTTTACTACTAGTACAAAAAAATATTTTCATTCATTCGACATCGACGAACCAACACAAACTGGTTTTTCTTTAATACAATGCTATGCATTTTTTTACATTTTGTGATATCCCTTGAAAGGCTGATTAAACTGACATCAACTTGTATTTGTCGATTTTCAACTGCTCTGAGATTTAGCGGTTTTTCGTTAAAAATTGTACAACATTTGAAAAGTTGCTATGAAATGATTGACGCTGAAATACCTATTACGGACTCAATTAGTAGATATATCTTTTTAGTACGTGAAATTGATGTTTATTTCGGCATATCTATTTTTTAGAATTACATATTCCCTAAAGTTAAGAATTCTAAAAAAAAATATATGGAATTATTTTTATATGTCATTGAAAAGTACTTAAAATTTACTGATTAAAAATATGTACTTTCTTTCACCTGTGGGCAATATTGCAAAAGTTATATAGGATATTATATCTGAACAAACCCGATTACGACTTAAAAATATGAGTTGCTATGACTTGCACTACGACGAGAACTAAAATTAATCGGAAAGAGTTACTTCTATTTTCCTTTTACAAATAAGTGATTTTTATTAAAATTTTAAAACACATGAAAAGTTTGGTATTTCATGAATTAGCAATAATATAAAAAATATCGCAGACGCTGTGTGTCAAAAATTGTTTAAACGTTAAACTTAGATTTATAGCTTCCGTTTAAAGGGAAGTAAGTACATGAATTTATGTTAAGTGCGAAATGAAATATTTAAAATTGGAATTAATACATATCGTTTATGTTTTGGGGGAAAGTGATTGTTTGCTGACACAAAGATATACAACCAAAAATATCCAAATATGGGACTGCCATCAATGAGTGCTTTTCAAAAATTGAAGAAAGTGGCAGTTTCTTATGAAAAAGAAGCTGTGTTGCTGCTACCGTAGAAAACGCAGATGCACAAAAGGTTCTTGTTATGCGTTCAAGAAAATCCTCCTACAAGCGTGCATAAACTTTCTAGAATTCTTGATGTTAACAAAAACTTTATTAAGAAAACCATACATAAGAATTTTTAATTTGTTATATGATAAGTTATAATTACTGTAATGCTTGAAAATAGTAACTTATTGTGAAAGTTATAGACGTTTTCAATAACGCACATTTAAATGCTTGTATAGACGGTTTGCTTTTCAAGTGAAGTTATAAATTTAAGTATGACTTCTTTAATTATAAAGTGATTTAAAATTTAGTCTAAGTATGACGATAACCAATTTTATGACACAGAGCGACTGCGATATATTAGCTATTGTTAATTCATGAACTTCCAAACTTTTCATTTTATGAGTTTTAAAATTTTAATAAAAATTACTTATTTGTAAAAAGAAAATATTAGAAGAAACTCTTTTCCATTAATTTTAATTGTGCTGTGTGTAATTAAGTCAAGGCAACTCATATTTTTAAATCGTAATAGGGTTTATTCAGATATAATATCCTATAACTTTTTCAATATCGCCCACATGGTATGCAATTCTGAAGAATATGGATAGATATGTCAAAATAAACATTAATTTCACGTACGGAAAAGATATCTCTACTTATTGAGTCCATGATAGGTATTTCATCATCAATTTTTATTTCATAGCAACTTTTCAAATGTTGTACAATTTTTAACGAAAAAACGCCATATCTCAGAAACAGTTGAAAATCGACAAATACAAGTTTAATCAGCTCTTCAAGGGCTATCATAAAATGTAAAAAAAAATGCATAGCATTCCATTAAAAAAAACAGGTTTGTGTTGGTTCGTCGCTGTCGAACACTCTGTATAAATAAAAATACTTTCAAATTGTGGAGCTTATGATTATCCACAATTTTTGTATTAAAAATTATTTGCTGTCTACATTATTAGAAGCCAATAATCGACTTTACTGCTCCCTGGGACACCCGGTATATTTTGACACATTTTCAGACCAGCAAGTACCCTGCAGCTTTTAGTACATCCAACATTTTGACATTTATTGCCAGACATATTTTTGTTTTATAAATTTTATTATAAACACCTATTTATTCAAAATTTAAAACTCAAATTATGAGGTAAATTGCTGAGGAACATCTAAACAATTATGATTGAACTCTATTTGAAATAGGTAGTCTTTGTTTCTGGCGGCTAGATATTTTAACTATTTTAAGTATACCTATTTATTATTAAATACGTATTTCTAAACAGTGTTAGGTCGCAAATTAATAATATAAAATAGGTATATGTTAGGGTTGTGCACAGACGCGTCAATTTTATTTCCAGTTTTTTGTGGTTTTTTGTGATTGAGACTCAATGCTTGCATTCAGCAGACACAACCGATGCGCAACTGTTCAGTGATCATGTCCAGTAGACGTCCGCTCACTCTGAACATGTTCAGTACCGGCTGTGAGCGAAAAATTCTACGCTCACTTAGTGAGCGTATTCTATACGCATGCGCCATTGATGCATTCCAAGACCAACCTAATATATAATTTTGAAGAGAGTTACTAGATACTAAATATTATAATTATAATATTGGAGTTCACCCAGTATTTTATTCGGAGTTGGAAAAACCAACCCTTACACTAAAAACTACGCCAAAACTTAATGCAGATTTTTTTTTTATTATTATTGTTTATTCGGTTTAATTAGTATCATTTTAACATATGGCAGCAGTGAAAAGTACTAAATGGAAAGTGATCACATAAAGGTGAGCGGTCCTGTCCAGCGAACACTCAACTGTTGTGAAGTGAACGGTTGGAGCGGGAACGATTCCCGATCCCTCTGCTGAATGAAACCGATGTAAAATATCGAGGAGACTGATACATTCTCCTCGATATTTGAACAAAGACGTATCAGTTCTATTTCATATTTTTTGTAAATATGTATATTTTTCGTTTTGAAGACTTTGTTTTACTTATTTTTTTTTAAAATTATCATAAAATTACCTAAAGGCAGTAATAATAATATGACAACTACATCCATTTCCCGTCTTGTGCATTCACAAAAAATTAAAGCGTCGATATTGGCCAGCTAAGTTAAATCTCTTGTAAATCAGGATGTTCATTAGACAATTCGTTTTCTTCTTTGTGAAATATAAGCATTTTTTTAAAATTATATTCAGCCTCATATATCTCAGACATGGATTAATTTTAATCAAACAGTCGTAAATTATTAATAACCTCTATTATGTATTTTACTAATTTTTAAATTGCTTCTTGTGAATGAAGAAGAAATATCTTTTTTAAATGATGAAAATCGGATTAATATAAATGCATAAATAGGGATGAATGTTTATAATTTTTTTTCTTCGACATACGAGAACGACTAGAATGATGAGAATGAAATACGCCTTGGTTCAAACTTATTCCGCCGCAGCTATTTAATTTTTGCGCGAGCTCCTCTTTTGTACTTTTAATTACTCTGTCAATAATTTGATTAATTGGGGTTACTTAATTGCTTTACCTATCGCTTTTTTCGCTTTTCAATATCCGTTTGTTTGACAAAATGAATACGAAAATGTAGCATGATTACGGTACGTCATTTTCAGCTGTTTTTTCTCGATAATGAAGGTATAAATACTAAGGAATATATGTGCATAATCGGTCATTGAATTTCATAACATATTCTATTTAATTTTTATTAAAATTATCTTCCTGTGTGTAAGTTCATGTTGCATTTTAACAATTTATCACTTACTATACGTCGTTATTATTTGCCTTAGATGCATGTTTATGGTAGTCCTTACCTAACCTTTTGGTGAGACTACATAAGTAATATCGGTTTCTTATTTGTTTACAATTTCACTTATGCTATCATAGAATTCAGTTCTTGAGAGAAATATACACTTTATTACCTATGTACGTGACTTATTATGTATGTACTATCCACTTTACTCTTTTCTAAATTTTAAACGGACAACCAGCGATTTATATATATGCATTTGTTTGGAGCTCCCGAACCTTACAAGACCGTTCTAATTACATACCATCCAACGTCTATTAAATTTCCTAGAGTACTTTGAAATGAAATATTTTCATAGTTAAGATTGAAGTTTAATGTTAGTGCTTATTTAATGTTGGTTAGTGTTGGGCGATATCGAATATTACTGATACGTTATCGATAATTCTTATATGGATACTTCCTAACCGCAATGACTGATAGTCGCTATTAACTATTTTCTGTAGTTAATAGTGCTTGAAAAGTAAAATGTGCATAATTACATATTAGACAAAAGTGTGGATATAGATAGTTTGTAATAAATATATATTCCAAATATAAGATAAAATACAATTTTTATTTAGAAAAATGACTACATTATTTCTTTTATTTTGTGACGTGTCTCTATAGTGATAAAGGCGGCTTCGGACAAAATTAATTGATGGATGTGTTTTCTTCATAGGATCATTGTCAGAGGAATTATTTTGGGCGGGTATATTTAAAATCAGGTTCGCAAACGTTTTCACACTACATTTTATAATTTATTTTGGGAACTGTTTTATGGGAACCGGGTTATATGAATATTTTTCAAATTTTATTTAAAAGTCTTTATTTCTAGTTTTTCAAAGAAGTTCATTGATATCACTTATATCACATACCATAAGACCGCGTGCGTCTGCATTATCGCGATACCTGTAGAGTAAGCGAAACAGGTAGAGATGTCTGTGTATTAGAACGGTAAACAAGTGGACCCAGTGTTATACTGGATTACAACAGAGCTAGTATTTCGCATATGGCTATGATGCACTCGATTTGTCCAAAAAATCTACATTTATACGGTGTAGTCGGGCAGTCGCATTCGCCGTCGCTTCCACATATGGGCGTCAGTTCGAGTTTTATTATTGCTTAAGAATAACATTTTTTTAGCTAATTACAGGTTAATTGCAATGTTGAATTACAATTCTGTTTTAAGAAGTAAATATTTTATGTTTCAGTATTTTATTATAGTTGAGTTTTTAGATTATAATATTTGTTAAAAAATATTATTTTAGTTAAGAAGTTTTTTTTATTTTAAAGTCTAGGAGTTATTTATTATTTATTTTTGCTCTTTTATGTTGTTTATGAAGCTGTGATGAGTTACTTCACTGACATATTATCAGTGATTATCTGATGCTTCAAACAACTACAAATAATTACTTACAACGGGAACGCAATACCTATTACACTGCTTTTCACTTGATTTGCCTACGAATACATTTATACGTATAACTTATACGCCCGCTGTCGGTGTGGCAATTCAAGTTGGCATGCCCATTTATAGTCGACCAGTAGTTACTAATACATGCATCGCGCTATGAACGGCGGCCACACGGTATATGTGTATACAGTGTGCACGCGGTCTACCTGCGGATGAATATACTAGACACGCTGGTCGGCTATAAGTGGGAGAATAAGTGGGTAGCCTCTGTTACTAACATTAGAGCTACGTTAAAGTCCACACCGCAGAAATCGTTACTGCGTTACTCCGTGAAAATTGCTGCTGTTACTGTTTCTTTAACCAAGAATAAAGTCATTTACTGTACTGCTTTAGAGAAGATGAAACTAATATTAATCAATAAAAAATCACTACCTGGATAATTTATAAGTAGAGACCCAGCTGATTATAAAAATTTCGACGGACATTTGTTAACATATCCGGGTTAAGATGATTCGAAAATTCAATAATGTTGGTGCGTAATTGTTCTAAATTAGATGGACGAAACGCGATTTAAAAATGTGTTTGCTAGGCGCTAGACATCGAGCCTGCCGCTGCTACATCCTAAACGCGAGTCAGTCAGCTTCACTACACTCGACCAATAGAACAGTTTGTATATTGCTTTCTCGTACTAACTCATACAAACTCTCGGTGTCATCGTTTTATCTTACAGTAAACTGTATCCGCAGCTTGGCGGCAAGCACATGGTATATACATACAACAATCAACTGTCCAAAAGGACATCTGCTGTTGGCGTCGGCTTATTTATTTGCTTTGTAATTCTAGTCAGTCGGAATTTATACTTTATATATCTGGACATTAAGTACTGAACCCGCAGTTTGATTGTTTTAAAAAAGTTACTAAGACTGTAATAAAAACATTAAAAATTGTAGCCATTCCTCTGGCATATCAGATATAATTGATTGTGCTTTGGGTTACTTAACGTTATGCGATTGTTATTCAACAGAGAATAAAGTAAATACCTACCTGAGAATAATATTCAAAATATGTAGTCACTAAATGTGGGTACATACATTGCATCAATTTTTTTTATTAATCCGCAACTGTTTTAAATATTAAATAGAAGTTTTTTCCTTGCCATCTCCCCCGCTACACATAATACTAAACGTTCTTATCTTTATTAATTATATTCAGAAATTATTTGGGTATTTGTTTTATGATGTACCGTGTATGTATTTAAATTAATATCCTTAAGGTATTAGTTTCGGTAATTGTATAATTATATAAGTTTAGAATTATATTACCAGTAGTAATTACATTAAGATCATATCATGTTTATGATAGAGAACAATTCAAATAAATGTCACAAAATGAACATGTTACACATTTATCCTAAAATTATAAGATAGAATGGTGGTAAAATATGTTACCGATATGGATTGTATATATTACGTACTAATCTGATATATAGACAGTAAATTATAATAAAAAAAGCATTAATTATGTATAGAAACATCTACTTACAATAAGTACACATTCTCCTTTAAAATGAACGGGAATGAATCACATACCTGCAACAAAAGGTTTGAGTTACAAATTAAACTTAATTCAATTAACTTCCTCAAGATAAACCAACCAAATGCTTCGTAGAGTTCTCCATTTTTAAAATTTGTATTTCTTTTCATTTTCTCATTAAGATATTTTTTTTAATTAAAGATCACTGTGTATGTATAATGCCGCTGTTCTGTTCTGTATGTACATTTTATATATGTGGCACTTAATTGTAACATACTTTAGAATATGTAAGCATACGTCCATGATCTGCTATAGCAGTATTTGTATTTTGATTAATTTTAGTTAGTAATATCGATTAATTGTATTTAAATCTAAAAATAATTTTATGGCGGTCTGTGTCCTGATGGTCTTCCGTGTATGCTTACATCTCGAAGGTTATCCCACCTTATTCCTTAGCTACACCGTACTGATGATTAGGTACTAATGAGACAGAAACACGTGTTGATCTACAGCGGAATTTACCCGTTATTCTTCTATTTCTGGTTTTAGATGAATCAACCATAATTCCTTTTTTTTTGATTATTTTTCTTGGATTAATAATTTTATGTTTAACAGAAAGTTGCTCTTACATCTGATTTAGTGCATTTCGTTTATTTTTGTTCGTTATAAATATTTATAAAGCAATACTAATTCTGTACTTTATTTCTCATTTTGAACATTAAATTAGGTCCTTAATATAAAAAGTAATTACCATTAGGAATGCATGTGTCAGTGTTTTTACTTCGTATCATTTATACATAATCAGTTTAAATACATTTTATTTTTAAAATATTAAAAATTTATAGAGAAAACTAATATCTAATCATCGAAATTTTCATTGTTTAATGCCAAGAATTCTGTTCTCTTAAAATCCTTAGTAATTGAGATACAGACATTAAAAACGTTTCTTTCATTTCCAATTTTTCTGCAGCCCAAAATAGCCTCATAAGAAAAATCAGGTAACATAACTTAAATTGTCATTGAATTAATGCTACAAAAAATACTAATACCTTATATAGTTTTGGATATAGTTTACCTTCCATTAAATTCCAAAAAGGATGCAACCCGCATATTATTACAATTTGATCACATAGATGAAATGTGCACTTTCAAGCAAATAAATAAATAAAACAAATATATTCACATATCAATAATAGTAATTCCTATTTCTACTCCTACTGTTAGTTAAATGTATTAATTGTGGCTTTCCTCACTTGGATATGGTGAAATACCAGAGAATAAGGTATATTGGTATATAATAGTATGGTTGTTTGTTATATAAGTGAGTTTTTTTGGAATTATTTATTTTCTATAGCTTTTGTTAGACCTGCGATTGATGGATTATGTCGCTTTGCACTTTTCACCAATAAATAAACGACTACTGATATTAGTTGGAAATTCAACAATATACTTAAAATATTCATTTTTGTATAAGACACACATTAAAAAACGTGTATTATGGCATTACGGTTAGAATTAGTAAAAAAATAGTTAGTGTATTTAATCACTGTAGAACCAAAATTAAATTTACGTTTTTTGATGCGTTAATAGTAGTTATATCAAATTCCAAGTTTTACAAAGTTCGATTTGTGGTAAAAGTTTTCTAAAAAGGCGAGTGTCCAGCCCAAGCTGTTTTGTGAAGCGCCTATTTTATACTATTTTTTAATTTCGGATGTTAAAAAACGTTTAACATATGAGAGACATACTTCGTTGCAAGATGTTAGAAATCTATTTTTTTCAGACTTTTAACTAGACCATTTTAAATATTTGAATATCAGCGGTGTTATATATTAATCTTACAATTTAGATTAATTTTAAAAAATCAGCAAAATGGACGAAACAAATAATTACACTCCCCCAGAGATTTGGAAAATAGATGAAGACAATTTACAAAATCTACTTTCAATAAAGTCTCGACATATTTACCAAAAAGAGAACGAGCATATTCTGACTATAGGAGTAAAGAACATAACACCCCGAATTTTACCGAAAATATAACAGTTGTTTGATATGAAAAGGAGGATATAGAAGGCATGCTCCTTGCGGTCCAAATATTTCATGTCTACATGTTTAAATATTTATAAAAATACAGATATGACAAAATCTTCTAGAATAGTTGCATATTTGGAAAGATTATTTGAAGGTTGCGATCTCCAAGATTTTAGAAATGGCGCATATTAACCATTTTGTATGAATGAAAGAAGTAATAATGACAAATGTAGTAGTATTTGACTAATTTTCTGCTTTATATTTGTGTTAATAATCATATTAATGTTATGTTACAATTTATTATAATACAAATAGCCCAGTCACTTAAACACAAAAAAGATGTCACCCCGGAATGAGAGATAATAAGCTGGAAACTTGTAACACCTTCATTTTGGCGTTCTTAAAGTTGTCTCAAAAGTCCCATAAAATCTCGTGTCTGCGTCGTAAGTTATTCAAGGTCAAAGGTCACAAAAATCGTTTTTTCGCGATTTTTCTATAGCTCCATGAGAAAGATGTTTCGTTGTGAAGACTGGTTTATTTTTCGAGGGATCGCTTTCTGTTAACTGAACTTATTTGTTCGTTTCATCTCGGCAACGACGGACGTACATTTTTTAAAATTATGGCTGATTTGTATTTTATTTGTGAAAAGTCACTTTCAAAAGGTGATTCTGTTAATGCAGTGCGTGGCTTAAAAACCTTAAAAACTGCAAGTATCGAAAGAAATGACGGTCACATAGACTTCTTAAATACTTTAATCTCTGTGAATGTGCATGTTGATTGTCGAAAAGTGTACATACGTAAAAATTCCATGGCAGCATCGAAACGACACTAGCAGAAGGTGAACCAGTTTACCTCATAAAAAAAGGAATGAAGTTTTTGATTGTAAGAAACTGTGTTTATTTTGTGGCCAAACAGCTGATGGAGCAGCAGATTCAAAAAAAAAAGAAAAGTACCGACGCACGATCAGTAGCGTAAGTGCTTTGGAATTTAAATACAATCTCGTCAAAAAAGCAGAAGAACGAATGGATTCTTTAGGATAATTAGTCAAAGATCGTGTACTTTATGAGTATGACTTGGTCGCAGCTGAAGCAAAGTACCACATAGTTTGCTATACTAAGTTCTTGAATCGAGCACCATCTACTGAGACTAAGTCTCGCGAAGATAATTCAGTTACCCAAGCAATGAAGGAGATTTTTTTGTTATATAGAAAATCATGAAAATTCGCAATTTTCATTAAAAGAGCTCAAGGACGTCTTTACGGAGTATGTACCAGATGACAGGACTATCATAGCAAGACTTTAACAAAAATATTTAACTGATATCGTAATTACGAGAAAAGTAGGATCATTTTCGATCATATCTTTTCGTGACACACACACTAATATATTTTAAAAAACTTGGTAAGAAAATAAAAAAAGTACTCCGGAAAAAGAACGATTAAGGATTGTCGAAGCTGCAGCAGCTATTATTAGGGAAAATATTTGAGCATCAGTAGTCGAAACCAAGTCTTATCCACCTCCGAGTAAAATGTTAAATGATATTAATGAATTATTGCATTTTTTACACGAATCATATTGAAAAACAGATGGGTTTTTAATTATACAAAGTAGGTAAATATTATTAAATGAATATATTAGATATATGTAAAATGTTATTAAATACAATATATTAACTAATAAATAATATAAATTATCCATTATTAATGATATTTTAATGATTTAATAACTTTATACTAGGTATTATTCACCAAGATTCACAGTAGACCTTGCATTACAGTACGTATGGGTGCGCTGCGCGGTCTCCGCCTTCTATCTCAAGAACGGTTGAGCGTATGAAAAAATGTATAAAATTAAATTTGTTGCAAATTTTATGCTCAACAGTTTTTATATAAAATGTTAATATCATTGAAGCTACAGAAACCTAGATAATCGCGAAAAACCGATTTTTGTGACGTTTGACCTTGAATAACTTATGACGCAGCCACGAGATTTTATGGGACTTTTGAGACAACTTTAAGAACGTCAAAATGAAGGTATATACGAGTTTTCAGCTTATTATCTCTCATTCTCATGTGAAACCCCTAATATGACTGGACTAAGAGGTTACGGATTGATTTGAATAAAGAATGTTATTCTCTTCGTCTCAATTAGATTATCCATACACGCTTCTTCTTGCAATATAGAAATTGCTTTTATGTGGATAGTTTAATTAGTACTAATACAATAGAAGGGGTTCCTAAAATTATTGCTACTTACTTAAAATTACCTAAGAAGCTATTCACTGGATATTGCTTTAGGCATTTGTATAGAATGCATAATTTAAGAGAAATTGTTTTTCAACAGAACAAAAAACCCTAATTCCGATAGGAATTTTAAAAGAGTATTTTATAACATCCTTCTAAAATTCTATTTTTAATACTTTTGCATTGATAGATTTAGTGGTTCGGCTGCTATCATGGTCACACCCACACAGACAGAGATACAGACAGACAGACAGACAGACATATTTGCAAAAACCGCTTTTTCGGTATCAAGGGACTTCAAAATCTCGAGACCGTAAGACACACAAGCAACAATAAAAATATTTTTTGTGAGGAAATAGCAATTTATCCGCATTTTATTAAGTCCCAATAAATTCTTTGCTATTACATATTTCCGGAAAAAGCCCTCTTTCTGGCAAGGCTACTCACAACAGAAAATCTTGGAAACGAAGTTTCATAGACAAATTGATAAGGCACTACTTTTGTGTATTATATAACTTTAAGTAAATCATTAATAATTTTAATGCGCGTTTCTTACACTAAGTAAGACAGTGTTCAAAATAACCTCGAATAAAAATAATAATAATAATAATAATAGATTTAACCCATTACTGGCCAAGACAAGAAACATTTTAAACATTTTTTTTATTAAAGTAAACTCAGAACACAGTAATTAAGATACATTTTTGGTAAAAGAAAATTAGGTATTATTTTTAACAAAAAAATATATGGGTGCATGTACTTTGGCGAAAAGCAGGTTATTATAAAATAAAATACTAGTCTCTTGTATGAAAAATATCAAAGCAATCAGGATGCAAATGCACATTACATTTCTTAAACAAGTAAATTATACTTGTGTAAGACTTTTGCAAAATCGACACTTTTGCAAAGTCGACACTTTTTTCTTGCACTCTTATAATAGCATTTCGAATTATAATGTGCCCGATATTGTCAAATCTTATGTCACCTGGTAAAGCTGATTTAGAAGGTCTTCCATAAGACGAGTTGGATTTTGCTGAAGTGGAAGCCTCATTGTGGGTGTCTTCTTTTTGTCCTTCGTATTTCAGCAGAGACAGAGCTAAACTTGAACGAAATTCCAGTTGGGAAATTTTGGTTTCATTTGTGATATTGAATATTTTCCAACTGTTTACAACCATAGTATCAACAACATTGGTGAATAATGGCCACCACCACTTTTTACCTCTAATACCAATGCGATAATTGGCAATACTATTGTCGTTAAGGTCTACCCCACCCATGTGTTGGTTGTACTCATGAATCACTTTTGGTTGATTGATAAGCATTTATTTATGCTCTTTGCGGTTGTAACCTTTGGCTTGAGTGACTGGTAAGACACTACAGAAATTCGTCATAACAGTAACTACAGAGTTGTTATTCCACCGAGTAGCCAGAACTTTCAAGTTCGAATCAAAAGCGGAAGTGAAAGAGCATCTTTCCTTTTTTGACATGATTTTGTTATCTTCAAGTGGACATTTTGCAGTACGGTTGTCTCTTACCGTTCCAGTCGCGAAGAACCCTTTTTCACCTAAATTTTCAAAAAGAGAATATGATGTGAAAAAATTATCAAAAAATATTTTATGCTGTTGCGGCTTTTCTACAACAGAAAAAAGCTCTAATACAACTTTTGATCCTAATGGACCCATGTTTTCAGTTTTCTCCGCCTTTCCATCATATGGAATAAATTTGAATAGGTAACCGTTATCGGAGCAAAGACACCACAACTTGAATCCAAATCTTGGCAACCAACTGAGAGATGTATCAACGAGTCAAATAATTTTCCGTCAACATGCGAATCGTGTCTCAACCTGCATGAAACCGCTCACGTCCTTCAAAAATGCCATGGTGCAGTAACCAGTGCGGTCGAGCAGCTTGGCACCGGGCGCGCGCTTTTAACTATGTATTAGCCAAAGGTGTGTATACGCACATGGGCGTAGCCAGCGAAGGGCAGGGAGGGGCAACTGCCCCCCCCCCTGGAAGCAAAAATAAATTAAATAATTTTTAAATTTTAATAAACGAAAAATTAAATCTAAAATATACATATTTTTCTGTTCTGCATATTTTTTTTTGTTATCTGTTTTATATATTTTGTTTGTTGTTGTGGTCGTTTGGTTGCTTTTATGAACATTTTAAAATTAATTAATAAGCTCTAATAAATAAAATTATTCGCGTGTCCTTTGTCACTAAAATATATTTCATCAGCAAAAAACAAAGCTGTTTGAAAAACTGACATTGTGCTAAATATATATTAATAGCGTTTTCGATCTATGCATTGGTGCACACCAGAATTGTCCCACACCAGAATTGGATAAAAAGGAGTGTTCGATTTACTCTCAGGATACGTCAATTTTTAGTGTTCGATTCAACCACTTAACAGTCGGACATTTTTGAGAAAAATGGTAAAAAAATTGTCACTTTTTTTTTGTTTTCATTTAACTACATTTTTTAATCCTATTAAGGTGGCCATCTCGCCCATCTAAATTACATTGCAAACATGTTGCGAACATATTGCACCAGAATCCATTAGTAAGCCACGAAATTACAAAAAAAAAATACGAGCATAATCTACAAACTTATCTCCAGGGGACTGGGTAGTTTTAATAACGGAAGTTTGTTCGAATAATGTGGGAAAAAATGTTAAAAAACAGGAAGTTTTTATACCAAAAATCTGCTAGTTTATTACATAATTACTTGGAATATATAGATAATTGCCAGATATTAGATAGTTTACCCCCTGGAGAAATAAATTCTCTTTCTTTTGATGCTTGATACAAAGCAATTAAGCGTATTTTATAGCTGTCTTGTGCTTTTAAATGTTTTCACCCCTAAATTCCCATTGATTTGTATCTAAGAGACATATTCTTATGGGAAAAGTAGATTTCGTTTATTATAATCAGAGTGGTAGGTGCAGCAATTCTTAAACAGAGGGCGCTGCCAACGATCAGTTATTGTTAGGCAAGTTGACTACGGGAAATATAGACTCGACAAACTTGTATGTTGCTTACTCAGTCATACTCAGTTACGTTATATATGTGTTTGTCAGGCATCAAAAGAGTATCTTTAAAGAAAAAAAGGTTACAAACAACATGCTCTTCAATTACAAAAAATCGAAAATAGAACTCAGGCGTCTCGGATTCTCAACTTTTTTTATTACCTCAAGTAAACGAATGTTTCATTCATATATCGGCTTTATTTTGTAATTATTTTAAGGATATTTGCCAGAATGTATTAGATATTAATTTTTCGCCTGGAATAAATATATGTTATTATTATTATAATAATAAGTATACACTAAACATATTTGTAAAAGAAACTACATGCGGTTGGTATATACAAGCAAATTGTAATATATTGCAGATATTTTTCGGTGTTCATTTATGATTGATTACGTGATAACATTGATGCGTCTACTTTGTTAGACATTTTTTTCTGTTCGTTAATATTCTTCTCACTTTCAAAATGCATTTTATTTTTCAAGGACAAGGTTCCAGCTTTATGGCATTTCAGAAATGTAGTTTTCTTCGGCAATAAATATACATTATTATTATTAATTATAAAGTTGCAGGAAGCTTTTTAATAATATGAACAATTTAATGTTTGTAGAAAACTAAAATCTGACAAAAACAACTTTATGTCTTTATAAGATACGAACTTAGAAGTTTGCCGGACTCTTTAAACTAAGTGGCAGGAAGTTACACAATTTTCAGTTTTCTAGATGGTAAAAGCATTTATTTTAATATCTGAATTTGTTATGCCTTCATGTTTTTATTTTATTTATACTTTGTATTTTGACTCCAGGACAGTTTTTTTAGAATTTTTTTGTATATGTGAGTCAGTAAAAGAGCATGGGCCAAACGAGCTTATAAGTTTAATTGCAGCGGTTTATCAGGAGTGGCAGCAATTATTGGATGGCGAACGAAAAATAAAATTGTATGTAGGCGTAAAAAACAAATTTTGATTAATTTGTGCAAAATTTGGTAAATCTAAAGATCAGATATGCTACAAAAATTAGTCTTCGTCGTCAACAGTCATGGAGTCGACAATTATTGCGGAAGGTTTCTCGTGAAATGCACGGTGTATTTATGGTAGATTAATAGGGGACGATGATAGCATCGTTCTTAGAAAACTAAGTGAAACGGCCCCTTACGGTCTCCAAAAAATTATTGAAAAAATCGAGTGCCGAAATCATATATTACGTAATTATATAAATAAAATTAAGGACTGTTTGAAAAAAACTTAAATTCAATTCGGCCGTGACAAAAGCAATTGAACATTACAAAAGTTCGAACTTAACAATAACAAATTATAGATAGTGAAATTGCAGTGTGACATTATAAATGGACCAAGATATATTTTTTGTGAACACTCGGATTGTGCTTCTTACTTTTGTCAAGGATCTAAAGAAGGATACTTGGTATGAGACAATACACATAGGTAGATGTAGAACTCTGACCAGAAATGGTAATTAAGTTAGAGGAATTTTATTTTCTCGCTTTATTATCTCAAATTATGGATCCTCGTATTTTGAGAAATCGAGAAATTAGAAACGTCAAATTGGAGAATTAATATTTACCTACTGATAGTGATACGTTTAGACAAAACGCTACTTGGCCATACTTGTTTATTTTCTACACCGTCTATACTTTTGTAAAAAAAATTTGTTGTAGAAAACATGAATTAGGCCTACTGGAAATACCATGACAAAAAACACCCTTTGCACTCTACCTCTAAGGTGGTGCGGAAAGGATTGCGTTTGACGTTTGTCTGCCACATAACGGTTATTTAAAAATTTTACCGAAGCTTTACTGAAAAAAAATTAAACAGGCAAGATATAAATAAAAAAAATGATAATATCAATAACATTCGATTTCAAGTTGTGATATTAACATTGTCTTCTAACAATGATTAGTTCGGAGTCCGCACAGTTCGTATCGTACCCACGTACCCGTGAAATTTTTATAATTTATTTTCGCTAACTAACAATATCAGTGTCGATTGTGAAGAATATAAATATTTTTTGCATTTTATATGAAACACCGGCACTGTTGTAACAATAGATTTTTTTTATCAGATTTTAGTTTTCTCTAAAACATTACTCATATTTCAAAGCCTCAACATATAAAGTAAATACAAATCATAGTGAGAAATAATATGAAATACAACTTAAATAATTAATAATCATAAATAATAGTAATAAAATTATATACTTATTGCAGAATAAGATTTAATGTCTAATTAATTCAGGCAAATATCATTAAAATAATTACAAATTACATAAAACGGGAGTCTTAATAAAACTAAATAAATACAAGCCAAAAGAATATTCAGAAATAGCAAAAACAAATTTCGAACAAAGGAGATGCACCAATATTTTCATGCAATAAATGCAAGAGACAAATATCCCAAATTTATTTGCTTTCCAGTTGACCAGGCATTGCTTCATGTTGCTGGTCATATACCTGTATCGTGTAAAAGGTACAGGCATATCAAACTCCGTAAAATTATTCAATATATTTCAGGCAACCCGACATACGCCGTTCGAGAATTTTTCTTAGAGAAAGCCCACCCTTAAGAAATTTATATAAAAAGCAAATTTGCGAGATATTTCAAAAAGCTGCTATTCGATAAGAGTGAAGGTCAGTTGCAGACTGTTGAGTTCGTTTAGGTGACGCAATTACATAGACAAGACTGATTCGTTTATTATTGCTGATATACTCCCAGTAGCCGAACATATCACCGATAATAAACGAATCAGTCTTGTCTGTCTAATTGCTTCTCTAAATCGTTCTCACCAGCCGTCACTGTCGAAAGTGTTATTTCCGGTCCGAATTTTGAATTTTTTTTTACAAAAATATTCCAAATCCATGTTTAAATACTTTTATACTGTATAAAATGCATAATTATCGAGATATTTTCAAAAAATTGATATTCGATTAGAATAAAATTGCTAGGTACTTTCAGTTCGAATTTTGGAAATTTCTTATTACAAAAATATTCAAAATTGAGCTTTCAATATTTTCATACACTCGATATGTTTGTCTAGAATGCATGACTTGCGATATATTCGCAAAAACCTGTTTTACGATCAGAGTAAACACCTACTTCCGGTAGGAATTCTTTTATAAAATTGTTTTCTAATTTACTCTTGATCACTTTGTTATACTTTAGATATTTGCCTAAAATTAGTAATTGACGAGATATTGCTATTATTTGTTTTCTTCACTGAAATGAAGTACTACTCCCGATTTATCGATTTCACTGAAAATATAATCAGATTTCCGAGGGAGATTATATTTCTAAATATACACTTCGGTATTGATGACTTTTACCGTTTGGCCGCTATCATGGTCAAACAGTGAGAGAATTTTTTTTTTGCAAACAAATACATTAATTAATTAACTCGAAAATTAATGCATAATGACGTATTTCTACACGCTCGCAGCTGACGTAATAGAAAATTGAAAAAAAAATGTATGCAATGGTCATACAAGTATACTTTTTGACAAAAGAACCTCAATAACTCAAACTTAAAAATTTAATGAATTAAGATCAAATTTCGGCCACTGGTCGACCAGTAGTATTAATTATAAGGCAAGTTATTTAGGTACCTATACAAAATTTTTAATCTATTTTCTTCAATCCTGTAATAAAAATTACTTACATATGTAAGAAATGTAATTCAATATTCTGCAGATCTCGTTTTTAATTATATTTTAGTAAATTATTATGAACGTGGGAAATCCACACTGTCGGATAAATTTTAGGGTGGTCTTTCAAATTTTTTTCCAACTGAATCGGGCATTCTAATAGCTGATACGGTATCAAAAGTAATACAAAGGAGGCATTTTATAATATCCAAAACTACTTTCTGAGCACACATGTAGATTTAACCAATTTAATTAGAGTGTTATAGGTATGTGAAACATATTGATTGTTTCTCTTTTTCTTACTTTTACACACACAATAGGCCTTGTGTTTCTTACATTGACAGGTTCACTACTTACGGGTTTCTTAAATAAACAGTTCATTTTTTAGTCAAATTTGAATAAATACTTGGCGAGATACTTCTATAAAAAAACTATTTATCTATAAGAATAAAAATGTGAAAGTAGATTTTTTTATACAAAAGTTGTTCCAAACTTACTTCTGAATACTTTTGTATTCATTACACATTTTGAAAAAACTAACCATTGACAACATACTCGGTAACTATGTATTTCGCGCTCAAGTGTTACTTCTCATCTACTAATCTAATTCTTCCCACTAAGACATGGTACATGTTCAAGTTACATAACAAAACACAAAATTTACCAACTTTGCCAAACTCAAACCTACTGTCTATTCCAAATAATAAGAGAAATACCCATGGTGACCATCAAAATTGAATCAGCCTATATATTCCTTTTTCAAAAATGCAATAATCACTAAAAAATACCTGTTTATTATCTAAATCAAATAGATAAAGGACAGATCTACATAGGTATTTACAAAACAAACATTATATGTAACAGTATGTTCCTATTATTCTTGTAAGGACGCAATTTGCATTTTTACAATTTAGAGTAAATATCAATGATTTCAAAATAGACACATATTCCATTAAATCGTGTATGAGACAAAAACTCTGTTTTTTGTCTCATACACAAAAAAAACAACGGTCTGGTCTGCTAGTCTCTGTATAATTTGGTTCAATCTAAGAGAGACGTTGCGTTAGTACTGGCATCTTTTATCCAATAAATTTGTTTTACAAATAATATCGCTGCTACTGGCAACCAGATGGCTAATTAAAATACAGTCACGTATGCAACACATAATACACGCCTAATGGTTAGAAAAGGATAGAGCAATGGGACGATTCTCTTTCTATTAAACGGCCACCTTAATTAAAATAAATTTACTCAATAAGTAGTTTTAGCGTGAAATATTTTGAAACATTCAATACACAATCCTACATCAGAGTTCGAATTAAATACTCTTATAACAACTATTGAGTTGGTGTGTAAGTGCTCTTGTCTAGCGACAGTGTCCTATTTAATATTGTAACAAAACGCCACTGGTTTTCTTCGAGTTCGAGAAAAATCGAGATACAAGTGAGGAATATACGGGAACCGGCGATGCGAATGTTCTGGCAATTTCTAGGCTCAAAAGCGTATATAAAGTTAGTTGTCTATCCGGCGCGAAGACAGACAGTACAGTACAGTACATAGTGCAGGATACGAAGTTGCATACGGCGAATAGAAAGCGAGGGGCGAGAAACAAGAGGGAAAATCCGTAACAATAGTTTTACCACAGAATAAAGAGACAGAAAAGACAATATGGATATAAGAAATTGGTTACAAAAAGGTAAGTTAAATAATTTCAGTAGAAAATTAAATTTTTAATTAAAACTTTAGAGTCAGAGTCATTCCATTAGAAATGGTCCAAAAATTTGAAAATTGGTTGCTCGACCAGCACCAAATAAAACAAAACTACCATGTAACGATAGCTTATAATGCAGATATGTTATATCCCATGTTAATTTTTGTTCACAATTAAACCTTGAAATTTGTACATATTAAAGATCAAACAGCACTTTGTACGTGCTATTAATTTCATTTTGTGTTTTTAATCTAGAGAAAAAATATTAACATCAGATATAGTATATCCACATTATAAGCTATCACTATCATTACATGGTAGTTTTGTTTTATACTAATTTTTATACTAGGGACTAAGAACAAGAATGATATTAGGTTATTATTTTTAGGTCAAAAATCTCTAAACCGGAAAAAAGTTCATGATGACAGTAGTGGAAGTGGAAGCAATGATTGTGATGAAGATGAAAATAAAATGGTCGGAACATCAAAATCGGAATCTATTTTTGTAGAAGGCTCAAGTAGTTCTTCATATCTACATGAAGCTGTCTCTGGATCTGGGACCTCTAAACAAACTGAAGAACGCGATGGCTACCATGAAAATGACATTGGTCGTTATGTTAGTTGTGCCAATAACTTGCCTTCTGAAAAAAAGAAGGAATTGTTGACAAACCCTTGGGTTCCATCATCCAATTACGATTTTGCTTCTGATGCCATTCACTTGAAAAGAAAATTTAACCATCGCTGGTTAGATCAATATACTCCATGGCTGGTGTACTCAAGTCGTTTGAAAGGTGCTCTATGTTTGTATTGTGTTTTATTTCCGCCAAGAATTGCTACAGTTAAAGGAGTTTTGGGGTCATTTATGGTAAGGCCTTACATGAAGTTTAAGGATATACATGAAGATTGTAGAAAGCACGATGGCACCCATTACCACAAATCTTCAACAGCTGCTGCAAAAGCATTTCTTGAAAATGCTCCTGTTGATGTCTAGTTGCAAATAGGGCACCATAAGACGATTGAAGAAAATATACAAATATTGTCAGCAATTATTTCATGCATAATATTTTGTGGAATTCATGATTTGCCGCTTACAGGAAAAGTAGGAAATGAGGGAGTTTTCTTTGACCTTTTAAATTTGAGGATTGACTCTGGTGATGAGAAGCTAAAGAGCCACTTGGATAAATGTCAAAAAAACGCAGTCTATACCTCACCAACAATTCAAAATGAGATCATACAATTATGCGGTGAAGTTATCAAAGAAAAAATAATCGAAGACTGTAAACGGGCAAAAGCTTATGCTGTAATGGCTGATGAAACAGCAGATATCGCTGGAAAAGAGCAGCTTTCTATTGGATTAAGGTTCTATGATGAAAGCCAAAAAATAATCAGGGAGGAATTTGTAGGCTACATTGAGTTACAATGTTAAGATGCTTCTACAATCGCTAGCGCAATTCAAAGTTTTTTAGAACATAATAATTTTTCCGCCGATAATTGTGTGGGATTCGGATTTGACGGGTGTTCTACGATGGCCGGCAAAGAAGGTGGTGTACAGGCCATTCTTAAAAAAAAGTACGCTAAGTCTTTATTTTTCCATTGCTCCAGCCACAGACTAAATCTTGTGGTCAATGATACTAGCAAGCTACCAGAAATAAGAAACACAATTGCAACGGTTAAAGACACAATAACCTTCTTTCGTGAATCGCCAGCCCGTAGGAAATCGGTTCCAAATCTTTCAAGGCTCTGTGAGACCAGATGGTCGGAAAAATACAAGAGCATAAAAAAAATTTCAGAGAGCTTCACTGACATTGTTAAAGGACTAGAACATCTATCTGTCGAAGGAAACTATGCAACAAGAAAATGTGCCTACCAATTGCACTGTGCAGTTACTAAACCAATTTTCATCTTAGGCTTAAACATAATTGCAAGATACTCTGCAATTTTGGAACCCGTTGTAAACGTTTTACAAGGTAAAAGTATGGATTTGGTTATGGTGAAGAAACATATTGATGATATTCTTGATGTAATCAAAGAAGATCGACAAGATGTCGAAAATGTTTCTTATGAATTATATAAAAAATCACTTGATATCGCAGAGAAAGTAGGGGTTGAGTTGTCAGTACCACGAGTCACTCAAAAGCAAGTACACAGAAGTAATCCACCATCTGAGTCTGCAGTTGTATACTGGAAGCGGTCAATAATCATCCCCTATCTTGATTCTTTAACTTCGTCTTTGGGTGCTAGATTCTCCAACGAAAATACACCTGCTTTTGCTTTAACTTATCTTCATTCTTCAAGCATGCTCAAAATGGCTTCAAAAGATTTCAAAAATAATGCAGAATCTTTCATGGAATTTTATAAGTTGGGTGATGTCTCTGCAGAATTAGATTTGTGGTACAATATGTGGAAGAAGAAGAATTTAGCAGAAGACAAATTAAAGGACATTGAAGTGGCTGTACTTTTGGAGGAAGCTAATGTTTTTTTCCCTGCAACAAGGCACGCACTGCTAATATTAAGTGCTTTCCCATCCACTACTGCTACCGTGGAAAGATCGTTCAGTACCCTACGAAGGGTAAAAACCTGGCTCAGGAGTACAATGGGTGATGACAGACTCACTGGGTTGTGTTTGATGAGTGTGCATCGACAATTTTTTAAGGAAAATCAGGACTGCATAGTGAAGAAAGTTTTGGATAAATTTAGTTTCAACCCAAGAAAAATGTTATTAATTTAATTTAAGTATAATTAAACTCTCAAAGTTTTGTTTTCATTTGCCTTTTCTTTTTATCCTAAAATTTTACATTTTGAACGACCATGGACCATGGTTTGCCCCCCCTGTTATAAATCCTGGCTACGCCCATGTATACGCATCCGTTACAAAATACCTGTCATTCTAGCTGTCGTTTTCAAACTATAGATATAAAGATGTGTATATATCAAAGAAGACATATTTTAAATATGTATACACTGCGAGAATAAATATATAACAAAAAAATAATTAGTACCCAAAAAAATAATTATTTGAAGGTGTGCCCAAAAACCAAAAGTACAGATTTTTTTAGTTAAAAAAAATTAAAAAAATTTAACTTTTTATTGGATCATAATTTAACATAAGATTTTAGCCTGTTAAAAAAGCAACCCTTCCGACATAATGTATAAAAAAAATATTTTTGATGCCAAAAAAAAAATGTTTTTAAAAGGTTGCGTTTACGCACCTTTGGCAAGTAATGGGATAAGTTAGCAAAAGTTACGGTATGTGTCGGGGAAAAATTATCCTAAAATTGTTAAAACATCCTTGAAAAGAGTCATTGTTTTTCCCAAGTGTAATTATCCGATATTTCTATTTGAGCTGTGATAGGTGTACCGGCGCAGTAGCGGCTGGTGAGTACCTTTTGGCCGGGCAATTCCATACACAAGACTTATTTGTTTATTACAGGTGATATGCTAGGTATCTGAGAGTATATCGCCGATAAACGAATCAGTCTTGTCTATGTAACTGCTCCGCCAAAACGTACTTATCAGCCGCCACTGGTATCGACATAGTTCAAAAATACAAGTCATCAATGAAACAAATAAGAATATTTCCAAGCGGTTGATGTCATCATAAGTTACATCGGTGTATATCAGACTTGGGTCGAATACTGTAATCCGGTATTCGAATACGAATCCTGAATACTGTATTCAAAATTGTATTCGAATAATCAAGATTCGAATACAAAGAAACAAAAGCATTTGAATACTGCTGTATTTGAATACCTGGATTCATTTACATGTGAATACTTCATGAATATTCCAACTGAAATGAACATATGCGCACATAAGGCTTGATTGTTATCTATTTAGTTAATTTATAAAAATATATAAAAAATAAAAAACATATATTAAATAAAGCTTAAAATATAATTTTTTGATACACAGTGTCACCAGGGAGATTATATGAAATAATTCTTTAATAAAAGACATTATTAATTTTTATTTACTTAAAGTTTTAATAAAAAAAAATATAAACAACGGTATTAAAGTTATAAATAAAACTTAAAGTTATAAATAAATAATGTAATATATCTCATAAAGTCATAACGACGTATTAGTACTATTAGTCGACACTTATACGAAGATATAAACATAAAAAAAAATCAAGTAAAATGATGAAACATTAAGGTTAAGAATTTGCTATCCCGTTCGCCTTCAACAAAACCAACATTTCAAAAAGATCGTCACTTAAATTCTGACGCTTTGGCGTATTCACCATACCCGCAAAAGAAAACAATCGCTCTACTGGAGCAGACGGCGGTAATATGGAGTTATATCTTAAAAATATTTGTTTAATTAAAGGGTAATCATTAAGCATCTCCAAACCTAATCTTTTATCTTCAAGATATTGCAAAAGGTTAAGTTGAATTTTTCCTTTTAGTTTATCCCTATTATCCCGAGAAATTAAATCGCTATTTTTTCTAGATTTTCCTCACTTTCAAATTCGAAAAACTTAATATCATTATTGGGCGTTGATTCTTTTCTATTAAAATCTGGTTTTTGAATATCTCTTTGGAGTTCCACAATATTTTTTAATTCCTCAATGTCTAATCCACACTGCCATGAAACGGTTTGTGATAGCCACCTAAATTTAATAGTCGGGCAAGTTACTGCAGCAATTATTGCCTCTTTTGCTTCGGCTTTTGTAAGGTCAAAGTACTGCTCAAATCTGGCATTGACGCGATTAATTATGTGTTCTAAAATTAAGCTGGTACTCCTATTAAGTGTCGTGATTGATTTAACTTTAATCAGTTTCCTTTTTAAAGAAGTTATACTTGGTATTAAATAACCAAAATATGTGCGAGTGTCTCCTTGTAGAAAATCTACTGTTTCAGCAATTGGTTTCAAAATACAAGAGTATTCTTGCAGATAAAGAAGATCTGCATCTTTTAGATTTTCTTTAAGGTTTAAATGTTTATATAGTTTGGTTAGGTTCTCCTTGGATATAGATAATATTTGAGAAATTGAATTAAAAAAAGAGTTCCAGCGAGTGACTGTTGGGTAACTTAAAGTATGACCAAGTATCTTTTGAAGCTCTTCTGCGCTCTTAGGTCTTGCAGCGCATTTCCAAAGCTCATTGCACTTATTTAAAATAGTTGTATGTCGGGATCTCAAAGAAATGTTAGAGTTTAAGACGGAGTTTACATCACTTGTTGCCAAAAGATTAAGAGTATGACCAGCGCATCTAAGGTGCCTTGGCAAAATTATGTCGCCATTTTCAAAGTCCGTAGAGGTACTCTCCGCAATTGGGTTAAACAAAAGTTCATCGTCCTCCACGTCATGATCATCCACGTCGGTTTCCTCCTGTGTTTCCTCTGATATGTCAATTGGCTCGATATCTTTTAGTTTTATACCAAACTCCTTAAATGATTTTACAAAGTTACTACCGTTATCAGTTATTGTTGCAACATTTTTTGAAATATCTAATTCAAATTTTCTAAAAATATTGTGCAGTTTCTCAGCAATTTGATCAAAAGTATGAGAACCAGAAAACCGTTCACAAGCTAATGCAACAGATTTCCTTTCAAATGAATTTTTATCAATCCAGTGACAGGTAACTCCAATAAAGCTTCGTTTTTTCGTAGACCATGCGTCTGCAGTTGTACAGACAAACTCACATGTTTTTAAAACTGACTTAATATTAGATTCCTTCTCATTATAGTGGTGTTTAATCTTTTTAACAAATGTTTTCCTTGACATAATGTTTACATTAAAATCTGAGAAAAGGTTCTTAAAACTTTCATTTTCAATAATATTTATAAGAGACAGGGTATCTGCAACAAATCTTATTAACTTGGTATCAAACTGTGATTGGTTAACATTTTTTGCTCGAGGATTAACCACTTCCGTTATTTTTGATTGTACAAGTTTTCTTGAACCACATGTCGTTTTCGTTGGTAAATCTGGGCGTTTAGCTTTATGTAAATTATATTTTTCTACAGCTCCAGTGTGTTTCCTTTTAAGGTGCTTGACAAAATTCGATGAACTGTTCGTAGGTCCACGGATTAAAGTAATGGTAGGAAGACATATTGCACATTTGCAACTAAAACCGAGTTTTTTATACTTTCTGGCAAAAAGAAATGTCCGTCAAATAACGGCTTCTGTCTGAGTTACAAAAGATCGTTCTGAGCTGTTTCAGGCAAGCTCTCTTGAGAGTATTGAGTACTAAAAAAAAACTTTTTAAATTATAGCCTCCATGTATATCTATGTCCCATTATATTTTCCTAAATGGATATTTTCGATAGATTATTATTCACTAAAATGATTACCTTGAAAAAAAAGTCGAGGGAGTTGGTTCTGGTCGAACATGACCGATTTTTTGAAACTTTTGCTTAAAACAACCTTTTTTTTCTGATAAACAGCGGATATTATAATATTTAGGAATAAGCCTCCGTCTTTTTGCGCACTCTTGCTCATGATCCGAGTCGGACGAACTTCCAACAAACGATTGTTCTGGATCTGAACCGTCGGAAATGGTTTCCTGAGTGACGATATCTTTTTCCATGGGAAGGTAATCTGCAAAAAAATATCTTTACGCTTAATATACTTATGTGAATCAATAGTAACAAAATATCTCCGTCGTACAGTGTTTTAATCGACGATCATAGAAACTCCGGAATTGACAATGTGTAAAATATTTATTAACAAATTGTTAATTTCCGTGATATTAAGAATCCGAATAATAGTTTGAACTAATCATCAATCAAACAAATAATAGCAAAAGAAAATTATAAAAGGTAAGGTAAATCATAGTTACTTAGTGAAATAAAATCTCACATTTATCCAAACCTAAAGTCTACACCAAAGAAAATTCACAATTACCGCCACAAAACTCCACAAAATTGCCTTTGTCTTTTATATTTAAAATTATTTAATTCACGAAAACGTTACCTACGTAGTATTGGTAGTACGTATAATATTAATTTTCATATTTGGTCTTTCTGGGCGTTAACTAGCCAACTAGCGTGTTACCAAATCTCTTAGCTTACGAGTAACATGAACAAATTATGCTCCAATGTTAATAAAGAGGGTGAGTTTGTTTTGGTTTGAAATTCCATTGTGTCTCGACTTGAAAACGATTTTTGTAGAAACATAGAGTAGAGTAAAATTTAATAAGAAAATATATGAATCTTACACAATGTGTCTACATAATTAAAAAATAAACTTACCTTTTTATATACCTTCGTAGAGGTATTAAAATTTATTATAGAATAGAATGGCAATACTGCAGTTACTACACAAGTGCGTACGTATAGTACGAACCTAATTATCTAATCTAAACTTCTAAAGTCCTTAAAGGACCTGTCTCGTCTCCCGTTTTCGCACGCCGCGCCGTCCACAACCCCCGAGGACGTGTCCTAACACGCTTAAATTGCGTTATACACTTTGATAAAACTAATTAAACAGTATTCGAATACCGGGATTCGAATATCAGTATTCGAATACCGGGATTCGAATATCAGTGTTCGAACACTGGATTCTAATACCGGGATTTGAATACATAGTGGGTAATCGAATACTGGGATTCAAAAACCGTATTCAGAATCCAGAATACCGAGTACTGAGCAAAAAAGTATTCAGTCGAATATCAAATACCAAATACACAAATGTATTTGAATAGTATTCGAATACCAACCAAATGTATTCTGGATAGGATTCAGAATACCGAGTATTCGAATACAACCCAACTCTGGTGTATATCATAATATAATACCAGAAGAGATATCGTAGTTTGGAGGAAAGTACATTTTTCAAGAGGACTTTAGAAAAATATATTACTGCAATCATACACACAGAAGTCGCTAAACTTATACAGGGTGTTCCTAAATATCATGTACATAAGGAAGGGGGTAACTATTTGGTTTATTTTGTGCCTAAAATTTCATATAAACATAGGTCTGCAAACGCTTCGTTACCAATATGCAGGGTGTTGAAATTTCAAGAATTTTTCACTTTTTACTGTATAGCTCCTGCAGTTTTTGAGATATTTTGTTCAAATTTGGAAGGTAGGTTACGCTATAAGGCCTGCATCATTAGCCATGCCAAATGATTATGTAAATCTACAGGGTAATAATTTTTTCGGGGTCATGCCCTCTTTTTTCACCCTGAACTTTTTTGCGATGCGCCACTGCTAGATTCTAAAATACGCAATAAATTTTCTGTCTTGTTTAGAAACTTTTTGATCTCTTATATTTTTTTCTTATCTCTGACCGTTATCGAGAAAAAAAATTAGAAAACAATTTTCTGTAATTCGCCAGAGAAAATTAAATTTTTTAAAATGGTCTAGTAGGCTCTGGCTTTATTCAGATAATCACTTGAGTTTATTAATTTTAAGAGTTGAGGTGCTACTACCTGTTAAAAAATAGGATGACCCGGTTTTCGAAGCATTGTTTCATTACAATACAAAGTAACATAACTAATAACAATAAAAACCCTAAGTAATAACAATGACAATGAAACTATGCTACAACAATTGTTGAAAGTCTCCTCCTTCAACCCTTATACAGGCGTCCGCTCTTCTTCTCATTGATGCTCGCACTCTCTCAAATACTCCTGGAGTATTTCTTATCGTTTCAAATCCATCGATTATTCGATTTCGTAAGTCATCAACAGTATTCACAGGTGTTGTATACACTAGAGATTTGAGATGTCCCCACAAAAAAAAATCTAGACTATTTAAGTCAGGGGACCTAGCGGGCCATGGCTGAGGTCCACCTCGTCCTATCCACCTATTCTCATATACTTCATTTAAATACTCCCGAGCCAAAATAGAAAAATGTGATGGGGCGCCATCGTGCATATACCACATTTGATTTCTAAGTAAAAGGGGCAAGTCTTCAAGTAATGAAGGCAATTCATTCTGCAAAAACAGCCTGTATGACTGACCAGTAAGTCGACCAGGCAAAAAACAAGGACCAATCAAATTATCTCCAATTATACCACCCCATACATTTAATGAGAACTGTTCTTGAAAATGCGTTTCTACAATTTCATGTGGATTTTCATCTGCCCACGTGTGGTTGTTGTGGAAATTCATAATTGAAGTCCTTGAAAAATTTGCTTCATCGGTAAAAAGGATTTTACAATCAAAAATGCGGTCTACTGCTAGCTTATTAAGGTACCATTGGCAGAAATCAAACCTTAAAGGGAAGTCTCGGGGAAGAAGAGCCTGCACTCTCTGAATGTGGTAAGGGTATAGCAGGGAAACACGTAGAATACGCCAAACCACTTGATGACTAATATTTAAATGTTCACTGATTTTTCTGGTGCTGGTGCGAGGATGTCTGTCTATTTCATTCAGAACAGCCTCTTCGATCTGTGGTGTTCTAACAGTACGTGGTTTACCTGCATCATTAGTATTCTTTTTAAAAGTTCCAGTTTCTCCAAGACGCCTATGAATATTTGAAAATATTCGATGATCGGGTATCATTCTATTGGGATAGCGCTCCATGTACAGACGCCTGGCTTCTCTTGCATTTCCATTCGCAAGGCCGTAGATAAAATGCATGTCAGCCATTTCAGAATTCGTGAAATTTGGCATACATATTTACAAAATTATAACGAGTATTTAAAACACTTTTACACCTTACAGTTTGCAATTTAAAACTTTACTTATACAAACACAAGTTACGATTTCTAATGTCAATTGTCAAATTAATAAACTCAAGTGATTATCTGAATAAAGCCAGAGCCTGCTAGACCATTTTAAGAAATTTAATTTTCTCTGGCAAATTACAGAAAATTGTTTTCTATTTTTTTTCTCGATAACGGTCAGAGATAAGAAAAAATATAAGAGATCAAAAAGTTTCTAAACAAGACAGAAAATTTATTGCGTATTTTAGAATCTAGCAGTGGCGCATCGCAAAAAAGTTCAGGGTGAGAAAAGAGGGCATGACCCCGAAAAAATTATTACCCTGTAATTCCAAATTTGAACAAAATATCTCAAAAACTGCAGGAGCTATACAGTAAAAAGTGAAAAATTCTTGAAATTTCAACACCCTGCATATTGGTAACGAAGCGTTTGCAGACCTATGTTTATATGAAATTTTAGGCACAAAATAAACCAAATAGTTACCCCCTTCCTTATGTACATGATATTTAGGAACACCCTGTATATCTAAATCTTAAAATATCACATTATATATAAAAATTAAGTATAAAAAAAAGTTTTTTATAATGCAATTGGAATTCATCATTACCATGATAATTTCGTTTGCTCATAAATTAAAACCCTTGTTTATTAAGGTTAACACCATTTATTTAATTAAAAATGTTGTTTATGGACGCCATTAGTTATTGATAGTTTGAGTTATTGTGTGAAATGAACATCAGTTGCGGTTGGCATCAATTTTCGAATATTACTGTCACTCAAAAGCACTCGACTAGTGATAAATGAATACTGAATACATTATGTCAAACTATCATTTGTCATATCTGAAACAAAACGTTAAAATTGCCTTATTTCTTCTTGTTGTTATGCAGTTGAATTCAAATTATAAATGGAAAACCATCAAAATATTAAAGTATCCTTTTTAGGTTATTATAAGAAACCCTTTGCATTAATCTCATAAATTAAGATGTTGAATTTGAAAATTATTACTATTAATTAAAAAAAAATTTTTTTAAGAAATCAGTAATCTAAATATAATAATAGCAGATAATAGGAATTTTCTTTGGACATATACAGAGTGCCGTAAAATAAAAAGACTTTCGGTTTACCTTTAGTAATTATTAATAGAATAACATACCCACATCTTCTTCGATAGGCCTTTAGATAGGTATAACGCATGTATAATTTGGAGATTTCCACAAAATAAGCATCTACTAAAGGTATATAAAATTTATATTGCTGGTTGTAAATTTCATCGTTTAAATTATTTGTGTTATATGTATTTATTGATAATTCATCAGACTTAAATGAATGCCTACCCAGTAAACGTTGGCATATTTTGAGCAGGAAAGAAAAATAATAATAATCCTCGAAAATTTCAGGAAAAATCGCTTATCACTAGATCACGAGACTTGTTTTAAAATACAGTAGAGTCTCGATATAGTGAACACACCATATAGTGAACTATCCACTGCAGTGAACAGTGAAATATTAGTATTGGCCTTCTTCGAATACGGTTTTTCAGTGGGCTGAAGAAAACCCAAATGAAATAGAATATTCTCGTGTAATTGCCCTTCAACATTTGAGAACTAAGTTGGTTCAAAAAATGTACAATAAGCCAACAAAGCAAACAAAAGTAACAGATTTCTTTCAATCCACTGACTAACTTAATTTTGCATATGTATTTTTTTTCTACTGTATTACATAGTTATTAAGCACTATTACTGCTATTCATTTTTTTATTTTATTATAAGGTTTAAGCATTAAAATATGAAGTGTTAAGTTAATAAAGTAATAAACACCTTGTAAGCATTCCTATTAAGCGTTCTTAACTGCACTCCAAATAGTGAACAACCTCGGTGGAGTGATAAAGATGCATTAATTAGTTCACTATATCGAGACTCTACTGTACCCCAATACGAGACTATTCTAAAATTTACGACAATAAGAAAAACTTGCTTTTAACGATGTTAGAAATGCACAATGGGCATTTCTTGAAAGGTACAAAAATATAAACCTCAAACCTCAAATGTATGATTTTCTTTCAGAAGTACAAGGTCTCTATTTTGTGTGAGAAAATTCATGTATTTAGACAGTAACTCCATTTATTAGAAAATACAGCTGGTGAATATATGGATGTCTTGCTCTGTATGTTAGTCCTAAACAAACGCTTATCGAATACACGCATATTAGAGTATTTTATGACTTTTATTTAATACCTATTCCCTATAAACCAGATATGTTAAAAAATAAAAGAAGCATGCGTTTGGAGAAGTTTGTATGAAATACAATAAGAAAATATAGGTACGTAATTAATGTATGCTAATTGCCACTACATTGCTTACTAGATTTCCTCGCTGTACTTCATTGTCATCCGTTTTTTTGACTAGGACGCGCTCTTTCTCTTGAGAAATTGAAGGTCGCCCCCCTTGGAATCTTGAGAATGAAGGCAAAATCCTAACGAATGCTTCGACGCAACGTAGCAGTCGGTATTTTAGGTCATATCCATGGCTAGACAGCGGACGTGCCAGGTTTAAATTACGATGGAGCAAAGAAATAATGTAAACAACACGCAGAAACTGAATAGCAGCTATTCATATGGTGAACTGCACATTTGTTATTGCCCCAAAACGACAGCCCAAAGACGTCGTCTTTCCTCATAAAATTCGTTTCTTCATTGGCGTAGGTAGTAGCATGAGGGGTTTTTAAAATTTATTATATTTACGTTATATTTCGCATGATAAATATAGTTTATATATGTATATAGTATATACTTATTCATACTTAAGTTAGTTTCGTTTTTTCATTGTTTTGACTGTTAATTACGTACTTCGTAATTTTTGTAATAGTTCCTTTTTAATACCGTTTCATTGAATCTATTTCTCCCAATTATCTCAACGAAAGTGTGCATGGGATTTTGTTAAGTTTCAATAACGTACGCGTACATTTTTAGTTATCATTTATTTAGATCTAGAACATTGTTTATGTTACTATGAAATGGAAGAACGTCGAGAATGGCATCGTAAAACAATAGCAAGTTGGATTAAGTGTCATACCGATTGTATGTCCTCCATTGTCAGTGATTCCGAAAGTTATTGCATAGCCTGTAGAATATCATTACAGAATGCCCAAAAAGGCCACGTACAACGTCATTTAGCATCGCTAAAACATACACAGAAAATGGACCCGTTGAAAGCTGACAATTTTATGAAGAACTCTGTGAAGCTTTAATGGCGGCTAATATCCCATTAAAAAAACTTGACAACTTCACTTTCAAAACATTTCTTCAAAAATATGCTGGTCGAAATGTTCTTGATGAATCCACCTTACGCAAATATTATGTTTCTAAGTGCTTCACGAAAACAGTAGAATGCATTAGAAGACATCTTTCAAATCAATACCTATGGATAAGTGCCGACAAAACTGTCGATATATTAGGACGCTGTGTGGTAAATGTTGTAGCTGGTGTACTACATCTAACTATTCGATATAACGCATATGTAATAGCATCTAAAGTTATAAATACAGTTGATGCGGAAACAGTAGCTATAACCATTGACGAGAATTTGCCCAAAATGCTTCATTCGGAAAACAGGTACAGGGAAAAGATACTTTTATTTGTTAGTGACAGTGCCGCATATACCGCATGTGTCAATTTTCATTAGCCATAGGCGATCCATCCATGCAATACGTGGCAACGTGGCAACTCTACTTTCCTTTCCAATGCCAGCGACGCGACAACCGATACATGCAGTATCCATTGGACCACCGACTCGGGTGTTTCTAAAGCGTTCAGAAATAATATTTACGAGTTGCAAGGATTTGTTTTTCTTTTTCCTTTCAGTAAATGCAGAGAATTATTAAGCTGCGTTCACGCTGCATGACACAACCAAAAGCGTAATTCTAATAAAATAACTATATAAAATAAATAAAAAAGGATTCCTCCCTGCAAAGCAAGACATTGCCCGAGGCAGTCGTAGAAATTTACTCTTACGTTTTCTAACTTGTGAGAAGTTACTGAATTAGCAGCCTCAATTATTTTCTCTCTCAAGGCAACTATGTTTTCTGCTGTACCAGTTTCATGGGTATAAACAATATTTTTTAAATATCCCCACAAAAAAAATCGTTTGGAGAGAGATCAGTAGATCGCGGAGGCCATTTGACGTTTCCCGTTCCAGTAATAAGACGGCCAGGGACCGCCACGCCACATGTTCCCAGCTAAACATTGAATGTAAAATCTGGGTCGGGATCGGAGAATATCGTTGTGATGTCGGTTGTTGGCGGCATTGGTGACGGACAGTAGGGGTACCACGTTGTCACGTATTACATTCATACGTATAGATCGCACGTAAACATTGAATCCCTATACCTAATGATATTTGACACATGCGGTATGTTAAAAACAGGCAGACTATTAAAGGAAACATCCTTACATGCTGCATATTACTTGTGTAGCACATGCTCTCCACAGAATCTGTGAATATATTAGAGACAGATATCCGGAAATTAATAGACTTGTCTCCGCTTTTAAAAAAGTTTTCGGAAAAGCACCATCAAGAGTAGCTCTTTACACGAAAAAACTTCAATCTTTGTCACTGCCTCTCTCGTGATTGGAAGCTACTAGTTTTTATGCAGAGAATTTCGATAGTTTACAAAATTTCGTTTCATTTAAATGACAATGCTCGGAATATTTCTGAGTGCAAGGAACTAACACAAATCCCAAATTTAAAAAATCAGTTGTTATTCCTTCAGAAACACTTTGGAAATTTGCCTAAACTAATCACATATTTTGAAAATCGAAATCTCAAATTAAAAGATGGATTAACCACATTAGATGTGGCTATTAATAATTTCAAAAGTATTCCAAGTGACTTCGAATGTGGCCTTCGGCAAAAGTTAGACGCAGCTTTTAATAGAAATCCAGATTTAATAACATTGCGACAACTGTGTTTGGGGTCAATAACACAAAATCTAACTGCTAAATACGCTGAAATAAAGGAATATTTCCAGTACGCACCTATAACCAGTTTCGATGTAGAAAGGACGTTTTCTATATACAAGGGTGTACTTCATTCAAACAGAACAAGTCTTACAGAAGAGAACTTTGAGAAAGTATTGCTAGTAAATATTAATACCCCCTTTCTCGACTTGAACTACAAAATGAACAAATAATAAGGTATTTTGTATTTTATAGATCACCAGCCACTTGTTATCCAATTATATAAATAAAATTCAAACCTCTTTAAAAATACATTTCAATTGTGTGCCCATGGGCGATGAGTCATCAACCTTTCGTGTCCGCTCCCTATCCAGGCCCAGCAAGGCAACGACTTAAATCCACCATAATAATAATAATAATAATAATATTTATTAGTTCATGTGACCATAAACATGGTATAGAACAAGTCAATAATATAACCATAAATATAAAAATTAAATAATACAAACATAAATTTAAACATAAGCAACTAACAGCCTAAAGGCATAAAATATAATGTTAACAACGACAACAATAATACTTTCATTGTACCGATAACCTTCGTTATGGGATAAGCCATTGTCACATATATACATTAAAACAGCATATAATTTATACAATAACTATAAATATAAAAATTAAATGATAGAAACATTTTGTCACGGTCACCTTTCGGTATGGGATACGTCATTATATCAACTATACATAAAAAATACATAACAGTTGTACATATAAAAAAAAAACTAGAATTACAAGTTTGATTACATGGAGGAGTCGTTGAGGTACTCTTTCTAAGAGTAGTAAACCTTTTAAAATCAGAAGTTTTTTTATCATTTCTAAACCTTCTGTATGGCATCAATTTATATTTGTTTGCTAATTTATATAAAGGACTCTTATAGACACGTACATTGGACTTTTCTCACTGAAAGCGCCTTTGTGCCTTGGTATCTCTAAATAGGTTATTACGTGTACTATATGTATGAAAGCTGCTCAATTTAGTATACTCCTTTTCTTTTTTCTTTGCAAATAACAATAACTGAAATAAGTAAATGCAGGGCAGCGTCATTATGTGCATCCGTAAGAATATATACCTACAGCTTGTTCGTCGATTGACACCACTCATAATTCTAATAACTCTTTTTTTGTATTCTAAAAACTCATCATATCACCCGAAACTTCCCAAGCAATCGTACAATAAGAAATGAGTGAGCGGAAATTTGAGAAATAAAACATTTTATTCAAAGAGGGATTCAACTCTCCTACCAATCTCTAATAGGTAGCACAATAAAGCTAATCTCTTAGATAATTCTCCTATATGTCGAGTCCAACTGCAGTTGCAGTCAACCCTTACCCCCAAAAATTTCGTGGCATCCACCCGAGGAATACTCTTCCCCTTTATAGAGACATAGCGGGTGGTGTCTCTTTCCGTCTTTGATCTTTTAAACTCCATAAACTTTGATTTCTGACAATTCAGAAAGAGTCCATAATAATCATTTACTTCCCTTACTGCACCACTAATCTTACAGTTGATCATTTGTCTCGAAATTGAATTCATCAATAACGACGTGTCATCAGCATACATAACTGATCCCTCCATTCGTAAATCGTTTACATACAGGGTGTAGATAAAGTCTGGAACAAAATTAATATTTCTGTTATCTTCGGTTTGATGGAAAAACCCTGAAACAGGTCGATTTTGTTTTTATCCCGTGCACTTTATAACATCGTGAATTTAATTCTGTCGTCATCTGGTTGCGCGCGGGCGTGACGTCATTAGTTTTTTCAAATGGTAACCTGCCACATTTATTACTCCTTGTCGTTAAGTATTCCATTGTGCATGCAACGGTATAAAAAGTTTGGTACCTTACATAACAATTTTTGGGAGAAAAATGCTTTCGAATTTCAAAAAATTAAAATTTTATTTCTAATGAAAAACTAATCAAAAATTCTTTTAAAAAATCAGATAAATTATAATCCGAGGTTTATCTTGGATTGTCGTCAAACAAGACACCAAAAAAATGTCAACGGAAGTGTTCAAATTGTCCGCCATTGGCCATTTGACACTGGCCGAGACGGACGTACACGCTTTCTACGACACGTTATATTGACAGTTCATTACTTGGTGTTTGAACTTATCCATTCACAATACTTGCTCCATTGGTAGTGTTGAACGTGCATTGCGAAAGTGGCGAATTTGAGCGAAAAAGAGCGGATTCATATTCTCATTATTGTTGGTTGTGGTGATAAAATACGTAGCCATGAAGAAGCCTGTCAGGTTTTCAATGCAGAAAATCCAAACCGCGCACCGATTTCGCGGTCAACGGTGAGCAAAATTGTCGTAAAATTTGCTGAAACTGGTAGTGTAAAAGACAGAGCTCGTCAAGGTCGACCAAGAATTGAGGAAGATAGAAGGGTCAATATTCTCTTGGAACTTCAAGACAACCCCCACACTTCAACAAGGAACATTGCCAGGGATTATGCAGTCGATTTTACCACAGTAGCCAAATTGCTGAAGAAGGAAAAACTTCATCCGTACAAAATCAATCGGGTTCAGGAACTGAATGAAGATGACTTCGACCGCCGACTCGAGTTCTGTGAACAAATCATGCTACGGTGCGATGAGAATCCCGGATTTGTCGACAATGTGGTTTTTAGTGACGAAGCAACTTTTACCTTGAACAGTGAAGTGAATCGCCACAATTGTAGGTACTGGTCGGGCGAAAATCCTCGATGGGTTCGAGAGGAGCACACCCAACACCGACAAAAAGTTAATGTATGGGCGGGAATAGTGGGAGATCGCATTGTGGGGCCTTTCTTTCTGGACAGAAATTTAAACGCTGAAACATACTTACATTTCCTAAGATTTACGCTAGTGCCAACATTGGTAGAATTATTTCCGGATGAAAACACCCCCGACAAGCCTCACCCCAGAATCTGGTTTCAACAAGATGGAGCACCTCCACATTTTGGCTGGCGTGTTCGGAGTTACCTCGACGAAATTTTCCCCGGGAGATGGATCGGACGAAGGGGAACAATTGAATGGCGTGCCCGTTCGCCAGATCTCACACCACTTGATTTTTTTCTATGGGGTCATGTGAAATCAAAGGTGTACACCGATAAGCCAAATAACTTGGATGATCTGAAACATCGTACACTGACAGAAAAATTTCTTACATCAAATAAAATTGCTTTAATCCAAGATAATCTAATGTTTGAAATAGCCACAATAGATTAAATGTTT
Organism: Amphimallon solstitiale; assembly: GCA_963170755.1. Classification (NCBI taxonomy): domain Eukaryota; kingdom Metazoa; phylum Arthropoda; class Insecta; order Coleoptera; family Scarabaeidae; genus Amphimallon; species Amphimallon solstitiale. The sequence goes on along the minus strand of OY720675.1, from coordinate 168,995,596 downwards.
TCCCATAAGAAAATTATTTTCTTGAGTGATTTTTTAGAAGTAAGTATGTATTATATTGCAGGAAGAAAATGTGGCCTTACAATAAATAAATTAATGTCTTGCAATAAGTAAATAAATTTTTATGTCAAATAATTTTTTGTTTGTATCAAGTATGTATTATATTGCAGGAAGAAAATGTGTCCTTACAATAAATAAATTAATGTCTTGCAATAAGTAAATAAATTTTTGTATCAAGAGCATGTCATTTTAATTTAAAAAAATATTTTCTTAGATTAAACAAATCTATGTTGACTAATTATTTTGAAGTGAGTATGCATTATTATATTGCAGCAAGAAAATGTGTTTCCCAGTAAATAAATTAATATCTTCCAGGAAGTAAATAATGTGTTACATGAAATAATTTTTTGTATATACCGAAAACATATAATTTTCCTTTAATAAAATATTTTCTTGAATTAAACGAATATATTATTTGCGGTAAGTATATTTTGTATTGCAATAAATTGATTTTATATTCCCACCAAAAAAATCTTATTTTTATTTCAAGTAAAATTTAGTTTCTATGCAAAAATTCAATTTATTCACAACTTCTACCAAAGATAAAATATTTTTAGTTAAAATGTCTACTTCCTGTGATTAAACCTGGTTGCTGAAAAATGAAATCCTACATTTCAAATTTAAAATTCCTCACAGGAAATTTGGAAAACTTAATTTGACAATTTGGTGGTGTTTATTAGGAAAAATTATTGATAAGATTACTCAGGTTTATAGATATCAAATAAGTTTTTCAAATTTCCAGTACGTAATTTGCAAAAAAAAGTAGGACTTAATTTATCAGCAACCAGGTTTAACTCCAGAAAGTAGACATTTTAAATGAAAATATTTTATCTTTGATAGCAGTTTAACAAATTTTTATTCAACAATTTCTTTAAATAAAAATATATTTATTCTGATAAGTATATTTTTATTTAAAGAAATTCTTCAATAACAATAAAAATTAAAATTTGTTTAAATGTTCCAATTTGGGGAGCAATTTATTTCACAATTTTTTCTTAGTATTGACAAATTTATTCTAAAAAAAAATAAATAATTTACTCTCGTGATTATTAAAGGTCAGCGGAAAACAAATTTAATAAAAGACAAATTTAATATTTAAACACATATTTGTATATTTATCAAATATTAAATGCACAAAATTATATCTGTATACATGTTGTACTTAAAAAATAAGAACTGAAAAAATTATTCATCAAAGGCTACTAGCATTTCATTGTTGATTATGTGTATTATCACCGTTTTCATATCTAAAATATAATTTAGTGGTACGTGCCGTTTATTATTTGTTTGCTTTACTTTGTATGCCCTGTAATGTAAATTAAAATGTATAACATCTAATACGTCGTAAATTATCACGCACTTTGTGGTATCGTCTTTATTAACAAGTATGTGAGCTATTCTTCCAAATTCAGGTTTATCTTCATCATTATTAATAGTTACAATATCGCATATACGAAATTTCTGGTTATTAATATCGTAACTATTAGTTGACATAAAGTTATCAGAAGCATATCCAATGAATACTTCACCAGAAATTACATTTTTTGAAATATTTTCCAATTTGCCGCATTTTATTTCATCTTCTAACCCTACTTTCAACATAAGTCGTAGAGCAGTTTTTTGTTGTACTCTGACAGCAAGAGAATAAGGCAAATTTATATGATTGCTAATACTTTTTGCAATATTTTTTAAATCTCGATGTTTTGCTTCATAGCGCATGGATGATAATAATGACAATGGACCAGCTCCAAGTATAATTCGTTTATAATGAATCATGAAGTGATGCTTAGGTTTTAAATTGACATTAAAATTTGAAATGTACATTTGATGATGTTCTGCTATTAAAACATCCAACATATCTATTATGGCAATGGTAATTGATTTCGCACACAGTATATTCGTTATTTCTAAAAGCTTTAAATAAAATAGCCATACGGAATTATTCTTTGGAATTAAATCCCCGACAATAAATCTAAAATTTCTTACTAAACAAAGCATTTCGGCTGCTGACATAACAATACAGCCTTGTGTAATATGATCGGATTTTATGTTTGGAGGTTTATTTTCAGATTTGTGATATGTGAAATAGGTTATTCTAGAATTTAAGATGTCGAGCGAAAAATAATTGTTATCTATAAAATTTCCAATTATTAGAGCCATGTTATACCTGTACACACCCTCAAACATATCATGCATTATGTCGCAACAAATATTATCATATATATGAAAATTCTCCAGATCATTCCAAATACATTCAGTTTTAATACCAAAAATACAGTTCTGCAAATGTTCGTCGTAACTGTTGCGCAGTCGAATTGTGTCACAATTTTCGGAAACCTGTGTCTGTGTAATTAACTTTGTGCTTGTACAAAATCTACAAAGATAATTAGAACTAAAGCTTTCATTATAGCCTAACATAGCATGGACACCTAAATTATCGCCTATTATAAATACTAAGGCAAAATATACTTGTATAGATTTATTGCCAATAACAATTGAAATACCTTTTTCCTCTAAGAAACGTAGCTCTTGCAAGAGTGGAGCAAAAACAGATTTATTTCCATGCCGTTTTCTATCATCAGTATGGAAAAGCAGAGCCACAAATATGTTCTCCAGTCGAGTCAAATATTCAATCGGTGTTCCACCAACGGTGTAATATACAGCTCCAATTTTATATATGCCCGCATGGCTTCCTAATGGGTTGCCACATTCAAAGTCATCGAAATACATAATAAGAGGTAACATTAACTTATTTACATTCCTAGCTTTTATGGATTTCCATACATTACATTGGACGAGATTAAAAACATGATCACTAAACTCAGTACTTTTCAAGTAATTATCAATTTTATAAAAAACATTTGGTAATTCTAAAAATCTTTTTAGATTTTCTTTAACTGAAATATAACTTGACGTAGCATTTTTTAAAACAATTGATGTTTCATTATATCTGTTACACGTATCTCGTCGTATGCCAATCGTGTATTGAATTGGTTTAATGAACATTTGTGACTCATTGAAAAAAATGTTTCTTTTGTGTTCAGTGTTCATATTAGACACCTCAAAAATATTAGAATACATTGTAAGCATTAGTTTAATATAACGGCTTATTTCAGCAAAATCAGCGTGTTGACTAAAATATTTGTCTATTATTGATATTATTAAATTAAACGCACTAGATAAAAACAAATCTTGTACATCATTTAAGATTTTTTGTATGCAAGTACGATTCAACAACGAATTATCGTAAAGTTTTGCAACAAATATCTGAGCGGATTCAATAAAATCATTTTTAAAATTTATAAACTTACCACCAATATCATCAGCCTCCACACCAGGAGTTTCAAGGTTGTCTTTACAAATTCCTACTAATGGAGTTTTATTTCTACACTTATTATTACATTTAGTTTTAGTACAGTCCTCTTTGTTAGTAATTATTTGCTCTTTTATTTTACTAGCATGTTTATTGCTAAAATGTTGCTTAAAAGCATCTCTTCGTTGGAAAAAGCGTTTACAAGACATTACAGGACATATAAAGTTTGTAGCCTTGTGAGCATACTCCGTATGTAAAAAAAAATTTTTTAATAAATGGAAATTCTTTCCGCATAAGATACAATTCATTTTGGCAAAATAAAAAAAAATAAATTCTTTAAAAAATTAAAAAAAAACACATTCTTAAAACAAGATATATATATATATATATATATCTGAACAATTAAAGATAATATAGTTACTTCTTATTAAACAAGTTGATTATATGCACTATATTCGGATATTGTTTATCATACGATGTATTAATTTGATAGATGCACTTCTGAATTAGTGTCCACAAATGTTCGCTAGGTTTAGGATAGTTCGCGTTAAAAACGTGAAAGATTTTAAATAACAAATCAAGTCCTTTTAGAACACCTGTTGTCTGATACCTTATAGTATCTATTATAACAAAGGTTGCTTCTATGCCTTTGCTATTGCCCACTAATAAAAGGAATGGCTGCATATGTATCCTTTTCAGAAACGCCTTTTCTTTTTGTTGTTGCAAAGTATCTTCAATCAAACCAGCATCCTGTACATAACATAAACTTATTTTTTGTTTTCGTACCAAAAAATAAAATTTTTTCATATACCTTAACAACTAAAACAATGCTCTCGATGCTTTCTGCAGTACTGAATTTCCAGTGTTCTGAAGTGTCAATTCTTGTTCTGCCTTTTGGAGGGAATAAGTGAGTGAGTATTTGCAGTTGATGTAATACTTTAGTATCTAAAAAGAAAAAATATATACGTTTTGATGTATAGTACGTATTATGTCTAACCTATGATTAAGTAAAAAAAACGCACATTAAACTTGTAAGCAGAAAGAATTTAGGAAAATTTGTTTCTTGTCGAAAATTATATAAAAGGTACAGCAAAAAATATTTTTGAGATTGCTATAGTAAGTACACTAACCAATACTGTCTTATGTTTTTCAATTGTTCCTACGTATTTATTTCTTACGATGATATACCATCGAATGCTATCTTATTTTTATAGATATATCAAAACTCTATAACATTATAGATATAAAACTAGTAGAAACGAATTCTACATTAGAGAATCTCTTTCTATTAGCTTTTTCCCCTCTTTAATTTCTCAACAAGAAATCAGCTCTTCATGCTTTTTGTAGTTATTCGAAGCCATTCTGTAGAATTACCTAACATACCTTCAGATATTTCACTGCTAGTAGTTTCTATAAGGTTCCTAACATGTTTATCTCTGATTTTGGAAATATCGGATGATTTTATTATAGTATCATAAAATGTATGCCAATTCTCCAATAAATTAAAATGCTTATTTTTAAACATATGTTCAAAATCCAAATTTATCTGATAGAATGTAAAAAAAAATTAAAATATTTTATAAAAATTACTGCATGATACATACCAATTGCTCTGCCCTTGTATCTTTTAGGACTGGCCATTCATCTAAAAATTGTGCCACTGTGGATTCCTTTGCCTTTTTTTTGTTAAATCTGTATGGTGCCGTGTATTTCCATTTTTGCTCTACTTCAGCCCAAGGCTCTGTGTAATATTTTAAGAATGTGATGGCGTCTTCGACTAGATCTACAAAGTTACATTGCAGTACATTGTAACATAATTTTATTGTAAATATATAAGTAAATATAGACTAATTGTTACAACTCTTTTTTACATTTATCTTTGATATACTTCCGTTTATTGTCAGCCACAGGCATAAAAGTATTTTGTTTTGGGTCTAAAATACCATTAAGCAATGCACTAATATCAATAAAAAATTAAAATAAATATTTCAATAATATATTAAATGTAGTAACGGTTTCAAGAATAACCTCTACACACTCGCCTGCAATAAGATCCCATGTGCTTTAAAAATCCAGTTAACCTGTCTGTAAATATTTATTAATTAATTAAATCGACTCTTGCCGATATATTTAATAGGTTGTGTAAAATTTGCTTAGTATAACCTAAAAAAAGAGTATCTTTATCTAGGCAAATGCAGATGTACGAGATCTTATTGCAAGTAAGTGTTCATATATATGTATTATATAGCATGTATATTACCATATGATAAGTTTTCATCAGAAGTTAATGTTTCTTGAACTATTCTACTTTTTCGTATTTTTATTGTGTCTCCACCTAAGTGAAGAAGGTTTCGTATTTTGTCCACAAGTCTGCCTCTCGCGTAAATACATTTACCATTTGGACCCTCTCTTTTTGGCACATACGGTATATAGTACGTCGATTGTATTTCTGTAGGAAATACCTGGATAATTTGTTTACACAAGTCTAAATACTGGTCATGTTTTAACCTACTAAAATATATGAATTATTATAAACTCAAATTGCTTTTAAAGAAAGTTTCTTACTGTTGAGTTATATAGTTGTACAAATATTTAATGATAACATCTACTAAGCGGCTTCTGTGTGTATCATCTAGGCATTTGTTTTTACTATAAAACTTTACAACACTCTTCCCATGTGGTGATATCAGTAAAGCATCGTTTAAATTAAAATCAAAATTATTTCCACAAGCACGATGAATGTCCTCTAGTCCAAGAAATGCAGTTTGTTTATTTACTGTAGGTACTTTATGCAAATCTAACTCTGATGATGAACCGGAGGCGGTGTCTGTTTCAATGTTTGCTACGTTCTGAAGCTATAATTAATATAATAAATAATATGCAAGCTATATTCAATTAATGGTCCGGTCCGAAATATTAATCGGGTAAATTTTCTCGTTCTGGAAAAATTTGACAAAAATAATGTAAATAAAACATGATTGTCCAATGTCATTTGCGTTTGTCAGTTTTCCCGAGCTCCGAAAAACTAGCCGGTTAATATTTCAGATCTCACCATATCATATTGTCGCCCTAATTTTAAAACCCCGTAAGTCATTTTATACAAATTTTAGAGGAAAGTAATAAAGCTGTACGTATTACCCTACTAACATAATAAATATTCAGACATATTTTGGTATAGGTCATATTTTGATGAAAGTTATTATAACATAATTTTGTATTGTATTTTACGATTATGTGAATTTTAATTGCTAGCGATTGTTTGAGGGTGATTTAAAAGTATATCGACTTATAAAGTTTTAAAATTAGGGCAACGATATGCAAACTTTAATTGAACCCATAACAATTATGGGAATATATGTATGTATGTATGTAACAATTGCAAGTGATATAAGATGATACTCACTTGACATTCATCACGAAATATTTTATAATGAATCTCAAATTTTTTCCTTAATCCCAATATAGGTATTAGTTCTTTAATATCCTTTTCGTCTAACAATTTGAATACTTCTTCGTCTACCGCATTTTCTGTAGTATATTATAGAGCAACGATAATTAATTTATTGATTAAAATACATAAAATAATTCTATTTTTCCCATCAGTCACACAAACAAAAAAAGGAAACAAACATACTATCATCCAAGCAAATAACCATTACGGTTCGTCTATGATAATAAAATTAATTTGCTGTTCCAAGTAATGTTTTTGGTTAAGATTTAAATTGGATCTATTGGAAATGTTTTAATACATCTATTCTCAACAACACGTCAAAGGTAACTCCAAACAACATATGTATGTACCATTTGTAAGAAAATAAATGTTATTAAATGAAAACTTCCTTAGACAACCCTTCAAACCTTGACAGATATTATTAAACGATCCTGATACATTATTGAAGGATATAAATTATATCTTTTATTACTGTAATAATTATTTAATAATAACCATGAAGGTTTGCAGGGTTGTCGATTGAAGTTTTCATTTAACGACATTTAATTTGTTACAGATGGTTCATATTTAGGCATTTACAAGAATCGGATAGTTTCATCCGCTCCAATTTTGCTAAAAAACCTATTGAAATGTAATAAATATTTTTTTTGCTATGTGCAATTTTTAGTTTAGAAGTAGTGATTACATACATTATTATATGTGGATACAATACATACATACCAACTTATTATTCTTACATATTAGCAACATGAATAAGTTACGTGATGTGTACTAACGGTGACCTTGATAAACAAGGCATTTATGAAAAAAACCCACTTTTTTCTATTTTACTATTTACTATTTTACAAATTATGGGTGCTTAAATAATCCTTATATCTAATATATTAACTTAGTAGATTATTGTTTAACAGTTTTTATATATGTTCCTATATAATAATGCTTGAAGTCAATAGATATGAGTGAATTTCGTACTGCGTTGTTAGATGTAACCCTGAACACAGAGAAACAAACGATTTACATATACATAATTACTTACCTTTGAATACAGGAATTATTCCTTCGAAACCCCATTCTGTTAATTTTGTTATAACATATGAATCCATACTATTTAATTACCGGAAAAAGGTTACTTCAAAATCAGACGAAAACGTTGAAACCACCTTACACCTCACACATCAAAATAAAATAATCGTCTTTTTATATTCCAAATATATTTTCCCCCAATTCTCCCTTCTGGGCACATTTCAGCATAACTGGATATGACTGGATAGATCTGGTTTGAGATACTACGTATTTAGTTAGTTAAGAAACACTTTTCTAGATATAAGAAAATATTGCTTGTATTAAGAAAATCATTTTTTTAAATGAAACAATTTTCCAAGTAAGGTATTTTCTCAAACTAAGAAAAATGTTTTCGGGAAAGTAAATTATTGTTTTGCCGTGAACCAAGATCCAAGAAAATTATTTTTTTGCAGAAAATATCGAGAAAGTTTTGGCTCAAAACAATTTGCTTGAAGCAAGAGGAATTTTTCCGAGAAATTTTGTTTTCTTGGCGTAAGAAAACCTTTCTGTCAGTGTATCCGCGAGGAAATGCGAAATATTGGTGCAGAGACAATACGACGTGTCGTAGAAAGCGTGTACGTCCGTCTCGGCCAGTGTCAAATGGCCAATGGCGGACAATTTGAACACTTCCGTTGACATTTTTTTGGTGTCTTGTTTGACGACAATCCAAGATAAACCTCGGATTATAATTTATCTGATTTTTTAAAATAATTTTTGATTAGTTTTTCATTAGAAATAAAATTTTAATTTTTTGAAATTCGAAAGCATTTTTCTCCCAAAAATTGTTATGTAAGTTACCAAACTTTTTATACCGTTGCATGCACAATGGAATATCTAACGACAAGGGGTAATAAATGTGGCGGGTTACCATTTGAAAAAACTAATGACGTCACGCCCGCGCGCAACCAGATGACGACAGAATTAAATTCACGATGTTATGAAGTGCACGGGATAAAAACAAAATCGACCTGTTTCAGGGTTTTTCCATCAAACCGAAGATAACAGAAATATTAATTTTGTTCCAGACTTTATCTACACCCTGTATATAATGTAAAGAAGTGGTCCAAGGATACTTCTTTGTGGCACACCCCGTTTAAGAGTAAGACAACCAGATTTGTTCCCCTGCAACTTTACATAGTGTGTCCTGTCCGTCAAATAACTCTCGAACCATCGTAATATCAAACACCTAATACCGTAACAATTCAATTTTTCCAGCAAGATTGAATGCTTCACCAAGCCAAAGGCCTTACTAAGATCAAGAAATACCCCCACATATGTATTGCCCCCGTCCAACTTATCGTACAGACCATTAAGAAAGCCCAATATCGCGTCAGCTGTACATCGTCCCTGCCTAAAACCAAACTGAGACGGATTCAAAATGTTACACCTTTCTAAAAATAAAATTAAACTTTTTGCGATAGCCTTTTCCAGTACTTATATTATTGGTAACGGGGAAGGGGTTCTGCATCTTTTGTTTTTAAAGGTATTGGTAATAAATCGCAAAGGTTAATGCTGGCCATATTAACGATTCCACAGAACACACATAAAGGCTATATCTTTGTTGTCCGGTTGCAGCTTATGTTCGAGAACATTTGGTCAAGCTTGTGCACACCACCTTTAGTTTCATTATAGTTCTGGACAATTGCTAGTTTGCCTGTTTCTTCAACAATATCAACTCCCTTATCCCTTGTAGCAGTACTACTACTTTCTGTTTTTTTGGCACATACGAAAGTAAACCTTCTGTTGGTTAAAACAATTCTGGAGAATATTCTTTTTACTTTCTTATACGTAGTCCCCTGATACCAAAAAAGTGTCTTTAAAAAACCTCTCTCTATCTGTGTCAATGTGTGTGTGTGTGTGTGTGTGTGTGTGTGTGTGTGTGTTGTGTGTAACCACGATAGCGGTTAAACCGCTACAGCTACCATTTTTAAATTTTGTATTTACGAGTCTATAATCTCCCTCTTGAGATCTGATTAGATTTTCAGTAAAATCTGCAGACCGGAAGCGGTAGTTTACTTCAGTGAAAAAATCGAATTTTGCCAATATTTCATCAACTGCTAACTTTAAACAAATTTATAAAGAATTCACATGTACTCTAAATTAAATTTGCGAAGAATTTTATCAAAAAAGTTTTTGAAAATTCCTACCGGAAGTATGTCTTTTAATCTCATCAAAAATCAATTTTTTGCGAATATTTCGCAAGTCCTGCTTTTCGGACCAGAAGTAACACTTTTTACTGTTATCGAATAGCTACTTTTTGTAAATATGTCGTAAGTTATTCATTCTACATATATATATCAGGAGTACAAAAGTATTTAGAGCAGGATTTGGAATATTTTTTGTATAAATGAAATTTCAAAATTCGGACCGAAAGTAACACTTTTACTCTTAGCCAGTAGCACTTTCTTTCGAATATCTCGCAAAGCATGCATTCTATAGAGATTTATTAAGAGAATAGAAGCACTGAGAAGAAGATCTTGAATAACTTTTGTATATATTTTTTTTAAATTTGGACTTACTCACAGATATATTTTTCTAAGAAGATAAAAGTATTTGAAACAATTTAGAACAATTTTGTATAATTTGAAACCCTCACACGTATAAGAAAGTCGTGTGGTGGCCACACCTCATTTTTTATTTTCCGTAGTGTTCCAATTATTGTAAGTTTATTAGAAACGTGGAGTAATTCGTCTTCTAAACGGGCGGATGCAAACTAAATACCTTGGTGACATTCCTGTTATTTTCATGGATGGATTTTGCATAAACTAGGTAGTGAGCGGCAAATAATTCTTATTGGTTCATTTTCCTATATATGGACTAGCACTGGACCATATATTTTGTCGTGATAAATTACAATTATCGTAACATATTTTGATGTTTATTCCGTATGTACGTACATACGGAGTTTATATCGCCCACGGAATTCGAAGAGCTGTTCGTTAGCGGGGAGGTAGCAACATCTGCAAGTTTCAGTAAAAATTTCCCATATCTCCCGGATATGTGCAAAACGATTATTGCTTTTTCATTCCTGCCTTGTTTCTTTTGAATGAAGCAGAAATCATAATAATAACCATGTGTGACAGACAGATGGTTGTCTTCTTTGACAGCCCTAAGAATCAACGTTATAAACAAGGCTTGTAGTTCTTTTTGTTGTTGTTGTAGGTGACGCCTTGTTGTTACCGGGTGTAATTTTGTCTTTTCTCCACAATTTCTCCTTTTCTGTGCAGCAAGATCAGTAATAATAATAATCTTTAATAATTTAGATCATTATTATACAAATTATCAAAACGAGAATAGAATCATAGTAAAAATGTAAAAAAAGTGTTACACTTTTTTGCTTCATCTTTCACATAAGGTTTCTTGAAGCAGTTTTCTTCCCTCTGTTAGGTACTTTTGCTGACCATTTATAGAAATTCTACGTACGAGTTGAGTGTACGTCAAAACTCATTTTTTACAAGCTTCAAGTTAAGGTTTATGTACGGGATTGTCGAAGTTCAGTTCCTTGCTACAATTTTTTCTTTTGACAAAATAGGCGATCTTGTTCATTTATAGGTAAAATCTCATGTAAATAAAATTTATGATTTGAATTATCTCAAGATTATCTTGTTGCCAATCACTGCCAATATCTTCAAATTAATCAGGATTATTATAATCTCCTGGCATAATCTTTCTCACCTCTTTCTCCGATCCTGCTTGAGATAAGACCGGTTTGAAGACGTTTCACTAAAAAGTGTGTTCTGAATTTGGCATAAATATAAAAAAATGAGAAACTTTTTGTCTCAAAATAAATGTCGATAAAACTACTTTGTACACAAGAAAAAACACTAAACTTGGCTGAAAACCAAATCACAGTAATAAGAGACTATTGCAAAATTTACGACACTGGTACAAAATAATCATGATGTTACCATTTTACCACGGCAGAGATTCGAAGCTAAAACCTCCCAATCTCAAGTCGGTTGAGCTACCACCGCGCCACTGCGGGTGTCTGGATTTAAATCGTACTGAGTTATATCAAGTAAGATATGGAATATGTACTGTCGGCAGTCCGACTTTTTGCAGTAAATTTTATATCACTTTAAAATTATTTTTTTCTCTGTGTTGAAAATTCTAATTATAATGCCGCTGTTGCACTAATAATTATTTAATTAGGTAAATTTTTAATTTTACAAATGTACCCACCGCAGAGATTTGAACCTATGGTCTCCCGATCTCTAGTCGGTTGAGCTAGCTTCGAGCCACCGCGGGTGTCTGGATTAGAGTCTCTAAATCGTACTGACTTATATCAAGTAAGAGACGGAATATGTACTGTCGGCAGTCCGACTTTTATACTAAATTTTAAATTGCTTTCAAATTATTTTTTTCTCAGTGTTGAAAATTCTAATTATAAGGTTCTGCTCTTGTTACTGATAATTATTTAATTAGGTACATTTTTAATTTTAAAAATTTACCAACGGCTGAGATTCGAACTCACATCTCCCGATTTCTAGTCGATTGCGCTACCTCCGCGCCACCGTCGGTGTCTGTGTTAGAGTCTATAAATCGTACTAAATTATATGAAGTAACAGGTAGAAAATGTACTGTTGCCAGTCCAACATTTATACTAAACTTCAAATTTCTTTAAAATTCCTTTTTTCTCAGTGTTGAAAATTCTAATTATAATTTTCTGCCTTTAGAACTGATAATTATTTAATTAGGTACAATTTTAAATTAAAAAAAGTTAATCAATCATCAATACATAAATTGGGTAGAGTGACGGCCAGGCCGCCGGCTTTTTTCAGGCTTACTCTGGCTCACATTACAGACCGCACATATTTCTGAGCAACTGCCTTCTACGTAGCTGAGCTAGTGTGGATAGATACGTGTGTGAGTGATTTGTTGAACAGACCGCTGAAAGTCTAGAATAGGGAAATGTGTAGATACTGACCTGGAATATCCTGGAACCTACTGAATTGTAGTAGCACCTCGAGACACCCTATAATAGAATGAAATGGTTCTGGGTACGGTATCTCGAGAGGTATATAAATTGAGAAAGGTTTGGCCAAAGCTCTGCGAAGTAGATCTTCTAAGGTAGTTATTGTAGGAATACTAAATGCGATTTGTTATTAAAGCGTGCCGTGAACAGTTTAAACTCAGCAGCTAGTATATCTCATACTCCAAGAGGAAGAAATTAATGCTGATGTTGATTGGCTGTCATAGTCACTTCGTTTGTAGGATTTCCCACCTCTAGAATACGTGTAGATTATTATAAAGCCTAGAATCAATGATTCCATTCAAAGTTTTCGAAGAGGAACATCTAAAATCTTTAGGAACGGTTTTCAACTCCTAAGATTTTAGATGTTCTCTTTGGAAAGCTTACTTTTGTGTCTCTAATACCAAGTATGTCTAATATAATGTATCTTTAATTTGATTATTTACTGATCGGCCATTTGAATTTGGGTGAATTTTACGTTTTATAATTTATGCCTGTCAAATTTGACATCATAATCCCATAAGCAAAGTCTACCAGTGATTTTGTAAATTATCGTTGTAAACTGATCTACTGTAACATAATATGAGTGCTAAATTACAGGAAAATTATATCTTTTCATCAAAATGGCAATGTTAGTATAGTAGTATGGTTGGATGTCAGCATGATCGTATATTATGCTTGTTTCGTAAATTAAATATTTAGGCACGACTCTGGTGGTAAAACAAATGAAGCAAAATTGTTTCAAGTTTCGATTTAATAATGTGAAAACCTTATTAGTATTGACAGAAATTGTTACCTTATATACCTTACTGACTTTGGCTTGTTCCTTATTGCGAATAAAATACAAATTTCATGAAAATTTGTGTTCATTTATTTAATGTTTACAGTTATAAAGACCTGACAACCGCTATATTATTTGTTTCTGGGCAATGAAAAACTTGTTTGTCTGACAAAAACCCTCTATTGAACATAGTTTAATCTGCAATTTTTATTACTTTCTAATGATAATTCCCGCTTCAAAATAAATAACAGAGATTGGTACCACCAATCAATCTATAATACTTCAAGTATATATGTTCGTCTTTAACTAAGCCAGCAAAAAGAGTAATTGTAATCATGTGAGTTTTATTACCGTTAAAATGCAATGAGTTCGGTTTAGATTTATTCATTTAATTTTCAAAGGATGTACGAATAATACAATTAAGTCATTTCTTAAAACTTGCAATATTAGTATACAGTGTGTACGCGATCCACCTGTTACTGATCATAACAAATTCTTTAATTCTTAATAAAGTCATTTACTGCTGTACGTAGATAATTTATAAGTAGAAACTTGATGAAGCATCAAATAATAGCACTAATTAATTTTAGTAACGGATTTCATCACAGCTTCCCAAATTGTATGAGTAAATAAAAGAAATGATCGTCAATCCTAAAAACTTAAGAATAATAATTTTTTTCTTAAAATATCAGATAAGAAATATAGCTGATATAAAAAACGAAAACGTAACAATAGCAAAACATTATTAAGACAAAAAGCAAATAATTCTGTAGTATTATAAAATAGAAAAAGAAACAAACTAAAACTCTGAAAGTAAACAATAAATTTGTATGAAACTAAACAAAATGTTTCAGTAAGTATAAACGCAAAAACAAGGAATTTAATTGGAAGTTAAGAATTGAATTATTAAAGAAAAATGAATTTCTACAAGTACGTAATTATTTATAAAATGCTCAAATAAGCCTCCCTCTTGAGCTGAGCAGTATCCCAGCTGATTCTAAAAATTTCAACGGACATTTGTTAACATTCGAAAATACAATCATTTTGGCGCGTAATTGTTCTAAATTAGATGGACAAAACGCGATTTAAGTAAATGTACTAGTCGACTAGAGATCCAGCGTGAACAAAATTCAAATGAAATGTGCATGTACAGCTGCTATCCTTGTTGCAGTGATTAAACGAGAGTCAGTCTAGCCTCAGCGTAAATGTACTCGAATCCCCTCTTTTCCAACACTACACTCGACCAAAAAGCAGTTTGTATATTGCTTTCTCCTATTAACTCATAAAAACTCCCGGCGTCGTCGTTTTATCACAGAGTAAATGCATCGGCAACTTGCAGACAAGCAATTGGAATACATTTATACGTAAACGTATATGCATATATGTACAAAATTAAATACACAACATACACCTAGGTGTTATTACCAGCAGCGAACGCACAGATACGTATTTCGGTCTTTAAAGGTGGCTACACACATGCAACAAACCATCGTACCGATCCCCGTCGCGCAGTTGCGGTGTGATGAAGTTTTAAGATGCAACAGAACAACGTCGCGCAACATCAATGCGCACATAATGCCGTCCCATCCTCCCATAATCAGCCAGGCCCGTCCAGACTAGTGATGGGCAGAATCGAGAACTTTTGAGAACCGAGTACTTTGTTCTCGAGAACATTTCGGAATCGAGTGTTTATCCGAGAACCGAGATACTGCCCGAGACAAAAAACTAAGTTGCGAAAGAATAATAATAATAATAAAGAAAAAACATCGCTCTGGATATTATTTTATGTCTAAAATTTTATTTTGTAATCCGATATGCTTGTCACGTATATACAATACTCAGCGCCGCGGGATTATTTAGGCTGCGCGCACACCAATTATACAAAATGTTTGACAAACAATTTATTTGAAGCTATAATGCACACAAATTTGACAAATTATCAGATTGTTGTATACAAATTAAGCAACGACCCAAGTGAGCCGAGATCCGGTTCATTGAAATTTAGTGAACCGGCTCCCTCGGTTCCCTGCTGGGATTCGGTTCACTGAACAGGTTCGTTCGCGAACGACCCACCTCTAATTTGGAAGAATTGATAGTATAAACAATCAAATCTAAACAGTAAAGAATCCCTGACAAATGTGTTTTTATTTTGTTGAAAATTGTTGTTATTTTTCGTTGTTAATAATAATACATAATATAATAGATATACAAATATAGATTTATATTATACACCCACACCTTTCAAACTCGATTCATTATATAATTTTACAAACTTTTCATGATACACTATAATGTTAATTGTAGACTACCACCCACCTTCCTTTTTCCTAATTTTTAATTTTTCTCTAATTGATTCTGCGGTTTATCCGAGAACTAAAAATGGTCGAGTACTTTGCATCAAGTTCTCGAGAACAACGAGTACTTTCAAGAATCGAGTACTTTCGATTTTTTGTTCTCGAGAACTCCCATCACTAGTCCAGACATGCGATCATTTGGCGTAACGTGAACGCGCAACATTTCTTTGTTGCGATGGCAGAAAACCGACAGCTGATGGGACGTCGTTATGTTGCGATGTTACGCTGTTGTGTGGTTGTTGGTTAACAATAAGTTTTTTATGGCAGCCGATAATAAAACCAAGGCTGCGCGCGTATTATTAACAATAAAAGAGGTAACTATGCGAAACAGTCGACTTTTCCAGATTTACCTATTGATAGATCAGCTTTATGTGGATTGTTTAATCATAATTTTGTGTCGTCATCTGAAAAACTCATATCTCTCAATTATAGGGATGATAGGGTCTCTTTCGAGGAGATTGATAGTTTTGTGACACCAGCTTCGCATCATTTTATATGTTTCCTGTGAACGAGGGAGATATTATTGAAGCGATTTATAAGCTAAGATCTAGTGCGGCTTCCGGTGATGACTCTGTACCATCGCTTCTTTTGAAGAAGTCATTTCCTTTTATAGCGGGTGTACTGACATATCTAATAAATATTTCTTTTGAGAATGGTATATTTCCGTCAAAATTAAAACATACTACGGTATACCCGATGTTCAAGAAGGGTGATCCTTATAATATGAACAATTATCGTCCCATAAGTATACTATCCGTTTTCTCCAAGGTGTATGAATTTGTTGTTAATAAATGACTAATGAATTATTTTCTTCATTTTAAACTCATGTCCGAAAATCAGCATGGTTTTTTCCCAGGTAAATTAACCGATACTGCTATGTTTAATTTATTAAACATAGCAGCATTTAAGTGGTTCGAGTCATATTTGTCGGGAAGGAGACAGAAAGTGAGCATCGACGGGAATTTCTCTGGTAGCACTGTAGTACGTATGGGTGTTCCACAGGGCTCTGTCCTCGGACCAACGCTATTTTTAACTTTTATCAATGACTTTCCTAACTGTCTAACTGGTATTGCTAAGGTGATGTTATATGCCGATGACATAAGTTTAGTTGTTTCATCGAACAATATTGACGATGCTATTAGTGCTGCTGGTGTGGCCATGTCTAAAGTAATAAAGCTTAATAGGACCGTCGTGAATATCGAAAAAACTCAGTGTATGCTTTTTAATAACAAAAAAAAATTAACATCTCAAGGTTTGTCATGGCTGACTCAGAAGTTGATTTCGTTGCTCGGTGTCATTGTCGATGAGGGTTTAAAGTGGTCGGAACTCATAGACCAGTTATGTTCTAAACTCGCCAGATCGTGCTACGCTCTCTTTCAGTTGGGCAAGTCATGCAATTTGTCTACACTGAAATGTTTTCATTACTCTGACTTCTATTCCAGGATGCGTTACGGAATAGTGCATTGGGGCATGAGTAGTGACGTTTCTCGCATTTTTATTTTACAAAAGAGGGCTGCCAGGACTATTTTTAATCTCTGACAGGGCGACTCGTGTAGGAATGTGTTCAGGGTCAATGGGATTTTTACATTTTGTGATGTATATATTTTTGAGGTTCTGTGTTATGTATACAGAAATCGCAGCAGCTTTGATTTTAGTCTGTCGCATAGCTATGAGACCCGCCACTATTATCGTGTTTTGCCTCCTGTACATAGAACGACTTCCTTTCAGAGGACCCTGGCTTTTGTGGGCTGTAAATTATTTAATGTTTTGCCAAATGAAATAAGAACATGTCCCGCATTACGAGTTTTAAAAAAAAAATTGAGAGACTCTCTCCTTCAAATTTGTTGTTACAGTGTTCAAGATTTTATAAATTATTTTAAATAACTTTATATTGTATTGTATGTGACGTATTTCTTTTACTTTGTAAATTGTACTGTGCTAGATACAATGTCTGAAGTACTAAGAAATAAAATGAATTATTATTATTATTATTATTAACTAAGACCGCAACTTACGTCGGCTTGTATTGCAAATCTCCATGAGAATACCCTAGCGACATCTGCCAACCAAGTGCGACGCCGAATGAAGATTAGATTTTTACTTGATATCTCTGTTATATATAGTTTGAGAGAGTTTTACATTTATGAAAAGGTATATTAATTATATTTGCTAAGATTGGTTTTGTAGGATTAAATGCGCTCATTATACCAGAAGCTAACATTCAAATATACCGTAGTCGACATATTTTAATTTCTGATACGAAAGTAGAAAGAGGAAAAGAGCGCGACGAAATAAACTAAAGATAAACATAAGCGAGGATGCCAAGACAGTACCGACAGTCAGTGCTGCCAGGTCTACCGTTTTTGTCATATTTCTACCGTTCTACCGTTTTCGCTTAAAATCTACCGCAAAATTACATTGATGAAAATTACATATAAAATTAAATTTTAAAAAGGACGGAAAAAATAATAGTAGTCATATTTCCTAAATGAAAACATTTGCTATTAATTCAATTAAATTAAATTTATGCTTACATCTAAGAAAGTAAATTAAACAAGCATTCACTGAAATTAAAAATAAAAAAACAAACTTTAATATATGTATATTTAAAAGATGAACGACTATGCAAACCCTGCGGAAATATATCAGACCACGTGCGCACGACCAACGATCACTGCGTCACCCTTCTATGCTAATGGCGCCAAATTCATAAGAATAATATAAACACCAACCGCAATATCAATAAATTAGTAGAGAGATAATATTATCTAAATGAGTGTCAGATTTCAGTGTTCCTTAAAAATTGTAGGTAGTAACCCTATATGTATAAAACAAATATTTGATTTTGAATAAATATATGCAATCTCGTCTGAAGATTTGCATATTTTTAGAACACGCGTTGTTTAGATTTTTATGTAGAGGGTGCATTAGAAATTAAGAAACGATTTGATTTTAAAAGTGAACTCCTAAAGTCTATGAATTTAATTGACCCAGATATTATATTTAAAGGTGAAAATGAAACAGTTGTTCCATTAGCAATTCATTTTCCCAATTTAATAAAAAAATGAGAATTTGCAAAAATTAGATAATGAATGGCGACTTCTAAGAAATTCTCATTTGTCATCAAAGCCGTACTATTCTGTAGAAGAATTCTGGAATAATGTTGAGCAAGAAATGTATGCAGACGGTTCGTTTATGTACCCTCACTTGAAAGAATTTGCGAAAAGTCTACTTTGTTTACCGCATTTATCTGCATATGTAGAAAGAATATCTTCAAAAATAAATATTTTAAAAAATAAACCAAGAAATTCATTGTCCTCAAGAACAATAATTGGCACACTTCATTCACAACAATACATTAATGACTCTTGTTTTAATCTAAATCTATCAAATAGTTTACTAAGTCGGCATAAGAATAGTATGTATAACGCTTCAACAGACTTTAGCGACTCAGAATAAATATACCACGTTTTGTAAGTTGTTTTTCTATCTTCTGTATAAATATTTTTTTTTCTCTTTTGTACAAAACTCTTATAACCTGTTATTATGTAAACATGTTTTATATCTAAAAAAGATTTAAAATAAATCTACCGTTTTATATCCAAATCTACCGCTTTTTGTACTGCCTGTCTACCGCTTTCTCATTTTTACACCTGGCAGCACTGCCGACAGTACACTCGCGTGAGAGTCCCCCAACATCGACTCTGCGTTGCTCTCCCACCACTGTTAGCAAGCAGGCATCGCTGCATATTATAAGGTCATCTGCATACGATAGAAGTGTAAACCGAAATTAAAATTTGACGACTATGGTAGAGTTTTATTCTCCCTTCATTACATTTGTTTAAAAACACGTTCATATCAAAATTAAAAAATGAATAATAATAAAAATTATTAAGCTAGACTTACTTATCAGATATTTTGTAATAATTGCCTTGCATTGACGCACAAACAAGTTCGTCCATTTTAACGGTACACTACGTATATGTTCCGTATCCTTTTGATGTAATAAACAAAGCATTGTGATTTGATCAAACGAAGCTTTTTGTCAAATCAAATAAAGACCTTTTACTGTCTGCTTCGGCCTCGTCCTAACGTTGTCATGTATAACCGCCATACATGTAGGTCAATTCTTTTAGTTCCATAGCTAAATTGTCACATTCAGCTTTGACAAAGTAATACAAATGGAAACATTTTGCTTCTCATTGAAAAATTTCACTACATATTTTGCGGAATGTATTACTTTATTTCCGAAGTAAACTAGTACATACAACTTCAAAAGACAAATAGCAAAGATGGAAGCCGGAAATCAAATTATAAATATTTGGTAGACAAACAGGCCGCGTTTAGAGTAAAAAGAAGTACGGATGATAATTCCTATGTAACAAGAAATATAATTTTAAATTTTAAATTTGTTATTTATAGATTTAAAAACAGTTCAGATATTTGCCTCCACATTTAAGTAATAGGTTAGTACTAATGCAAGATATATGTAACTATAATACTAGAAATATAAGTAATTTCTATATAAGTTGGTGTAAACGTGTACAAACAACAAAAAACATTTTTTTTCAATGTAATCTCCCCTAACTTCTATAAATATATTACAACGATTAATTAATAATTCGACACCCTTGTAAAAATAATTTGAAGTTTTTCCGTCAAAATGTTCTATAACAGCTGCTTGCAACTCACTGTCGTCTTTAAAATTACGTCCCCTAAGGCCCTTTCTTATACGTAGTATAAGGAAGTATTGTGATGATGAAAATTTTCGACCTCGAGATTTTTGCAGATGTCCACGTTTTGAGGTCCCCTGATACCAAAAAAGTGGTTTTTAAAAAATCTCTCTCTCTCTCTCTCTCTCTCTCTCTCTCTCTCTCTCTCTCTCTCTCTCTCTCTCTCTCTCTCTCTCTCTCTCTCTCTCTCTCTCTCTCTCTCTCTCTCTCTCTCTCTCTCTCTCTCTCTCTCTCTCTCTCTCTCTCTCTCTCTGTGTGTGTGTGTGTCTCTGTGTGTGTGACCACGATAGCGGTCAAACCGCTGTAGATATCAATTCCAAATTTTGTATTTACGAATATAATCTCCCTCTTGAGAACAGATTAGATTTTGAGCAAAATCGGCAGACCGGAAGTAGTAATTTACTTCAGTGAAAAAATCGAATTTTGCAAATATTTCGTCAATTACTAAGTGTAAACAAATTTATAAAGAATTCAAATGTACTCAAAATTAAATTTGAGAAAAATTGTTTTAATAAAGTTTTTCGAAATTCCTACCGGAAGTAGGTCTTTTACTCTTATCGAAAATCAGTTTTTTGCGAATATCTCGCAAGTCATGCTTTCTAGGCAAGTACATTAAGTGTATAAAAGTATTTAGAACACACTTTGAAAGATCTTTTGTATAAAAAAAATTTAAAGATTCAGACCGGAAGTACCACTTTTACTCTTATCGAATAGCGATTTTTTGCAAATATGTCGTAAATTATGCATTCTATATATATTTATGAAGAGTACAAAAGTATTTAGAGTTGGATTTGGAATATTTTTTGTATAAATGAAATTTCAAAATTCGGACCGGAAGTAACACTTTCATACGTATAAGAAAGTCGTGTGGTGGCCACACCTCATTTTTTTAAATTAGAAAACAAAACAAAAATCACAAGGAGCCATATCCGGACTATACGGTGGATGTTCCAATTCTTGAAATCCGCATTTGCGAATGGCAGCTTATATAATAAAAGCAATAAAAACGCATAATGTGTGCCGTTCACACCTGTATTGCGCTCTTTAAAGTCAATTAGCAAAATGCCCTCACAATCCCAGAATATTGTGGCCATCAACTTTTTCGTTGATTGAACGAGTTTCGCCTTTCTGGGACGAAGTTCATCAGCTCGGCCCTCCCTTTTCGATAGAGGATCGTAGAACAGAACCATTGTTTCATCCCCTGTGACAATGAACTCCAAAATCGTTTTTGGTTCGTCTCCACGCATGTTTAAAAACGACTGCTCACATTCGACTCGACGTTCATGTTGGAGAGCAGAAAGAAGTCGCGGTACCCGAAGATGTCCGAACCTATACGAATTTGGCCGAAGTGAAAGCAAGGCCACTACTAACATTCCGAAGGCGTCCGAACACAAACGAAGTTGGCCGAAGACAAGGCAAGACCTTCATCGACATTCCGAAGACGTCCGAACCCATACAAAGTTGGCCGAAGTCAAAGCAAGGCCACCACTGACATTCCGAAGACGTCCAAACACAAACGAAGTTTGCCGAAGCCAAGGAAAGGCCTTCTCCGACATTCCGAAGACGTCCGAACCCATACGAAATCGGCCGAAGGTGAAGCAAAGCCACTACTGACATTCCGAAGACGTCCGAACACAAACGAAGTTGACCGAAGACAAGGTAAGGCCTTCACCGATATTCCGAAGACGTCCGAACGCAAACGAAGTTGGCCGAAGTCAAAGCAAGGCCACCACTGACATTCCGAAGACGACCGAACACAAACGAAGTTGGCCGAAGCCAAGGCAAGGCCTTCACCGATATTCCGAAGACGTCCGAACCCATACGAAGTTGGCCGAAGTCAATGCAAGGCCACCACTGACACTTCGAAGACGTCCGAACATAAACGAAGTTCGCCGAAGTCAAAGCAAGGTCACCACTGATATTCCGAAGACGTCCGAACACAAACGAAGAAGAAAAAAATCAAGTGAACGGTGTTTTTCTACTTTGAAGAGAATAAAAACATTTTCTAGAAATACCATGCGGGAAAGCAGACCGTGTGCCTTAGCAATGTGTTCCATTGAAAAACAATTACCGACATCAACACCAAACTTCAATGAATTAGTTATTAATCACTTTGCTGATCGTAAGGAACGGCGGATGGATTTTATTTTCAAACAAGTTAATTAAATAGCATATTGAGTTTATTTTTTGTTTGTAGGTATTTAATTTTTGATATTAAACACTCAGACCCCCCCCCCCGGTGCCCTACCGTCCTAAAAAATCACGGGCCGCCACTGGTGCCCATATCTCATTTTTACTATTTTTCGGAAATAACGGCGAACGATGATAAATACAAAAATTAATATTTCTGTTCAGACTTATTAAGAATATAATAGTCATACATCGTTGGTACATTTTAATTAAACATATATATTACAGGAAATTTGCTAGTGTAAGTTTTGGAGGCTTTTGAACATTATCGTCCTACACAATAAAGAGATAAACTTTATACAACACGTCACTTTTAAATAAAGGAAGACATTCAAACTGGGATTTTTCATAAATTTTATTAAAGATATTTCTTATTGTCGATTCACGTTTTCAATACACTAACTAAAACGCCAGAAGGTAATTGAATTTTATTGAAATAGTTCTTAAATTTTTACGTGAGAGAATCACAAATCGTAAAGCTTCCAACTGAACAAAATTATCTTATTTCCTCCCTTTACAATGAAATGACATGTCCGGTCGTTCGGACGGAACCGAAAAGGAACACCTTTTTTTGTTTTGCAAGCTTTTAATAATCTTTTTGCACATTTCTCTTCCATGGAATTTTATTGAATTTGAAATGGCAGAATTTCTCACTACGTTTCTAAAATTACAGAAAATATGAAAGTATGTAATAGAACTGCATGCATAAAATAATGGAAATTGTTAAATCAAAGATTCACAAGTGACGGGGCATACACTTTCAAGAGCAATATTTGTGAATATTATTACTTATTTTTTAAAAATGGAGCACACGTTTTTTGCTTCTAAACGATTTTATAATATCCTAAGCTAAACGTTGCAATCTTCGTCGGATGAGTGGATTAATTTTTTTAGACAAATCGAAAAACTATATTATTACTTTAAAAATCGTGCAAACATTTTCATGTTTTTAGAATATCAATTATATGGTATTCTAAACTTAAGGTTGCAATCTTGGTGGGATGAGTGGACTAGTTTTTGAGACAAAATAGAAAGAAAAAGTATTTCTACTCAATTTGGAACTAGATTCGTATAAAAAAGTTAAAAAAAACTGCATTTGAAGTAACACTTTCACCCTTATCGAGAAACAGGTTCCCACATTTTGGGGTTTACTGATAACAAAAACAAGTGGTTTTGTGAACTATGCCACATTCTCTTTTTGTGTGTGTCTGTTTTCTGTTATTTGGCTGAGGTCAGGATTTCACCTATCGACACGGTATTCGAAATTTAAACTTGTATCAAGATTGGATTAGTTTTTGAGACAAATCGGAAAACCGAAAATAGTCTTCTACGTCAGCGCAAATATCATATTTTGCCAACATGGCACAAATTAGTCATTCGACGTAGACTTATTAAAAGCACAGAAGTAATTAAATTCAATTTGAAACAACTTTTATAGAAAAACTTTGGAATTTGGACCGAAAGTAACACTTTTTTTCTTATCGAGAAATAGTTTTTACGAATATATCTCAAATTATACAGCCTAAAAATATCTATGAAAACTAATATGTTTTAAAGTTAATTTAAGAAAGATCTTTGAACGTTTTCCTTTCAAAATTTTTACCAACTTATTTTCTTTTACTAATTTTTAAACGTAAATGTTTTCAGCACATATTCTCTGTAAATATCTAGTACCAATAGTAATTTCACCATCCAAGAAGAATATGCAGCGTATATAGTAGGAATAATTAACCACATCTTTTCAGACCAGGCTGCTACCTCTCCCATATATTACCGGAGACAAACAACCTCTAATTCGTACAATCAGAAAGGTGGCGGTTGTACTGGCAGTAGAACAAATGAAGGACGACGTTTCCAAGTTGACAATTTTGCAACATACAAATTTCTAAATTGCAATGCGTAAGTCAATTACACACACGCGTTATTGGTGCGGTTCTTTACTATCATGTTCATTCCGTCCTCGTTTAGTTTTTTGATTTATCGGTATGATTTTACAGAATGCAATAATAAATAAATGATAAACAATTACTGCTTATATTTAAGTGAACAAGCTAGAAATATTATATATTAAATTCAGGGCATTTAGAGTATATACCTACTCTTTGACTTGTTGTATTTAATTTTATTATAGCAAAAGGAAGGTTTGTTCAATCTCTGATTTAATTCAATTATTAATTATAACTTGATTGTGCTATCTTGCAGTCTTTTTTGTGGTTGATGTAAGAGACATAGAGACATGTACCTGGTGGCCAACTATGAATGGCGGCAGGGTATACCTCAGAAACTGTTTCACATTGCTTTCGAATTAATTTTTTTAAAGTAGCCCAAGAGAAAAGGCAGGCAACTTCGAGTTTGTCAAATGTCCGCTATGGGGCCTAACAGTCATGACCAATGATAAAATTAAGAATTTCATTGCTACTTGAAAGGTAATCAAAATATCTGCACTTTATTCCTCATATATTTCTTTTGTCTTACATATTTTTCACTGTCTAGTAAAATAAAGTGGTGGGAGTAATTCGAATGTTTTTTTTAAATAAATTACGTTTACTCCAGTTAGGTTTAATTGATTTTAACAACCTTGGCCTCATTTAAAAGAGCTTTATTTGCCCTACAAATTGCGCTTGTTGTTGTACTTTCTAGTTTTGCCGTTGCCGTTAGATGGCGGTAATTGAAATATAAGCAGGTATTCAGCTTTTTATCAAGAAAGCTAACTGCAGTGATATGTTTTTTTTTACATAACATAAGAAATAATTAAAGCTTCAATATTTCGGTAAAAAAACCCAAATTTGTAGTTTTTTAGAACAGGAGATATTGACCAATATAAATTACATATACGAATTCTTTCGCTTTACGTGCGTTTTTATTTTATCTATTGAACACTTATAATCCATATTAATAATAAATGAACAAAAAATAAAAAAAATATTAATAACGATGACAATATTTTAAAGTGTTATAAAAATTTGCAAAAACATCTTTATTCTAAATTTTCATATACTACAATTTACTATTCTAACAATTAATACTAATATTATCAGAACTTACTAACATTACACTCTAAAATAATTACAACTACACAACTCCAAAAATTGCTATTAAAATTATTAATAACGGCCTGAGTGTTAAAAATGCCACCCATTATTCTTATAAACCTATCACCTATTCGGCGTAAATAAAACAGACTTTGATTTCCGCCACAGATATGTTTTTTACGATATTTTCTCTTGTTGTCGGTCAATTTGCAACAACAAGTCCTTAATCCTCCCTCATAATTTAAACTATAGAACGTTGAGGTCTGGTGACATAGCTGGCCGTGGAAATATACTTACCCGTCCAATTCACCTGCCAGGATATATTTGATCCAAGAACTTGCCACAAAATGCGGTGGACACCTATCGTGCCGAAAAAATATTCATCTTCTAATAGAAAGGGCACCACGTCCAATAAAGGATATAAATAAACTTCTTCAGTGAGAGGTCGGTTAAAGAAAACCGGACCAATAGTTTTACCCTATAGAATTATAGATCCATCCAAGCCTAATCAAAAACAGTTCATATTGTGTAAGTTCACACTGTCATTTATTAAGTTTGTCATGTCTGTCCATAGAACACGAGAAAGTATTCATTCAAACGGTAAGAAATGAAGCAAGTTTAAAATCTGTTTTACATTTGTCAACTAATTCATGAATTCATTCATGAATTAGTTCATCAATTTTCTAGTATGTTTTAGTAACTTTTACATTTTTATGTTAGATACCAACCAGCACCACTATTTATTTACGTCCTAAGTGATTTAAAATGTACTGTTACAGGTGATTACGGTTGGTCATCATGATGTTCATGAGTAAATTCATGAATTTATTGTAAAATGTAAAATGATTCAAGATCATCTATTTATTTGTAAATAAATTCATGAATTAATTGACAAATGTAAAACAGACTTAACAAAAGCGTGAATAAAAATGACACTCGATATAAAATTCATTTCTTTCTTAACTTAAAACTGCCAAACTTACTTGTGATATTACAATATATTTGGAAGCGTAGTTCTGCAAATGTCCAAATCTCTAGGTATGGTACTATGCCCCACATGTGGTTCATATCGAATATGTATATGCCAATACATTGCTAATATTTTCTTCGGTCCCTGGGTCTTTACACCAGAAGAATAATGGTTCCGGTAACCCTGACTTTTCTGCTAATTTACAAAGAATCCTGTCCATATAATATCGTCTTCCAAGGAACTGGGTGGCATAAGCCTTAGAAGGAACTGTTGCATTTGGCATGTACGCGAAATAAACGTCAATCATATCGAATGTCTCGTCATTTATGTCCCCATTTTTATTAAAATACAAATATTCATTACCACACTTCCAGTTCCGTTGTTTTGTTGTGATGCAACTTTAGAAATGAGACATTTCCACCAAACTTAAGGAATGTATATTATTTAATACTTAGGAATGAAATTTAAGACGTTTACCGAGTAAACTTAATGCAAGTGTAATACACTAAATTAAATGCTTTGTTTTACCTCCCTGTGAAATAATCCCGCTTCTTAGTATTTTATAGACATGCTGACCCACTTCCAAATAAAATTACAAGCTCCTTTTATGTTGAAATCAACGAAGTTGTTAAGCTGTCTCCATTTTATTCTTAATTAGGATATACGGGAAAAATAGTACATATACACATATAAAAGAATTACTTTTTGTTGTTTAACGGCTGTCAGTGAACTCAAACAATACGCAAATTAAAAGTTTAGATAACATTGATATTGTCATCGTCAATTAATACACATAACTAATTAAAACGTTAAAATATTAACAAATCTTTATATACAGACTGAGTAATTTGCGCGGGGAAGGCAGATTGTGATATTATGAGAAAAGATATTTCGAAGCGGTTTTAAACTTATTTTGTATTATACAGAGTATTCCATAACTTGGTGGCTGACCATAGTTATAGTTTTTTAAATGGAACATCTTATATATATATAATTACATTTTTGTATTCCTCGTATAATTCTTAGTGAAAAAGTTAGATAGTAAAACACTAAAATTTAAGGTTTTCGATTTATTACCATTTTTCTGAAAAATTCAATGTATTTATAAAATTATATTTCACGAAAACGACGTATTAGATGGACACAATTTTTGGTTGTTCATAATAAAAGGGCCTAATACATATTTTATTTTTTTTATATTACTAATTGAATTTGCAGAAAGCTGGATTAAAGTTAATGACATATTTTTGTCTAAAAGTGATTTTTTTCAAATGAAACATCTGTAAATCAGTTCATTTTTGCATTACTTACTAAATTTCGCACCAAAACATGTAAGACATTAATATTTTGAAAGTGACTATTACTGAACTATTGTCTTTTTTCTGAATATTACCAACCTATTGTTTTTTATTTGAATACGGTATATTGAGTCATGATATTTGCCGCGAAATTGACAATTGAATGGATGATATTTAATAAGTTGCTTTTCAGTTGTCAAACCAGAATTTATAATGAATTTTTCTAAAAATGATCTTAAATAAAATGATTTTTGCTACGAGGAAAGAATAGAACAGGAGAGATAATAAACTGGTGGGGAAATAGGTATTATTTGGACGGAGTTACCACTTTAAGTCAGGTCAGTTATGGCAATATTGACCAATTATAATTTATAAAATGAGTATTTTGAATAACTTGTCATATATCTGACATGTTTTGATTATGTGTTCAGTGGTGTAACATACATATTCTATGCATTCAGGCGGCCATATTGAGTTACCATTTTGGACAAATATTATTTTTAAGGAGACTCTCTCCTGTTCTATTCTTTCCTCGTAGGATTTTTGTATATATTGCAATAATGACAAAGAAAAATTTATATGTTTCATTTACAATACAGCAATATAATTCAAAGAACATTCAGAATATGACAAGATATACAAATTTTAAAACCAAACCAAAAAAAAAAACAATAACTTGATTTTAGTATGTGTAGAAACAGGAACTGTTACATGAATGGATGAGTAATTACTGGAACAGAAATTATAAAATAACAATAAATATGAACATTAAAGTAGGTAAAAATTAGAAGTATTGAAATTAACTTCTGAAAGTTTCTGAACATGTTTTCGAAATGATAAATCGACATTAATGCGGCGTGGAGAATTATATTTCTAAATACTTATCGAGTATGTCCCCTCATAACTTCTTTTGTGGTTAAAGGTATACTGTTCGGATCCCTATAAAAAGAAACTAATTTTGTGATATCCGAAGACCCAGCAGGCTAGTCAATAGGGCCTCCACAGGCTAGCCACTTCGCTGGAAACATTTCATTAAAGTATTTTGTGTCTGTAGCAGTCAATGGGGGATTCGCCGTCTTGTTACATCTGTATCTCTTCGTGAATTTAGCGGAACATCTTCAAATAAGTCAACTAAATGCTTGATAGAAATTACACGTAAGCTTCTCCGTTAATACTGTTTCCAAATTATTGCCAGCCTATCATCCAATCACCAAGAATGCCACCCCATACATTTGTGTTCCACCTATGCTGATGATCTGTTTATTAGTGAGCAAGGGTTTTCATTTGAATAGTAATGATTTTGTTGTTGTTAACTGTTCCGAAACCAGATGCATCTGCAAATAACACACTATCAATAAGAATTGCCCGCGCATTCATTTTATTTACTGCCCATTGGCATGATGGGTGTGTAACTCAATATTTAAATGTATTCATTACGGATGATATTTATTTCATTTTAATGTCAAGGCAACGATGGTTTGGCTAATATCCAGCAAACGACTTCTTTCATGGCTACTGACGTGTGGATTATCTGTTGTTGCTATAAGAATTCTTAATTAACTCTCATAATTAACCACAAATTTAAGGTTCCTTAGTTTTGAACTAGCAATACTACAAGAAGTAATAAAAGCATCTATTACTCTTCTAAAAGCATCTGGTTTGGGACATCTTCTTTCAGGGTAACGCTGCTGGTGAACTCTTTGGGCTGATAAATATTTTTTGACATTCCTTCAGTACAAAAAGACCGTTTAAAATAAAAAAACATAGAGTCGCAAAATTATATAAAAAAACGAGAATAGATCAATATTAGTCACCTTTAAAATAATAACGTCTGATATGTTTTTGTTGCGAAATTTAGTAAGCAATCCAAAAATAAATCGACATGCAGGATATTCCATTTGAAAAACTCACTTTTAGACAAAAATATGTTATGAAACTTTAATCCAGTTTTCTCCAAATTTAATTAATAATTGCACAAAAATAAAATATATTTGCCTTAGACCCTTTTTTATGACTAACTCAGAAAAATGGTAATAAGTCGAGAACCTTAAATTTTTGGCTTATACTATCTTATAACTTTTCGATTAAGAATTATACGGGAAATACAAAAATGTAATAAGGGCGGTCCATCGAAAAACTACAAGAACAACTATGGTCAGCTACCAAGTTATGGAACACTCTATATAATATAAAATATTGTTAAAACGTGCTCCTAATAAGTGGCTATCATTGGAAGAAAACCGCTTCGAAATATTTTTTCTCATAAATTCACAATCTGCCTTCCCCGCGGAGATGACTTACCCTGTATATAATCGTCAGTTCGCCTGTAAGTTATTCAATAACTTTTTAATGGCTCAACCACTCTCCTCTATTTATCGACCAGCATGACTCGTATTCACATACGTTGGTTTAGTGACAAAAAAGAAAATCACAAAATCTGGACACGATAGGTGGCGCTGTGGTCGAGCTATTAATAAATTTTATATTTATAAACAGAAATGATTTATGTGTACCTACACAATATGTTTGGGTGGTCAACAAAATTGTTTTGGTATATGCTGTTGTTCGAGAGATGGTGCTATTTTTTTTTGGTAGATTGGAATTTTGACATATAAACATCATTTCTCTTTGAATTTCGATATAGACCATTTTTCGGCTCTCACGCCTATCCTGCAGTCGCACTAACGACCTCGTCTGTTTAGACTTTCTTATACAGGGACTATAACCAAATCAGAAAGGCAAAACAACGTCTGTCGGCCAGCTACATTACAAGTATTTATCGTAAAATATTTGTAATATTTTACAGTTTTGTTAATATTGTAATGAAACAAGCTCCACAAAAAAAGAAAGAAAAATAAACATTGGCGCGACGTCGACAAAAACACACTCATAAATCATCTAGACATAAGCGACGGACAGTCTGGCATTTCTCTGGAAGGCTCCCGGCCTATCGAGAAAAAAGCACGAAGTTTCTGGCATATTTCGAGGCTTTTTATATACGGATAAAAAAGCCGTGGTGGTACCGGAATGATTCATTCCTTCAATAGTAATTCATTCATTCAGTAGTATTCGGACAATACAAAATAAATATAGTGGTGCAGTGTTATATAAATAGAAGTGATAGAAATAAATACGAGTGTTTATTTGTAGTAGTTTTAAGTACGATACATTTATTTTATATTTTTATATTGTGATTAGTTTTAAATGTGTAAATATACAGACAGTTTTAAAACATTTGCACGAGTTGTTTATTTCGAACCCGAAAACGCTACAATAATTTGCAAATATTTCAATGTTTTAATTAGTCAGTGTTAATTCAAACCAAATGTTTTATTTATGTATTGTTTGAGTTTATTAACGAAACGAATTCCATTATCAAATAGCATAGAAAAAAATTGTCTTTTTAATATATATTGCTGAGACTCTTGCAATTTGAGATTTATATAAAATAATTTAAATTATTCAATCAGTAAGTAAGAGCAGAATCAAGCATACATCTTAGTGCTAGGCCTTATCCTAGACTAAGATTCAACAAATTTTCTGCAAAATAGTAGGTTAAGCAATCTTACATTTAACTAGCTCAGTTTTAAATGACTAAAGAAAATTTTCTCTGAGGGGCAGAAAATATAGATAAACTCTCCAATCAAATTGAATGCTCTTCAGTTATTACCAGGTCAGGTAAAGAAAATAAAATGCAAAATAAACCTTACAATATAGTTTATTGAGGATATTAAAGAAAATTTTCAAATTATACAAATATATTTACAAAATTAAATATCTTATATATTATATAAAATTATGCATGTCATGATCAAATAGTCAAAACAATAAACAAATTATAATTAATAAAAGAATAATACCGAATACAAATTTATATTTTTAAAATAAATATAATTATCATTTTCTTTATTTGTCAAAAATACATGTAAACAATCAATATTTAAACGAAATACTTTATTGTATGTTGTGAGTTGTACTGGAATATAAATTAATTAAAAAAAAAATTATGTGGCCTCTCGTTTGTAAGTATATAAACATTAAGGTAACGGCTCTGCCCTAATTAGTTCTGCCTGGCGCCTTTGCTCGCTCCCAAGACAGTACCATCAGAAAGCAAATCCACACTGGTAGGTACCCCAAAGTTCCACCCTACGAGTATTTTTTTTAACTCGTTGGACACAACCCTAACATACACTACTATGTGCTCACCCCTTAAGGCATATATAGATAAATTTTGAGTTTAATTCAAAAATAAATGTCTTTGTGCATTTAATTAATTAACTCAGTCCTGATTAGTTCTGCTTGGCGCCTTTGCTCGCTCCCAAAACAGTACCACCAAGACCAATTCGTGCTTTAAGGATTCACCAGGGCTCCATGCTATGAATTAAACATCTACTTAATTCATTGCACACATACCTGATCTATTACCCAACACGTCAATATCAAATACACAAACACGATAAAGTATAATTAATATAAAGAAAATATATATATAAAATTAAAAAAAAATAAAATTTTACCTCGTTCTAGGATTCCAGTATAAAACACCACATAAGAAATTTGTACAACACTATATACACATTTATAATAAACATTAATAAATCACCTTAATTCTTCATATAATACTTCAAAGTCATTCATTTCAAAATAAATTCTTCTCAGTCTAAGTATCCTACATGTACGCAAAACAAAGAATTATTAAATTATAAACTTTGTAATCTTGTAAATAAATAATAAAGAAAATTTTATTAAAAACGCAGTGTTTATATTTAATTCAAAAAAATTATTATTAGGCTATCTAATTTGATCGTTACAGACACTAAAATGCTTTACCATAACACACGGTGTAATAACCCTGTATATAAAAATAAAACATTCTAGTAATAAAAAAGAAATAAAAAAAAAAATAAAAGTTCTAATTAAATAAAACTGTTCCAAACACAAATAATTATTTCCAAAAAATAATTATAAGTCCCAATATAAACGAATCTCCTGAATTAAAATGATCTAATTCATAACAATATTCCCACATCGATTGAAAAATTTTATAAGTACAGTAAAATTATTACGAAAATATTATAAGTTCCAATGCGTGAACAAATTTCTATGTCAGAATAATGTTTAATCTATAAAATATTACAAGTCCTAATTTTTATTAAAATTTTTCTAAGTATCGTAAATCCGATTTGAAAAATTATTCTAAGTTCCGATTCATGAATAAACTTCTAAGTTAAAGTAACATTTTTATTTTAAGAGGAAGAAGAGGTTTCCACCTACTTCTTGTTTTTCTTTTGGGAGAGCTGATTCTCACCATGCATCTAACGTTTTCTCATCGGTTCCCGACTTATATGGATATTTTTCTTCACAAAAAACGTACGGTTATCTTCGGTACGATACGATTCCACCTCCAGAAATACATAGCTGCAGTGTTGCACCACCCGGGAAAGCAGCGAATTACTAATCTTTCAAAAAGGTAAACAAACATGTAAATATCAACTTGTTTACACATTCATGATTTGTCCAATGCATCTAGCGAAGAATATTGTTTTCGCCGAGCCAATCTGTCATTTTTTCTCCCGGTCACAGTATATTTCGTGCGGGAAACACTTTCTTGTTATAATTCACTTAATATTTTATGCTTATTCTAAAATTATTTTACGTAAATAAAAATTAAATTTGCCACAATATTGACTTAATGAATATCTATATACACATCATGATAAAATAAATAAAATAATAATTAATTAAATTAAATCTCGAAGTGATCTTGATTATGCCTGTTTATAATTTACCACCAAACTCAAGATCACTGCATAAATATCCCTATGGGAATGTCTGTGATTTATAATCGAGAATCGCTAATGTTAATGGTATAAATCCAAGATTTCCCATAAATACCAAATAACTTAATCATACATTATTTACAATATTATTAATATAAAGCATAGAGACATGAAAGTTTCCTATAATCTGCTTATTATATATTTATAAATCAGGGGCAAGTTCAATTCATTCTTACAGCCTACGTGGTTTTCATGGGTCCGCATCCTCAAGTGGCTTTATAACCTCTTGATGTGTTCCACATCCTCTTTTCCTTGACTGTTTTCAATGTCTTCCCTGCTATATAACTCAGGGGCAAGTTCAAAATTATATGCAAAACTTTTGGAATACATTTTAAACTTCACTCCTTTCATAACAAGAAAGTTTAAACAAATAACATTTAAAACACATAAAATAATTAAACTATGTATCACTATATATACAAAAGTGTATTTAAATTCTTTAAATTTTACACCTTTCATTGGTATTATAAATATTGTAATTGTATTGTTGGGTTTCCTTAAAATGAAGTGGCAATTGTAGTCCACTATTTTAGGAAAACTTTGTAACATTTTTAAATTTCTGGGTTGTGGGTACTTTTTAATTGCTTCCAAAGCCTCTATTCTCTCATGGGTCCATTTAAATTTTACGCCCTTTTCAAAAATCATTCTATCATTCACATGATGTGACACATTTTCATCATGTGGGTTCAATATGTGTTGTACGGGCTTTACATACCCATAATGTATAATATTTTGTTCCTTGTGAACATCTTTAATTAAATCCACTACTAAATTTACCACTATTGGATATAATTTTATGAAACATTTATATAGCTGTACCAACCAAAGAGAATTAACGTTTACAAACCACTTTGCATTAGTACTCATTAACAATAATGTTTCTATTAACTTGGGGAGTTGTAGCTGTTGTTTTATTGGTTGAAATGTACATAAACTTGATTTATTATTCTTAATTTTTTCTAAACAATCTAAATATTCCTTAATTATTACTGTGATGGGGTTCATTAAGTTATATACTAAATTTTCTATAATTTCGTCTTTTAACAGATTTTTAATTTTAAATTTTGCACTTACTTTGTACTGGGAACATGGATGAGTCGTTTCTGTTTTAAAACAATTATCATTGCCTACTGCTAAATCTATATTACTATTAAATAATTTAACATCTTCTGTCAAAGGATCACTCACATCATCATTATTATTCTGTTTGTTGCGAATCAAATTTTTATCAACCATAATAAATATTCGGCGTGCACATTTATTTTCTATGTCACCATATTAATTGTGGCGTCTTTCTTCTGAAGACCCTCCACATGGCGTGTACATCTATATTTTGTGTCACCCGTAACAAACATGGACTCTTCCGTTTGAAGATCATCCACATGGCGTGAACATTTCTCCTTGTCAATCAAACTATCATTATTTATATTTAAAGTGAGGTCCCTATCAAAATTATTAATCATAAAATTATTAACTAAAATTTCATCATCTTGAGCACATTTGTCCCAGATATGTTTACTTTATTATTGTGAAAGATTTTATCTTCTCTTTCTAATTTCGACGCATATAAACTCAAAAAATCCATCCCAAGTATGCAGCAATATTTTAAATTTGGTGTAACAATAAATTGTGTTACAAGTTTTACATCACCCATCTCTATATTTATACAAAATACATTATCTTGCTTGTAAAAACCTAATTTTTCAAACCTTTCATCAAATAATCCACCATCTAAAAGTGACAATTCTAATTTAGTATCTATTACAGCTACCCCATATACATCCCCTACTTTAACATCTACCAGTGGAAATTCAGTGGTTATATTACTTAAATCTACGAAGTTTCTCTTGTTTTGTTGCTTCTTCTTTTTCCCTTTGGTTGGACCTACTAAAAATCCAGGTTCTTAAATTCTTTTATTTCTGTCTTTATTGCTCCTCTCGATTCATCTTTTGCTATGGTTTCTCTTTTAGCTTCTTTTCTTTCTATAATTACATTCTTAATTCCTCTTGTATTTTCTGTTTCATTTCTACTATATTTCTTTCCTGTATATCCCTCTTGTTTCCAATTATTCTTATTATCGTTACCATTACTATTCATATTTTTGTTATTTCCATTATCTGTTCTCTCTCTTTGATAATTATTATTTTGATATCGATTACCATTGTATCTTTGCTGATAACTGTAATAATTACCATTGTTGCCTGCCTTATATCCATTTCTATTCTGAGACACACTCCTATCCTCTATGTCATCTAGACGCTTTACCAATCCAAGAGTTGCTCATCGGTGTCTATACCCTGTAAAGCAACTGCTTGTACTACCTCGTGCTCGCAATTATTAGCTAATTGTGCAACAATGTTACACTCCTGGATTACAGGTTGTATATGTTTTAAGAAAGAATATTTCCTAATGACATAATTCTCTCTAGACGTAATGGAACGATATTTCCCAAATGTGAGGTCATGTCTGATGCGTCTTTGCTGAGTTTGTTCCCAGTATTGTCTGATAAACATACTTTCAAACTCTTCATATGTCTGTACCTCGTCAATTACCATATCATACCATAACAATGCATAATCTCGAAGACACCCTCTCATGAAATGTAATTTTGACATATCATCATTAATACCACGAATATATGTCTTAATAGTTTTGAGAAATGCCATTGGATTATCCTTGTTATATCCAGAAAATTTTGGTATGTTTTCTGTACCAATTGTACCTTGTTCAACTCTCGTTTGCAAATTTTTTATAGTATCTTGACAATTTAATGTCATATCCTGTAGCTTTAAAAGTGAGTCTGTACATGTTCCATATTTGACTCTACAATCCTCAAATTTATTTGTTAAATTCTGAACGTCTTTCTTAACTGATATGGCACTACTGTCCACTTTCAGTTCCAAGAATTGTATTTTTTCATCTTGTCCTCCAATCCTTTCTTCTATCTGTATAAAGTTTTCTTTTGCTACTCTAGCTCTCTGGTTTATTTCATCTATTAAGAATTCACTGCTATTCTTACACTTCTTTTCACTTGCTTCTATTCTTTCATCGATCTGTGTTATGCTTTGTTTCACATCTTCTTTTAATTTCTCATTCATTGCTGACATTTCCATTCTACAAACTTTATCCTCTCGTCAATCTTTTTATTCATCGACTTTACCACAGTTTGTATCTCTATTTTATTTCTATTCATCTCTTCTTTCATTTAAGTTTTATTTTCGTCTAACTTCTTGTTCATTTCAGTTTTATTTTCATCTAACTTCTTGTTCATCTCTATCTTGTTACATTCCAATTTACAGAAAAGTTTTTCAAATAGAAAATCGAATCTGTCTCCGCCTGGCATTTTTTTCGTTTCAATTACTACATTTTCAGTTACATTTTCATCCTCATCTAGAGGTAAAGTTCTTTCTGAGTCAGTTTGAGAGGAAATACCTTGTGGTTCGCTGTATGTTTCAAATAAGTATCTGGTACTTGTACCACTTTCAGGATTTTCACCCTCACCTTTATTCTCAGACATATTTAATTTATCTGTCCTGGCACTTAAAGAGACTTATTTATGGAGAAAGAATAAATCAAAACTTGACAAAAGTTATTTGTCAAGTGCACTTATTAATTATTCAAATGCACTTAAAGGTGAAAACACCTCCCTTTAATTACACTCTTATTTGAATACTAAATAATTAATTAATTTTCATTTAATTGATATAGAACACACACAACTTTCGTTGGTCGCCATAAAATATATGCTGTGACTCTTGCAATTTGAGATTCATATAAAATAATTTAAATTATTCAATCAGTAAGTAAGAGCAGAATCAAGCATACATTTTAGTGCTAGGCCTTATCCTAGACTAAGATTCAACGAAATGTCTGCAAAATAGTAGGTTAAGCAATCTTACATTTAACTAGCTCAGTTTTAAATGACTAAAGAAAATGTTCTCTCAGGGGCAGAAAATATAGATAAATTCTCCAATCAAATTGAATGCTCTTCAGTTATTAACAGGTCAGGTAAAGAAAATAAAATGCAAAATTAACCTTACAATATAGTTTATTGAGGATATTAAAGAAAATTTTCAAATTATACAAATATATTTACAAAATTAAATATCTTAAATATTATATAAAATTATGCATGTCATGATCAAATAGTCAAAACAATAAACAAATTATAATTAATAAAAGAATAACACCGAATACAAAATTATATTTTTAAAATAAATATAATTATCATTTTCTTTATTTGTCAAAAATACATGTAAACAATCAATATTTAAACGAAATATTTTATTGTATGTTGTGAGTTGTACTGGAATATAAATTAATTACAAAAAAAAATTATGTGGCCTCTCGTTTGTAAGTATATACATTAAGGTAATGGCTCTGCCCTAATTAGCTCTGCCTGGCGCCTTTGCTCGCTTCCAAGACAGTACCATCAGAAAGCAAATCCACACTGGTAGGTACCCCAAAGTTCCACCCTACGAGTATCTTTTTTAACTCGTTGAACACAACCCTAACATACACCACTATGTGCTCACCCCTTAAGGCATATATATAAATTTTGAGTTTAATTCAAAAAGAAATGTCTTTGTGCATTTAATTAATTAACTCAGCCCTGATTAGTTCTGCTTGGCGCCTTTGCTCACTCCCAAAACAGTACCACCAAGACCAATTCGTGCTTTAAGGATTCACCAGGGCTCCATGCTATGAATTAAACATCTACTTAATTCATTGCACACATACCTGATCTATTACCCAACACATCAATATCAAATACACAAACACGATAAAGTATAATTAATATAGAAAAAATATATATAAAATTAAAAAAAAATAAAATTTTACCTCGTTCTAGGGTTCCAGTATAAAACACCACATAAGAAATTTGTACAACGCTATATACACATTTATAATAAACATTAATAAATCACCTTAATTCTTCATATAATACTTCAAACTCATCCATTTCAAAATAAATTCTTCTCACAGTCTAAGTGGAGGATGTATACAAAACAAAGAATTATTAAACTATAAACTTTCTAATCTTGTAACTAAATAATAAAGAAAATTTTATTAAAAACGCAGTGTTTATATTTAATTCAAAAAAATTATTATTAGGCTATCTAATTTGATCGTTACAGACACTAAAATGCTTTACCATAACACACGGTGTAATAACCCTGTATATAAAAATAAAACATTCTAGTAATAAAAAAGAAATAAAAAAAAAATTAAAAGTTCTAATTAAATAAAACTGTTCCAAACACAAATAATTATTTCCGAAAAATAATTATATGTCCCAATGTAAACGAATCTCCTGAATTAAAATGATATCTAATTCATAAAAATATTCCCACATCGATTGAAAAATTTTATAAGTACAGTAAAATTATTACGAAAATATTATAAGTTCCAATGCGTGAACAAATTTCTATGTCAGAATAATGTTTAATCTATAAAATATTACAAATCCTAATTTTTATTAAAATTTTTCTAAGTATCGTAAATCCGATTTGAAAAATTATTCTAAGTTCCGATTCATGAATAAACTTCTAAGTTAAAGTAACATTTTTATTTTAAGAGGAAGAAGAGGTTTCCACGTTCTTCTTGTTTTTCTTTTGGGAGAGCTGATTTTCACCAAGCATCTAACGTTTTCTCATCGGTTCCCGACTTATATGGATATTTTTCTTCACAAAAAACGTACGGTTATCTTCGGTACGATACGATTCCACCTCCAGAAATACATAGCTGCAGTGCTGCACGACCCGGGAAAGCAGTGAATTACTAATCTTTCAAAAAGGTAAACAAACATGTAAATATCAACTTGTTTACACATTCATGATTTGTCCAATGCATCTAGCGAAAATTATTGTTTTCACCGAGCCAATCTGTCGATTTCTCCCGGTCACAGTATATTTCACTTAATATTTTATGCTTATTCTAATATTATTTTACGTAAATAAAAATTAAATTTGCCAAAATATTGACTTAATGGATATCTATATACACATCATGATAAAATATGATCTTGATTATGCCTATTTATAATTTACCACCAAACTCAAAATCACTGCAATATGTTACTTTGAATTATCGAAATCATGTGATTGTCAACATTCACCGGTAGATGCTGACAGCCGGTTGCATGTCAGCATCTACCGATTCAGTGTATGCATATGGTGAAAGTTGAATTAATTAATGTATTCCATTAGAAATAAACTGACAGGTATTTATTAAACAATAATGAAATATACAAAAATATTAGAAGGCAGAACAAATATTTCGAACATTCTATTTGTTGCAGCAAGCAAGACTGTGATGACATTTTGATTTGTAAAGTAATCCATATTTTTGCAACTACACTTGCCAGTAGTACATTTTTTCTTGCAATTGCAACGTTTTTAGATCTGGTCTCCACTTTTCGAAATGGCAATAGCCGCTTTCGATATTTCATT
Organism: Amphimallon solstitiale; assembly: GCA_963170755.1. Taxonomy (NCBI): domain Eukaryota; kingdom Metazoa; phylum Arthropoda; class Insecta; order Coleoptera; family Scarabaeidae; genus Amphimallon; species Amphimallon solstitiale. Next base: position 168,955,091 of record OY720675.1, on the reverse strand, counting down.
TGATAAAATTTCACCAATAGATAGCAACTTCTCTTTAGAAAGTGTGAACTGATTTCAGGTGAAGAGTTACTTGAGACTGCCGTTTCGTTGACGAATTTAAAAAAATCGGAATCCCCTACGCCAACAACCGCCGTCAACACATTTCGAAGATCAGTACGGTCTCGGTCAACATCTTCGATTTGGTCTCGTACTGTATCACTAACTTGAACGGAAGGAAACTTCTTTTTTTGACATTTGCAAAATTTCGTTGCTTGTAGTTTGAAATTCTCTCCTGCAGCTGCTCTTTTCGTAGAAATTGTTACTGCAGTAACAATAGTAATATGGAACTAGGTAGTTGAATCACAATAATCATATAGTAAATTCTGAGGGTGTCTGATAAAACGGAAAACAGCTGATTTAATGAACACGCATGCTCATATTTCATCAGTTACTAATAGAATAACATTGATTACTACCGATTGGTGTATGTTGACATATAACACTGAATAATGGAATACAAATAATCTTTCGGTGGCGTATTTGGTTTATGTCGACATTCATTAGTGAATCATTACATTCATTACTTTCGGCCCTTCACAGGAACATATAATAATGTTCCTTTTTTATCAGTTTGATAAAACAATTTCTGTTCGTGATTTAGCGGCTATAAATGTAATTAAACAAAATAGAAGTTAAAATCTTTCGATAAAATAGATATTGTCTTTGTCAATTAATAAACATTAACCAATTAAAGCATTAAAATATTAACAAACTATTAATAACACTAACGTAAATAATTACATATTCGTCACGAACAAAGAACCCATTTAAAACGAGCTTATTTAAAACTAGGCATACAATTAAAAATTAATTATAATATTAGATATTAAAATAGTAAACCCGCAAGTATGAAGACACGAATTTGGTCTCATAATAAGATCTTTATAAACTTTTATAGAGTTCTCTTTGGAACGCGAGCTCTTGCCAAACAATCATTAAAGGTGACTTAATTATTGTTAGTTGTTTGTAGATCATATTACTAATGATGCAATGCTTATAAATCTTAGATAAAATATACATTCAGTACTTTGTAGATCGATTATTGGTTCGTTATTCTTTAATTATACTATGAATACGAAAAATATCGAAATAATTGATTTCAACTATTTTTTTAGTAACTACACGACGATGGACTCTGTGATGGATATTTCCAGTTGGCTCATATAACAGCCCGTAAGGCAAGAAAACATTGGAATTTTTGGAGTTATCTAACTGTCGCATAGTAAATTTTCTCCTACGATTTTAAAATTTGACAGATACATTTTTACCATGCTCTTGGTGTCCTCGTACTTAACACTAATAAAAAACCTTTACCACACTAAAGTACTGAAAGCTAGATACGTATTTCGACAACTACGTTGTTAATAAAAATACTAATAAAAACACTTTTACCACTCTAAAGCACTGAAAACTAGATACGTATTTTGACAATTATTTGTCATCATCAGTAGCACTGATTAACAGAAATTGTGTTATCTGTACACCGTAGCGTACTGATGATGAAAACATAGTTGTCGAAATACGTATCTAGCTTTCAGTTCTTTAATGTGGTAAAGGTGTTTTTATTAATATTTTTGTTTAGTATCAAGCCACAGACTCCAATTAAGTTTGTCATAGTACTTGTTTTTATATGTTACACCACAAAGATATTAAGAAATGCCGATCTCTGTCATCTAATTCCGATTCTAGATCATTCTTCAGTTTTCTGTCTTCTTTGAAATAGTCTTTCCATTGTTTTGTGTATATCGTCTTTATTTTAATGGTTTCGTATGTATATGTTTTTCTATTTCTTAGCATTCTCCATACTTTGTTTTGGACCTATACATACTCATTTCATTTGAAATCGTTCATAGTGTCCTTGTTTTAGTTCTTTTATTCTCTGGTTTACGAATATGCAGTCAAGTATTTTTAATGGCTTTGTAGTTTTATTAGTTGTATAGGGTATACAGGTTTTAGTTTCCGTTGCTGCCATCTCGCAGTTATATTTAGTATTGAATTCCCTATTGTTTCGACAGAAATGTTTTTGTGTGAATATTTGTCAATGTAGTTAGTTACTTTTTATAACGACAATGTAATTTTGAATAAAGAAGATTTCCTAAATATTAAAGATTTAAGTTATATGGTAGATTTATTGTTACACATATATCGGAGTCCCAAAGTGAATTGCATATTAAAAGTACAAGAAAATATAATTACCAAAATTAATTGAAATGTTGCCTGTGATAGGAATTCCTTTGTAAAATACACTTATGAGCAAAGGTATTGCATATTTTTAATTTTTTGTGCTACGTGAAAAGTTTTGTTTATTTATGACTATATTTTTTGTCACAACATATATGCAAACACAATATGTATACTTTTTTACTTTGGAGATAATATTAGGTTATTGCTCTCTCAGACTGTGTTATTACGGTCAGTGAAATGGAACATACGCCTAAATACATCGAACCGATAACTGCTGAAGTTATTGCCTTATCTGAAGTGCATCTGAAGTAAATGGAAATATCACAACGGTTGCATATTCACAAATTTACTGTTCGCCATATTCTAAAACGATATAGGGCAACCGACAGATTCAGCAGACGTTCCGTAAAGGCCGACCGAGATGCACAAGTGCAAGACAAAATCGTTCTCTACAGATCACATCTCTAAGAAATCGTGCTGCAACGGCATTTGAGCTTAGTGGACATCTTACAGGAGCTACTGGGACGATTGTAAGTAGATTTACGGTATCTAGAAGGCTTAAGGAATATGGTTTAAAATCAAGACGACCCCTGCGAAAGTTCCAGAATTGCTTCCACGGCACAGATCAGAAAGACGAAACTTTGCTCAAGAAAATTTAACGTGGATGGCCGAGCGATAGAGTAGTGTGATCTTTTGTGATGAAACACGGATTCAATTGTATCATCCAGATGGGTTTAACTTACTGTACAGGCAAAGAAATGAACGTTTTGCACCATGTACTTTGGTGAAAAATATTGGTTTTGGAGGCGGCTCAGTGATATATTTGGCAGGTATAAGTTCAGAAGGACGTACTGAGCTTATGGAATTCACTCAAAGAATGACAAGCATTTGGTACTTGGAAAACACTCTTCAAAACCATGTTTACGCATACGCCGGCTTTATTGGGTTTGATAGATTGATTCATGATAACGCACGACCACACATATGCTGATGTTGTACAACAGTATTTTACTGAAGTTGAAATTGAGAGAGTGATCTGGCCTGCAAAGAATCCGGATTGTAATCCAATAAAGAACATATGGTACTACTTAAAGAAACAAATTATAAAACAAAATACGCCTACAAGACCTACGAGTAGCGTCTAAGGAAAAATGGCAACAAATTCCACAAGAGCATATAAGAAATTTGATTTTTGGAATGGGAAGGCGTATGCAAACTGTATTAGATGCTAGATGATGAATACACGATATTAAATCCAACTTTAAATAAGATCCAGCTAACAACAAACTGTTTCATTTATTCAAGGAAATTGTCTTGGTGTACTAATTTCTAATAAAAGACTCCCTTATCAACTTTAGTTTCTGTTGTTACATAAAATCAAATAGATCAGTCAAAGATTATGTTTATTCAACAAAGAATGAAGAAATAAGGAAAGGATAATAAATTAATTAACATATTCAGAGTATGCAATACTTTTTATCATAAATGTATTTTCATGCATAAAATGTTGCCTCTTCTATCGCAACTAGGTATGAACTTTTTTATTTTAAAATTATAAGTTCCTTATTAATTTGTGTATTATTTTTCCAGTAAGTTACATATACTTACCTCAAAGCGTTTTCCAGATATAAATTAATTTAATTTTTTAATAAATGTAAAAAAAAATACAGGGCGTTTTATAAACTAAGTTTTATATGTGTGTTCTTAAAATGCCTTTAATTCATTTATTTTTAAATAGAACATCATGCATTAATCATTATTTAAAATATATCTATACCTATATCATTGCTATTTTTAGCTATAAGAATTTACTTCCAAGTAGTCCTACTTAGTGACTCAATATTTTATTACTATTGTTATTTTACTAACTGATCGCGTCTTGCTGAGTAGTAAGTGCTAAATATGGAAAAATATCATACACAAAATAACGCTATTTCGATTTTATTCATTATTTATTGTCAATGTCAAAAAAACATCAGAATATCTGGCAGATTAAATTACATGGATGTTGAAAATTTATGAATACGAGGAAACTTTTAAGACAACAAACAATTTATTTTAAAAATTGTTCGAATTGTTGGCTATTTACTTCCAGTCATTGAGAATTCTATATTGAACTGCGGTTGTGACGTTAGTTCTAATATCATTACGATCCAAACCGTCAATCGCATTAGTAGCTTGATTCTGCAGTGCCTTTCCTCTCTTTAATGATGCTCGATAAACTATGTCTTTAATGGTAGACTATAAATAAAAGTCCAGGAGCATTACATATTGAGATCTTGCACTCCACTTCCAATGGCAGACTCGTTCAAACGGAGTTGGTAATCCTGCTTGAACATTTGCTGTTGAATGTGCTGGTACTTCATCAATTTGATTGCAACTACTTCAGTACTCTTGGAGAGGTACATTGTCCAAAAACCTCAGCTACATTTTTAAAAATATTTAATTACTTCTCAGAATTTAAATAATGGTCATACATAAGAAACCTACTTTTTCATTCTTCAATAAACAAAATACATATAATGAAATTAAACTTTTCTAGAAAGCCGGCATCTCTAATCATGTAATACCCATATGATTAGAGATCATATGCCCAATAGTGTGAAGTTTTACAATTAAAAAGTATCTTTTTAAAAAAGTTTGATTTATCGTACTAAGTTATTTTTATCGAAAAATGTTGATCCTCTTAAATGTGATCTAATACTTGTTCATAAAATTCCACTCTATTTAGGTAACCCCTGAGTATAAGACTTGAACTCAAAATCATGCATTTCATACTCATCATTCTCTAATCATATGCCCGAAAATATTGAGTTTTACGATTAAAGGGTCTTTTTTTTACAAAAAGTTTGATTCATTGGGCCAAATGATTTTAATCAAAAAAATGTTATTTTCTTGAATGTGAACTAGTACAAGTTCACAAAATTCCACTTTATCTGAGAAACCTCTGGGTATTAAGACGTGAACTCAAAATCATGCAATTTATTCTCATTTAGGATCCTCGTAATTGATGACCATGATAATATGAACTCTTATTAGGCACAATGTATTAAAGATCAAGGATAAGCTTCAAAACAAACATCACTTTAATTTTGTTACCTTCATTATTATTTACAGGCTTTTAATGATGAACTAAGTTAGTATAATTACTTTGTAATCTAAAAAAAATTTTATTATTGAGTTGTAAATTTAGCAATTTTTTTTAATATTCTCTATTTTCTGCTGATCATACTTGTCAAAAATAATGAATAATTTTTTAATAACATCATTTGTGTTCGGTATTTCTTCTATGTTTAGCAATTACTACTCAGAAAGATATCCTAGACAGTGAAATGCAGTGATATTGATTAACTGCCAAACTTCCATGGCCAACAGCAAATAAAAAATACATGAGAATAGGACTATTTGGAAGTAAATACTAATAGCTAAAAATAGCAACGATATTGGACTTATATATTTATGAATAGCAAATCTAATTACCTTTCCAAATAATGATTAATATATAGGGTGCTACTTAAGAAATGATTTAAAAGTATTTTAATTACAATTTAGTTAAATTCGGTAATTTTCTCAAAAAAATTGAAATTCATGCATAAGAAAATAAATATATATGGGATGTTTCATATAAAATAAAAAAGTTGATACCTCGTTGGAGTAGAAGTGGCAACATTGTATGCATGGAAATATTTTACAAACTTACATCACCTCTTAATATTATCACGTACAAAATTTTAATTAATCCCGGTAATTAGTTCTCATGTACTTCTAATACGATGTCCACCTTGGGACACGCGGTATATGTAGTTTTGTTTAAGGACCATGTGAATGCTATATAGTAATCTACCTTTCAACAATTTTAGATTAATATGAAAGCAAAACATTTAATATCATCGTAAATTTGGACCTATGTTAATTATTAGTACCCAGTAATGATAATAATTAATATTCAATGTTAAACAAGCTAAACTCGAGTACAGAAAATTTACAATATATAAAATCGGGCAAATAACAAAATAAGTATATAGAATATTTGGTAATGTGAGTAATTCAGTTGTAGTGTATAAAGACTATTATGCACTGTCGAAAAATAGTTATGCATTAAAAGTGTCTGGGTAATGCTCAGCGAATCGAGCGAATTGATAAATTATTCCTTCAATATATTCTTCAGCTTCAATATATTGTCCCTGCAGTTCAATATTTGTTAATTAGAAAAAAATTACAACATGAAAGTAATTTCAAATATACGAAAAATGTTCATTGTCTACAAATGCATAAAGTATTTAGATCGAGGAAGTAGTTATAGGAGATTTATTTCTTTACAATGCAATTGAACATTAAAGCTTTTATGTTGTAAGTAATGTAAAATGTATTTATGTATGTCACGAGTACATATAACTGCAACTGCTTTATAGTTGCAGATCAATATCAATTTCGGGAATCTCCATAAAACTTACAGTTTCTTTTATTTAATTTCCATTCCTCAAAGCATTTTAGCCAGCTTACACCACTACTCTATACAGTATTATTATTATTTTTATTATTTATTATTAAAATGAATGTTCCTCTAAATATCTGCGATAATTTATGCCAACAATCTTGGTAATATAAGTTATTTCGACAAATTAATAATAATAAATAATATTTATTCTTTCAAATTAGCTATATCCTCGTTGTTAATTCCATTATATCAATTGAATTTGAATTATTGTTGTATTCACTAAGATATAGTATATTGATCCTTATAGCCCTTGTGATCTTGCTTGAGTAGCTGGAAGTTAGACCTCAATTAGAGTTAAACTCTTCCTTCGGTATGACTTCTGCATCGATAATCTCCTCTTTTGTTCTGAGTAAATCGATAGGTCTCAAGTTATTCGGAAAAGTCAGGTTTTTGGACAATTTCGATGACAGCTTCCGTTCAGATGTTTGAACAGCTATAGAACTTCCTAATACCGTCGACACTTGTGGCGATGAGGTCAAGAGCAGATCATGGTAGATGATTTACCATTCTAATCGTTTTATCACCGAGGCCTGGGCCTTTGATTTTTGCCTCTTTTGTGCTGAGTAGATTTATAGGTCTCAAGTTATTCGCAGATGTCATGTTTTTAGCCTATGAAGCCTCATAAACTGACATATAAAACCATTCCCTGCTATTAAAGACCGCACCTACGGCAGCATTGCTACCACCAAAACTCTAATAGCAGACTTGACTCTAAAATTTAGTTGGTAGTAGATTCTGCGATTATGCATACTTACAGCTCTCCATACAAGGTTTGTGGCTTGTGTATATCGACCAGTGGAGAGTAGGGTATCTTCTTGACATGGAACCCGTTATTTGTGATAATCGATTGGTGTTTAAAGTTATTTAGGTAATTAGAGAAGAGCAAACCTAGCGGTGGAATAAACCACCCTAGTGAAGACGACGACCACGTGTATATAAGTTGACTCGCGTCTAGTTAGTTAGAAAATAATTTCCAGTCGGTCATGCCACCAAGTGAATTGGGCTAGCCGAGAAAATTCGTAGCCAGATTGATCAAAGTAAAATTGTGGTCGAATAAAAGATCTGGTATACTATTAACTACGATATTACAATTGATGCTCCTTGAGAAAGCGCTCCCTATCATGTTTGGCTTGTTAGCTGGGTAAAATTGCAGTAGAAGCTATGGATTTTTTCTCGGAAACGGTTAAAATAAGAAAAACTTTTAAATTGTTAAAAAAATCGCTTAATTATTAGGGCAACTTGTTACACTAAAAAGAATGAAATTAGATATTAAAAAATTAAAAAACTGTTTAACGAAGTGTCGTATGATTGCCTTTTATTGACAAAACATTTTTTGATTGTCTCTCTTTGACAATTTTTTTTTATTTTTCAAAACCATGTTTGTGTACAATAGAATATACAAAGTCAATGTACAGAAAATGTTTATGTTATTATTTTTTAATGATAAACTCTAAAAAAAACACGAACTTTTAGCTATAGTTTTTACTCAAAATTTTCTTCTTTCTATTTAAAAAAGTTTCTTCATCTGAATGGCCTTGACCCTACTATTCTCAGATATTTTGTTCTTACTACCGAATGAGATGAGCGAGCTGTTTATCTTCTTCTTTTTAATTACATGCCCAAATGGAAGTATGGGTAGTTCAATCTATTCTTATGCATTTTCCAGGATTGAATAAAGTCTCGAATTTTCTCGTTATGTCGTCATTGCGGTAGAGGAGATCGGTTTTCATAATGATCATATTAAAACCTGGTTCTCTTTTGATTTTTATCCTTTTACTTAAACTTATTCCAACTACTTTCTTCAAGCGAGGTACAGAAATCTTGGTGTTGACCAAATGCCAATCTTTGCCAAGTATTCGAACTTGAATAACGCGATGCCGTTTTAATTCTTATTATCTTCTGCACTTGACCAAAAATTCTCCCAGCAGGTAGAAACGAATGTCCATTAATGGGAAATATCATCTATATACATTTTATTGAGTTCGGAGTGAATTCATTGCTATCATTTATAGATAAGAAAATTGTTTTTGTTTTGGCCAGCGCATCCATCGGCATTAGTTTATGGAATTCAGCGGCACGAGTTTTACGAACTTTTAGTATGGCTTTGATTTTTATTTTCTCCGCTATCACTTTTGTATTAGCTATTTGGCTTTAGTGTTCTTACGCGAAAAGAACACACAACGATGGCGGGGCTCTCAAAACCAACACTAAAATAACGACTAAGTACTCTTGAAAAAACATTATAGTTTACTATTAAACTTTATTCAGCCTTATTAGTAGTAAGATTTACCGTTCGTTTTCTACTTCTACAATCGCACTCACCAAGAAAATGTTTATTTTCAATCTCATCCATTGTTGTTGTTTTTTTGAATCTACTGAAACAGTTAGCGAACAGAGCAGAAGAAGCTCGAATTCCAGACAATTCTGAACAAGTTCCCAAGCAAACCGTCTTATGGCAAAAGCATTTGACAAAAGAGAAGGTCATCTATAAGACGAAACATGACAAAATTGACAAAACACTTTTTGCAAGTCTTCTCCAAATATATTAATTAAAAATTGACATTTTAGGTAACACATACAATATATTTCTAGTAGAACCACAGTAAAATTCAAAATGTAACAAAGCAAATAAGAAAATTAATGAATGAAGTACATGGAGATTGAGAGAAGTACAAGTTGGCAATAAAACTGGGTAGTTGTCATAGAGATATTCATTTGGAGAGATGCCACAATAATAAAAATTTAACACTTAATTAATATGTGGATTCAAAACTAGTGAATATCAAGGGGAGAGGGAGAAGAGAAGAATATTTGATCCAGGTGCGTTGACAAACATGTTGCACAATAAGTATTTGTAATATAATAATTTTTAAATATATATATAATTATCTAAAAAAAGTAATTTTACAATGGGAAAAGGATGGAGTATGTTCCAAATACCTTATTGAACAGTTCCCGATTTTTTTACAAAGCAAGCTGACCTGATATCAGAAAATTTATGAAATATGACAATTTGGAGCATGTAATGAAAGCAAACGGAAATGATGCAAGGAAATCTTTCATACTAGTGCTAAACATAAGATATCTAAACGACAAATTTCTGGTAGTAGAAATATTAATAAACTCCAAGATTTTAGGTTGAAATACGAGTTGTCTAGATTTACTTCTGGACTATTTTCCTGAAAACCTAGATGCAATTAATGAGAAGTAAGTCGAAACATTTGTCCAATATATAAAAGGTGTGGAAAGGCGATATGGACCATGATGGAATATCAGCATCCTAACCGAATACATTTGTAAACACACAAGAGGAAAACCTGAAAAGAAACTTGGGGAAAGAAACGACACTATAATGATTTGGAATCTTTTTTTCATAAAATCACTTTCTACTGTAATCATGACTAAAACTGAGATATGTATTTCTAAAATTATGAGTTATTTCCTCCAAAGTATGCAATTGCTTTGTGAAAGCCTTAAGTGATAAAAAAAAATTAATTAATAGAACAAAATTTCTTGTTATACTTTAAAATTCTATAAACAAATAATTGACACAGCGTATCATAGAATTCCCTCCTAAGATTCACATGGCTTTTATAATACATTAGCGATCTACTTTCAGTAACTGAAGCCTCTTCTTCAGTTGCGTTCTATGCTGATGACAAATATTACAATTAATTATAATCTAATCTATTAATTATAAATTTGAAAACTCAGTTAACGAAATTATGATTAAAAATAAATTCTGTAATATTATGGTTAGAATCATTATAAAAATAGAAGAAAACTGGTTTATTTCTTCTATTTTATAATGATTCTAACCCTAATATTACAGAATTTATTTTTAATCATAATATTGTTAACTGAGTCTTCATAAATTATAATTTAGGTTATGCTCTCGGCAACTTAACTCGATCGTGTCGTATCCGCACGGCGGTAACAACATTTATCATTCCACTTTTTAATCCATATTAAGATTCGAATATTATCTGATATTCAACGAGTATTTCTGTTACAAAAAGCATTAGATATTGTGACGATTGTTATACAAATATACGTTATAGAGTACATTAAAGAACGGGTGTCATAGACACGTCTTATTGCATTTGCTGTGTTCGTCGTGTCTTAATGGGCAAGTGAATTAAGTGCCATATGACACGAGTTTTTGTGTTATTTTTTCTAATATGTCTCTTTTTATATATTTTTTTATTTTTTGTAAAAATAGTAGGAATTTCAAAATGTAGTAATTTTAGTGGTGGTTGCCAATATGTTATTTATATGACATATAACCAAAGATTAGAGAATAAAGACACGACGCTTCGGCCGGAACCTTTGATTTCTTGGTCAAATTTTCTGTGACCTTGGTCATCTAAATTGAAATGCACAAGCGGCGGGAATTTTAAACAAAACAGATTTTAAAAATTCTTCTATTGTCACAGCAATAAAAGTATGGATCTGCAATATTGTAAAATAGAAATACAAATTATATGTGGAATAATTACATATTATAAAAATATAAAACTTTATTATAAGAAAATAAGTGTTTAGAGAATATGAAGTGCGCAGGGTTAAATATGATCGGAAAATAAATAAAAAATATATTTGAAACATTTACATTTAAAAAGGTAGGCAATGAAATGCTGAGACAATGAATAATTTGTTATACAAAAAAATATTTACATACTATAACAATATAATAATAATAAATTTATTGTATCACCAACAAGATTTACATTATATGTATCGTTTACTTTTTTCTTGTTGCATGCATTCTAAGTTGAACTTTCGGCAAATCATCCGTAAAATCAAAAGTTTTTTTGATTTCACGAACCTTATTATTTACAAAGTATGTGGTTCCTCTGACTGATGTGGTTTTAATCGGAAATGCTTTCGCAAAGAATGTCATGAAGATGGGTGGAAATAACTGAATTTGCAAAACACATATTTGTAAATATAGACTGTTTCATTTCTGACCTAATAATATCTCAATGCCTGTGTGAAAAGTCTCGATATCTATGTGACTAGGACCCTGATCCGCGACCTGAACGCTTGGGTACGATGTGGCTTCAGAGTGACAAACTATTACTTGACGCAGTTCTTATCAGGACACGGCCACTTTAGATCATATTTAAAGAGGTTTAAGCTGGTAGCGGATGATCTTTACCCGGATTGTGGAATGGTCGACACACCAGAGACCACGCGGTGTTTGTATGCTATAGGTGGACAGCGGCCATGGCTCTTTTGTTCAAAAAAATCGACCAATTACTGGACAAGCATAACGTAATTGAGTGCATGTTAAAGAGTGACTACACCGAGAGAGGTGAGCTTCTATATTGAGAGTGTGATGAAAACAAGAAAAGTAGAGTGGAGAGAGCGGCAAGCCTAAAAGGGCAGAGTATTAGAGACAACTGTGTTATCTGAAGAGACACAAATAGCAGTTCCGGAAGCACAGGAGGGAAGTAATGGAGGTTTTTAGTGTGTAGGCCAAGTTGGAGAGTCCCACCATTAGGAGCCAAGTTCGTCACTATCAAAGCAGACCAACATCAGCCCAATATTCTAAGATCGGTAGAATATCAGTGACCCCCACCCAATGTTATACGAACATAAAATTCCGATATCACGTAAATGTCAATTTATATCGTTGGGTTGACCTCAGACCAACGTTGTCTACATTGGTAATATATTGGTTAAATATCTGATACTGATATTGTATTGACAACAAAAATCTATAAGCTATTAACATTAAAAAGAAATGTCTCCACAATATCAAGTTCACAACGTCACTGTGACGTTGGTTGTAGGTCAGTGTTGGATATAAAGTAGATTAAAAGGGATGATGTCACAGTTTCTCTGGCGCCACAGTCTGGCGCCGTCTATCTAAATACCCCCCTTCCACAAACTACCTATGTTCAGCAGCCAGCCAAGCAGTGTACTAGGTGCATTTTTATTGCGTTGTTAACACGTTTATCTTAATTTTCTCGCGTTGTTTGTGAATTCCTTTTTAGTATTAATTATTTTTGCGATATATGTTAAACTATAGATACTTGTGTGTTGTGTAAAGTCATCACGCCGCCATAAGCGACAATGAACATGTAAGTACATTACATATTAACATAATATACAGGTACTATTTTTATTGAACTTATGCAAATGTGTCTATATATGTATGAATGTATGCATTGGTTTTGTAATTGTCATACTCGTAATACTAATTTAATTTTAAATTATAATCACAAGTGATCACAAAATACCTACATTAAGGGAGGCTCATGCAAATTCGGCCATTGTAAGGTATTCAGCGTTTTTCCGCCACCTGTGAATATAATCGGTAGAATTCTTCGTGAAAAATCGGTAGAATTCGGTAGATTTCTTTTATCCTTAGTTTAAAAACAAATACAGTAGAACGCCGATTATCCGTGTGCGGATTATCCGGGCTGCGGATTATCCGTGCCATACGCATGGTGACGCAATATCGATATCGCCAGCAGTGTACTAGGGGGATCCCTGGGAATCATTCGCCTTTCATCTGCTTTATGCACATAAATGCAAGTTAACCTACCTAAGTAGAGTTTATTTTTTCTTATTAAGTGTAAAAGTTTACTTGTGTAGAATTCTGTTTTTTATTTTGTTATCTTTTTAGTAATTATACATACTTACATATAAGAAATAAATGTTCGGATTATCCGTGCTTATCAATTTTCCGTGCCTCGTCCGGTCCCGTGGAGCACGGATAATCGAGGTTCTACTGTATTTGAAAACAATTTTGATTTATAAAATTCATAAATGCATATAACGAAATAAAGTAAATGTAATAAGAATGTAGGTACATATTGCATACAATATATTTTATAAAACTACTGGCGTATTTAGGAGTGAGGAACTACTCATCACCAGGTATATTTTTTTTTCAACAGCAGTTTGTTGTTTATTTTGAAATCCAAACAGCTGTCTTTATTTATATACATTATTCAATTATTGAATGATATGTTGTACTTATTTCATTCATTCTTTCGATTATTTTTATTGATACAATATTTTTAAATAATTATTTTTAGGCCAATAAGTGGGTACATGTTTTTATTTGGAAAACTACTTTTGTTTATTTTTTTTTAACAGAATAGTTCCTTCATTCAGAATAAAGAGTGTGTATTTCTGGCTTTGAATGCAGGCATTATATCGACTACAATCCATGTGTGTGGATTTTATTACTATAAAATAACTTGCCTGTATTAATTTTTTATTTATTATAGTCATAGATTAAAGACGAATGCCATTAAATTAATAATTTATTATATTGTATTTTTATGCTTTGTTAAACATTTTACAGAAATATAAATATTTATATTAAATCGTATTATTTACATGAATATAAACAGTTTAAGCGATTCCAGTTTGTGATTTTATTTAGACTTTTCCTCATCTTAAAAATTCGGTAGATAGGATGGCTTAATCGGTAGATCCGTAGAAATGAAGAAAAATCGGTAGACGGAACAACGCTGAGGTATTCGTTCTCGTGAAACAAACAGAACAGCAGAAATTTTTGTTTTTTTTATTATGTTTTTGCATTATGTTGAATATAAAGGAGCAATTAAGGATTTGTTGCGAGTGCTTTCTGATAATTAAAATTATTTACTCCTACATTTCACCCTCGAAGTTGGCCAAATTTACAACATCATAACAAAGTTTCAGAAACTTTATTTTAAAAACTAATTCCAATCGAACATGCATTGAGCCTTTGTTTATTTGTCTTTTAAGCGTAAGTCCCCTTAATATATAAAAACTGTATTATAACGGCAGCCGGCAGACGCCACTTCGGAAAAAATAAATAAATCTATGTGACATGTTTCGATATCTATATATTCATTAATATACTTAATTTCCTATTTTTACTTGGTGTATTTTTAAACTCGTTATTAGAAAATTTCAGAAGGTAAACAGCCTAAATCTTACAAACAACTTGATTAAATAATCTGCAGGAAAATTACTACAAGAATGTTGAAACACAAAGCATTTTAACATCTCATATAATGAATGACATATCCTCAGTAACGTATTTAAATTCGAAATATTTTCAGAAAAATATTCTTTCTAGTTCATATATATATATACAGGGTGTCCAGAAACTCTCCTGACAAATGAAGACCGGAGATTCCTCAGATAATTTTAAGACAATTTAACCCAATTCACCCTAGTCCGAAAATGCTTCCTAAGGTCATAGGCGTCCGTTTTGGGTAAGTAAACCGTTATTTTAACGCATAACTTTTTTGTCTTTAACTTTTAAACATTTGTGACACTAGATTATTAAATTTTCAGGTATTCTAGTACTAAAAGGTACTCTTACTTTAAGTCGGTAGGATACACCCTTTTCTAGAAAATTCGATTTGAAAATTTTTCGTTTTTCCGTCATTAAAATTCATTTTATTATTTTTTGCACTAGTTCGCTCTGAACTGCCAACAGAAATAAAACCTACGTTTTTAATTGTCAAATTGTTGTCAGTTCGCGAAGTTCAAATGACGAAAGATGAAATGACGAAAAAACGAAAAATTTTCAAATCGATTTTTCTAGAAAACGGTGTATCCTACAGACTTAAAGTAAGAGTACCTTTTAGTACAAGAATACCTGAAAATTTAATAATCTAGTGTCACAAATGCTTAAAAGTTAAAGACAAGAAAGTTATGCGTTAAAATAACCGTTTACCTACCCAAAAGGGACGCCTATGACCGGTACTAGAAATTCGCAATTGATGGAATCGATTCATCTCTGGAGGATAAATAAGCGTACCAGTTTTTGTCTTTCTAAATAGACGCGTTCGGGAGATATTAAAAAAAAAACTAATTACAAGGCGCCATCTTCAAAGAGCTCTAGCTCCCTTAGGAAGCATTTTCGGACTAAGGTGAATTCGGTTAAATTGTCTTAAAATTATCTGAGGAATCTCCGGTCTTCGTTTGTCAGGAGAGTTTCTGGACACCCTGTATATATAAATCAATAAAGGAAATATCACGGATACATAATAAAAATAGGAGACAGAATATCGGGTTAATCCGCTGTAGTGCAACCGCAGACACGTGTTTCAGACTCGTTGGTCATCGTCAGTACGGTGTAGCCAAGGAATAAGGTGGGATATCCTTGGAGATAGAAACAAAAGGAAGACCATCGGGAAGACAGACCACCAATTGCAGCTTAAATGTCAGAAGATCCTCAGGTCTGAGTGACAACAACTAACACCGCCGCGAGGCAGATATTGCCAACCCGCGTGCCGTCCAACCCAGGAATGATAAATCAATAAAGGAAATGTCACGGATACATAATAAAAATATTATTATATAACTATTTTTATTATGTATCCGTGATATCAATCAATAAAGGAAATGTCACGGATACATAATAAAAATATTATTATATAACTATTTTTATTATGTATCCGTGATATTTCCTTTATTGATTTATCATTCCTGGGTTGGACGGCACGCGGGTTGGCAATGTCTGCCTCGCGGAGATGTTAGTTGTTGTCACTCAGACCTGAGGATCTTCTGACATTTAAGCTGCAATTGGTGGTCTGTCTTCCCGATGGTCTTCCTTTTGTTTCTATCTCCAAGGATATCCCACCTTATTCCTTGGCTACACCGTACTGACGATGACCAACGAGTCTGAAACACGTATCTGCGGTTGCACTACAGCGGATTAAGCCGATATTCTGTCTCATATATATATATATATATATATATATATATATATATATATATGAGAATGCAATTACGGGTTATATTGGTCAATAAAAGGCTATTATGTGCTCTTTTGTTTAATCCTCAATATTTCGTTATAAATCTAATAACATCTTCAGGAGGAAACTGTAATAAAGACTACTTAACATTTGAAACTAATATAAAAATTCACAACACTTACAGACTAGAGACAGCACATTGGCAAAAAGTACATATAAGAAAATTGTATAATTTAAAATGACATTGACCAAAGTGTCAATATTAATTAATATGTCAGGTATAAGCAAGAAAGTGTTGATAGATTTAAAAATTAAGATATCTGTGTGCATTATATTTAGTTTTAAATTTAATTAACATAAACAGCTATAACAACGATAAAATGTAAGAGTAAATAGTACTGAGGTGGTTAGTATCTGATTTAAAATTTATTGTATCATTACAATGTATGTGGACCATCTCCATGAAAAGCCTGCTCTTATAGTTACTTTCACTAGCTAAAATTCCAATATTTTCGAAATCGAAATTATGGTTGGTTTGTTCTGTGTGTAATGATACTGCACATGATCTTTTCTTTTGCACATAATAGCCTTTTATTGACCAATATAACCCGTAATTGCATTCTCATACAATATTCAGTGGTCGTTATTTCCTTTTAAATATATATATATATAGTTATAAAAGCATGCGTGTGGTGTTTTCAGTTTTCCAAACAAATTATCTTCTTGACTATTGTATGCTTTAAGATAAATAAATACATTACTTGAATCTAAAGTTGATGATTCTGTTGCAAATTGTTCACATGTTGAACATGTATGAATTTTTATGAATCTATTTATTATAAACCCACATATATATTTAAACGCGTTCTGCTCTAGAAGATAAGTTTATGATAATCACAGCTACTGATATCAAAACTTTTATTGCCAGATACTATTTATTCGCCTGTTTTATGTGTACTTTCAAAGTAATTTTCAAAATTAATTACTATTTTTCCAAAATCTTTGCCACAATTAATCATGTCTGAGTGTAAAAAATCAGTAAAACATAACTTCTGAAATTCCCGACAACATTTGTGTAGGGTTTACAAGATATCTTGGTTAGTCTCATTGTAAACAGAAATTCAAATCCTTTTGTTTTTAAATAGTTGTATGATTTAATTAGTGCAATAATTGAAATCTTCCAACAATTCAAGAATATCATTTGGTTCAGAACATCATTGCTTTGCTTATTGTAAATCTTTAATTTATCTATGAAATTCAATGTATCAATTAAAAATCCTTTCTAAAAATCGTTACCAGCGAATGGTTTTTAAAATATTTTGTGTGAATTATCTCTCGACGAGTTAAAAGCATCAAAAAGTTTATCAAATCGCTCTATAAATTTTTTAGTCCCTAAAGCTTCTTTTGGCAGGGTATCCAAATTTATATACCGGTTGTGTCAATTACCATTAGTCATAGCGAATCAGTTTATACGTATGTATGTAATACGTCCCAGCGCGGTGTCTATACATCGTACATACATATATACGTAGACACAGATCCGCTATGGCTAATGTTTCTTGACACAGGCGGTATGTCTCTAGTTCAGCAGCCACTGAAGCACTCAAAATGTGCGCAGCAAATTTGACTCCCGGTTTTTCAAAATTTGTTGGTTCTATATGGGACTTTGTTAACTTTGGTGCAATATCGTCTTTGTTATAAAAAATATAATATACTCCTACGATGCTTTTTATCATCCCATTCAAACACATTTTTCATTATTTTTTTTCTAGCTGCTTTAATTAGATGCGGTGCGTCAAACAAATAAAATATTCTCCTTCCATCCATATAAAAGAAAGGTTCCTGTGCAGTTACACCTAGTGTATTTGATAATTGGATAAAATTTGGTCCCATAGCAGTAACTAAACCAAACACTTCTACACCAATGGTTAATCATTCTGCAATAAACTACGTATTATTTGTATTGCATTTTTTTGCTAATTGACCTGTTGCTGAGAAAAAATAATTTAGTGGTTGCTTCCAATTAGACTTTATGCCCTGTAGCATAAATACAGAAACACTACTAGCAGGTAATTGTGTCCTTCTACTCAAAACCAACAAGTTCATCAGGTCCATAATTGTAAAACAAATTTGTCTTTAATTTTTTATCATCCACTTCTGCTACTTTAAGTTGAAGAAGTTTAAAAAATAGGCATTGTAACCAGCTCAAAATTTTGCAGCTTCAAGAAATCTCTGTAACACCCTTACTGACGGTAAAATAAATGTTTTTTTCAATGATCTATAGCATTTAGGTCCTGTAAAATATAATGATAACGCAAATTTCTTAAATTCATTAGTATATCTACAGCCAGAGTAATGCTAGTGCATCTGTTGCATTTGAATCTTGACAAATTTTGAAATATCTGGACTTAAAAATTTGTCACATAAATATTCAGTCAGTAGAAGTAACATATTTATGGTGATGCTCTTGTAACTCACAAAGCTGCTTTCTGAGTAGTATATCGTGCTTATATTTCTCTTTTCTTGGTGATTTTAAAGATAATGACAGTTGTGTCTGTGTTGCTACAGGTGAAGGTAAAGCTGGTCTATGTTGTCAGTTTCAATAAAGATATATAAACATATAATAAATAGAAACAACAAAACATTTTGCCTATGGTAATATCAGAAATAACTTTGTACTTTCTGTGACCTGTATTTTCCGATTGATTCTTCTTTCTCTTAACAGCATATCCTCAAAATAATGGAACTGGTTCAGTAATAAAAAATGTTGTTTCTTAAATGTTTATTGTTAATTGCATAATTCGACATATTGTTTCTGTAGTAGAATGTACTTTGTGCGAAAACTCATTTGGCACAGCTAGTGGTAACAGATGCTTCCTTTCAACGTTCATGAACATATCTGCTACAAAACGTTTACCGTAACATGGGGCGACTTTAGTAATTGTAAAAGTTTTTTGTTTGTAATTTTTTTCCCAATTTTGTTACAAATATACAAAAAAACTTGTAATCAACAATTCTCAGAGAATAGACTAATGCCATCACTTTTAAAGAATTTTGACTAATTGCAACCAAAAAAAAAAAATAAAAACCACCCGACCAAATTTACACTAGAAATGGGGCGTCTTTGATCCATGCTCCGAAAGTGACTTATATGAAGCGTTACTTCTATAGATGGGTCAAACTTGCCCCACTTTTAAATCGGTTCTGCCGATTTTGTCAATTAATAATTTTTATCATGCGGGATGACTTTGGTAACTTTGTAGAGAGTACCTAACTCATTCGTCAAAAATAATTTTATTATTATTTTTATTATTAATGTTTAAAAAAAGTTACAATAATTCGACCACATCTACTTTACGCTCAAATGTAAAAGTTTGGTTGTCTTCTTGGCTCGGAGTTGGCAGAACAGCAATAATATCTGCAATGGAAACTGTGGACATATCCTTCACAACCAGTCTGAAATTTGTTTTTCTTGCATCAGTAGATTTTAGGCCAACAACAGTCCATTCGTCTTTTGAAAATTGTTCTAGAATTCTACACACGTATCTGTAAATAGTAGAGGTTCTTTTTCCGGACACATACTTTATGAGAACAAATATTTCTGGAAGAAGTAGTTCTCGTTCTGGATAACGGTAGTCCACTTCCTCAACTATTTCTTCCATGACTTCATTAACTCCTTGATCTTCGACTTCCTCCTCTTCGCTATTGTCATTATCTTCGGAGCTGCTACTATCTGGATTTGTAGCAATACTTCTTCCAGAAACAACATTCGGTCTCGTTTCCTTTCGACGCACTCTCTCAGTTCTTTCACCATACCTTTTCTCGCGAAGTAAGTTGGATGTGTCGTTAATTTCTTGGATCGGATCATGTTGTATTTCTGGTAGTTTGTCTAATACTTTGTTTCGATTGCCAGTAGCAAAAGATCCATTTATTAAATTTCGCTTGACACCAGACTCTTCCTTATCGCCTGGTTTGTTCTTACTTTGGGCAGTTACATTGTCCATTTTTTTTCGAAGTAAGTTTTAGCAATGACGGGAATTGATCTTTGGGTATTCCAGAAGTTGATGTATGTTTCAACTTGAAATTTAACAACACTGTACGCCAAGCTACTTTAAAGGGCTTAAAGAAAGCGACATCTAAAGGCTGTAAAAGGTGTGTCGAATATGGAACAAGACAAACAGAAATATGTCATTTTCTTCTCACGTTCTTAAAACATCGTCGTTAAATTGTGACGCTAAGTTGTCTCCTATTAACACCTTTCTACCTTCTAGTTTCCTGGCATGAGGCAAAAACAAAGTCTGAAACCAGTCTTTAAACGTAAGGCTATCCATCCAACCATGAGAAGTACGATTAAATCGACACCCTAACTAACAGCATGATTTTTGACAACAGGGTTTACCATGAATGCCCCCTTCCTTCCAAGTATATTACAAATGTTCACTTTTATATATGACGTATGGTGGAAGAAGCGTTCCATCGGCTGATCCACATACCCTAATTGTGGTACACGACTTTGAATGATTTACAATATTTTCTGGATATTTGACACCTCTACCATAAATTAGTCGCTTTGCTCCAGGATCGTCGCCAACGTTTGTTTCGTGATAATTGAAATTATTAGAGGGAGGAATTCCCTCCAATGTATTCTCTAAGTTAACAAAGTACTCCTCTATGGATAGTCTGGATACACCTGCTCTAGCTTTATTAATGTTACGGGTGACACGTTGTGAAACTTCAGTTTTGTGTCGTAGAAGAAGACTTAAAGCCCAATCTTTACCAAGAAGATTATTTGAAAATTTTTGTACTACGCATCCTTTTCTGTCTAAATATTACATAAATTCGTATTTCCATCAAATCAAAAGGAAAACCCCAATCGGCACATTTCAGTGCAGCCGCTAAAAAAGCTTTTTCTTCTTGTTGCGAAAAGATACATTGACCACCAACTTTTCTACCGTGTCGACCGTGATATTTATTATTAATTGTCCCATACGGTATTTTATATCTTGCAGCTGCAGCTTTCATTGTAAGTTCTCCATCAGCCACCTTTTCAATTGCTTCATTTAGTTGATCTTGGGTATAATTTTTATAATTTCGAGATCCAAGTGGTTTCACATATTTTCGCACCATCTGAATGATTATAAACGATGATTATTAGATATAATGATTAATTAAGTAATATTGTTAATAGTGATGGGATTAGTGGTATCACTAGCGAGGCGAGATTGATCGGATGGTAGTAGATCAAATTCGCCCCGACGTGTGTATCAAAGTCACCGCTCGGCAAAGGACATTTAATTACGAAAAAATTATACAGTTTTAAAGAAAATATTTGAGGTTATGGATTGATAACACATGTACTTGTATGGCTCAATACTTAAAAGTACATATCACACTTACTTTTGTGTACTCGAAGTTATCTGACTACATCCAAGTCGTTGAAAAAAAGGGTGTGGAGGAAATCACCTCAAAAGTAAAAATTCTTTAAGCTAACAGAGCGTGATGCACATACACAACAATGTTATGCACTCTAGTAAGTGTTCCGCGCACAAAATTGCCATACATTTCCCTCCTCGCCCTAGTGGCATCAAAACAAATGTGCGCTGAAGCAAATATCAAAGTCGCCTCCAGAAATCAATGTCACCCCATTTTACGGTACTACATATCCGATACTTCCACCCATTCTTTACAACTACAATATAAATTAATATTATTATTATTACTGATAGGCGAAAAGACAGGAAATTAAATAAGATTCTTGATAACTTGTTGTTTACTTACATATCATGATCTTTACGAAATCTAAAGATATGTAATTTTTTAGCCTTGGATAAATAAACATAATTTTTACAGTCTTTATATATACACATCTGTCCAATTTGTTTTGTTATCATACTCATAATTACGAAAACAACTAATTTAGACACTATAATATCTAGTAGCACAGTAAACATTATAAACAAGACTTAACAGTGTAAAGGAAATGGTGTCTGCAGACTAGGTTATGTGTACATGTTTTGTTTATGTACAGTACATTTAAATTGGTATGTTTGCTATCCTACTCTACGAACGTAGTTTCTTTTTCGAGTGTCGCATCTTTAGTGTTCTCTAATCTTTGATTTGACGTCAATTTAAAATTTGAATTTATCGCGTTTTTTATATTTAATAATAGACAAATTACAAATTACAAGTAGCCACACTCGAAAAACTAAATTGAACTAGTTATTATAGCATCAGATCAGATTAGAAAAATATAATTATGTACCTAGAATTATGTATCTATAATATAGACTAAGTGCTTATTAATTTGTTAAAGCGGTGTGTGTAGTATTTAAATAGCAATCTATTTTAAAATAAATACTAGCAATAATTTTTCTCCCAATGATATTTGACACACGATATTTGAAAAACTAATTATAACGACATAATATTTGCTATACAAATATTATTGCCCTCCAGATAATTACAAGTGTTTGTAAAGCACACTTGAAAATACTTGTCAGAGATATGAAGTTTACAACTGGCTGAACTAATGCTGTGGCAAGTGAGGTACTTGCCGCGAGCTCGAAGATGAGAGGGGTGCAAAAATAGACATGTAAAAAAATCTCATGGAACAACGTAATTGGAAAACATTGAGCTTAGTCTAACTTAATTATTCAGAAAATATGACCGAGAAAGTAAAATTTGTGTGCAAATTTTATGCATCCAAATACGTAGTGTTCGTACTTCGAAGAAGAAAATGAAAATTATTATTTTAGTTCTAATCAAGAACGTAATGAAGTATTGTGCACTACTAACTGCGACACTTATAGTTAAACATTTATTACTTCTGCGTAAACTAAGTTATCTGACATTTTATTAAAAATCTTTAATGTATTTTTGTAAAATATCCGAATAAAACTTTCTGTTTCATTACAGAAGTTTTCTAAATTTCTGATGATTATATTAAGTAATATATATCTAGGGAATATTAGTAAATACATAATTCGATCTTGTCAGATATAATATCTTAATAAAGACAAATAGCTGATAATACATTAAATGTGTAAATATCATAATATACTTTGACAAGAAAAAAAGTAGTATTACTCATAAAATGGTTTCATGTTTGATGGTACTCGTCATAATGATTAAATGAGCTACTATAACAATAGTCCTGATACTAATGTCACTTTTTCTTTAACATTACTATTACATGTATTACATATTACAAGTAAAATATTTGATTTTTGTTGTGCTTATCTATTGTCTGTGATATCACATTATTAATACTTGCTTGATAGACAGGTATTTCTCCAGCACGTTGAAAAGTAAGCTATATTACATTTTTCTGAAACTTTCACCACTGGCACATAAGATTGATTTGAGGTCGATATCTCTTCTCCCTGTCTTATTCAAATTATTAGGGGAACCAATTACTGAATAGATTCGCAATCTTTTGGAAGTTAATAATAAGTTACTATCAACCATCGGTAGGGTTTTCTTCTGGGCTGTAGCTGCTAGTCGTTAAAGGTTGTTGATTTACAACAAAATATTGATGCAAATCAAATTATCACTTTAATTCTATTACATTATTGGAAAACTTTCAACACTATCAATTATTGTTTTCCATGCGATTTTATGACATGCCCGTTTTAGTATCAACCCAATATAGTTTTTCCCATCACATTTATTGAATCAAACTCAACAGGCAATTTATGATGATATTCAGTCCTGTGCATTACACCATTGATGCGTATAATGTGCTTACAGCATTGCAAGCATCATCGTTATTCAGAGGATACACAGCTACATTGTTCTTTCGATACTGATAACTCAAGCAAAGCTGTTTCTCATATGAAGAATACCATTTAATTTTTTATTGAGGAATCTTCTAAAAACTGTCTAAACATCAACTGCAAAACGCTTGTGTTAAACCATGATTTCCGAAAAGATCTTTATCTTCAATTTAAAATAAGTCAAAGACGAAGAGAGGAATGTAAAAGAAGCACAAGCCTACTTACAATCAAACAATATGGACATCCTGATAAAACTGTTCCAAGAAGTATCCACACAATAACCACTTGTTTCCTAACCTAAACATGCAATTGCATGTTTATGGAGCATTTAATTAGTACTACTGTACCTGATACCTTCACAGTCGCACCTATTAGGTAGAAGATATACCTGCCCCGTCAATGACAGAACTGTATCTCATTCCTGATAAGTAGTTACTAAACTATGACATATGTTTTGTTATTTCACTTTAAATTTTGAAATAGTTTACGATATTGGAATAAATCGTAATTAATCTTGTAATTGTTAATGTAAAGTCTACACTTTCTATATCTTTAAATAGTATATTTGGAATTAATAATTTCATAATCATCATAAATCATTTGTCAATTTCGTAGTAGTTTGATAATACCAGGCACGTTTTATATGTATTCTCTTGAACACAGAATTACATCATTAATCTATTGTCAATGAAGCAGTAATCACAATTAATATATTCGTTCAGCATACGTTTTAATTTAGCATTAATGTAAGTGATAATAAGCGTACTTGGTTCATAACATCTTTGTGTCCGACAATTAAATTTGTCGGTTTGATATCTGTCCGTTGAATAATTTTACTGTCTCATTTAACACAACATTAAATTTTTGTTATATAAACTATCGTGTTTTTCTTTATGTATAGGTACCTACCTCATTTAAATAATCTGAGACATCGATCTCTGCTGTCATTTATAAGAACAAGTGATTGAAATATAGTATTTATCTTACATAAGAGGAAGAGTTCTTAAGATGGCGGAATGGAGGAAAGAAGAGAAAATAAAAATACAAAATCATTTTTTTTTTCAATACATTCATCTAGCTTGTGTTAGCGGGTGTAGATTGATAAGAAATGTTTTACCTTTGAAAAATTGGCAGAAACTGCTTCTTTTACTTCTCATCGCTCGAAAATATTTCTCAGGCGATTCTTTTATTCATTTTAGAGAAGAGGTAAAAATAGCTAGAAGTTAGCTTTGGACTAAAGAGTGCCCACATTATGCATGGTGGCCATCGTAACACGACTCCTGTGGACGGGAGCATTGTCGTGCAGGTGCAGAGGACACTTTTCCTCAATCCTCCCCTTCTTTTTTCTTTAATGACTTCTTTTAACCGTCCCAAGATTAAAGCGTAGTATTCTCCAATTATGGTAACGTCTTTATCTTTGCAATGAATTGACATGATTCTATCTGAGTCCCAAAAGAACAACAGTAGCTTTGAATTTTCCCGCCTACTGTGACATCTTAAGCTTCTTGTGCCTTTTTTATGCCACTGAATGGGGTTTGAAGTGTATTACAATGAACACAAGTTTCACTCCCATAAAAATTCGATTCAATACATTATCCCTGCTTTCATTACAGAGGTCCAAAAACGCACGGGAACATTCCACGCCGTTTTTTTTTTGCGGCGAGCGTGAACATTTTCGGCACCCATATTGCGCAGACTTTAGTCATACCAAAATGATCATGAAGAATTTTAAAAATGGTTGATCAGATACCCCAGTCATTATTAATTTTTAGACTTTTTTAATAAATTCTGAAATGGTTACTTCGATATGCCGCCACTGCCTTTGGTCGTCTTCGAATGGCTCTCTACTTTGTTTAAAGCGACTGTGCCACTTAAAAACAATAATTCTTTTCTGGCAAGAATCGACATCTCTTACGGTATGGTATGAACAGACTTTCCTTGTTTTATAAGAAAGTTGGCAACGCCGCGATACTCAACTTTCAGCATTTTTCAAATTTCTTCCCGAATAAGTTGCTTGGTCGACGACAGCATTGCGATTGTGTTAAAGCTTTATATTTATACAAATAACGACTAACTGAACACGTTACGATACGAAAAAGCTCTAACACTACCATTCAGCCCGCGAGTATCAAAACGCTCCCTATACAAAGTGATTGTATGTCCATTCTGTTTCTTTATCAAATGAAACAGATTTACTATGTTATAGGGCCCGCAATCAATGTTATCACATAAAACCAGCTAGCAGGTCAAATTTAAAAAAACATATAAAATAAACAATTTTAATAATATCAATTGATTTAACAAGATCAAAACTTAGAAGTGTTTTACGATTTACATTAAGCATTTAGCATTGAATTTATATCTGTACTATTATTCCAGTGTTGTAGTTGTGAAATACAATGTCATACTTAAAATCATTCAAGGCCCATATTTTTTTTACTTAAACATTTAGAAACGAATTCAAAAATTAAGTATTAAATGTTTATTATTGATTCTATTTAAACTTTCTTCCCCTTCATTAGCATATCAGTATTTATCTAATCAGACTACGTAATCTGCCTAAATAATCATTTATGGCATGACAGAATATCGCACTCGTTTAAGTTTGCTGGCTGGCTTTGTGTGTAGTACGTCTGAATTTCACTGTCATGCTTTAAAATATCTTTTACAAGAAACGCCACTTATTTATGTAAAACAATTTTGTTTTATTCATAATATTAATATTAGACATAGATACCTCTTAATTCTTCTAGACTGTTTGTATTATTTCAATATGATTTAGATATAAGTGCATTAGGATGCCAACTGCCTTGGTAATTTCTTCAAACTATTTGGTAATTAAAAGTTTTTCAAGTATACGCTCATTTAATTGTTAGTGAATGATCACATTAAAAACAATTAAAATTCAATCATTCACTCCGTCTACACGATCTTCATCGGCAATACCTATCTTTCCATATTAAACCTTTTTACTCAATTTAAATTCGCATTACATTGAATTGTGGTACTTTATACAGACAACGATGTAATTCCGCATTTTTCTGTCTCTGTGATTGCCACTTGATTAAATGTTGGGCAGTGGACAGTGTGTGTGGCGGAATTATTCCTCAAGCAATATAAAAATATTGTTGCGTCAGTTTTATTTGGTCTCTTTGTATGTGATGTCATTAAATGTTATATACACATATACACTCTGTTCCAGATATTATTTCTGGAAATTCCTTTATTATATATAAAATTCTGACATTTTGATGAATTATTTATAAGTATACAAATTAGGCGATCTAGTACTTACAAAATAACTTGCTCTTTGGGTTATCTAAAAAACAGGAAAAAGCATGTTTTTCCATTCGTAAGCTTCTAAACTGGGTACTCGAAATGTTGTAATATGAGAAGCGATTAATAACTCTGCACTTAATTCGGCCGAAACTTTGTCTCTTATAGTAAAGGTCTTGGAAATGCTATTTAATGTGATGCACATGGTAGTTATCTTTGCCTTTTTCAGGAAGGTGTCCATCTTGTGTCTTGTTTTCTGTTCATATATTTTCCATATACGGAACTTGCTCACATAACACTATTTAAAAATTGGAAGATATCCGCGCTTATTTTAATTTAATAATGACATCACTATTTCTATAATTTCTACATATTTTGTATTAATCTCCTGTATATTTCTCTCCTAAGTTGCTTGTTTCACTTTGTCTTGGCAGGTTATCCCTGGCCGTATGCTTTTAGTTCTTCCATGCTTCTTATACCTTTCTGCTGACCTCACCTTATGACATCCTGCGCGCATAATTTTTACTACATTCGTTTGTCTATTTCCTTAATACTTATTTTGATTCAACAAATCTCGTTTCTTATTCTATTCGCTCTCGTTGTCTCTTCTATTTTCCTGAAGAATCACATCGCAGTTGCGTTTTGAAGCTTCTATTAATCTTTAACTATATCTAGGTTTCACTTTCGTTTAACCAAATTGTTTTTCTTTCTGTAGTTGTTTGTTTATTTGTTTTATGTTTAGTTGGTGCTGCAAGTTTCATTTCTTGTCCTATCTCTCTCCTCGTTTACTCTTTTATTTTCCTCGGGGAGTTGCGGATACCAACTTCCACTTTTCTTTCTTTTGGCAAGTATTTTGCCCGAAGAATGGTTTTTTCAATGTATAATCACTTCACTTAAATGTATCACAACCCTCTCGTTAGTTTTTTGTCTAGTCTTCCATCTCCTTTTATTGTCGTTCCTATGTATTTAACACTTCTTACTTGCTCTTAAATATACAATAAAATATATTTCGTTTAACAACTACGTAACAAACGTTTTAATGTTACTAGTTGTAACATTGATGTAGACTAGTTATTTTCTGCTAACTAAAACACAATTCACTTGTAATAAATATTTCTTTCTAATTTAATGTTATTTAAGATTAACTTAAGGATTTAGTTTGTAATTAATTCATAACATTAGATAGTTATATAGGAACTGCTACTTTATTATTTTGCAAAATTTACAAATTATTGTTCTTATACCTGTATTCGGAATCAATCGACAAAGATTGTTAGTTACTCTCGTACCACTACTATCTTCAGGACTATTATTGCATCATCATTTCATTCATATTTAAGATACTTTAGACAATTATTAAGTGCGTTTGACCAATGTAGAACTCCAAGTAAACTCCTTGGCAGATCGTGAAATTTCTCCTTAGATATATATTATATATATGTATATATAAAATATATTAAAATTCTTTGCCAGATATACAAACGTATTGAAAAAATGAATATCTTCTTAGTAGTAGTGGCAATAATATGATAAGCAAAAGTAATAAGAATATGACAACTGGTTGTCATTTAGAAATACATTGACAAATATAGAATGTAAAAATCAAATATGTATGAATGAAAATGTAAACAAATAAGCATACGACAGTCGGTATTACGAAGCATAGATAAAAGAGAGGGTAAAGCTTGCCTACTCTCTCACTAAAAAGTGAACCAAACATCAGCACCATCTGTAATTCCCTCCCGGGTACTTTTGGTAGAATTCATCGTAAGAATCTGTAGAGAATAATAACTCTCTAATGGGCGGGAACTTTGAAATTTCTTGATTGCAAATTATTAAAGTATGAAATTCATGTGAAAATTAGCATCAATATTTTTTGGCGTTATATTTGCTTGAACATTAACATGTGTCTGCAATATTAAACGCCAAAATATTTGATGCTAATTTTACATGAAAAACCATTTAGTGAAGTCTCGTAAAATCTTTTCTGTATCTAAGTACTACTGATGAAACAGATTAAAACAAATGTATTTTTATCTATAAGTATTATATATTTAGTAAATCATATACAAAAAATAACATTATACCTTTTTACTGCAATATATTTAATATGATTAAGAAAGTATTACATTTTTTAATACTATAAATGACACTTACAAATACATGACACATACTGAATTTCTGGTCTTTCACTGGGACTTGCTTGTGAGGTTGACGGTAACGTCTGTACATCTATATTTTCTAAAGTAGTATTATCGGTTTAATTTTTTGAAATGCACTTGTGGAGAAGAACTAACGTATTTAACAATGACAGTTACTCACAATACAAATGGCGGAGAAAAATCACATGACAACAACAACTCTAACAAAATTCACCAACGCAGCCAACTTTATTGAGAGTTATGTTTTCAATCCTGTATAAAGTGCTGCCCTCTAAGAAAATCTCACTTAACCAAAACACTTATAAGGTGTTGTAAATGAAGTGCACTACCACTGTTACGATGAACTTGACCAGATATTGAAAAGCAAGAACATATTCCTGACCTGACTTCAAGAAAGAAATGGAAGGTGTGTGCTGATTTTACAAACAGACGTTTTGAAGAGGTAGCACTACAGAGGGAGACAGTAAAGACTATAGGAAGAAGAATAGAA
This sequence comes from Amphimallon solstitiale, assembly GCA_963170755.1. Taxonomy (NCBI): domain Eukaryota; kingdom Metazoa; phylum Arthropoda; class Insecta; order Coleoptera; family Scarabaeidae; genus Amphimallon; species Amphimallon solstitiale. The sequence continues at coordinate 168,924,948 of OY720675.1, read as the reverse complement.
CTTGTTAAAGAAAGGAATAGAAAACTTGAGTGTAGAAAACGGAAGTCGACTGAATAGAAAGAAAATGGATGAATTGAGGAATGGACCATACAAAATCTTAAAGAAGATTTCTAGTTCAATATATGAAGTTGAAACCGGCCACAAGAAGGCAGAATCAAATTTCTACCATATTACGAAGCTATCTCCAGTAACAGTTAGTTCTTAATCGAACAATTACTTGTAATTGTTCTCTTAGAGGGTGGGAGATGTAAAGAAAATCATTGTAATAGTATTATAGCTTTTCTTAATTAATTTATAGTAACCATAGAATTTCAGAAATGTCATGTTTGACAGAGATATTTTAAAAAACCTAATTATAATACTATTAAAAGAAATCTAAACCTCTAATAGACTTTAAATGTTGTTTTTTTGTTGTTACATGTGAGTGGATTAAATTTTTTATGTAAAACAAAAGTGGAAAAACTTTTTATGAACAATTTTTCTGAGATTAATAAATTTTGTTGTTACAGAAAAACGCATTGGTCTTATTTTACTCATTAGAGTTTAAATAGTATTATATAAATATTCTTAATACCACCCTGTTCCTTAAATTTTTACCTGAAGTTAGTAACAACACTAGTATAATTTTTACGTAATTGGTATTATAGTACCAATTGTCAAGCTGAATTCTAAATTATAATTATTTAAATAATATAACTTTCCATATCTCGGGAAGTGTATTTGGTTCGTGTAATCAATAAAAGGGTCCTTGGATTATTGCAAATAACAACCTACTTTTAAGAACCTATGTAAGAATTCAATCTATTTATTAAACTTGACATTCATTGATGTACTGTGGTTCTTTTGTAGGTTAAGCGTCATTAGATTTTAATGATTGCTAAGATCCCGCCTTGACTTACAACGTACAAGAAATAAAAATATAATAATCAATACCTTTAATCAATGTAAAACAAACTTCCTTCAAAAAAAAAGAAATTGTAAATACCAAAATAATAACAACAGAGAACTTATTTAAACCTGTTTAATAGCGATATAATTTCTAATATGTGAAAGAAATATGACCTCTATACTATGTCAAGATAAATACTTTAAGTATTAATATTTTTTTAATTTTTACCTTTTTAAAGAAAAACAGTCGTTAGTACGGCATCTAATATTGTTGTGTGTATCAAAATTATAATGTAATCGAATTTAAAACCTATATCAACATAACCTTAACATGTGAATACAAACATTTATATTTGTATCTTTCATATTCTCATTAGAAAAAATGTAAATACCTATTCAAATATAATTAAGATAAAATATTGTTAATTAATATTCTCGTCTTGAACTTTATAAATTAATATACGACCTTTGGTAACGATGTTCCAATATTCCTCGTACTTCTTCAATTTATTAATTTTCAATACTTCTATATTCAAACTGCCAAGATGTAGACTGGTACCTGGATATGAATGAATTTCTCCTGATGTCTCTGCTACGATGAACTGCAACTCTCGAAGAATGCTTTCTCCTGCTCGTACTGAATCAGATAATTCTTTTCTTATGTCTCTGCAATCCTTACGGATAATCTTGATGTATGTAAGTATTCTTGATAAATTATTATATTACCAGTTCTTATATTGTTTACTTTGACTATAAATCGTTAAATTTAGTGTTTATAGATAATTAATTTGATTATATTTGAACACTTCACTCGAATATAAATTATTCGATATAATTTCGTTAGAATATTTAATTCTAACACTTAACTTATTAGATTTGTAAACACACGCGCGTCGTATGAAAATTCTGTTCATAATCATCATTCTTTGTTTTTTCATTTCCTTAACGATGTTATTTTCAAATTGACCAATCCAAACTTTACATCATTTTATAACATTCAACATAGTGTTTAAATATCATTAGCCAACTAAATACCATCTAAATTACAGAATACATATTATTATAATTCTTTTTATATCTTTATAAAATATTTCATGCATTTTTATATCTTAAAACATGGCTTTTATCAAATGCTAACGAACTGTCATACCAAATGTCACTTCCTTTTTTCATATTTTCCCGCGAATATTAATTAATTTTAAGTATTATTTATTTATAATAGAATGATTATTACCTTTACAAAATATCAACATCAATTAAACAAGTTTTTACAAAATCTCTTCTTTTCAGATTTTGTACATTCGAAAGACAAACGAAAATTGAACGACCAATTACTATACTGAGTGATCCCAATATTGGTATATATGTTTTACATAACAAATAAAATAATGCTTTTGATATTAGTCTTGCATGTTTTTTATATACTTTTAAAATAACATATTCAAATGAATGAAATACTATTATATATTATATACGTGTAACAAGGTAAACTATAACTATATATATATGTATCACATACACATAATTTTTTATTTAATTTAACGCACAGGCAAGAAAGATTGTTCTACTGTGTCATTTCATGGTAAGATTTATTTGTATGTTATAGCCCAAAATTAATTATTCTAGAAGTATTAATGCTTTATTTACAAAATTATGCTGAGGAAGTTATAAAAAGCATGCAGAAATATTTCCCTGATTTTATGATGCTGACAAGTTAAAATTAATTAGACTTAAAAGCATTTCATTCGTTTTCCTTTATTCAATAAGTAACATGCTGTAGCAGATTTTATGCAGAGTTTGTTTATGACTGTTGTGGATCTGGTTTAATATTTTTTTATTTTAATTCTTTGATAGATATACTTTTAATTAATCCTTCAAAATACGATTTGGAATTTTAAAACGTTAGCCAGTATTCATTAATAATATCTAAGATTATGGTTACAAATAAAAGTCTCTTTTAGCATTATCCTAATACTTTCAGATGCTTGTATCTTAATACATTTTCTAAACTGAAACAGATGACACAGGAGTTTTCTTTGGTTTGTATTTGTTGAAGAAAATATTTTGATTGAAATAATTTTTTATTTAATTTAACGCATAGGCAAGTAAAATTGCTCTTCTGTGTCATTTTATGGTAAGATTTATTTGTACGTTATACCCCAAAATTGATTATTCTAGAAGCATTAATGCTTTATTTACAAAATTATGCTGAGGAAGTTATAAAAAGCATGCAGAAATATTTTCCTGATTTTATGATGCTGATAAGTTAAATTTAATTAGACTTAAAAGCATTTTATTCGTTTTCCTTTATTCAATAAGTAACATGCTGTAGAAGATTTTATGCAGAGTTTGTTTATGACCGTTGCGGATCTGGTTTAATATTTTTTTTATTTTGATTCTTCGATAGATATACTTTTAATTAATCCTTCGGATATGTGATTTGGAATCTTAATACGTTAGCCAGTATTCATTAATAACATCTAAGATGATGGTTACAAATAAAAGTCTCTTTTAACATTATCCAAAATATCTACAGATGCTTGTATCTTAATAATTTTCTAAACTGAAACAGATGGCACAGGAGTTTTCTTTGGTTTGTATTTGTTGAAGAAAATATTTTGATTGATATATTTTCAAAGTACTTTTGACTAAAAAAATAATAACGTCACTATGGCTTTGACATACTAGTATATATTTGGTTAAATATTCATTATATAGATTCTGCAGAAAGAATGTGATATATTTACCGTAAACTTTTTTAAATGGTTTATAAATAATAGTAGTTCATAAGTAAAGCATGAAATTAGAGCACTTTAGAACGGCGGAATATATTACCAACAATTTTGTTTTGGTGGAGGCGCCGTCATTCACATATATTGACTTTAAAATTACATCAGATTAGAATTACAAGAACCAATTTCAACATAGTAAGCACAGCTGCTTAGCTAAAAGACTATCAATTTTGATGTAGAGGCATTATTGACAACTAATTACAAACCAACAAACCCGTCTTTTTCAGTCTTTGCCATAAGGTCCCTCGATTTATCAGGGATAATATATGTTGCCTAAACTTCCTTAACAAACTAAAGGTATAACATCTTTTAAACATTTTAGTAGGGTTACTTTTATTAAACTTGTTCATATAGAGCCCTACATTATCATATAGATATAATTGAAATTCCGTTCTTGTACTGCGACCATGTACTTACTTTTGCCTGTTCAAATAGATATTGTATAAACGAAAAATATAGCAGAAATATGGGTTAGTAGGCATTGCTAGCTAATGTGTTTGAGTAAAAAAGTAATCACCGACGAAGATAATATTCATCAAATGCTATACTACATTTATTTTATCGAGTCCGGTGAAAATCTTATGTTTTTAAAGTTACTCTTAATCTTCGACATCTTCTATTTTCGGATATGTAGTTTAAGAAAACTTTGTTTCAGAAATGGCACCGATAACGAAACACTGGTGTATCTCAAATAATGTGAGTGTATGTGTCTGCTATAAGCTTGTAAACATAATCCCAAGAACTGATAACTTTCTGAGCTGACTTTGTAAAGTAGAAGTACCACTTTACTGCATCCCAAATATCATATTTCGAAAATATCCAGGTAGCTTCTAGATTTATGAAAATTTACAGAAAATATAAAAGCATAAATTGGCATTCAAAATAAAAACCGACAATATCACTTTCACTCTTATCAAAGAGATTTTACATGTGAATATCTGAAATTATAAAGACAAAATTTAAGGAAATTAACAAGAAGTTTAGTTGGAACAACGTTAATGATTCCAAAACATATGTCGCATGCCGTAAAGCTATGTTTTCCTTGGAAAGCGATGCAATATAGTTTCGAACATTCCCACTTTGGACAAAATGCCATATCTTCTCATTAAAGTACTATTTTTGTTCTGTGTATAAGTTATGAGAGATTAAATAAAGTTATTTAATTTGCTAGTCTAACACGCATTCGTTTATAGTAATGATGGTAGCTTATGACATCATTAGCACCTTTCCTCGTTGTCGTTTTGTCGTATATATAAAAGTGAGCTGTTTTGTTCTTTCCTAAATTGATACAGACGTTATATATTCACAACTACCTCAGATAAAAAACATCTGATGAGGGTATCTTTGGCAACGATAGATTCTGATGAAAGTCAAAACAGAGAGTTTATTATGTAACTTTCTAACTATTAGTACCTTTTCCATCACTTACTGATGTGATTTTGATCGTGTCCTCCAATACATCACACTTTTTTCAGCTCTCTGTCCTAGCTGTACCAAATCTGTAGTTGACGTTGTCATTGAACTTCTAGCAAAAAAATTGTAAGTGACAGTTGGTTTTATTTGTTCGCCTTGCTGAAGAAGATTGTAGTTCTCAGTTTCATATTGTTTGAGATGTTTCATGTATTATATTTATACTGATGAATTATATTTTGTGGAATAGCTTTTGGTCTGCTCGAGTTCCGTATTTCTTTTCCACTTTTGCCCTTGCCTCTCTGGCTTTCTTCCTTTCTTCAGGTGGTCCATTGATATACTGCCGTGGTCTTACCTGCATAAGATATAATGCACCTGGTTGCAAAGATATTTCTATATATGGTGGTTTATGCAGTTATTTACATGTAACTATCTCTTTGAATATTTAAATAATTTTTCGAATATGTTGTCCAGGACTTTTGCTCTACGATGCATGTTACATCCATTTGAGAAACTATGCTTACATGAACAAGGTGAATTAAATAGAACACATTTTTTACAAATATGTATTTCTAAATCGTTCCGTATGCAAAATATATTTACAGAAATACATATTAGTTTGTATAAGCTAAGTATATGGTTAACGAGCTTTTCCAAAAATTAACCTAAAGACTCAGGTTCAAGTAGCGCTATTTAAGCGCATCAGAAAGTTTTATTTTAATAATTAATAAATAATAGCTTTGACTCAGGCGTTAACGCTAGTAATGCTGTGGTTTAGTGGTAGACAGGTAGTACAAAATATAAAATGTTTTAAAAGTAGTCTAATTCCAAAGCAACAGAACAATTACATTTCAAATGAAAAAAACACAGTTATCATAGGAAATAAACGACTTCCATAAATTTAATCAAATACTACATATTAAACAAAGATACACACATGTTCAATGTTTGCATTAAAACTCTTAGTAACACAACAATAGCGAAAACAGTAATTTACAAAATCTATGTTATGAGTATTATTGAAAGGAGCTAGATGTAAGTTAGGGTTAGGTTATTTAGGTATTTATTATAAATGTTCAAAATGTCACCCTTCCTGATCTCTACATAAATTAACACGTCGTATAAATTCCCTCACACAATTATGTAACTGGTGCCTGGTTATATTATTTATTGCTTGCCTCACTCGTGCTTCCAGTTCTTCGCGAGTAGCAGATTGTAGAGTGTATACTTTTTCTATCCAATATGGCCAGATATGGAAATCTAAGGGTGTTAAATCCGGTGATCTAGGAGGCCACCTGACTGACTCATTGGTACCAATCCAGAGGTCACCAAAAGTTTGATTTAAGTAATCCCTAACGGTGGTGCGCCGTCCTGCTGAAAAAATACAGAATATCTTTGCTCCCTTGGTAAATAACTTAAAGAGTCATTAATTTCATTATTTAAAAAATCCAAATATCTTTCGGAAGTTAGATGTCCGTCAAAAATTATAGGAGGCAAAAGAACGTCCCCAATCATTCCCAGCCAAACATTAAAACAAAACCTCACTTGATGGTTACCTTGTCTGTACAATCGCTGATTTTTTTGCGCCCAGTATCTCGTGTTTTGTCGGTTAAATAATCCAAGATTTGTGAATCTTGATTCATCGGAAAAAATAATGTTACCCCAGTTGCAAAACTCTAATCTTCTCACAAAATCGATTTCGAACAGGTGTTGGTTGATCTGATACTTGAAAGATTTGTAGTTATGTTTCTTTAGAATTTTTCGCGTAGATTCATAACTAATAGTTAACTGGCGACCGATTTGTCGGAGAGAAACCGTTTTATCAATTTCAACTAAGGCGAGTACATTAATTTCTGTTGCTTCGTCAACAATAAGCTTTACATTATTATTTTGTGGATCGTCTTCTTCGCTCCTGAATTGAGATTCTACTCTTATAAAATAATTTGGGTGTGGGTGCTGTCGGTCTGGAAAGCTCTGTGCATAGAGCGCTGCAGCGGCTCTTGAATTTTTACGGCATTCTCCATAAATTAAAATAATATCAACTTTTTCATTTCGAGTAGGTATACATTACCAAATATATATTGTTTACTGTACACCTATAAAATAACTTTTAAACAATACACAAAAATAACGTGAACTATCAATCAACTTGTATTGACAGTTCACAGTCTGTTAGTTGTTTACAGGTGACGTTTATTTCCTATGATAACTGTGTTTTTTTCATTTTACGTGTAATTGCTCTGTTGCTTTGGAATTAGACTAATTTTAAAACATTTTATATTTTGTACTACCTGTCTACCACTAAACCACAGCATATTTTATATCACTTGAAAGCTAAAAATTATGCCAATATGGCACTGTAATAAAAAATAGGTGTTACTATTTAAAAAAAACGAGTACATGTCATTTGAAAATGAAAAAAAAATCTTATTTTCTTTAGTAATTTCAACGTGAAATACATGTTTCCTTTACCAATGCGTGTAAATGTAATACGTTTCTTAATTGTTTTCAAAGCTAACTTTAATGGTTGTTACATTTCGACAATTGTTGCGAAGCAGTTTCACTTTAATGGATAAATTTAACAGATACCGCCATCTTTGAAAAGAAATGTCAAAAGTTAGCCTGCACTACATGGCAAATTTTTAGAAGAAACAGAATATGAACAGAAATAATAAATGTTGTTTTTAAAAATTCAAAATTAACGTCATTTCCGGTTTGACCGGAAGTGCTATAGAAAAACTGAGTGTACCTGAAGAAGCTCACCAATCACTCATATATACGGTCCGAATTTCACAGTTTTATTTTAACTAATAAATAAATGGCGTGCTGATACATGATCTCGTTGACACCCGGTAGATATATTACATGAGTTATAATTATCAAAATTGAACATAAATTTCTAAATATAATTAAGATTTATCAAATACAATTTTATACATTCATTACACTTTTTGACATCTTTAAGGTCGCAGTACTATGACTACCATTATAAGTTTCACTGGCTGTGGAGCTATCATATTCATAATTACTTTCAGACTCCCGAAAGGGCTCAGATTTATCTAATATATCGGACATTATGAATATCACACTGCATAATGCACACGTTTGTTCATCTGCGAGTTGGACGCAAGCACCATTCTACGCGGCGCGCGTAAACTCGTTTTTACATCGAGTTTGCGCTAGCCGCATACTATTGTTATACTTCCCTGGTGCATAAACGGGATAACTGTTGTTGATTTAATATATTATTATATAAGAAAGTAAAAATCAAAAGAAAGAAAAACAAAGAAAACAATATTAGTACACAGACCTTAATTAAAATAGGTTATTCAATACGACATGTCTATTATGATAATAATAAGTAATCAATAACAAGCACTAATTCATAAATGTATGGAAGTCGCTCTATATTATAATTAAAACCAAGGTTAGCAATATAATAAGTAATATGTAATATGAACATATGTACGTATGTAAAAGTGTTTGGGAAAGTTATTAATGCAGCTTACGTTTGTTCCACTAACAAATATTAACATCGTCACACTGACTGTTTAAATTATGTATATGCATTCATAAATGCAGCAATTCTAAACTAATCCATGCCATTGCATCAGCATAATATTATCATTTATCTAACCAAAGCTCAAACCTAAGCACGAATAATAGTTTGAAATCTCTTTAACTCGAATAAGCCGGTTGTACGTAAACATATACATTTAGTATAAGTTTGTATTTTCGAATAATTCTGAAAATGTTTTTATCGGAAGCTTTGTCAATAGTACGTATTAATCGTTCAACAAACGTAATTTATCATTACAAAATATGCAATTCTGACTATTATCAATTTTTTAAACGATATTCTTAATAAATAGATAAAAATGAGCAGACAAATACACTGCACCGTTGTGTTTTTTAAATTTTATATATCGGGATGACTTAATGGAAGGTGAGACCCGCCTACCAGTCTGATTTTGAAAAAAAAGTAGTATTATTTTTGAATATGCCATGTCTCTGATGAGTTTGACATGTAGAGTTGCTTAAAGACGACGCACATATTTAGTGAAAATTTGAAAGTGGGAAGCATGTTCGTGATGCAATTCAGTACGTGCTTTTTATGTAGCGAATATTGGGCAACAGTGATCATATGAAGGCAACGATTTGGTATTGGGTTGCTCGCTTCAACTAGCAACATGCGCTTTGGCGAAGAGTAACATTCTGGATTTTCAAAACGCGTTACTATACCAGATATGGTTGCAAAAGTCGAGATACTGTGTTAGGTGAAAGAAGTGTGAAAGTGAAAACATCGTCAAGCTTGTGAGCGTCTCTAGTGAACGTGTACAACACCACATTTTGCATATCAAATTAGACATGTCCAGGCTGTCTGCGCGGTGAATGCTGCCTTTACTAAATGCACACCAAAGAAAGGAGTGCGAATTTCCAGAGACAATTTGAACTTCTTTATTATTACTTTAGCATATTTTTTGCGCCGTTTCATTGCGGTTGTTAAACTTTGTTTCATTACAGTAATCAACACGGTGTTCCAGAATCAAAACGGCAATCGTGACAATCTTCAGCAAAAAAAAGCCAACATGTTTCCTTCGTCTGAAAATGTAATGGCAACGAAATTTTGAGATTCGATTAGGGATGCTTCTTCTCGACTATCTCACAAAATGTCATTACCGAGAAATGGATCTGCATTTCTTGTCTTTACTGTTCATATTGTCTGTTCAACCGAATCTAGTAAGTAAAGAAAGACGGTCAACAAAGATGTATTTATAACTTCTACATCAATTCCAAAAATGAAATATTAAAGGTTTTACTTATCAAAACATTACACAAGTTGTAGAATATATTGTTCTTAACGACGAAGCAGAATCATTTCAAATATTGCTTCATCCCATGATTCAGAAAAGTATTATAATATTATTAATAATTAGACTTTGAGTAATTAGTAAACATGTTTTCAATATATGAATTAAAATAATGATTCTAATCCATGGAACAAATAGATGCTTGACTTTTTTGTTCCTTTTATTCCACCACTAATTCTCCACTCTTTATGTATATGTTCTGGTAGTATAAAAGTGTTTGATTGCGTAACTAATCATCATAAATGTATTTACATAATTTGCTTTATAAGAAAACCAAATCGATCGATAGCATAAGATTAGCAAACTATTTGGGTGTCGTCCTTCCGTTGCTGGTTATTTTTATAACAGAATTGTTTTAAAAAAACCCGCCGAAGTAAATTCAATGTTGATATAATTATTCGAGATAAAAAAATATAACCTCTTATATAGTGTGAAAATAAAGTAAAGGATAAAGGCATTACTTCGATATTACTCATTTTTTGAGAAAAATTTTGGAGGGGATAAGCGATTTTAATTAAGGGGAATATTTGCATCACATTTTCAGTTTCTTTCGTCATTTATTTTTCATCTTATGACATAACTGACTTTTTTTTTGAAGGACAACCTATAATTTTTTAATTGATTTCGATAGTATTTTTCCCCTATCCAACGCTGTAAAACTTTTAAAATGTTACATTTGAAAAAAAAATGAGAAATGGAGTCTTTAAGTTCAGATATTAAAATTTCATGAAACGAATCTAGTGATATAAATTTTATGGAGAAAAGGGCTGCACATTCGTTTCTATAATAAAATTATTAAAATTTTGAAAAATCTAACTATACATTCACCATTTACTCCATTCATTTAATAATTATATGAAAACTAAATTGATTAACTAGAAAAAACCTTAACATCAAACAGAAAAATAAGCATAGAAATAAAATTTTTTTAATTACATTTACACTAAGTGTTCAAAATGACGACACTATACCATCTGATAATACGCAACACGATTATAAAACTCATATCTGACGTTCTGAATAGTTTGAGCTGATATAAATCCAATTTCATGTCGAATTCTGTGCTTGAGATCTTCTAAATTAGTAAGTCAATTTTGATACACTTTACGTTGTAGGTATCCCCATAGAAAGAAGTCTAATAGCATTAAATCTGGAGACCTAGCCGCCATTCCATCGGACCTCTTCCTCCTATCCATTTTCCTGGAATCCAATTAGCGTCGCACATTAAATGCGTAATGAGGCGATGCAACATATACTATTATTTGGTAGGTCAGGGCTGTTTACATTAGGAAATAATGCAGCTAATGCAGACATCATTTCGAACTGTAGAAATTGCAAGTGTCTCTCTCCAGTCAAATTGTTAGCAAAAAACAAGGGAACCAGAATTCTGTCACCAATAATTCCAGCCCATACGTTAACTTTCTGAGGATATCGTATATGAATTCCCTGTATCCCATGAGGATTTTCCCTAACCTAATATTTACAATTCAGTCTATTAACCGTACCATTTAAATAAAATGTTGCCACATCGGAAAATAAAATACGTTAGGAAAATAATGGATTACGAAGACAAATTTCCATCATCTATTCACAGAATTCTTGCCTATGAAGATAATCGTCTTCTGCCAACTCATGCATCAATTGCAGCTCATAAGAGTAAAATTTTTGAACATTCAAAAGTTTCAAAACTGAAGTATGGCTGACATTGTCGTCCAAAGCAATGCTTCTACTAGATAAATTTGGATTGTTTTCACTTTTTTGGAGGACATAAGGTTGTGCATATTCATTTAATGTCGCTGAAATTTCTCATTACTCCTACTAATTGTTGATCGACTTATTGTTTGACCCGTGTACTTTTCTCTACAGAGTTCACAAACTTCTTGATGTGTTCTAGCTCTGTCGCCATAACGAATGATTATTAATACTTCAATTCTCTCTCTCTCTCGCTCAATAGTACCATTTTTATTAATAAAACAGGTTGCTAAAGGTATATTATTCTAATTTACAAAAGAGAAATAATACTTAATTTAATGTGACACTGACAAATTATTTTATTCTGACAGCAGTAACTAATGTTTCTTGTTTTATGCACTGGTAACAAAATTCATTTTGCCAATATAATTTTTAATATTCAGACTCTTTTCTCAATTTTTTTCACATTTTAAAAGTACTTGGATACGGAATTGAATGTACTAAGTATCAAAATCTATTAAAAAAATTATAGGTTGTCATTTAAAAAAAAATCGGTGACATCAGAATACGGGTCACTTGCGCTCGGCGCACTTGCGCTCCTACCTGAAATCGACCTATTTGCGCTCTGACCCTAATGACAAGAAATTAATGATATCTTCGCTGGCCGACTTGCGCTCCCGTTCTCTCGGGATATATACATGTATAAATACATAGAACTTAGGAAGATAAATTGTATATAGTGCCTTTCATATTAGATGACCTACGTTATTGAGGCGAGTATATGAAAATTACTTATTGTAGGTTTTTATAAAATATATATACTTGCTTCAATAGGGTAGGTCATTTAATATGAATGTATATATACATAAAACTGTACAAGAATTATTTTTTTATGCATCTCTAACCTGACCAAAACTGTTTCTGAAACTCTTATCATAAACACAATACATTGCAACGTTCGGTACAATAAACGATGGCTTATATTCAAAAGCTAGAGTAAAGTAACAAACTTACATATATACTGACGATTTCTTTATTCAAAAAGGAAGACATACTTACTTACATATAATGACATGTTTTTGTACAAAATGCATAAATATTGACGATTTCTTTATTCAAAAAAGAAAGACATATTACACACTTTTAAACATACCAAAGTTTATATTTATGTATTAAACTTTGCCAGTCCTAAGTCTGGATTCCATGTGCAGGAAAGTGTTGGTTTATTAACTTTTATCTGACTATATAATTCTCTTGTTCAAATGCTTGTTTTATTATTAGTATTAATTTGTCAAAATACTCAAGAAAAAATGGTTTGAATTATTCTATACATAGTCATGTAATTAATTATATAATAAAAATACGAATTGAAGTAGCAAACAGTTTTGGTCAGGTTAGAGATACATAAAAAAAAAAAATTCTTGTATAGCTTTATGTATACCCTGTGTTGCATCGTCGACCTGAACATAGGAAATCCCATGTTAATTTTAAACGTGGTGAATGAAAGTTTCCCAGTTTATTTTAAAGAAAGACTTATTGAGAATTTTTTAAAGAACTCATAAAAATGAAGCGAATTGCAAATTTCGAATTGTTTTTGTCAAGTATTTTCTTAGATATGAACAATAATACACTAGTAAAATAAGCCGAAATTGTAATCCAGTCATAATCGAAACAACAATCAAGTCACTTGCAAATTCAAATAAATAAAAATGTCAAATTGACGTTTCGCGATAAGTCAAATTGACGTTTCGCGATAATTTTGCTCAAAGTCAATGCTAAGTTAAGAAATATGAATTATTTTACCACAGAAGAAAAAGTTATTATGATTAAGTGGTATTATGGAGGAAATAGTCTACAGTAAGAGATATGTTTTCCGTGCATTTTCCCGATAGGCCGATTCCAAGTAAGGCGACAATTAAAAATGCCATTGAACGCTTTGAAGCAACGGGGACAGTAATTAAAGATTGTAAATGTATAAAGGAGAATAATGGTAGGGTTCATCAACAAAGAAACGAAAATGAATTAAATATCTTGCTTCAAGTCCAAGAAGAAAAACAAGTAAGCACGAGAATTCTTGGAGAAACAGTGGGACTACACCATACTACAGCTTGGCGCATTTTGAAGAAACATAATTTTAAATCATTTAAATATGCGAAACATCAAGAACTGTTGGTCGGGGATAGAGAGCGTAGGGCAAATTTTGGCTTTGAAATGATGGAGAGAGCAAATAACGATAGGGAGTTTTTAAACAACATTTGCTTTACAGATGAATGCACGTTTACTCTCAACAATGAGCCAAATGTTCAAAATTTAAGATATTGGAGCCAGGAAAATGAGCACCTTTTTCTCTCTACGAGGACTCAATATCCACAAAAAGTTAACGTTTTTATTGGAATTTTCGGACATCATATTATTGGACCTCTTTTTTTAGAAGAAAATCTTTCTGCTGTATATTTTCTAAATTTATTACAAAATCAAATTGAACCTGCTTTAGAAGAAGTTGTTCGTGAAAATCAGCAAGTTTGGTTCCAGTTAGACGGATGCCCTGCGCACAACGCCAGGATTGTAAAAGAACACCTTCAAAATGCCTTTAATGGAAATGTGATAGGTCCAAATCAAACAATATGCTGGCCCCCCAGGTCCCCTGATCTTTCACCGAACGACTTCTTTTTATGGGGACATTTAAAAAACGCTATTTATAAAAGTGTACAATATGAAAACTTGGATCAGTTAAAAAATGCAATACCTCTGGAATGTAGGAAAATTAATCAAAATCAGCTGAGTAACGTACGAAAGTCATTTTATGATCGCTTGGGGCATTGTTTAGCAGTAAACGGTGGGATATTCGAACATTTAATTTAGTTTGTTAGTTGTTCATTTTTTAATAATGTTTTTACTCCAATATGTAATGTAATAAGTATAACTTCGTATGTATTTGAGTTATAGTGTAAACGATATCGCATAATGTCAATTTGCCTTTTTTTTAATTTGAATTTGCAAGTGACTTGATTGTTGTTTCGATTATGACTGGATTACAATTTCGGCTTATTTTACTAGTGTATTATTGTTCATATCTAAGAAAATACTTGACAAAAACAATTCGAAATTTGCAATTCGCTTCATTTTTATGAGTTCTTTAAAAAATTCTCAATAAGTTTTTCTCTAAAATAAACTGGGAAACTTTCATTCACCACGTTTGAAATTAACATGGGATTTCCTATGTTCAGGTCGACGATGCAACACACGGTATATACATACATATTAAATAACCTACCCTATTGAAGCGAGTATATATTTTATAAAAACCTATAATAAGTAATTTTCATATACTAGCCTCAATAAGGTAGGTCATCTAATATGAAAGGCACTATGTACAATATATATATATCCTAAGTTTTATGTATTTATACATGTATATATCCAGAGAGAACGGGAGCGCAAGTCGGCCGGCGAAGATATCATTAATTTCTTGTCATTAGGCTCAGAGCGCAAATAGGTCGATTTCAGGTGGGAGCGCAAGTGCGCCGAGCGCAAGTGAGCCGATACCGACATCATAACGTGAAAAACAAAGGACATCGAAACGGAAAATGTGATGAAAATATTCCCCTTAGTTAAAATATACCCCTTCGAGATATTTTTCATAAAATGAATATTAACGAAGTTAATGCCTTTATCCTTTACTTTATTTCCAGGCTGTATAAAGTTATAAGCATACATTGTAACTTACATGCGCAAGAACAACAGCACACTCACATTAGTATTACATTACATGGTAAAAAACGCACATACTTACAATGTTCTATTTACATTTTTCTCAAAAACACAATTAACATTTTAAAATTGGGGACTGTCATACATAAAACCTCTTAGGACGTTAAAACAAAGTAAATGCAAATTTCAAAAGGTATATATTATTATAGTATTTTTAATTGAATGCATATTTAATATATGGTAAATATACATGTATTTATTGTATGTGATAAATAATTTAACGTAAGAAGAAATGAAAAGTAATTTATAACGTAATAACAAGTTTCAGCATAAAATATATGAATGACCTATACTACATACGTTTTTAAAACACAACATATAATTTTAGTGTTATGTTCTGATTTTGAAGCACAATTTGCAAAATTAAACGATCGTAATTCTTTGGTGGGCTGTTTCCAGACAAAAATTCAGGTTTTGAAAACCGAACGTGTCTCTAAACCATCAACAACGGAAACTATAATTAATGAAGTTTCTGATCGTGAAAGGCGCAGATTTATCTTCAGTTGTGCTGAGATGGAAAATGTTTAAATCAGTTTTTAAATCTGATCAGATTGCTGTAGATTCAGTTATTTGTTGAAAAATTTTGTAGAAATTCGAATATAAATCTAAAACAAGTTAATCCATGTAGACTTGGTAAACACGATCCTTCCCAACAGCAGCATAGAAGACCTATAAAAGTTACTCTGCCAACGCTTGAACATGTAACAATTGCCTTGCGTGGAAATCTAAACTCAAGAAACTGAAAAAATTTATATCAGTTTAGCCAAAGACAAGACTCTGTTTAAGAATTCACTATTCAAGACAATGACACGTCAACTTGATGAGCGTATTGCTGCTGGTGAAACAGATATCTACATAAAGCACTTTCATGGCGTCCCTAAAATTATAAAGCGTTCCAGGTTGGAAAACCAGAGTCGTCTAGCAGCTGGAATTCTCCAATGCACATATATTACGAAAACGTACATGGTTTGCGTTCGAAAGCTGCTGAAGTATACCATTCCAGCTTCTCTTTTGAATGTGACTTTGTTATGTTGTCTGAAACTTGGCTTACTCCGGATATAGACGACTCTGAACTTTTTGTGTAAACCGGACTGTGCTTATGAAGGATATCATCTAATATTGTTGGAAGGTCTACTGGTGGTGGCGTATGGCTTTCAGTGCCTGACGTTGTTCCTGCTGTATTGTGTGATACATCTAACCTAACTGATTTAGTTCCGTTGGTGGACATTGTCATGACAAAGTGTTTTATTTCTTCTTCAATTATATATATTATTAAGATACACATATACCCCCGGACCTAAACAATAATTATTATGAAGTAGCATTAGCTTTAAGTTTGTTAGATAGAAAGGTGATAATATGCGCGGACTTCAATTGTTATAAATTTAATGCATGTGACAATTTAAATGGTCACAAGCTTATTACTATACAAAATTTTATGAATGTCCTAAATTTACAGCAATATAATAATGTGCTAAACTCTGATAATAAGATATTGGACAAAGTCCTAGCTAACATTGATTCACTGGTTACTGTTGCAAATAATAAAATACCAATAGTACCAGAAGATAGATACCATTCAGCGTTAAACATTATTTTAAATGTATATGTTGATAATCAAATAAATTATTTTCCATAGAATAACAATGTAAGGTACAATTTCCGTAAGGCTAACTTTGAGCGTATCTTTGATGAACTGGTTCATATGGACTGGTCCTATCTAAACTCATACCTTAACGTTAACATGGCAGTCTCATTCCAGAATTTATTCCATCATAGATAAATATGTACCCAAACTCACAACAACTTCCCTTGAATATCCTGTATGGTAAAGTTAAAGGAATATTACTACAAAAGGTGGAGGACCCCAGGCTCTGATAATGACTATGGTTGAGTTCTAAAAAGTACGTGTGCTGGTTAAGAAAAAACTAAAAGTGCATATCAAGTTTATTTGTCTTCTGTTGAGAATGAAATTTCAAGCGATCCCAAATCGTTCTGGGGTTATATCAGCAGTAGGACTGGCAGGTATAGAATTCCCGTCTTGGGTGTTCCAGAGGTCTCTCTAACTGTTTCTATGTAAACCCCTTTTATATTGATGAAATAAAAATGATATTTCCAATTATAGGCTCATTAACATTCTGTCAACGTGCTCCAATGTATTTGAACATTTGCTGTATAACAAGCTATTCAGCTGCGTAAGACCTTATATCTCTACAGTACAACATGATTTCGTGACATAGAAAGTCTACATTTTCTAATTTGGCTGATATTACTCAGTATCTAAGTACATAAATGGACAAAAGGCAACAGATGGACGTCTTATACACTGACTTTCCCAAGGCATTAGACGCCATTGATGACAATATACTATTGCTCAAACTTGGTTCTATCAGTTTCTCAGCTTGTCCTCCCGAATAAATCGTCTCTTTCCTTGAGAACAGAGCGAGTCACGTGCACTACAATGGTTACAGTTCCAACGTATTCACGATCACATCGGGGGTATCTCAAGGATCCAATCTAGGGCCTTTATTATTCAATGTGTACATTAATGATCTATTAAATAGATTGGATTACGGGGTACCTGCTTACGCCGATGACTTGAAAATATTCATTAATGACTTGTACGATTGCCATCAATTACAAAGAAACCTTACAATTATTAACAACTGGTGTCAGGAAAACAAAATTAAGCTGAGTTTTAATAAGTGTGCAGATGTGATATCTTAGGAATTAATAGACCCGTCTTATTTAACTAGTCGCTGGACTTAGTAATTATAGATAGACAGACCAACATTAAAGATCTGAGTGTGTTACTTGATTCCCGCTTGGACTAGCCACATACAATCAATTTGCTCCTCTGTTTCACGCACGCTTGGCTTTTTAAGGTCATGTAGAGGCTTTTCGAAGCTCACAACATTTACCACCCTATATTATACACGGGTTCGCCAATAATATGGTACCCCCCGTGCTACGTGTACCAGCAATTAGCTTTGGAGAGAGCGCAGAAGAGAGTTTTAAAATATGTATCATTCAGAATGAGCGGCGTTTACTCTCCCGCGTGGTACTAATTATGATGCACCCTTAAATACACATAATTTCATTATCTTGACTTCACGGAGGCAGATAGCAGGTGTGGTGTATTTAAGAAAATTAATTAACGAGAAAATCTCGCCTTGCCTTCTGTCGGCCGTGAACTTTTTTGTGCCACCGTATGCAACGTGTTCGACTGATACGTTTTTAGTTGCTAGAACTCGAACGAATATTATGGTTATAGCACCATTAACTCACATGACAAGAAATGCAAATATTTTGTATTCTTACTCCCTCCACATTTAATTTTTTCCCTGCTGCCATAACTTTTCCATATTCCTTCCACATAAAATTATTAGTAATTTTACCAGTCACTAATAATCTAAGTTGAGTCAGGGTGTTTGATGGTTACAATACTATGTGATATATTCTGTTATACAGCAAGAGCGCGCGAGGTATGATCACCCGATGGTATACGTAAACTCGCATCTAAACGTGGTCCGATAATACATATTAGAGTTACAGCACAACCACAATATATGTATCTATATCTGGCGAACACAGCTGGCGGAGATCAATTTTCCGAATATGCGTCCGAAGAATATCGACTGGCACGGGTGATCATACCCCGCGCGCTCAAGCTGTATATGATGCCTAAATATTTAGCTTTAGTTTATCCTGTAAATGGATTCTGTCTATTCGACAATAAAGTTTATTATTATTATTATTTAGCTTTAGAAGGCAATGGCAAATATCGATGGTTAAGAGTAAAAAACAATACATTGAAAAAAAGGATTAATATTCTCCATGTTTGATGCTAAAGAGCAAACACAAAAGTGCTGATAAAAACTTAGTTTAAAAGTGCTTATACAGGCTGGTTCACCGAGAATTGAATCGATCGATTGTGGAAAAACTATAGCCAGGAATGATCTAAAATTTTGACATCATACTAAAGTCGATGGGGGCCATTCGCCTAAAATATTTTCAAGATGGCGACACGTCGGGCTATGCCGGAAGTAGGCACCAACTTCCTAATTTTAAATAGAATACCCTGTATATTGTCAGGTTTTCAGATTCTACGTGAAATTCTAAATATATTTCATGTATAATATATATCTAAGTTTTGACTTATTGAAAATGTTAAATTTGACGTTTGCAGGCAGAAAATCAATAGCGCTTTTTCCACATAAAGATGAATTTATTATTTAATTTGAAGTAAATTATTTCAAATAGAGGGTCTAATTAAATACTATTTGTATAAAATTATTACAATTATTAATACATAGTGTGCGAATTATACGGCTGAAAAAGAATTTGAAAAAATTGCCAAAAGACAATTTTATTAAATGGGAAGCGGCAACTTTTATAATTTTATCTTATTCTGCGTTAAAAATAAGTATCACTTTGTATAAATATGTCTATTATAAAAATTGCCGCTTCCCATTTAAAGAAATTGTCTTTTGGAAATTTTTCCAAATTCGTTTTCAGGCGTATAATTCGCACACTCTGTATTAATCATTGTAACAATTTTATACAAATACTATTTAATAAGACCATCTATTTGCGAGAATTTACTTCAAATTCAATATTAAATTCATCTGTATATGGAAAAAGTGCTATTGATTTTCTGTCTGCAAACGTCATATGTAACATAAGAATTTCCATAAGTCAAAAAGGGTTACACTTAGATATATGACATTATACATAAAATATATTTAGAATTTCACGTAGAATCTAAAAAACTGACAATATACCGTATATTCTATTTAAAATTAGGACGTTGGTGCCTACTTCCGGTATAGCCCGGAGTGCCGCCATCTTGAAAATATATTAGGTAAACGGCCCCCATCGACTTTAGTATAGTGACAAAATTTCAGATCATTTCTAGCTACAGTTTTTCTGCAATCGATCGAATCAATTCCCACTGAACCACTCTGTATATCTACATATAAAAAAAGTAAATTAATTCTACTAAGAAAAAGTATTTTGTGTTATATAAAAATGAAGAAAACTAGAGCAATAAGAAATTTATCAATTAGTGAAATTTAACCATACAATTTAAAAGAAGATCTTATAAAATCAGAGTGTTGGAAGTAAGTACTTATGTAGATACAAATATATCAAGCGTTTGTTATCTTGATATAATATTCTGACTTTATAAGAAGAAAATGTTTAAAAGAAACGATAATAATTCTGTCCATCAGCTTATAAATGGTACTTTTCCGATGATATCATTCCAATATCATCTTATGAGGCTGTTGGAAACAGATCCATACAACTAGTTCGAGTATACTTGGAATAAATTATAGCGAAATAGAAGAATATTGTTAGAAATTATGTTGGTGGCATCGTTCCTTTTCCAAATCCCGAAATTTTGTGGCATCGGTCCTGTTTCAAGTCCGGATTTCTTTAAATACACAGTCCAAAGGAGTATTCTGATCCTTCTTCAGCACGACAAAATACGACAAAACATGAAAGAAAATACGTGATTTTATTAATTTAAATACAGTATTTTTATTAAATTGTATTCAATATTTATTTAGCATCTCACGGAAATAAATTGATGTAAAATGTATGTTGAAGGTCAAATATTCCTTAAAAGTTGTTATTGACAGATTCCATATTAAAAAATGAGGTGTGGCCACCACACGACTTTCTTATACGTATGAGCGTTTCAAATTACAGAATTTTTAGATTTTTTTTTACAGAAATTATTCAAAATCCTATTCTAAGTACTTCTATTCTCTTAATAAATTTCTATAGAATGCATACTTTGTAAGATATCAAAAAAGTGCTCCTAGCTAAGAGTAAAAGTGCTACTTCCGGTCCGAATTTTGAAATTTCATATATACAAAAAATATTGTAAATCTAGTTTTAAATACTTTTGTACTCTCGATAAATTTATATAGAATGCATAACTTACGATATATTTGCAAAAAATCGCTATTCGATAAGAGTAAAAGTGCTACTTCCGGTCCGAATTTTGAAATTTCATATATACAAAAAATATTGTAAATCTAGTTTTAAATACTTTTGTACTCTCGATAAATTTATATAGAATGCATAACTTACGATATATTTGCAAAAAATCGCTATTCGATAAGAGTGAAAGTGGTACTTCCGGTCTGAATTTTGAAATTTTTTTTATAGAAAAGATATTGAAAAATTTTAAATACTTTTATATCCGTAACGTACTAGCCAAAAAGGCATGACTTGCGAAATATTCGCAAAAAACTGATTTTCGATAAGAGTAAAAGACCTACTTCCGGTAGGAATTTCGGAAAACTTTTTAGATAAAATTATACTCAATTTTAATTTTAAGTATATATGAATTCTTTATAAATTTGTTAAAACTTAGTAGTTGACGAAATATTAGCAAAATTCGATTTTTTCGCTGAAGTAAACTGCTACTTCCGGTCTACCGATTTTACTGAAAAACTAATCAGATCTCAAGAGGGAGATTATACACGTAAATACAACATTTGGAATTGATATCTACAGCGGCTTGACCGCTATCGTGGTCACACACACACACACACACACAGAGAGAGAGAAAGAGAGAGAGAGAGAGAGAGAGAGAGAGAGAGAGAGAGAGAGAGAGAGAGAGAGAGGCATTTTTTAAAAACCACTTTTTCGGTATCAGGGGACTTCAAAACGTGGACATCTGCAAAAATCTCGAACGAAAATTTTCATCATCACAATACTTCCTTATACTACGTATAAGAAAGTAAAAGATCGATTTTAATCTAATATTAATAAAAAAAAACGTGAAAGCACTTGATTTGCAATAGTACGACTTTAAACGATGAATTTTATTTGGAAAACCTACAATTTGTGAGTATGTAATACTATACTATTTTAAAACTGTTTTTACTTTCTTATACGTAGTAGGTATAAGGAAGTATTGTGTTGAAAAAAATTTTCGACCTCCAGGTTTTTGCAGATGTCCACGTTTTGAAGTCCCCTGATACCGAAAAAGTGGCTTTTAAAAAATGTCTGTGTGTGTATGTGTGTCTGTATGTGACCACGATAGCGGTCAAACCGCTGTAGATATCAATTCAGTAAAATCGGTAGACCGGAAGCAGCAGTTTACTTCAGTGAAAAAATCGAATTTTGCCAATATTTCGTCAACTACTAAGTTTAAACAAATTTATAAAGAATTCATATGTACTTAAAATTAAAATTGAGAACAATTTTATTTAAAAAGTTTTTCGAAATTCCTACCGAAAGTAGGTCTTTTACTCCTATCGAAAATCAGATTTTTGCGAATATTTCGCAAGTCATTCTTTTTAGACAGCAAATATGTTTTGCGTTTTATATATATTTATCAAGAGTACAAAGGTATTTAGTATTAGATTTGCAATATTTTTTGTATAAATGAAATTTCAAAATTTGGACCGGAAGTAACACTTTTATTCTTAGGGAGTCGCACTTTTTCTGGAATATCTTGTAAAGTATGCATTCTGTAGCGATTTATTAAGAGAGTAGAAGTACTTAGAATAGGATTTTGAATAATCTTTGTGTAAAAATATTCTTAAATATTTATAGTTTGAAACGCTCATACGTATAAGATAGTCGTGTGGTGGCCACACCTCATTCTTTTCATCTAGTGTCCAATACAATCTCAATTTTTCACGTTATGTGTCTTACATCAATGTTTATTTATATGTCTAACTTCAAATCGATATTGTAAGTTTCACAGGCAATTCATAAAGCTAAGTTACTACTATGTAGTCTTGTAGTACTCACGAAACTGATATGCGGAAACCAGCATTATTGTACTTTCATAAGCTGTTGGTAAGGAAAGTTAATCAATCACTGTCGAATTTCGAAGAAACTAATCTGGAGCATACGTTATTGCATCGCGCATGAAATATATTCATATGAAACAAAAGCGAATCTTTCTCGAAAACTAGTACAAGAGAACCTTGTTTATTCGGTTAATTATTAGCGAGAAGCCCGTTTGGACATTTGATGGATAGAAAAGGGAATTATTAAGTGTATTACATTAATTGGCTTAATATTATAGTTTAATTGACATATTTATTTGAAAGATGGACGGGTAAAACAATAATTTCTTTTTCAATTTAATAGAACCGAAACTCAAATTTGAAGACTTTCAGTTTACAATATTTAGCTTTATGCACATACGACAAATGTGTGTGTAATTTTATTTTAATGATATACAATTGACTTAGGATCATCACCTAGTTAATAAAGTTGAACAACGGTATTTCAACACCATGTTGTAGTGACCAAAAATAAGCAGAATTTGAATTTATACTCTGTTATCTATCTACTGTCAGCAGATGTAAACTTTGCTACTGGGATAAAAAAAAATATTTACTGTTTATGACCTTTTGAGCTGAAAGAAAGGGTAAATAAATGTTGTATACTAATAATTAAAAATGCTTAAGTGAAAATATATCTTCTTTCAAATTCCTCAAATCCTATCATTTGTCAAGTAATATTTATGGCATCGACAACGGTAACATGTTTCACTGGTCGAAGACAACGTTCGGTAACTGAGCAAAAAGTCACCAAATTTGTCTAAGACCTGTAACACTCACATTTTATAGGCTCACTAATAATATTTTTTGCAGGATAGATATATATTTTCTTGAGATTTAAATAAGTGATTATTATTTACATTAGTTGTAAAAACAAGCAATAATAATATAAATATGTTCAATCAACAAATATCAAACGAAATTTGGTGCATTACATCGATCTCGTACTAGTGACCGATGGCATCCCCAACCTTGCTTCGGATAGGACGAAATGCTATGAGTCACAGCTATTTCAGTAGTCGTTAGGTTATCTTAGAGCCGCTTCCGCCGCATAAAATGTCAGACACCTAACCCTTGACAATTTTATTTAATTATTTAAGTGATGTTGCGTACTGCCTCTCCCGTATTCATGTCATATGTTATATTAATGCGGGCTATAAATGAGTCATGTTATTCTTCAACGTATGAAAATAAAGTTGAAGAACATCATTAACACTTTTGTAGATATAAAAATAAATATAAATATATGGTAAATGGTTACATATTGCTATTATTACGTGTGTGTTAATCTTCAAAGTATACTTTTACATTAACAATTTTGTTTTAGTTGCTCTCACATTTTAGGAGCACTATGACACACAGTGATAGGAAACATCAAGTGATGTTACTTTCATATGAAATGTGTAACGTACGGGTGCTATTTTATTGCTAAGTATGTAATTTAATCTTTCTTCATTGTAATACAGCAGAGGTTCTCAACTTTTTAGTATTTGCGTCACAATGTTTAATCAAATCTCCATTTCCTCTGAAATCGTACTGTAATTGTAATATTAGTTTCTACTTAATTTAATTGTATTTTGATACACTACGACTTTGACAACGGAACGTAAAAAATTACTTACAAATTAGTTTTGTAATGAAATCTATTGCAATGAGCATAAGCCTAAGCATGCATACAAAATTTTTCCTCAATTATCATATCAATTCTACTTATCAGTATCAAAATAAATAAATGCATCGCGCTCATTTAATAGCCTATATTCGATTTTGTGAAGGTATATCGACAATAGAAGAACACTATTCTGCAAAACCATAGAACTCAAAGCGGCACATGCATTGTTTGCTATTTTAAATGATTTTCTAAACAAGCCAAATATGGTGTTGAAAAATTGAGTATGATGGTGCTCGTACAATGTCAGGAAGATTCTAAAGTGTACAAGCACTTGTGAAACAAAAATATCCACAGTGTATCTGGACACATTGAATGATCCCACAGAGAAGCTCTGGCATCCAAAGAAATGAGTCCTGGTTTGAATATAGTGCTAACGGAATTGTGGGAGGAAATGTTAAGCAAAAGAACTAGAAATGTTTACAAATGTGGATGAATGTGTTTTAACTCAGGAGGCTGAAGAACAAGATGTGGGAGTTGTTTTTGGAACCATTGAAACTCATTTAACCATGTTGGCAAATAGTTTTAAAAAGTATTTTCTTGCTGGTTTCAACTTGATACCAAGTTACGAGTGGGTTAAGGATCCATTTCAAAATACCCCCGAAGGTCTCTCACCTGCTAAAGAAGAGATCTTTATGGACTCCACGGCAAGTGTCGAAATCAAAAAGAAATTTAGTAATAAAAAACTTTTTGAATTTTGGGTAGGGTTGGATGATGAGTTTTCTGCACTGAAAACAAAAGCGCTGTGTATACTATTACCATTTTCAACATCCTACCTTTGCGAAGCCGGATCTGCTACTTGTCAAAGTGAAATAAGACAAGGAATTTTTGCTGCTGGACAGCTCGTAATACCTAATTGTAATTAAATAATTGTTAGAATATTAACTAGAAGGGAAAATGAAATTACGTAAGAGTTATAAACCAAAAAACTCGGATATAAATAATAATGACTTATGTAATTTAAACAAAAATAGTTGAACGCTTACAGACAATATTAAATTTATCAAAAGGCAACATTTAAGCAATATAAAAAATAATTCATGACAAAGAGTGTTTGCTAAGTACTCTGACGTATTTCACTTTAAATGGGACTCTGATACCTATATCAAGAAAAAATATGCTAACGTGACGCAGCAAAGCCTCTGTATACAAAACCGTATCGTTTATTACATTCCCCAAAACAGGAAAAAGCAGACGGAATTATTTATATTATATTATTACCTTTACTTATAGTGCCTAAAAAGAAAGATTACTAGAGCCTTTAAAAATGGATGATCGTAATAAATTTTAGATTCATTATCAGGTGCAATATATTTTTCTCATTTAGATTAGCGCAAAGGTTCCATCGAATTGAATTTGATCTCGATAGCCGTCCATACACTGCTTTCATAGCAGACAAATCTCCATATCAGCACACGAGTCTAGCAAAAGGGTTCAAGATAAGCAATAACTCATTTTTGGTAGCAGAAAGAATAGCAATTAAATTCTGAAGATTTTTTATATATTTAGATAATTTGATAATATTCGGAAATAATAAGATTTTACAAAGATTATGAAATTAAAATCAAATTCATATGCAAAAAAGACGTTATATCTTGATAATATAATATCATCTGAAGGTGTTTCCCCAAATTCATTCAAATCATCATAATTTACAAATGACTATAGAAAATGTATTCCAAATGTTGCTTAAATTGTGACACTTTTATATAATAAACTGCATGAGAATATACTATTTAAAGGATCAGTACAAGTTCAACACACATTTGAAAGTTCCGCATCACACACACCATCTGTTCCACAATATTCAAATTTTGAGACGACACCAATTTTAAAAATTAGGTACACCCAGATATTCTATCGGTGCAATAGATGCTTTAAAAATGATAAAGAAAATATATGCCAAACATACGTCACTTATACATGTACTTATGTATTATAAACAAATCCGTCATGTCGCTTAACTAAATTTTAGTTAATACTAGTAGAATATGATTTTGTTAGTGATTACAACCATAATAGCATATATGTATGTCATGTCACGTACACAGTTATGACAGAAGACTAATGAATGTAATACTATGGAAAAATATCAAAAGATGCCACTAACGATAGGTTTGATCACCCTGGAGTTATGAAACTGTTGAAGAAGACACCAGGATCCACAGAAGTGATATTAATAAGCGATAATTGACACAAAAAACGATTATCACGTCTACTCCAGTGGTACCAATCACATGTGTAATAATATTAAAAGGTTTTATTTTTACTCTGCATTAAAGAAAGTATAATTCGCAATTTTTTCAAGCTTATTCTAATATAAATAATCTTCTACAGTAGTTGAAGCGTTAGTAGAAAGATTTAGAATGAGTTATGCTATCGTAGATCAAATAGTGTTAACAAACGTTTTTATTACTAACATCTACTAACATTAAAAATAAAATATCAAATTCTGTTTTTAAAATGTGTTTGACCTGACACAATGTCATATGACAACTATCTTATCTGACATCACTCTAAACAAAAATAACCATTGACAACCGGTCCACGGCTCATTCCAATTCAATCGTACCCGACCTGGAGAACGCGTCCAACAGGGGTAACAAGAGGTAAGAGGCAACGGTAACATACGCCCCCCCCCTCGAAAGATGCTGTTTCGATTAATTCTCCAGGTCCGTGCTAACGCATTTTAATGTCTCTCATCTGGTTCGCGGCTGGTTCCCGGGCTTCTTGGGGTTCGACCGGTGGAACTGGATGATGAGATTCTGGTCCGGCGGATGCCCGGATCAAATGGTTTATAATTCGCTAGGATCCAATATGCTTGACCCATCTTATTGTAGTTTTGGCGTTGTTGGCCATTTTGCATGGTTATTTTCCGGGTAGACTTTAAGGTTATTCTAAGCAACTTCTTGCGTCGAGTAACTATGCTTCGGTCTTGACGACTTGTCAATTTGAGTGTGGGCTATTTGCTGTGAAATGGTTTGCGTGAATTTCGGCACCATAATCCGTCAACTTTCGTGGTGGGTTTTTCCGCGTGTCGGTGGTAGTTCCTAAGGTAGGTATATTATGTTGGGTTAGCATGTCCGTTGGTGTGCTAAGTTTATTTGCCGAAGAATGTAACGATGTCTTCTTAGTCATTGTGGTATCCACACAATCGATAGGTTTGGCTTTTGGAAGATTGGTGCAGGCTGTTGGGACCATAACCCCGCCCCGGACTGGCACGTTCGTGTCCATAATAAGTCCATCTACTGTGGACCGTGATGGTGTCTTGTGGTCCACACCGTCGTTATTCCCACCGGTTGGGTGATTGGTGTTGATCACTGAGCTTGAGACATAGTCTTGGATGGGCAAGCGCGTTGCCGTTGTAGGTCCTTTTGTTGAAGACTGCGATGCCGTCTCTTCATTCCGCGTGATTTTCACACAATTCATGAGTTTGACAGAAGGACCCTCGGTGTATGCTGTTGGAACCACGACACCGTCCTGAACTGGCACATCCGTGTCCATAGTAGATCCATTTGCTGTGGGCTGTGACGGTGGCTTGTGGTCTGTTGTGTACACGTAACCCACGTGTTTGGTAGTCTCGATACTGGCAGACGGAATCTGAGTTTCTCTCAGATATGTCGAGTAGTCTTGATCATTGAAAAACTCGGTCCGAAACCGCCTACCAAATTCTTCTAATGTCTGGAAGATTCCCCAAAAATATTGATGCCACTTCCTTGCGACACCTGTCAGGTGAGGGCTGACTGCCAGGTCAACATTTCTCAATACATCCTGAGGGAATTGTAGCAGATAATCCTCCAGTAATTCTATGAAGACTAGCGGGTCTTTGTCAAAGTATTCACCGTAGGGCGGCGGCGGTTGGATAGTTCTTACACTAGAGGAATCTTTTATATATTGTATTGGTTCCTGATTAACTTCCACTGCACACACATACTCGAATGGCGCATCGTCTTGAGTACCCTGATTGGCTGTTGTGATTAGGGCCGTCCCTAGGTTCGCGGGGCGGCCCTGTCGGCTTCCTTCCCCCGAGTCCTGTTGTGGACGAGGATGGCGTTCCCTGAACGCCTGGGGTTGTTCTGGGCAGGTCCTGTTAAGATGACGTCCCGGGCAGAACCAGCATCTCGGCAATGACTTTTCTGTAGGTGGTTCATACTTAATAGGTGATGGTCGTGCACTTGGTTCCTTCTTAGATTGCGATGCCTTGTTCTGGAAATTGGTGAAAATATTTGACCATTTCTCACACGCCTCTTGCAATTCTCGGACCGTGGTTGGATTTGACTGGGCGACTTGGATGCAATATTGTTCCGTCAATAACATGGTGATGTGCTGCACCAGTTCTTCTTCGGGCCACTGAGGATCAAATCTTCGGCACAACCGTTTTTGCCGGGTAATGAATGTGGCTGAATCCTCTTCCGGCCGCTGTCTTGTGTCGCAAGCACTTCGTAGTGCCCTCCGCCTCTGGGGGCTCAAGAATTCGCGTCAGAATCTATAGGTGAATTCGACTAATGTATCGAACCCACCTTTATTTTTCTTGGCCCATGTTAATGCTTCATCTGCGAAGAACGGCTGTACCGCATCATCAATATCCTCAGGTACTTCAAATGTTCTATCGTCCAGATATGCTAACAGTCTTGTAAGGAAGACCTCCGGGTCCTCCATCAGATGGCCACTATATGCTCTTGGAGGTGCAGTATTGGTTAACCCAGGTTGACAGGTGTGACAGCATGTCTGATGATAACACTTAGTTGGCTCCCTGACAGTCATTACTCCGGGAGCTGCGGCGTTTTCTTGAATATTCCTGGGTTCCTGATTTGTTTCAGCGTTGATAGGCGTATAAACAGGTTCTGGTTCCACATCAGGATCCAGATTAACAATAGCCTTGGGGGCGGTTTCTGGAGTGACAGCGTGGATCTTCTCCAGGGCCTGCATTCGTTTATTTATTAATTTTATTTCGTTAATAAGGATCTCCACTTGTAGCGCTGGATTAACTCCAGGGGTGACTGCACGCGGAGAGGGTTGCTGCAGTGGGGTTCTCGGCTCCGTATCTTCCACAAAGTCGCTGCTCTGGCGATCCTTCTTGTTTCGTTTCGATGGCATGGTGCGGGGTAAATTCGCGAACACTCACTTTAAACGTTCAGGTGCGGGGTGAATTCGCGAACACTCACTTTAAATGTTCACTGCCACTTAGTTGGACGCCAAAATGTTAACAAACGTTTTTATTACTAACATCTACTAACATTAAAAATAAAATATCAAATTCTGTTTTTAAAATATGTTTGACCTGACACAATGTCTTATGACAACTATCTTATCTGACATCACTCTAAACAAAAATAACCATTGACAACCGGTCCACGGCTCATTCCAATTCAATCGTACCCGACCTGGAGAACGCGTCGAACAGCGGTAACAGGAGGTAAAAGGCAAGGAGGTAAGAAGCAACGGTAACAATAGTCTCAGATCATGGGAGTGAATTTCTTATTGCTCTTCAAAAAATGTGCAGTGTATTATCAACAAAAATTAAAATGTACTGCATATCATCACTAAACATTAGGCACTTAGAAAATACACATGAAAAATGGAGAGCATTTCCTTGAATACAACTTTCGAAACGTACGGCTAGTTGGTCTACGCGGGTACCTTATAGTGATTATGTGACAATCCGTTACTAAAGTATTCGTTACTCGATAAGATCCGAAGTAACGAATATTGGTTTCAAATAATCGTTACTTTTTCAAACAGTAACTCTCATAATATATAACATTTAGAATACATTCTTGTCTGAAATATTTTATTAAATTTTTTTATTAATTTAGAGTAAATAACTTTGTACAAAATATTTGAATTTAACCAATTATTAGTATTACTTGTATTTGCGTAGGTCGATTTCATTATAAAAGTTTTGATTGAACTTATTGTATTGATGCAATGTAAAATAAATTTTGTACCATGTACTACTTTCTACATTTATTTGTGTGATTTAATATTGGAGTCGGGGACTTTTATGGTTTTTTGATTGAATATCTCGCCTAACGTAAATAAAATGGATCCTTAAAAAATACTTTAGGCTTTGGCATTTTACTTTTAATTTTGAATTGGAATGTTTTGTCTGATACTTTTAACGAATTTTATTTATTTAACGTAATATATTTCAAAATTAGTATATAAGTGACGGATAGTTACAAGTACTGAAAAATAACTGGATTCAAACATGACTAGTACCTTATATTTGTTTCCCTTTTAACAACACGGGAGATAAGAAAACAAAATATACACCACATGAAGTTGTAAACACATTCGGTTACCAACTTCTCCAATAAGCACATTAGAGCCACTATGTAACTTCGATAACTAGGTATGTGAAGAAGTTAATCATGTTAAAGATAAAAAGGAAAATGGCATTAGATGAACATAGGGATAGTTTTAATTATTATATAGGTGATCAGATTTTATTTAAAAATGAAGTAAGTACATAGTAAGTTAGAAGAATTATACAGGGTTATTTTTTTAAATCTTGACATAGCATAACTTTTTTTTTGAAAAGATAGACCTATGAATCTTAAGCAAAATTTTAGGAATTAGTCCAAATAAGAAAAATGCGTGGAAAAAATTAACGCGTTGTTGCCAGATTGGGCGCTATTTCAGAAAAACATATTGCTGTGACCTTCTCTACTATGGTTGGTAACCAATAGTTAAATTAATAAATTGATATTCTCTAATAATCTCAGGGTCTAAAGGTGAATTTCTTTGTTTTTCTATAACGGGGAATGTGTCGCAGCCTTTTGCTTATTGTGAGTTCTAGCTGTGATAGTGATGTTTACTTTCCTTGTGTTCTCCTTTGGGATGGGTATAAATAAGTAAATATTGAATGTCAGCACAACTTATTTTTATTTTCAATATAAATTTACAAAAAAAAATGGAGAATAATATTTTATTATCATACAATACAATATTTTATTTTATTTTTATGTGTTCTCTTTTCATCAATAGTACAAGCACCTTGCAAATCCTTTGTTCCTTAAGAAAATTGTGAAAATTTACTGAATTGATTCTTCATGTATGCTTACAAATCAAGGAAATTACTAAATTCACTTTCTTTACTTTTTACCGATGTATCCCCATTGGATCATCTCGACCTGAGATTCTCACGTCAAAATCGAGATTTAAACAATGAGGAACTATTAGATGTTTCCCATAATATTTCAAAATTATTGTTATTCAAATGAGAGCGTTAACGCCTCGTTGAGTCGCCCTAACTTGAGATTCGCACGTCAACCTAAGGCTTACTCAAAGAAGGATTTATTAGATATTTAAATAATATTCTAAAATTTGTTGCTATCCGGGTAAAATTATTGATACTCCGTTGAATCGCCTTAACTTGAGATTCGCACGTCAACCCAAGGCTTACTCAAAGAAGGATTTATTAAATATTTAAATAATCTTCCAAAAATTGTTGCTATTCAGGTAAAATTATTGATACTCCGTTGAATCGCCTTAACTTGAGATTCGCACGTCAACCTAAGGCTTACTCAAAGAAGGATTTATTAAATATTTAAATAATCTTCCAAAAATTGTTGCTATTCAGGTAATTTTATATCACACACATGAAGATTCCTTTATTTATTTATTTATAGGATTGCAAGATGGAGTTTTATTTGATAGTGCTTGTACTTACTTTTCTTGATTGTATGTCATTTCGAACTCTTCTTGATAATCCGGGCCTTCCATCCTTCTGGAAACTTTATTATGGCGGACTTTGTAAAGTCGAATAATAATATTCCGCGCTTTTACTGTATATAGCGCGCACTTATCGTCTGTGAAGCGTATCACACGTTTTGTTCTTGCGACGTCTGGATCTTAAAGGCGTTTATGCCTTTTTAGATTTTTATTTTCTTTATTCTTTATAACACTTGGAGCACTGGTTTAACTTTTCTTTTCTTCTTGAGTATTGGAGATCTTCGGATGGACTCCTTATTTTTGCAGATGCACGCCTTTATATACCATTCAACATTTGACAAACGCTTTATTTTGTTTCAAATTATTTTTGTTCAGTTTAAATTTTCATCTACTGCGCCCTCCGTGTTTGTTATGGTAACTATCGATGTCACGTGGTCATGTGACCTTTCTTCCGCCATGTTACCGTTGTTGTTGTTTACATATTCTATACTTGCATATTCAATGGACATCGATTGATTTTATCTATTGGTAGGTATTTTTCTAGTTGCTTTTGTTTCTAAATTATTGTTTGTTCTTTTATTGTATCCACGTTACCTCCAATTTGCGTTGTATTTATATATATATTCATTGCTCTCTTTGTTGTTTTTGATATATATTCTCTTTTCGTTAATTAATTTAATTCTAACATTCCTTTTCTTGTTTTTAGGAATAGGTAGTATGGGATACACGTTACATATCGTCTTTATTCCTTTAATTTGGTTTAGATGCTCCTTTTCCTTTTCGTGTTTCGGCCCTTCTTCCTCGAGGTCATTGAACCATTTCTTCGTGTTCGGAGAGTTTTCTAGATCCGTTAACCTTTAATCAAAATTTTGTTGGTGTAAGTTTTTCCTGATCTACATTATATACTGACTAATGTTTTATTTATTTTAGCTTGGAATCTCTTGAAGCATTTATATATATATAAGGAAATTGTGTACCAATCGCATGTTTGGATGTGCATTCAATAATATCTTTTATTCTGGATATCAGTGAAAAATCGCATACCCAACATAATGTTTTATTTTTAATAGTGAAACAGACATGAGTGGAATATATTTATTTATGTATAGAGACCTTTGTTCTTGCCGTAGTGTTTATTATTAATGCAATATGTTGAACGCAGGCTTCTATTCACTGCGTTTCACCCCTATGGAACCTAGTGTTTCCTTCTTCGTGCAGTTTTATTGCTTGTACGTGATTTACCCTTATGATAGAGCCATCCCTTAACATAATCCTTTCTCTGTTTTTAGCATTCAACTTCTTCTTCGTCTGGATTTGCTGCCTTCTTGTTAGTATTTTGCAGTGCTATGTGCACTGCGATTTTGTAATCAGGCTCTTCCTTGTTATATTTAAAATTTATGTCAGGATTTTCCTGCCTGTAACGGAAATTAAATTGTTATTCAAGTTGTATCCTTTTATGTTCTCTGATCGAGGTTGGTTTTTTATTTATTTTACGTTGTTATATATATAATATTCAATACCATTTTATTTTAATTGCTAGTGCTTTCATTTTTTTTCGGGTATGCAACCCACATTGCATTGATGTGTATTCTACTGCATAGTCATCAATTTGAGTACCCACTGTTATGCGATAATTTAAATTATATATATATTTATATAAATTAGTGGATTATTCTGTATTTATCTGTTGAAATATTAAATTATAATTTATATCAAATATGTAAATTTATATTTATCTAAAATAAATGTGCTGGTATTTTATTTTTGTTGACTTTTTATTTGTTTGATTTCTTTATTTATCTATTTATTTATTTAAGAGGAAAAATACCACAGCAATATGTTCTTAAATGGCAACACCGCGTTTTTTTAACAGTTTCTAATACATCTTGAGATTCTAAACAAAACAGAGAGGATGCAAGTTTTTGATTAGAGTGGCGGTCTACGAGCTAATAGTGCCTAAACTTTAATACATATTCCCCTCAAATGTTACATACGTAATGTAAATAGAAATGTTATTGAACGTATTTGTTGCTGCAGAACCCAACAAGGAAATCAGTTAGAACATTTTTTTAAAAAATAAATGTTAGGTAATTAATTTTTGTTACTATTACTATTTTTTTAATGTTGGAAAATAAGTTAAATATAGGCACCATTAGCTCGTAAACCGACACTCTAATCAAAAATTTGCATCCTCTTTGTTTTGTCTAGAATCTTAAGATGTATTAGAAATTGTTTAAAAATGCAGTGTTGCCATTTAAGAAAATATGTTTTTCTGAAATAGCGCCCAATCTGGCAACAACGCGTTTATTTTTTCCACTGATTTTTCTTATTTGGTCTAATTCCTAAGACTTTGATTCAAATAAAAAAGTTAGCCTATGTCAAGATTTAAAAAATAAGCCTGTATAAAGATCCTTTTGTAATTATTAAAAATGTTATCCACCTAATATAACTATAAACATGAACAATAAACTAGTACATACGAGCATAAAGCAATAACGTTAATAAGTTCTCTAAATATAAATAACTTAGATGAGTAATATTTTGATACGTAAGTGTGAAAGAAAGTACACATATTTTATTTCCCTGGTCGAAAGAAGATGTGGTAGTAACGAGGGTAATATATCCGCTACGCGTACCATATGCATTTACAATATGTTCCTTCGGATCTAACATATCTACTTAGTTAGTAGGATTAAAACATAATATAAATAGATTAAATAAAATAGTAAGTAGTAGTTTTAGCATCGACTGCAAACATGTAAATAGGGAAGAATAATTAAACGGAGTGCAATCGCTTTGCTTATCGCAAATGAACAGACCCGCCTGCAGTTAGAAATTATGCATTTTATGGTATTGTAATATCTTTAAACTTTAAAGTTCATATGAGAGAATCGCATTATTACGAAATATTTTCGTTGTTAGTTTTCTCGTCTTACAATTTTTGCAAAAATGTTGTTTACAACCAAATTTGTCTGAATATTTTTATTGTTTCACTGTTCCTTTCATCAACCATGTGATAGTTTATTCCCATAATATCGAGGCATTACGGTAGAAGGGCGTATCAACATTTAAAAAGGAAGTCCGTTTTTACGCACATTATGTAACTCTAAAGTAAATGTCCTGCTAAAAGGGCGAATTATCAGCTGTCATCTGTATAGAGTTATTTTTAATTGAAAATGGCGTAATCATCTACTTTCCTATTTGGTTTAGGGAATACACCTTCGTATATTCAAATGTACATAGGCTATTTTGGCTTTAAACAAAATCTTTTATTTTTTATAAATTGTTTATAATTTGTGGTGAGAATGTCTACTAGAACTTGGAAGATATATAACATTATAAAGAGTGTACAAGATACGACTAATACGCTGGCAGAATCGTTAAACACATTTGAATTTGGTCCGTAACATTTGAGGTTGTGCTTTTATTTCTATACCCATGGTATTTGTACTTTATTACAGCTAGTAATCAACATTATAATAACATAGAAAAAAGTAACAATGCTGAGACTGATGAGCGACAAGCACAGAAATAAAGCGTAAGATACGCATAATTTTCAAATCTTTGTTTTAGCGATGAAATCAATTTAAATATTATAAGCAAACCAGTTACAAACTGCTGTAAAAAAACAGCCAATAATCATTGTGAAACGGAGATATTCGGTGAGAATACGTCGTGCCTATTCTAATTTTTAAATTAAAACCCTCTTATTTGTTTTCCAGAAAGTTATGTATCTGAGTCCTATTATGATTCTTACCAAGATCCAAATTTTGTTGTAGAAGATGATGTACTGATTCAGCGTCAAGAAGCTCAGAACACAATGAACAACATGAAGCAGTATAGCTTCAACGAAACGAAAATTGGAAACTGCATATGGAAAAGAAATATTAGCAAATGGCAATAAGACCAAGGTAAGAAGGAAGAAATCGCAAAGTTACCATTTTCTCTACTACGAAAAAAAACGTGAAAGCACTAGATTTAAATTTGTATGAAATTGTGTCTGTGCATTTGATAAAGTCGGCAATCGTGAAAAAATCCATCAGAGTAGGTGGCTTGCCCAGGAATATGGTTTGTTGGGTCCCGAACGGGTAAACTTCATACCAATATTGCAAGATTGGTGGAATATCAGGTCAATGTCAATATACATTGTTGGGTGGATATTTGACCAATATCGTCTATTTTACTAACATTAAATATCGTATACTGATATTGTATTGACAATGAGATATGCCCACATCCCGAAACGGTCAGGCTGCCTGTATATATTCCTGCAGATTGTAGAATAGAGTACCTATTTAAAAACTTCGGAAAATATAAACCACTTTGATATCAACTACAGTGGCTTATTCATGTATATATGATTTACGACGCATGTTTTTTGTTTGTTCCGT
Source organism: Amphimallon solstitiale (assembly GCA_963170755.1). NCBI lineage: Eukaryota > Metazoa > Arthropoda > Insecta > Coleoptera > Scarabaeidae > Amphimallon > Amphimallon solstitiale. The sequence goes on along the minus strand of OY720675.1, from coordinate 168,887,967 downwards.
CCAAGCATTAAACAAATCGAACATTAGAATGTGACCATCATAGTACTTGCGGGTAGATTTTCAATGTGCACCGGCCATTTCAAAAGAAGGCAAAATTGTACATTTTCATTTAGATCATGACTTACTTTTTTGGGGAAATTACAAAATTAATTTTAATATTACAAAAAATATTACATATTATTAATAAGAAAATGGATGTGCTTAAAACCACACAGCAGAAGTGTAAACTTTATCAAGGCGAGGTTAATAATACGAAATACACGCGTATAATATTCAGTAACGTATTAAATAAAACGTATTCGCACATTTATTACATTTACACATGTACAGACGCGTATAATATTCAGTAACGTATTATACGACAGATGCGTCATGCTCTCCCATGTAACGGTCGCCGAACGAGTATAGCAGTAACGTATGTATATGTATAAATACACGATAGGAATAATCGATAACGTGTCCCGCGTTGGTCTGATGCTATGTGCCGGCGTCATACATTGGTCATACCCGTTCGACTCGGGTTCGAATCTGTTCGGGGACATGAATTTATTTGTTCATTTAAATTTCAATTTAATTGAAATTAAATACCTCTATATGTTCCCTTAGCCGACTTTACCCGAACAAGCGTTACACATATCCGAGCGTTACATATCCGAGCGTTGCAGGTCAGTCTTTTTCACTGCCTACAATGAACGCAACGCGCATAAAGAAGTTTACACTTCAATAATTTAAATCGTAGAGAATCCGTAATTCAGTCGTAATAATTTTCAACTAATTCCAATAGCATTATAATACTTCGTAAATGGTTAATACATAAATACCCTGATCGTCAAGTTTCGTACTTGTTTTTTTATTTACTTGTTGAAATGTAAACTTCTTTAGGCGCGTTGCGCTGATTGTAGGCAGTGAACAAGACTAACCTGCAACGCTCGGATATGTAACGCTCGGATATGTGTAACGCTCGGATATGTGTAACGCTTGGATATGTTTATCGCTCGGATATGTGTAACGCTCGTTCGGGTAAAGTCGGCTAAGGGAACAAGATAAATATATCATATAGAGGTATTTAATTTCAATTAAATTGAAATTTAAATGAATAAATAAATTCATGTCCCCGAGCAGATTCGAACCCGAGCCGAACGCGAACATGTAATCGATTATTCATATCGTGTATTTATACATATACATACGTCACTGCTATACTCGTTCGGCGACCGTTACATGGGAGAGCATGACGTATCAGTCGTATAATACGTTACTGAATATTATACGCGTATGTACATGTGTAATGTAATAAATGTGCGAATACGTTTTATTTAATACGTTACTGAATATTATACGCGTGTATTTCGTATTATTAACCTCGCATTGATGAAGTTTACACTTCTGCTGTGTGGTTTTAAGCACACCCATTTTCTTGTTTTTATTTCATTTATTTTCACTTTACTTTTACCAAAAATATAAAATGTAAGCATTATTTCTCATTTACAATAACAACTTATTTAAAAGTAGATAGATGATAAAATATAACCTAAATTTAGATGTCATTATTTAAATTGAGGTCATATTTGTCTAGTTACTTTTTGATAAATGAAATGTTTTCAAATTAGTAGTGGCATTAAAAAACTATCACTTCGATATTTGCTTTAAGTATTTCTATTAAAATCTCAAGTAGTGTTTGCCTTTGATCTATGATCATGTGATTAAAAGTAGCGATGGGAGAAATTGAGTGAAAAATAACCGAGTAACCGATTTTTCAAATAATCAGTGTAATTCGGTTTAAGTACGAGTGACGAGTGATGAGTTTACCAACACAAAAACTAACTGCCGCAAATCGGAGATTCAAGTTGCGAACTGGATAGTTCATCATCACCTGGAACTCGCCACTTGCATTGAAAAACCGAGTACCGCGGTACTTCACTTGGAATTCGGAATCGGTGTTTTAAAGCAAGTCTTAGTGTTTGGTACCAGTCGCGGGTGATGAAATACGACCAATGAACTAGTGCGTAACGTAAGTGTACGATTTGTCACAATTAGTTTATCGTGTCGGTAACAAGCCGAAATATACAAAATAAAATTGAGAGTATTAGAACGTAGAAGGTTTTGTTAAAAAAAGAACTACATATATGAAAATGTATATCTATAATTCTGAAAGTACACTTTGCTTTTGTACAACATTCTTCAATAAAATTAGTGGTGTTGTGGAATATGAGACCATTACATAAATAAATATGTTGTTTAGATCAGTAACAGAACACTAATTAATTGACATAAATGATAGAAGTAATAGGGGAAGTAAATAAGTCATGATTATTTTATTGTTGTATTAAAATTTAAATATAAAATTTTCGCACATATAATTAAATTTTATATTTCATAATTATTATGTTAATGATGTTATTTTAATACTGATGACTATATATAGATATATACATATATATTCTTTAGATATATAACTTTCCAAATTTCTATCATTGTCATTTGTAATAGGTACATATTAAGAAATACTTATAGCAACTTGTACCCCGGATCCCAAATAAAGAGCAAGTTCTGTAACGCACTATGTTGACCATAATTTGTACTCTAGAACTAATATAGAACTCTATAGAATTTTTGCGCATAAAGGCTCTGCGTAGTTACATTCCGTATAGTTAAGTTAATCCTTGCATTTACTGCCTTTTGCGAGATCTCCAGCAGAAAGCCGGTTAACTGGGCCAGTATGTGTTATACATAATCCGTTTATATGTGAAATTTAAACTGCACTTAATGTAATCTTAAACTTGAATGGTTTCCTGGGAAGTTATATCTTGGCATAATGTTAAAATCTTTGCAGATTACCGCAGGCGTTCTGGAAAATGTGCTTCTAATAAACAATTTCGTTTAAAATTACAAGAGCGTACCTTCCTCTCAACATTATTTATTAGTGTTTTATTGCCGTTCCATTTACATAAATGTCATTCTTTATTGTCTCTACAATTTTTTGTATTATGTTGCTCTAATATTGTATTTTCATGCCAACGAAATGTACTGAGACCTGGTCTAATTAAGTCCTTTAAGTGAGATTTCAGTGTTTGGATTTACATTATATGTAAGATGAATGTAAAAATAATATTTCAAAAACATATGTATTATATCTTGAAATTGTTAATACTTATCTTACATAATTTCCTCAATAATTATTGGATAACAAAGGAGACGAATTATGGATTGTAGTATGTCAATCTCGGTACGCTGAAAAACTCATTAAATGTATTCTAACGAATAATTAGCTTTACTTAATTGTTTAAACAAAAATCATGATATTATAATTTTTAAGTGAAGGTACAGGGAACTGCATTATGACATAATCAATGACTTTCTTTCGACAAGAAATTGTTATCTTACTCTGCAAACCAGTCCTCCACAGCTTCTATTACCTCTTCGTTGGAAGAAAATTTACGACCTTTTAAACTTGTTTTCAGTTGAGGAAAGACATGTTAGTCGAACGAAGCCAAATCTGGCAATATGGGGATGTTCGCATTACTCGAACATCCCCTTATTTTTATCTGGATCGTTCTCTTGCAAAAACAAAACACCTTTGGATAACTTTCCGCGTCATCTCTCCATATTTTTTTTTCATAGAGTGGTCAGTAATGTCGAATAGTAATTCCCAGTTATTTATTGTTCTACCCTTATCCAGAAAATCAAGCATGATTACTCCATGGACATTCCAAAAAACTGAAGCAAGAACTTTTCTAGCGGATTTTTCAACACGAAACTTTTAAGCCTTGGAGAACCAGAGTGTCTCCATTCCATCTATTGCTGCTTCGTTTCTGGGTCGTAGAATTGTACCCAAGATTCATCGATAGTATTAATACCGCGTAAGAAGTCTGCATCTTTTTCAAACCGAACACAGATCGAACGCGATGCGTTCACCCTTGCACGCTTCTGGTTAGCAGACAGACATTTGGGGATACATTTTACAGAAATTTTTCTTGTGTCCAAATCAACGTGAACTATATTGTGGACGCCGTCATATGAAATATTCAGTGCCTCAGATATTCGTTTTAGTCCAATTCGACGGTCTGACAAAATCATGTCATGAACTTCATAAACATTTTCGGGGACGGACAGAGAGACTGGCCTTCCCGATCGGTGTTCATCTTCAATGGAAAATTTCCCCCTTTTGAAGCTTGGAACCCAATTTCTCACGGTCGCATACGATGGACATTGGTCGCCAAGGGTATTAAGCACATCTTCGTAAATCTGAACCCCTTCAAATATAGGTACTTGATGATGACTCAATACTCAAATTATTTACACAATTTGGCCGATATCCTTTTTTTCAAATTTTAGTGCACAACTTTGGTTTGACTTTTTGACATAAAACTACATTGACACTTCTAATAGGTTATATTTCGTTGTTATGGTATTGCAATATTTTCTTTATCCACGTAACCGGTCAAGGTTAACTAAATATTGTATACGTAGAATGACTATTCAGATATTATTAAATGTAGTGTATATTATACTTTTTCAAGCCGTGTATTTAGACTCCAATTATGCGACCAATATATAGATGCAAGTAAATTGCAAGATTATCTACTTTCAATAAGATGTAATTTCTTTTTTTTGTCTGTAGAATATGAATATAAATAATTTGTGATACATGTCCCACACTGCTTTTTATCGATGTTATATTGTACTCGAATTTTTATTCAGTGTAAGTTCAACATTTACAAATGATTCATTTGACGGCTTTTTCTTGGAAAATATTGAAATAATATTTTATTTTAATTTTATACTAATGAACTGTGAAAACTATTCCAACACAATTCCAGTAAAACAAAAGTTTTATTACAAATTATTGAAATTTAGTGGTCCTATGTTTCTCTCTCCATTGTGAATGACATAGATATTAGGAGTCATTTTACTCTTGACAATTTACTACTTTTACTAACATATTGCATTATATATCACTTATTACATTTCAGCATTTGTTGTCTATAATAAGTAACTTCTATAAACAAAAATAGCCGCATATAGGCATAATATGTAGACATAAAAATTATTCATTTTATCGCGTTTACTACTATCTCTCTGCCGTATATAACGTGGTGTTAAACTAGTTGTCTACGTCAGTATATAGTTTTTAAAGTGAATTTTACAGATTAAAGCAGTATCGAGTTGTTTTAAAAGAAATGCAAATACGTTTTTTATGCCAGAAAGTGCAAATAGAGATATTATAACAAATGTATAGTCTGTTTCAAATTATAAGAACATAACTGTCAACGGCTCTAATGCTTTTATTGCACGATCTTCTATGTCGATAATTATTATACCTGGTCTCCTTATTGAACGGGTACGGACGGTTTACCTATTTGCAAGGTATGATTGAGTTATTGCCGCAGGTGGTGCAATAAAAGCATTAGAGCCGTTGAAAGTTATGTTCTTATAATTTGAAACAGACCATAAAGAAAAAAAATAGTTGTAGTAGCGGCGCGCTGCTTTCTTCGGGCGTGAATAATCGGAGACGAGAAGAACCACCTTTTCTATATAATGTTCTTTTCTTCTCCTGGCGTTTCTTAATTTTTAGCACAGTAGATTTATTTATACTAAATTGCTGTGCTATTGCTCTAATTGACCAGTTATCAATGTTTTTCGCTATAATACGAACCTTACTTATCAAATCTCAATATGTGGACATATTGAATATCTGTATCTGTCACAAATTTAATTGACGCTATATAAAAAATTTAATACCAAAGTCATATTTACATAATCGTGTATTAAGTGTACGCTATTTTATCGCACAGAACTCTACAGGACAAATTAGCAAGCCATTTTAAAGTTGTATTCATATTTTTGCTGTATTTTGTGGAACATTCCTTTCTATTATTACCAGTTCTGACTTTCATATATTTGAAAGTTGTTTAAATCTACTTAATATGGAAAATGTAGCTCGCTGTATATTTTAAATAATTTAGGAACACTCAAATTACATGTACTTCCACAATTTACCAGACAGTAGGTGCGTTGTAGACATCTTTACCTAAGAAAAACTTATAAAAGAAACAAACACATCATAATTTCAAATAACATCATTTTCTTTGTATCAATATTATTCTATATTATTAGTATTCCTAAACGTCATTTTATGAAAAAACTCAAGTCTGAAATATTATTAGGTAAATCATTATACAAACTTTGATTTCCAAAAAAGGATTAAAAACACAACTAGAAGAGGTAATTTTACATATAAAAAATGAGGTGTGGCCACCACACGACTTTCTTATAAGTATGAGCGTTTCAAATTTTACACTGTTCAAAATTGTTTTAAATACTTTTTATCTTAGAAAAACAAACCGAAAAATAAACATGTAAGTGTATTACTTCAAGTCCAAATTTTAAGAATTTTCAAAATCCTATTCTTAATACTTCTATTCTCTTAATAAATCTCTATCGAATGCATACTTTGCGAGATATTTGAAAAAATTACTACTCGCTAAGAGTAAAAGAGTTACTTCCGATCCGAATTTTGAAATTTCATGTACACAAAACATATTCGAAATCCAGCTCTAAATACTTTTGTACTCTTGACAAATATATATATAGAATGCATAATTTACGACATATTTGCAAAAAAAATCGCTATTCGATACGAGTAACAGTGTTACTTCTGGTCCGAATTTTGAAATTTCTTTCATACAAAAAGTATTGAAAATTATGTTCTATAAACTTTTACGTATACCCGTAAAGCACCTGTCTAAAAAGCATGACTTGCGAAATATTCGCAAAAAACTGATTTTCGATCAAAGTAAAAGACTTATTTCCGGTAGGAAATTCGAAAAACTTTTTTAATAAAATTCTTCGGAAATTTAATTTTGAGTACATATGAATTCTTTATAAATTTGTTTAAACTTAGTAGTTGACGAAATATTGGTAAAATTCGATTTTTTCGCTGAAGTAAACTACTGCTACCGGTCTGTCGATTTTACTGAAAATCTAATCAGATATCAAGAGGCAGATTAGAGAGAGAGAGAGAGAGAGAGAGAGAAACACTTTTTCGGTTTCAGGGGACTTCAAAACGTAGACATCTGCAAAAATCTCGAAGTCAAAAATTTTCATCATCACAATACTTCCTTATACTGCATCTAAGAAAGCAAAACAAATATAATTCATTAAAGCTATTCCAGCATATACAACACATGTTTTCTTTGACGTATTTTGTTTGTGGCATTTGATGCTAACGCCAATCCCCTATTGAATAAAATTAGTCTAATACATAGTTACTTTTTTGTAGGAGTCAAACGAGTCACTTCATCGGTAAGCACTTTTGGTAAAAGTAGTCTCACGCCGACAAGAACGCCATGTAATTGTCCATAAAGTACACTGCCAGCGTCATTCGAAATACGTCCAGATCTATTGGAATACTTTAGTTTTCAATAGTTGCTACCAAATTCAATTACGGAATTCGTTCAGCAAAATACAGACGGCGCTGAGAAGAAGACTCCTGTGTTTAGAATGAAACGATTCAACACCCAGGAAAGGGTATTCAAAAGTATAAATAATGTTTTTATAGTTTTACGAATTTACGGAATTTTAAGACATTGGGGAATAAAGTTGAATATGCTAGTAAGTCCTGCTTCCCTCCTTCTATATCATCAGGAGTGTGCGCCAGACCTGCGAAAAAATGTCCTGTGATACAGTTGACTTGCTTATTGTTGAGTTATAGTAACGAAAATATCAAAATCTTATTTTCAACCCCAAATGATAAATTTTATAATGTTTTCTATAAATTATGTTTTTATTACGTAGATAGATCAAAAAGGGTAAAAACAGAGCCCAAGTAACGAGTTATAATCTAAAATCTGCCAGATTATCTGTGTATTATTATATCTTTGCGGATCAGTTGAATACACTCAGCAACACAAGGAATCCTTGCAAAATAGTATTAACACATCTAAGAAGGAATTTAAAAAGTTTTAGCTGAAAACTAAAAAAGTAGAAATTATGACAATTGCAAAGGAAGATGAGAATATAATGACAATATTGAGAACATTATCGACGATTTTAAGTAACAGCGATCAATAATCAACTTCCAAAGGGATATGGAACCGAAATTCAATAACAGATTACTAATACCAATTTTTCTTGAAATATATCAGTATTCATCAGAAAAAAAGGTATGTGCTTTTGCTGACCTGACAACTTAGGTGGTTTGGACACATCGTTGGTATGCATGGAGAAACACAAATAAGAGGAATGTGAAAAGCAGCAGTTTTTTGACGAAAAAGCGATTAAACTAAAAAGAACATGGAATATATAGTGAACTGTGGAAATACTGAAAGAAATGGGCTTAATCTGAGGAGCAGCAGAAGCTCTGACAGTAAACGGTATAGAGAGGAATGTTCGCTAAGGCAGAAGATAATAGATTATTTATCTGTTTATGACTTCTTGAAGATATTAAAGTAAATGGAACTTCTGGTAAAACCGAAGGCTTTAAAAAGTAATTTTAGTAAAAATGTCAAAGTAGTTTCTTTGAAGTTCGGGTTTGTGCATTTTATAATCAATATAATTGCAAGCAATTGTTAAGGAGACCATTATATCAGTAGTTAATTCCATTGTAGTTGAAAATACAAATGAAAATAGTATTTTTGTCTACTCTGAATATTATATATGTATACCTTCACATACGTTGTACATGATAATATAAGTATTGAGAATTTGATTGTAGTGCTCTTACTACATATATATTATGTAATTTCGAGTAATTATAAATAACACAAGAATTTCTGCTATACCTCGAGAGTTGTCTTTTGTCGTAGGTACTACACATTCCTATAAGTAGTAAATGCGAGTACAAATTTTCCTGATATAGTTCTGCATTCTTTTCTACACTGACCTAATTTATTGTTTTGGGCGTCACAAACTATATAATAATATTTTTGTTAACTTACCACAAACGACATTTTTAATTAAGTTGGTATACATACGAACCTGAAAATAAAAAAAGAATATGATGTAGAACAAATTATGAATGTTGCCAAATGCCTTACGAATTTCGATTATTAATTATTTTAGAAATATATATGTATGTAAATATAATATCATGATGTAAAAATAAGAAAATTGAAAACAATAGAATGTGGGCATGAAATACTCGTAACTCAAAGAAGGTTTAAATCATATTAGAATTACTAGGTATATTGAATGCAGGCGAGGGCATGTCGAAATATGAATGCTGTTTCCTAATTTTAAATATTTCGTTTTTAGTTTGTAAGTGTTATTACTTCTATGTGTATATTCGTCCTCGTTAATTCAACGAGTAACGAAAAATTTAAGTTTGTTTAGAAATATTAAATAAATGTTTTACAGTGTTGTGTTCTCAATTCGTGTAAAGCAAAAAATAAGGTTTAAATAATTAAAATTCAAAAATACAAATCAAAATTAGGAGAAAACGGGCAGACATTGAAAAGTGTTCTTCAGATTTCATTGAACATGGAAAAAATAGTATTAAAAATGTATGGCATTCTTTTCTTTAGGAAGCGCCTGCAAGATCCAATTTATTTATTTTATATTTTAAACATCCATACACTTTCGGAAAACAAGAATATTCATAAACATTTCAAGTAAGCGGACAATAATTAAATATATGCGACAAATTTTATTGGCTGAGTCCTAGGGTTATTATCATCATAAAAGTTCATATGAATGTATGTCTTAAACGGCATAGTTTTAAACCGATAGGATGTTTAATAGAAAACATTTATTTGTGATTTCAATATTATTGTGTCAAAGTTTTGTGAAGATATTGTCAAAGTTTTCTAATATGAATTACACAGATGCTGAGTTGTGCGATATGCGGTCTTGCCAATGGTAATTCACGTGCAGCTAGACATCTTTATGAAGAAAGACACCCAAACCGCGTCATTCCGTATCATTCGATATTTGCCTGTCTTTACAAACGTCTTAGTGAAATGGGAAATTCTAAAAAACATACGGTTGATAGCGGGCACCCACGTACAGTTAGAACTCCACAAGTGGAAGAAATAGTGGTAAATAAAATGAGGAACATCCAAGCAGCAAGAAGATTGCCTCTGCCTTAAACATAAATCAGCCCACAGTTTGGAGGATACTGAACAATGCACTGTTGCATCCATATCACATACAATGGGTACAGGTACTTTTGCCAGCAGATTTCCCGCAAAGATTGACTTTTTGTCAATGGATACAACAGAAAATCACTCTAAATCCATGCTATTATTAATTTTCATAATAATCATATATGGACAGAAGAAAACCCACACGAAACTTTGGAATCCAGTCATCAACATCAATTCTCTGTTAATGTGTGGAATTGTCGGAAATCACTTGATAGATCCATATTTTTTCCCGCTGAGGTTAAATGGAGACGTATACTGCCGCTTTCTTGAAGATGAGCTACCACAAAGATGCACGATAGTGTTCCAGCATATTTTAGTCTAATTGCTCGCGAGTTTTTAGACGGTGCGTATCCACCGGGGGGGGGGGGGGTCACCTTAAATCATTAGTTTATACGACTCCCATTGAAAATGATGATGAACTGAGAAATCGAATTGTTGCAGCATTTGATACAATTCGAAACACACCCGGTATCTTGAACGTACTCACCACAGGGAGGAGAGAAGCTTGCGTTGCAATTGAAGGCGGTCATTTCGAATAATTTCTATAAGCTAACTTTGTTGTATGAGTACACGCTATTGTATGAACTATTAAATTACTATTCAACATCCAATAACTTTAAAACTATGCCGTTTATGACATACATTCATAAGAAACAATAAAAAAAAATAATAAAAACACATTTACTTTGTTGTATCACTACCTATATTTAAACAAATGGTGTGACCGCGGTTTCGACCAACATGGCCATTAACAGCATTCATAAGAACTTTATAATCATAACAACCCTAGCAATCAGCCCAGATTGTCCTATATATTGTTACGATTTTTGAGGCCTTCAGAGATATTAACGGCTTTTAGAGAAATGTTTGGACTAGTTGTACAACTATCTGCTATTTGCTACTCCTTAGAAGCAGAAGAATGCAATATTTAACCGTGGTTGTGGCTATGCTTTCCCTGAAAGCGGATTGTATGTGGCTAGATACTAATTCATATTTTAATGGCATGGAATATGTACAAGTACAAAAATATCTTGAAGAACCGCTATTAAAAGTAAACTATTGTCTGAAAATGATACTTGGACTATTTTCAGACAATTATTATGGTTTTATTCGGTGTTGTACGTAAGGGACAGCAATATAGGTCTTATTATCGTTGTTTTTGGTTTTATTATGGTTATTGCGATTGTTGTATAAGGCATGTATTCTTGTTTTTAACAAGTACAATAGGATAATTATTATTGATTAATGTCTGTCTTGTTTTAGTTAGAATTTCAGTTATGTAAACTGCTGAAGTAAAGTATAGACTTCTGACCACATTCTTTTTATACAAAAATGATGTGAGAGAATTGAAATTTAAATATCTACCTGTCCTTGGTGTACCAGTTAGTTAAGATTTTATGTGTTTTGTATTCGTTTTGTATTATGTGTCTTATTATCGTTGTTTTTGGTTTTATTATGGTTATTGCGATTGTTGTATAAGGCATGTATTCTTGTTTTTAACAAGTACAATAGGATAATTATTATTGATTAATGTCTGTCTTGTTTTAGTTAGAATTTCAGTTATGTAAACTGCTGAAGTAAAGTATAGACTTCTGACCACATTCTTTTTATACAAAAATGATGTGAGAGAATTGAAATTTAAATATCTACCTGTCCTTGGTGTACCAGTTAGTTAAGATTTTATGTGTTTTGTATTCGCATATTAAAGTGGCATTCTAAAAATTTATTGAAGAGTTAGCTTCTTTTTCTGGGGTGAATTGAATTTTTTCATGAAAACAATTAAGTTGTTGGAGAATATGTTCAAATTGTTGCTCTGGCATGGCTGTTAAGCAGTCATCCACATATTTCTTGAAAAATGGATGCTTAAAACGGAGTTTGGGTATTATTGTTTCTTCTAAATTTTCTAATACTAGTTGGACAATCGTTGCAGCTATGGGTGAACCCCCATTGCACAGCCAAATTTCTACTTATAAAAGTTTGTTTTGAACTGTAAATATGTAGAAGATAACGTTAATTCTACAGGTTTAATGAATTATGATAATTTAAGGGTGGTATGTTTTTCTAATTGTTCCCATTTATTAGTGACAAGATGTTTTACAAAATCTATGGGAATGTTTGTATATAAGAAAGTAACATCAAAAGAAACTAACTGATGTTCATTTGGGAGTGAAACAGTGTCAATGAATTTTTAAATTCCCAAAAATCTTTGGTATAATATTCATTTTGACATGTTATTGGTTTTATAATATCTGACAGGTGTTTAGATAAGTTATAGAAAGGGGATTGTATACATGACACTATAAGTAGTAGAGAGGTGATATTTTTATGCAGTTTGGGTAGACAGTAAATTTTTAGGCGTTCTTAATTTTAAGTTTGTTTGCTAGGGTCTTTGAAATCAATTTTCTTTTGTTCCCATGTTTTAATTAAGTTGTTATTTTGATTTTAAAAATTATCAGTGGGGTCGTTGTTAAGTTCCGTGTGTGTAGTTTTATCGTTTAACATATTCAACATTTTTTGATAGTCAGTGGTGTTCACGATATAACTGTTTACTAAGGAGTTTATGACGGATTGTTTTTGAGAAGGGTGGTGATGGAACTGCTCATTGAGGAATCTGATAGTATGTGTAGGTTTACAGTATACGGATGTTCTAGTTGGCCATCTGAACTGACGCACTACTCCAAAAACATTCATACATAACAGAAATCTTACTCGAAAAGAAGATAATTACATACCCAGATTACTTAAATCCCACTGCTAAAACTACATCATCTCACACTGACCGCCCTATATAAGCTTACTTATCTTATATATACGGTGTAACCAATCACATCAGCAAAATCCTCAACAAACACAAATCAAAACTATTTTCAAACTCCATTCCGGACTATGCGACTTTCTTTCGTCTGTCAAAGACAAGCAACCTCTCGAATCCTCCGATGCGTGCCGATGTTCGTGCGGCAGTATATATATTGGCGAGACCAAGCGATCAGTCAGCATTCGTGTCTCCGAGCATAAGCGCTGCACCTGGTTGCTGCGCGCGGCCGAGCCTGCACTGATTGAACACAGATTGGAATCCGGACTCCAGATTCAGTTTAATTCCACAAAAATCTTCTGCAAAGATTCCCGTTATTACAATCTAAAAAAATCGCGAATCCGTCAAGATCCAGAAACGCCCTAGCAATCTGCACCGAGACGAGGGTTACTATTTGCATTATACTGGAAAGTTCATTATACAAACTCAAATATACAGTCTCCTCTGAACTGCAACGGCGAACACAATATAAACCACCCCCTGCCAGCATACGGTAGTCTGTTTCCGGTTATCACAGCAGTAGAAGCTCTGACAGTATCTCTTAAGATAGTGGATAAAATGTCGGCAGTAGAAGCATAGACAACGACGCTGTTTTAATCCAGAAACAAAGAAGGTGGTTGTTAATATGTTAATACGACATATTTGAGTGAGTCTTGCAAATATTCGAGCAAAAAACGTATGTTTTAATAAGGTACCGCTAAATGTAATTATAAAGAGTAAAGCCCCAGACGATAGCATGAATTGCCAAAGAATATTTAATACATTTATGATTTGAGAAAAATTCCTATATTAAAAAGTTTCAAAACTCATTTGCTCTCGTCAGAAATGAAAATGTCATGGTAGCTAACAATAAATTATACTTCTGTAATACGCAAACTTTAACGATCCTTATACCTGTTGATCGCTTCGTGTAAATAAACAAATACTCTGAATAAATGTTGCAGATTTTCAGTATTCTCTATTTACGCCTCAAAAGTTGTAACTAATTAAACATGATACTTGTGTATTTCCCTATCAAATTCTTTGTGTTCAATGATTTCTTAATTATATTTTATAGGAATGGGATGCCTTAATAATGTTCGCAGTTTCATGTTTCGCCCGTATTAAATATTGACATCATGATTGTTATATTCCATTCGCCTGTCATTGTCTTGTTTCTCCATTATGACTTTTCAAACTCTAAGAATGAAATTTTAGTTTTCCTGTTCGCATATTTTATTAATTCAGAATGAATGGAGCTTCGCCTAGTACCTTCTCATTTTTATTTCTGTCACTTCTATTCTACCATCGACTCTGTTAATTCTTCGATATGTTAGGGCTTTTCTTCAGTTAAGCTTACTTCATATTTCTTCCAAATTTTGTTTTAATATTAAAGCCATTTTTCTCTATTTATGTTCTCGATCTGGTATGGTGTTTTTCTTGTTCCTGGTTGTTTTTTTTTGGGATAATCTCTATATACATGAAAAAGTACGAATAAAATGAATAATTTAAATTTAAATTTATATGTAAAAGTGTTCTATCCTGTGTAGCGTTAGTAATATGTATATCAAATTCAAATATGATAAATTTCTATATAAAGCAAAATATAAAATATTTTTCCATAAATAATAAAAATATTTATTTTTAAATTTAAGGCAAATGAACAAATACACACACATACATGCAGGTCCACACATATCGTATCAATATATAGCAATAATAATACGATGTTATATATGTAGATTCAATGGTTAAAATAGTAACAACAATACACGACTCAATGAAATTTATTGCATAGATATCAATATAAATATGTAACCGTATATTAATGATATTTAATTAAAATCGATTTTGATGATACCAATTTACATCTATATTCATGCATACGTGTATATTCAGATCCAATTAATTCAGTATCAAATAGGACTAGCAGAAATGTTGAACAATATCAGTATAAAACAAAGCATAGTTCAATTTCAGTCAGAATAATAAACCGAAAACAACGTTTCCTCTTTTAAAGATAAAAGAGACATAATAACATATTGTTAAGAGAAAGAATTAATATATATGTGCATACATATGGCAGTGCATTTGAACGAACTCGAAAACCAGCAATTGGCAGCCAACGAATTTTACATTTTAGAATTTGTGACTCTGCTTGTATTCAATCACATCTATCAAATTTAATACATATTAGTTTTCCAATATATGCGTGATTTATACCAATACTTGAAAAACATACACCACAAATTGTAATTAATTACCAGCAGATTTGTTTTCTTCCAAAATTACACACTTTCATAATTCAAGACGGGCGATTGTTGACGATGAAGTGTAATTTCAATTGGTGTTTGGGCTATTTCCATTGTTTATTGGATTTTGAATCTCCGACTTTTCGACAGATATTCTTCAGTCGTATCCAGCGTAAGTACTAGGTATGTACTAGGCTCAAAAATAGCATATACGTAGTATATGACTCCGAGTATTTTTTGTATAAGACTTTTTATACAAACGTTTTTCTAAATTTAGTGTTAAATAATTGTATCTTCTTAAAATATCTGCGAAATGCATCATTAGCAAGATATTTGCAAAAGATGCTTTTTGATAAGAGTTAAATCGTCACTTCCTTTTCCAATTTTGAAAATTGTGGTATAATAAAGCTTATTGTAAATTAAGGTCTAAATGCAACGTTCTTCAGATATGTCTGCAAAAACCACATTTTTATTAAATGTCTCAAAATAAGAAGTAATGATTTAAATATCGCATCAAAATGGTACCTACATAATTTTAAGGGATGTAATTGGTTCTTCGGTAGGAAAATTTACGTAATATGGAAAATTAAGTACCCGACATCCGCCATATTTTGCAACATAACCAAGCCATTACCTGCAAACATGTTCTTACATGTTTTCATTGGTTTATTATATTTAAATATGTTATTACTTACAATCTGTACATTTAAGTACGTCACGAATATTAGTGATCAGACAGGTCTAAGCAAACGGTTAAATTCACCACTCAAACAGCGTCAACTGTTAAAGAATGTAAGGGCTACAAACAACAAACATGGGAACAACAGAATTGTAATAAACATCTCCAAAACACTAGGTAAGTATTACTTCCAATATCAACATAGTAAAGAATAAACGAGAGACAGGCGAACTAACACCTCCTGAAAAACCAATGGGCAGACATCCAAAACTAGAAAAATTACATGAGTGTGTAAAAAAATACTATACAGCAGATGGTGGGCAGTTCCTATTTTAAAAACGAACCTCTTTGAAGGTAAATACAACAGCTGACTACCATGATGAAATTATAATTATAACATTTTTCAAGTAATAACCATGAACAATACATCATCATATCGTTCCCGTAGAGTGAAAAGGCTATTTAATTAACAAAATCGATATCGGATAAATTATTGGAAGGTATCGTAGAACTATTTCTTATTTGTGTTGGAAATTGAAATTTCTGCAGCTCATTTTTGTGTATTTATAACTTTGTTATTGTATTTTTGAGATGCATTCATAATAAATTTCAAAAGAAGTTTACATTTTACTTTAAATTTAGAATCAAACCCGATATAAACATCAATACCTTATACGATATTACTGCTACTTTCGTATTTAAAAGAATACTTCATAAAATATTTATATGTTCTGGTTAGAGTTTACCATAATAGGTTGTCAACCAAGGCTTTCAATTCTATTTTTTAGTAGATTATACTTATTAAACCAAAAAGTCACATTTTACAATCATTTATTATTATAAATTCTTTACACTTATTAGGAAAATAATAATAAAAGTGTTGATAAATTTTTAATCGCTTCTTCCATATTCTGAGACAAGGTAGAGAGAAACGTCAAATTGTTGACATTTGCAAAAATCTCGATGTCATCACAATACTTAGATTTTTTTATAAAAAAATTGTTCCAAATTAAGTTTAAAATACTATTTTGTTATTAATAAATTTGCAGAATGCATGATTTTCGCGGTACTGGCAAATAAACTGCTTTATGATGAGTAAAAGTAGTTTTACACTCTTAAAATATGTGTTTAGAAAGTTTAATTTGAGTTGAAAATCTTGTATACCGAAATTATTTCAAATTAAGCTCTAAATACTTTAGATTCTTAATATACTCCGCAAAAAAATTATGAAATCACCTTATCTATGAAAAGTAAATCGTTAGAATAGTGTTTGTTTATTTTAGTTTTATAACATTGTCATGCACTGAGTTCAAGTTAATTGGTAAGTTTGAAAATACAGTTTTTTCTTTTAATATTTACAACGTGTTTCCATGTAGAACCCTCTTGCCTGGTTTAGTAAAGATGAATGGCGGTCCCCCAATGCGCAGTGCTCGTAATTTGAGTCAGGAAGAAATTGTCCAAGCCATTACGTTAATTAACTATAGTATGCGTCCAAGATAAGTTGGTAGGGTGTTAGGTGTCCGACAGTCCACAATTTTAAAACTGGTGCGCAGGTATAGATAGACATATAGATAGAGAAACTGTGGGATATAACATGAGACAAGGACAACGTAGGAAGCGGTCAACTACGGCCATATATGCTCGCTTTGTACGACTTACAGCCTTGCGCATAATGCATTGCACTGCAAGACCGATAAAACACGAACTGCTTACGAACTGACTTAACTTACTAACCAACTTATAGAACAAGATATACGTGCAAGAATACCGGCCATACAGCACCAACACCGTACAAAAGTACCTAAATGAGGTTGCTATACGTGTTTTGGAGTGGCTAGCTAGGAGCCCCGACATGAATCCAATAGAGCATGTCTGGGACCACATTGGTTGGGTACTACGAACCAGACTAGTTCCACCAATAGCGTTAAAAGAGCTAGAAGCAGCGGTCACTGAAAGAACCAGGTGGGTCGAAACTACATCAGAGGTCTTACTAATGCCGGTATTTATAGATGGATCTCAGCTCATGTAATCCACAAACTCACGTAAGCACGGGATTTCGGTATCGTCGCCTCAAGCAGGCGTTTGATTCTATAAAACATACTTCGGGAATTCTCGTGAACGGGGGACCTTGAGCGCGCAACGTTAGGGAATTTTAGTAACTTTTGGTTGCAAACATCGATCAGCTGTTATAACCAACACTTTTAAAAAGAAAAATATGAGTAAAACCCAGAAATAATAAGTAGTAGTAATAGTATTTATTTTTTTAAAGTAAGTTGAAAATGAAACATCTTAAATGCAATATTGAATTATAGCTATTTTTATGAATTATTGCTTAACATTCAAATCTATACCTCTGCATGTAAGTAATTAAATAAATTGTATTTTCAGATAAATGAAATGGAAATAATAAAACTGAAACTATACTAATTAAAAACAATAGCCTAATAAGATTTTATTTATTGTTTAGGTATAAATATAATGTAATTGTTGATATTACAAGAACATACTGAATAACTATTACATATGTAAAATATCATTTAAATGCTTTCAAAAATGTCCTTTCAGCATCACAGGTACAGTTTTTGGTGATGTTCATAAACATTATTGGATATTCTCCCTTCGAGGTTACAAATAATATATTAATAACATTGCATGTTCTTGTATGTCTCACTTTAAATCATATTTCTTGTTTATACTGTAACACATGTTTGGCCAATTATAAGTTGCTATGAATAACAACTATACCTACTTGTAATACTGGACATATTTAATTTCAACATGCACATACCAGTGCTTTATTAGTAAGCATATTTTTACCATTATTTTTAAAAGTACTGCAATCAAATATCATGGAAACGATAAAAAAATAGGAATTCATATTGATGAAATATTTCGTTTTAAATATAATCACAATTTCATAATAGATGTCATTATCTAATACTCCATAAACTATGTAAATCTTCAAACATATATTTGTAGGAAGGTTATGTTTTCAAATGAATCTGTCAATCGCGTGCTCAAGCCTGGTCGAACACAACCTTACGGCTGAGGTCTTGTTTTCGTCGCCTTGAGCACCGGCCGGTGCTTGAGGTTGTTTTATAAAACGCAAATGTGTCGTATTTACGTACTTGAGCATCTGCAGCGCCTTGAGCATGATTTATAAATTTGGGCCTAAGTCTTTGTCTATGCGGATGGCGGGCGTAATACAGCCCGTGGTGGAAATACTCATTCAAGTTTCCGTTAATTCAATTCTTTACGTTGGTTTCACTTTTTCAATTGTTATGTTTATCAAGTTTTTCCTTTGCATTTTGTTTCATTTTTAGTATGTTTGTGTTTGTGTACTACTTAGTTATAGAACATAACATTTTGAAAAAACAAACCATTTTCAAAAAAAAATGGGTGATTCCATATTTTTTTTGGAGTGTATGTAATAAAAAGCATAATTTCAAAAATATTCGCAAAATGTACAAAAAACCTTTTTCATTAAATTGTTCTCAAATTGAGTTTGAATACATTTCTATTCTATAGAAACATGTTTAAACTTAGTAATTAAGGTATTGGGCGAATTTTATTTTTACACTGAAGTAACTACGACTCCTGTGTATTGATCTCACTGAAAATGAAATCAGATCTTGAGAAAAAGATTATATTCTCAAATATCAAGTTTGGATAGCTTTAAAAGTTTGACCACTATCGTGGTCTTATACGCACATACACAGAAAGAGAAACAGACATATTTTCGAAAACCACTTTTTAATTATCAGAGAGTTCAAAACAGAGGACATCTGCAAGAATCTCAATGCCTAACATTTTCGTTGTCACAATACTTTCTTATTCTACGTAAAACAAAGTAAAAACAAAGAAGAAAATGTAGAAACAAAACAGAATGAAAAATAAACTTGTACAGGCCAGCATTATGCTACTCATCTTATAGGCTGAGATAAAGTGGGAAAGGAAACTTGTTATTCCGTCTCTCAGAGAATTTTGAATTCGAAGACTTTTCCAGTTTAGGGAACTGTTGTGAAAATTTCCTAGACCCGGAATAAAAGTGTATTCCGAAAATATCTGCCATGTTTTTTTTACTCTTTATGAACTTTGTATGTGTTTTATTGTTGTGTTGTTAATGTAATTGGAAATGCTCATTATGGGAATAGATTTTACTGGTCAATAAGTACAGTCATTTAACAAACATATATATTGAAACTTGTCTTACATATATTATTACTAGTTATCGAAGTGAAACAAAAAAAATATAAATTTAGTAACTTCCTATAGTTGAAGTATTGAATCAAAACTTTATATTTTCAAAATTTACACTCGCTAGCGTGCACATTAATGATGTTCAATGTCTAAAATATATCACTGTGACATAGCATATCAACAGAAAAATGAGAAGGAATGCGTTGAAAACCCAAAAAAAAATCTGCCAAACTAAAGAACACCAAAGATCTATACCTACATATATACTAATATAGTAAGATTGTATATGTACGTATATAAGCTTATACAAATATTTCTATAATGCAAACTTCGCATAATAAATTCCATATATGAAAGCTACAAGTCTGCATATTTTCTAGAAAATTTACCTCCTTGCTACAGAAATGATGTGGTACATATAGATATATACAGTAAAGTAAACATTTGATGTAAGATGCATCTGAATTCAACTGGAATTTCGTTTCACCATCATATATTTAAATATGTATTTCTATAGGATACAATATTACATATACATAAATACATACACATACATATACTTCGCTTTGCATCCGGTACGTAAAGGGAAACAGTGATAATTTATTTTTCTTCTGACGTACATTAATGCCACTTTATTTACATACGTATATACATATGTTTCATTTTGCGCTGAAATAACACCCTTATTCAAAAATGAAACAAACCGGGGCACCATAAAAGTGGAGAATAGGTTAGGAATATTACACAGCGTATATTAAAAAACACGTACTCAGTTATAATTAATGGATCCCGATCCAAATGAAAACAATTATCTTTTTGTATTTTCAAAGTTTTGGAAGTATTTCATTACCTTTTTGCTCCACTGAATATCATTGTAAAACATTATTTCCAACCAATGAACGAATAGGACGCGAATAAATTAACTTTTTAAAAAGACTCCTTTATTAAGTTAAAGGTTATACGGGTGTAGGATTACCTGAGAAACTAGTTATTTAAAGGTATGTCGATGAAATGCCATATCTTTAAGCAATAATGAAAACACTCAGGAATTACAAAAATTGATACATTTTATTTATAAGGAGGTATTTATCATTATTTAAAATCAAAATTAGAACGACTTTATCAGTTGTTCGACTGAGTCAGATCTTTGTACTACAAGTTATCAATAATTTACTATAGTTTACTATATATAACTCACTCTCAGAGTTCAGCAAACGTATCATTACTTTGTAATTAATTATTCATCACACAACCAGTTAATTAATTATTGTGCAATTAAAATCACATAATTGAATTCAACAGTTACAATGATTTAATTGTCCTATAAGCTAAAATTACAAGTACAATTACATACGTTATATATAGTATTTTATTTACAATCATACACGTAATGTTGGCATTTCCGACTTTTTAAAATTTTGGAAGTGTGACTTTGTTCACGTTTACTTCCCGCCCTCTATTACTGCCCTCATTTCCCAACCTCAATGTCAATCACAAAACTGTCAACTCGATATGTCAAAACTTTATCGGAATTTTATCACAAATAATTATTAATTGTATTCTTGTAAATAAAATGAATTGTTACATTAGAATTATTGGAAGCTTGAATCCATGTAGATAGACCGCCCTGATATTGCTGATATGATGATATAGTGATTTCTTGTCGTTCTCCACTCGAAGTAAGATATCCGGATTGGTACGGGAGGACAGTTTCCCTTAGTTCCAGTGGAGTGCAGTCCTTGAAGACTTTACTACTCAACATTTCTTTTATAATCTATTCACCGAAAAAACTTACGTACAACGGTGGACTTTTTAAAGTGGACACCTTTTAGTTGCTATAGTATTTTTTTTATTTTTATGTATTGTAAATATGGTTTCAATTAGTGGCGTTTCAGTCAGTTGTGTCACTTTGACTTATACCAATGTAATGTACTAAGTACTTGTTACACAGGGTACATTAGGTGTCCACCTTGGGGAGTCCACCATAGTACATTTATTTGACGTTTACGCTAGAATATCACAAATCTGGACAATTCAATATGTCAAAACTTTCACCGGAGTTTTTATTACAATAATATATAATAATTATGGTTGTAAATAAAATAGTATACAAACCTTGGTGAAAAGTTTAATTCCTGTCTCGAGATAAAGTTAATTACTTAATCTCTCGACAGTAATGAAACACTTTCCACCTCGGTTTGTAATATACTATAATCATACTTATTTATGTTGTGAAAGGCTATTTAAATTTGTAAATAGTTTTATAAAATCAAAAACTAGTAATTATAATTTATTAAACTATATATAATTTTAACCAAAACAAACTGTGTGATAGAGTTATAAAAGTAATGACGTATAATATTAGGTTTTGCATAACATTTTCTTCTAGGTCATCGATTATAATTTAAATTAGTCTTCAGTATTACATGTTATTCATATATCTGGTCCGAATATCTATTAGTGTTAAGAGTAACAGTAATCTCATGGAAAAAAATTAAAATTAAAAGTGTTGAAAATTATAAACACTGTTTTTCGATATGACAAAAAATGTACTTCCGGTAGGAATATCGAAAACCTTTTTTCCTAAAATTAACTTCTTTGTTGTTTTGTATTCTTTAGAAATTTGTTTAAACCTAGGTGTTGACCAAATATTAGTAAATTTTGAGTAAACAACTACTTCCGGTCTACCGATTTTACTGAAAATCTTATCAGATCCCAGGAGGAAGATTGTGGTCGTACATATAAACTTTGGTATTGATAGTTGTAGTTGAAGTAGTGATTAAAATACTCGTAGTACACAAAACGTACAAAATTGATTAACAACATCCTCATAAACGACAATTTATAAAAGTTTATGAATCTACTAAATTAAGTATAAATTATGTAATTAGATAGATACAGGTTTCTTCTTATAAAAGATATGTAAGTTCTACTCATTATGGGCACGCTGCATTCAAAATATACTAAAGCATCGTCCTTGCGCTTCAAAACAAGCATTTAAAACTAATGCAAACATCTCTGTCACAACTGTCCACTGCCATTCGGGTGTATATATTGTGTGCAGCAAATGTACGAAAACATTGATGCCAATAGAATATGCTCTATTTAAAATGTACATACATGAAAAAAAATTATACATCTTCACCACAATCACGATACATTTTTACATGTACATACATAAAAATAAGCTTTATATGTTGTAAAGTACTGTGATGAACATTTTCAATTTCCAGATTTTTGCATTGTCCCGATGTTTTGATGTCCTTTCATATCGAAGAAGTAGATTTTGCAAACATCTTTCTGTCTCTCGCTGGCCACGATAGCGACTGAAGGTGAAGATATCAATTAAACCGATATTAGTAGTTTATTTCGGAGAAAAAATAAAACATTTGCAATATTTCGCTAACTACTAGATTTACACAATATCTAAAGAATACAAATGTACTCAGAAGTACATTTTAGAAACAAGTTTTAATTTTTTTTTAAATACCTAGCAAAAGTTGGCATTATCGAAAACATTATAGCAAATATCTCAGAAATTATGTATTCTATTGAGACTTACTACAAACCCAAAGGTATTTAGATTGCATTTGGAATAATTTTTAAAATTTAAGATTGACATGATTCTATTGTGTATAAGAAGTGTAATATTCATGGTAAAAAAAAGAATTAGTAAAATAATCATAAAAGTAGGTATTTTTCAGTCATACAAGTTACTTTGTAAGCATACTTAATTTAGTAAATCTAGAGAAGGTATAATATTTTTTTCAAGTTTTATATAGCTAATTAATACAATACATATAATTTTTTATGTATAGATAAATAGAAAAGTAAAATTTGTTGAACAAAATGTTTTGTAAGTAGTGATTGAAAATAAGGTTGGCAATAGATCATTACATTTCTACTGATATAGATACTAAGTTGGTGTAAGAAATAAATAATTTCTAGTATGAATAGAAATAAGAAAGCTATATAACACCAGCACCTCATTTTTATAATATAACCTAGTGCTCATTCCATCACTTAAATCGGTGCTCAAATTTATAAGTAATTTCTCATTAACATTATTATCATTATAAAGCGAAATTGTTTTCTCTTTCTTTTTATTATCATGGTTTTATATTGACTTCAATATGATCAATGATTATAAAAATGTAAGAAAGTCAAGGGAATTGAAATACTTCATTTGGCAACATTACTGTCGATACAGGTACTTTCTTTCAATACTTGTATCAGTCCTAACGAGTATCGATAGAAATGTTTGAATTGAATGAAAACCATCCAGTATTTACTTGGATCGAATGACCTCTGCGAACATGTCTAGCATGCATATATATATATATATTGTAGTGAATTCTTTGACTGTAAGATAACTCAGATTCATGGTTGTTGTTGTTGACTGAAACATATAAAAGAGAAAGTCTTAAATTAAGTTTTACACGTTAATTTGAATACTTCCTCTAGCTAGGTTATGTTGACATCATTAGTACATATTGCTGTGACTCTTGCAAATTTATATATAAATGAAATAAATTTAATTTATTTAATCAATGTGTAATTGAGAGTCAAGCACGCATCCCAGTGCTAGGCCTTATGCTAGACTGAGATACAATGAATTTTCTGCTGAAAAGTAGGTTAAGCAAAACCTTTACATATAACCAGCTCAGTTTAAAATAAATAATTCTCTCAGGGGCAGAAAATATAAGTAGATTCTCCAAACGATTCTCCTGCTCTTTAATTATCTCCAGGTCAGGTAAAGAAAATAAAATGCCAAATAAATCTTAACATCTAATTTATTAAAAATAATTTTAAACGAATTCAAAAGTTTTAATATACAAATATTTACATACAAAGAATCAATAATTCAATCATTATTCAAATTGATACATCATAATCAATAAAATATTATAAGAAATAAAAATAAATGAAGTCATAATGTCGTGAAAAGCCTATGTCTAAAGAAAAATGTGAACGTGATTATTATGAATTATATTTGTTATAGATACATGTAAACAATCAAAAATAAAATAAATTACACATGATGGATTGTACTGGAATATAAATAACCAAAAATTTTGCGCGATCTACTATTTGCTAACAAAATATAAACATTAAGGATATGGCTTTGCCCTAATTAGTCCTGTCCGGCGCCTTTTCTCGCTCCCAACACAGTACCATCAGATAGCAAATTCACACAGATGAGTATCCCAAAGTTCCACCCTACGAGTATGTCTTTTTCAACTCGTCGGACGCAACCCGAACATACATCACAATGTGCTCACTCCTTAAGGAATATATATATATAAATAAAATTTATAGAAATAAAATAATGTTTTTGCATATTCAATAGACTAACTCAGCCCTGATTAGTTCTGCCTGGTGCCTTTTCTCGCTCCCAAACGCAGTACCACCAAGACCAATTCGTGTCTTTCAAATTCACCAGGACTCCATGCTATGAATTAGATAACGACATAATTCATTTCACACATTCCTGATATATTATTCAACACGTTAATATTGAACACCCAAATACAACAAAAATATACTTGATACACATATAAAAAGAAATAATATATACATTAAAAATAAACTTTACCTTTCTCGTGAAATTCCAATACAAAAACACCACTACAAACAAAGAATTTGATACGCCACTATACACACATTTATAACAAATACTATCTAATCACCTTAACTCTTCGTACATGGTTTCAAATTCATCCATAATAAATTTCAAACTTGTTCACTTATATAAATCCTATATACACATAAAAGAAAATTATTAATTTCAAATCCCTTTCGAAGGATAAATAAATTTAAAAGAAAAGTAAATTATACGAAAATGAAATGATTATGCTATCCAAAGTTATCATTACAATTACTAGAAAAGTTTTGTCATAATGTATGGCATAGTACCCCTACATGCAAAACAAAACACTCTAGGAAAAGAAAATAAAATGAAATTAAATAAATTCAAGATCCAAATTCATAAGTAAAATTATTTCATACATAATTATTTATACAAGAATAACTACAAATCTCAATGTAATACACGTTGCATGTTATCCGAGAAAATATTACAAGTGTTGAATCTTGTTAAAAATTTTATAAGTGTCGAAAATCTCAAAAATTATTCTAAGTCCGGATTTAAAAGTAATCCTTTTAAAAGAGGAGGAAGTGGTTTATCACCTACTTTTAGATTAGTTAAAGAGAGCGGTTTGCACCAGCTATCCCGGAAATTTTATCCGTCCGCTCTTTTATGCCTAATTTTCTTTATAAAAACATACGGCAACTTTCGGCATACACGAATCCACCTCCAAAATTGTATATCGACGGTGCTGCTCTTATCGGTCACTTGGGGAAACAGCGTATTAATAATCCTTGAAAAAGGTAAACAAACATGTGAATATAAATTCGTCTATACGTTTATGACTCATACGTGCATCTGACGAATAATGTTGTTTTTCACCGGCCATACGGTCGACCTCCGTGCGAGAAACACTTGCTCGTTCCTTTTCACGTAACATTTAATGCGTCTTTTAATATTATGACTTTATAAAAATTTTACTAAGATTCTTTTATTGTTTTACTTAAATAAAAAAATAAAATTTTCGCAAATTATTGATATAGTGAATATTTACATACACATTATGATAAAAATGAATAAAATAAAATTAATTTAAATAAAATCTTAAAGTGATCTTGATTATACTTATTTATTTACATATTATTATTTATTCAAGATCACTGCAATATGTTGAGTGAATATTTGTTTTCTTTGCCTGTGCATTATCCATATAGAACCTTGTTATCTATATTAATTTGTTCTGAATTTCCTTGGTCATTTTTATATTGGTATACTGATTTCCTAAAAAATAAAAACACATAAATTAATATTCTTTGTTTACGTCAAATTATTTAAATGTTAAGAGTCCTCTAGTTATGAGTAGCGAGAAACTGCAAGTATGCAGAAGGGCGTATATACATCTTAGTACATCTCAAAGTAAGGGGTACAAGCTGATTACAAGTGGTTCAACGTCTATACGAATAGATGTCCCCTCGGTAGTCAGATGTAGATCTAAAATCACAGAATAATAAAAGAAAAGAAATCAAAAAAACGGTTTGGGAGGGTATTTAAAGAGAAATAAATATAAGGTCAGACAATGACATATAGAGTGAAAATATCATTTCCCCTAAATCATTTTGAAATCACTTTATTATTAATAAATTAATTTAGTCATGTTATGAACCAACAGGCATGATATCCTACTTTGTACATGACAGTATTCTGTATTAATATAGATATAGAATGGTCAATAACATTGATTTCTTATGTATTATCATACGTTTCATATTTATTAAAATCAAAATACGTTTTATGAATTGGTCAATTTATGGATATGACAGTGATTTAAATGCTGTTACTTAATATCGTTAAATATCAGAGATAAAGGAACAATTTGGAAATGTGAAGATTATGTGTTCATATTGTAGGGTATGTGTTATTAGAATTTGTATAAATGTAATTGAAATAGAATTATTTTCATTTTGTAATATAATGGGAATGATATACAAGTATGCCTTGAAAATTATGAAAACAAAG
Source organism: Amphimallon solstitiale (assembly GCA_963170755.1). Classification (NCBI taxonomy): domain Eukaryota; kingdom Metazoa; phylum Arthropoda; class Insecta; order Coleoptera; family Scarabaeidae; genus Amphimallon; species Amphimallon solstitiale. Next base: position 168,860,297 of record OY720675.1, on the reverse strand, counting down.
GAAGGTGAGATGCCATAAAAAAGAAATGGTGGAAGCATCATTGTGATGTAGAAGAAAATTCTAAATTTCATCATAAATTAATAAACAGATGTATGTACCTTGATAAATAATAGTCCAGAAGTATTAGTGCAGTAATGCGAAAGCGAAAATAAATTGTTTTCGTTGTGTGAAAGAATATATGCAGTACTACTAGTGAAAACTTCATCGGACCCATCGAACATCATTAGATTTGGAGTAGAAGTTTGCTTTCCAGTATCCAGAGAAGAACAGGATATTCAATAACCATATCTATAAATTCATCAGGATTTGGAACTAATTTTAAATCAAGCTACAAGGTAAAAAAATATATAAAAATAGACATGTATAAATTCTTAAACGATCAAAAATAAGCTTATAAGAAGTACTTCATATTGATAGACATTTAGAGGCATACTTACACTCGTGGAAAAATGCGAGGAAACAGATATATCTTCTCTTCAATAAAGTTCAAAATTAAAATTTAATCTTTTTAGAAAATTGTTGACCGTTATATTATTTTTTTTTGAAGCCATGTTATATTTTTTTAAAGATTTCACTTTAACAGATAATGTATGTATTTACGTAGAATAAAATTTCTTAATACCTTATCAGTGTATCATACTGATCTTAAATAAGTTAAATAAATATGATTTTTGATATGAAAACTTGTCGAATTAATTAAAATTCTTCAATAAGTATAACACTTTAACGTATTAAGAAATTATAGGTAATTTTAATAATGTTACCAATATGTAACAATTAAGTCTCGAAGCTTCAAGACAAGAATGTTTTTCAGTGTAAAATATGAATAGTGATTTTTGTATTTAGAAGTTGTTCCCACATTTGACATCCAGTATCAAAATAAATAACCTATAATTTTTGAATTAAAACCTGAAGTTTATTCTTTTAAATACTTAGAAACTTTGAAAGTAAATGTAATAGAGCAAATAATATAGATGACGAATGCACACTATCACACGGAGGATACCTATTAAAAATAGTAGAACCCACACCCTCATTGAGATTGTATTAGTAAATGTGCTAAAATAATTTATTACATAAAATAGCATAATATATATATATATATATATTATGCTATTTTATTATTATAAATTATTTAGCATAGGTACTTATTAATACAATCTCAATGAGGGTGTGGGTTCAATTTTATTTAATAGGTATCCTCCAGTGATAGTGTAAATCCATCCTATGTATTATTTGCTCTATTACATTTATTTCCAAAGATTCTAATTATTTAAAAGAATAAACTTCAGATTTTTAATTAAAAAATTATAGGTTATTTATTTTGATAACGAATGTCAAGTATGGGAACAACTTGCAAATACAAAAATCACTGTTCATATTTTACATTGAAACACATTCTTGTCTTGAAGCTTCGAGACTTTTAATTATTACATATTGGTATCATTATTGAAATATACATCTAATTTCTTAATACGTTAAAGTATTATTACTTATAGTAGAATTTTTCATTAATTCGACAAGTTATTCATATCAATTTTCATATTTACTTAACTTACTTAAGGTCATTAAGATATACTGTTAATGTATTAAGAAATTTTATTCTATGTAAATACATACATTATTTGTTAAAGTGAACTTTTTAAAAAAAAATTACATGGCTTCGAAAGCATATAACGGTCAACAATTTTCTAAAAAAGGGAATTAAATTTTGATTTTAATTCTTACTGAAGAGAAGATATTGCTGATTCCTCGCATTTTTTACGAGTGTAAGTATGCCTCTAAATGTCTATCAATATGAAGTACTTCTTTCTTATAAGCTTATATTTAATTGGTTAAGTATCTATACATGTATATTTTTATATATTTTTTTACCTTGTAGCTTGGTTTAAAAATTAGTTCCAAATCCTGATGGTTATTTATAGATGTGATTACTGAATATTCTGTTCTTCAATTGACACAGGAAAGCAAACTCTTACTCCTAATCTGAAGATGATCGATGGGTCCGCTGAAGTTTTCACAAGTAGAACTGCATTTATTATTTCACACGACGTGAACAATTTTATTTTCACTTTCGAATTACTGCACTAATATTACTAAGGTACATACATCTGTTTATTTATTTATGATAAAATTTAGAATTTTTATCTCCATCAAAAATGATGCCTCCACCTTAATTTCTGGCATCCCTCTCCTTCCTTTGTTTTACTAATTTTCCAAGGCATACTTGTATCTCATTCCCATTATATTACAATATGAAAATAATTATATTTTAATTACATTGATATTAATTCTAATCACACATACCCTATAATACGAACACATAATTATCATATTCGCAAATTGCTCCATTATTCCTGATATTTAACGATATTAAGTAACAGCATTTAACATATCCACAATTAAACAAATTCATAAAACGTATTTTAACTTTAATAAATATGAAACGTATGTTAATAAATAAGAAATCAATGTTATTGACCATTCTATATTGATATTAATACAGAATACTATCATGTACAAAGTAGAATGTCATACCTGTTGGTTCATAACATGACTAACTTAATTTATTAATAATAAAATGATTTTAAAATTATTTAGGGAAATTATATTTACAACTCTATACGTCACTGGCTGACCTTACATTTATTTCTCTCTAAATACCGCTCTAAACATCTTTTGATTCTTTCATTTTAATTATTCTGTGGTTTTATATTTACATATAGCTATCGAGAGGACACCTATTCGTATAGACGTTGAACTACTTATAATCAGCTTATACCCCTCATACAGAGATGTTATAATGAGCATATACGTCATTATGAATATTTGCAGTTTCTAGCTACTCAAACTAGAGGACTCTAATACATTTAAATATAAGTAATTATTTTTTTACCTAAACAAATATATTAATTTATTTATTTTTATTTTAGGAATTCAGTATACCAATATAAAGACGACCAATGAAATCCAGAACATATTAATATAGATAAAAAGGTTTTATATGGATAATGCACAGGCAAAGAAAACAAATATTCACTCAAAATATGCACTAATGATGTCAACATAACCTAACTATAGGAATTATTCAGTTTAACGTGTAAAACTTAATTTAAGACTTTCTCTTTTATATGTTTCAGACAATAACAACAATGAAGCTGAATTACATCACAGCTAAATAATTCACTACAATATATATACCTATATACATATATATATTTGAAATATCTATTTAAAATAATCCCTTTCATTACAGAAGAAGATGAAACGAGGTAATGTAAATTTAAGAAATTTAAAACAAATTTAAGTAATTATTATCCATGTATGTACTACACAGAAAAGAGAAGACTTTTGAAAGACAAGTACAAAAGTATCTATGTAAACGCCGTATCGATTTTAAATAGTTCGAAAGGCGACCAGTAGAGCTGCAGTTATATGAAGATAAATTCGTCGTATGTACGGCAAAAATCAGGGTATAATAATTTTACTGTGTTATATAATCACGTTTTTAGCTTATGAACACCGATTATATATTCCCAGCGCGAAGTACCTGAGCTTGGCGTGTTTTATGCTTCACTCTTCAAGCGCGAATCAATATTTCACCTAAAAATACCTCTCTTATGCCCGACTATATAATTTTCAACGTTTGAAAGTAGAAAATAATTATCTTGGCATAATAGTTTTTTGATAAGCTAGTCGTAAAAATGGAAATTCCTTTATGTTTGCCGAATTTGAAATATAAAGGCCAATACAATTCAAGACGCAAGTATCTACATTGATCTGTTTTATTCCGATTACGAACTTTATATTTATTCTATAAATTTTATATTCATTTGCTTATGCTATATAATAACGGCAATCGTCAAAGAATTTGGTGAGCGGTGGAAGTAACTGAAATGAAACACAGCTGGCTAATAATTAGTTCTATTGATATAAACTAGAGCGTATTTTTACCGATCAGGGGATGAAGCTGTTCCTGTAAGTCGTTGCGAAAAATATGTTTTACGTGTACTTACAATGTTCTTAAATGTTTTTAAAGTTATTGATGGAACTAGCATATGGAAAAATAAGTTAAATATACGTATATAAGTAGAATTTCATTTGAAAAGTAAGAAAGTGGCACAAATACCAGATCAGAGAAACAAATATCTAACTATGTTTTATTCTGTCTCCGTATTAAGCTCTATTCCATTGCAAGATGGACACTGATATAATGTTTTTAGTGTACCGGCATTGCAAACATCTCCACATTGATTAATATCAACTAAACACCAAAGTAATACTCTATTACATCTAATATTATACTATTTAAAACATATGAGGTCTTCTGATACTAAATAATGGGTTTCTAACCTACTTCCTCATAGTGTGTTGTGTTTCAATAAGTATGTTTGTTGTATCACAATACACTTATTCCTTATAGTCTTATTTTTTAAACATTTTGTAATAATTTAATCTCTTAAATTATATTATTTAAATATTTCTTGTAAGAGTCACTGTATATACGTCTAACTTATTATTCGATTCGTTTTGTAATTATTGAATCATATACGTCTTTTACCTTTTATAATTATTTTAAGATTTTTCTTTTTACACGTGCAAACATGTTAGATTTGTCTATTGTATATTTATATTTATACATGAGAATAATTCATATTGATTCCGCCGTAGTATAACCGTGGGCACTTGTTTTAGGCTCGTTGGTCATCGACAGAACGGTGTAGCCAAGGAATAAGGTGGATAGACCATTGAGAAGACAGACGGCTAATGGCAGCTTAAATGTCAGAAGATCCTCAGGTCTGAGCGACCACAACGGACACCGCCGCGAAGCAGACATTGTCATCCAATCCAAGAATGATAAATGAATATAAGAAAAAGAAGAAAATATCTGGGGTACTTCTGATAATTAAGTTGCAATTTACTGTCTGTCCTCTTGATGTTCTTCCTTTTGTTTCTATCTTCAAGGATATCTCAGCTTATACCTTGGCTATACCGTATTGACGTTGACCAGCGAGTCCCAAACACGTGCCTGAGGTTGCACTACAGCGAAATTACTCAGCATTCTTTTTACGATTTTTATGAATCTCATGCACAGCAGCCGCAATGCATCTTATGTTACGGGGTTTCGTCCAATGAGGCTATGAAACACTCGAAATTACGAAGACATTTTGAAGCCAAGCACATGGAGCATGTTTCTAAAAGCATAGATTTTTTGAAAAATGAAGAACATGAACTGCGAGCTAGTAAAAAAGTATATAAGGAAGGCTGCAACTGGTTGCAATAATTAAAATACAGTGAAAGCATTAATAGCGAAAACGGGGAAACCCCAACAATTGCTGAAGAGCTTATATTACCTGCTGCAAAGAAGCTAAGTTTAATAGCATTGTCAAATGACACTGTTAGGAAGCGAATTGACTATATGTCCGCAAATATTAAAGAAGAATTTATAAAGAAAGGTCGAGTCTTCAGCTAGACGAAAGTAAAGACAGTGAATAATTCTCATCTAGTGTGTTACGTAAGATACGAACATGCATCAGCTATTTTGGAAGATTTACTATTCATGTTCTCCTTGATACATACTACATCTGAAGAAGTGTTTAACAAGGTGAATGAATTCATTACATCCAATTAAATTGATTGGTTAAAATCCATATGAATTAGTACTGACGGCGCAATGTCTGAAAAATGTACTGGACTTATAACACGTATTCGAATTATCAACTCATCCGTAACTTGATATCATTGCTGTATTCATACAGAGAAGTCTTGGTTGTTAAAAAATACCGTATACATTGAAAGAAACCTTCAATGAAACTGTAAAGATTGTTAATTTTATCAAGGGTAGGTAATTAAATTATTCAATATTTTTCACAGAATACTCCCCTGCACATTCACTAAGTGGAATCTCTTCATAACTTTTCCTGGTTATGTAAATTAGCATACTTTCCAGATATCTTTTCTCATATAAACACTCTCAATTTAAGCTTTCAAGGAGTAAATATAACAATTTTTGAGATAGAGGATAAAGTTAAAGCTATGTTAAAAAACTTCAATCAAGATCTATTTATTTCTAAATCTCAACTGTTGTCTTGCAACTACTGAGAAAAACCTGTGTAATGAATTTACAAACTTTCACACAACATATGGAAAGTTCGGCGCAGCTTTTGTGATCATTTTCCTGTACCAGATGCACACAAAAACTGGATAAGAGATTCTTTTACAGTAAATATTTACGAACTTAAAGAAAATAGTTTGATAGAAATATAGACAGATAGAGCAATAAAATTGTTTAAGTGTACGAAATCGACATACATCAGGAAGGCCCCGAAGGTTCTGATGCGGTTCCCCACCACATATTTTTGTGAAGAAGCTTTTCATCTGTTGTATAAGTTAAAAATACGTTGATGAGATTTTTGCAATTATTCCAAGAGATTTTGATTTAGACCAGTTTGTCAATTACATTAATAATCAGTACCCATCTATCAAGTTTACTCATGAAATGGAAATTGAACACACCCTACCCTTTTTGGATTTACTTTTCTCTATTAGGGAGAACAGTTTCAATTTTGACATATATCGAAAAACTACACTCACAGATAATTATATTCATAACACATCGTATACTTCCTTCAGACACAAACAAACTACATTCTTTTTTCTTCTCAATAGACTACAGAACACCCCACTTTCTGAAATAAATTATAATAAAGGGTTATCATATATATGCAAAGTAGCCGCTGAGAACCGTGACGAGAAAAATATAGTAGATCGAAAAAAACGCAAATTAGAGAGGAAAAAATTAATTACCACCAGAACTACACTAGAATCCATAAAAGCATAAAATACATTTTTTTGTAAATTTTGTTTAAATAAAAGATGGGAACATCAAATTTCAAACTTATGTAAAAAATACAACATAATACCTTCATTTGTCAATGAACAGAATACTAAGAGTCTATTACATAACAACATTGAAAAGTTAGACCCTTTAAAATACTCAGGAATATACAAAATCGAATGTAATAATTGCAATAAAGTGTATATTGGGCAGACAAAAAGAAACGCAGAAATTAGAGCATCAGAACATTTGTATCATTTGAAAAATCATAATACTGATAAATCAGCTTTAGCATATCATTTTGTAAACACAGGATATAAATTTTCAATCGATAATGTACAAGTAATCAAAAGAGCTAGACGTACAAATTTAAATATGTGGGAAAGTATTTGTTAAGAACGTTACACATTTTATTTTATTTTATATTATTATTGTTTCTTGCTCTATATATGAATGTTTTTCTTTATTTTTATATGTTATTATATTTTTGTAATGTATGTTTCATTTTTGTTAACTTTTAATTATATTGTCAGTTAATGCATTTTTTACTTACAAATATTGTGAGCATACTTATGCGGAGCAGCTTTCGGACGTAAACAGTCTCAGCGGCCGAGTTTATTGTCTGCCGGCCCGAGTACACGACTATACACCGAAGGCGATGCAAGGCCTCCTATGTATACGTACGGACGGCAGTGTCTGGCATGTGCGTATGTGTAGGGGCCATATAGCTTCTCGAGCTATTCACATGTATATATGCTGCATATCTTATGCTCGAAGTAGAGCGGCCCCGAAATCTCGGCGCACACCGAAAATAAATAAATGTATATTTGAACTGATATTGAGTTTTATTTATGGTACTTTCAAAATAGGAAGTTCCCTTAACATATTGGTCCTTCATAAGTCGGATCGTATACATTGATATACGAAGAAATATTGTTCGTTTATGCAGAGGATACATACGCTTATCGCTTGGTATTTAATACTGGCGCGGGTCTGATCGTACGTACTAGTCCGAAAGAACAGCTTTTTCTGCGGCGGATCTAGGAAATTAGAAGTATTAATAGTCCGCAAAGGCAGGAAATACATAGGCGAGTATCGTACCCAATTCTGCAACGAACTAAAAAGACACGAAGCGTCCAGTGCTCTGGTCCGTTTAAAATAATACGCAAGACGTATACAAATTTAGTGTTCGCTTTCGCAAAGGATACATACGCTGATCACATCATATGCCTAATACTGCGGCGGATCCAATTGAAATATTTGAGTTAGAAATGGAAAATAGTAGAATAAAGGAAACAGAGGAAGGGGCATTGATAACCGTAGAAGACTTACACGAAATAATTAGGAATATCAAGAGAAGAAACCCAGAGGATTAGGTAACCCTGGAAATGTTAAAACCCATTAGACCACAAGGCAAAGAAATGCTAATACATTTTTTCAATAAAGGTTGCAGCAACACTAGAAAAACGATGCATAACGTCGAGAAAAGCGGTAAAGTATTAAGGGATATAAAACAGTGGGGTAAATTTATTTTCTGAAAAGACACTAGGCAGTACAATATTCCTTCACATCTTCGAGTATAATAGAAAGAATTTTTTGAATTACACGTCTATTTCAACGTCACCGTATACATACAGCAACTTCTTCGTAGCTTCTTAATATTAATTTGTGCTTGTTTTAATATAATGAATAATAAAAACTTTACACCACTTTTTTCATATCTCCTGGTTTTGAATTCCAGATTACAGTCACAAAACAGTCTTTCATCTACTTTACAGCTAAGAACAAGGAGGAGGACACACCATGTTCTTAGTAAAGGTCATCCTTAATGGAAAATTGACTCCATTCTGTATTTTGCGTCCAAGAGGAAACTATTGACTTCTCAAAAGAAGGCAAACGTAGTATCGGTCGCTCGCCTGTTCTCTGAAGTGGAATACCGAATAATAATAATATTTTATTGTGTACCCAACAGAAAAAACCAGCAAGGGGAACACTGTAATTTACAATAGATGTCCGGATTGGAAACAAAATAATACAATACATTACACTGAAATAATTCATTTAAGTTTAAGCTACAAAAAAATATCATTGAAATACTTGTTTCCATTACGGCACATTGATGTAGTGGTCTCCTCAGCATGACATTTGTCCTGCACGTGGAAGTAAGAAACGTAACCTGACTTCTGGCAGAAAGCCGTTGCACGTTGAAATGAATAAAACCCAACAGATAGGGCCAGTCAATCCTGTTATGCACTAAACCATGTAAAAAGTTGGCACTAGCAATCTCACGACGTATATCCAGTAGAACAAAATTATGCTCCTTCAACAAAACTGCATGGTCAGTATTTCTACAGGGATAAACTCCACTGGCCTTAAAGCAAAAGAACTTTAAAAAAACGTTTCTGGATGCTCTCCAATTTCAATTTATACCAAATATAAATTGGATGCCAAACAAAAGCAGCGTATTCTAGCTTAGTACGCACGAGCGAAGAACAAAGAAGTTCAATAGTTGCTGCAATAGCAAAATGCCTACTATTTCTAAGAATAAAACCAAGTGTACCAGAGGCAGAAATGCATACATTACTGATATGTTTGGCTATAAATGTCGATCAAATAGCACTCCCAAATCCTTTAACTCCTGCACGCAGGCCAATAATACCTGTCCCCCATGCCATAATCGAAGGCAATGAGTTCCATCCTCCTAGAATACTTCATAACAGGACATTTATTGATATTAAATGCCAAATCATTGTGCTGACACCATTCATAGAGAGTATCCGAATCACACTGTAGACGCAGAGCATCCGAGATAGTATCAATACGACGATAGATTTAGTCAGAGTATGCCAACCCATTACAAGAAAACGATTCCAAGAAGTCGTTAATAAATAGTATAAAAAGCAGAGGGTCCAAATTAGACTCCTGCGGAATGCCTGTGTGGCAGCAAATTCAGCAGATTTGAATCCATTGTAGTACACATTGACTCGTTCCCTAAGATATGATGTCAGAAAACTAACCAGATTGTCATGAAGTCCCAGTGCGTAAAGTTTCCTCAGCAGAATGTCCTGTCTAATAGTGTCAAATGCGCGCGAAAAATCTGCATATATGACATCCATTTGAGAGCGAGAATCAAGAGCGGCACTAACATCTTGGGTGATACAAAGCAGATTACTCGTCGGTTGTTGGAGAGAATTGCAATCGGACGATAATTCCTCAGTTCACTCCAATCACCTTTCTTCAGAACAGGGCTAATTGTAGCTATCTTCCATCTAGTCGGATAAACATTTTTGCGCAGCGCCAGGTTGAAAATAATTTTTAGTGGATATATAATAATAATAATAAAGATGATTTCTGATTAGTCTGTCAGTGGATCAGCTTTTATCTCCTATATCTGATGAGTATTTAGTAAATCAACAGTTAGATGAAATAATAATGCTATAGTATAATGCAACAGTAAATTATACACTAACGGGTTTACGTGGTTATCACAGGCTCAGTAGCATACGATCTAGTAAACCCTGCACTAGTCATCGAGAGAAACAAAACAAATATATATATATATTGAAAAAATGAACAAGCTTTCTTGGCAGTAGCGGCAAATGATTAGCAAATAATAACAAAATGACAATTATCTGTCATCTAATAAAATTACAAGAACAAATATAGAAGGTAAAATCCAATATGTATACGTGAAAATATAAACATATAAGCATAGGACAACCGGTACTATTTATGCACTCCCACCAAAAGGTTTAGGTCTACCATAAACATGTATTTAATGTAACTACATAAATAATAACGAAGCAACTATGTAATTAAAAATTACTAGTACAGCTGTTCATACTATTCATGTGAGCCAATTAGAAAGCCAAGATGAATCTTTGGCGAAATAGCCAATCTCGTCACACAATAATACTAATATGTGTCTAAGATGTAATATAGAATTGTGTAAGTAAATCAAAATATGCAAGTGCTAATATGTGTTGTAGCTACATATGTTTCTACCTCGTTTGGTTTCGTCAGTGTAGCACAACTAAAAAGGTGTATGTTAAAACATTAATATGTGCAGATTAAAAAAATATAATAATAACTACATATTTTTTTAATCTACACAGTTTTAGAATGCACCTGGTAGAAAGTAAAGATAGTATTTACATTACAAATATGCATCTAACTGAAACGAAATTATGCATAAAATATGTTCTTGAATATTTTTACTGAACATATAAAACATAATTTTGAAATATTGTAAGAAATGAAACTACATTTGAAAGAAAATATCAGCGAAGCATGAAATTAAGATCGTAAATTTAAATTTCCATTATCGTTGCTGGCATTTATCACTTAGACAAAATTACATTTGACATCATCTTAACTACGTACGTCATATAGCAGTTAAATGTCCTTAAGCACAATAGAAAATTAAACAAAGGTGGAGAATATCTCCGTACCTCCATTATGTTACGTATTTACATTACTTGATACAATATTCATATATACCAGTTTCAAATGTATTAATGTTAGAAGAGCAATTTCCAAGCACGCTTAAATCAAGCTGATAAATGTTTTTGATTAATTAGTTCAACTGAAGTTATTTTGAGTACACTGCAATACTTCTCCATAATATTCCAAACACTTTTCTATTCTATGCTTTGACTAAATTTGATTAGAATGCATGCACAATTAGATAGCCGTATGAAGAAATAGAGAAAAGAATTGTTATCTATTCAGCAGTTATGCATAATATTCATACAATAAATAAATATTTTAATAAAAACTTAATAAGAAATTATATTGTTTAAATACAGGTATGACAAAATAATAAAGACTACAATATAAAACGTAATGTTAGGTGTAAATCAAACCACTATCTCATTATTGAAATTAAATGTGCTTAACACTCATATTAGTAATTTCTCTAATAATTCGTGTATAATAGATATATTGCTAAACTAGTTCGTCACTAAGATCATATTTAATACCAACGTAAAGTATTAGTAAGCATCACAATAGGTCCAATAATGGGTGGAGACTGTGGCTAAAAATCTGAAATAAAATGCAAAAGGAAAATCCTTTACCACAAAAAATATATATCAAAAAATCTAAATACGTATTTCGGAAAAATCTAGTGTTGCTCGACATATTTTCGATACAGGCCATGGCATGCCTACAGATAGTCTTAGATTAATTAAAAGTGTAAATAATTTTAGTGAATTAGACAGTTACGAAAGTATTTACATACATAGAAATAGAGCTAAGTTAAAGAATTCTGATAATGGACCTGTACCCGAGTCCAGCTTGTACGGATTATTGTAATTTAGGGGATTAGTCTGTCACGGTTTAGAGAACTGTTATAGTTCCGTTAGATTTTAGATTAGAGTAGTATATATAGGGATGTCGTTTCTTAAGAAATCAGTGTTATCCCACTGGTGATTTGGTGAAGAGCATATCTTCTAAGGTTACAACTTAGCCAAAAATACCACGTTTAACACTCTTTTTTGTTTTATACAGATATCTACTGAAGATGGCAACTTAGTTGCCGAAATACGTATTTAGATTTTTTGATATATATTTTTTGTGGTAAGGGATTTTCCTTTTGCATTTTGTATCACAATAGGTATAAACTATTTAATTGCAACAATTCATTGATTGTGAGAATTCAGAAGACTGAAAGCTCTCATGAAAAGACAGATCACCCAGATTTAGGCAAACTATGTACATTCTGTTGCAAATGGCATTTTGTGTGACCCTAAATACTTTAGGTCTCTTACTCGTGACAAGAGAATGTCAAACTTTTGGTCAAATATTCTTTGGACACTAAATGAATGCGTATCCATTGCCGAGTCTTTTCATCAATATTTCCAAACGTGTATTCTGCTCCATTAAATGCTGCAAGTTGTACAAATTCATTAAACGGTGGTCACTACAAAAATGTTGATGTTTTGTCAGAGGGTGACATTGTGTTCTATTGAAAAGTGAATATTTGCCTTACTGTCGGTTATTATCATGTGCTTAGTTTTTTTCAAGTATCAGTCCGTATTTAGGGTTCTTTTATTGAATTTGTCTTGGGGGCCACTCATATTTTTAGATATTAGATTATCCGTATCATGTCTGTTTTTAAGAGTGGTTTTCTGAGCATTTTCTTCCGATTACTTTAGTTCCGTACTTCTTTTTTGTGTGTTGGCATTTACGTTTATACGATTACACTGTATATTGTCTATTACATTGTATTACACCATTGTACTTTTTTGTCCTATATATTGCCAATAAATAAATAAATCATTTCAGCTCAACAATCGGAAATTGTTACCTAAAATTATGAGCACTGCCATTGAATGGCCATGGCATTTTCGCTAATAGATGTGCCATACAATATTTCTATGCGTCATTGAAGCTTTTGTATACTACTTTTGAATTACTCGTGTTTTTAACTACTATACCTGTACATATAAACAGGTTTTTATTTGCCATTTAATCCCTTCTTGTTTCTTGACATATTCGCCTATTTCTCTATTGCGCCTTTGTCATTAAAAATGTTGCTCATTGAACTATTCCACATCTGCATCGGTCTTTATCTATTTTTTGCGTTGTCGACAGCTATAACGTGCTAACTAGTCACTGATTGCTCATTCATTTTTTCTATTTATACAATCTACAATCGATTCAGTTTTCAACTTTGTGTCTTCTTATAACCCTTTGGACATCTCTTAGGGTATTTAACTTCATTCGCCGGAATTTTGCTCTTATGTTTATAGTTTAATATCCATATTTTGCATTGGTAGGTCAATATTGGTCTGTAAATTGTATTATACATGTTAATATTTGCCCGTTTAAAAATTTCTCTTTCAAAAACAAACTCTTCATTTACCGCTTCCGCCATTGCCTTTGTTTTATTCTGATTCTGTTTATTCTATATTCTGTTAAAATGTTGTGCCATATGTTCATGTTGCTTTGCAATTCACTTTCAAATTTAGCCATACCTATCAAATCATGTGCATTTCTTAATTTTCATTGTAAGTGACAATTTTGTCAGTAATTCGTTTAATTATATTGTTTATAGCTTCTGGTTTGTAAAGTGATCTGCATTGGAGTATTCTGCGATATCTTTTTAACCAAGGCTTTAACTATTGGGCAACGATAAAATATGACATATTTGAGGTGTATATATACTCCTTATCCGACCATCGACGTCTGTCGTGTCCAAAATTGTCACATCTATCATTCCATACATTTTACATTCACTTTTTAAAGTTTACGTGAGAACCGACATGTAGCTAAACCACTCTTATTTTTATAATCAATTTATATTAATTAGGTATTTTGCATAATTTTTTAATTTTCCTGGATTCATTTATTATTGCTTTTTTACCGTTATTATTCATTTGATTAATTCATTGTTTTGTGTCTTAAATAAAACCTTTGAAGATACTTGTTGGTTTTTTAATCTTTTTTTTAACAGCGTTATAGACCTTTGAAATACAAGGTGAACTATTTTGGCACATAATCATTATGTCATGATCTACGAGGAAAGAATAGAACAGGAGAGATAATAAACTGGTGGGGGAATGGGTATTATTTAGACGGAAGTTACCACTTTAAAGCAGGTTAGTTATGGCAATATTGACTAATCATAATTTATAATTATATAATATAATATATAATAATTTTGAATAACTTGTCACATATCCGATATGTTTGATTATGTGTTCAGTAGCGTAACATATATATTCTAGGCATGTTTTCTTTTTATATTTTCTTTAATACAGTTAGAATAAATGTTACTATACGAGGGAGCATCAATAAATACCCGTGTTAGGAAAGAAGACGCAAGTTTTTCACAATTTTTTTTTATTTTTCAACGTAATCACCTTTTAGTACAATACACTTTTCCCAACGTTTCTGCCATATCTTTAACCCCTCCAAAAAATACGATTTGTCAAACTCTGCGAAATACGCTTCTGTATCGACGATAACCTCCTCGTTTGAGCTGAATCTTTTTCCCCCGAGCCACGTTTTCATGTTGGGGAACAGAAAGAAGTCGCAGGGAGCCAATTCAGGCGAGTACGGTGGGTGCGGCAGCAATTCGTAGTGCAGTTCATGCAACTTTGCCGCTACAATTCTGGATGAATATGCTGGTGCATTATCGTGGTGAAACAGCACTTTTTTCTTAGCCAAATGGGGCCGCGTCTCCTTCAATTTTATATCGAATCGGTCCAATAATTCACTGTAGTACTGCCCCGTGACCGTTCTTCCTTTCTGCAAAAAGTCCATGAGGATTATTCCGTTGGAATCCCAAAAAATCGTGGCCATGACCTTTCCGGCCGATGGGACCGTCTTTGTCTACTTCGGAGCAGATTCACCCCGAAAAATCCATTGTTTTGACTGTCACTTGGACTCTGGCGTATAATAATGGATCCAGGTTTCATCAACAGTGACGACTCGACGCAAAACTCCTGCGAATTTCTCTTAAAGAGGTCCAAACACTGTTTCGACATTGACAACCGCACCCATCGGGTCGACACCTTTCTCACCGATAACTTATCATGTAAAATATTAATTGCCGTTCCGTACGACACGCCTACGGCCTCTGCCACTTCGCGCACTTTCGTTCGGCGATCAGCGAGAATCATGTCGTGGACCTTTTCAACGATTTCCTCGGTAACCACGTCTGCCGGGCGGCCTGGGCGCTCCTCATCAAAAACAGATGTACGACCACGTTTAAATTCGTTGAACCAATATCTTACGGTTGTCATAGATGGTGAAGGGTCCCCATAGACAGCATCCAACTTCGCTTTTATTTCTTGGCATGTTTTTCCATCCAAAAATAAAAAGCGAATTACGGATCGATATTGCTCTTTTTTCATTTTATCGAGAAACACGAAACACGTGTGATACAACTGGCTGCCAAATAAAAACTAACCTATGAATCAGTCTGAAATTTATTATGGTGTTGTCTGACAGATGGTAGTACACGACGGTAATGCCAACTTCCCTCAGCAGCGCCACCTGTCTTCAAACACGGGTACTTACTGATCTTACCTCGTATTAAAAAGAATAAAAGGATTGAAAAAATAAAGCACTCACGATATTTCTTTAATTATTATTGGACTAAGAACCTATTTTAAATGATTATCGAGAACATACGAAGTGTACATATACACTATACAAAATATTTATGCACGCTTATGCATTACGATGGCCATATTGAGTTACTACTTTGGACAAATATTATTATTAAGGAGACTCTCTCCTGTTCTATTCAATACTCGTAGTATTGAGCTACGTAGTATTTAGAGCTACACTTCAAATAACTTATATAAAAACAATTTCAAAATTCGGACCGGAAATAACACTTTTACTCTTATTAAGTAGCAGTTTTTTGTCAATTTCTCGCAAACTTTGCATTCTATAATGCTTTATTAAGAACACAAAATTTATCAGAACTGTATTTCGAATAATGTTTGTATAAATAAAATTCAAAATTCGCACAAAAAACTTTTGCTCGGAAGTTTATTAAGAAGGCACAGAATACAAACTTAATTTGGAACAACTTTTCTACATACATTTCGAAAAGCAATTACGTATAAGAAATTGTGGGATGTCCACACCTTATTTTTAATTGTATGTATTAGGCGGCAGTTATTTCGGCGATGTCGGAATTTTGTCCATTCCCCTACTTCAAAACTTTTAAATTAAATAAAAAAAAATTAATCCGTGCCACGGAGTAAAATTTACTGTATTACTAGGTGATCTAATGGACGTTGGCCTGTCCGAATTTCAATAAATTTGTGTGTTCGTTTTGTGAGTTTGTGAAAAGCTATTGGAAATGTGTAAAAAAAAGTAAAAACGAGAAAAAAACGTATTTCTGAGTGATCATTGTATCTATTTACGATTGTGACCATTGTCCATGGATATTCACTTTGAGTAGGAGTATATTCAGAGGTACGCCAATGGGAAATTTTACATGCGAGATGAATTTTATCGTCAGTACATCGCTGAAATGCTGGATATGTGTGATGTGCCTGGAATTTTATCGACTTAGAACCATGCGATTTTGTTAGAAAATTTAAGTCACTATAAAAAGTCATAAGTTCATGTCAATCAAATGATTTATTTTCGTTCATTAAATTTGAATCACAATGAATACTTAGCTTATTTTTATTTCAATTTATTTCGCTACGTGAGCAAATGTCGTTTGATATCTGATTGTCGAATTGTGAGTCAAGCCAATCGGTTACATAGATACATGTTTGACCCGTGCATGCCTGCAGAGTTGAGTTAATAGCCCAAATATACGTAATAAGTTGGGAAAGGTAGTAAGACCATATAAAAAATGATGAAAATGTTCGACCCCGAGATTTTTGCATATGTCCACGTTTTGAAGTTCCCTGATACGGAAAAACTGCGTTTTGCAAACATGTCTTTATGTCTGTTTATGTATGTGTTTGCCCACAATAGCGACCAAACGGCTACAGGTACCAAATACCAAACTTTATATTTTTCCTCTTAAGATGTGATTAGATTTTCAGTAAAATTGATAGATCGGTATACTTCAAAAAAAAAAAAATCTAAATCTACTAATATCTTGTCAACTACTAAATTTCTAAAGAATCCAATTGTACTCAAAACTAGATTTGAGAAAAGAATTATTAAAAAAGTGTTTTGAAATTCCTACCAAAAATATCGAGAAACGTTTTTCTTTGAAAATATCGTGCAAATTATGCATTCTGTACAGATTTATTATAAGTGCAAAAGTATTAAGATCAAGATTTGGAACAATCTTTGTTAAGGGAATTTTAAAACTGGGACCAAAAGTAATACTTCTACTCTTATAAAATAGCAGTTTTTTTGCAAATTTTGCATTCTATACAAATTTATTAAGAATTCAAAAGTTTTAGAGTTAGCGTTATTTTTATATATAACAAACTTATAAATCCCGAGCGGAAGTAACACTTTTACTCTTATCGAATAGCAGTTTTTTGCAAATATTTCTCAAATTATGTTTCTATAGAGATTTATTAAGAGACTATAAGTACTTTGAGCTGAATTTGTTATAATGTCTGCAAAAAAAAAATTCAAAATTCGGACCGGAAGTAACACTTTTACTCAGAGGTTTATTTTATTAAGGAATACAGAATCTAAAGTTTGAAACAACTTCTATCTACAAATTTCGGAACACACATAAGAAGATCGTGTGATGCCCACACCTCATTTTCTTATCGTTTTATCTACTAGATTAAATGCATATTGTCGCTGTACTTTCAGGTAGAGAAGATACTATTACTAGCAACATGTACAGTCCGCCCTGGTATTAAGTAATATTTTTTCTACTTCAAATGTTTTTTTTTTATTGAGTAGAGTTGAATATGTTTTACTTTACAATAATAAATTGAAACGAGCTTTCCTATAGCTGGGATATACACAATTTTCCAAATAGTACAATACAGAATTTCTATCGCTAGAGATGACATGAATAGTCATTAAAATTTAGAAAAATATAACAACGAAATACCTGGCAAACATGAACAGGAACGGACAAAATGACATGGTGTTGTTATTGTACTAGTGTCATTTTCAATGTGTCGAAAGCATAGTGTAACTAGTGCAAACTTTCCGATCAATATAAACCCGCTGATTATTACCCAACATCAGCACAACCGTTTGTAAATAGCTCATACGTTGAACTTGAATAGAGTAACATTCCATTCTGTAGCGGTATATAAATTGAAATTGTTTCCTTATACGATAGAACTATTAGATTACAAGTACTATTACGTCAGCACACTAGTTTTATGTGATACATGTCCCTTATTATTATAAACATTGATGCTAATATAGTCACGAAAGAAAGACATAATCGCTCAAATATGAGTACCATATTTATATACACCAACATTTTTCATACTATTACTGACAGCCTATTGAGTATTGCTTCATTGAACATTAGTTTATCCTTTAAATCCATCTCGATTGGTGTACCAATCACATATTAAATGCAACGTCAAAGATAAACGTCGACAAATATTGAAACACAAATTTTCAATTAATAAATTTTATTAACATCAGAAACGTTAATTCATTGCAAAATTTTGTTAGAGAAATTTGAATTACCAAATTATGTGATCGCCAAAATGCTATGCCATGTTAACTTGATATGAAGATTTGATATACATTCAAGTAGCAGATGTAACATATTTTGCCTGTAGTTTATTTATCATTTGAAGTGAAATATACTTTGCAGTATTTGCTATACTTCAAATCGGCCCACCCGAACTTAATCTTACCTAGTAATCTCTAACCCGAACTACACCCAAAAATGTTCTGCTGACACGCTCGATAATCCTTAGCTCGAACTGCACCAAAGGGTATTAAGGGTTAAATTGAACTGCATTCTATTACACATTTATTTATAATTTAATAGTATATTACATACCGAGATGGAAAGTGTTTCATTACTGTCGAGAGATTAAGTAGTTAACCGGACGCAAAGCGTCGAGGTTAACTTTATCTCGAGACAGCAATGACACTTTTCATTGAGGTTTGTATACTATTTTATTTACAACCATAATTATTATATTTATTTGTAATAAAAATTCCGCTAAAAGTTTTGACGTATTGAGTTGTCAGATTTGTGATGGTCTAGCGTAAACGTCAAATAAATGTCCCTACGTCTGTCTTTTCGGTGAATAGATTATAAAAGAAATGCTGAGTAGTAAAGTCTTCAAGGACTGCACTCCACTGGAACTGAGGGAAACTGGCCTCCCGTAGCAATCCCGGTATCTTAGCCCGAATGGAGAAGGACAAGAAATCACAATATCATAATATCAGCAATAGCAGGGCGGTTGGTCTATCTACATAGATTCAAGCTTCCAATAATTCTAATGTAACAATTAATTTTAATAAATAAGTTCTTGTTTGGCTTGTTAATTAAAATGTGGTTGAAAGCCTTTTTAATGTATTATCAAAAATAAGGATAAACTAACATTTGATTGATATTGAGGTTGAGAAATGAGGGCGGGAAGTAAACGTGAATAAAGTAACTCTTCCAAACTTTTAAAAAGTCAGAAATGCCAACATTACGAGTATGGTTGTAAATAAAAGTATTTTACAAAAGTTTTAATAAAATAAAATAAAATAACTGCATTCTATTACACATTTATTTTTAATGTCAAAATATTTTACAAAGGTTTTACTACAATAAAATAAAATAACTGGTAAGATTGATGTTATTTCTTATATACTTTACATCCGTGGATGTGAGCATATTTAACCCATCTACATTAATTTCACTTATTATTAATTTAGCCGGCTTTTCAGAATTTTTTTCTATCGCTTTCCTTTTAACGGCGTTGCTTATTTTATGACAATGATAAACACTGTCACTTACTGAATAATGATTATGATTTCCACACATTTTTGAAAATATCACATTTTCACTTATGGTACAAAGTCTACACTACACTGTCTATTGAATATTTTAGCTCATCGTGTTTTATTTCTATACATGGGTGTTCCAGCGAAGGGAAAAAGTTCAATATTCGCACCTATCTAATAATGTAGATATAAAAAAATTTGTAATACAGAAACTGTAAAAAATCATGAACTCTACAATTTAATATTACTTCAATTTTTGATAAGTGTTCGACAACGACGAACCAATACACACTTATGATTTTTAAAATAGACTGCAACGCATTTTTTTTACATTTTATGATATCTTTTTAAGATCCGATAAATCAACATCAATTTGTGTTAGTCGTTTTCAACTGTTTCTCAGGTATAGCGTTTTTTGTAAAAAAATGTATAACTGTTCAAAAATTAGAGACGTATTATGGGCTTAATTAGTAGTAGTAATCTTTTCACTACGTGGGTTTAACTCTTTGCTGCATATGGGATTGCAACTTGAACCACCAACTTCGAGCAAGTGGTAACACATCGGTCCACAAAATGGACCACCTACAAAATCATTTATATCTAGCTGCACAACACAAATTATGGGCTACATATCCCTACTTCCTTTTAACAGTATTTGCATGAACGGAGAATACTAACACGCTTGAGTTCTTTCTAATAGAAAAGTACTCGTGGTAAACAGTTGCAAGGGTGTGGTTACTGATTCAATATTGAAGAAAAATTGAGGTTAGTGTTTGAGAATATTATTGTATCATTAAAACCGTTTATTTACATCTGTGGTTGGTGTTTGTTATGTATATAGTCAACAGTTATTTAAAATTAGTTACAATTTTTCTTTTTTTGCGAGTCTAAATTTTGAACCATTATGCAGCTAAGCACGATTTAATCTGAAATTTATTTTTACAGGTTGACTCTAAAATGGGTTCCAATAATGTTATTAAGTTAGACACATTAAATTCTGATGAAGCATATACTTTGATAGATAATATTGATGATGCTGAGTATATACCGAGTGGCTTAGAATCGGACATTGGCAACGTAGATGGAGAAAAAAATTATACTGATGAACCAAGGGATATTGATGAGATTATCACTGATCCTAAAATTCCGAAGATGACCTGCCGTTATCTGCATTTGTAAATGACAACCAAGTGCAAGGTGGTAGTCTAACTTGGCCAATAGGCAATATTCATTTGATAAGACCTTAATCAGTTAATATCTAATATCTGTGCTGAATAAGCTCACCAGCTTTCTAATAAAGGACGAAGTTCACTAAAACAATATATTCCCAAAAAAACAATCAAACGAGGCTATAAAGTTTGGGCCTTAGCTGATAGTAAGGGTTATCTATATGATTTCGATATTTACACTGGGAAAACAAAAGACTAGGTAGAACATGGATTAGGAGAAAGGGTAGTGTTACATTTAATGGAGGGGTTGGAATACAAACAGCATCTTTTATTTTTTGATAACTATTTCACTACTTATAATTTAATAAAGGAATTGACGGAAAAGGGCGTAAATGCTTGTGGTACCGTAATGAAAAATCGCAAAAACTTACCTAAGCTGAAAGAAGACAAATCTCTACAACAAGGGGAACATGACTATAACATAAGCAGTGATGGAATAAGCTTCCTCAAACGGAAGGACAAACGAACAGTTCACTGGCTTTCAAATTTTCACGATCCACAATCAACAAACGAAGTGAAAAGGCGAAATAAAGACGACTCATCAAAACAAATTCCATGTCCGAATGCTCTAACAGATTATAATAAAAATATGAATTGTGTGGATAGATTCGATCAACTTAAATCCACTTGTGAAATCGATAGGAAAAGCAAGAGATGGTACATGAGAATATTTTGGCATTTTATAGACTGCGCCGTCGTAAACAGTTATATATTATATAAACTAAAGAAATTGCTACCTATGACTCTTAAGGACTTCAGACGAAAAGTCATAGATGGTTTGTTGGCAGAGATGCTAGTAGAAGTAAAAACAAAACGAAAAAATGATGGGGGGTCTATTCAGAAGAGAAGTCGTAAGGTGCCTTCAGAAGTTAGATTTACATCTTCATCTCATCAACCCGTTCGATCTACCCACAGAAGATGTGCGCTTTTCAGTACCGAGGCAAATCCAATGCGATCCGATTGGGCATGTAGTATATGTGAGGATGCGATGTGTCTTGGAAAAAACAAAGATTGTTTTCAAAAATATCAGGGTAGTAATAATAATGATTCAAATCAATTAACATTTGCCTGATTGTGGAAAACAATATTAGTAAATATTGCTGAAGACTGCACTATGCTATTAAATATGGACCACCTCGTAAAGGTCATTTTCCCAATATTTTTTATATATTTTTTGTACTATAAAACTGTATTTTGTTTCTATGTCATAGATTAAACTTTAAAAAATAACCTTTTTTGTATTTTAATTTTTCGTGCAGCAAGGGTCTGGAAATTGTATCAAATCTCGTGCAGCAAAGAGTTAATGTATAAGAACAACACAGAAATGTTTATAATAGTTAAGGGTACTGAAAAGTACTAAAAATGTACTTTTTAAAAATACCTACTTCCTCGCGTCTGTGAGAGATATTGAATAAGTTATTGAAGGTTATGTTTGAGTTAACGCGATTACGACTTATTATTTAGAAACATGAGTTGCCATGAATTCGAAAAAGTTACTTATAATAATATTTTCTACTTACAAGTATGAAATTTTCACTAAAATTTGAAAGTGCATTAAGCGATAGGCTTGATATTTCATGATTTAGCAATACAAAAGTCGCTGTTACTTTGTGTTAAAGATTGAGTAAACCTTCAATTTACGTTTACAACTTTAGTTGAAAGAGAAAATGGTGATTACGACTACATAAATTTACTTTACAGCAAATAAGAAATATTTAAAATTTGCGTTAATATATAGGACATATATTTGGCGGGAAATAAATTGAAATTATTTACTGGCTTAGAAAATGTACAGGCATATAGGGTGAATTCGTCACTGGTCGGCCTTTTTTGATGAACGTCAACTTTCAGCTTTAATAACTATATATAATAAATTGAGGCGCTCCATATTATATTAAAAATTTATTCTTGAGAGTGAAACAATTATATTTAATTACGGTATGAGTAAGACAGAGAATTTTTAGGATGAAGCATACTTTTTTCTTTTTGGATTCCTTCGAAAAAGAACATATTTGGCAGTAGTCGGCCACTTACACGTCGATAGTCGGCCATTGGTACACCAGTTGTCGGCCTAGTCAATTTTCACCAGGCCCGTATAAACTTTTTGTGCCCTCATATTAATCGTTCCTTTTTGTTTTGTTTTTGTCTTTTTAATGAAAGTTAGTAAGTAAAAGGGTGAAATCAGTAAATAAAAAATAAATGTATATTCCGCTAAATAAGTAAGTGTATGAAACCAAAAACAAATTCTCTATAAATAGGGTAACAAAAAAATACTAAATCTATAATAGTCATATAAATAAATAAAAACAATATTATTTTCTGATTTACAAGAGATATAAATGAACTCTTGAGGAAAGAACTGAATAACTAGATATGTAAATCTGTCATTGTAATTGTAAATACAAAAATTCAATACTTAATGCAGAAATTCAATACTTAATTATTCATTGTCAGTAGAAATCGCAGGAGAAATCTTGATTTTTAACATCTTCATATGAGTGCCTAGAAGCTTAGTATAATTTAAATGAAACCACCTTGCGCAAGTATAACATCCAACATTTTCGTCACCTTCATCTTCGGCATCACTGTACAATCCTTCTTCGCAGACACCGCACTCCTGCTTCGCTTCTGCTAGTTGCACGTTTAGTTCTTGGTTTCTTTTTATTTTGGTAAGAACTTTTTTCTTCGATATTGTGTTCTTTTTGGTTTCAGATTCATTTCCTTTCCATTTTTTCATTTTTCTTTCTCCTCTTTCTATCTTTCTCAGTCAATATAATAAGCTCTCAATACTTTGGCAGATATGGGGCTCGTGGATGGTTCCGACTTGGGTTTCATAGATTGTTCTAGTATTTTGGATACTTCAAATGCTTTATGAATATATTTACGGATGGTTGGTCTGAGCTAAGTTTTCCCTCTAATTTTACTTGTCCACTTTTTCTTTATTCAGTTTTTCTTCATCTAATTGTTTGTTTTCCAAATTTTCTTCCTCTAATTTTTCCTCAGTTAAATTTTCTTTTCCAATTTTCTTTTAGTTTTTTTTTCTATTTTCAATACTTCTTAATTCAGGTTTTCTTCGTCTAATTATCCATTCGGCTACTTTTTTTTCACTTTCCACACTCCAATATGGTGGACCCACTATTCGTGGCTTGTTGGCAGCTCGTTCCTTGAACCGGTCTTGTAGTGTTGCTCGAGAAATATCGAAATGTCTGCAAGATACTTGGATTTTTTAATCATTTTGTACTGCTTCCAACGCCTTTTGCATATTATCCTCACAATATGCAAAGAATATTCATTTTTGGTAGTTTGCCATCTTCCGAAGATGAGTGATTTCAGATTTTTGGTCCGAAAATAGCACTGAAAACAACATATAATCTAATGACCGACAAATGGCAAAAAGAGCATTGACGTCTATGCTAGCGGTCGGCCATTGATTTCAATGTTGCAAAACATTTTAATTATTGACTGTGCCCACGCCCGATTACTGGTGTTGAGAATCAGTGTGTAAAGCTGTATATGATTGCGAATGATACGAACATGTATCTGAATAGGTAAGTACAAATAAGATGAAAAAAAAATTAATAATCTGCTAGTGGTCGGCCTGGGGCCTACTACTGGATACTGGAGTAAATCTTTGTACCAGTGACTGGCCGTGCCTTTTTTAACTTCGACGTTAATAAATCAGGCCTTTTTGGTCGAATAGAAGTTATTTCAATCTCTGTTCATTACCGAAAACCCACCGGAACGGGTTTAATAATAATAAATAAAATTTGACTTACTTATTTACTTATACAGGGTCCGGCAAAGAAGCGGGGACAGAAGATTACATGCTTATTTGAAAGTTAGTCAAATATTTAGTCATCATATCTTCTTGCGCGCCATCTAGCGCACATTTTAAAAATATTTTGGTTTATACAGGGTGTTCCAGATGGAAATGCCAGACTAAAGTTGCTTTTTTTTAAATGGAACACCCTGTAAATTAATAGATAAAATGATCCGCTCTTGAAAGCTGGTTACATCGATATAATGCTGTATGGGTTTAAAGTTGATAGTTTCTGTGTTAATAATTATTTTACTTGATAAATACATTTCAGTAGGCTATTCTGCATAAGGAAAAACAAACGATCCGAAACCAACAGAATAGAATATTTTTTACTAGTATTGAGTTTCGTTGCTACGTGAAATAAATTCTGTAACTGTTCGCGTTATACAGAGTGCTCACAATTTCGCAAAATCGAAGAAATCTCGTAATTTTTAAATAGAACACCTGTATATCAGTTCATTTTTGAATTGTATATTTCACGTCAGAAACATGTAAGACGTTAGTACTTTAAATATGACTAATACTGAACTACTGTCGTTTTTTGTTATGCTTTTGTTAGTTTTTGCAAAAAAGTCAATTTTTTCAAATAGAACACTCTGTATATTATTTCATTTTTGAGTTTCTTATTAAATTTCACATCAAAAACTTTAAAAGTGACTATTACTGAGCTATTGTCTCTTTTTGATATAATTTTGTCAGTTTTGTGGTTTTAATTAGTATAGTATAATACTGACAAAATTATATCAAAAAGAGACAATAGCTCAGTAATAGACACTTTTAAAGTATTAACGTCTTACATGTTTTTGATGTGAAATTTAATAAGAAATTCAAAAATGAAATAATATACAGGGTGTTCTATTTGAAAAAATTGACTTCTTTCCAAAACTAACAAAAGCATTACAAAAAACAATAGTAGCTCAGTATTAGTCACATTTAAAGTATTAATCTCTTACATGTTTCAGATATGAAATTTAATAAGCAATTCAAAAATGAACTGATATACAGGTTGTTCCATTTAAAAATTACGAGATTTCTTCGATTTTGCGGAATTGTGAACATTCTGTATAACGCGAACAGTTACAGAATTTATTTCACGTAGCAACGAAACTCAATACTAGTAAAAAATATTGTATTCTGTTTGTTTCGGATCTTTTGTTTTTCCTTATGCAGAATAGCCTACTGAAATGTATTAATTTATCAAGTAAAATAATTATTAACACAGAAACTATCAACTTTAGACCCATACAGTATTATATCGATGTAATCAGCTTTCAAGCGCGGATCATTTTATCTATTAATATACAGAGTGTTTCATTAAAAAAAAAAGGAACTTTAGTCTGGCATTTCCATCTGGAACATCCTGTATAAACCAAAATATTTTTAAAACGTGCGTTTGATGGCGCGGAAGAACATCCGATGACTAAATATTTGACTAACTTTCAAATAAGCATGTAGTCTTCCGTCCCCGCTTCGTTGCCGGACCCTGTATATTTCCGACTACCTAAGTTTACCACTTTTTAAATATGTATATCGGTGCTCCAATCAACACAGGACACTTGTATTTTGCGCGCGAATTACAGGAATAATATATTTGTATACGGGAATGAGAAATTGATATTTTCACGGTACGAAGACGTAAGATTTCAGATGTGTAGCGAAGTAGCTTAATATTTGCCTAAATTTTAAAATATTTTTGAAAATAGTCACCAGTGGCCGACTACTTAATGGTGGCCAGTTGCAGACAAACTTACCCTACACTTTCTACTATTAACCAAGAAATAGTAACAGCTATGCATCGGTCACGTGAAAGTCAACTTCAAATGTAGACAGAAAAAGTACTTTTGAACCTTTATTAATTTTGGTAATCATTCTTTACTTTAAATGTATTTGTTTTTATGTTTTATACATTTTACACATTAAATTATAGGCCTCTCCTGTTTCATGCCTTTTTTAATTGATTAGGCGGCCACCTATTTATTATAACTGGATGCTGCGGTACATGAAAATACTAATCTATATTACCGATACTATGATTATTCACGATAATTATTTGCCAGTAAAGTAAGTTTGAATACTTGTACTGACAGTTTTCCTTTGGAAACTAAAGATATAAGTGTAAGTTTGGCGTTTTCATGACTTTGAGTGTAATATTTTCAAACTATGCCTAATTTCTGAATGATCAAGCTCGTCAGTTCAACAGTTTTAAAAATTTAATGAAAATTATTTTTTGTGAAATGAAGCTCTTATAAGTGAGTCTTTTCGATTAATTTTAGTTATGCTATGTGTAATTTAAGTCATCGCTACTCATATTTTTAAATTAAATAGTAATAGTTGATGTTTATTTAACTACCGTTACGTTAACGTTTAAAAAAAACCATAAGTTTCTGCTGCTTCGTCATTGTTTAACACTTTGTATAAATGTAAATACTTTTAAACTGTAAAGCTCATGATTGTCTATAATTTATGTGTTAAGGCTGTTTACTATCTGCATTATTAGATACCAATAATAAATTTAGCTCTTCGCTGGGATAGTTGGTACGTGCAATGGTTAAATATATGGAAATAATGAATTTATTATGAAGCAATAACAGAATAAGAACATTCTGGAATTTAATAAACAATACTGATGGTGTACAATGCACATCATTTTTTTTATTTGTGCAAGAATTCAGCCGTATGGTTTTGAAATAAAAGGAAAATTTGTTATATGAATTTAAAATATAATATTGACTAACACACTTCAATAGAATGAGGAAAAGAGGCTTTGTATTTAAATTTGTTTATTTGCACATAAACTGCCGATATATAATTTGGTTGCTGCAGGAAAATGCAGATACCGTTAAACAGCTTTTTCTCAGCAGTCTCTATCAATTACAGGTTACATTATAAATTAATGTTCAAGAAATATTTAAAATGCATGCTTTGGTGCGAATACGTTTTACGTATACGTATTACTGATATAAACTTTTGTTCTGCAATATAATACAGAAAATGATAGTAATATACATAAGTCAGGATTTCAAGTAAAATATCGCGCGCCGGGAATAAAGTAGTAAATATTGCAATAGATGAAGCAAATTAGCATAAAAGCAAAGATATCGAACAGAATATATGCTATATATTCATAGATAAACGAAGGAAGGTGAGGAGGCGCGTAGAATTGTATAGCGCAGATAAGAGCTAATGTAAAAGATACGGGCTTGGCTGTAACTGATCGTTATTACCTTATACGTATACCTGGTACGTAAAAGGTAATATCTTAGCGAAAGCTAAAACAGAACTAATACGTAAATGTACAGCGGGTTAAGATATAAAGAGATGGTCCAAGAAACAAGAGGCTAACAGTTCCGGAAATTCAAAAATATCTACAATATGATATAATTCAAAAGATAAAATATATTTTTGGCCATACGATTACCGAGGATATTGTCCTTCACTTAATTGTTGTTTTGTGATTGTTTATATATTCGAGTTCTAAAAACATGATATCAATTGAAATACTTTCATATTTGTATGAATATCCCATCTTGAAACACTCTCTTTTATAAAAACGAAATGTCAGTCATGCAATGGAAATATATTTTAGTTTTAAAATAAGTTTAGTACTGCATATTTGTTATATTTTAATAATAATACTTAAATAACATTTATGATGCAAGCTAATTAGCCCGCCTGAGCATAACTAATCAAGGAAAATATCTGACAACAAAGTGATATTTTAAAATAAGATAACTTCAAGAAAAAATTGAGACTATTAGTAGAATCTTATGATTATCTATATTATTTTTATAGAAACTTTGAGTGTGTGAGCAAGCTTTGAAGAGGATGGAGATTTAAGGGCTGAAGAAATTAAGTTTACGCTGTAGATATCAATTCCAAATTTTGTATTTACGTGTATAATCTCCCTCTTGAGATCTGATTAGTTTTTCAGTAAAATCGGTAGACCGGAATTAGCAGTTTACTTCGGTGAAAAAATCGAATTTTGCCAATATTTCGTCAAATACTAAGTTTAAACACATTTATAAAGAATTCATATGTACTTAAAATTAAAATTGAGAACAATTTTATTTAAAAAGTTTTTCGAAATTCCTACCCGAAGTAGGTCTTTTACTCTTATCAAAAATCGGTTTTTTGCGAATATTTCGCAAGACAAGCTTTTTAGACAGGTACATTACGGGTATAAAAGTATTTAAAACATACTTTTCAATATCTTTTGTATAAAAAAAATTTCAAAATTCGGACCGGAAGTAACAGTTTTACTCTTACCGAATAGCGATTTTTTGCAAATATGTCGTAAATTATGCATTCTATATATATTTATTAAGAGTACAAAAGTATTTACAGTTTGATTTGCAATATTTTTTGTATACATTAAATTTCAAAATTCGGACTGGAAGTAGCACTTTTACTCTAGCGAGTAGCACTATTTTTCGAATATCTTGCAAAGTATGCATTCTATAGAGATTTATTGAGTTTTGTATAAAAAAATTCTTAAAATTGTATAGTTTGAAACGCTCATACGTATAAGAAAGTCGTGTGGTGGCCACACCTCATTTTTAGTTTGGTGGTAATTACAACGAACAAATTTTGGACGCCGCCATGGATTTACCTTAATCCCTGTAGTTACTAATTTTCATGGAAGCATACGAAGAACAATCTTTCTCAATCTGTAATATTAAATTTCCGATGCTTAACATTTTTTTTGGCGTGTAACAGGAGTATTTAAGGAAAATAATTACAACAAGAGAATATTTCTAAAAGCCGTTGCCATCAAACTACTTTCCGATAATCTAAATACCAAGGAGCAGTCTCGCATTTGCAGTAAAGTGTACAACGGATTGATTGGGTACATCAAAATTAACCCACCACATTAAATTAACAATATACATTTATAAAATAATTTATTTTCATTCTTAATATCTATTTGGACTAACCTCTAATCGTATATCAACCGTCGTAATCGTTGGCCTCACAAAACAAAGTTTCTTTTTATTTTCGTAAAAAGCATATTTGTTCGTATATGACCTTCAGTGTTTTGGAATGTATTTATTTCGCCACTTCGAAAGTAAAATGTTTAACAATCCTTGACAACATGAATGTTATCTTCAATAACAAACACAGGATTTAAATGTAAGTCTTTAATTTTTATATATACAAATTTTTTACTTTAATAAACTGTTAATTATTAGTTTTACATACCGGGTGTATTATGAAAAACCTTTGGTGCTGTAACTTCCTTATATTTTATCTGATTTTAATGAATGATATGTCAAATTAAATCGTTTTTAAAACACTGTAACCAGTTATTAAAAAAAATTTTTTTTTGACATTTCGTTTTTGACAGACAGTAGTTAACTTTTTTTTTTTGAATTGTACTACATAGTTTTTTTTACTTATTCTAATAAAGATTTATTTCCTGAAGACACCTCCATTAAATTGAGTGACAAATTTATTGTTATTAAAAAAAAAAAACTACGAAATTGCAGAAATCAAGCTATCATAGCTTTTAATGACTCAAATGTTCAAAATTGACCCCATTTTGTTCCAGACACATTTGACACCTTCTATTAACTCCAACTGCTGCGTTTAATATAAGATTTGGTGGTATTTCATGACATACTTGTACTATCCTTCTTACTAAATCATCTCTGGTACCAGGTGGAGTCAAATAGACATGATCTTCAATGTAAGACCACAGAAAAAAATCCAGTGGATTCAGATCTGGCGATCGAGCAGGCCATCTAATAGGTCCGTAAGTGCCCATCCATCTGACGCCAAAATAATTATTTAGAAAATCAGTATTCATTCGTGCATTATGGGGTGTGGCACCGTTCTGTTGGAACACTACCCTGTTTAACTCAGCAAGTGGCAACTCATCCAAGTAATCGCCTATTTCATTGCGTAACAAATTAATATATTTTTCTTGGTTTAGATTACCCTCAACAAAAAAAGGCCCTACCAGTCTATCGCCTAAAATGCCACACCATGCACTGAACCAATTTTGAAAATTGTGGTGCACCACAACATGGTTATTTTCACTGCTCAATGGCGATTATTATTTCTGTTGAATACACCATTTTTCCCAAAAGTGCATTCATATGACCACAACACACGACGGAGTGTTTTCACAATTTTATTTATTTTAATAAAAACACTTACAAAGTAAATCTCACAATTGTTATTTAACGACAGATGTTGATTATCTTACTGTCTGTCACGAAGTCTGTAAAGAAACTGATGAACGTGCTGATGAAACACTGAAAACATTGATTTATAATACTTTATGGGCTATATAGTATTGAATGTAAGTGATTTTAAATGGTACACACACTTGCTGGTAATAAAATAAAATAGAGTATTTAAAATGCATTTAAGAAATCTCTGTGTTCGGAAAAAACAGAATAAATTGAACTAAAAAAAAAAACAAACCTGCAATTTTCATACAAGGGTACCGTTGTTTACAGTTTCATATTCAGAAAAAAAAATATATTTGAATAAGTAAAAAAAAATAATATAGTACAATTTAAAAAAACACAGTTTGCTGCTGTCTGTCAAAAACAAAATCTAAAAAAAAAATTCAAAGCGGATTACGTTACAGTGTTTTTAAAACGATTTAGTTCGACGTATAATTTATTACATTCGGATAAAAAATAAAAAAGTTACAGCACGAAAGGTTTTTCATAATACACCCGGTATATGTAAAAACAAAAAATGCTTTCATATTTTTTTAATGTTTAAGTGCAAATTTTAGGATCTTTAATATTAGTATTTTGTTGTCTACACAGATCTGAGGAAGGACTAAATATGTGTCCGAAACGTCATAAAGAGAAATTGTATTTAATTTTAAAACGAATTTTTAAAACTCTTATTCTGTTTTATAAACAGTAAAAATCAAGATTTCTATATATATATATATATATATATATATATATATATATAAATATGTGAGAAGTTTCTTGAATTTAGCGGCGTATTAATTAATTGATGACAATTACTTGCATTATTCAAATGTTAATGATTTTAAGGAAAAGAAACACACCACTCCGAGGACTAACACATATGCATCAGTTTCATTTAACCACTACAACGTGAACACTCGTCAGCTCGGCAACTGTAATGTGTTCGTTTTCCTATCTACCGAAATTTGTATATACAGGGTGTAACAAAATAAGTGTAAAACATTTCAGGGGGTGATTCCTTAGCAAAAAAGAGATAGGGTCTTTCATATAAAAAAACTTCAATGGAGCATCCCTTGTTAAGATACAGCCTCATAAAGGGGGTACATAAAATTTGTTTTACAATTTTTCTCATAAACACTAAAAATGTAATTTATTTCCAATGTAACTTTTTGTCTGATTATTTGTTTACCATTTAAAAATTTATTCCCAATAGCTTGTTTCATTCGAAACAAAAAATGTCTCTTGAATTTTTTGCCCAAAAGTAATCAGTTCGCAGCAAAAAAATATTTTACGAACAACTACAGAGATACATCGTCATAAAACGAAAATGTAAAACTAATTTATTTAGTAGGCCGCTAGTAGTGGTATCACGCTGTCAGTTTGTAAATTTTTGAAATTGAATTAATACTTAATTGTGTGTCGTTGTTTTGTTCGTAATTTGTTAATTTAATAATTCACTTGTTATTAAAATGGCATACACAAATGAGGAAATGGCTGATATGCATTACGTTTACGGTCTGTCGCAGGGGAATGGGTTAGAAGCTTCTAGAAGATATGCTGAAATGTATCCTCAACGGCAGTTTCCTTCGCATAGAATATTTGCCCGACTTCATCAACGATTACGAGAATATGGTTCATTCGACAAAAGAACGCAGGATTGTGGTCGCCATCGAGAAGTTAGAACAACACATCTTGAAGAAGCAGTACTGAATTTGGTTGAAGAACAACCTACTAGCAGTACTAGAAAGATTGCTTTCGAGTAAATTTTATGTACCCCCTTTATGGGGCTGTATCTTAACAAGGGATGCTCCATTGAAGTTTTTTTATATGAAAGACCCTATCTCTTTTTCGCTAAGGAATCACCCCCTGAAATGTTTTACACTTATTTTGTTACACCCTGTATAGTTTCGGGGACGATCTTTGCAAGCTTGAGAGATAATTTCTAATTATTCTCATTTAACGAAGGAACCATATTAACTACTATGTTTTCCTTCTATATATGTGTTTAATATATACGTTAAACACATATAAAATATTAATTATATATAAATATATATACCGGGTGTCCCAGCGTAGCGGTAAAGTCCATTATTGGTATCTAATAATGCAGATAGCGAATAATTTTTAATACAAAAATTATAGATAATCGTCAGCTCTACAATTTAAAAATATTTTCATGTATACAGAGTGTTCAACAACGATGAACCAACACAAACTTATGTTTTTTTAAATGTAATGCTATACATTTTTTTACATTTTGTGATGGCCCTTGAAGGACTGATTAAAATGACATTAACTTGTATTCGTCGATTTTCAACTGTTTCTGAGATATGGCGATTTTTCGTTAAAATTTGTACAACATTTGAAAAGTTGCTATGAAATAACGACTGACGATGAAATACCTATTATGGGCTCAATTGGTAGAGATATCTTTCCAGTACGTGAAATTAATGTTTATTTCGACATATCTACGCATGTTCTTTAGAATTACATACCATTCGCTAAAGTTAAAAATTCTAAAAAAAATTAAATGGAACACCCTGTATATTTATATATCATTGAAAAGTACTTAAAATTTACTAACTAAAAACATATACTTTCTAGTGCCTGTGGGCGATATTGTAAAAGTTACAGGATATTATCTGAATAGCCGTGATTACGATTTAAAAATATGAGTTGCCTTGACTTAATTACACATAGCATAACTAAAATTAAAAGAAAAGAGTTACTTCTAATATTTTCCTTTTACAAGTAAGTAACTTTTATTATAATTTTAAAACTCGTGTAATTAAAAGGTTGGAAGTTAATGAATTAACAATAATTAAAATATCGCAGTCGCCCTGTGTCAAAAAAATGTTTGTAGTCATACTTAGACTAAATTTTAAATTACCTTGAAATTAGAGAAGTCGTATATATATTTATAAGTTGAAAAACATATCGTCAATACAAGTATTTAAATGTATGTTATTGAAAACTTCTATAACTTTCGCAATATCTTGAAGAACATACAAGCATAACAGTAATTATAAGTTTAAGTTATCATATAACAAATTAAAAAATGTTTGGTTTTATAGTATGTTCATATTTTTTAGTATTTGAAATATATAAAATATGGAAACAAAACATTTACGGTAAAACAAAAATTGCGGATTCTTAGTGGCGTAAAAATGCTATTTATAATAGCATTACTCTTAAAAGTAGCTTCATCACAAAACAAAATCTGAGACACAACATTGAGATTGTCATTTATTTTGTGCAATATGATATTATAGAAGGCAACCCTATTTATAAAAACTTTCTTCTGAAGATCTTGATGTAATACAGATAGAATTTAAACTTTATTAAGGTTCTCTTAATAAAGTTTTTGCTCACATCAAGGACCCTAGAATGTTTATGCACGCTTGAATAAGGATTTTCTTGAACGCATAACAAAAGTACCTTTTGTGCATCTGCGTTTTCTACTGCAGCAGTAACACGGAATACGGCCAGTTTCTTCAAATCTTATTAAAATGTTTCGAAAAGCACTCATCGATGGCAGTCCCATATTTGGATATTTTTGGTTGTATATATTTGTGCCAGCAAACAATCATTTTTTTAATACTATTGCTAATTCATGAACTTTCAAACTTTTCATGGCAACTCATATTTTTAAGTCGTAATCGGGTTTAATCAGATATAATATTCTATAACTTTTGCAATATCGCCCACAGGTAGAAAAAAGTACATATTTTTATTTGGTAAATTTTAAGTACTTTTCAATGACATATAAATATACAGGGTGTTCCATTTAATTTTTTTTAGAATTTCTAACTTTAGCGAATGGTATGTAATTCTAAAGAACATGCGTAGATATGTCGAAATAAACATCAATTTCACGTACTGGAAAGATATCTCTACTAATTGAGCCCATAATAAGTACTTCATCGTCAGTCGTTATTTCATAGCAACTTTTTAAATGTTGTACAAATTTTATTGAAAAATCGCCATATCTCAGAAACAGTTAAAAATCGACAAATACAAGATCATGTCATTTTAATCAGCCCTTCAAGGGCTATCACAAAATGTAAAAAAATGAATAGCCTTCCATTTAAAAAAACATAAGTTTGTGTTGGTTCGTCGTTGTCGAACACTCTGTATACATAAAAATATTCTTAAATTGTAGAATTTATAATTGTCTACAATTTATGTATTAAAAATTATTCGCTATCTATATTATTAGATACCAATAATGGACTTTACCGCTACGCTGGGACACCCGGTATATACAGGGTGGGGCACCTCATTTCCGTCGGTTTATATACAAAAAGCGGTCATGTGTTTTGTTTTTATTTTTATTAAAGGTTGTGTAGGTTCATTAGGGGCACGTTTTAAAATTATTTTGAAATATACAGAGTGATCCAAAAAAATTTGGCACACCAAAGTTATGAAAATTTAAATGGAACACCCTGTATATTATGGGATATTTTGATGCTATAGGCTAAATTAAGGCCACTTACTGTTATATTCCCTATACCTAACTCAACTTCTTTTCGAGATATTTCACTATTTTTGAAAATGTAGATCAACATTTCAGAGACATTGCTGTCTTCCATATTTAGGCGAATTATTTTAAATTGTATTTAATGTACACTCAAAGCATTAGACTCTAAGATAAGCTAAAGTTGATATCTAAAAATTATACAGGATGTTTAAAAACTACATTTGTGTTTTGACTAACATTAAAGGAAAATAACTTTCTTATTTTAAATGGAACACCCTGTATTTATTGCCATATTTAGATTCTAATTGTAATTGTTTTTAAAACTGTATTAGGGTTTCCTATACCTATCTCTTATAGTTTTTTGGTAATTTAGAATTTTCAATTTCAAACACTAATTTCTTGCAAACTATTTTTTAAAATGCTAATATTTATTAACCTATCGGGATGATTGGTTTTGTTTCACATTAATTAAAAGGCCTCATAACTAGGTAAATAAAAAATACATACTTTATTAAACAAACAAAAAACTTAAATTGTAAAAGAAAACTAATGTTTTAACAAGTGCTCGAAATGATGTCCATCTGTTTCAATGCATAATCGAATTCTCTATTGAAAGGACTGTTTAACTCTTGTTAAAATATTTGGTGTTATAGAACGAAACGCTATTCTTATTCGTTCTCTCATATCGTCGGGTGTTGTTGGTGGTGTATCATAAATGATATTTTTGACATATCCCCATAAGAAAAAATCGGGACTCGTTAAGTCTGGGGATCTTGCTGGCCAATTCTGTGGACCGCCGCGTCCTATCCACCTATTGGGATATTGCCTATCCAATTCATTTCTTACATTTACTTGAAAATGCGCTGGCGCACCGTCTAGTTGTAACCACATCCTTTGACGAATTTTAAGTGGTATATTTTCCAAAAGTACAGGCAAATTGTCTCTTAAAAATCGAAGAAACATGGCGCCGTTTAAGTGACCATCAAAAAAGAACGGACCTACCACTTGAGTTCCAATTATTTCACCCCATACATTGACACACCACCTGTGTTGCCTGTCAATAGTTCTAAAAAAATGGGGATTTTCGTCACTGTAGTAATGAAAATTATGTTTATTAACTAATCCGTTATTGTGGAATGATGACTCATCCGAAAAAAGTACAAAATCGAAGAAATTTTCATCTTCACTAAACTTTTCTAAAACCCATAAACAAAAAACGAGTCGTCTATCGTAATCTAATTCCAAAAGTGCTTTGTGTAATTGAATACGATACGGGAAGAAGTTGTGCCTTTTTATAATTCTTCCGACGCTCCGCCTGCTTATTTCAGTGGTTTCACATATTTTTCGTTGACTTGTATGCGGATTTTCTGCCAGAAACCCGATAACAACAAAATCATTTTCTTCATTTCCCGTAATTGGTCTTTGCCGTTCTGGTTTCTGATAACGCACACTTCCTGTTCTTCGGAAAACTTGCAATAAATTTTCTAATGACCGCCTGTCAGGATGACGCCTGTTAGGATATTTTTGAGCATAAACTCTTGATGCTAGCAAGCAATTTTCGCCACACTCTCCGATTACTAAAATCATATCCACCTTTTCGTTTTCAGAGTAGGTTCTCATTTTAAATAATTAAAATTATTTAAACGACGTCGAATAGCGTTGATGTCTTAACTAATATCTACTGTCACTGTCAAATAATTTATCTGTTTGAAGTATTAATAACAGCGGCAAAGCCTACTTTTGCAAAAAATTGCAAGAAATTAGCGTTTGAAATTGAAAATCCTAAATTACCAAAAAACTATAAGAGATAGGTATAGGAAACCCTAATACAGTTTTAAAAACAATTAAAATTAGAATCTAAAAATGGCAATAAGTACAGGTTGTTCCATTTAAAATAAGAAAGTTATTTGCCTTTAATGTTAGCCAAAACAGAAATGTAGTTTTTGAAGACCCTGTATAATTTTTAGATATCAGCTTTAGCTAATCTTAGAGTCTAATGCTTTGAGTATACATTGAATACAATTTAAAATAATTCGCCTAAATATGGAAGACAGCAATGTCTCTGAAATTTTGATCTACATTTTCAAAAATAGTGAAATATCTCGAAAAGAGGCTGAGTTAGGTATAGGGAATATAACATGAAGTGACCTTAATTTAGCTTATAGCATCAAAATATCCCATAATATACAGGGTGTTCCATTTAAGTTTTCATAACTTTGGTGTGCCAAATTTTTTTGGATCACTCTGTATATTTCAAAATAATTTTAAAACGTGCCCCTAATGAACCTACACAACCTTTAATAAAAATAAAAATAAAACATATTACCGCTTTTCGTATATAAACCGACGGAAATGAGGTGCCCCACCCTGTATATATATATATATATCAAATTGTACCCAGTCGTCGGTAATAGGTACAATTTGAAATAAGTAGAAGGATACGACAGTTGGTTTCTATATATATATATATATATATACAGTCATAGAAAATAGTGGGTAATCCCGCTGTAGAGCAACCGTAGACACGTGTTTCAGACTATTGGTCGTCATCAGTACGGTGTAGCCAAGGAATAAGGTGGGAAAACCTTGGAGCTGTAAGCATAAACGGAAGACCATCACGTGACAGACAACTGTAAAAAAATAAAACATGCTTCTATTAGGACCTCTTATTGTAAACAATACTGCAAGAAAATTTGTCCATCTAATACGTCGTTTTCGAGAAATATAATTTTATACAAACATTGAATTTTTCAGAAAAATGGGAATAAGTCAAAAACTTTATATTTTAGGCCTATACTATCTTATTACTTTTTGACTAAAAATTATACGGGAAATACAAAATTGCAATAATATATAGGTTGTTCCATTTAAAAAACTATAACTATGGTTAGCCACCAAGTTATGGAACAGCCTGTATAATACAAAATATTTTTAAAATGTACTCCTAATGAGCAGCTATCACAAGAAAAAGACCGCTTCGAAATATCTTTACTTATAAAGGCATAATCGGCCTTACCCGCGGAGATGACTCACCCTGTATATATATATATATATATATATAAATGCGTTCTTTTCTCATGTACTTTTTCAAACCACAACACTATTTTGTTTTAGTTTATTTCTTTGTCAAAGTACATATATTTATAATTAAAGTGAATAATTTTGAAGTAAAGTACGAAATAATAGATATTCTACCCAAAACGAATATGCGTGCAAGGTTCACAATCAAAGTCCCTTACACATTCCATGTAACCCATTATCACGCCAGTACTAATTTTTATATTTATATCCAGCAATAATTGAGATTCTTGAGAAAAAAGAGGAATAAAAAGGATTAGCATTTGTAAAAATAGTAATACAGTGCAACTTTAGTTTAATCGTGTGGGCATGTACTTTTTTCAAACTTAAACGTTAATTTATTTTAGTTCATTTCTCTGTCAAAGTACATATATTTATAATTAAAGTGAATAATTTTAAAGTGAAGTACAAAATAATTAATATTCTATAGCTCAAAATTACCCTAAACGAATAAGCTTGCAAAGTTTACAATAAAAGTACCTTATACACTCCATGTAACCAATTATAACGCCAGTACTAATTTCTATATTCGTTGATAATTTCGTATCATCGAAACCTACGAGGAAAAAATAGAACAGGAGGGAGTCTCCTTAATAAAAATATTTGTCCAAAGTGGTAACTCAATATGGCCGCCCCAATGCATAGGCGTGCATAAATATTTTGTATAGGGTATATGTAACACTTCGTATGTTCTCGATAATCATTTAAAATAGGTTGTTAGTCCAATAGTACTTAAACAAGTATCGTGAGTGTATTATGTTTTCAATTCTTTTTAATATAGTAACATTTATTCTAACTGTATTAAGCAAAACATAAAAAAAAAAACATGCCTGGAATATGTATGTTACGCCACTGAACACATAATCAAACATACCGGATATATGACAAGTTATTCAAAATACTCATTTTATAAATTATGATTGTTCAATATTGCCATAACTGACCTGCCTTAAAGTGGTAACTTCCGTCTAAATAATACCTATTCCCCCACCAGTTTATTATCTCTCCTGTTCTATTCTTTCCTCGTAGATCGAAACGGGATAACACACCTGAGGATTTTTTCTGGTTTGTAAGTTAAATAACAAAACAATACTATGAAATGTTATACTAATAACAAAATACATAAGAAGGAAGATATTATTCATGTTGTCCCTACTGCTTTTTTTAATCGTCAAAGCTTTATACTCAGATACTTATTTCACTGGGTAAAACAAACACGAATATTCTCATAAAAATGAAAGAGAAGGAAAAACAGTTTTGAACACCCAGGGTATTATTATATTCATACAATTTCTAGACACATCTAAGATATTATTGGGATTCCTAATGATTTAAAGTTGCTTGCGTGATTCTATAGAGCGTTTTAGGACTGTTTCACAATTTCTATTGTGTATTCGAAATAATAATGTACCTATGCATTGTCTAATTGTGTATACAAATCCTTATCATAACGTAATTACTCTAATTTATCATTTGCTCCAGCGGAAATGTGTTATGCATTTTTTAAGGCGTCCTTTGAGGTCAAACCAGTGCATGTTCCTAAAGCTTTTTACACAAAAATAATTTTAATTAATGCATGTTATGACGAGAAATTTCCGAGAAGTTCAGTTCAGCGTAAATATGAGGCAAAATATAAAAAAATAATGGTAAAAGTAATATATATACCTATATGTAACATTTGCAAGCTGGAACATCATACAAAATGCCATATCGACTTGTTTTTTTTTAGTAAAGAACTTATATAAAAAAAACATTAGTTTAATAACCTATTACCACATTTTAATTAATATTTCAATAAACCCTGCTCTTTAGTAATTGTTTGTGTAATTCCAGGTTTATAAAAATTAACATTTGAAATTTGTTGCTGGGTTGGTCTGACAGCAATCCAATGAAAATAGTACACAGCGGTTACCTAAAAGCCGGTTTATGATTACATATGCTTGGAAATTTTGTAACCTGCTTTATTCCCGGAATAAGTATCAGCACGTCATCCCTAGGTTTAACTCCATCCACGTTATAAATACCACGATGCACTTTCGAACCGATACAAATAAATATCAAAAAAATGTTGTAGTATCGGTCTCAAAAAGGAATTTTATTAATACATATCTTAGATTATTTCTAAACTTCCTTTAGAGCACTTGGCAAAGATCATATCAGAGACAACTTCTTACAAAACGGTTAGGTAAATAAGTAAGCAAACTTGCCACAAACCATTTTTAATGAGTATTAGTCATAATGCTACTAATTTGCAACGACGCAAGTTGACATTGATACTTTTAACATACATTATTGATATACGCAGCACGATTTGAGTACTATGATGAATATTGCTTTCGATACTTCTCTGACATCAATTTAACCGTCGTTATACGTAATTTGGTCAATTTGTCGATAGATTCGATCTCCATGGAATAAACCAAGAAAAAGCATTGGGATGATATACTTGACTTAGAATCTCAGACACAGTTCGCCAATTACTGTGAGATTTGTTGTGAAGATTCTTTCCCATCGAATATATTAAATTGAAGAAAAGAACTAACCGCACTATCGATTGGTACGCAGACGAATCAAAACAGCTGAAAAACAAATTAGATGCACTAGATATTGCAGACAAAGTCATGAATATTTACCAGTCACAAGTGGTGTACAATGAGGCCTGTCATTTGTTACGTTAATTTTTGATCAGATCTGTATACCGCGGAATT
Source organism: Amphimallon solstitiale (assembly GCA_963170755.1). Taxonomy (NCBI): domain Eukaryota; kingdom Metazoa; phylum Arthropoda; class Insecta; order Coleoptera; family Scarabaeidae; genus Amphimallon; species Amphimallon solstitiale. The sequence goes on along the minus strand of OY720675.1, from coordinate 168,818,591 downwards.
ATGTTTGCTTTATTTATATACGTAGGATTATTGTTATGTTCCCTGACGTTTTGGCGTTAGCAATTTTCGTTGATTTATTTTTATCCATCACGTTACAATATTTAGTAGAGTGCATTTCTGTATTTTAATATAAATACGAATTAATTTAATTATTTATTAGACTGTCCCGCCATCTGTTGGCGAAGAATGGTCTGTATCGTTTAGTAGCTATCTACCGCTGCGACTCCTTTAGCGTGAAATAGACAACCGAATGATATGCAACTTACCTACACTTGTTTGAAATCTAGCTGATGCATACGCAACCTTGGTTACGTTCGTCTATTTTTCGTAATTAACCTTTAATTAGGCACTTCTATTGTTAATTTGTGTTAGCGAATTTTTCTTTTTATTTACCTTCTCTCTCCCAAGTAAATAGTAATTTTCTTCTTCCTTTTGTGGTTTATAAGTATCGACGTGGTAAATAAGTTGTGAGTGGTGGCACTGCTATAACAAATTAGTTTCCGTCTTTTGTCGTTGAGGGCTCTTATCGTAGGAATTGAGGCGTCACCTCGTTCACTTGCCATTTTGTCTTTCTTTTGATTGGAATCAGATTTGATTCCGGCCGTTCTCTAATCACTGCAAATTTTTGGGGCCTAATGCCATTTTCTTCCGTAGAAATTATTGCTATTTAGCGAATGAAGTTGTAGTGAAAATTAGTATTTATTCCGTTGGAAATTTCATTCTGGTAAGTTTTCGTTGGATTTCCGTTTAATAGGATTATTCCTAATGTATGTCGTTCTTCCTTTGTCTTGTAGCTTCTAGTTTCATGCAGAATTTCTCGCATATACCGACACGAAAGATCGAAAACTGTGATCACGTGTCCCACCACTTTCATTTTAATTTTGATGTACTGAGAATTTCTTGGTAATTTACTGAAAAGATATTTTTCTCCACTGAACCAGAGGGCTAAGGTTTCCATCTCACCGCACACGAAGTATCTTTTGTTTCTGGAGATAGTATAGAAGCAAATTTCCAGAATTTTTCCATTTGTGCTGGCCACGCCCACATGTTCGACAAGATAAGTCCTATGTTTTACATTATTTCTGCTATTATCTGTGTATTAAACTTTAATTTACAATAGCTTCTTTTTGCATATATTTAAAATTTAATTTCTTTATTTCATTGAGCACTTTTGCTCTAGTTTGATAGTTTTGTTTCCGAGGCATTTCTGTGTTCGGAGGCCTAGGTTATATTATAGTCTTTTTGTCATGTTTTGCATCTTCAGAGCTAAAGAACGTTGTTTTAAATTCTTATTTTAAGTTGACATTTAAGTATTTTTAAAATCTTGCCGGTTATTAGCCGATTTGGTAGTAGTTAATGTTCACTTACGAGGTTTATCTGTAGATTTCAATTTAATTGATGTTTAATATTTCGAGTTGAAGGCCATACGCTGGATTTACTTTATTTTGTATTTTTAACACCCTTTTTTACTAAGTTCCAATAACTCTTTTAGTGGTTTATATTCTTTTACTCTCTATATATAATATAATGTCTTTATTTAGCAATTTGCTATTATGTATACATGATAAATATATGTTCAAATATAACATCTTAATTTGATATATGTGTTACAAACCAACTTCTAAAGTCAATAATTCAAGTGTATATGCTTATAAGCCAACGTCTTAAATAAACTTAGTCTATTACATTCTTTTATACTATTGGGTAATGTATTATAAAGTTTCAAACCATCAACGTATACACTTGTTGTTGTTTGACTTCGTTGATATCTACTTATATAAAAGTCTTTAACATTACGTGTGCTATAACTATGCGTATCTCCTACTTGTACTAGCTTATCCGTTAAATATGAAGGTGCCTGACCTAACTTAATTCTATGTATAAAAACGAGTACTCTATATGCTAGTCTCTGTCTAATGTTCATTAATTGTAGTGCACCCAACATTATCTGTATGGGTGTATATTTACTACATTTCAGTATTACTCTCATACATTTATTCTGTAGTTTTTGTAATTGTTGTATCTCATTTTGCTTTGCATTGAACAGAATTGTTGAACAATATTCAAAGTGTGGTGCTATAAGCGATTTATATAACATAAGTTTAACATAGTTTGACAAGTTTTTACCTATTCTATTTAAAAACCCTACTTTTTTAGATATCTTACTTATTACATAGCTTAAATGTTTTTTGAAATTTAAATTTTCATCAATTATTATGCCAAGGTATTTTATTTGTGTTACTGACTCTAATTCAACATTATTAATTAGTATTTTAATCTTATCTTTATCATTGTGTTGTAATTTATGTCTACTTCCAATACACATAAACTTGGACTTATCAATATTTATACTTAAATTATTTCTACATAGCCATATATATAACGCTTCCAGTTCTTCATTCATCACTTTAACCATATCTTCCATATCATCGCCCGATACGCAGAGCATTGTATCATCCGCGAACATACACACGTCACAGCGGCCGACACACGACGACATATCATTCACGTAAATATTGAATAGAACGGGGCCTAAAACAGTTCCCTGGGGCACTCCATACCTAGTTTCTATCGCACTTGATACACTATTATTATATTTTACTATTTGTGTCCTATTATTTAAATAGCTAGAAAACCAATTTCGAACTGTTCCACCTACACCTATTGATTCCAGTTTTTTAATTAAAGTGTCTCTATTTATTGTTTCAAAGGCTCTACGAAAATCCAAAAAGACTGCTAAGATAATGTTACCTTTATCCAGTTCTTTTAACCACTTATCAATTAAATTCACTAATAATGTTTCACATGAATGATCTTCTTTAAAGCCCGACTGGTCTTTGCTTATTATATTATTGTCATTACAATACGAACTAAGTCTATTTTTTACTGCACGTTCTAAGACTTTCTCATACACCGGCACTGTATTTATTGGGCGAAACTCCACGCATTTTCGTGACCCATTCACCTTTGGCACTGGTATAATGTATGATGTCTTCCATCCTTCAGGAAATACTCCACTCTTTAGTGATTGATTTAATACATCTAACAATCTATTCGCAGTTACTAGACATGCATCTTTCAACAAGGATGTGTTAATGCCATTTCCAGCTGCATCTCCTGTATTGTTGAGTTCCTTTAATATATTCTTTAATTCATACATTGTGATGTTTTCGAAATTACAGAACCCGTTATCATAACTACCGGTATTGTCGTTATGCACCAAACCTACTTTCTTTGGTATAGCAGCCACAATATCATCCACACTCGTCACAAAATATTTATTGAAATTTTCACATATTTCGAAGCTATTACTGATTTCTTTGTCTTCAAAAATTATTGCTTTGTCACATAATTCATTATTCCCAGGAAGAAGGGTTTTTAGGTTCTTCCATAATGTTCTGTGATTATATTTATTATTGTCTAATACTCTTACAAAATATTTTTCTTTTTCTGATCTAATTAATCCCGTGACCTTGTTTCTACTGCGTTTGTATTCTTCCCAATGTTGTTCATTTTTGGTTATCACTGCAAGTTTGTATTTATTATCTCTTATATTCATTTCTTGTATAATTTCTGCGTTTATCCATTTATTTTTTGGAAAACCAGACTTTACGGTTATTTCAATGATTGGACATAATTCCTGCACTGCTGCCTCAATTATCATTAACCATTGTGTAGCCAAAATATTCACCTCGCTAGTATTATTCGACCACTCACAACTTAGTATCCTATCATGAAAGGCATTAATATTGTAGTTCTTATAACTTCTAATTTTAAACGTTTTTATATGTTCCGTATTCATTAGCTCTTGTGTATCAACGGTCAAAATATTGTGATCACTAATTTTAGGTGTCAAGTGAACCTCAAAGGTAATGTCTCTCCTATTAGTTACAACGTAATCAATAATTGTTTCACTAGTATTAGTAATCCTTGTTGGTACAGATACAACTTGATACAGAGCTGCTCTATATAAGATGTCTCTAATCTTCAAACTGTAATATGTATCTCTCTTATAATCAATATTGAAATCACCCATTATTAAAATGATTCCATCGAAATCAAATATGTTATCTACCAGATTTTCAAGATATTCTATAAATATATTATCCAATTTTTGTGGTGGGTGATAAATAAATGTTAACAAGTATTTTTGATTATGTATTTTTGTCTCAACAGATACTAGCCACAGACAATCACAAACAAAAATATTCTTTACGTCATAATACAAGTATTTCTTTATATATACTAATATGCCACCCGTTCTTCTATTATTCGTTGTCGCATTTATCATTTCATAACCATCTATGGCTATTTCTTTATCTATTACATCTTTATCAACGTGGGTTTCAACTAACCCTATTATTAGCGGCTCGCACCGATTTATTAAATCAACTATCAAATCTTTATTATTTAGAAATCCCTGACAATTAAAAACAGTAATTTGTCTTTTTTTATGAGAGTAATCCTGCTTTGATTGCTATATGTATTTTACTTTGTTTCTTTCTTTTTCTAGTATTCTTGTGTAGTATGGGCAGTTTAAGTCATATGCAGAATGGCTGCTGTCGATCTTTATATTAAGCTTTTCAGAAACTTTCGTACAATTAATACATTTACCTATTTCATTTTGACATTCCTTTGTTTTATGTTCTTCTGCACATTTACCACATATTTCGTTATTCCTGCACTCTTTAGCAAAGTGACCATATCCAGAACACTTAAAACATCTTATAATATTTAGGTATTCGTATACTTTACATTTTCTCCATCCTACATTTAAAGTTCCTAGTTTCAATATTTTAGTAAACATTTGTGGATCCACATTTAATATAATATTACCGTAGTTATTTTTATTTTTATTTATATACTTTCTTTCAACTTTAACATTTTCTTCCAAGATGTCGTCACATGTACTCAAATCATTCTGCTCCAAGACTGACTTTAAAATAGTATCGTTATCTTCATCAATAATTTCTTTCTCGGCTCCAGTTATGATAATTTTCGGATTTCTCAGTTTTGTATCCAACACTTGATATTTATTACCTATTTCTTTTTCCATTTCTTCTTTAAGTTTCTCCTTGGATGTATTATCACTACATTTAATTACTACACCTCCTTTACTAATGTTTTTTATATTCTCTATTCCTACAGCTAATCTTACCGGATTAATTTTATTTTTTATTTCTTTTTGTGTTTCTTGTGATTTTTGTGTTACTTTTTTAGGCTTAATCAAGAGAGTATCATTATTATCTTTCAAGCATTCACTGTACTTTTTCTTATCTTTATTATCCACATCATAGTTTGCTGTAACAATCATTTCTTTCAATTCATTAATAGTTTCATTTTGTTTTTCAATTTTTTCAATACATAAATCCAGTCTTTCATATAACTCATTTAGATGTTTCCCATATTCAAATTTTTCACAATATTTACAAATGTATTTGACATACTTAATAATATTGTCCTGTATTTTTTTTGCAGTGTCATCATGTAGTCCGGAACATTTTGCATGATATTCATTTCCACATATAAAACAACTAACACTTTTTTCCATACGTTTGAATTCTATTCGGCATAGCGTGCAATTGTTTAGCGCCATTGACACACTTTTGTATTTTCTTCTGTTTATCTATTGCCGCTGCGGGTTATTTTATTTAGCACACATCATCACCATATAAAAAACACCACAGCATCAGATTAAACATATTTGAAAAATCTGCCGCCTGCCTATACTAAATTTGATTTCTTTTATGTGTTTTACACTCAAGTTTTTCTTTTTTCTCGGATCGTTGTCTGTAACACATGTGTACACCTCGAGCGATACAACTACACTAATTCCAGTGTTGTCCCAGCGACATGTGAGTTGGTAATAGAATTCTGCGCAAAAACGTAATAGATTTACCTTGTTTCGTAATAGATGGCGCAGCTATTTTCAAGACTGTATAAAGTCCCTGAATAGTAGGCTGAATAGTTAAAAAACCGCAATACGGTAACCATTTTTTGTCCAAAATCTGACAGTCAATAATATTTTTCTTGATGTAGGTATTAGTTGGACGTACCCAACCAGCAAAATCACAATTTTAGCGAAGGATCAAAATATATATTTGCTAATGTAGAACAAGTGTACATATAGTGATTTTGCTACAAGAATACTGTTCCAAAAATATAGGACACAGCCAGGGCCGCCGCGTGGGGTGGCAAAATTGTTCACCGCACAAGGGCGCCTGGGCCAGGGGGGCGCCAAAATTTATAGATAGTACTTATAGTTTTTTAATTTAATGTTACTTAAATAAAAGTTGTTAATTATTCGCTTGCAATTTTTTATATTTTCTAAGCAATAAAATGAGATTTTATTTTTATTTTAATTTTATATTTTAATTCTATTTACTTTTGTTTTCGTTTCTGCGGGCTGTTTTCGTTTGTGTAAAACAAAATTTGATTGCCGATGCGAACAATAAAAACACGTTCCGTGTGGAATTCGCGCTACCACATGGAACGTGTTAAAAATCTTAGAATTTGTAACATGTAACAACAGGAATTGGGAATGTTTTGTATCGGCATATATTTATTCTTTATGTGCTGAGAAGCTGTTGCGGTTCAACGTCGTTGTTTAGTTTGCCTTATTTTTGCAATGATAATACACATTCATTTTTTAAATGTGACAACCAAAAGTCGAGGAAACGAGGAAACCAATAAAGCCCAAATTGAAGAAAACTTTTTAGGATTTCAATCTGTCGACGACACTACTGGACAGGTTCTGTTTGAATTCATAAATGGACATTTAAAATCGTTGGAACTACATTTTTCAGATTTACGAGGCCAATCTTACGATAATGGTGCTAATATGAGAGGAAAGCACAAAGGATTGCAACAAAAAATTATTGAAAATAATTCGAGGGCACTCTATATCCCCTGCTCTGCGCATTCTCTAAATTTAGTTGTAAATGATGCAGCTAAAATTTCCTTCGAAACAGTTAATTTCTTCGGAGTAGTGCATGAGCTTTACAACTACTGTTCTTCATCCGTTAAACGTTGGTCTATTTGCAACAGTATGTTGAAAATCTAACTTTAAAGCCACTCTCCAACACCAAATGGGAAAGTAGAATTCAAGCTTTAAGACCGTTGAAAAACGATTTGAAGGGAATTTTGAGAGCGTTAATACGTATTCAAGAGGATCAAACAAGAGACATGGAATCAAGAATTCAAGCAAAAAAATTGATTCAGAAGGTTTCCTCGTTTAAATTCATTTGTTCCATTAACATCTGGCACGATATTTTAAATTTAGTAAATGTGGTAAATGAAATAATGCAAAATTCTAAATGTGACTTACAAATCGTGACTTTACAAAATCTTATATCAGAACTAAATAATCGTAGATCAGATGAAACGTATGCAAACATGCAATTGCCAATGCAAGTATCGTTGGTGGTGGATACTGATTTTCCACAAAGTCGAAACAGGTTTAAAAAGAAACTATTAAAAGATGAACAAACCGACGAACCAATCAACAATCCAAGACAAAAATTTAAGGTTGAATTTTACGATATAATATTAGACACTGCCATTTCTTCAATTACTGAAAGATTCAGTCAATTAAAATAAAATTACAATTACTTCAAGGTGGTACACTATATACCTCATTTAAAAAACTGGAGTGACAATGAAATTCTAAAACATTGTAAAGAATTAGAACAAAAATTAACGGATACTAAAAATGTTAATGCAAATGACATTGATGGATTAAATTTGTTCGAAGAAATAAAATCTTTGCGATGTTTCACCAAAGAGGATATGTCACCTATTGATGTTTTAAATTATATTTATGAAAACAATCTTACCGATACATCTCCAAATATTGCAATAGCTTTACGGATTTCTGTAACCCTGCTAGTTTCGGTAGCTACTGGAGAACGAAGTTTTCCAAAACTTAAAATTATAAAAAACTACATGCGATCTACCATGGCGCTGGAGAGATTATTATCGGACTTGTCAATTATTTCCATAGAGAGCGAAATTTTGGATAAATTAAATATAAAGGATTTGATACGAGCGTTTGTAGCTGCTAAAGCTCAATATTTGAATATATTTTCTATTTTTTATATTTTACTTAAAAAATGTTTTATCATTGTTTTGTTTTTAAAATTTATGAAATAATAAAAAACAATAAGACAAACGTGTTTTAATAATCTAAAGCTTTTCAGTTCGAAAGTCAAATTTTGAATACTATAAAAGATTATATCACATATAATTTGCAGCACTTTATAAGAGTCCAACAGAACCCCATAAAGGGGCGGGGGCGCCAAATTTCAATTTGAACAAGGGCGCCTAATACCCACGCGGCGGCCCTGGACACAGCCGTAGTAGCAAAACCACTATACGCATACTTGTCCTACATTAGCAAATATATATTTTCATCCTTCTCTAAAATTGTGATATTGTTGCTTGGGAAGATTTGAAATTAAAGTAAAAAAATTCGTTGAAAAATCAACGAAAACGTAATAGATTTATATGCTTTCGTAAGGACGTAATAAAACATAGTGAAACGTAACAGATCTGTTACAACTGTAACAGCAATCGCAACACTGACTAATTCACTAATGTGAACCAGTATTGACATATTGTGAAATCGAAGTAAAGCGGAGATCTCAGCTATCATAGCTTAATTTTATGATAAATAATTAAACGGTTTAGCAATATTTGAATGATATTCAAGATGTCCGAGTAACTCTGACATTTTTAATTGTACCTTGTACATAATTTAACTTTTTTTTTGAATTTATCAACTACTTGTAACCTTGGGTAAATTTTTATTAGTTATAATTTATTTTGTTTTGCTTCCCTAAATCTACATTCAATAGATAATTCGAAATTTGAAGCAACGGTTACTAAATAAAATCGGTTGTTGTTTGGAATTGTGGTTCTGTCTTATCTTTTGCTACCTTGGGTATTTTAACTGATTTTTCTTTTGGATCAAGGATTATTTTGGGGTGGGGAATATTACATATCATGAGATGGCCTCCGTAAATTCATCCATCTGTGCTTGTATGTAAGTCCACGCCCACAAACGACTGAGTTAGAGGCAGTTCCCTTCTCCATCTTTATCATTGGTACGCAATGGTAGTGACAGGTACGGCATTCCTGAAGGTGTAAGCATAAAACTTTCCGAAACTTTGGTGAATTATTTTGCGGTATTACAATTAGTCTGGCTTGACTAAAACGTTTTGCTATCAGTGCTGCACGGATGAATCATTTTAGTTTCACGACGACGCCATTTGTCTGCGCCCTTGTTTGAATTTGTCAAGTTCAATTCTTGGAAGGGTGTAACACAGTAATGACTTTTACTTTTTCAAGATGATTTCGCAGTTCATTCGCACTTGACCCGATCATCTAACATTTTCTGTTTACCCAGACATAGAACAAACATTGTTGTTAAAGCATCCCGTACACATATGATGTCAAATATTATGAGCACTTATCCTTTCATGTAGCTGCGTAGTTATACTTTTAGATTTTAATTGCAGTTTCACTGGACTTTGCCGACTGATTGTACATATATAACGAATTCAGTTTTTTCCTTAGCACATTTGTTATTCTTTTTCTCTATATATATTTTTTTGTATTTTACTGTGCATTGAGGTATATTGTCGAGAGCAAATGCTCAGAATTATTCTTTTCTTTGTAATAATTATCCTGTAAATGGAGTATATCTGTTCAGGAATAAAAGCATATTAATTATGTATATAGCAGTGGCGTAACTACAAATTTTGGCCCCCCCCCCGCAACATCCAGCTCAACCTAACCAATTATTACCTTGGTGTATCCTACAAATAGGTGTATCTGAGCTCGCCCCCCCGCACCGCGGGGGCATACGGAGGTATAGTTACGCCACTGGTATATACGTATGTAAATGAAACGTATTTTACAACGTTCTGAAATAGTTTTTTAGGCGTGCTCGAGTAACGCACGGACTTTTGAGTACACCCGAATATATGAACGGTAATGTAGGTATGTACGTATATATATGAAATGGTCTGTTATATTTAGAACGCATAAGATTATCGTAAAGGAAATTAAGATTTCCTGATTACCTACATTGATAGCCGTATTGAACATAATAAAGGCATTGTGTTTGGTGCAAGGTTAATTAATTGATAAAGGTTAATTACTTATTTAGATTACCCGGAAACATGATTATATATTACAATGCTTTGCCACGAATGTTCCCAATTATGTTATTATTATTAAAAAGTCGACTTATATTCCTTGGCGTCACTGTTTGGCCAATATATATTCCCCCCATGAGTTAAGAAAGTTAGTACTCATGTATTACTGGAATAAAATGAAAAACTCTCAGAATCGTATGTAGATGGTGTCCTTATATAGGCAAAGTGGAGTTTCAAGATCAATTGCAATGCAATTTCATTCATGTAGCTTCTTATATCACAATGACTTGTTAGGAATCCTACTAGATTCCTCTGTTGGTGTTTGCAAATGACTCCGTAATAAATTGATTCAATTGAGTTTAAGTAAGATAATCGTTTGAATACTTAATGTATGTTTTAGTTTATTTGACCTTTTATCGATTTTCTTGCGGTCTTATATGCAACGTCACACCTTGACCGAGGAACAATAGCCTCTTTTGTTAATCAGCTTACTTACTGCTTTTGATCCAGTCAGTGTTATCCCACTGGTGATTGGGTGAAGAGCATATCTTCTAAGGTTACACCTTAGCCAAAAATACCACGTTTAACACTCTTTTTTGTTTTATACAGATATCTACTGCAGATGGCAACTTAGTTGCCGAAATACGTATTTAGATTTTTTGATATATATTTTTTGTGGTAAGGGATTTTCCTTTTGCATTTTATTTCGGACTGCTTTTGATGTTTTGATGACGTAGTGGGCATTTCCAAGTATCAAATTTGATTGTGGTTAGCCAATTTTTCAATCTCAAAACTTGAAGTTTTTTTCTGGTTTATAAGCATTTAATGCAGTCAGGCTATAAGATACGCTTATTACCATGTCTCCTCAAAACTAGATCTTTAACGAAAGCTAATTTGGTTGATGACTGAATTTAGGAAGATATCCTTCGGGTTGGTTATCGTAACAAATTCGACTTGATGCGTCTGTGTACTAACAAACTCGAGCTCAAGTTCATCCCGTTTTCTCATCCTTCTTTCATATGTAATATCTTGTATCACAGCCGATATAAAATGTGTTACGATTCTTGTTATTAAAAATGCACTTCTACAAATTAAATTTTGCAGGTAAATCTAAGAACTATAACCTAAGCTAACAACGACGTCAAACAGATAATCGAAGTGAAGAAAGGATAATTCGAATGGTTATCTTAGGAAATAGCTACAAATTTTACAAGCAACATTTAATAAAACAGTAACAACTAGACTCCTCTAAATAATATGAGCAGCTTCTATACTGTACTTTAGCGCATGTTTGTAAATGATTTACTGATTTGTTTAGTGAGTTTCATCAGAAGCGAACTTTTTACAATTTCTATCCCTGCTTATAACAAAATTATAAATTAGACATTATAATCCATTAACCGCTACTGAAAGGGTTTTTAGCAGTAATTTTGAACATTATCAAACTAATTAACTTTAACAGAATAATAATTTAAAATTACAGATTCTAAATGCTATTTTACTTTACATTATAATTCCATGCAAGTGTAATCACATGATTACAAAATGATGTAAATCTTGTATATTAAATATATAGACACGACCTTAGACTATGGTTATTGAGGAATACATTTATTTTTTATTCAAATTAGTAAAATAAAGTACGCAATAAACGAAACAAATACATAACAGTATTATACATCCCTCATTCATTCGAAAAATAGAACACACGTCAAAGCCATATGGCTTCCAAGTAGCATATATGCTTATGTATAATAGCATCAACAATAGGAGTGCCATACAAAGTATTTTATTACAAAAATTATCCTCGCTATGCTAATCATAATTTCGTGCTTGGCATTGATTATTTAATTAGGAAATGTAATGACAAAAATTACCCATAGGTGAGATTTGAGCTCAAGTCCTCTCAATAGCTAAACAGGTGTCTGTCCACTGTGTCACCGGGGTCCTGTGAATACGACTTAAATTACCAGTGCAAGCAGAAAATTTTAGTGACAATTTTCAAACACTGAGAAAAACTGATTTATAATTTAAAATTATTTAAATTTTTAATTATAAATCAGTTTTTTTCAATGTTTGAAAATTGTCACTATAATTTTCTGCTTGGCATCTAGTTTGTAATTCAAAGAGCTTTATTTGTATTTTTACGTACATGTTTTAAAATAAACGTAATACCATTTTTTACTACAAGAAGTATTGAAATATAATAATAATGAAATGCAGCAATGAGATATTATATATAAATTTAATTGCTAATACAAAATAGCAACATTTATGTGATTCTATCCTTATTTTTAAGAAAGGTATAATGTGAAAAATATTTAGAAGACAATTCTTGTCTTGCATTTTATTTTCGAGGATTCTCCCTATAATACCCTTTCTATATTTGTACGGGCGGCACGTTGTACTAAATTTTGTTTGAATTTATTTTATGACAACATATTTGCCCTCTATATTAAATATTTAAATACCAAAATGGATATTATGTAATACAGGTCTCGCAAACTATACACACACACACAATGTTGTTGGCGGTGTCGTAAAGTTGGTTGGTAATGTTGAATTCTACGGCCCAACCGGGAGGTGTATATGCAGAGTTTGTAATACTGCTAAGCCTATCTAGACCCAAGCAGACTCGTAAAAAGCTTACTGCAAATTACTGTATCGCGTTGCACGTGAATCTTGAGCTGCTGGATCGTTATTGTAATGAATCTTAACTTTATTTAATAAAAATGCCATTTTATTTTAAAGTGCCTAACAATTTAAATGAAAAGGATTTAGTTTTATTGATATAAAGGCAACCATCTCCAATTATAATAGAACATGAGAGAGAAAGGAATTTATTGGAAGGTTCCGTCTACATTATAAGAACATTTTTTTACTTATGTTAATTAAAAATCAAAAGATGCATTATATATATATACCAAATCTCTTTGTGAACATCATTTTACATAGTCGAAAATAGTTAATTCATTGCTTGATGTAAAATAAAATGTGATTTTTCCGAAACGTCGTCCAGAAACCACCACCGGTCTTTTCAAAGACCAAGCAATGGACACGCGGAGGAAAAGCCGGAATGGAGTGAGGTATATGTTACACTAAAAACGCATTTTTAGTTTAAACGCGTTTTGACTAGGAAAAACTAGTTTTTACTGAAAGCCTTTGTTACAACTAATAATAAAAAACAAATATTAGTTAAAATGGGTTGTATCCAAAGAAAATTAGTTTTAACGAAATGACTCAGTTAAAACTGTTTCGACAGGGATCAAAGTTCATCTAGCTTGCACGTGGCGTTTGAAGACGATTCTAATTGGTCAAACGACGTCGTATAATTCGCGGCAAGTCTACCACGCCGCCTCTGCACATCCGCGTACACTTATACCGTTGATTCAAGGAATACATAAAGATGCGCAACTACATAGCACTGAGCGTTGCCAAAACTGGGTCCGAGATCTATAGCGATGCATCAGTCGTTTGGGTCCGAGATTCGAAACAGCTTGAGACAGCGATGATGTTTCTCGGCAAGGGGTTTGCGGGACGATTTAACGGAAAGACACGCAATTTTACTATAGCGTTACGCATCTTTATATTTTCCTTCAATCAACGCTTATACTAAACACGCTGGCAACACAGTCATTCCGAAAAGTATCGTATCACAGCTTTTTTCAGTGGTTCGTTATTATATTTGGCGATTAACTCTCAAAACAAATACATTAATTGCAGCAGGTATTCGTCAGGACAGATTTAACTCAAGGAACAACATGGAAAGAAGAATTTCTAAAGAGAATATTATAGATTTATGAAAAAGATAAAAAAAAGAAAACCATTACAATATTTTGATAAATGACATGACAAATTGGTGGACAAGCTTCAGGAAGCGCAATCAGTTAAAAAAAAAGACACAGAAACAATACGGAAGATTAAATCGATTCAAAGTTATCAATATCTATGGAACAAAAAAATTAGTAACAACAAAAGAACCTATGAAGTACTACTTATATGTAGACGAAGTCTTTGATATTATTAAAGTAAGTTATGTGACAAATATATTTCTTATGTTTGGGAAATGTATTCTACATTCTGATAATGGTAGAGAGTCTGTTAATCCGTTATAAACGAGTTAGCTTCCTTTTTGGCTGATGTGTAAACTGGTTCACGGAAAACCAAGGCACAGCCAAAGCCAAGGATATGTTGCACGGGCCAATTACGATGTTGAAAAGATTTTGTATTTGTGGGTAAAGGGCAACAACAGTACGAATTGGTTAAACGGTCTTCGATTTGTGACAATTTATGAAAAATATGGCACTTCATTCTGATATTAATCAATCGTCATATAAAACCATGTTCAGTACAGGGCCACGAGTAGGGCTTATGACTTCGAGTCTGTCTCTAGATGCAGTTAAGGAGGTACAAGATAAGGATACTCTCAGAGAGGCTTTGAATAAAATAAATGTAATACATAATGAAAGTTCAGCACTTGATGATGCAGAGGTATTAGATAACTGAGAAGCAGAGGTATTAGCTGAACCTAGTATGAGTTTAGTTTGAAATTACAGCAGCCAGACAAGAAGACTCGGGTAACTTAGCTAGTACGAGTGTATAGTCTCAGATTGCAGTAGCTCAACAAGAAGACTCAGAAGCAAAAGCAAATAAGTGCTTTTGCAACAAGAAAGGTAATCTGTGCAACTCGAAATGCAATAACAAGTAACTTTACTTAGTATTTCTGTATATTTGCCTTAACTAATTTTGTTGACCGTATGAGACTCACATTTTTGTTTTAATTTATAATTATTTTCGTGCTACATTTAATTAATATTAATGACATTTGGCTCTCTCGCGTGCTCAAATAATTTTAAAATATGCCTACATTGACTTACTATAGGTATGATTATTTTTGTATCCTCAATAAATATTACATAAAACAAATATTTTTAATTCCCAATCAACACTTGGGATTGCTTTTAACTAATAAATTTCAACCAAACAGTTTTCCCTAATAAAAATTAGTTTTATCTAACATCCAAATTTACTTAGCAGTAAGTTAAAATATTAAAATATTAACAACTTATTAATAAAACTGTAGTCTATTTGACAATACACTGGCGGAAAATATACACCGATAACAAATATACTTTGTATCTACGAGTGTACTATAGTTAGTTTTAAAGCTTTCATTTTGAATGCTTTGCTTTACGATAAATTATCTCTACACAATTAGATAACTAGAACAATAATATTAAATAGCAACATTTATTTTACTTTCTCAAACTTGAGCACAGAACATAACGATAAGAGCATATTTTCCAATTATCGTTTTCCGATTTATGTAGAAGAAATGTTCATATTTCAAAATTAATATTACAAAATATTTTAGCTATGCTCTCCTCTATAAACATAAGCTAATGCTCGCTTCCCTGTCGTGTATTTATATTTGTTTGTTATTCCATCTTATATACTTTATTTTTTGCTTATTGCTAACCCACTAACTTTTCGTTTTCTTTCCTTAACTCAGCAAATTCTGCTTTAATGTTTACCACGCTTTTCCAGTAATGTACACAACGTCTGTATAAACTAAAAGCCACTTGGGCCCGTCATCTATAAATCCTTCAATCCCTCACTTCGACGGTCGAATTGCTTTTCTGAGACGGTGCTAAATTACTTGATAAAAAAGAAACTGCAACGGAAGGATTGGAAAATGTATACCTTATTTATAGATTTGGCAGTGTGACACGACCCGTTAAAGCGAAATGTGTTGTATTGAAATTTGGAAATGCGTGATTACCGGAGCGTGCCAGTTGAAAAGACGTAAGAATACGGATGAAAGATATGCAGGAAGTAGTAGCATTAGCTAAGGAATATATTTACAGTCTATTAAACTCCTAGTGATTATAATGTAATAGTATATTAAAATACAAGTTTCATAAGACATGATTCTTGCGCACGCGTTCAAGTTTAGAAAACGAGCCGCAAGGCACGTTTTCTAAAGAACAAGTACACATGTCTTATGAAACGTGTACTTAATACTATTTTTTCTATTTCGGTTATTAAAAGTTTAAAAAAGCTTAATATGAGAGACATGTTTTATTCGAACATTTAAGAAATTTTGTATTTTTGAAGTTGATTACTCTGATTTTTAAGTAGAACATTTTAAATATTTGAATATCGGCGGTGTTATATGTAATTTTGTTTAAAATTTTGACTGATTAATTTATTAATTATTAATTAATTAATTAATTAATTAATTTCAAATTATCAACAAAAAGGACGAAATAAATAATTGCACGCCTCCAGAGATTCCCAAAAAAAAAGCAGAAGACAATTTACAAAATCTTTTGCCAACAATGTCTCGACATATTTATCAAAAACAATACCAGCACTTTTAAGTTGGTCTAAAGAAAATAATATAGCGAATATTACCGTTGGTGTCAATGCGAAGCAACAGGAATTCAGACAAAACGTAGTGTGTTCTCAAAATCTGCCTGGAATATACATTAATGCACACGAATCTTCTAGTGTTATAGTAAAGTTTTATAACAGTTGTACTATTCACCATGGGAAGTAAATTTAAATACTAGCATCAGAAAACTTTATTTTTTATTGTTAATTAGTAAATAAAATTAGCGTGCGATAAAGTATTACTTTATGCAACCAAACCGGGTGTCGTAAAGTGAACTTTATAGCACCGAAATAGATAAAACATTTTTTAACATATACCTGTCTATAGGTTATTTAAGAAATACATCTTTAATAAATTATCATCAAGACTGAAAAAAATTAATATTATCATATATCAAGAATTTGAAATTGTTGATAAGAAATCATACGTATATTCTGCTGCAATTGTCGACTTTTATAAAAAAAATACATTCAAATTTCCGTATCAGGATCACATAACAGTAGATTCTTTGCTATATTTGGTACTGTCATATTAAAAGGGTGCTATCAATACAAATATCCATCTGTTACTTGGTATGATTCCGTACGATCTAAAAGACTTCAACTCGCACACCAACGGTGGTACGTAGGAAAGCGCACCTGACTTGAGATCAGGTGACCGTGGGCTTGAATCTCACTCGTGGCTAATTCTTTAAAATTAAATTTACCTAATTACAAAGTATCATTCCAAAAGCAGAAAATTATAATTTGAATAATTATCAGCACTGAGAAAAAGTAATTTTAAAAGTATGCGTCGGACTGCCGACAATACATATATCAATCTGATACTTGATATGATTCAGTACGATTTAAAAGACTGGAACGCGCACATCCTCGGTGGCGCGGAGAAAAGCCCACCTGAGTAGAGATAGGGAAGTAAGGACTCTCACCCGTGGGAAAATTTGTAAAATTAAATTGAAAGTCTTAACCGCCGCAATGGAATATCATGAATATTAAACCTCCTCGCTAGTGAAGCGGAAATCGCGATGTCAAGTAATATTGGTGGTGTAGCACATACTTCAATAAACGAAGGCTGTCCATGTACCTGTTATCCCTCTGCTAATATTTCTTCTATAATGGGCATAACCCATTTAATAAATAGTTTTACTTTCACCAGAATATAGGATAACATTATACTGATATATAATAATATGTGCCTGCTATAATTTTTCTATAATATTATTAATTTAAAAAGTAGGCCTAACAAAGGGTAATTTTGTAAAGTCCAAAACTCTCCAAATTATAATAGCCAAGGAATTCTTGTATGCCGACGAGTTGATAATTGCAGCTCCTAATAAAAATATCCTGCAAAGAAATATAGATATATGGCACGAAAATTTAAGGAACTTTGGAATGAATATTAATAAAAGAAAAATGGAAGTATTGACAGTCTCCACAGATGAAGAAGAAATAGATATAACAATAGATGGTTATCCAATAGAGGTGACAGAAAACTTAAAATAAATTAGAACCATAATCAACCATAAAGGAGAAATAGAGTTGTTGTGAATAATAGAATAAAAATGTTTATATCATGCACTGAAGTACATATTTTTAAGTAAGAGAAAGGTCAGCAGGGAAACAAAGACAAAAATTTACAAAACAATATTTCTTCCGACACTATGCTACGGCAGCGAGTCATGGGTATTGACTAAGATGCTGAAATCAAGAATAACAGCGGTCGAAATGAGGGTTTTAAGGAGAATATATAGTGCTACTAGACTGGATAGAATTAGAAATGTGAAGATACGAGAAAAACTAAGTGTAATATCAGTAATAGAAAAAATCCAGGAAAAACAACTAAGTTGGTTTGGACACCTCACACGCATATTGAGCAACACGAACCCTGTAAACGAAATATGGGAGGCCGGCTGGAACAAGAGGAGCAATAGAGATCGACCAAGAAGAGTATGGAATCAGGAGATAGCGCAGCTGCTGGCGGACCGGGGACGTACCTGGAAAGATGCTCGAAAAATATCTAATGATACGACAGGATAGAGAAAATTCTGCAAAGCAGATGGCCTCGACACCTAAAGGCAAAAGAGAATAAGGCTAAGTAAGTAAGTAAGTTAAAAAGTAGGATATATTTTAGATCAGTAATTATTGAATACGAAACAAATGGAAGCCACACACCTAAAGGAATTTCGAATATAAATAAAGACAATTGAAAATTTCTTTATTATTTTCGCACATATTTTTTATTTTGTTATAATAGAACTTTTTTTTTGGTTTTCTATGTTTTAAAGCATTCAATTATCTTAAACTCTGAGTAAATATATAATAAATATTTAAAATCACAACTCAATATCAAAGCGAATAAAAATTTATTTATGATCAATTATTTACACTTTTGTAAACGCCCCTAGACAAAATATTGGTTGGAAGATGAAACGGAGGGAAAGATTTTTACCAGAATAATACCACTGTAATGTGGATTACCTAATTTTAATTTATTTTATATTCACTTAAAACAAAGTAAAGAATAGTTGAACTAAGTGCTGATCCAGGTAGCTTTTTATTCAGATTTTAACGTGAACTAAAGCAAAAAAAAACTGCTGCAAACGATTTTTGTGGAAACTCAAATATTTTGACATATTAAATAATTTACTTTAATCAGATAATTTTTTCTAAGTTCGATTATTCAGCGAGGTAGATTACTAAATTCTTCATAAGTTGAGGATGAAATGTTTTATCCAAATTTAAAATCAACAAAAATACCTGCTATTTTTCAACTATTCACAGATCCACTGTCTCTGTAAGGGATACTTGTCTGTAGTTCGTCTCGGCCTTATGATGCAGACAAGTTTAATAGCAATATTGCATCTCTTATTATATTTAGTAATCTGTAATGACTCCAGCTTTATATCCGGCTGTCTTGTAGCAAATATTATCAAGCATAATATATGTGTCATTGTGTCATCGTTGCTCTGAGTTAGTTAGTTTTCTCTGAAGTGTTTAGACTTTTATATCGCCATTTCATTATTTATAATTTGTGTGCAATCGCATTATTAAAACGTCTACTATCGTTTGTAAATATGCATACTTATATCTAAGTCTTGATAAATATGATAAGCTATTATGTACATATTTTATTGCAGTTCTCCCTGTCTTTTTGGAGTTCATACCAAAAAACTACATAAAGGAGTCATAAAGAAGAGCGGATAATAGTAAATATATAAATATTTTAGTGCATCAATGAATGTGAATTCCGCTATTCAAGAAGCAAATAAAGGTTTAGGTTGACCAGATCAGCGAGCTTTATACTATATTTAACGTTATGTTGTAACCAACAAAAACCTTAACTGTCAAGTCCAAAAAGACTTAAAAAAAGAAAATATGACAAGTAAATGATCTACTATACATACGACGAGAATGCACAATAATAATAAATTGTAAATTAGGACTTTAATATTCAGAAACGAAGAAAAACGATACTTGTAAAATACAGAAAAATTTAATAATCTCACAAATAGACGTCAAGATGCTTAAAGATTAAATCTTTCGCAATGGCGAAAGATGTTTAGAAATTCAGTGTCATTATTTACTTTTCCGTTCTTGGAATAAATAATGTTATTTCATGTTATTTGGGACAAATGTTATTAATTTAAATATAAGAAGTAGGGGTTCAGTAACACCCCCCATTCATCGAACTACACCCTTTTAACATTCCTTTACATATATATTTTGGCACGTATGAATTTAGTGTAGACCTATAAAATAACCTAGAAATGCAAAATCATTTTTCCCCAAGATAACTATATCACCCTACCTACATTGCTGCTTACCATCCGGACTGCCGCTAAAGTCGACGATGGTGTAGGTCGAAACAGGTGGACAAATTAAGAAGAGAGCGCTAATAATAATAATAATAATATAATTTATTTCCCAACAGAATACACCCAAGCACAGGGAAAGTACAAGAAATAGTAAATAAGTTGAACACAAATACATTAATCTAAGGTACATATCTAAATCTATGCCCAAGTGTGCATGAAAAAATATACTCACACCAATACAGCTATATATGCACGCATACACCCATACACCTACAAGCTAGATACTTGCACAGTATGTTCTAACGATATCGTTAATTACATGAATTGGATCAGAACACACATCACACAAGTGGCTAACAACATTAAAATTGCTACACATAATTGATATAGGCGATTTACACAGCAAGTTAGCTCTCGGGGTAGGAATGTAGAAAGTAAAATGACTCCGCGAAGACAAGCGTGGTACAAGAAAACCCAATTTACCCAGAAGCCACGGGCAGTCAATATTGTTATGAATTAAGCCATATAAAAATCTGACACTTGCTATGTTACGCCTAGTGGCAAGTGAGACGAAGCTAAACCTACTGAGCAGTGCAAGATGATCGTATCCTCTAGGAGGATAAACACCATCCGACATAAACACTAAGTATTTCAGAAATCTACGCTGGACGTTCTCAAAAATATTAGAATGTGCAGCGTAGATGGGGCACCAGACTAGTGATCCGTACTCAAGTTTAGATCTCACATATGAGTTATATAATAAAATTAGGCAGTTAGTGTTAGTGAAGTTTCTACAATTTCTATATATAAAACCATACAATCTATATGCGCTCCCGATCATTTCATTAACATGACATACAAAAGAAAGCCCCGTATCGAAATATATGCCCAAATCCTTTATACTATTGCAGCGTTCCAGAGTAATATTGTTTATTGAATAATCGTATGTAACAGCATTGTGTTTCCTAGTGAAAGTCACGACTTTGATATTGATATTAAGCTTTAAAAAATTACTTTGGCACCAAGCATCTATGCTGTCTAGATCATGCTGCCGTCTGTGGCAATCATTTATTGACTCTACACTACAATATATTTTCAAATCATCAGCAAATAATAGTGCATTACAATCCAGGGAATCTACAATGTCGTTAATAAAAATTAAGAACAAGAGTGGACCCCGGTTAGATCCCTGGGGGACTCCAGATGAAGGGATAAATACCGCTGACCCAGTACCTCGGTATTCGACAAACTGTTTTCTTTCCGTCAGATAGGACTGAAAAAGCATTATAAGAGATGGGAAAAATCCCACTCTTAACAATTTATTCAGAAGAGCATAGTGATCGATCTGATCGAATGCCTTTTGGAAGTCCGTCTCTCCACAAAACCATGCTGCTGGGTTGATATCACCGATTTAATAGAGCTGTAAATACTTCCATAAAGAATGCTCTCAAAAATCTTAGAAAAATTACACAAAATTGAGATTGGCCTATAATTTTTGATATCAGAGGGATCACCAGTCTTATGTATCGGGCAGATGCGGGACACCTTCCAACCTCGGGGAACTTTGCTTCTTTGATTATTAAGTTGAAAATGTAGTGCAGCGGATCAGCGATTGCCCCAGCACAGTCACGGATTAAGAAGCTTGGGACTGCGTCTACACCACTGAGCAAGCTGTCCTTGCTCTTCTTGAGTGCAGAAAATATTTCGTCTACACCAATATTGCCTATAATGACATTAATAAGAAGTCAGTGTTATATTCAGACATATTTAAATTACATGAGTTAGAGTGGATATATACGCTATTGAAGTAGTCACCAAAAGCTTGCATAATAGTTGAGGGAGAGTCCAGCTCACATGAATTGTACGTCATCTTACCAGGAATTCTAGTGTTACCCCGCTTAGAGTGAATGTAGGACCACAATTTTTTAGGGTTTTGTATAAGAGAGGATTGAATATTGCGAATGTATTCATTATAGGACGCATTTATAAGAAATTTACACTGGGATCTTAGAACTTTAATTAAAGCCAGTCGAAAAAAACTTTAGTGAGTACGTATATGTTATATAGGTAGTTAAGTTGGATATAGGATACTGGTAACAATAAAATAATTCAAAAGAAAAACCGAAAACTCCAATAATTAGTAAAATTGAATGATAAGGAAATAAGTAATAAAGCTTTAAGGTATTTGATCAAATTTTCTAAAGGTGTAAATGTACTTAAGAGGATATCAATAATATCCCAAATAGTGATATCTAATTTACTGTTTAAATATATAAAGAAAGTCAAAAATAGTTAATCATATTTTGCAGTAACGATCCAAAAAGGTAAAATTCAGATATAAAATATTTAAACATGCCAAAATAATTATTGAAATTTAAATCAATTATACCGTAACAGTGAACAATAAATCTGAAACAAAAATAGACAATAAATTTACCACCAGCAATACCGCAGGTGACACCCTGTATATCATGGCCACGACGGCCATAGCGTTAATGAATGCATGTGATAACAAAAAACAAGGTAACGAGTATCACCTGTTGGATCACTAAGTATAAATATAGATAACAAATTAATGACGATAAATTACAAAAAAAGAATTCACAAAATTTTAAATTATCGACTGTTTGGGTCGAACCGGTCGATTTAACATTAATGTACAAATTCATTTCTAAAGTTATTTCAATACAATACCGTTTATTTACACTAACGTTACCACATGTAACAGAAGATTCTCTAATGTCAATTTGAGCAAGATAATAATTAATTATGCAAGCAAATACGTTAAAAAAACACTTCTGTACGAGACAGATATTAGAATTTAATTACATTTAAATCAAATAACGGAATTTAAGATGTTCATTCTACAAATGATTAAATAATCGAAACCATCAGTTTATAACAATAACTTAATAACAAAAACTTATCTGTCTTACTAGACGTAGTAATAGTTCATACAAGAGGAAACCTGGATTCTTGCAGACTCTTTTTACAGTTTTACTTAACTGTTCGACCCCAAAATTTCAAGAATTCACTAATTTTACGAGCACTAATTCTACGTATTTCCCGCGGGTCCAAAATTTTAATTCTACGGACATCTTGTGGTTCCAAAATTATAAGGATTCACTAGCTCTACAAATATCCTGTGGTTCCAAAATTACCAGGACTCACTAAGTCTCCCTTAAAGGGTGAAAAGAGAAATAAAATTACAAAATTACAATAGAAAATTCAATTAATATTCAACTCAAGATAGCACGTGTTAAAGAAAATGGCCGTAGCGGCCATCATGAAAGAAAATAATTTCAAATACATAAAGCCATACCTGATCCAATTCGGTGCAAAAAACCGTTTTCTACAATAAACAACAAGGTAATGAACAATTAGTGGCAGATTTTGGACTTTAGTATACTTTAATGGGGTGCTATAGAGGGACATCATGCTTCGAAAATCCGTCCTTACAACGTAACGAGAGATTCGTTTCTTAAATCAACTATTATCCGGATTGCCGAGGTTCCAACACATATATAATTGATTTACCAATACATTCACATTGCCCTAAAACGCTTACACATTCGGTCACAGTTACCGTTGTTCTCTATCCTTAGATGACTTATCAACGTCGATCAACCGAATAAATCCTTCAAACGTGCACAGTTAAATGGGAGAAAGGGTAATTGACATTAAAGTTCAAGAATTCAACGAAAAGAAATTAATTACTAAATGCAGTCAATACTTTATAGAAAACCCATAAATATATAATATAAAAATTTATAGACAAAATAAAGGAAATATTAAGGTGGATAACTGAGATAACAAAATTTACACGTAATTAAATTAGCCACAAGGAATCTATACGTTGAATAACAACGGGGAAGAGAAGTGGAGAAGTTTCGTTGCCGTGACAAAGGATACAATACTATCGGACTCGCACTCAATAATTTCTTGCATATGGATGGTATGCAAACTATACTGCGTTCAGGATTCGAATACAAAGTTGTGAAATTTGTACTTGTATATTTTTGTTTCATTTTAGAAAAATAAAGATGTGTCTTTATTAATATTGATATTATTAAAGGTGAAGTTAAGTATTTAACAAACAGTCCTCAAC
Organism: Amphimallon solstitiale; assembly: GCA_963170755.1. NCBI lineage: Eukaryota > Metazoa > Arthropoda > Insecta > Coleoptera > Scarabaeidae > Amphimallon > Amphimallon solstitiale. The sequence goes on along the minus strand of OY720675.1, from coordinate 168,794,112 downwards.
CTAATATGTTGCATCTTTTAGGAGGCTAATAACAATCAATTTTAAGAATAATGCTGACTATTCAATTCACCTGTCATTGTTCAAATATGAACCAATAAAATAGCAAATATTTACTTTCGTATCATAGCAACAGGAAATTTCAGCGATTATATCTTCCTAGAAGGTATTCAAGTGGATATTTTAAACAAGTGAAAGTTTTTATTAATGTAACTCATTTACTAACAATATTGAAGGTACAATTAGAAAAACTAACATTACTGCAGTGCTGCAGCAGACATTCTGGAACAGAGCTATCACTGGGAGTACCCGAGGGAGTACCTTTCTCTTGTAGCTTAATACCGTCACTATTACTGACAGATGTCGAAGTTGTACATGACACATTTGTTGTTGTAAAATTTCTTCGCATTTTGGTGATAATCGACTCGTGGTGCTCATCATCAAGCTGCAAGTACGATTTTATGGAATTCAGATTTTGGTGTCCCGTTATTTTCATCAGTTGTTGCTCTCCGACTCCAGCTTTCGCCAGAGATGATACAGTTGAAGAGCGTACCGAATGATTTGATATCTACCTTCTTTTAACATCTAATCCAGTTTTTTCAGCTAATAACTTCACCCATTTACTGATCTCACTTATACCAACTGGACTGTTCTTATACCACACCGCATTCTCAACTTTATCCCAAAACGGATTCGGTGTCAAAAACATCCTTTCTGTTTTCACATTTTTTCCTCTCTTCGATTTCAGTAGATAATACAATCTAAATAACAGAAGAATATTAATTATACCGTCTTGAAATTAAATATAAATAGGTTACCTAACTGGACACATATCGGTATTGCTTTTATTCTCTATCAACCACTTGCTGCCTGTCAATGATTTAGTTCCCCCCTGCGCAGTTTTCGAAAATACTGGATTATACTCAATTCTACCAGTTCTTCTTCCCTTGTTATCGAGTTCCTCCTTGAAGTAATAGGTGAAACAGTTGCTCCCTTCTCCTCCCCGCCAAGCTAGTTCGTAAGATGCTATTAAGAAAAACTTTTTCTGTAAACCGTCTGGGGTACTCTCATCTAATATGCGTATCATATTTAAGTATTCTGGTTCTGTAAGTGCCGCCGCGTTGCTGGTTGTTTTTTCAGGACACGCTTGCAGTTTTCTTCTTGTAGCATCCCTGGCGTCACGTGCTGACTTAAATATTGCATCAGAAAACGGGTTTACGTTTATTTTCCACTTATTGAAGAACATTTCTTGAACCATTTTCGCCGTCACGTTCCACATGTGCTTGATGACGCCTTCTTTATAATCGGACCCATCTTTTTTCTTCATATTACATGCCCACGACTTTAAGATGACATTTAAGTCCACAGGAGAAGTAGATTGATCCAGTTTATAGCCTTTTGCTGTTAAAAATGTACTAAATTGTCTCCATACTGAATCTTTGGATTTCTTCGTGTTCCAAGGGATATTTTCGCAAATTTCAGCATCGATTTCGTCTTCAGATTTCGTGCCAAATCTTTTCTCAGTTCCCATTATTTAGAAACACCAGTTTTTATTCAACGAAACGAACTAAATAGGAACACGATTCCAAAAATTTTAATGACAAACATAAATGTTTTTTTTGTTGACATGGAAACGTAATCATGTGTAACTAAATTTTGAGTCATTTTAATATGAAAAATTGATTTGGTTCATTGAATAGTCTCTCGAATACGATTCGTAGTCAAAGTTGAGTCTACTATTTTTGTGGTGCTTTACACTCATGTCTTTCATAATTGCGAATACTACTCGTGCTCCGCACTCGTAGTATTTAAATGCAATCATGAAAGACATTCGTGTAACCACCATAAAAATAATCGACATAACTTTGACTACTCATGGTATTATAAGTGATAATATTTTTTCTTTGCCATAAGCTACGATTTTTTTGACAAAAATATAGATCGATATAGGAATGCTCACAACAGTATTAAATTCTGCGGTATAAAAGTATACAGCTCTGTAGTAAAAGAAACTTCTTACTTAGAAAATGCATCAATCGCAGTTACACTCAACTTTGAACACCTGAATGCAGTACCTACTCGACTTCTTGATAAACCATTGTCAATTAGATGGGGCTGCTGTAGGTATTCAGTGCTCACACCAACATTTACAATATTTCAAAACGTCCTCATGGCATGTCGCACAAAGCCAAGCATCATTTCTCTTTAGTAATTTTCGAAGAGTAATTACTAAAATTTGCATCGAAAATCGACCATAATCTTCAAATGCAAACAAAACAAACAAAGTGGCGAAAGCTTCCTGGTGGTAAAATATGAATGAAGATATTTTTTCCACATTTTATTGGAAAACTCATAAATTCTCACTAGTCCAGTGAAGCACGTCGTGTATTTCAAATTTTGTTATACCTAGTAGGAACAAGAGTAAGTAAGTAAATATTAATAGTCATTATAATAAACTACGTAAAACAATTATTACAATCTAGAAAAACTATTTGGTGATGTTTTTGATCAACTCACAATATAATTCTTTCAATAACTATTAAACTTCGTAAAAATATTTTTTTTTCCTTTTTTTCCAAGACTTTTTGCATAATTTATAGACATCATAATAAAGAAATAATTAGCTTCGCATTTAATAATGAACAGATACTTTTTAATTTAAAATGTTATCTTCCTCTTTATTACGCAATTTCGCACTCAAAGATGAAATAATTAAAAATTAATTTCAATTAAGGCAAAACATTAGACAAGATTTATTCCTCGTAATACTCACTGCAACTTTTTTATGAGAAACCCTAACATTAAAATACCTAGTCCAAGTAAAAAAAAGAACACAATACACCTATACACGGACACTATCCTTCGGAGTAGGATATAAAGTAAATTTATATATAGCAGGTGCTCTTGAATATCAAGAGGGAGAAAATATTTCGAAAATTTTAGGCAAGCTTACTTACATAAACGAGGGAGACACGTATGTGGCATTATCATAAACATATACCATTAATAATTATATGGGACGACATAGCAAAATTTTATTAAATGTAACGGAACGTTTGTTTTAAATGTCTTTTAAAATATACACATTTTATGTGATTTCATTCATATTAAAAATGATAATAATTTGACATTGACCATTATCCTGTGAGTTTTAAATATTCCGCAAGTACTTCTTAATTAGAAAGTACCAATAATTAAAAATGACATAGTCAATGGCGAAAGATAATATTAATAATAATTGAAATAATAATGAAAATTAAAAAAATAAATAGTACAGGATTTTTTTATTATTCAGTTCTAATAATATATCTTAGTTAAAATACCAGCATTTTTAGAAACTATTATTGAACAGATTGTTGTATTGTTCCCGTTTATAAACAAGAAAATTATTAAATCACTAATCGCAATAATGAATAAATATTTCCCTGACTATTGACTATCCTGTGTTAGATGAATTCTTAATGGTCATAGAACTTTCGAATATTTCCAGTGTTTTGGCCTGATAGTGTTAGCAAAAACTTTTAAGCTAGACAAATTATATTCAAATGCAAGAAACAAAATTATTTATTTTTCAGTTGTAGAGAAGGTTCATGGATATCAAGCTTATGACCGTGTCAAAAATTACTGAAGCCAATAAGTGTAAATTTTGTATCGAGATTTCTAGACTGCTAGACGCACACGCTTTAAAATATCTCTATTGTTAATTGCCTTCATTAATACACATTTTCGTTAAATAACTATTTATAATTGTGAAGCAATAACAACCCTATCAAATACAGTACACAAATTTTTAATTATATTGAGCATTAAAGTGTAAATTTACTTTGTCAGATCGTTAACGCACACTTCATATTTTATAATTAAAACTACATATTTTAGTTATGGAAAATCATGGATTAGCGTAGCAAGTAGTACTCTTACGAATTTCTGGAACCATTCACTTTTCCTTATATATAAAGGCTAAATAATACTACATTCTAGCAAGAGAATACTCGTTTTAATGTTGCAGCTGCTTCATTACGATTTCTGTGAAGATTTTCAATTGGCCATCACGGTCGCTAAAACTGTTGTTCATAAAATATAACTGCTACGTAAAATTGACGCTACTGGTTCTTAAGGGCTCAAGAGCTTCGGCTCGGCCCTGGCGGGAGCGTATTTGGGATCCATGCTACTGGTTCTTCGCCACAGCTGCAGTCATTATGCCACACCTACCTGATGAATAGGATACAACATGTCAGATATGCTGGTCATCAATCATCTCACTTTACGGCCACTTCAGAAATTCGACAGGATGGGAATCTGGGTCCTATATTATTTTCTCTATTTATCAGTAAAATGTCATGGACGGTTATTTTGCACATCATGATTTTATGTCTACTAAAAACTCATTCTATTAAGTATTGCTCATTTCTACAGCGGCAAATAGATGTTTCGAGAGTGGTGTATCGGGAATAATTTGCTCATGCATATCTCTAAATGTGACGCATTGACTATGGGTCGAAAATAAAATCATCTTTATTTTAATTAAATATTTAATAAGATCTCTATATGCCGTTGTACTGTGGTCAAGGACTTAAGTAAAATTTTGATTCTAAATTTATATTTTCTAACAGCATCAATAGAGTTACTTTATCTACTACACTGGTTTTGTTATTAGAAATACTAGACCACTTGCGTCGGTGAAGGCCACAGCTTGTTCTTTGTCCACTCCCGTCACAAATATGCTTATTTCATTTGGTCACCCAATTATAACACTACGCAGAAGCACTTGAAAAAGTTTATACGCGCGGGCATGCTATGATATTTTTTTAGGGAATTTAGCGTTGACTTCTTGAAGTTGCAAAGTCATAAGAGAGATATCAAGTTTATGGACGATGCATTGCACGATAACATTAACGTTTCTACTTTATTAGAAAAGGTTTGCTGTGCCGCAAGGTCTTTATGATATTTTATAATTAAAACTAGATATTTTAGTTATGGAAAATCATGGATTAGCGTAGCAAGTAGTACTCTTACGAATTTCTGGAACCATTCACTTTACCTTATATATAAAGGCTAAATAATACTACATTCTAGCAAGAGAATGCTCGTTTTAATGTTGCAGCTGCTACATTACGATTTCTGTGAAGATTTTCAATTGGCCATCATGGTCGCCAAAACTGTTGTTCATAAAATATAACTGCTACGTAAAATTGACGCTACTGGTTCTTCGCCACAGCTGCAGTCATTATGCCACACCTACCTGATGAATAGGATACAACATGTCAGATATGCTGGTCATCAATCACCTCACTTTACGGCCACTTCAGAAATTCGACAGGATGGGAATCTGGGTCCTATATTATTTTCTCTATTTATCAGTAAAATGTCATGGACGGTTATTTTGCACATCATGATTTTATGTCTACTAAAAACTCATTCTATTAAGTATTGCTCATTTCTACAGCGGCAGATAGATGTTTCGAGAGTCGTGTATCGGGAATAATTTGCTCATGCATATCTCTAAATGTGACGCATTGACTATGGGTCGAAAATAAAATCATCTTTATTTTAATTAAATATTTAATAGGATCTCTATATGCCGTTGTACTGTGGTCAAGGACTTAAGTAAAATTTTGATTCTAAATTTATATTTTCTAACAGTATCAATAGAGTTACTTTATCTACTACACTGGTTTTGTTATTAGAAATACTGTGGCCTTCACCACTTGCGTCGGTGAAGGCCACAGCGTGTTCTTTGTCCACTCCCGTCACAAATATGCTTATTTCATTTGGTCACCCAATTATAACATTACGCTGAAGCACCTGAAAAAGTTTATACGCGCGGGCATGCTATGATATTTTTTTTAGGGAATTTAGCGTTGACTTCTTGAAGTTGCAAAGTCATAGGAGAGATATCAAGTTTATGGACGATGCATTGCACGATAATATTAACGTTCCTACTTTATTAGAAAAGGTTTGCTGTGCCGCAAGGTCTTTACGCTCATAGAATGTTTATAATTCAACGACGAACTAAAATTTTATTGAGATCCCCGCTTTTCAACATAGACGTTTACCCACAAAACGTCGTAAATTCAGTTAATAATTTTTTTGCAAACATAGGCAATGATTTATGTGGAATTACTCCTAAAATACAATTTAATCCTGACTTGTCATATAATCCCGAAAATCTGCAATTGGACATGGTAGACGAAACTCAAATCATAAATATAATTAATAGCTTTAAAAGTAACTGCAGCCCAGGTGACGATGGGGTTATGGTCTCGGTTATAAAAGTATGCGTTCATGTCACAACGAGGCCTCTCCTTAAAATAATAAATAACTCCCTAGCATTTGGTGTTTTCACAAATCGTTTGAAACTGGCAATAGTAACTCATATTTTGAAAGGCGGTGATAACAACCTGATCCAAAACTATGGACCCATTAGTGTACTTTCATGCTTTGCTAAAATCTTTGAAAGAGTAATGAGTAATAGGATTATAACTTTCTTCGGCAAAAGTTCGGTAATAATCAACGTGGTTTTCAGAAGGGAAAGTCAACCGAAATAGCACTATTTGAATACATAAATAATATTTATCGAGCCCTAGAGGACAATAACTTGGTGCTAGGAGTGTTTTTGAATTTCTCTAAAAAACAAGAAAATCAATTTTGGTAATGAATAATATAACTATTGATAACAACCTTTTCACTTTAAATAATAATGTTATAATTTTGAGCTTAATTCATGACGAAAATATGAGCTGGAACCCGTATCTTGATGTATTGATAAAGAAATTAAACAAAGTCAGTTACTGCATAAAAATGATTGCGAAAAACAGTTCTCATGACTATTTACTATGGAGTAATTATTTCCAAACTAAAAAAAATATGGTATACTTTTTTGGGGAAATTGCCCAGATTCGGGCCGGTTTTTTGTAATTCAAAAGCAAATATTTTAAGTAATTTTTGGCTTTTCCTTTAGAGGAATTTCGTGGAAAATTCAAGTCAGCCGCACTTCTTACTGTCGCAACTTTGTATATTTTTGAATGTTTACTTTTTAATTTAAAAACAAGGAAAAATTTCATCATTTCCTTCCTAATCACGATTACGAGACTCCGTCGAGGTCCGTCCTATCCCAGCATAAAATTATTCAATAAATTTCCTCAAAAATCAAAGCTATGACAGCTTTTAAAAACTTCAAAAGCCCTCCATTTAATCTGCTTATCAATTTAGAGCCCTACACTATTGGCGAATTTTTAGGAAGCTAATTTTTACTTTAACAGATTTACATTTGTTAAGGGATTATTTCAGTTTGAAATTATTATTAAGATAATGCACTATTAATTTGTAATAATGTGTATGTATATATAAGCTACATATTGCAGTGATCTTGAGTTTGGTGGTAAATTGTAAATAAGCATAATCAAGATCACTTCTAGATTTAATTTAATTAATTACTATTTTATTTATTTTATCATGATGTGTATATAGATATTCATTAAGTTAATATTTTGGCAAATTTAATTTTTATTTACGTAAAATAATATTAGAATAAGCATAAAATATTAAGTGAATTATAACAAGAAAGTGTTTCCCGCATGAAAAATACTGTGACCGGGAGAGATCGACAGATTGGCCCGGTGAAAACGATATTCTCCGCTAGATGAAATTGACAAATCACGAACGTGTAAACAAATCGATGTTTAGATGTTTGTTTACGTTTTTGAAAGCTAGTAATACATCGATTGACCGAACGGTGCAGCACTATAGAAATGCAATTGAAGAGGTGGAATCGGTATCGTACCGAGGATAACCGTACGTCTTTGTGGAGAAAAATATGCATACAAGCGAAGACACAGACATTTCAAGTTAGATGCTTGGTGAAAACCGCTCTCATAAAAAGAAAAGACTTTTCAAGCAGGTGGGAACTGCTTAAACTTAAAAAAAATACCTACACGGGGTGCTTATATTTTAAAATGTTTTTAACTTAAAATATTTATTCATAAATCGTTATATGAAAAATTAAGGTGATTTATTAATGTTCATTATAAATGTGTATATAGTGTTGTACAGATTTCTTATGTGGTGTTTTGTACTGGAACCCTAGAACGAGGTAATTTTTGTTTTGTTTTGTATATACTTTCTTTATATTGATTATACTTTATTGTGTTTGTGTATTTGATGTTGACGTGTTGGGTAATAGATCAGAGATGTGTGCAATGAATTAAGTAGATGTTTAATTCATGGCATGGAGCCTTGGTGAATCATTAAAGCACGAATTGGTCTTGGTGGTACTGTCTTGGGAGCGAGCAAAGGCGCCAGGCAGAACTAATCAGGGCTGAGTTAATTAGTTGAATGCACAAAGACATTTTTGAATTAAACTCAAATATATATATAAATGCCTTCAAGGGTGAGCACATAGTAGTGTATGTTAGGGTTGTGTCCAACGAGTTGAAAAGCATACTCGTAGGATGGAACTTTGGGGTACCTACCAGTGTGGATTTGCTTTCTGATGGTACTGTCTTGGGAGCGAGCAAAGGCGCCAGGCAGAACTAATTAGGGCAGAGCCATTACCTTAATGTTTATATTCTTGCAAATGATCAGTCACATAATTTTGTTTATTATATTCCAGTACAATTCACAACATACAATAAAATTTTGTTTGAGATGTTGATTGTTTACATGTATCATTGATGAATAAAGAAAATCATAGAATTTTTTATTTAAATAAAATTTGTATTTGATTTTTTTTTGTATTAATTATGATTTGTTTATTGATTTGACTATTTAATCATGACCTGCCTGAATTTCTGTAATATTTATGATATTTATTTGTGTAAATATACTTGTATAATTTTGAAATTTTCTTTAATATCCTTAATAAATTATATTATAAGGTTTATTTTGCATTTTATTTTCTTTACCTGACATGGTAATAACTAAAGAGCATTCAATTTGATTGGAGAGTTTATTTATATTTTCTGCCCCTGAGAGAAAATTTTCTTTAGTCATTTTAAACTGAGCTAGTTAAATGTAAAATTGCCTAACCTACTACTTTGCAGAAAATTTATTGAATCTTGGTCTAGCATAAGGTCTAGCACTATTGATTCTTACTTACTTACTGATTGAATGGTTTAAATTATTTTTATTAAAACCTCAATTTGCAAGAGTCACAGCAATATGTATTGCCTTGTGGCTGCTTGAAGTGAAAATAAATTATTATTATTAAACAGAAGTAGTAATTTAATTCAATTTGCGGGAGTGAATTGTATATTTTTTATTGTTGTGTATTATATATTGTGTTGCTTATTTTTGGTTGTTGTTCTATAATTAAATATAATCTGTTGAGCAATAAAGATATATAATTACTATTACTATGTTTGGGATATAGTTGGTTCAATTGGTCAAATAGTGATTATGCTTTGTAACCTACCAATAAACTTACTGATGTCCTACAATTTTGTAATGAGCTTCCACGGGAATTTATTGTACTACAAGCAACTATTATTTTCAATATAGTGAACATTTGAATAACATGTCGTTAAAAAATAAATATAATTTACTGGATAATACGCTTTTTTCACACAGTATATTCTTAAAGTGGTTGCATGTATTAATAAACAAAACCATGTACCGTTAACCATGGCTTACTGCGTCACGACATCTTACTTTGTGACTCTCCTTCTGTTGGTGCATTTCATTGGACGCCTGAAAGATTGACAGATTTACGTGCACATCCTAAATATCAGATAGTTTGATATGTAGATTAGCTGTCACGCATAATCGCCGAGATTTTATTGCAGGAAATATTTGCTATTTGCTTAGGAAAGAAAACAAAAGGAAAGGGGAAAACTCTGTCTACGGCTCATCGGTATCACTCAACAGTTTTCTTTACGATAAATCTTTAGCTACTACTTGATATTCTAATACTTATCTGGAATTTCTTTCTCTACCGTTATTAAATCACGAAAGGATGTTGACATTAATTTATTTCACCAAGCACTTTTATATACAAGCATGAACATTTACACATGAAATATAAATTCAAAGAATTAAATTTAATCACGGTGAAAACCCTATTATGATTATTTATTGACAATTCGTGATTTATGGAAGTCTTGACGAATTTCATACGGACGTATAATGATGTGATCGGGTGTCTAGCAAAATATTTTCTCGGCGTTCGCAGCGGATCTTGATATTATTTATGCTTATACTGGGGTGTCTCTGAAAGGTGCGGAAAAAACGCTACCACACATTTCTGAGGGCAAAATATGACGATCTAACCCAGCTTACCTCAGTCCAAAAGTGGATGCTTTCGGAGATACAGAGTGTCAAAAGTTCAATTTGGTTTTAGTTTTTTGTAAATAATTTCTGTAATAATTGGTATATTGTCACAATATTTGGGTAGGGGGGGTTTCGTGGGGTAAAAAATTTAAATCTGCTCTCATTTTCATTGCAAAATGTAAAGGGCGCCACCTGCGGCATATTGTATCCATTTAAAACGTAATAACTTTTTTGAGACACACTGTATTTAACTTTTAAATAAAAATTCTTTTTCCCCAATGTTTTTTACCTAGAAAAGGTATACCTGGTAGGAGTTGATTGGAGCAGCCGTTTATGAGTAATCTGGATATAAAAAATTCATTCCGTATATGGACACATATGCTTCTGTAATTTGGGTGTTATTCTTGTGGCAATTCAATGCAATGGTGCATCCACTTTTGGACTGAGGTAAGTTGGGTTAGATCGCCCTCAGAAATGTGTGGTAGCGTTTCTTCCGCACCTTTTAGAGACACCCTATATATTCCATTGAAAGACGTATCGCTCAAATCGGACTATTAACGGATTGGTTATTTATAGGATAATTAATTACTACTTGGTTAGAGGATGCACAACCAAGGCAGTGTCAGTAATTGCGAAATTAATTGCTACTTGGTTAGTAGACAAGTAGATGTACGACTCAGCATTTTACTTTAAATTGAAAATGTCTCGGTTTTTATAGAAAGCTGAAAGACATAAGTAATAGTAATAAATCATCTAGTGCTAATGCACACCTTGAGTACATACGTTACAAGACCAAATCATGGATAATATCTTGTAGGTCTTTATGATGGTATTCCTTTAAAAATGGCTAATTAGAATACATAAGATTTCTACAATTTACATACTCGGAAAATTATATATGGATATATTTTCGGAAATGTACTGTATAAAAATGCTGAACTTCTCTAAAAAAAGTCAATTTATTCATTTATTTTAACTTGGGCAGATTCTTGTAAGTTACAATTAATAATTACTTCTTCATTTATTTGTTAATATGTATGCATATATTTCCAATAAGATAACAAGATCGGGATAATATATGTAGATAATGTAAAAGTATGTATAGGTTCTGCAAAGTTTATTTGATCTTTCGTCATTCATAACAATGACGTTATATAACAGCAGCGATGCCAAATACATTCGGTAATGGAGATATTGGTTATGTATATTTATTTTAAAAGTTTGGTTATGTATCTATACATTAGAAAAAAGTAATTTATTTTAAAAAAGTGGGAGAATTACCTTCATTTACCAATATCGGCAATAATAATAATGTTAACATGAACACAAAATGTATTTCCAAAATAAATACTTGTTTTTAGCAATCTAATCAACGGTAAATCTCTTATTACATTATTCACATTAATTGTCGAGGTGTTATTTAGTTTGACTTTTAAAAACTAACACAACTTTAATATAAACTCTTCTTTCCATGGAATGTATGCAACAACTAACAAATTTAAATGGCTATAGCAGTGAAATAATATTGTACATACGATGAAGAAGTTGTATACTGCTAATTAATATCACTAGTAGGAGGACTGAAGGAAGTACTACTTTTGTTTGTTGCTCAACTATTTTCACTAAAGCTGACTTTATTTTCCCAGTTATAAGTTTAATTACTTAAACAAAGAAAAAGTACTTTTTAAAAATAATCCAATGTAAGTTTTTGTTAGTTTTGAAAGTAAGAAATAATACTGAAACACATTAAAAAAAACAAACAAGTTTATTAAATTAAAATTCCTTGTTCATAATTCCAATGAAATGTTTAATACACTTATAATACACAAATATCTCAAAATTAAAATAATGTGCATATACTATCCCTAGGTATCTGAAAAAGCACTATCAGAACTATCATCATTTAGATTTATTATAAATGGTTCTATTTCTCTTTGTTCAAATCCTATTTCACGGTTCCACCATACATTAATTTCTTTTTCCACATGGTCAATACAGTTAGTCCATTCCTGTGCTGTCACTTGTTGCAATGCCTCATCCCACATATTAACACTTGCTTCAATAGATTTCCCATCCCTACCTATGTGGCGATTATAATAAGTTTTGGTAATCCCCCATACCAACTCAATTGGATTGAAATTGCAATGATATGGAGGAAGACGTAATACTTTATGTCCTGCTTTTTCAGCCATTTGATCAGCTACATATTCTTTTGGTGGCTTATGCCTAAAAGTTAATAAATATTATATTGATAACCAAAATAATGATATTAATGATTCTTACAATGCCACTTTCAGTAGTAATTCTTTCTTCAATGACGTTTCATCATACTGAATGCCATTGTTATTCAACCATTCCTTAATTTCATTTTTTGTGGATGCAGTGTTTGGTACTTTTGATACCAAAGTACTGTGGTATGGAGCATTATCCATAACAATTATTGATGGTCTGCTTAAGAGGTTTAGTAAATTTCCAAACCATTCTAAAAAATTTTTTTGGTTCATTTCCCCGTGATAGTCAGAGCATTTTGTGTTGGAAGGAAATACTAATTTGGCACCAGGTATAAAGCCATTCCTATTTCCAGCATGTAGAACAATATACCTAGTTACAAAAAAAAAAATAAATCTTAGGCTGCATTATTATTTGTTTATATTGTATTATAATATATTTTTGTTACTTTTTATATGATAAAAAAAAATAATTAACCTTTTCCCATCCACCTTAGTACTTCTTACGGAATGTACATTTTTATCTTGCCAGGAACGAGCAATTGTACCATTTTGAAATAACCATGTTTCATCCAAAAATACAAAATCATATATATCCTGGGTCTTATATTCATGGTATAACCTCAAAAAGGTTAATCGCTGTAGCACTACATGTGGCATTTCCATCAAACCACGACGTGGATTATCCTTCTTGTATTGAAAACCAATCTTTTTCAATACAGTAGACAAAGATCGTTGACATCCAAAAAATATGTCAGTTTCCCTTAATTTATTCCCCAACGACTCAAGTGTAATGTGTTCATCTACAATCCTCTATTTTAGATTTTATAAATCAAATAATTTTTTTTTTCACTTACGCCGTTCATACATTTGGTATATAGTATTTCTAATTGCGACCTGTGCGGCATCATCAATTCCTGTAACAGGTTTAGCACGTGAATGTTTAGGTTTATTTGGGTTTAATGGTTCATTTCTTTTAATAGATTGCCATATCGATGTTATTGTATTTAAGCTTACGTTGGCCATCGCAGCTACACGCTAAAATTAAAAATCATTTAAAAAAATTCTCAATCAGTATTATTGTTATTTTTATACCTCTCGTACAGCTGTTAATGGTATGATAACACACTTATTGTCCCGCTCTCGTTCACAAAAAGTTAACATCGAAGCGATGCACTCTTTCATATCCTCACTCAACACTTTCGGCATTTTCAATTAATATAAATATCAATACAATTGAAAATTTGTTCTAAGAAGAAAAATTTGTAACTTATAATATGTCAAAATATTAATGTCAAAATAAACGATGCGGCAACTTCTCATATTTCAGTAACTTCGACGAATTAAAATCACTAAATTTCCCTTGCTAAACCTTACATTTAATTAAATTTATTGTGGTAAGAATTTTACGTCACAGATGACGAAAGATCAAATAAAGTTTGCAGAACCTGTATGTATGTATGTATATGCAAATTGAATACTAGTGACGTATCCTGTAGAGCGCAACACAATTTCCTAACTTATTAACCGAAATACTATATATGCTATAAATGATGTCGTGTCAAGTGGGCATATTATCCTATCTAACCTCCAGTATTAATAGGGGCAATAACACATTTCTCTGGAAATTGCGTAAACGTAGCCGTTATACGCTCCTAAATATCTGTTATGTAGAAACCCGGGCGACCACACATTACGTTTATGAGTTTCTCTGACTGGAGCCTCCAACAACTGTTCACGAACACATCAATAATTTACGTGACCACCCTTGCTCCCGACAAGCCTACCACATCTGATGCGACTTTGTGACTTGGGGAAAATGTCAAATATTATTACACTTTTGCAATCGGTCGTTTTTGCGGAAACTTTTTATTACCAACAGACAAAAACAGTAAATAGGAGAAATCAGTGATATGAAACTAATTGAAATCGCAATGATATTTACGCACACAATATTGGTGTAAGTAGAAGAAGTTGAGCTGTTAAAATATATAGCAACTTTATCTCTTGTTCCACAAGACTTGATGTAACGGTTATTGAAGTATATGTACCTACTTGTAATTATTGGATAGTCGTATTAAACGATAAACAATAATTAATTAATAAGTAAACTTGAAAAATTAACTACAAAATAAATCGAAACAAAAATCTCAATATTATTTCACGAAAGTCGTTGCAGAAAGATAGAAAGGAGCTATGAATAAAATATTAGTTTTTGGTTTAGCAACCATGATTATGTTGTTAGGTTTAGATTGAAGACGATGATGTTGACTATTCAGAGGAACTACAGCGCATACTACTTCTTGAAATTAAGCTATCCGTAAAAGTCACCTAATGTATCTTCTTCGTCAAGCTAGTGATCTGAAATAATGTTTTCTTAGCATTCCGCTGTAGTTCATTTTCTGAATAGGATAATAGCCTTTTATTTGGTGCAAGTACTATCGGTAACATAAAAAACTAGGACAAATATTATTTCAGATAGCCATGAATTTTGCTAATTGTGCTAATGTCATTCAGGCTTTTGGCACTTCTGTCACACAAAATAATATGAGGTCGATGAGGTTATGTAATTTAATTTTTAATGTCAGAAAATACAATTAACAAAAGCAAAGAATAATAAAATAACAATTAGTCATTCCTTCGTTTTTGTCGGTAACACTCTATAAACGACGAGGCATGGAAGATAATAAAAGGTGTATTCCATGTGCCCTCAATTTGTTCTTCTGCGGTTACCGGCTGACGATTTCTTTCTGATTTTTTATCATACAACCCCAAACATTTTCGAAGGGGTTTCGAACAGGACTATGTGCAGACCATGGCAGTTCAATATTCTTATCTTGGAACCACGTGGTTACATTTCGTGCAAAGTGTATAGGACAGTTGTCGCTGTCGTTGTTTTTCTAGATATAATTATTTTTGCCTTATCAATCAAATTGACTTGCGGCATGACTAATGACAGCTTCAAACAATTTCGTTTTAACTGACAGCTATTATATAATATCCGTCGGTTTTACACAGCCAAAACAAAGTTGTCCTAGTTTTTTGTGTTAGCGATAGTATTTCAAAAATATTATTTATATTCATTCTTTTACGGCGTTAGAATATACATGGTGGTTCGGGAATTATACTTCAGGGGCATATTCCAATTTCGTGACAACGATTCCGTAAAATAGGTGACATATTGTATCAAAGGTAGTAAAACTATTACATATACAAAAAACAAAGTCAAACATTTTTTACGCAGCAACTGTAACAGTTGATATATGCTCAACAAACGGTAATGCCGAATCTACATAAGTCACAGAACAGCATTTCTCTTTATTCAAATAAAGTTTATTCTTCATGCGCGAGGTTAAAAAGTCATGCCTAAGTTTAGCTGAAGAAAATCGACCTAAGAAGCAATTATAAAAAGGTTAAATAAATGTAGAACAAGGTTCAAGTCTCGTGGTACACCAGATGATACTGAACGGATTTGAAGTCGTTCTAGCGGCTTGTCAAGTAGAATCCAAGAAAGTCGAGTAATAGTTCATCGAAACCCCTACGAGCTTAATTTGTGGTAAGGATAGATAGCTAATATAAAATATATGGTATAGGGTCTTAACGACATCTCTTGTCTGGATAATTTACTTTAGAAACAAAATAAGCGGTTGATTTGAAATCTTCTTTTAAAGTTGTTGGAATTTTATTATTATGCTCTCTCCTGTTTTTAGATAATTAAAATTGCATAAGCTGCAAGCAGTTATTACTTGTGATAATATGTACTGTTAATACTACATTGTGTAGGTTTATTAAAAATATAATAATCCTATAAATATTTATGTGATTTTCAACAAAGTGTAACATTAAGTTCAGGTTTTGTCTATCTTCTCTGCAATTGCGAAATGTACGTGGCAAATTCTACAAACGCAAGTATGTTCTGGATTTTGTTCCATTAGTGAAGAATTCCCCATAAAATGGCTGTTCTAAAATAATTATTTACAAATATTGCAATACTGTTTCCTCAGTGTATGTTGTTACTATAAGATTGCAGAACGATTGTCAATCTTTGACATATAAATATCACAAAATGATTAATATGTACACCGAGAGAAAAAAAGGGTTCAGTTAACCCATAATTGGTTAAGTGAACAGTTTTAAACTTTTACCAGTGAGCAATAGTTTAAATGGCTGGCATAACCATTTAAAAAGTGTTAACTTAAAACGTTAGAACAACATTTTAGTAGTTGCCATACAATCTTCTCGAATTGTTATGTTGACATCCTTAAATGTTAAAATAACATTCTAATAATTGCCATACAAACTTGTGAAACTGTTAGGTTGACATCCATAAATGTTATAACAACATTTTAATTATTGTCATACAATCATCCCGAACTGTTAGGTTGACATTCTTAAGTGTTAAAAGAACATTTTAATAATTGCCGTATAATCTTCTCGAAGTGTTAGGTTGACATTCTTAAATGTTAAAAGAACATTTTATTAATTGCCGTACAATCTTCTCGAACTGTTAGGTTGACATTCTAAAAAGTTAAAAGAACACTAAGAATTGCCATATAATGGATTCATATCAAACTGTTAGGCTAACATTGTTAAATATAAGGAAAAAAAGTAAATTGTTCGGATAGTCTATTTTTCCCCCTTAAATTTGAGTGTCAACCTAACAGTTCGATAAGAATCTATGGCAGTTCTTAAAATGTTCTTTTAACTTTTAACATTGCAATAATTTTCATATATCGTTTATTTTTGATTTCTACAGCGTGAAATCTGCCTTAAAGTTACTTGTGGGAAACCCACCAAAAAAATTAGAGTTTTTATTATTTATCCAGCTCAATTCGTAGTTTATATTTAGATAAAAATGAAATCTCTTTTAGCTTTCGTACACAGATTAATAGCATATCTTTAACAGTACTGGCTGACAGGTGCTAAATGAAAGTAAACAACACGAATGTATATTTGAGTTTTATTAGAATAAAATGTGGTGCATCCATATTAACATAAACATTTTAAAAAGAAACTAAATTGTAAGTATTGGTTGTGCAAAATGCGTATAGGGATGAACATCCATAAGGTCCCTGTATTTTATTAACATAGTTTCATTAGTTTCTAATAACTGATATGCATGCATAGTAATGTTCATCTAAATGTGATGTTCTACACAACTTCAAAATAAAAAGTAAATCTTCAGCATGTATTAAAATGGAATTGATTCTACCAAATTTAGCTGTGCAGAAAGGGGAAAGTATCATTTTCTTATCATCGTTAGATACCTGGAAATATTATTATTTAATCTAACTTACTTTAATAAGTCATTACTTAAAGCAATAACATATGGTAGATATGTCTTTATCCCACTTTATAGCAATATTATATACAACTTTTGTATCAAATATGTAGACTTGGTCCTTCGACAATCATATAAGGCTGGATTTTTTCTCTATTCTTGGCCCCTTCTTCAACGGGTCTTTCTATATCTGCTGGAATCTGAAAATGAATGATTTAATTATTTTTAGTAATTAGAAACTTACATGAACGTAAATACCGTGATATGTTTAATAATTGTTTCCTGACATTCAGTAATGCTAGGTTCCACTTTTTACTTTTTCTTACAGTCTTCACTTTCCCTGGAGGTGAAATAATGCTACTAAACTATAAATTTGAATCGCAGGTTTACTATCTGAAATATTCAAATTTTTTATAAATGTTTCTCTATTCATTAACAAACACACCATCTGAAATATCACTTGATATACTGTTAAGTAGTCCCTGAGTAGATTTGTCTAAATTTGTATTAATTTCAACCGATTTTTGAAAAAATGAATTCCATTTTACATATAAATTTAATTTTTTTGGAAAGGACTTCTTAAAATCGTCTTCAATCTACAACAATTATTATGAAAAATGCTACTTTCACGCATACTAAAAGTATTTAGCCAATGTAATAAAACATCCTCTCATGGTTCCTTGTTCTGTTTTAGCCACGTAAAGCTGGCCAATGTATCACCTACGAATGTTTAAAAAGAAATGTTGCAAGAAAGGTACATGTTAACTATAATTTATCCTAATAAGCTATTACAGCAGATAAACTAACAGAAAATAAATACGTTTATAGGTAATTACAATTAAAAAGTCATGTAACTTGGAAACAATTTGTAAATTTCGATCAAAATTGTTACGAAAAGGATAGCACAGATACTCACTTGTTACTGTAGTAGATGTTGTACTGGGTAACAGTTTTAGATCAGTTTTTGTCACGTCCTGAAATATTTTCTTTAAATTTCGATATTTGTCTATTAATTTTCCTTTGGGTTGATTGGCCTTTTATTTTTATTATCTTTTCCACTTATGCTTGGAATATAGTAAATATTTTCATTACTTGAATCTATGCATATTTTCTATAACAAAAAATGTATATTTGTACATAAAAACTAAAATAGAAATGAAATTATGTAAAATACTTTGTTTTCCAGATTTTCTTCTGAGATCCGTATAGACTTTTTAATTCCTCTAGTTCAGCTATAAATCTCTTGGATCAACCTTTGGTATTATTTCTTTTAGGTGATCATTTTCTAACTTTAGTAGAGCGTCTTCATCTATCTCCTGTTCTGCAGAAGTAAATGTTTCTAATAGTATGTAACATATATTTATGCCAATAATATATACAGTATGCTAACTAGAACGTAGTAAAATCTGTTTTATGTGGCAGCTGATAAATCTGTATCTCTGTTGTCAAGAGCCGCCGATATGTATAAAGTATAAAGCAGTATTACTATAAGCCACATGTATACTAATAACAAAATATATTTCATAATTTCAAATGTTTTTATTGTGAAAAATTTGTTAGGTATTTAGATTTATGACCGACTTAAAAAAAATAATGTAAATCTTATAAATAAAGAAAAAAGTTTATTTGACTACACACGTCTGACTTTCAATTCTTGTAGGGCCGTCACATATAATAATTCTTTTACAAAATTATATATTCTGTTGCATGGGTAACAATGTTTTGGCAACAAAACGTGTCTCCTACACATCACCCCCTTACAAATTGATTGAAATCACATCTTAAAATATAACTGCGGCAATACTAGAAATTCTTCAGACACCAGCGTAAAGAAAACTGTAAACATGGTTGGTTTTCGGTGCCTTAATATTAAACGTCACTATACATTACTAAGTAGCAAAATACTGTTACTGTTACTTTTACTCAATATATTTATAATACTTTTTCTCGATTTTGTATAAATGCATCGTATGAAAAATGTCAGCCATTGGAATGAATATCAGGAAACATCATTATAATATAATAAAAACCTAACCTACATTTGAAGGTTTCAATTAACACATCACATTCCCAATCCAATAGCAATTTTTCTACGTTTTCCTTACTATAATCAAACTGATATTAAAAATATTAATATGCATAAATTATATAAACTGAATTTTAAATATATATACATATATCAATGTATTTAGGTATACTTACATTTTATGAAGACAAGTACGTAAATATGTCGACACTCACTAGTAGAAAATACATGATGATACAAACACAGAAGCTGATGTGATACACATATGGTCAAATTACGGAAATTAGTTTAGGGCTACTACTCAGATTAGATGTACCCTACAAAATATAGTCTTATAAGCAGCAATACTTGCTTCTAAATAAGCCGTTGGTTTTCAATATGCGAAAACTATACCCTTAACATTTTTTGTTCAACAAATTTTAGATGGTTGTTTGAATCGCTTATTTTTCTAGACTCAACCAATTATTGGTTAATTCAACATTTTATATTTAACATTCTAAAAAAAGTTTGAATTAACATTTCTTGTTCTCTCAGTGTATAGGTACATATCGAGGGGGAAACCGCTGACTCAAAAGCGTACACCATAATCCCGCCATATGTAAATAATCCCACATAATCCAATATAATTACACACAATTCCAAATAATTCCAAATAATTCCTAATAATTCCTAATAATTCTAAATAATTCCAAATAATTCCAAATAATTCCAAATAATCCCATGTAATCCCAATAATCCCAAATAATCCCTAATTATTTCTTTATATGTTCCACTAGTTCTGAGAATTTGGTGCGCATTTTAACGGTAAATTAAGGCTGAATCGAAGATTGAATATACATAACACCAGCCTTACGAAAAAGATTTGTTTTGTTTAAACACTACTCAAGGAAAACATATAAACACAGCAAAAGTAAAATTCATAAACTTAAATATTCGTGAAAAATAAAAAAATTCGAATTAAATAATAATAATTAGTCTTTAACACAGAATTTAATCTCAGATTTAATATTATCATATTTCTTAAAAATTGCGGCGTATGTGATTTTATCTAAATGAAAAGGTTCCATTTCGGTGGCAAATTTAACAGGGCCGTAAAAAATATATTTGAAATCAACCGTATCAACGTCTTGTTTAATTTTTGGCGAGGTAAACATGTTATTTTGCTTCCTTCCACGTGTTAAAAAATAATTTTAAAAATTGTATCATTGATAATTTCAATAATTTGACCTACATACCACCGTTCATCATAAAAGACAGAGTAAAATTTATTACACTCAATTACACTTAATAATGACCGCTGAGTGATGGATCTGTGTTGGGATTTATTTTCCCTGTCTCGATTTTCTATACCATCAGAAGATTTCCATTTCGAGCATGAGGCTTCTGGTTCACCTGGTTCCTTTTCTTCAAAAGAATTATCACTAACAATCGAGCTAGCAATAGGACTTTCAATATTGTTAGGATGTTCTTCTTGTTTGATATCATTATTGAACGAAGGAACAATGAGAGTATTGCTAATTATAGTTATTGCTTTGCGGGCTTTCCCAACATTTTTTGCCTTATCATCTTCTGAATTTTGTAACGAAGGTATCACTTGATGAGCTGGATTACCTTTTTCAGCATGTTCTATCGATGTATTCGCTTCAGAGCAAGAAATCTGATTAAAAAACCACTTAATATCTATATTCTCACTTTTTTTCTTTGGATTACAGATCAAAGATGGGCTTCACGTTGATTTTAGTGTGCCGGTAGTCTTAGATACGGAACCAGGTGCAGAATAAGCACTTATATGTCCAGATAAATGCTTGTAAATATTTCCAAAAATCCATTTCTTAGAATGGCCTGGCTGTTGGGCATATTTCTGAATTTTATAGGAACTTTTACAGTAGCATCTCATAACGCAATATAGCTCATTTCGTATTCCATATTTGGTTTCGAAAAATATTTCAAAAAATATTTTTTTAAAAAAGTACCATTGGTCGTGGCTGATGCACTTATGTTTAATCCAGTTTCTTATAGTACGTGAAACATGAGAAGTTTCTTCTGGGAGATTTGTAGCGATCTCGTCGGTAACTACCGATTGTGAGCCTGATGCACCCACTAATGTAATACTTGCCTGTCGACCTGTCCCTAAAAGTAAAGCAAAACTTAATTCTGAAATCCGTTCTTAATACTCCTTCATCTTCAAGAACCAGAAGTAGAGTTGCACTTCTATTATCCGAGTTAATGTTGATCGGATCGTGCTCCAATAATCAAAATAGGTATACTCGTATATATATAAAATCATAAATGAATGTTAGAGAAAGGTTTGGTATCTTTTTCTAAATAATAATTATTCTACCTTTTTTTAAATTTGGCATTTTTACTAACCTCGTAACCAACCACGTAACTGAGTTATGAATGTGTAATACTCTCGAAGCACTAGACGGAAATGGAGTAATAGCGAAGTGAATAGCACACTAATTGAAAAGAAAAATAACATTCGACAATATTCACACCGATTTTGTTAAAAACTTCGCATAAAACTAAGAATCAGGGGTGGGATAATATGGAGTACGATTAACATATAAGAAAATTGTTCGGATAATCTAGGTTCTACTGTACATATACTATACTATAGATTAACTGAGGTCTCGCCCGATATCTTCGCTAACCTAAAGTTCCAGTGCAATTTGTTGCAAGGGATTTATCTTGCGTTTTAGATTGTTGTAGAACGTTTCTTTTGAAATGGCTGGAAATTATAGTAATTAATCTTCTGTAACCTTGTATAAGTTTGAAGTTCTCTGATTTTTTAGAAAATATTCCCAAATACGATTCATATTCCTCCTTGGGAATTAATGTTGGTACTGTCTCGGCCATAAATTTCTGCATGTCCAAGATGTCATCATCTGTGATTTGAGCAAGTAATATTGTGCGTTAGGAAATCCATTGATCCTTAAAAGAGTTTTTATACAGACAGGCACGGAAATATTTAGCTTAGCACTCATCCCCTGTTTGTGAAACTTCCATCTAAAGAAAAGAACGGGCGCTTACAAATTACAATTACTCTCTTGGTAAACGACTTGGTAATAGATTTCAAGTGATCATACCTTGATTTCAGCTGTAAAAATTATTCTCAAGATTATCTGTGCAATAATTCAGTGGCAGCAAAAATAAACAGCATAACATCCTAGAATATCACATCACACCACATTACACTGACTTGTATAAATAAAATGCCGAGTGGAAGGCGCATGCGTTCAAATCTCGGTTCAAACCGGTTCAAACTAGTGTACGATCAGCAATTTCCCGCAAAATATCGTATGATCAAGTAATGAGTCGTAAGGCGTCATTCGTGGAAGTGGAAAACTACCAAAGGCACTTTTTGTAAAAATTCAATTTGATTTTTACTACTGTGATTGAACTATGGACATGACGTTTAATTTGAAGGGATGATTCGATTACTTAAAGTATTGTTGATTATACAGGATAATAGATACAAAAGCATTCTTTCTGTTGACCGTGGAATCCGTCATAATTCTACAAAGTAATCACGCATAATCCCACATAATTCCAAATAATTCCATGTAATCCGATATAATTCCAAATAATCCCATGTAATCCGATATAATCCCAAATAATTCTACATAATTCCAATAATCCCAAATAATTCCTGGAATTCCTACGGGGTGTACACCATAATCCCTCAGCGGTTTCCCCCTCGGTACATATCAATTTATTTAATTCGAAAAATGTAAACTCGGTAAATTAGACATTCAACTGATTTTAACGACCTTTTTCTTGGGGATTCAGACGTAGATCACAAATCACTAAGATACTCGATAGTTGACGCATGTGCATTCACTCTGACCGTAAATTCAAACAGATATTAACGATAACTTTTCCATGATTTATAAAAATTAGCAACTTAGGTATTAAGCAGAGAAGCATTTTTTGTTTATTTACAGAGGGCACAGCTGCAACTCTTGCAGCAATTAATAAAAAAATGCATCTTGTTCATGTAAAATTGGTTTGCGTTATAAAAAGCTTAGAACCACTAGTGGTTAATAAACAAAATACTTAAAAAAATAAAGTGTGTTTAAATCAACAATACAAAAGAATTCAAGGTACGTTAACTAATTATTAAAAATAAAACTGCTTAATTCTTGAAGTGCAGATTCTAGCGTCTACAGTAATAAAGGATCCAAATCCCACAAACTATCATTATCTATCAAAATCTTTCTTGGTTTCGCAGATCGATACAGCTGCAGTTTATCAATAGGACAAGGAAGACAGTACATGAGACGATTATTAATGTAATTTGCGAGCATATGACAACAGTAACAATTACACTTACTAATCACTTGCCGATACCTTGATCTTGACTAACTCCAAATTAAAAGAAGGTGCTTTCCAGTAGATAAATAAGCACATGCTTCTTATCTACATGATATAACAAAACTCTACTTGTTCCAGCTATTTTCTGAAGGAGTAAATATCCTAGTTGCAAACCCTGGTGATTGATCAATACTGTCAAAACCTCTACAAAAATTAGTAAGTATATATTGACTTCCAACTATCCACCCATGTCAGTGCCTTAGTTATAACTTGCAATAATGTATGTCCATAAGAATATGTTCATGAAGTAAAACCGTGTTAATGAAAAAGCATTGACAATGAAAGGCGACTCACTTACTGCTTATCGATTCACATTCTCTCAATAGAGAGATTCGGGAATAAATTTTGAGGTCATCCGCGTAAGATAATTCTTCACAATCCCATGACAACAGGTAGTTGATGAACATGATAAACAGAAAGGGACCCAGATTGAGGGCCTGAGGAATTCCAGAAGTTAGAGTAAATTTTCTCGCATAAAAACCATTCCAGTACACATAATTGTAAAGGCAGCTCACGTACGAAGACATAAGTTGCAGCAGGTTTTTTGCAAAACCAAACGCGTCAAGCTTCGACAGCAGTATCGAATGGTCAATGCAGTCAAAGGTCTGCGCAAACTCGGTGTAAATAATATCCATTTGTGTGCGATTGTCCAGACCAACACATAAATTGAGTTAGTTCTGCCAAGTTGGTTTTGACAGGTCTGTCCGAGATGAAACCGTACTGGTGAAATGCAAGCCTTTACCTACACTTGCGAGAAATTTGTTGATTTAGAGGTCTTTCAAATATCTTGGCAAAGTTACTAATAATGCTAATGGGTCGATAGTTCAGTATATTCAATTTATCTTTTTTCTTAAAAACTCCTATTATCCATAGCTTAGAAAACACGCACGTTTCAAGTATTAAATAACACCGTAAGTGGCGCACAAAATATAAGTGCCGAATCCCTCACGAAAGAAACATGTAGATCGTCATGATCAGATGTGAAGTTTGCTTTAATCTTCGTAAGTAGGAATATTAAAACCACTCACTAGTTTACTTCCAGAATTCTTAACTCTATTATATTGAAGTAAGTTATTGGTTGACATGAAATTATTATGGATAGCATATATAATACATGTTGGCTTGGTTAGCTGTCAATTTTCCCTTCTACTATCACGCTGCTAGATTATAGGGTTCTATGTTTTATTATAGTCAGAAGCTCTTAAACTTTAATTACTACTTTTATTTTTAAATGACTCTTATTTCATTTATGACTTCAGAGTATTTCTTGGCCTCATAATTTATTAATAAGTTCTTAGGCATTTTCGTAATTTTACACACACCACTCATCGATATCACTGCTTTCTACCGATAACAGAATGTGAATGTTCAATATATAACAACTTTTATTTTAATCAATATAATTAACTAAATCATGAGTACTTTACACTATTAAAGCTTAACTGTCGCGCTTTATGTTCTTTTTCTGATTTCTTTTACACACCTCTTGATTTATTTGATTATGTATACATTTTAACTAACTTAATAACTTCTTTTAGATTCGATACATTGAAGTAAAAATATAGGATGTTTTCGTCCGAGATCAACCTTTTTGACTTATTTTGATAGGTTATTTATAAATCGAATTAATACTGAGGAATTCCTATGGTTTATTATAAAAGAGCTTTACTAAGAATATTTATAGATTGATATAATTCTAATAAATAAATTATTCGGATTCATTGATTTAGATCAATCACGGTGCTTACATTTCATATAAATCATTAATTATTAAATAAAAATACCATCAATATTATATAATTATAGTTAATTAGCCTCTATATATACCTACTTATATTTCTTAATCTTGAACACTCAAGCTGCATTTATGAAGGAGCGTTCTTAAGTTAGAGGAATGAAGGGCATGTATGGTAGTGGGTAAGCTCTTTCGTATCGTAACGTGACTCATTGTTAGTACAAACATAAAGTTTTTAAACAATCGTCGACCAAGCAACTTAATTGGGAAGAATGTGCGAAATATGGGTAAAATTGAATATCACACTGTTATCAAGTTCTTTACAAAACAAGGAAATTCTATACAATCATTTTTAAAATTCTTCATGATTATATTGGCGTGAGTAAGGACCTCAATAATGAAAGTGGTTGTGTTAAGACAAATTATTACTGGGGTTAACTTGGGTTCATCATTATGTAGCTGAGTCCCAGCAAGATTCCATGCAGTGGCATAAAAGAGGCACACCTCTACTCAAGAAGTATAGGGTGTCACATTAGGCAGAAATTTCGATCCCTACGGCTTTTGAGACTCAGAGCGAACCTGTTAATTTATTACAAATATAAAGGCGTTTCTATAGCTGGAGAATACTACGGTTCAATCCTCAAAACGGTTAAAAGGATTTATTAAAGACGTGGAAAATTGACGAATAGCCTGCATAAAGTGGGCTTCGATATTTTGAATCACTCAACCTAAAGTCCAAACCTGACCTGTTCCTTAAAATTAAGAAAGAGCTGCGTGTGAAGAGATGAAGCGATGAACAAGTAAAGGACGCAGCTTTGGTGTGTTTTTCAGGCAAAGATAAAATATTTTTTATGAAGGCACACACAAGCTAATTGAAAGATTTGAAAAATTTATTATGCTTGCAGGTGAATATATTGAAACCTTTTTTTTAATTATTATTTTCTCTCCTTTTCCACCATTCCGCCAACTTAAAGGCACTCCTTGATAAGTTTTAATGTTTAATTTAGTATATATACTTATAATTCTTATTATATTAATCTATCCATGTGTACACATGAGTTGTACCATAGCAATATATTGATACAACTATTATTGTTTCTTTGTACGAGAGCACTTGATTGATAACGAATACACAACAAATGGTATTTAAGCATTTAAATTTAGTAAAAGGAAATTACTGACCTCGACTTGATTATTTAAAATAAGACACGATTTATTCAACCTATTAACATCTAAACTCCCTAAACGATAATAACAAAACTGTTGGTTTTGATCTGTTCTGTTGGTATAATATGTTGTAATTACTTACTTATTGAAGCAGAATGGCAGCCACTCTCAGTATTTCCGTAAGGAGGTAAAATTAATATCACAATGCCATGAGATCCGGTTGAACCCGCGCGATATTGCAACAATTGGTGAATTCATAGACGAGTTTGACTTTGCATATGATGCTTGAGAAGTGATATTCTGTCTTGCAGAAAATCAGGGAATACGAAAGTGAAGCTTAGATAGTAAATTTGCAGAATGAACCTTGAAGTGAACAAGGTTGTAAACAAATTTTTATAAGATTTAACTGATGTCGAAGTTCAAGCGAATCTATATCAAATTTATGCAACAGTAGTCGTTAGTCGCCCCTCTGCAAGGGTAAGTACCCTCCTCTGTAAAGTACAAATACTTTAAAAACTTCCTTTCTGCCTTTTCTACGAGTAATTTATGCGTAGATTAGAAAGGACTCCATATAATAGAGCCATACTCAAATCTAGATCGCAAAAAGGTAAAATAGAGCAACATAACAGTATCCAACTGAAAATTCGGTGAACTTCTAATTACAAATTTCAACATTTTCATACAAAAGAGACAGTGTGATTCCTATGTGTGGAAAAAGTCAGAGAGCTGTCAAAGTAAATACCTAAGTCTTTGACTGTTGAATTACGTGATAATTATTGTATAGTTGAAAGAAATGGGATCAATCTTTCTGGTGAAATATTACGATGCGACATTTGTCAGTGTTTAAGACAAGATTGTTTTTAAAACAACACTTGGCAATTTTGTCAAGTTGGTCTTGTAAGTGAGTTTTAAATCATGAACAAACACATACTTGTCACAAAAAATCTACGTGATAAGATCGTTAATGAAAATTAGAAACAATAGCGGACCCAAATTTGACACTTGCGGTACTCCAGATGTTGGTTGCAATGAATAAGTATAACTTGTATCCATTGAAAGTAATGCACTGCATTCTGTTCTGTAGATATGAAGAAAATAATGTAACCAGTGTAGTACTAAAACCGAGAAAGTTTAGTTTTTGCAGTAATAATTTGTGATCAATGCGGTCAAATGCCTTAGAGAAGTCAGTATATATTGTATCGACCTGACTGCAGGTATAAAATGTATAAAAAGCATATTGAGTATGTTGGTAAGATTTTTGACAGTCCACCTTTTCTCCAATAAACCATGTTGGTCAGTGGCAATGAAGTTCTTGACAAGTGAATAAATTCAGCAGTTCAATATTGTCTCAAAGACCTTGGCGAAGTTGTTAAGAATAGAGACTGATCGATAGTTCTTTATATAACATGGTGAACCACTCCTGAATACAGGACAAACGTTTGTACCTTTCCATAAATCCGGAAAGGTAGCTGTTGATAATCCCAAGTTGAAGATGTAGTCAAAGGAAACATCAACACTGGGCGGCAAGTCTTTTGTATCTCTTAAAATAGTATATTTTTAATACCATATCGGATATTTGCGGCTATACTTTTTATGAGGTAAAGGTCCACAATAGAAAAAAATTTTTCATAAAATGGATTGCAAGCAGTATTTAAAATGCAGTTCGGTTTACTACCCAAATTGCTATGAATATGGTTCTCGCACGATGTAGAAATTAGTAGAGAAGAGTGGTGTGAATCCTCTTTTAGAAGTGGACAGATTTCTAGTCACATCGAGTGTTATATTTGATAGAGTTAGGTCTAGTCATCTACCATTACAGTTTCTTATTAAATTATATTGGAGAAGGTGCATGACATCAATAAATATTTTGGCTAAAAGTGTCTAACCATCATTAGTAAACTGTTTATTGAAATGCGTAATATTGAAATCACCTAATATAATTATGTTTTTATAATTTGTAAGAATTTGTTCGTATACCTCAAGAACGTTCTCAAGATATTCGACAGTCACATTAGGAGTTTCATAAATTGTAAATATACTACACGATCTACCATATTTACATAAAATACGAAAACAGACTGTATATTTGTTAATATATTCCTGTATCAGATACTAATAAATAATAAATGTAATATTTATTTATTTCATTATGAAGGAAAGGACACGTATAATCATAATAAACATATTTATTAGAATCATAAATGAAAATGTCAAGCAAAACAACATTGTTAAGTTACCGCCCTTCTCGTGGCATCCAATTAATAATAATAAAAAAACAGTGACATTAATAAAGGGCGAAAATAATTCAACACGCATATAACAAGGTAAAATGAAAACAATGCAAGAGCCCGTAAATCCTTCAATCCGTAAATATCCCTCCCAACAGACCTTTTTCAGAGTTAAGCTCTAATGCAGTTGCTGCCCCAATAACCATTTCTTCAACGGTAATTTAGCAGTTTTGAGGGATAATTCGAAATTATCGTCGCAACATGAGGCGTGTGTTGTATTTCACGCAATTGCACAGTTGTACTGTTATTATGGGAGCAGGATTGGAACCACTTGTTATAATTACAATGAGTGAATTGGTATTAAATGTTAAAGATGAGTCTGGTGTAGCTCACACATATATTATTCCATGTGTGCAATAACTAAAATAGAAAATTATGTAATGTAATATTATTTTAATTGTACAATAAAGGATCCAAGATATGGCTAGCTATAAACAAAATATTAAAAAACAGTTATTCTTAAAGTTTATATTAACGACCTAAATAATGAAAAAACGGTTTTGAGAGGAAATAAGTTATACAGTATTACTAGCAAAGTAATGAAAAATAGATTATTTTGTGTTAATAAAATGTGGATAAGGCATCTGATTCGGTAATATAAAAGGATGAATCGAATGATACGATATTGTTCTAATATATACCTAGTACTCTTTCCTGAGTTTGTATAATAAATAATATATAAAAAAAACACCAATAAATTAGTTTAGTTGACTAGATAAGACGATTGTGAAGATAATAAATAAAAACTTGTATATTTCTGATGTAATTCATTTCAACATCTAGATTAATACAAATGATGTAAATAAATATATAGATATAAATATATAAAACTTTGTAAGGTTTTTGAATCTGATGAACTGGTTGTGATATGTTGTAAATTGAAGGAATACAAAACACAGGAACGCACTTGCTTATTTCTCTAAAAATCAAGAACAATGCAATCTTTACAAAAGATTGTTCAGTTCCCATATTACAAATAAGTAGGTACATCTCTTAGTTTACTATGAACATATTATTATAACAAAAATAATTGTAGAAAAAAAGTGTAAAAAGTATTACGCTTGAGTGATTAATGCGCTGCACTGGTCGCAGCAACAACATATTAGTCACCGTTTCCATAAATAAAGTAATATAATTAGCAAAAACTAGAGATTATTCTTCAACTTCTGTTTCAAACAAGGTACATCAATTCTAAAAATTCACAATATCGTGCGACAATTGAAAACTGTAGTTTAGCACAGAAATTTGGAATTCCAAAGTATGTACCTAGTTTATTTTGTTTAGGTGACGGGGCTGAATAAAAATATTAATATTGCTTTTTCATATTTGTTTTTCATGAGAGATATTTAAACAGAATTTTTATACTGTACGTTCATATTTGTAATTCTGGTAGAAAAGTTTCTTGGCATTGTTTTTTTAAACTATAACGTACAAATGTCTATAAGATTACTAGGAATATTGAGTTTACATAGCTTGCCACACATGTGTGTTGAGATAATTATGTTTGGACGGGTTGATCTAGAAAATTAGCTTTATCTGTGTAATGAGAATCATTAACTTGCTGATTACTGATTTGATTTATTCCGCAATTGACCGAAACACACGTGCATTTATTAACTAGTGTTGATAATGTAAATCGCTATGAGAAACGTTTTTTATTGACTGACGGCAACATTTTGTGTATTTTTTAACATTTTCCTTTCAACATTAATACACTTGCTCCAGTGCTGGAGTGTAATTATACTAGTTTTATAATCATTATTTGCATCAAGGTCTTCAAAATACTGCTCCTCTACTTCTCAAATGAGTTTGTAGTTTGTCTTGAATTTCTTTCCGACGAGAAAGATATTGAGTTTTGGTGGATGATTTAAAACCTGGATTCGTAATTCAACCTGATTTTTTCAAACAATGTATTTAGTATGTGGTAGCGTGTTATCATGATAGAATTGCATTTTCTTTCGAACCACCATGGGTCCTGGCAACTTTCAAACTTCAAGTAACTGTACATGTCAAACTAAACGCCATAATATCGTAAAAGTGGTTTTAAAAAAATATTATGTGAGACCACGATAGCGGTCAAACGGCTAAAGCTATCAATCAACTTTATATTTACGAGTACAGTCTCGGTCTTGGTATCTGATTAGATTTTCAGTAAAATTGATAAACCGGAAGTAGTAGTTTACTTCAGCGAAAAAATAAAATTTTACTGATATTTCGTCAACTACTAAGTTTAAACGAATTTAAAAAGAATTCAAATGTACTCAAGAGTGAATTTGCAAAAATTTTAATAACCAAAGTTTTTTGAAATTTGTACCGGAAGTATATCTCACAAGTCAAATTTAATAGGCATACCCACAGTCTTACCAATCTGGTCAATTCTGATCATATAACTATGTAACATATCACAAACTTGTCAACCATTTCTAAAATAGTAACATGCTTTGATGGTCCATGACGTTTTTCATCGTTGAGACTCGTGTTGCTACGTTTAAAAAGTGCAACCCGGCGACAAATTGTAAAGTTCGAAGGATCATCAATGATGAGTGTTTTCTGACATCCATAAAAATCTCAATTGTTTATCTCCTTAAAGAAAGAAGTATTGAATGGTATGTGGATGTGTGAATGGGTGGTTTACTTTGTTTTTGGGAAGGTTATAGTTCATACAAATAAAGTTTAGGACAGTTTCCGGCAACATAAGAACTATAGTAACCCACTGCCTACTGGGTGAGTATGTTGCGCCACTAGTATATAAACAACAGAGCTCAACTTTTAACAAATGTCTTCATTAGTATATATGCAGACAATATATATCACCAGTGGTTTACCAACAATAAATTATTATTATGTCTCGACAAAACGACGTTGATACCTTGAAAATTGAAAACAACGACAAAATTCTTAGGTATAAATCTCCAGGAGAAAATACTATATAGTAAACACTATAATACTTTAAAGCAACAAATATTAAGATCTGTTCACCACGTCGGGATCAAATATTGTATATTGGAAGCATCGACAGTTGCCAACGATGTGCTTGTGGCGCAAGAATCCATAGTGAGAAGCATGTAGGTGTCCGCTATAGCGATTCGTATTGACCAATCTTTCGCCACTTAAATATGTTACCAGTTCCTTGTTTATTTGTTTTGGAATTGGCCTGCTGTATATTCAATATCGCTTTCACCGAAAATCAAACATCTATGATTATAGTACGAGGAAAAAAGTTTCTTCGTAATAAAATATGTTATTATTATTGTCAATAATTGAAGCTATTTGACAGCTCTGTGATTACAATGTGTACCTTCTGTAGTTGAGATATAAATTACCTTCTATAAGGGAAATATCGAAAAATATTAAATTTGATATATCCAGTTTATGAAAAGAGACTTATATACTTTTAGTTTGCTGTATGCACTTCTCGTTGTAATAATCTCCCATACGTAACTCTAACTCCATACGCACATATATGTAGTTCTATTAATGAAATTAGATGTGTTACGTGTAGTTGTGCCAACAACGTCACCACTTTCTATTATTTTGCAATAATAGTATATTACAACAGTAAGGGATTTTATGTAGTCCATTAACTAATTGCAAGTGACGTTTCGAAAGATAAAAAGTAGGTCATAAATCCCTAATTTTTTATTTAATTATTAGAATTATTGAGCATATGCATCTATTTTAAAGACTTAACATCAAAGGATATCATTTACATTAAAATGTTGAACATCAAATGAACCCAAAGTACACATTATAGCCATTCGGAAAACGAACTATCAATTTTCATAATACTTCTATACGTACCTCAGTCAATAATTTAATTATTACTGCATGTCTTTCTTAAACGTATGCATTTGGAAAAGAGTCATTCAGAGGTTTCTCCAAAGTTACTTTAGAATATAGTGTAGTTTTCATAAGCATATTTTAGACTACAAAATTTGAGAGTTATACGGTATAAAATTCTTCTGTATAAGGGTTAATGTGCTATTTCTGAAGCAAATGTCTTTATACAATAGCTTTCCAAACTGACTTTTGAGTGTTCATATAGCTAACAATTGATGATCTTCGTAAGTAACTGGTTTTCTACTTACAATTGTTGAACCACCTCTTAATGAACTGGAAGGAATCACATACCTGCAACAAAATGTTTATTTTAATTAACTGTAACTCGAATCAATAGCAAATGCTATTTTTACAATTTTTCATCATCATTTAAATCAATTACAAATTAATTTCAAATCAGCAAAAGAAAAAGTGCTTGAACTTCTATTTAGGAAAATTTGTAATGGCTTTCCAGTAATTTATGAGTTTCATGTAAATACAACTGTATAGCGGCTTTTCTGTCTTTTATTCTATTTCATTTGTCTGTCAATAGTATACATATTGTGATAAGTAACGTCTGTAACGAGAGTTTTCGGACTATTTTGAATGAAAACATTACTATTTGGGATTTATCACATAACATTTAACATGGTTTGTACTTTGTAAACTTAAGATTATAAAACACTTAACGGTCCTAATTGTTCAATGTGACGCGGTTTTGCTAGAACGCCTTGCGTATGTAGTTCGTTGTACTCTATAGGAATATCATGAAGTTTAGTTCGGATCCTGTTCCATAATTGAACTTCATTTTGTGCTTCACAAATATTCTCGTAGATCTTCTCAGTTAATAAAGCCCATAGGCTCTCAATAAACCTAGCTTGAGACAGGTTTAGCGAGTTATACGCACGAGGCACGAAAGGCATATTTTGCGCTTCCAACCATTGTCTGGTCCCTTTAGCGTAATGGCTTGAAGCCAAGTCAGCTCAAACGTAATATCGTCATCGAAATCAACAAATTTTGGCAAGCAACGTTGAATGTAAAGAATGGCGGTTACCCACATTTCTTGTGTAAAAACCAGCATTACCCCGAGTTCACTCATTGCTAATCGGAAAATACTTTCATCAATAATGATTTTTTTGTTTCCAGCCAAATGCTCTTGCCTCAAATTTCGACAACATCTTTGAATTCTTTCAAGTTGAGCTGTCATGTTTTTTGGGCACTTTTGTCTTTTTCTATATTTTAAGTTATTTTTTTTAATTACTCTTGCAATGGTGGTGTTAGAAACATGAAAACGGTGTGCTATTTATGGGTAGACGCTCCAATATGGTTTTCAGCAAAGTGAAGAAGTCTTTCTTGATATCTGGCTGTAGCAAGCTTTCGTGGTCGACCACTTTTCAGTAGGTTCTGACATTGTATACACTCACTCACGAATTGTTTGATATATGGTACTTCCAGAAATATTTTCATTCTCAAAAAGGTGTACATTTTGCCGTTTAGACATTTTGCCAACTAAATTATAAATATGCTTTCGTAGCTCTAATTTGTAAACCATATTGTTACAAATGAGAAGAAAAATGACGTGTGTAATAAATATACGATGTAACCATGGTAACACAGGGCCATATTTTACTCTTCAAAACTGTGTTTAGGTATTCGAAGAAAACGTTTTAAAATAGTCCGAAATCTTTCGTTACACCCGTTAGGATTACTGTTGTCTTGTTTAGTGTAATATTATACATTTTTAATAACTTGGAAATATATTTTATTGATTTAAAATTTATTTCTTACTTTTTTTGGAACATACAATGCCAGTCTATTCATATAGACCATAGGTTCCCAAAGTGGGCGATAACGCCCCCTTGTGGGCGCTGCAGGTCTAAAGGGGGGCGGTAAGAGACCCAGAAAAAAAATGGGGGCGTTGTGTAAAGGCTTAGGGGGCGATTTGTAATTTCATCTAGAATCTAGGAGGACTCTTAGACACCGACTGAGCTCTCGACTCTCGACTAGGGATGGGCGATAAACATCGATGTTCATTGAACATCGATATTTTAGGATCGATATTCGATGTTTTTGCATCGATGTTTGCAATTTAGATTTATCGATAAACTATCGATGTTAGAAGAAATATAGTGAACATCGAACTTTTAAGCTTGACAAAATGTATTTGCACTAATCACAAAATAAAACAGCGTCCTCTGACAAATACAAAAATGTTTCCAAATTAACAGCTCACATACAGGCTACGAGGATGTAAAATTGTTTACGAATAAAAGAAGTATTTAAAGTACACAGTGCTATATCATATAAATTCGAATATTTCATTTTAGGCTCTTTTAAATATTACTCAGTATAAATATTTAAATAATATATAATTAAATACATAAATTTATAGTACTTTTAATGTGCAGAATAAAAGTTAAATTATGTATGCATGCAGAATAAGTGAAGGAGGTAAACGTATTTTCATAGAAAAAGAAGGGAGATAGACATTACCGATGTATACTTCTTCGGGAAATTCCCTAGTGCGTACAATCATACACGACGATACACGTATTAAATGCAAGATGACACATCAGAAATATAAAACCATATCCATATGTATCTCGGTATTTGCCAGCGTAGTCAAAAAAAAATGCAAGACTATAAAATCCCAAATAAAAATCGTTCTCTTAAAAAGCTTTGATACACGTAAATGTATATATTTTTTAAGTATCAGACGATTTAAGTCATGTGGTTGTTTCATGCGTAATTGCATAATATTGTTTTTTTATATAGTTTTTTTTGAGTAGTTTCTAAAGTTAACTACATATTATAAATGTATATATTTCTTTTATTATTTTTTTTGAATAGTGATATCTTTTATATCATTTTGTTAAGGACGTAAATTAATTAAGTTATAATAAAGTTTTTGTTAAACTGCCAAAAAATAAATCTATAAATATAATTATCGATGTTTAAAAACATCGATGTTTGGTAGTCGATATTTTGCAACCATCGATGTTGATCAACGATGTTAACATCGATGTTTGATATCGATGTTTACCCACCGATGTCCCATCCCTACTCTCGACTACAGCTTGTGAACATCAACTAATATTAATTAAGAGATTGCTCAAACCAACTCGGTTCGATATTTCTCTCCGAGTAGTTCATATATCTGTCCTGTTTTATTGAATAAATAAAATAAAAAACATATCAATCGGTCGCTCCGTTTCGAAACGAAAAGAGACACAAACAAACAAATAAAAAGGCAACTGTATCAATCGGCTGGTTCATAGAATACTTGTTCTTACTTGTTGAGTACGATT
The DNA here is from genome assembly GCA_963170755.1 of Amphimallon solstitiale. Classification (NCBI taxonomy): domain Eukaryota; kingdom Metazoa; phylum Arthropoda; class Insecta; order Coleoptera; family Scarabaeidae; genus Amphimallon; species Amphimallon solstitiale. The sequence continues at coordinate 168,757,620 of OY720675.1, read as the reverse complement.
GAGCGTCGAATGAGATAAACGAGTTTATGCATGTTTGTCTTATTCCTGTCGGTGCGTGCTGCTTATGCAATCCTATATAAACAACGTAATATTTATTTTATTTTCATTTGCGGTTTCGCGCGTAATAGATAAGCAGTACTTAAGTTCAACACTTATACTTACGTATTTCTCAAAACAAAACAATGTCGGAAGTAAAAAAGAAGAGACGGCAATACTGTGCGGAATATATTAAATTCGGATTCATTGAAAATCCTACAAACCCATCGTCGCCTTTGTGCCTTCTATGCCTAAAAACATTTTCGAATGAAGCAATGAAGCCTTCAAGACTTCAAGATCATTTGAATAAAATGCATCCAGATAAGAAAGACAAGAATGTAGCATATTTTCAAGACCTAGAGAAGAAGCATAATACTCGGCCAAGTGTAGCAAAACTCTTTTCGGCGGCTGCTAAGCAAGATGACGACGGACTTCGAGCTTCGTACAACATCTCTTTGTTAATTGCTCAAAAAGGCAAACCACACAACATCGGAGAAGTGTTAATTTTGCCAGCAATAAAGGAAGTAATAACTACTGTGCTTCATAAACCGGCCGCAGATATTATCGGAAAAATTCCTTTGAGTAATAATTCTGTGCAAAGACGAATTGATGAAATGGCCGGAAACATAGAAGAATCATTGTGCAATCATCTGAGGACTAGTCAATTCTCAATTCAGCTCGATGAGTCCACTTTACCAACTAATGAAGCATTGTTGCTGTCTTACGTGAGGTTTATTAAAGATGAGAAAATATGTGAAGAACTATTGTTTGCTAGAAATTTAGAGACCGATACAAAAGGCGAAACCATATTCAATACATTGGAAAAGTTTTGTGATGAGAAAGAGATTCCCTTGAAAAATATTATATCAGTTGCTACGGATGGCGCTCCGGCTATGACAGGGTGCCATAAAGGCTTCATAGCGTACGTAAAAAATAAAATTCCAGATGTCCTTGCTGTACATTGCGTTATTCATAGACAACATTTGGTTGCTAGAAATTTAAGTGAACGACTATTTCAATCACTGCAATATGTCATCAAAGCAGTCAATAAAATCCGTAACTGCTCTTTGAATGATAGATTATTTCATCAGCTTTGTGTTACTAATGACGAAGATTTCAACCGTTTGTTGTTTCATACCGAAGTTCGTTGGCTATCAAGAGGCAATTGTCTGACTCGATTTTACAACCTGTTTGACTCTGTGATAGAGTTTTTGGAAACTAAAGATACAGAATTGCGCAACAAGCTCATTACATCAAAAAATGATATAGCTTACATGACAGACCTGTATAAATTGTTCAACAACATGAATCTCCAACTGCAAGGCGATGAACTAAATTTAATTAAAACAAAAAATGTCGTTGCTGCTTTCGCAGCCAAACTGCTTCTACACAAAAAGAATATGGGCAGACGTGAGTTTCATAATTTTCCGAATTTATCAGTATCCTGCAGTAACGACGACTTGTTTGCCTACTGCCAACATTTGGAAAAGCTCCACATTGACTTCACCGAACGATACCAGGATATTTTGAACTTGGAAATACCAGACTGGGTGTTGGATCCGTTTTCAAATGTCAACACAGCAATATCACCACATCTGGAAGAAGAACTTATAGAATTGACAACGAACGAGGAAATAAAAATCAAGTTCAAAAATGGCTACCAAGAATTTTGGCTACAAAAACCGATCCCGCAATTGTACCCTGGATTGTGGTCAATCATTCAACGATTCTTGATAGCATTCCCATCGTCATATTTGTGTGAACGTGGATTTAGTGCTGTAGCAACGCTGCTTACTAAAAAGAGAAATCGTTTGCATGTTACCGAACGTGGTGACTTGCGGCTGTTCTTGAGTAAATTGGAACCTGATATCAACAAACTTATTAAACAGCATCAGATTCATCCTTCACATTAGTTTTTATATTAGAATCGATTATGTTTGTTTTATTTTGAATTTTGAATAAAAGATACTTTGTCTGAATACTATAAAGTTGCGTTTCAATAATCATTCTCATTGGCAGGTGTAGCCCGTAAAAGTTAACTTGAGACCTGAGCGCCGTTGTGTACTACCTACTACGCTCAGGTCTCAAGTTAACTCATTCATTCTAAACGAGACTTTTACTATAACCCATAGTAAAAGTCTCGTTTAGAATGAATGTTTAATCTCCGCTAATATAGCTCACAATAATTAATTTAATTTGAAGTTATAGTGGTTTTTGAGTAGGTGAAAAAATGGGGGCGCTAAAAAATAATTTATTCTCAAAGTGGGCAGTAGGCAAAATAAGTTTGGGAACCACTGATATAGACTAGTAAAATAATTATACCCTGTCTCAGAATAAGAAGGAGTGATTCAAATATCGCGCCAAAATGGTACATTTTTTTCTGATATTTCATTGGTTCTTGCGCAGGCAGGTTTAATATGCAAAAATAAGTACGCCCATTCCGCCATTTTATATTTATAACCTACGATTTTGCTTTCTTAAATTTTTGCTTTAATATATCACATTTAACTGTTATTATAAAAATAAAATCTGTACTTTTGAACATAAGTGATCTGCCATGTTCCAGCAAAGCGTTAGTCTCGCTGCCTAAACAGCGTGATCGATTAGGACATCTAACAGATCACGGAAAACAAACTGTTTTAAATATGTATAAAATGTCAACGGTACAAATACCCAGAATGGGCATAACAAATGGTAATGAACATCTCCAGAACACTAAGTAAGGTGTAAGTATTACTTCAATAACAATATAGGTATTATAAATATGTATTTTAGGGTTGGCAAAGTCAACTGTATATCGGATAATGAAGGAATATAAAGAGACAGGCAAATTAAGGCCTCTTAAAGTACGAGTAGACAGGCAATCAAAACTTTATAAAATTGACGAATCTGTAAAAAATACTGTACAACAGAAGGTGCACAGTTTCTTTTTTAAAAACAAGCTTCCGACCTGTGATAAAATTATGGCAGATATAACTATAGATGAGTTGATATCAAAAATGAGCTGAGCAACTCTACACAGATTCTTGAAACTCATCAATTTCAAGTAGGTGCTAATGAAACATTGGAAAAGAAAATACCTGAGAACAATAAAACAGTACAGAGATGATGGTCGTCCGATATTTTACTTAGATGAAACATGGTTGAACAAAGGAAGCACAAAGGGAAACGTTTGGATTGACACAGGAATAATCAGTGCACGGCAAGCTTTCGTTGAAGGTCAGTAGAGGAAACTCCAAATTCTAGTACACGGCAGCTTGCTCGGGGGACGTGTCGAAGAGTACAATTGGTAATATTTTCCGGAAAACTAAGTATCATCCCTACAAAATCTGTTTGGTTCATGAGCTGTCTGAAGACGACTTCGACAGGCGTGTACAGTTTTGCGAACAACTGATGCCTATGTGTGATAATGATCCGTTTTTTATCAGAAATATCTTATTCTCAGATGAAGCTACGTTCACATTACATGGGACTGTTAATAGACAAAACTGCAGGTACTGGGCACGCCAAAATCCACGCTGGATGAGAGAGGTACGAACTCAGCATCCTTAGAAATTAAATGTATGGGCTGGTTTAATTGGTAACAGAATTATAGGGCCTTTTTTCTTCAACGGTAACCTGACGGCGGAAATGTATTTGGATTTTTTACAAAATTATTTAATTCCGTCATTAGCAGAAATATTTCCGAACATGAAGATCCTAATTTGCCCAGCCAAAGAATTTGGTTTCAACAAGATGGGGCTCCACCCCACTATGCGGGAAATGTTCGGCATTATCTCGAGAATACCTTCCCAAACAGATAGATTGGCAGGAGGGGGGCTATCGAGTGGCCGACTATATATATCATTTTTATTTCCCTTTTTAAATACAGGATTGATCTTACTCAATTTCCAGACTTCAGGAAATGTTGATGTACGAAGAGATAAATTGAAGATTGCGCATAACGGTTCGCTTAAGAGTGATGCATATCTCCGTATAAATAAGTTGGGAATCCCATCGTGACCAGTGACCAAATCCATCCTAATCCTTTTCGAAGAAATTTTAACTTCATCAATATTAAACGGGTTTACGTAGAAACAGTTGGAGACCTCTGGAACACTCAAGACAGGCGATATACAACGAGGTTGGTAAACATCAGAGAAGTTTTTTGCGAAAGCCTCAACAATCTGATGTGGATCTGTAATGTCATCATCGCCACCATTTTTCATGCAACCCGGAATTCTAGACCTGCCAGTCCTACTGCTTATATACCCCAGAACGATTTGGGATCGCTTGAAATTTCATTCTCAACAGAAGACAAATAAACTTGATATGCACTCTTGGTTTCCTTCTTAACCAGAGCGCGTACTCTTTGGAACTCACCATAGTCATTATCAGAGCCTGAGGTCCTCCACCTTTTGTAGTAATATTCTTTTAACTTTAGCAACTTTATTAGCGCCTTATTGTACCACACGGGATATTTACGGGAAGTTGTAATGAGTTTGGGTACATGTTTATCTATGATAGAATAAATTCTTGAATAGAAGTATGATACTGCCATGTTAACGTTGATACAAGAGTTTAAATAGGACCAGTCACTATGAGCCAGTTCACTAAAGATACGTTCAAAGTCAGCCTTACGGAAATTGTACCTTACATTGTTATTCGAAGGAAATTTTTTTGTATGATTATCAACGTATACACTTAAAGTAACGTTTAAGGCTGGATGGTATCTATCTTCAGGTACTAATGGTATTTTATCATTTGCAACAGTAACCAGTGAATTAATGTTAGTCAGGACTAAGTCTAATATCTTATTATCAGAGTTTAGCACATTATTATATTGCTGTAATTTTAAAACATTCATAAAATTTGGTATAGAAATAAATTTGTGATCAATCAAATTGTCACGCGCATTAAATTTAGAACAATTAAAGTCCCCACATATTATGACCTTTCTATCTAACAAACTTAAAGCTAATGCATCAAAAAATAATTCATAATCATTAATGTTTAGGTCCAGGGATATATATATGCTTATAAGATAAATAGTTAAAGAAGAAATAATACATTTAGACATGACAATGTCCACCAACGGAACTAAATCAATCAGGTTAGATGTATCGCACAATACAGCAGGAACAACGCCAGGCACCGCAAGCAATACGCCACCACAAGTAGATTTCCAACCATATCATGATGCCTATCCTTCCTAAGCACAGTCCACTCTTCACCAAAAAGTTCAGAATCGTCTATATCCGGAGTAACCCAGGTTTCAGACAAAAAAACAAAATCACAAACAAATCCGAAGCTGGAGTGATATACTTCAGGAATTTTCGAACGCAAACCACGCACGTTTTGGTAATATATGCGCATTGGAGAAGTCTGGCTGCTGGACGACTCTAGTTTTCCGACCTGGTACGCTGTATAATTTTAGGGACGCCATTAAAGTGTTTTATGTGGATATTTGTTTCGCCAGCAGCAACACGCTCATCAAGTTTACGCTTCACAGTCTTGAATAGTGAATTCTGAAACGGAGTCTTATCTTTGGCGAGGACAACTGATTTGAATTTTTCCTGCTTCTTGAGTTACTTATTATTATTGAGAATATTGAAAAGCACTGTATATACAACTAATTAAAGGCTCGCGATACTCTTAGCGGCATAAATATCGGGCACACAAACCTCTAAATTTAACATTAATAATTCTTTTGTGAAATCAATGCCCTCTTATAGTTGACTACGCTGGCCGTAATGATTATATTATAAGTAGCTTAAAACAGAATGTTTGAGTGAGTAATAAGCGTTATGTAAGCAAATATAATAATAATTTAAAAACGTTTTCAGATAAAATAGCAAAGTCAGTTTTATTTATACTTGTTTGCTAGCGATGTCAGTGTTCTTCAAATAACAATTTATGGTCACCTACACTTTCTAAATATGTACACAAACTAGTTATTTTAATGTTTATAATTGATTGATGTGATTGCACAAAATGCATATCTACTGTTGAAAGGTGTATAAGTTTATTATTATTATACCAGTGGGGAACGTCGGATGTATCTACATATGTATTTATATTTGATTTATCACGCTCGAAAGAGTATCATCAGAGGGTGCTACTGTTTGATTAACATTATAAAAATCAATGGACCCAAGATAGAGCCTTGAGATATTTATGTTAATTTCCTGTAGTTGAGATTCTCTCTAAAACGATCACTAATATATAAAACAAAAATAAGTAAAAGTAATTGATTATCATTGCCGATATAACCTATTTGAATGTGATATGAGCTTGCAGCTGACGTTTTACTTTTTTATGTTGTTTGAAGCATTTACTTAGTTGACCAAACCTACATATAGAATATTTAAATGTATAATGTGACCGACATTTCAATCAGGTAATGAAGTCAATTACATTTAAAAGTCAATATTGAATATCAAAGTTACATATAAATTTCTAGTAAGGAAATCAACACAGGAATATGACTTAATATAAATACGTAAGAATGAAATGAGTATTGGTAGTGGAGAAAAGATTATTTTGTAAATAACAGATAAGTTTAGGTGCTTGTGGATATGTAAATATGGAAATATAGGTAAAACACCCAATTGTTGGCACTCCACCAGTTATTGGCACTAAGGCTATAATTTCTTATTTTATAAGCTTCCAGGAGTTATTTTCTTCAAGATTTTCGTGGAATTGACATCCAGCAACACTATTACTTCTTCATTAATTCGCGCATGCGTCAATGTTCACATAATGTCTGCCTAGTGCTGGTTGAAATGTAACGACTCTAAAACAAGGTAACATTATAACTTATTTTTTAAGATGGTGGTCGTAATCAATTGCCTGTAATGTTACCCAGTTTTGACAAAAGTGACCGCCATAATGTTTTTCGAAATTACTGAACTATTTAACACGTATTTAGATATAAAGAGTATTTAAATTTTTAAGGTTAATATTATTTTTTGGGGTGCCAACTATTGGTAATTCCAACTACCAGTAACTCCAGTTATTGGCACCCTATCATATTTGAAATAAAAGTCGTTTTTACTTTTTTTTCAGATGCCAAAAGTGAAAAAAAGTAATCCTAAATATGAGAAAACATACGATGAGAATACAATACAAAAAGCACTGACTGAAATAAAAAACGGTTTGCCGAAAAAAACCGTTTCCGTAAAATATTCTATTCCAAGATCGACTTTACAATTTCGGCGAGTTCCAAATTCAAAAGAAGTGAACATGGTCCCCCAACCTACTTAACTAGGGAAGAAGAAGAAAAACTAGTGAAATGGATTATAGAATGTTATCAGAAGGAGTTTCCTAGAAGAAAAATTGATATCCAAATTTCTGTTAAGTGTTTTATGGATGCTAATCAAAAACCAAATCCATTCAAGAACAATACACCTGGTGACCACTGGTACGCCTCTTTTTTTGAAAAGGCATACAATTCTCACAGCACGAACTACAGAAGCAGTCACTTCCGCATCCGCTACAGTGTCTGAACCCGATATAAAGAAATGGTTTAACGAAATAGAAAGTTATCTGAAGGGAAAAGAATTTTTCACGATTATGGAAGATCCATCTCGAGTTTATAACAGCGACGAGACATGTTTTCTTTTTTGCCCAAAGCTGGGCAAAGTGGTTGCACCAAAAGGTGGAAGAAATATACATGAGGTGGACCAAGGGCCAGCAAAACAAAATCTTACAGTAATGTTTACGTTCTCGGCAAATAGGGATATCACACCACCTTTGATTATCTACCCCAATAAAAGACTGAGGGCTGCAATAAGCAACAGTGTACCTGATGATTGGGGCATTGGTTGTAGTGATAAAGGATGGATGACCACCGAAATTTTTCACGATTATATTGCCAATATCCTACATCCAAATTTGCAGAAACAAAATGTAATATTTCCAGTTACTCTATTCGTTGATGGTCATAAGACACACCTCACATATGAACTAAGTCAGATTTGTACAAATTTGAAAATTATCTTGATAGCACTTTACCCTAATTCGACCCGTATATTACAGCCAGCAGATGTATCAAGTTTTAAACCATTGAAATCACAATGGAAGCAAAGTGTTTTAAAATGGCGAAGAGAGAATCCATACTGCCAGATGGGAAAGGAACATTTCGCCTCAGTTCTTCCAGAAGCTATTAAATGTCTCAAAGTTGAGACTATAATCAACGGCTTTCGTGCCACAGGTCTTCAACCATGGAATCCAAAGGCAATTGATTTTACTAAATGTTTGGCAACGCACAATAAGGAGGATGAATCTATAATAATAAATGTAAGTGACACCACCTCCAATCTTGATCTGCTAAAATTTAGAAAAATGTTTGACGAAGAAAAGTATAAGAGATTGGAGATTATTCCAAAGATTGCAATAACTGCGAAAATTTCGATTGTTTATATCGTGTCTATTTGCATTTGAATAATAAAGATGTAACAAAAAATGCCGGTGAATCGCAAATAGTTTTTGATATTGAAGACGATGAAATCGGCGTAGATAATTTCAATAATGAAACCGAAAATAACAACGACGTTCTGTTTACAACTTCCACACTATACACAGAAAGCGATTTTGATACCATGCCTCTTGTTTTGTCCAATCAATGTGATAATGATGATTTTGACGATAATATATTGTGCTCGAATAATCCAGAGAGTAATAATTCTAAAATAATTATACATTGCAGTACCCCAATAAATGCTTCTAAGTATGTTGTTGATAATGAAGAAGACGACGAAAATAATATTGCAAGCCAACTGTCATCATCTGTATCATGCACTCCACCCAATGAAACCACTCCCAAAAATTTAAAATCTATAAATTCCACTGAAACAGACGAAGAGAATAACGAAAAATCCAGGATAGAAGATCATCTATTTCATCCAAAGACACCGGAACGCAAAGGAAAACGTCAAACAGATAGAGTTCCATACGTTATCACTTCGTCTGCTTATAAGAAGATTGCTGAAGAGACAGAAAGGATCAAAGAAGAAATAGAAATCCATAAAGAAGAAAACAAAAAGAAAAGATTACTGAAAAAGAAAGAGAAAGAAGACGCTAAGAAATATAAAGACGAACAGAAAACGAAGAAAAATTTAGCAAAATTGAAAAACAATTTAAAAAAGAAAAAACTGAATGTGTTGAAGCCAATAGAAATAAGACTGAAACCGTTTCAAGCGAAGCTCATGTTCGAACTTTATTTAGTACCGAAGAAACATTGACGTCTCCATCTCTCCCACAAAATAATAAAATTATGCAAAGAGGTCTGTTTCATTTGTGTAAACCAAATATATAGAACAAATATCGGTATCCAATGTCAAAAATGTACTCGAACTTATCATTTCTCATGCTTAAAAACAAAAAATCATTATAAAGATCATTTCATATGTCAAGTCTGTTCAAAAAATTTGGAATAAAGCCTTTCAACTTTTACAAAAGTGTGTTATTTAATTGAGTGTAGGTTATCTAACATAAAGTGAGACAGATTCTTTAAAATATTCTGTTTAAACAATATTTTATGTCAAGGAAAACAATTAAAGCTGGCCCCATTTATATATGCCAATCACTAGATTTACAATAGTGCCAATAATTGGGAATTTCATGCCAATAAATGGAATTTCTGCATTATAACATATTTTAATAGAGAAATGAATTTTATATGTCTTCTAATATCAAAAAGATTGATTATTTACTCTTCTAAAACATTTAGGAACATACTACTGAGATTTCGATTCGAGAAAATAATAAACTTATCATTTATATAATTTAATTCCTAAAGTGTCCCTTAAAGTGCCAATCATTGGGTGTTTTACCTATGATAATTATTTATGCATTATGCTAACGCATACATAGAAGATTGTCTTAGGTTTAATCTAAATTAAATAAATATTGGAATATATTTTCATTTTTTAATTTCATCTTAAAACATTTACACAAGGCAGCGGCCGTTTATTCTAATACACGCGTTTATCAATAGTACGCTGATAAGTGGGATTGCCATTATTCTGTCTAGTACAGCATTATATTTTGTTGATAATTTTTGCAATATGTGCACTAATTTGAAATTTTTAGAATGAATAACTTGTTTTAGGATGCCATAAAACTGAAGAATGTGAACGTCAGGTATATATCTATACAAAAAGAAATAGACATTATTATGTAATTTATACAGAAATAGAGAATAAAAATTAATATCATATTTTTATTCTCTATTTCTGGTTTTAATAGAATTCGCAAGTGTCATCAAATGAGTAATACCACTTAAATATTTCTTTCAGTATTAAGTTTGGCGTGATTTAAATTTGGAAGGTAAATTATTAAGTTAAGTGTAAAGTAAAGTGAAAATTATAAAATGGAAGAAATTTGCTTTGGGAAAATATAATAATCCATATAGTCTAATGAAGTAACTAAGAAAATAATAATAATACCTACTGAATAGCATTGTACGAGGTGTGGCAATTAAATAACCGGACTGGTGCATTCTTGGAATTCTGCAACTAATTTAGACAATATAATTGTAAATTAATACCTAGTACAAATCTACACAAAAATGATAAAAATATATAATGTGACCAACATTTCAATTAGGTAATGAAAGTTATTGCATTTAAAAGTCAATACTGAATATCAAAGGGGCATGTAAATTTCTAGTATGGTAATCAAAACAGGAACATTTAGAATTTGATTGAATATAAATAGGAAAGAAATGAGAATTGGTATTGGAAAAGTAATTTAGTAAATGTAGAAATGTTTAATGGTTGTGCAATATGTATAGTCTAGAAAGACTTATAAAAGGATTTTGAATATTTTTTTATACAATTTCTTTAAAAATTCGGTCATTTACTAACAATTTTATTTTTTTTAAGAAGACAAGTATTTAAAATTTTATTAAAAACAACTTTTGTATAATTTCAATACCAATTATATAACGTGGACAAACATCAGGTAAAGGAATTTTACGGAATTTTATAATTAATTTCTAGTCAACAATCCTAATTCAAGAACTTCGTATGGTCTTTCATTAACCCACAGAAAGCCATGAAAGTTGAAAATACAAGACGGAAAATACTTCAAATTTTTTACATTTTTATGCAATTAAATCATTACAATGTATTGAAATTAATTACAAATATGTTGTTAAAATCAAAGCGTTGTATCAAAGGTAAGTGGCTTAACAAAAAGGCATTTGGCTTTCCACACTCAAAAGAGAAATACCAGATACTGCAACTAGTTGGTAAGTATAAGAAAATCAATGACCCTGAGGCATTTGATTCGGAAAAGCAAATAAATTTTCATGAATGACTCATTCATATATTAAACAAGTAACTTCAAATAGGAGTAATTAGTTATCATCGCAGTCCTTATAATTTTGCAAACAGTTCAGACGAGATTTAGATCGATATAATTGTAAATTAATACTACTAGCTTGTATTTACATTTTTCTTTTTGTAATGTTTGAAGTAATTTCTTTAGTTGGCCAAAGTTACAAGTTAATTATTTAAATGTATAATGTGGCTACTATTTCAATTACAAGTAAATGTGACAATTGTATGTATTTTTTTTTGCACTAAGGATCATTTTTTATAATATAAAGAAACTCGTTATTGTTATTCTTATAGTACGTTTTAATTTTATTGACAACTTACAGTAATAAAGAGGGAAGTATGGGAGATTATTTATTAGATATTAGTGTCTTCGGCATTGAACAAATACATACAGAAAGACACTACAGTAATAATTAGTAATAACAATAATACATATTTATATGCAATTTAATTTGGTGCAGATTTTATATTTCAGACAGACATGTAAATTTGTTTTTACCGCCTAAACTTGATTTTAGCAGGTATAATTTGTTATTTGGGCTGGGATCTGATCAGAATTTTGCGTCTCTCTTTTTGGAATAAGTAATAATAGGTATCTCATTTCAGTAAAGTCTCACACTTGAAACTGGATTTTTTCATTTCTTTGCCATTATGTATCCATATTAACACTGCTCATTCGGGCCCATGTAAATGCTTGACAGAAGTTACAGAACATCATAAATTTAGAGTTTTTATTTACAAAACATCGAAAATATCGATCCCGTTTGATCGCTTAAATAATATGTCATGTCATTAACCAAATAAATGCATTTTTCATTCCTAAACTGTCCAACATTTGTCGGCTTTCTGATGTTTAAGCTTGACAATTGATCGCTGATAGTAACTATTCTCCCTCGATTTTTTCTCGTACTCCACACACATCACATCTCTCGATTGTTACATCTTTGGTGTTTTTATTTTAGTATTTACTCCTGTCAATTCAGAGCATTTATGAGACATTCAGAGCATTTATGAGACGACATAACGCGTCGTATTGCACGACCGACACTATTATTTCAGTGAATTCTGACGTTTGCCACCAAGTGTCATGGCATGTTGACGGTTCATAAGTGAAATCGAATTTTCATCGCAAATCAAACGTCAGATGGATTTTTGTCCGTAAATGTTAAAGTTTCCCGTTACTTTACTGAATATTCTTACACTTTAGCTTAATTACATACCAAGATGTCAAATTAAAGATTGCATATCGAAACAATCAAAAGACGGATCTCTTCTTTTGAGTTCACCTTTCTTCGAATAAATGCTAAATATGTGATCGATGAAATTAATGCCATTTAGTATACTCTTTGGATAGTTCCAGTATTTAACGAACAAAACCTGCAAATGTTTAAGACTGTAAATCTTACTCAGTATATATTCGTATGAAGTTACTCAACTGGTGATTTCAATTCTTTCCACCTTAATTTACGACAGGGCTCCTGTAATCGGTCTTTCTTCTAAATGTGATTACTCCAAACTTATAGCCTGTCAAAGTTTGACCTTTGTTTGAAGCGCCCCGCACGACTGACACTATTCTGTCTAGTTCTGACATTCTGTCATCGCGAACTGAAATTGATTAATGGTTTCGACAGTTCATAACCTGCAATTGAATTTTCGTGCGCCTGCCACCGTTAATAAAACGTCAGATGGTCTTTCACCCTTCAATGTTGGCGTTTATTGTAACATTTAACTCAACCTAACGTGTACTTCCAGTTGTCATGGTCAGCTGTACTCGCCGACCTCCATATTGAATTTTGAAATTTCTTGTAGGCTATAGAGGAATTTGACGGTCTACATGTCCTCCTTACGGGGAAAAAATTGATGCAGCGTGATTTTCTATACATCCGAAAATTTTCAAAAATTCTTTTCGGGCCTATGCTCTCTCATCGGAGACATGAAAAATAGCGGGACATGGGACCGTCGTCCCCGCAGCGTGGCACTTTTGTTTTCACCGTAGATAGGCCAGGTTCTCAGATCATTCGCACCCCAATTCGTCAATTTTGGTATATAGCTGTGCCGTCTTAATCGCTCGTATTAAAAATGACTAATAGTATACACGGTGGCCAGAAAAATGCGGACAAACGCCAGGTAGAACGGTTCTTTGTTCAATTCTGAGGCGATAATCTTAATCCAAAAAAGTTATACGGTCCTTCCTTACGGCATACGAGACCATCAAACATTAAGTTGTACGGCTAAAATTTAGCAAAATTCGTCAAATTTATCTATGTAAAATCATTGTGGTGAAATTTAGAAATGGAATTATCTCAAATGCATTGATGTAACTAATCGATTAATACCAATGGTTTACATTTTTAACATTTCTTCATTGGCTTTTTTGAAATTAAAGTACATATGGCAACGTGGTACTGTAAGGCTGCTTGTTTAAAAGTAATAAGTAGTTGTCAATTTTTGACGTTTCTCATGTGACATTTGGCTGTTGAAATAAGATAAACATTTTGTGCTGTTTTTAATACTGAACAATATGTTATTTACCTTTGGAGAATACGCCGACATGTATATGGTATTCGGATTTTGCAACGGAAATACAAACTTGGCAAAAGATGAATATCAAATACGGTATCCACAACGGCGACATCCATCCACCAACACGTTCCGTAGATTGGATCAGCGACTTAGAGAAACTGGCACCTTTATACCGAATTATCGTAACAGCGGTAGACCTAGAGAGCGTCGAACAGTTCAATTAGAAGAGCAAATATTGGATGCTGTTTACGAAGATCCGACGGCCAGCACAAGACAAATAGCTCAGGAACTGAATATTCGTAGCAAAACAACAGTGCACTCAGCACTATCTCAAAATCTTTTGTATCCGTTTCATGCAAGGAAAGTGCAGCCTTTGTATGTGAACGATAATGTCCACAGAAGAATGTTTTGTAACAATGTTTTACAAAGGATTCAAGAAGAGCCGAACTATTTATTGCATATTCTCTGGAGCGACGAATGCTTGTTTACGAGAGATGGCGTCTTTAATAGCCATAATTTTCATTTTTGGGCGGACGAAAATCCCAAGGCAGTAAGGGAAATTGGACATCAGAGAAGATTTTCGGTAAATGTTTGGCTGGGGATTTTAAATCTCCGAGTTGTTGGACCAATATTTCTTCCAAATCGTCTAAATGGAATTGAGTACGTTAACGTTTTAGAAGAAGTACTAGATAATATTCCACTGAATTTGAGACCCAACATGTTGTACATGCATGACGGGGCACCCGCTCACAATGCCAGAATTTCCAGGGATTGGTTAAACGAACACTTTCCGAATCGGTGGATAGGGCGTAACGGTCCAATAGCATGGCCAGCAAGATCTCCCGATCTTAATCCTCTGGACTTTTTCGTTTGGGGGTTTTTAAAGGAAAAGGTCTATGCAACGCCTCCAGCTAACGAAGAGGATGTAATTAATAAAATTACGGCGGCAGCTCTATTAATCACCCCGGATATGTTGCAGCGCGTTTTGAATTCGCTTCCTCGAAGATTTGAATTATGTCTGGAAACTGATGGGTACCAATTTGAACAGTTGTTATAATTTTTTCATATTATCTTTAAATTTGAATAAAATTGTTATCCATGTTAACATAAAATTCTTGCTAATTTGCGTATTTACCTGATTTATAGTAAATAATAAAATGATTACTGCCACAGTACTTGTCTGATTAGGTGTTGCCAAATTTACAATTCTTTTAAGCTGCTCGTGTGACTTAAGAAAGCACTGTACTACTTTTTTCAATTAAGATTGTCAACTCAGAATTAAACAAAGATTTGGCCTGCGTGGCGTTTGTCCGCATTTTTCTGGCCACCGTGTATATTGTTGTATGTAATGAGTATTAGTGGAAACGATATAATATAGTGAAATGAAGAAATGTTTAACTGGTTCTGTGATATGTATACATGTAAATATATTAATTACTTATATACGTATTATGCTAACGCTGCATAGATGATTATCTTAAGTTGAATATAAATAAATATTTATATTTAGGAACTTGTTAAATTAATTTCAGAAATAAAGCAATTATATACCGTGGTCGGAAGTTCGAGGAAGAATAACGGCTAGAGAATTCCTAGTCAACAATCCTAATTCAAAAAAATCGTTTTGTGTTAAACCACACAGAGCCCTAAAAGTTGAAAATACGGGATAGGAAATAATTCATTATTTTTGAAATCTTCTAGGAAAAATCATTACCGTGTATTGAAACTAACTTTATAACTGTTATTAATATCAAAACGTTGTATCAAAACCAAATGTATAGAGGCATTCTTTTTCTAATAAAAATTTGATTTTCATAACAATATTTAAAATTTAATTAGAAATAACTTTGCATAATTTGAAATACACACACTTATATAAGAAAGTCGCGGGTTGCCCATACATCACTTTTTATGTGTCATTTCACACTCGAAACAGAAGCATCAAGTACTGCAACTGATTGGTAAGTATTATAAAATCAGTTGTCCCAAAACAGAATCCTGAGGCATTTCTAAGTAAATTGCAAGAAATTTACTCGGAAAAGCAAATAAACTTTCATGGAACGATCACTAATATATGAAGCCAAGCAGTATCAAATAAGATTGATTGATAATCATTGCCGTTCTCATAATTTTGCAAATAGTTCAGACAAGCTATAACTCGATATTATTATAAATTAATACCATGAGCTTGCATTTACGTTTTATTTTTTTGTAATGATTCAAGCAATTTATTTAGTTGACCAGAGCTAGATATTAATTATTTAAATGTATAATATGGGCAATATTTCAATCATGTAATGAAGGTAATTACATTTAAAAGTCAATATTGAATATCAAAGTGATTGAATATAAATTGGAACGAAATGAGTATTGATAGTGGAAACGATATAATTTAGTAAAAGGACGAATGTTTAACTGGTTAAGTGACCTGTATATATATAGATATATTAATTTTTTATATTCATAAATTCCTAAATAAAATTTCACTTTAATTAACAGTATTGTAGTGAAAAAACTATATTTTTCCAATATCATTATCGCTACAAAATTTTAATTACATACTGTGTGATAAATTATAAATATTTATTTGAACAGACTGTTAATTAATTAATATATTGCACTAGCGTAGAAATCAGAATTATATTGCAATTGATTTTCTTATTTTGGTTTTATCGTTTAGGGCATCGGATATAAATGCATATTGAGAACAGTTTTATTGAACAGTTAAATTTAAGACACAAAATGAGAAGCAATAAAAGATTTACGCTTTAAAACGTTTTCCTAAATCGGTTGAATTTTATCGCTAGCCTCCCACAAAGTATCTCAGCCACGTGAAATGCATATTAATACAAAGTAAACGAAACTTACAAACGAAACGTTCCTAAATAGTAAATAAAAAAGACATTATTTATTTTTTTATAGTTTATTGAATTTGCAGTTTAAGTTTAGAACCATTGGACCTGTCATCATCTATATCTTAGATAACTTTTTGACCACTATAAAGTGCAAAGAATTTTTCTAATATTAAACATTCAGGTACATATTTGTTCTTGCTATTTAATATATAAGATAGAAGATAACGGTTTAAATGAGTACATATTTTTTGAGTTAAATACGTTCATGAACAGAAGAATGTGTATTTATTGCTATTTTAAATTGTTTAATATACTATTATTGAATATTTCGTCTAATTCCAGAGGAATTATGAAAAACCATATACAGTTCCCCATAAATATTTTAATAATTAATTAATTGACATACTACACTTATTATACAATTATTATACTTAATACCTTAATTGGCATCCGTGAGTTCACAGCAATGTATTCTATATAAGAAATGCTAAAAGTAGTGCGACAAGACAGTTTCAATTATTTCTGCCTTTAAATAGCGCTAACTTTTTTTAAATATAATAATAAGAAGGTATTACTTGATTCATTCCTTAAGTTTGAAATGTAGTAAAGATTGCAGGGTGGCCAAATTAATCATTAGTTGCTATTAAAAAAAACTAGTTTACTAATTAAAAATAGTCTGTACTTTAAACAGTTATATTTAAAAAAAAAGGATTAGTGCTATTTAAGGGAAGAAATAAATAAATGAAACCATTTCTTTAGCACTACGTTTAGCAGTTATCATATTTTAAAGTTCGATCTATATTCTAATGTAATATTAATTACGTGGAGTAAAAAAAACCGACGATTCTCGAAAAACCCACTAATACTTTATCCGCAAACAACGACAATCTACGAAAACCATATTTGTACGTGTCCAGCCTAGAATGTACTACATTGTCGTAACTGAAATACACTACAATATAAAGAGAGATGATATGAATCTTTCACGTTTGTGCCTCGGCGCAGTTACTCCTAATTCTAGCAGAAAGAGTTTTAAAACGAATTTGACCTATCGGAACGTGTCACGCAGAAATTGATTGACTACACAATGTCTCCCTGGCAGCATTTCCGACACAGAGATCTCGCTTGTGACTGAGATATAATTTTGGTTGAACTGCACCACACGTGCTTGAGTTTATGTACAATTATTATTTAGCTTGTAAATAACTAAAAGTGTCATAGAATAATTGTACGTCGTTTTTCTTCCGTTCACAATCATTTTGCATATTTTAACAATGTGTTTTACGAAATTAATTCTGTAAACATCAAACAAAAAATTGAAAGTACAATAAAAAGCGATTAAAATGTAATATATAATCAATATCTAATAGAAATATGTCAAGAGATGGGCTAAATGATATTTTATGTTTTAATGGTTTATTATTATTTATAAATAGGTTAATCATTTAAATAATTAGTTATTCTTGTAGAAAAAGGTTTCCGATAAAATGAGAAGAAACGACATATGGAACAGTTTGAGAGAAGAGTTAGTAATAGACGATGCCATAAGAAGATGCAAGGGAAGGTGCAAATATATAGCAATAGGCAAATGGAAGATGTAACGCTGCATGAACTTTTATTCGTTGATGATATGGTGTTGATTGATGCATCGGAAGACAAATTACAATAGAACCCAGATTTTAGCAAAAAGAACTCAGAAAATAAACAAGGAAACAAACATCGAAAAAAGTAAAGTGTCCTCAAAGAAAAAAACGGCATGAATTTACAATTGAAGGATAAGAACTAGAACAGGTAACAAGTTTTAAATATCTAGGTATAGTTTATTTCAAATTATAAGAATATAACTTTGAACGGCTCTAATGCTTTTATTACACCACCTTGTGTGACATTAATTATTATACCTGGTCTCCTTATTGAAGAGGTACGGTTTACCTATTTGCAACGTATGAATCTAGGGGCCGTATTGACTATAAATTAGGGCCTTATAAGATAATAAAACGCTGTTAACTTCAAGTATATAATACAAGATATCTATACATTGGGTTTATATACAAAGAAAAAATTACAAATCTTGTGGCAACATGTGTAGTGGATACATATAGATATATAAAGGTAATTAGTTTATAATACATAAAAAAATTTTATGTGTCACAGCATTTCATAAATCATCTTCTGTGATTGAGTCGTCTTGCAAATCTGTGTCTGAATCGTATTGTAAATTTATAATCAAAGGTGCTACTATTTTGTACATGCGCATATATTTGTCCTCTTTTGCTATTGCAAGTTTAACAATATTTTTTCAATTTACAGCAGTTATATGTTCCATATGGTGGTAAACGCAAAATTGTATGTCCTGCTTCTTTCGCTCTATTATCCACATAATAATCCTTTAAATATTCTTTTGTCTTCATGACCTCTATTAATTGGTTTTTTGTATAATGATCCTCAAAATATAAATCATTTGCTTCTAAAAATTCTTTAATATCTTTCTTATTATTACATTTTGTAAGAACTTTGTTTTGCTGTCGAGAATGATACGGAGCGTTGTCCATCACAATCACACTATTTTTTGGTAAATTTGGCAGCAAAGTATCACAAAACCATTCTTCAAATAAAGATGGGGTCATATCTTCATGGTTATCTAAACTTGAGGATTTAGCATTTTTAGCAGATAATAGCGGCTGTCCGATCCATCCTTTTTCTGACCCAGCATGAAGAATAATTATTCTCTTCCCTCTCGAAACCGGCTCGTCCAACTGACACATACTTGAACTATCCACCCAACCTTAGCAAATTGTGTAATGAGTGCCATATCACGTCTCGTCTAAATAACATATGAATCGTCCTTCCTGTCTATACCTTCTAATTGCCGTTAAGTATTCATATCGAAGTTTCTGTAACCTCGGGCTTTCCATAATTGTGCGACGTTTATCTATAGTGCTAAACTTGAAACCAGCTTTCTTTAACGTCCGCCACAAGGTTGCTTTAGAGCACTGAATATTTATAGACTCATCATTGACTCTTTTATGTAAGCAGTCAAGTGTAGATACAACATTTCCTCTGTAGAAGGAGTATACTTGCTGCCTAATAGTATCAATTTCATACTCTTCAATTTTTCTCGGTGCCCCTTTGTCACTTGTATGCTTTCGAGGCCCTGCGTTATTCTTAATTATCTTATATATTGATCCAAAAGGCACCTAGGTTAATTGCGACGTTCGTTGAGTGTTCTGGGTTTGTAGTTCGTTATTTTCTTCCATCAGAGTATGACAGACATTGTGAATTATCTGTTTTGCACCTTCTGATATATGCTTTCTCTGTGGTGCTCCAACAGTATTGTTACTATCCACATCATCATCACTAACACTTTCAGCAAAAGGTCGCCACATGTTCATGAAGTAAAGAGAGAGAAATCAAATATGTATACAGCAGTAAAGATTAACAATAAATGATAAATAGACTCAATATTAGATGTAATATATACCAACTCTCCTAATTATATTTACTTAACTTTTCTTTAATAAATATAAGCACTTATTTCATCTAAATTTTAATTTAATGGCTATTTATCTATATATAATAAGTATAAGAAAGAGAAAAATATTGGGTAAATTCCGCTGTAGAGCAACCGTAGACACGTGTTTCTGACTCATTGGTCGTCATCGGTACGGTGTAGCCAAGGAATAAGGTGGGATAACCTTGGAGATGTATGCTATATATTGAACTGGTGTTGAGTATGTGACAACACCAGTCAAATACCCACAAACACATACAGTCACCCCTGAAAACCCCTTGAATACAGGCAACCATATATACATCGGCGATGCTTAAAGTTAGACCCTTGTATAAGAGTATAGGTAAAAATCCCTGAAAATTAATGCAGATTTTGCTAACAAATCTAGTAAATTCTGAGAACCCCATCAAATTTTAAATATTTGAAAGAAATTCACCCCCAAATTTAGAAAACCAAACCAATGACTACTCTTTTCAGGAACCCCAACTGAAACCCCCGTACTAAATACTAAATATTAGAATTAAATACCTGATTAGTTCAAAATACACATTAGTCTTATTTTTACAGTTATATTTAGCATATTTTCACAATACAACAATGAGTAATTAAGTGTTATATAGGCAAAGTAATAATATAAAATAAATTTGACAGCCTTTACAAATGGCCAATTTAAATTACAAATTTCAACATTTATCATCACACTATGAGCATAGAAATGAGTACCATTTTATAGTGTGAATTCTCAAGAGTAAAATGCCACAAAAAGTTACAGGTTCAAAGTTAAAGCAAGGTTGATAGTATCGAAAGCATCATCCCAAACATTGGCAAATGATAGGACATACATGACTAATTTTTATCTAAAAATGCATAGCGTAAAACTAAAATAAACTAATGGTGAACACAAAAAACATTTAAACCATAAACTAGTTGACAAGTTACAAGCATGGTAACAAACAATAAAACTGTTAGATGCGCACATTTAAGTTAAGCATGATTTTAATTTTCAAATTTCGATGCGCCATATTGTCAGAAGCATAAGTAATTTCAAATATTTCATATACATAATTAAAGTAATTATAAATAAACTCTAGCAGTTACAAAGTCTATCAAGACGCTTTTATGTTGGAATATTTTTCAGTGTCATATTTACAAGTTGAGTCCAGATATTTAAATAAGCATTTTGAATAATTTGACAGTTGTCAACATAGGTAAGAGAAAAGTTTAAAAATATTATTTACAAGCTATTTAGATAATTTAAAAAGGTGGTAAAAGATTAAGAAAAGGTCATAGTTTCATGTTATCACAGTAATTCGTAAATAAATTAAAAGACCATTTAGTTATTACACTTCTAAAACTAACCACACTAATTTTTTGTAGAAAGAAAGATTTTAAAAAGGATTAAAAGATGAAAAAATATTATATGTATTTATAAGTTTAATTTGTAAAAGTAAAGTTCTACTAAAAAGGCATTTTAAGCCAAAATTCTGATACTTTAATTTATTTTATTAGCGTCCATGACGTCATCGAACACATGACAGTCGAAATGCAAAATTTGCCCTTTAATTTTTAAAAAATGTGTTTTTCTAAGAGAAAACGAATTAAAGTAATTTTATTGTACCGATTGAAAGACGATTTAATTTAACTAAGATAAAACATGATTCCACAAATATTCAAAAATAAACTTGCCCGTAAAAAGACTTTGTAAAATGCTACTATTTGGATTACATTGGTTACTACGTCCACAACAGAAGATTGATATAAAAAGGCACATCCGACGAGAAGCGGCATTCATTCAAATTCAGAATTTCAGATTCAGAGTTATTCGAATTCAGATTTCATTCATTTTGATATTCGAAGAAGATTCAGATATTATTCACATTCATTGTTATTCATTCTGATTCAGATTCTGATTTCATTCAGATTCGAATTCGAATTCAGATCTCATTCATTTTTTATATTCAATTGATTTTGATATCTGATCCATTTGATATTCATTATCGATGCATATTGAGATCCATTCTCCGTCAAAGTTGTGATACATTCAATTAAGCCATTAATTGTCTGCTGAGTCATTCCCACGTGCGAGTTAGAAGGTCACCAATTGAAGACGCTCGAGCTAGACATCACTAGGGTGAGACGAATCAATCTCAAGCTGCAACATACAAAGAAACATTGGAGATATTACTGACCCGCCTCAATTAACCGAACGAGGTCAAGGACAAACCGTACGCCTACTCACCAGATAGCTGTTGAAGCCCACGTAGAAAAGGACATTAGCCGTGAACGACAGGAAAAGCACACCCCTTTGGACGAAATACCTGTTCTTAAACAATACAAGGAATTAGTTCACAGAAGGTACCAAGTCTGCTTATTAGTATATGCGCCTTTTCTTGACAAACAATTAGGTCAAATCTAAATCTAGGTCAAATTTGTGTAACGTCTTTTAATTCGATTATTTCTATAAACTAATTAAATTCAATACTTGAAATTTACCTAACGTAAAACTTGAAAAATCATTTTAAATTCTCAGACAATATAAGCTTATTTAAATATCAGAACTTACTTACATTTAAATTGTATCCGATCTCATTGCTATGCAATCCATTTTAATCGTTTGTACATAAGGGTCAAATTCGTATACTTTCCCTTGATATCAATATTCCAAATGAGTAGAACTTTTGCCTACATTAATGCTGTTCATGTACACAACAAAGTGTATTGATTATTATCAAAATTTTATTGACTTTGTTTATTGTCATCCTGTTTATGGGAATTGTTTATCTATTTCTCGTAATTTTTCATTGTTGTATTGTTGTTGAAATTCATTGATATGTTTTAAATAAATTTAGATCTGTTGTTTTCATGTATAAAGTGTTTGTTTCCATCTCTGTTAAAACCCATTCTTCATATATAAGAGGTACACATATTCTATTTGGTGCTTCAGCATTAGAGCTGTTACTCCAAGTAGACTTTACAGGTTAGAATCTCCAAGATCGTCACACGACAACTGGAAAGTGCGGTATCCAGGACTAAGGTAAATCAAATCTCGAACCTTCTTAACGCCCTGCAGATAAATCAATTAGAGTCACTTAGATATCACCCACTTAGATAATCACATAACTTTTAAATTTCGTTTTGGTCACTTCAACATTCACACGTACACGATAGTTATAGCGACTTCGCGCTTAATTTAGTGTTTGTTCCACCTCTTGGATAAAGTCTATCCCGATCTTGCGCAGTTATACGTTGAATGCCGCGAACTTTTGAATTATTAATAACGTTGTACTTATCTATTAGGAAAATTTTGAGATACTAATTGATACAAGAACTAAATATATGTTTTATTTCTGTTTCTATAGAAAGCAACCCCCTTTAGCTAGCCGGCCAAGTCATAATTGAACGATAATTAAATAATCACTTAGGGACATTAGCCAGTCAACGTCAAATTAGGTAAATAGTTCATTATATTATTGTGTTTAGCAGTTTTTTTTTTTGGATTAATTAAATATAGCTCTCTTATAAGTCTCATTAGCTCTCCATGCACTATTACATCTTGGCCACGCAAATTAGGGCATTGTAAGGGTACCTAAACACCCTATTACAATATATAGTATATTTCATGTATCCGCGATATTTCCTTTTATAATAAGTATATATTCAAATTAACAACTGTTGGTAGGTACTTATATTGTTATTAAATTTTATTTCACCTAAATTGCAGTAATTACAATTTACTTAAATTATGTCATTACGGACCTCAGCGGTTTGTTTGCGTAAAAGATAATCGTATTGAGCGGCCAGGTAAGTTATTGCCGCAAATGGTGCAATAAAAGCATTAGAGCCGTTCAAAGTTATATTCTTATAATCTGAAATAAACTATACAGTCATAGAAGAGTCGGGGAAAATTGACGAGGAAATTAAGCAAAGAGTTGAAAATGCAGGGATACTCTATAACATCCTGTAAACAAAATTTTTTGGTAAAAAAAATGAGGTGCGGCCACCACACGACTGTCTTATATGTATGAGCGTTTCAAATCATACAATTTTAAAAATTACTTTATACAAAAATTATTCAAAATCCTATTCTAAGTACTTCCAGTCTCTTAATAAATCTCTACAGGATACATACTTTGTGAGATATTTGCAAAAAAATGCTACTCGCTAAGAGTACTTCCGGTCCGAATTTTGAATTTTCATTTACACAAAAAATATTCCAAATCCAACTCTAAATACTTTTATACTGTTGACAAATATATATAGAATGCATAATTTTTCGAAATATTTGCAAAAATCGCTATTCGATACGAGTAATTCCGGTCCGAATTTTGAAATTTCATTTATACAAAAAATATTTCAAATCCAACTCTAAATGCTTTTGTACTCTTGACAAATATATATAGAATGCATAATTTACGAAATATTTGCAAAAAGCGCTATTAGATAAGAGTAAAGTGTTACTTCCGGTCCGAATTTTGAAATTTTCTTTATACAAAAGGTATTGAAAATTAAGTTCTAAATACTTTTATACTCGTAACGTACCTGTATAAAAAGCATGACTTGCGAAATATTCGCAATAAACTGATTTTCGGTAAGAGTAAAAGACTTACTTCCGGTAGGAATTTCGAAAAACTTTTTTTAATAAAATTCTTCTCAAATTTAGTTTTGAGTATATATGAATTCTTTACAAATTTGTTTAAACTGTAGTTGACAAATAATTGGCAAAATTCGATTTTTTCACTGGAGTAAACTACTACTTCCGGTCTGCCGATTTTACTGAAAATCTAATCAGATCTCAAGAAGGAGATTATATTCGTAAATATAAAATTTGGAATTCATACCTATAGCGGTTTGACCGCTATAGTGGTCACACACAGAGAGAGAAACAGAAAGACAGACACACACAGAGAGAGAGACATTTTTTAAAAACAACTTTTTCGGTTTCAGGGGACTTCAAAACGTGGACATCTGCAAAAATCTTGAGGTCGAAAATTTTCATCATCATAATACTTCCTTATACTACGTATAAGAACGTAAAAGAGATACCACCGGAAATACAAACACAGGTATACCAAAAAGAGGTCAGGCCATCAATAATAGTATATGGTAGTGATTCCTTAACAACACCGAGCAAAAGTAAAGTAATAGCTGTGATGAGTATCCTGAGAAGAATAAATGGAATCACAAGAAGAGATCGAGTAAGGAATAAGTCAGTATTGGGCGAATTAAAGACGAAACCCATAGTGATCGGAGAAAGGCAATTGGGTTGGTTGGGTTACATACAAGGAAAGAACAAATTAGGACGACCACGACTAAAATTGGAGGAACAAATACGGCAAGAGGCTCAGAAACGAGGAATCCAGTGGAGTGAGACTAGACGATTGGCACAGGATAGAAATGATTGGAAAAACAGGATACTAGAAAGGACATGAGTATTAAATATATAAATTATACACAATATTTGTATTTTTATCAGTCCTACACCTAAAGGTAATTGGACATAATTGTCGAAATAAATAAATAAAATTGAGTTTACCTATCGTTCACATGAATATTATAGGAAGCTCAGTAAATAGCCTATATCACGCATAATCCGTAAAATGAAGAGAGTAATAGGTAATTACAAATTGTATTACAGTAAAACCTGTGTTTACGGCCACCTGTTTAAAGCGGCCACCTGAGGTAACGGACAGTTTCAAAGTCCCACGAATCGACTATAAGGAAATTCCCATATATGAAAACCCGTTATTTACGGCCACCCTTATAAAACGCCTCTGCCAAATAAACCCAAATTTTTACGGCCTATCTTCATAGAAATTTACCTGCCGATATCGGCCGGACTTTTATGATGGAATACAATCTCAGTCCCAAACACGCCTCGACGTGCATGTTTATGTTTGATCGCCTTTATTTTTACAAGTTTACATATAATGTGGTCTTTCAGTTACGCGCAGTTAGTTAAAAATTCTCTCCGTATTAATAAAATAAAAGAAAAGAAATATGAAAAACCACTTACGTATTTTATTTGTGAGATGAAAAACCTGACAATTAGGGCCACCTTTATATAAGAGCCAATATTGTTTTCTGTTTTGGTGGCCGTTATTGACAAGTTTTACTATATATTTTTTTTTTGAGGACTGGACTGAATGAATAATGTATTTCAAATTTGGGCACAGTAATAGTGACGATATCACTAATACTCTACAGGGAGAAAGAGAGGAACATGAAGAGATATTTTTTAAAAACCACTTAAGGACGAATCACAATATTTCTTTATACTTCGTGTTAGAAAGTAAAAAGACTACGAGTTGTTTATAACAATTTAAGTTATTGAACTTAAATTTGTATTTTATATTAAATAAATCAAACAATAAAAACCAAAATGCTTTTAGAAAAATGTAGAAAAGAGATGAGAGATGAGCTCTACGAACGTCACGTCAAACGTTTTCTTATACATTTTATCCGTGGTTATTATCTAAAAATATTCTGATGTCTGCCGATACCTAACATAAACTGGTGAGGTGTGCAAATTAGCAAGTACGTCCGGTGTAAACAAATATATTAGCCCGTGTGTTATAAGGAAAAGAAGGTTGCAAGCGCATGAAAGCGTGTATTTTAACAGACATACCTAACAAAGATAGAGCTGCAGCAGAAGAAACGACAAGAAAAAACAAACTAAGAAAAGACATGCCAAAAGATAAAAACATCAAGGCCTATACACTTGAAGGACTGCGTCGTGCTTAATGTGTTCTGGACTCCATTCATACTTCCTTCCCCAAAGTATATCAAATATACGAGATATGGCCAACATATTTTAACTATACATAATTTCAATTTAAGGGACAGTTTTTTCAATTCCAGCTTTCAGTCCGAACTTATTTTCTTACATAATTGTTCCATTTTCCTGAAAGTTTGCAATTGGTTAGGTTGAAGAAAGCTCCAATTCAGGTGTTCACATATCTCTAAATAATGTACGTTTACATGAGAAATTAATGTGTAACGCTGTACAATTTATTATTTACTACAAAACAAATAAATGTCATTTATAATCTAATCAGTTTATTACGCCTATCTCTTAATTATTGCGGTATATTGTGACAAAGGGCAATCTAACTCTTACCTTTAATAGGACATTACAGCTTAAGTTAATTAGACAAATAGTCAAGTATACAGATCATTTTCCAAATACTTTCCTTATTTAGGAGAAATTTAATGGAGACTAATGGATGCGTAAGTATAATAGAAATTTGCATAGCTTAAATTTAAATTACTAATATTGAGAAATCTCTGCAGTAAATTACACAATGTGACACTTAAAGGGGAAACTTTAAAGCTTAATCCCCTCAAGTAAAGACGATTTAATTATTATGTATTTGGGTGTTAACGCGTTTTACATTTAGTTAATAAAATCTCAGATGAACGGAAACTTGTACCAAATATTAAGCTAGAACCGCCCCCCAGCATAATTTTGTTACTGATTTCTGTGTCCCTATATTCGCTTTTGAAATATTTTAAAAATGCTGAGACAATAAAAAAAAGTGGTTTATGTATTAAGTACTATTGTAGTATTTACACTGGGTGAGTCACTAGATACTGCTTTCAACTATTTAATGGCATTAAGAAAAATCACTATGAGTTTTTATTTGTCATGGGCATTTTCAATAATAATTGTTCAATTGAACTTAGTTTTCTATGATAAGAAAGCTAAAGCCTAAATTCCTTAATGTATTATATAACAATCGGAAGAACTCGTGCCTCCACTAGAACGCAATTATTATTGATCAGGTACGTTTTAATGAATATAAATGCAGATTCATAGAACAGGGATATGATTAATTCATTTGCATTGATTAGGATAAAAGATATTGTCTCTTGACTTGATAGTGCTTAGGCAATATTATAGATGAGTGACGCTAATATTACCCCGAGTTGTTTTATTTCATTAGAAAATAGAACCTAACTATGTTCTTCTAATTTATTCATTTCACTATATTAACTCCATTGTACAGAAATGTGCATATTTTATACTGTATACGTACAGGTCAAGCTTCTATGCTTAATTTCAACATGTGATAAAGTATTTAATTTTAGTGGAATATCTTTATTTCAAATACAAATTTATTTAATGCACTACATAGTGGTAATGTGTATATACACATAGCCTTGTCTCTTAAGAGTCCCGATCAAGACAAGGCGTACGCTCACAAACCCGAACAGGCTAGTATTCCAAAAAATAAGTCAAGTCATTCAGATCAATCTATTCATTCTTCCAGTTGTTCACACTGTGCTTATTGAAAGATAGGTTTTATAGTTCAAGACTAGAAATACTCTCAAGAATATAATTAGCAATTTTCTTGTTTAAAAGTAAAGCACACTTTATCATAAGTGGAAAAGAAAAATGCCCATACACATCCTGGATTATCCTCGTAATTTATAACCTATATCAATGAACAATCAGAATAATTGCAATGTATTTGTATATGGCGACCATGCCCATACCACTTAATATCTCCAGGAAGTGTACGGTAATTATTTCTCTTGGTGTACGTACAACAAAATAAATAAATATCGTTTACAATCAAAATCATTCATCAGTCAATTAAAAAAACTTTTGGAAGACTTATTGAAGGTTGTTATTACTTCTTTTGTTAAGAATTACAAATGTAAACATTAAAAAACACTACATTAACAGAAATACCATACCTATCACCAGTTAAATATACAACTGTCTATTTGCTTATTTATTAAAACTGAATCAATGAACCGTTATTATTGTTTCTTCTCTGTTTATTCGAGTGTACTTTCTTTCCAAATAAAAATAGATGCAGCAGAGACAACTGTAGGGAGTCTAATAAGAGATACGTGGAACATTTTTCCTGCGCGCTAATCTATAAATAGCAACGATAATAAACACATTGAGTCCTATAACACATGTTTACCTAATTACATATAAGAGAAATGTTGTTTGTTCGTAGGTGGAATATGGTGTACTAACAATTCACTTCGAACCCCGATTTAAAAGTCTATAACACTGGCCAACAAGGTTTTTACCCTAAGTTAGTAACTAATGAAATTGAACAGCATATATAAAGTAAAAATGATTCGAAAAGCGGCAGTATTGGCTTAGCTCTGGTTACAGAGAAAATGCAGGTCGAGACTTGTTGCAGACGTGACTTGACTCGTTCCCTCAAGAATGTTCAAGTTTGCAGTGTTATGCTTTAATCTGGTTGGTTGATAGGACTTAGGGAGGGGATAAGCAGATACATACTATATAAGAGATACATCTTTGACTGAAATACCACTAGCGCTAGCACAGCATAAAGCCCTGAATGAGAATTTTTAATAACGAAATTAAAAATTGAGATAATTTAGTTCCATCTTTAAAGACACAGTCATGCCTCGTTCGTGTAGAAGTAATCCAAATAACTTTTGTGACGTATGTGGTAAATTTACCCCACTAGGCCAGAGTGAAAAGTTAAGTCTGAACATTTGCCGGGCCTATGAACTTTACTTCGATATGACCGTCAAAAATCAGGACAAACAGTGGGTTCCACATGTAATATGTACTACATGCAGCAGATATTTGCGAGATTGGTTATGTGGACAACGACATTCTTTACCGTTCGCCATTCCTATGCGATGGAAAGAACAAAAGAATCATCTTGAAGATTGCTATTTTTGTCTTAACAAAACTGCAGGACTTAACACCCGTAAGAAAAGAAAATATAATTATGTGGAAACTGAGTCATCTCAGAAACCTCGACCCCATGATGAACAGCATTCTGTTCCACGACCGCCAATTCACAAAGAAAGCGAGGAGAGTACAATAGCTACCGATAGCGACACTAGCTTTGAAGGTAATGAAAAATCAAGTGACCCTGATTTTATTCCATCTACATCAAACGAACCACATTTAATTACTCAGTTTGAATTAAATGACTTGGTGCGGGATTTGAATTTATCAAAATCACAAGCAGAACTTCTTGGGTCGCGACTACAGCAATGGAATCTCTTAGCAAAGGACACAAGAATAAGTATTTTTCGCAGCAGACATGAAAATATTGTTGATTTTTATAGTATGGCCGGTAATCTGGTCTACTGCAATAATATTTATAAACTTTCTGAAGCTTTTGGAATACATCATGATCCCAGTTCTTGGAGATTATTCATAGACTCATCAAAGATCAGCCTAAAAGCAGTTTTGTTGCATAATGGAAACCATTATCCTGCTATTCCGATAGGTTATGCTGTTTCTATGAAAGAAACTTACGAAAATCTGAAAATTTTATTAGAAAAGATAAAGTACAAAGACTATTCCTGGAATATTTGTGCAGATTTTAAAGTAATTGCAATTATTTTGGGTATGCAATCTGGTTACACCAAATACTGTTGCTTCTTATGTCTTTGGGACAATCGTGACAGGGAAAAACATTACCATAAGCAAGAGTGGCCACTACGACAACAGTTTATACCAGGAAAAGACAATGTACAACATCAGCCTCTAGTAGAAAAAGAAAAGATCATAATACCACCTCTCCACGTGAAACTTGGGCTCATGAAAAATTTTGTAAAGGCAGTGGACCGCGAAGGTGACGGTTTTAGATACCTTCGTGAAAAGTTTCCAAAAATAACAGAAGGAAAACTGAAAGAAGGTATTTTTGTTGGACCTCAGATACGAGAAATAGTAAACGATGAAATCTTTGAAACCAAATTAACAGCGAAGGAAAAAACAGCTTGGCGCTCCATGGTACAAATTTTCACGAATTTCTTGGGAAACAAAAAAGCTGACAACTATAAAACTTTAGTAATGGATATGATACAAGCATTTCACGCTGCTGGCTGAAATATATCCCTTAAAGTGCACATTCTACATTCTCACTTGGATTTTTTTCCGGAAAATATGGGCGACGTTAACGATGAACACGGTGAGCGCTTCCACCAAGACATCATGGGAATGGAAAAACGGTATCAGGGGAAATGGAATCCTATTATGTTAGCAGATTACTGTTGGACGTTAAGGAGAGATGCTGTAGATGTTGTTTATAAGAGACAGAGCAATATTACTTTACATTTCTAATTATAATAATTTGAAATATACATTAAATTATGATCTAATCTAAAAAACCTTTTCATTGTAATACAATAAAAAATCGAGCTAACTTTACGTTCTACCTTTTATTAAAATAAATGTTTATATGTTTTCTATTGAAATTCGTATAAATTATTTGATGGCAAAATCAAAAGTTGAAATTTGTTGGCCAGTGTAATTAATTGATAATCACTCTTGATCAAGACGGTTTTTTCATTTATAAACAGCCCAATGATTTATTATTATTTAGGCTCATAAGTATTATTTGACATATTAAACTAAAAACAAACGCTTTACTATCTCATAATTACCATTACGTTTAGCACCCATTCGTGGATTGAATAAGATGTCGATGTAACTTTTGGGTGCGTGGGATAGATCTCCAATTACCAAACTAAAAATCACTCTAGCAATGGAAAAAATGACCTTGCTAAAGAGAATGAATCCGAGTTTGCTTTTCTTCCAATATGGACCACGAGCTACCCACACAATTTAACACTTAGCATCAGCAGACATAGGTCGGATATTTCAGAAGCATATGGGAATCAGCTACCCAACTAGAAGCTACATTAAAATCGTATTCCATATCTGATATCTCGGTGCAAACTAAGAATGGCAACCCGCTATATCTTAGAAACCAGTAGTCATATTGCCTTCGGGTAAAAAATTTTCATGTAAAAGGCTTTGTATCCTTGAGTTTTGCCGTCGCCGCTCGATGGCATTAACTGAAATGTAAACAAATATTGAGTTTTTCTCCAAAAATTTAAATGCAATGGTATATTTCTTTTTATATGATATAATAAAGAATTAAAGGCTCAACATTTTGGTATAAAACCCATATTTGTATTGTTTTTATAGCAGGAGATATTGACTACAATAAATGAAAATGCATTATTTTTCTGTTTTACTGGCATTTTCTTATTAAATTCAATAATTTTCAATCACCAAATGATATATATATAGTAAATTCGAAAATTTTTAGAATTATAGTCAAGGGCAAAACAAAGTTTGCTTTTTTGAATTAATTCCTGGCTTTCGAAAATGTTAATTTCTTCTTCAGGGCTATCAACAACAAAACAATTTACAATAAGTCGCAGTTGAATAATAATTGATAGGTTAAAAATTTGTTTAAAATTAAAAATAAAGTATGTACTTACAAAATACAGTGAGTTTACATTTTTTAAACCAGCTCTCAGAACACCAGAGGACTAGACAACCATGTTAATATTAACATGGTTCTCTAGTTCTTTCTGATGAAGACAATAAAATGTGTGGAAACGTAAACTGATTAATTATTACTCATCACCTGTTAGGATAAAGAAAACAAGACGCAGTCCGAGAAGGAAAAACAAAGAAAATGCAATTTTAATTACGTTAAAAAAACATGTTATTTAAAAGGGCAAGGATAAATGTCCTTGCTGTTTTTTAGCGGCATAAAATTTCATGTTATTTGTTTTTTTTATCTTGGAGTGCGGCTTGATTCATTTATTCTATAGGTGATGAGTAGAGCTCGGATTATATGCAAAATGCATATTTGTTATTTAAAGATATATCAACAAAATTTTGAGTATTTTGGCTGTATCTAATGTTTTTTGATTAAAATCAGCTTATTAAAAAATGCATATTTAGCATATTTTTGCTACTTGATGCATATTTTATGAAATATTGCATATTTGTGCATATTTCCATCAAATTATAAATTTCCTCCTAAAAAAGAAGCATTACTGCCATTAAGACGCATCATTGCCGGTCATAAAATAATTAACTCCATTTTCAAATAATATAATATAAAAATACAAAGCTTTCTTTAATTTCGTCCATAAAGGAGGTTTTATATTTCTTTAGTATTAACTACGCAGTTTAGTTTCTTTTTATTTATTGAAGCAACATATTTGCTAACAACAGGACCTTTATTTTATATTTTAAAAATCTGGGTTTTTCCCTAAACATTTATTTTTCTTATTATTTGAGCGTATGTCATATAGGTTTCAATAACAAGCCTTTAAAATGAAATGTTTGAAAGAAAATAATTAATTTGTTTCCTTTCGTTCGTTGTGTGCACTTCGTAACCTGCCATATGCCGAAAGTACAAAGTTTAGTGTATTCCTGGATAAAAAATTATCCAGAATTGGTATTCGACCAGAGTTTACAAAACGAGATATTTTGTAGAGCTTGTGGAAAAAATGTAAGTACACCTACAATTATGTAATATTTTTGATGTTTGTTTTATTGAGAAAAGTTTTTTTGTTTGCAACAATATCTGTAGTATAAATATAATGTGGTTTTACGTTTTAGGTGTCATGTGAAAAGAAATTTTTAATTGTGCAGCACGTGGGTACTGCATTACATCAAGATAAAGTAAAAAAGCTTAACTCTGGTAATGGTTCTCAAAGTCGTCTTTTTGAATCATTTGAAAATGCACACAAAAAAACCGCTCAACAAGAATTCTCCAAGGATTTGTGCGAGGCATTCCTAAGCTCCAATATTCCACTGGCGAAACTACAAAAACCAAAATTAAAAAGTTTTCTTGAAAAATATTCCAAACATCATGTTCCCGATGAGAGTACCTTGAGGAAGAATTATGTGGACCAAATATACACCGAAGTAATATCCGAGATTCGCACGTTGATTGGTAACAACTTCATTTATTTTGTAGTGGATGAAACCACAGATTCTGCCGGTCGATATATTGCTAATTTATTAATTGGTTGTTTGAATGGAAACAGTAGTAAATCATATTTAATAAGTTCTAAGCAGTTAGATAAAACCAATAATTCTACAATAACTCGTTTTATTCACGACGGATTAACAAATTTTTTTCTGCCCAATTCAATACCACAAGAAAAAATAATATTAATGTTGTCCGATGCTGCCTCTTACATGTGTAAAGCCTGAGTTAATTTAAAAATATTTTTTCCTAATTTGATTCATACTACTTGTTTGGCTCATGGTATTAATAGAGTTGCCGAAGAAATCAGAAACCAATTCCCTCTTGTGAATGAATTAATTAGTAATATAAAAAAGATTTTTTTAAAAGCGCCATTGCGAGTTCAGTTTTACAAGGAATCGTTTCCCAATTTACCATTACCTCCACAACCAGTAATTACTAGATGGGGAACGTGGATAAATGCCGCAATTTTTTACTCAAAAAACTATCAAAGTATTAAAAATTTTATTTTCGAATTATCTGATGATTCAAATGCTATAAAAGAAGCTAAAAAGTCCTTAAAAAATAATATAATACCAAATCAGTTGGCATTTATTGCAACACATTTTTCTATAACAGCAGAAACAATTTTGATATTAGAATCAAGAGAATTACCCTTACCTGACTAATGCCCATTTTCTTCACTTCTAGATAAGTTCTAGATAAAGTTATCTGAAAGATATCCCTTAGAAACAGACAAAAATAGATTTCTTTACTTCTAGATAGACAGTATCTTGAAGATAAATTTGTCAAGCAGTTGACACTCGATAAAAATTATCTTACAGATAGTTGGTTGCGCGCGCATTTTGTTGACGCGGTATAGCAAGGAAAATGTTGTGCTATGGATTTGTTAATGATGGACGTAGACGTTTTTTTCTGATGAAGAGGAAGACGAAATAGTACAGTGATTTGTCGGGTACAGTGTCAAATAACAAGATGAGGTACATATTGAACAGTGTCATTATATTATTTTATATAAATTTTTACATACATGTTTGTAAGTAAATAACGTCTTGGAAATGTAAAGAATAAGCACGTTTTTATCACAAACTTAGAATATAGTGAGATATCGGGATAATTCTTGCGAATATAAAATTATAAAATATATGTATGAGGTTTACGTAAGGTTTAAATAAAGGATTACTGGATAAATCTCCATAAATGCAATCAGTATACTTCACAGATATTATGTTACAACCAAATAATACCAAATAATATTGTTAATATTAAATAATACAAACGCAGTATGTTTATGTTTATAAACACAATATGAAACATAACCGCACACGTCAAACGAATCAGAGCGAATGATGCTCTTCATATGCACTTGAAGTTACCGAACACCGGCTATTTGCTAGGTTGCCGTTTCTCACGATTCTGTTATCCACGGGATTTCGATCTAACGGATAAGTAACCAAAGGTTGTAGTGAAGAAATTAAAATGCACGTTATCTGTCAGATATATTTATCTTCAAGATAGCTATCAGTTACTTTATCCGTAAGTGAAGAAAATGGCCATCAGTAAATTTAGTAAATAAATGTCACAAAGCATTGGCAACTGTTACGGGAACCGGAGAAATAATTTTTAAAAAGCTAAATTCAGTATTAGAGAAAAATGAAGGATTTAAAATTCTTTCAAAAGTTTCTAATATTTTAAATGGGGAATTTGTAGAGGGCATTGAATTAGACCCTAATATTGTAGCCAATTTAAAAAATGCTCCAATTACTTCCGTCGACGTAGAACGATCTTTTTCGACATTCAAACACTTGTTAGATGACAGACGACATTCATTTAAAATGGAGAATTTAGAAAAGCACTTATTGTCAATTTTTATAATAATAACTAGCATAAGTAGATAGACGATAAGTAAATAGTTGTACATAGGTAGTTAGATAGGTATTACTACTTAAGTAATGAAATATTTATTATTATGTTAAGTTATTTTTTTAAACAGCATATTATTATGTATAATAAATTATAATATAATATATAAAAATTATAAAATGTAAGTATTATAATTTATAACGTTATAGACAATAATATACCAATGTTATACGAGCATTATGTTTTAAATGACTTAAAATGTAAAATAAACTTTTGTTTTCATTGAATACGATGTATTTTCTGTTAATTAAAATTTTGCATATTGATGCATATTTTGCATATATTGGAGCATATTTTTTAATAATTTGTGCATATTTTTGTCAAAATATGTGCATATAAATGCGCATATTTTGTTGATTTTTACGTGCATATATTCCGAGCTCTAGTGATGAGTAATAACTATTACTCATCACCTATTATTGTAAATTGTTTTGTGTTATTATTTATAAGAGCAAGGATAAATGTCCTAAGTAAGTAATATTAACAGAAGACAATAACATGACGATTGTTTTATTTTTTTACGAAAAGCTTAACATTTTTGTATCATTATTTTTCAACAGCGACTAAAGTGGTTTTCACTTCGTCATGGATAAGATTTAAATAACTTCTAAAATATGAAAGATAGGTATAGGACATACTGAACAAAAAAAGTGGGTATTAAAGGACTTCTGCCAAAAAAATACTGGGCGTTCCATTTAAAATAACGTCTTTTGTGTCTAAAGTTTCTTCATTATGCAATACCTCGCGAACACTCTGTATAAATTAAAACAGGTTCCGCATCATTGGGCACACCTTGTGTGTATGACATTACCAAATTATTTTGTGTTCTGTCACTCTCGAATTATAGACAATTAAAAAGACGTTTGTAAATGTCACTTTTTAATTCATAAATAACTTGTGAACTTTTAGTTATAATATGAATTAAAGAGTAAATTTAGTTTGTCAAATCGTTGACTCACTCTGTGTATATGTAACCTGTCAACCTGAATATTCTTACAATAAAATTTCGCTAATTAATCAAAGCGAAGTAGAAGAAATATATTTTTATATATCTCTATTGAGAAAATATTTTCTTTTTAAACAATTTAATATATTATTATATTGCCCATGCACTCTTATTAAGTAAGTGTTTCTGTTACATCAGGGAGTATATATAGTATAAATGGATCCAAGCATTTATCTCTTGTTAATGTATATGTTTAATTTTTTACAAGACTAAGTGCTCGATAAAGGTAGTGTTGATATTACGTATCACTTGTATATAGTATGTTAATGAATACATATTCCTATACACATGTTACTACGAATAGTCATTGCAATATGTACATTTAGGAATGTATGGGAAAAATATTCTGGATGGCCGCATATTACATTTCATAAAACGAAAAGGCTCACATGAATGCAATTTTCTTGTTAGCCTGTACAATAATTTTGTAAGCTCACGTCTTATGCTGAATCAGACACATGGTCGAAAGGTTTTATTAAAAGTCTAATTTGAAATCTGAATGTAGAGCGTTGAAGATTTCAACGTTTTCAACCGCGCTCGAAATTCAATTTTACGTTCTAGTATTACAACATTACATTTTCATTTTGTACACATACGTGCGTGATGTATTTTCAAATCTAAAATGGTTGTTTATTTCTTACTTACATCGTTAGAATATGGAACTAAAGCAACAGCTTTTTAAAAATCCAAGTACCTAATATAACAACTCAAATTCAATTTGCAGGGTGTATAAAGTGTAAATTCTAATATTACAATTTCAGAATTAGCATTGTATGTACATATACTGTATGACATGGAAACTGCAACACCAAGAAGGGGTGCGGATTTTTTGACCAAACTTGGTAGAAACGTATAACTAGTCAAAGGCAATAATTGATTAAAATTTCAAAGAAAAAAAACAAAAGACTAACACAATTTAACATAATTTTTATTAATAATGTGTTGAACCGCCCCTATTAGTGTCACACTCCCTCACTCTTCGTGGCATTGATTCGACTAGGTGGTCGATATCCTCTTGGGGTATGGTGTCCCAAGCAACCTGTAATTCATGCCGGAGAGCTATTAGTGTCTGCGGGGGATTGGCTAAATTCATAAGTTTTCGTCCCATAATGTCCCACACATGTTCTATTGGCGAGAGGTCGGGGGATTTGGGTGGCCATGGCAAGATATTGACATGAGCCTCTTCCAAGCGATTTATAGAAATTCTCGCTACGTGGGGAGGGGCATTATCCTGCTGGAAAAGTGGGTCTTCGAGCGTTTGAAGATATGGTAGAATATGGGGTTCTACCACATCATCAATGTAACGCTGGGCGTTTATGGTGGTTTGGATAAACACCAATTGAGACCTACTCCCATATGCTATAGCACCCCATACCATAACACCCACTGATCGATGCACATGCCTTTCAACGGAAAACTGAATATCACGACGTTCCCCACGTCTTCGTCTGACCCTCATACGGCCATCATGCATCCCTAGACAAAATCGAGATTCATCACTGAATACCACCCTGTGCCACTCCACGTTCCAGTGCAGTCGCAATCTACACCACTCCAAACGTTGCTGTCGGTGTTGAGCCGTAAGTGGTAACACAAGATGTGGACGATAAGATTGTAAGCCAAAACCCCTAATTCGACGATAAACGGTTCGAACGGGTTACAGGACGACAAATATTACCTAACCACACGTCAGCAATTGATCTGGTACTAGAAAACCTGTCTCTTAGTGCCATTAAGCGAAGGCGGCGGTCCTGTATCTCATTAGTTCTTCTTCGGCCTCCGGTTCCTCTTTGGCGTCTTTCCTGACCTTCCCTAGTCCATGATTGATAACAGCGCATAATGGTGGATTGGTTCCGGTTAAGGCGATTTGCAATTTCCCTGTATGAAAAACCACCTTCTCGCAAACCAACAATTCGACCTCTGTCGAATTCGCTTAATTGGCGATAATTTCCACGTTGCCGCACTCTAGGCATAATAAAACTCTTTAAACACGTTAAACAAAGGTATAATAAGACAAAACCGTTGAAATTAATTTCAAACAAACAATTAATACACCACACATTAATGTCAGCGAAAACTGAATGAAGTGTCAGATGTGTCATGACCACTTGATCAATCGCAACAAAATTTTAATCAATTATTGCTTTTGACTAGTTATACGTTTCTACCAAGTTTGGTCAAAAAATTCGCACCCATTCTTGGTGTTGCACTTTCCATGTCATGCAGCATATATACAAAGTAAAATATTTAATTACGTAAATAATAAAGGGATAGGGATGTTTTTTCAATTTCTTGAAAGAAAGCTACGGCCCATATAGAAAAAAGTGTCAGCGAACTTATTGCTGTTACTCTTATCTAATTTAATTAAAGAAGTATAATGTTCTGCAAAAACGTGAATTGTAACAATATAATCTTCTTCTTCAAACTGAAATTCTCTCTCACTAAAATCTTTTCGTATATCTAATTGAGAGATCAGGCAAATCAAATAAAGACATATAAATAACAACAACAATTCGTATATACAGGGTGAGTAATCTAAGCGGGTAAGGCCGATTATGCCTTTATGAGTAAAGATATTTCGAAGCGGTTTTTTCCTTGTGATAGCTGTTCATTAGGAGCACATTTTAAAAATATTTTGTATTATACAGAGTGTTCCATAACTTGGTGGTTAACCATAGTTATAGTTTTTTAAATGGAACATCCTACATTTTATTGCATTTTTGTATTCCCCGTATAAGTTTTAGGCAAAAAGTAATAAGATAGTATAGGCCTAAAGTGTAAAGTTTTTGACTTATTCCCATTTTTCTGAAAAATTCAAAGTTTGTATAAAATTATATTTCTCGAAAACGATGTATTAGATGGACAAATTTTTTTGCAGAATTGTTTACAATGAGAGGTCCTAGTAGAAGCATGTTTTATTTTTTTACAGTTACTAACTGCATGTGCAGGAATCGAGATTAAAATTAGATGACACGTTTTTGTATAAAAGTCAATTTTTTTTGTGGAACACCCTGTATATCAGTTAATTTTTGAATTTCTTATTAAATTTTATATCAAAAACATGTAAGACGTTAATACTTTAAAAGTGACTATTACTGAGCTATTGTCTCTTTTTAATATAATTTTGTCAGTTTTGTGGTTTAATTAACATAGTATAATACTGACAAAATTATCTCAAAAAGAGACAATACCTCAGTAATAGTCAGTTTTAAAGTATTAACGTCTTACATGTTTTTGATGTGAAATTTAATAAGAAATTCAAAAATGAAATAATATATAGGGTGTTCCATTTGAAAAAAAATACTTTTTTGCAAAAACTAACAAAAGCATATCAAAAAACGACAATAACTCTGTAATAGTCATTTTTAAAGTATTAACGTCTTACATGTTTCTGACATGAAATTTAATAAACAATTCAAAAATGATCTGATATACAGGGTGTTCCATTTAAAAAAAATGACTTTTATACAAAAACGTGACATCTAATTTTAATCCAATTTCCTGCACATGCAGTTAGTAACTGTAAAAAAATAAAACATGCTTCTATTAGGACCTCTTATTGTAAACAATACTGCAGAAAATTTTGTCCACCTAATACGTCGTTTTCGAGAAATATAATTTTTTACAAACACTGAATTTTTCAGAAAAATGGGAATAAGTCAAAAACTTTACACTTTAGGTCTATACTATCTTATAACTTTTTGACTAAGAATTATACGGGGAATTCAAAAATGCCATAAAATATAGGGTGCTGCATTTAAAAAACTATAACTTTGGTTAGCCACCAAGTTATGGAACACTCTGTATAATACAAAATATTTTTAAAATGTGCTCCTAATGAACAGCTATCATAAGCAAAAAACCGCTTCGAAATATCTTTACTCATAAAGGCATAATCGGCCTTACCCGCTTAGATGACTCACCCGGTATATAACAAACCAGTTTAATTACTGTTTCGTAACTCCGAAGATATATATATAATATATCTTCTCCTAATATTTACAAAATTACTACAGTGTAGTGCGCCAAATACATAAATTAGGAATAAAATTATTCTACAGAAATCAAATGCATTCTCGCTATGTAAATTAAATATAAACAGTGCGGCTCTAAAGTGTCCTTCCCCCTTAACAGGATTTAAACAATTTAATAGAGAGCTTCCAATTTTGGGCCAATAATAGTAAATATTAAGCACTACATTCTTAAGGTAAAATTTCTATTTGACGGCAGGGGGCGAAGTAGTATTAAATTTTTAAATGGTATATAGGGTTGTGTTATACCTCATTTTGAACGGTTTACTTGATCGAGTATAAAGGCAAAGTTTCACAACATTCTCTTGACTAAAAGAAAAATGACATAATATTTTACATAATTTTTTATTTCATTAGATGCTCTCTATGAATTCCTTGAACTTCTTAGCACAAAAACATCCTATTTAGCGTTTCTTCCCGCACTTTTCTAAAGCTCTCAACGTCAATATTTCTACAAACGTTTAGTATATTTAAACGTAACTCTTGAAAAGAATGAATTTTGGTTTCATAAACATTTGACGTCAAATAGCCCCACATGAAAAAATCCACGGGGTTTAAATCAGGTGATCGCGCAAAAGAAAGCAAACAGTATTCATCGCTTAATGTGACGGCGATGACATATTTAAACTGCAATTGTCAATTATTTAAACAGGAATTCAAAAAGTTATAGTGGAGGCAATCCTTAAACCGTTGCACGTCATTACTCGTTAATGACGTCATATACTGCAGCGTAGTCAAGTCTGTTTGAAAAATCATATGATTTGCACGCCATTTTAATGTAAACAAATTTGACATATAAATATCTGAAAAATATAATTGTGTATTGTAAATTTTATAATTTTTTGGGTGGTACGGTTTTTAAAAAATGAATGACGTGCAACGGTTTAAGGATTGCCTCCACTTTTTTTTTATAAGCAGTTAACTGCAAACACAAAATCTATAATAAAATAAAATTGTGCTGTTTTTTTTTCATCTGAGAATATGACATTTTGGCGTTATACAATACAGTATGAGTCGCTCAAAATGAGGTATTACTTGAACCCCCATTCCATTTAAAATTTTGATACTATATCGCCCCCTGCCGTCAATTTTACTTTAATAATGTAGTGCATAATATTCCTATTAATTACCCAAAATTGGAACCTCTCTCTTAAACTGTTCAAAAGTTAACAGGTAGGGAGGACACTTTAGAGCCGCACTATATACTGTATATATGTTACCGAAAATGTATGAAGTCTAGAAATTGTATACAATTCCTAGGAAATATATACAATGTCGAGTTAATTTAGGAAATGTGTGCAATAATTTGTCAAAGGTTCTTTAACTAGACATTGTTTGCAATTCCAAAATAATACTAGGAAATGTATGAAAATTACATTATACCGTAAAATTAGTGAATGTAATTAATCAGAATAATCACTACACATTATAAAAAAACTTATTTATTTTTGCAAGGTAAGCTGGAGTGGCACTTAGAATTACACAACATTTTATTTTTGAAGCACGTTTTACTGAACTACAAGCCTTCTTGCAAAGGCACTTTTTGAAGCCATGTCTGGTTCCAGTTGATTGTAGATTTGCAACTGAGCCTAGTGATGTTTCGGTATCAGGTACATCCTTGATATCCAGAATACCTCTTGGACAAACATTGAACTGCGATCTAGAATACAGTTGTTTTATGATTCCATCCATTGTACCAATTTGATAAAACTCTTCATCAGCTTTATCCATATAATATTTCGTGCATTACCACGTCTTCTA
This sequence comes from Amphimallon solstitiale, assembly GCA_963170755.1. NCBI lineage: Eukaryota > Metazoa > Arthropoda > Insecta > Coleoptera > Scarabaeidae > Amphimallon > Amphimallon solstitiale. The sequence goes on along the minus strand of OY720675.1, from coordinate 168,714,893 downwards.
TCGACCTCTGGTACGAAAACCCCTACAGAAGTGCCAATAAGCAATGGGGGAAACTTCGTGTCATTTGTTTTTAACATTTTTTCTGGTTGTTCTTGTAGGTTTTTCTTAGCAGTGTATCGATTTTTTAGTGCCGCCAAATTTTTTGAGCACAATGGGAACAGAACTTTAGACCCATGTCCTTCAAGGTTTGATTCTTCAACAACAGCACAAATTGTGTGGATGGCACATCCGCATTCACTACAAGTATGAGCTCCACTAGTTTCTTGTGAACAGACGCTGCATTTCTTATCTTGCGCACTGGATGGTGGTTGCGTGCTTGTTTCACGCTGTTCCAAATTGTTATTAGAGACTTGGCTTGGCCTTGTATTCACCGCAGAGGGTTCAAGCGTAGAGGCTTTGGGATCCGCTTCATTTTGATCGAAGTTCTGTATGATTTTCTTCAAGTCTTCTTCGGTATTAACGCTTTGCGTGACATTACTGGTAACGATAGACCCACTTTTACTTTACATCCAAAAAGGGCTTCTTAAGGAGTTTGCTTGTTGTCAGCGTGAAAAGCTCTATTTTTCATGTGTTGCACAAATTTTATACCCTCACTCCAATGTGAATTATCATTGTCTTGAATCCAAGTGGTTTCTACGTCCTGGTTTGCGCATTCCACGCTTCCCTGACTCTGTGAATGCCTGGGCTCACCATGGATAATTTTTAAAGTAGGAAATATGAATTTAAATTTTCAATAATTTTGTTGGAAAACTCTCTACCATTGTCGGACAGAAGAATGGCAGGGGCACCCAGTAGAGTAAATATGTCTAACAAAGTATAGGCCACTTCTTCAGCTCGTTTAGGTTTGAGTGGTCTTAATACAACAAATTTTGTTAAGTGGTCTTGATAAACGAGTATGAATTTGTTTTCATTGTCGGGTTGAGACTGAAAATCTATGAAATCTACTTGGCATCTGGAGTTGAACTCAGACGCTATAATAGGCTTTACAACAATACCCTTTTTAATACCTTTTTGCTTTTGTTAACATGGCCCACAAAGGTGAATATAGGTTTCTATATCCTTACGGGTTATGTTTTTGTAGTGACTCCATACCTCTTTCATCATGCGGTCTCTTCCGTCGTGGCCAATTCTTTATGCGCTTCGTGTAATATGTCGAATAACTCGCTGTCCTATGCGTAGTAAAGTATATTGCTTCCAGTATCTTTAACAGGAAAAATAAGCTTTCTCTTTTGGTCTATAGTAAGACGTTGATCTTTAAGATAAACTGTGTTCTTAGCACTTTTTAAGTTTCTGAACGTTGCTAAATCGTTGTACATCCATCTTTCCTAAGCGCGATACGTGACTCGGACGCGATGATGAACGACGGCAACGCGCATACGCAATGAATGTTTAAGCGACAGTAACCGCCCCACGATCACACGAGGCGATGATGCAATAGCAACACTCACATGTATAGAATTCCTAGGTAATGTGTAATGTGTAATAATAAAATTTATTTCACATATTTCCTGTCGATTTTAGACATTATATACATTTTCTAGGAATTCTATTTAGTGACAGATTACATACGTTTGTGGTAACATATATACAATATGGAATAAATACATTTCTGTACAATATAATTAGGAATTCAAATTAATTTTAGCGGGCGTTGGTAAAGCAGACCACGATGAAGTTGTGACGTTTCGGTCAGGCAGCTTTGTTTACACGTGTGCTTACCATTGTGAATTGTAGTGTTCATCGCTCCCTTGTATTATTATAACACAAGGGAGGTGGCATTTTATGGAATGTTTCAAAATATCCCTCTCACAAAATGTTTGTGTTGTTATTCCCGTATATTGAGATTAACACTTGAACTGCTACTTTATTACAAGTCAAGTACTATTTTATATTTTTGAAAAGTGGTGGAAGCATTTTGGCATTTTAAGTAGCATTTCCTCTTTCGATGTGAAGTACATTTCAGTACTGGTTTTAAACACCATCCTATTACAAAAAATATCGTTTTGCATGTTTAAGAAGAAACTACAAATAAAAGAGATAAAACTACATAAATCTAAAAAAATATCCTTTTATTATACAAATCCATAAATTCGCTTGCCAATTAAAAAATGTGTTTCACCAAAACTCATTTATCCTTTTCTCATTTATGACACTGTGATGGTTTCGTGTTGGGCGAGTGCCTGTGAGTTTTTTGCGTTTTGTTAACAACCACACTCAAAATATTTGTATTAAAAAGAATATAGGTATAGGCATTTTTGCAAATAATTTAAGATTAGCTTACTTAACAAAAATACTATGAAATCCTTTTCATTGACTTTGTATTTTTCCTCTTCCTATGTAAATCTATTTTCCACATTTTTCTTCTTTCCTGAAATTCTACCTGTCCAAATCAATTTGTCGTTTCAAATGTTTGGCTCGGATGTGGAAACGTGTGAACATTAAGGCACTGTTTATCTTTCTTACTGATTTGCGTTCACAAACAACAGTTTTCTTTCTATTTCTATTTCTTAATAAAAATCTTCGTATGTTCCATTTGATGAATAGCTTTGAATATATTCATTATTAATGTTAACACATACACTTGAAATTAACTTTCCATTTGAAATAAAAAAAAATAAAAATTTGTTAATTTCTTTACTAAAATCACCCAAAATTTACCGCTTAATTCAAAATTTTTACGCTGGAGTCACATGCTTAGATTGAATTACAAATAATGTACCAGAAATATCAAATATACAATAAGAATTTCATGTAGATCTAAAATCAAAATCTACAATATTGTCTAAGGATTCATACGTCAAGATCAAGAGAAAATAGCTTCCAGTTTCAATTCATGCAAATTAATATCAAGTCCCTATTCTATGAACGTATCCTATGATTCATTTAAGATATTATGATAATAGTTACATTCTAATATGCACAATCAAAACGGTCAAACATTATGGATAATTATTACCATCGAGTATTGATTCTTTACGTAAAGAAATTATTACTGTATGCTGTTAATGTACAAATTAAAATGACTATTTGTATGGTAAAATCTTCAATATTCAAGAGGTTATATTAAGAATACTAAAATAAAATAAAATTGCATTTCAAAAAGAGGGGGGTTGGATGGTAGTGGCTGAGTTCTTGGTATCGTAACGTGTTCAGCAGTCTTTAAACTCTCGTTGACGAAGTCACTTAATCTGGAAGAAAGTGTAAAATATCGAGTATCGCACTGTTATCAATATCCTCAAAAAAACAAGGAAAGTCTGTTCTTACGATACTGGTAGAGATGTCACGGGTTTACGGGAATTCTTACCCGGGAAAAACTATGGTTTTTAAGTGCAACTGTCACTTTAAGCAAGGTATGGAATCACTGATTCCACAATTTGTTAAAAAAGCTGACAAATTATTAATAGAAGGTGCTCTGTTAAAGAAGACACAACTCGCAGGAATGATTGGAATATCTGATACAACAATTTTTAAATTATTCATGACTTTCTCTTAATGAATATGATCGGCGCAGAATGGTTGTCCAGAATGCTTGCGCCGTCGCACAAGCAACAATGCGTGGATGTTCTAGTCCGTTTTTGGACCTCTGTAATGAAGGCAAGAATCGTATATCGAGTGGTATTGTTTGACTGTGATGAAAATTGAGTTCATTATTATGAACCTGCGTCCCAGCAGTGGCATAAAAACGGAAAACCACCACCCAGAAAGATCGTAGTCGACCTGCAAACTCATGGCTACAGTGATTTTAAGACTCAGAAGATATTCTTTTAATTGAGCACAAAGACAAGGACGATTCCATAACTAAAGAATAGTAGGCTTCAATCCTGGAGCGGTTAAAAGCAGTCATTAAAGAAAAAAGAAGGGGAAAATTGACGAAATTTGTCCTGCTTCTGCAGATAATGCTCCAGGCTACAAGAGTCGTGTTGTGTTGGCTACTACCGACATAAAGTGGGCTTCGACATTATAAATCAACCACCATGTAGTCCAGACGTGGCTCGAAGCAATTTTTACCTATTTCCTAAAATGAAAAAAGTGCCGAGCGGGAAGAAATTTATGAGGGATGAAGAAGTAAAGGACGGTACTTTCGGAGTATTTTGCACACAAAGATTTTTTATGAAACCATACACATTTTAATTCGAAAATCTGAACAATCAAATAGAGTTGCAGGTAAATATACTAAAATGTTAAATAAAATTCTATTTTTATTTTCACTCCTTTCCGCCCCCCTCTGCCTTTTCGCGAACATGAAACGCTCCGTCGTACTTGGGCGTACAAGAACGTCTGATTATAGCTAAAAGATGTGGCAAACGTCAACCCTGGCACGGAAAAGGGATATTAACACATTTTTATCATACCGGGTTCACTTCTTTCTCGCATATCTCATGTTGCATTTTCACTTTTATATGAATATACATGGACCAATATTTTAAAAGTTAATTTTTATTTATTATATTTAAAATATTGACGAAATCTTAAATACTACACAATTTTTATTACGGAATTAATTCTTATGAATTAGTTTTCTTAGGTTCACAGAAAATAAAGTAGTAATACAAAAAATGAAACATATATCTGATAGAAGGCGCTAATGTGACATGAAACACAAAACGCGTTAAAGTAAAAATATTGTAAGAAAAGGATAGACTAGGTCAATGTTGGAGTAGGAAGAGGCAACAAAGAGCAGAAAGAAGTACGTACTATATTAAAAAGACGTCATTTAGCAATAGATCACTTAAGCCTGCCAGCGTTTACCTTAGTAGGTATTTATCGAGTGATCATCTTTACAACTAAGAAGTCAAATATTAAGAGGTTAAAAATTATAAAAGTTCGGGTGAGTGATAGTATTGGAAAAATACTAAAGATGACAGGTACAGTATTATTGCCAATAATGAGATATAAGCTAGTACTGCTGTAGATTCAGCTATGTATAACTCTACATAATAGTGCCAATCAAGTTGGCTATTGCTTTCAGTTGTTCTTAAATGAGGCAATCCAAGACAGACTTTAATAAAGATGTTAATTTTTCTGAAATAACGGCTAGTCATAAACCGACAGTAAATATATTTTGTATTATGGTTGAATCGTTGAGCTAAAAGGAAAATGTGCGAAAAGAATATAAATATATGCTGACAACCTGATTCTCTGGCACAGATGCTTTCTACGCACTTATATGAAATCATTATTTTATTTCTCGCCAATAACTTACAATTCGATATATTGTCAGTATTCATTTTACTACATATTGGAAGCCTCATTTTATACAATATAACATTTTGAATCTACCTGAAATATATATTTCAGAAATGACAATTTATATATTTGTAAACCAGTAAGTCTTCAAGGAAATTCTGATATTACTATATGTAACATTAGACACGGGAGCGGTGCAGGTTACTGTAGAATAAGTTCAGCATTACAAAGAGGTTTCCCGTCTCAGTGGGTTTAATTAATTTCAAACTCTGAATAGTGCCAAGATTTTAAGCAAAAATTTCAGAAACCACTACATACTAACTTTATATACTCCAATGATGAAGCTGTTATTAAGCAGTGACAGTGTAATTTTATTTTCTATTTTTGATAATGGTTCTCGTCGTCACACTATAAATGAAATAAAGGCGAGAATTCCTGAAAAGATTGCGTCAGTCGGCGTTGAGATGTTGTAAATAAATAACTGCCCATTACTGCTTTATTTAATGGTATGGTTTTAGCATTCCGATGATCATGTATAAATATAAATAAAACTTGGTTCACCTTGCATTGCTGTTAATTGACCCCGAAAGTTTGACGTCACACAGATGGGGTAGGTCAGGGACGCGTTCCAAACACAAAAGTTTAACCTATTGTTGATCACGTAGCGAAATTTCAAAGAGCTGTATTTCTTAAATAATACCGTTTATTTATACGATAAGTACATTTACCTTTGAACACAGATATGAATAACTTGTGGACAAAACATAATTTTGACTCTGACGCAGCTTTGTCTTTAAAAAGTAAAATTAAATATAGATAGGTTAAGTATACTTTTCTGTTTTTGTGTATGAAATGGTTTAACTTTTATGAACAAAATATCCATCAGATTTTTGTTAATACAGATAATATTGCCAGTGTATTGTGTTTTGTATTAGCATTAATCTGCACCATGTAGATGATGGCTGTAAGAAAGTATGTGTTAAAGTTTTGCTCTATCGCTACCTTTTTTCTGGGGCTGATTAAAAGATAATTAATAGCCAGAGGCAAAAATGCTGTGGGATCCAAGCATATCGAAGGTTTTCTTTTTGTAGCATATTTCACGTTTGCGAGATCAACTTTATAATGTTGAGGTAAAATAATTGTTTTTTTTAATAAAAAATAAAATTATGTCAACCAATTTATATATTGTAGGTAAACCTTGATGAAGATAATGAAATAAAAGTGTCCTGCAAATGTGCGCATTGGCATTGTGTATACCATCATATAGTAGTTGTCTGTATTTATGGTCATCATAATATATCCGTAATTGATGTAGAACGTCTCAGTGGGCTGCAAGAGAATCAAGGCGGGTAACATATTTGTGAAATATACTGTGTAAAATCGCATGTACATATAAAAGTGATCTTTTCTTGCAGGTAGATATAAGATCTAAATATATATTGGCAAAATGCATAGATCCACAGATTGTGATTTAACTGAAGAAGAAATAAATAAATTCGTAGCCCTATAAGATTCTGGTAGTACTGTTAGATTTACTTCGCTGTTGCAACCTGAACCAACACCTGATGCCAGTGTTTTCTGATGAATATAAAAGTTTCCGAAGATACTCATATAAATTTCATAATTGTAATGTGGAATGGCAAAGCTATGTATATTGTGTGTTGAGTTTACGTAACATTGTTTTTAGATATTTGAAACAATTTATTTTCAAACTCTATGTACAATATTAGCTCTAAATAGATACTGTTTTTAAATGTAATATGTAAAAATAGTTGGCCCATCTAGGCGATCACCATTTATGATATCATAGCTGCAAATGTGAGAATGCTTGTACGACTCTGTATGCTTGCGTCTAAAAATGATTATAATTACATGTATTGTAGATATGGCATTATGCCAAGTACCTAACTAGTTTCAGTCATTTCTTTAATTTACCTGGTTGATCTAGAAAAACAGAATTTGCTGGGCTTCTTCTCACTATAATGTTTACACAGATTGGAGCAAGGCACATCACCATGGTTATAAAATAAAGGAAGAGTACTAATCACACACAAAAACCTATTTTCAATGTAGTATAATAATTATTATCTTCAAAAACAAACTTTTCCTATAATACACATTTTCTTAAATATTTTTTTAAAATAAATAGTAAGTTGCAATTGGGAAAATTGTTTTTGTAGGAAATAGTACACATTTGTACGAAGTGTTTAAATATACTTCCCTCAAAAAACCAAATTATTTATATTAACAAAAAATGTTTAAACTTTCGTAAATGGCTAAATGTACGTTAAAACTTGGTTTGTTTGGAACGCGAGTTTGCAATATGGCCGACTATGACGACATCACTCGCAGAGTCAATTCAAATCGCCCGTTTCCATACGCCATCCTGTACATCTACAAAAATAGAAATAGGTTAATTAATTTAGATAACGGACCGTTACCCCAATCATATTTATATAATAGACGGAGATACGTGTTGAAACTCCATAATTTACAAGTAAAAATTGAAATAAATTCAAATTGAGTTCAAAACAGTTTTATTCAATTCACAACAATTGTTTCACCCTACTAGGGCTTCATCAGGTGATGAATATTATAATACAAAATATTTGTAGACGTTCTTATTTATGTCTTTTCCTAAATGAAGAGGGGGGAGTTTGTGACATTAGGTTAAGAGCGGGAGTAACTTATATATTTAATGTAATATTTAATATATATATACATAACAATATGATTAAGAATATTAAACATTTTTGAAAACTGTTTGTTTACTGTTATTATAAAATTAAACAATTTATAAATATATATATATAACTATAAGAATTATTAAGTTGATTTTAAATATTTAAATTTAACAACGGTGAATTATTCACTTCTAGTTGGTCATTTAAAATAAGGTTTAATTTGTTTAATTTATTTATTTCTAGGTTTTCTAATAAATTTAATTTTTTACTCTTGTCTTGTATATGTAGTATGTCAAACTTATTATTGAATTTATGTTTTTGTTCAATACAGTGGTTTGCATATGTGGAATCTGTTTTTTGTAATTTATAACTTCTTTCATGTTCTTTTATGCGCGTGGAATAGGATCTACCAGTTTGTCCGATATAAGCTTTTTTTAGGATAAATTTTGGATATCCAAAATTTATCCTATAGTTCCCCAAACTTACTTATCAAAATTTGCCTCTGTGACTTATATAGGTACACCTTCCATAAAAATAAAAACATCTTTACAAAAAACAACAAACACATTAATTTCATTTCGTACGAACAACAAACTACAGAATCACATTAAAAATAATAAAGATAAAACTGACAAAAATTTAAAATCTGGGGTCTATAAGTTAAATTGCGAGTGTGGAAAAGCTTATATCGGACAAACTGGTAGATCCTTTTCCACGCGCATAAAAGAACATGAAAGAAGTTATAAATTACAAAAAACAGATTCCACATATGCAAACCACTGTATTGAACAAAAACATAAATTCAATAATAAGTTTGACATACTACATATACAAGACAAGAGTAAAAAATTAAATTTATTAGAAAACCTAGAAATAAATAAATTAAACAAATTAAACCTTATTTTAAATGACCAACTAGAAGTGAATAATTCACCGTTGTTAAATTTAAATATTTAAAATCAACTTAATAATTCTTATAGTTATATATGTATTTATAAATTGTTTAATTTTATAATAACAGTAAACAATCAGTTTTCAAAAATTTTTAATATTCTTAATCATATTGTTATGTATATATATATTAAATATTACATTAAATATATAAGTTACTCCCGCTCTTAACCTAATGTCACAAACTTCCCCCTCTTCATTTAGGAAAAGACATAAATAAGAACGTCTACAAATATTTTGTATTATAATATTCATCACCTGATGAAGCCCTAGTAGGGTGAAACAATTGTTGTGAATTGAATAAAACTGTTTTGAACTCAATTTGAATTTATTTCAATTTTTACTTGTATATTTATATAAGTTTGTGGCGTTATCAACAATACCGTTTATAGGTGCTCGAAACATTATAAGGGCAAGGTATTAGTATAAAGTTTAACGCAAATAAGAGTACCATGAAGAGATAGCGTTAATGACCGTAAACATTGTTTGTAATAGCTTATGTTTAAGTTTAAATAAACTACCTCCGTAAATTTTACGTCAGCGTGGTTCTGTATACGCTACAGTGTACAGAAAATGCTGTCTTAATAAGACAACATAGTTTCCAAAATACGTATTCAGCTTTTTAAACATTTTCATGGTAAGAGTGTTTGACTGCATTCAGTGATATGTGTGTTTGTGTTATTTTTAATACCAGATGGCAACCTTTACATGTTGTCGACAATATCTATCTGCCTAAGCTAAATATGTACATAAACGACCTGTATTTCAAAATAAAGTTTGATTTACAAAAAGAGGTGATCAGGCGGTTTAAAGACAATACAAGCTGCAAACTATGGACTTTCAGGATTTATTTATATACTTGCAGAAATTTCCTAGCTATCTTTAGTATCTAACGCAATCGGGGATTCTATGATAACTCTCCTTAGATTCAAGGAGATTCGAATTTAAATATCATAGGACGTAACCTATTTCCACTACCTGTAGGTCTAAATGTCGGAATGAGTATGTATGTTTTGTATCATTTCGTAAGAAATTAATTCGGAGTTTGTGGATAGACACTAAAATATACTAAAACGCTAAATACTAAAATTAGTGTGTTAACGATGTTTTAGTGTATTTTGTTTATGTATTTTATATGTACTCATAAAACTTTAATACAAATGTGAAAAGGTGTTGTGGTATAAAAGCGAAATCGAAAATGATATCGTGAGTTCGGACAAAATTCAGATAAAAAAATATTGCTATATGTGTATGGTCAATCAATAACGATTGCAAAATAATGTATCCTATTTAACAAAGTTTAGATATATTCATAATTATAGTCTACACAAAAAAGCGAAAGAGAGACACGAAGTCAACAACTAAAACAACTAAAAAGGGCTAAAGATATATAATATTTGCAAAAGTTATAAATACTACTAGCAAGTAACATAGTTTAATTGATTTGTACCGAGAACCATCAACTAAAAAAATAATGTTTCATCAAGATAACGATTTTTCCACTTCAACGTTGTATTGCAGTTTTAGAAAATTATAAATTCTTCTAAAAACATTTCAGCAAAATTTCGGTGGTCTTCGACTTGCATATATCATTAGCATGCGGTAATCGAGTATGCAAAAAAATACATATATAACAAGATATAAAAACAACAGCTTTACGATAAATATTAGTTTCTGTATATATATTTCAATATACGTAAAGCTCCAAATTAAAAACATGAAATAAGCAAGTGTAATCGCTGTGATAAATACGTGCAGTGATGCATTCTTATATTTCATGTTGCGTGTATTCTGATTTTTTGACGTGAAATAAATGTTTCTGTTTCTGATTTTGGACAGAAAATTTGACATTGATTCGTGTACATATCGCTCAAATTATCACTCCTACTCTAACATTTGTTGTGGTAAAAATCAAACAAACAAATTCTTTACTAAGAGAGAGAAAGAGAGCTTCAAAAGCATGCAAACCGGCAAAATACTCATAAATATAAATTTACTTGTATGCAAAAACAGAAAGCATTTGAAAATATGTATAATAAATAATAAATAGACTTTTATTTAAATGAATACTAGTAATACGTTTTCACTTTATTGGTTTAGATTTGTTCATTTATTAGTTGATTTCTTTTATTTTTAATAAATTAATAAATTTATCCTATTGATTTTATTTTAAATGTGTAGGTTTAATTACAATTTTAAAATAAAATTTCTATTTCTATCATCCGTTTTTCTTTTATAAACTGGAAGCAGTTGATGATAGGTAATTTATATATGTATAATATTGCTGATGTAAATTATAACACTTGTTTTAATTTGAATATTAATAATTTCTTAATGAGAATTATCAATATTTTGTGCTAATGATTATCGTTAATGTTTCATATTTTTAGTTACGTTTATTAGCATATAATTATTATTAAGTAGGTAATCTTCCTCCAATGACTCGAAAACAGATTCATCGTATGCGGACTAATTTCATTAAAAAGTATGAACAAGGAGAAGAAAGTATTGGCTTTTGCTGTAAGACTGCTTCGGTAATATTGTTAATGAACTACACTAATAATACTGTGAATTCTGATTGTGACACAAGCGAGTAATTTTTATTAATCAGGTACAAATTATATACATCAAAATATAGATTCATTGAACGAGGACTTGGTTAATTAATGGGTGTGAAGTTCTGAGAGGAATATATAAACTATTATCTAAACCAGGGGTCTCCAAACTTTCCAGACTTAGGGCCATACTGATTACTCCAGTAAGTTCCGAGGGCCAAAACCATATTATCATTGTTGCCGGTGGTAAAAAGTGAAATAGTCCACTGATGAAAAAAAGTCCGAAAAAGTACGCAACGTTTAAAAAAGGCTGCAAAACGGCAACACTGCATATTATTAATTTTCCTGTCATTATCTGTAATTTTAGATTAGTCGTAGAGTACGAGCCATGAGGAGTAACGTGACACGACATCTGGTGGACACAAGCGGAAATAGGTAGTACCTTCTATCGCTAACAGATGGCGCTAATAGCACGTACAGAATAATCTCGTTGGTTCGAGAAAGTTCTGGTGACTTCCACTCACTTCTAGATGGCAGTAATTGGAATATATAAGAAGGCTAGTGGCGCAACCACAAGTCAGTTCCTATGACACTGTTATGAAATAAAATAGTGCGTACCTCCTTAAAACGTGTTTGTGCGTGTTTAAGTTTAAGACATCTTTGTAACAGTATTTTGATTTGAATTGTTGCTTTTGTGTGTGATTTAGTAGTATGGAAAAGAAGCGAAAGATTGATAGTGAATCCAGAAAATTCAAAGATCAGTGGAACATTCAGTATTTCGTAATTGAGTCCAGTAAGAAGGCGCTATGTTTGATTTGCAATGAAAGCATAGCCGTTCTCAAAGAATATAACATTAAACGTCATTATGAAACAAAACATTTTCAAAATTACTCAAAATATACAGGAAGTTTGCGGACAGAAAAATTCGAAGCTATGAAGCGCGGATTGAAATCGCAGCAATCTTCATTTACAAAACTCAAAACTGAACAAGAGGCTGCAACGCGTGCCAGCTTTCGTGTGGCTCTTGAAATTGCAAAACGTGGAAAACCATTCACCGATGGAGAAATGATCAAAGTATACATAATTGCAGTAGCCGAAGAATGTGCCTTGAAAAGGTAAATTTATTAAAAAGTGTCAGTATGTCAGCAAACACTGTGGCTCGAAGGGTAGAAAACATCGCTGAAAATATATCCTCTCAACTGTTCGACAAAAATGGACATGTTGAGTGGTTTTCTTTGGCCTTGGATGAGTCAACGGATGTGTCAGATACTGCTCAGGTGTTGATTTATATTCGAGGAGTAGATAAAAGCTATGAAGTGCATGAAGAACTTCTTGATATGAATAGTATTCATGGCACAACTACTGGTACAGATATTTTTAAAGGAGTTGAAATGGCCATTAATCAAAAGAACCTTCGATGGAAAAACTTGAAATGTATTACAACTGATGGAGGCAAAAACATGAGTGGGAAAGATAAAGGAGTGTTCGCTCTTGTGTCAAAGGCTGTAGAAAATGACGGTGGTTTAAAACCATTAGTCTTACATTGTATCATTCATCAACAGTCTTTGTGCGGAAAATGTTTGGATATGTCTGAAGTTCTGAAACCAGTCATATCAACTGTTAATTTTATCAGATCTTTTGGGCTGAATCACCGACAATTCCGACAATTTATTGAAGAGATTGGAGAAAATGACTTACCTTATCATACTGCCGTACGTTGGCTTAGTTGTGGGAAAGTCCTTCAGCGCTTTTTTGAACTTCGAGCAGTGATCGAAATTTTTTTGAATGAAAAGCATCGCCCTCTTACTGAATTACAAAACAACGCATGGCTGTGGAAGTTAGCATTCTATGTTGATTTGACAAAACATGTGAACGAACTGAATTTGAGATTGCAAGGAGAAAACCAGCATCTTCCTGATTTATACACTAATATCAAATCATTCCGGAAGAAATTGATACTGTTTCAATCACAACTACGAAGTAAATGTTTTTCACATTTTAAAACATGTGAAATATTCAGCCACACTACTGATATTGAGTTTCCTATCGATTTTGCAATCGAAACTTTGAGTGCTTTGAAAATAAATTTTGATACTCGTTTCTCGGACTTTGATGCCATTGCGAATCAAATTAAGATTTTTCAGAATCCTTTTGATACTGACATTGAAACCCTAGCCCCGGAACTTCAAATGGAAATAATTGATCTACAGTGCAGTGATATAATTAAGAACAAATATCAAAACTCATCTTTGTTGGAATTTTATAAGAGTCTTCCACTGACACAATTTGATAATTTGCATAAATTTGCTCGTGGGCTGTTTTCTGTTTTTGGTGCTACTTATTTGTGTGAGAAGACCTTCTCCAAAATGAAGTACACAAAAAATGTTTACAGATCTAAATTAACTGATGAGCATCTTAAATATCTTTTAATAATTGGTACAAGTAAAATTAGTCCACAACTACAAACTATTGTCAGTGGAAAATCTCAATTACACAAATCTCATTAGTATTTCATATGTCATTATGCTTGTTATAAGTTATGTTTTTATTTAAAATGTATAAAATGTTAGTTGGATTCATTTCAATAATTTGTTAGTTATTATATACTGAAGTAAAATTTTCTGCATATTATACATGTCTTTACTCATTACAATTCTGTGTTTCTTTATCCAACTTATCACAAAAACAATAACAATAAGCCTACAACAATGTTATGAGTAGTTAGCCCATGACCATATCAATGTAGATGTCATATTAATAATTATTCAACATAAAATTAGAATACTTCAGTAAACTAAATTTAATTTGCTATAAAAAATATGTTCTCTAAAAGGAGTTTTCAAGTATGCTAGCTCTCCGCGGGCCGGACAAAATCTGTCCGCGGGCCGGATGTGGCCCTCGGGCCGTAGTTTGGAGACCCCTGATCTAAACTATACTGTTCGGATTACCGTAATTTTGGTAGAATTATATAAAATGAGAACTTTAACAGAAGCATATTGAAATTATCGAATATTTGAATTGCCGCGTGGTCAGATTATAGAGGTTACTGTGTTACTCTAGAACAAGCGTAAAAATAAACCCAATAAGACTACTGTAAAAAAAACTATTTTATTTCTATAAATAAATGTTATTACAACTATTTATGTTAACCATTACTGGGGTTTTCATTGAAATTAATGTGGCTTATATTGACGAGTATAAACGCTACTACGTAAATAAACATTATTTTCTAAAATCAAGAAGAGATGAAGTTTTAAATTCTATAAAACTGATGTAAACTAAGTTATGAGGATTATCTTTGATTTCAATGTTCTCCTTCTTCAGGCAGTTTTGTTAATCAAAAACCGCTAAACTTCTCCTTCATGAATAACATCAAACTAAACGATCGATACCACTTAATACAAAACCCGAACACTTCTGGTTTTTGCTAACTGAAGTATACAACAAAAAGATGAAAGATTTCAATTTTCCCCATTTATCAACCTGAATTAAAAAGTTCCGTAACTTGAAATGCTGCACTATAATATAAAAGAGGAAATATTAAATTTTTATTTATGTATTTATTTTTACCTAAACAGATTTTGCAATCCAATTACAGCATAAGTAGAAGAATTATATTGCTGTGATCAATAATTAGTTCAATAAATTGAGAACCAAATAAACAAATCAAAATGTGCAAAAAGATTCATAGGCATATCTGCATATCATGGATTCTGCGAAATTTCATTTTACTTTCTTATTACACATTAGACCCTAACTCTTGTACTTAGATGCAGTGTGTTTCTCTTTTGATTGAATAGATATAATTAAATATTTGACATTTCAGTCAAAAGATAACAGATAGTATGTGCACAGTTATATGAAGAACCTGAGATAGTATATCTTGAACGTAAAATACTTATCATGAAATACATATAGTCCAGAACAGAACGCATGAATACTAATAACAAAAATACTTGTTTAAGTAATAACCAAACAGCGCACTACCAACTGGTCTGGGTTTTACCAAACTTAGAAATAATAGTTAGTGATATAAAGGAAAAAGTAAAGATTAATAGGAAGTATCTCAGCAAACACAAAACCAACTATGGTACATAATAATTAATGTAAAATCGGATATATTTGGAAAAATACTACAGACAGAAGACAATAATGTTGGATGGAAGAAATGCGATATATATAAATACATAAATACAATAAGGTGTTATAAATGTGCAGGTTATGATCGTTTTGCAAGAGATTGCATAGTTACTAAAGCATGCGGCAGATGTTCAGTTAAACACTGATTGTGTTATGTAATGGTTTAAAATTAAAAATTGATTTGACTGTCAACCATACAGCATTTGACAGAAACCCAGTTATCAACGAATTCTAGAAACACAAAAGTCGTAAATTATGTATATTTAATGCAAGACTCATAATCATGATACATACTAAAGATATATGTATTTTTTATATATAAATGTATACAAACATTAAAAAAAACATTATAAGTTACCTATAGACATTAGTAATTGTGTATATATACTTTAATGAAGGTTAGTCATGTAAAATGATATATAGTGAACTTTTCAAATTTGTATTTGTATTGAATTTATTGTATGTCTTAATAGACAAATGCTGCTATTGTGTATTGTAAATTAGTGATGTTGAATTCAGTTACTTTTCAATACTTGTAACTATCCGTTACTTTCGAATTCAATATCCGTTACTTTCTTCGTTACCGAGTACTCGTTCAAATGTGCGATGCGGGCATATGTATAGTTAATATATGGTACAAACAAAATGATCCATTACACAGAAAAGACTGTATAATACAGGCTATTAGAAATATAATCGTAAGTATTAATTTTTGTATTACGCATAGTGACAGCAAAAAAGTTTAATACACAGTATTACACAAATTTAATATGAATCTGTTAATTAGGATTATTATAACATATAATACTATTAATTGTTCGTCTTCCTTTTTGCTTGAAACATTTTTCAATTAAAGTAACAGGAAGTACCTAAGTTACTTAGCACAGTCTGTATAGTTATCCCGATTGGTTCAGCCTATATACAAAAATTACTCGATTGTCTTTCATTACGCCGTTGTCATCTGCAGATTAATTTAATCGCCATCGTATTAACATCAGCAAAGTTGTGTATGTATATACAAAATAAGCAAATATTGAGTGGTCATCCACAAAATAAAACAATTTAGGAAACGGCTGGTGCACCACATCATATTTCGATTGTTATACCCAAAGTTTCAACAACAAAAAAAGAGCTGCGTCCAAACCGTTACTGTTTTTGGGAAGGTTAGTGCAATTTTTGAGGTTTTGTTTTTCTGTAGCTATTCCTTTTCATTGTCTGGATTATTGTCATTTTCAATACATTTAAAATTTGAAAGCACTTAAATTTTTATTAACACGCCAAAATGCCAAATGTTAAAGAAATTGTATTATATTTGTATTATAGAGACTAACTGGATTATTAAGTATTAATAAAACTTATTAAAACCGGTATTATATTTTTTCTATAATCTAGACTGTATTAGACAGTCTTCTCTGTGTATATACTAATTTTAATATATATTACGTTAAATAAATAAGATTCCTTAAAAGTATCATACAAACCATTCCAACTCAAAATTAAAAAATCATTTTACATTGCATGAATCCAATAAGTTCAAACAAAACTTTTATAATGAAATCGACCTACGCAAATACAAGTAATACTGATAATTGGTTAAATTCAAATATTTTGTACTAAGTTATTTACTCTAAATTATATTTCTTAATAAAATATTTCAGACAAGAATGCATTTTCTAAAAGTTATATATTATGAGAGTAACTATTTGGAAAAGTAACGATTATTTGAAACCAATATTCGTTACTTCGGATCTTATCGAGTAACGGGTACTTTAGTAACGGATAGTTACATTTGCAACACCACTATTGTAAATATGCAATGTAAATATATTAGTTCATAAGTCTGTTTACTATTACTGTGTTGTAGGATAAATTGGTTCATGTAAACAACAACGTATTGTTATGTCAGATAATGTAAAATAATAGTAATTGCTAAATAAAATTGCCAAATAAACCTATATTATTATTATTATTCTTTTTTGAATTCAGGAAGCACATTTTTAATATATACAGTCACTTGTAAATACTGATCACGCGTAGCTACTAATGTGTTCTGATATTGGTTTCATAGTCGTGTCACGTTTATCGATGATATACTCAATGACACATGTCACACGTATTGATTGCACAAATACTCATTTTATGTACCATTCTATTGATATACTGGACCAAAGCTAGCTTATCTGTTAATAGCTAGTGATTTGAAATAAATTTAAATATTCAAAATATTTATGCTAATTATTCTTTCATTAATAGTTATTTTATCTATGTAGACAAAATAATTATTAAATTAATAAAATAGTTACTTTAGACTCTCGTATAATTCATTAAACTCTTGCACATTCATACTCTATGCACTTAAATATACATCTTTAATGTTATGTACTATTATATTATTATTAACACAACTATCGCAAATTCAAAAGTAAAATCAAAATTTAATGTGCTAAATATATAACATTATTCAACCTTTGAGATATCTCTTTATACTGACTAATAAATTTCTAGTACTGGCCACACACGTCACTACTAATCAATTTTTAAAAGTCGGATTACTCCAAGATAAAACTGATAAATTACAAATTTCGACTTTCATAAATGTTTTTGAAATGAAAAATTAAATAAAATCACTGTTTCCGCTGATGTAGGAAGATCTGTACAATTTATGTAACCAAAAGTACTAACTGTGATCTGCGTTACAGTATTGACATTTGTGTACGTGTAATGTTTATATTCCAAACAAAACGCACTGTTCATATCCACAACATAGGAATATAAAAATAATAGTAACTTTAACATAGTTTTTAATCTATGTTTTTTAACCATTGGGAATCTCAAGTTTTAATCATTTCTTTACCGTTTCAGTAGCAGAAATAGGAAGAAAGTAAAAATTACGGAAATTGTTTTTTGTATTCACTGAAAAATTTGTTGTTGACATATTGTCCCTTGTAATTGTTTGAGCAGCTACACCAAACAAAGTGATAGGAAGTGGAGATACAGTTAATTCGATACTGTAAAATATGAAGATACTAATAATTATAATTGTATGTAATTGTACGTATTAGAATTGCACTTAATTGTCACTGAATTAAATGCAGATATGTATATATATCAAGAAGTTCTTATTCGTTGTACCTCAGTGGTGTCGAATAATACCTCCCCCCCCAAGCTGTAAGATGAGCGATACGAATGATGTCTCCATCAATTGAGCTTCTGCCACCGCTCTTATGCAACAAAGCACGTTCATGGTCCTCATCACATAGACAGGAAAATCAGGTTGAGGATTAACTGCCTCGAAGAGATCCTCGGAGGTACGTATATAGCCTAGAAGCGTAATATCTGCTAACGATAACACCACTGTGAATACTATTAATACATACAAAATGAAATAAAGTAGTATATAGAAATACACAGGAATTTAATTTATCATTCATGACAAATATTAATATAACTTATTATTACTTAAGAGAAAGAATATTTCCCTATTTAAAAAAATCTTTAAAATAACATCAGTAACCCATTATGCTCAGAGATGTATGCATACACATTAATGTCTTTTAATTGAAATATAACTTAGTAGATTTACTTACAGAATCTTATGACGTGTATTGTTGCTGTGAATTAAATTAAAAAGTATGTGCTTAAAAAGTCACACAACAATATACACTATCACATACAGATAAAGTAACGTAACTATTAATGCCTTATATAATGTAAAATAGAAAACAAAAGATAAAATATACAAAAAAAGACATAAAAGAATGTAAATGAACGATCTACCATCCCTTTCTACCAACACAGAATAATGTTTGTGGACATGAGCAACAATGCAGCTAGTCTAGAGAATATCTCTTGGTGCATCCGCTAGTTCGTTGTAGAACATACACATTCTATATAGTGGTGATTTGAACAGTTGGTCAAGGTAAGTATCCCAATCGGAAATCTTATATATGTCAGAGAAAATGGAACGTTTATTAAAATAGAAAAATACAAGGAAGGAATAATGTTAATACCTAAAGCAAATAGCGAGTTACAACAATTTGAAGGAAGGACATTTTCGGTAGACATACATCTGAATATTCCGAATAAATAAAACTGTATTGCGATGGATGATATACAAGAAAAAATAAAAAAATACTTCCCGCTAAAATCAATTGGAGATAAAGTCTATATTTCCAAAGAACTAACAGTTTTGCATACCTGTCAGTATTAACAGAAGGGAAATAAAACAAATTTCTGGAAATGACATTCAGGATTGCAAAGACCAATAAAGAAATATGGAGACCTCGGAACATGATGAAATGTAAATACTTATCACGAAAAATAAAAGCATTTACAAGACAATAACAACATAAACGGCAACGTACAAATGTAAAATATGGATGCTCAAAAAAAAACAGTGGAGAAATAATAAAGAAGCAATATATGGAAAATATCGCGGAAGGAGCTGAGGAAATAAGAACAAACAGCGAGATAGAGAAGTTTTATAACAAACAAAACGCAAGTATTTACATCAAAACTCAAAGGATACGGTGCTTAGAAGGGTGGAGAGTGTGTGGTGCGTTGCAGAATATCACGGAAGTAGGAAAGATGCAAATTGAAAAAAAGCAGTGTACACACTGAAACTTAATACTAAGTTTATTAAATAAATAAGAATATTGTATACATGTATGCTTTAGGCGTAGTTTAAATATATACGGGGGCGGTTTACCGAAAATAAAACAACTGGATTTTCTTTAAGATTGGTTCAATCTCAAACGAAAGTTGATTACTTCATAAATATTTCAATTGAAAAGAAATTGTTGAAAGGTATGCCACCAAAACTGTTTACCTTAAGTTTATGATAATATTTACTTGACTTAAATTTGTAATATATATATTACGTCCCTTTTGAAAGTAAATTTCGAAGATAAACCCTGTGTTGCGTGTCGGGCTCCTATATGTATATATTATGGTTTTCACTAACCTATACTCATAAAATACTTTCAATTTTTAAATAACAACTTACAGCGGCTTAACACAGATACAAAAATGTAAGATAATCAGTGTTGTCCAAAGAGGTTCAAGGTTCACATATTATAATTATTTCAGGAATACTAATTCTTATAATTTACGTAATTTATTATTTAATGACAGGTACTTAGTAGTTATAATGTGAATTTGCTGAGTATCGTTATTATTGCAAATGCTTAATTGATTGGAAAGTACCTATTTTTCATACACAATACAATTTTTGGCGCGTAATTCTATTAAATTAATATGAAAGACTATAAATATAGGGTTTTGCAAACTTAATACAATAGTTGCCGGTTCATCACAGAATGATGTTGTATTGTATACATTTAGTATAGAAATATTAAAAAGTAATGTACGCCATTTTAAAGTTATGTAACTTAAAGGGAATTTCAAATTTTTAAAATTGTTCGAAGGGCAATTCATAATGACACATGCATATATTAATCAATCTGAGCAAGGAGATAATTTTATGCTGACGAACCCATTATTTTAGCATTAGTGATTGTATGTAGCAATAAATCCATTTATATAGCTATTTTTGCCCGCTCTCTGCATTATTTTTCAAAAAGTCACTTTAAATTAACTACACAATACGAAATTGACTTATTTGACAAACTAAATAATTTAAATTAAAGATGAGTACTAGGGAAAATGAAACCACAAATTTACAAAATATACAAAAATATTCGTTCTAAAGATTAACACAATCTGCAGGAGTTTATACACTCTGAAACTGTCCATGAATTCTGTCACCACTGCTTGCATCTGTCAAAGGAGTTTCTATTAATCGGGATCTAGAAGCCGTTCCAGTCCGGTAAAGCCACGTTTGCCCAATCCATTGCTGTGGATTGGATCAGATTTTGCACTGTGACATGATATGATCTTATTATACTTTCCACGTAGACTTGACATCAATGTCAACTTCCACTTTTCAATGCGAAGTTAGCGTTTTAGGCAAGTCATTAGCGTACCTTACAATATTTATTATTTTCCATTTAATTCTCATTGTTATGACTGGTTATAAGTAATTGTGCAGATATATAATTATATTCAAATAACTGAGCTTAACATCTTTGAAAAATATTCATATTAGGATTAACAATATCGTTTTCTTGCCAAGAAAAGCTTTTGTTCTGAATGACCACTCGAAAGAACATGAGGAATTGGAATACATCGTAGAAATATGTATTTAAGTATATCCCTATAATTAAAGTGAGCACAATATAATTTGAAACTTCATATTTTCCCATACAGTATCACAAATGATTCTCAAGTAAGAGACTCTTCGTATAAATAAGTCGTCCTCTCTGTTGTAGAAGACCAAACAAGCCCTCAGGATAACTTTGATATTAATAAATATTTTGATATAGGATTGTCATATTGCAGAAGAAAAAACATAGTGTTATAAAAGCGAGAATAATTAACGTGTAAGCTGTGAAATCAAATCAAAGCTTATTTCTCCCAAAGGTGTTGAGCTGAAGTAACAAAAATATCCGAGAATAATCTAACGGTTTTGACAAGCGTAAGAACTTGACACAAATTTGAATACAAACCCTAGGAAGAAGATATGGTAATAAGTGATTAAATAAGAAGTGGTTATTTAATTAGCTTGTGGAAAATTTTACGAAATAAAATTTCATGTTCCACTAATTGACTCTTTTATTATAGTATTTCTATTTACTATTTAGAAAGTTTGTACTTTTCATATTCGCAAAAATTTTGAGCAGGTTTCTTAGATTATTTCTGAAATACTAATAAAGATGTGCAACACTATTTTCGGCAAATTGAATTATGAACAACTTTATAATGCAATGTCTCTTTTATCAAAGACTGAACTACATCCATTCAAGCTTAGGTGTCTAACATAAAAATGATTATTAAATGGCACAAAATGGAGCACAAACAGAAATTTCACTACAATGTTCTTAAATTATCTTTCATTATTAGTAGACATATGCATGCTTATGTGTCTTACATGCAAGAAAATATTCACTTTAATCAATATTTTGTAATTTAGCTATGCATTCATATACTCTTGATTCAATTTTATAATTTTCAAGATCCATAAGTGGCTGCAATGTGGTTCTGAATTGCACAAAAATATGATTTGTTAGAAAATATGAGCATACAGTCATTTTCTTTTGCTTTTCAGCTTTTGTCCATTGCTTTTCATTATTTGTCAAATGACTTTCCATGTTTTTTAAACGTCAGTTGAGTTTGTTAAATGGAAGTCCCCTTTTGTCAAATTACTTTCCATTTATATCAATTGCCTTGCCTTTCTTGTTTATACCGTAGTCGACAAATTTTAATTTCTGGTACGTAAGTAGAAGAGTTTTTAGTGCTTATTCTTATTTCGTTGAAAAGAATTTAGTATTTTGAACATATAGTATAATGGAAATAAAAATTGATATTTTCTTTAAAGTAAAATATCAGAATAAGCCCGAAATTTATGATATTTTGTTTCAAATTTAATTAAAAACACACAAAAACTATAAAAATATGATTTGTTAGAAAATATGAGCATACAGTCATTTTCTTTTGCTTTTCAGCTTTTGTCCATTGCTTTTCATTATTTGTCAATTGACTTTCCATGTTTTTTAAACGTCAGTTGAGTTTGTTAAATGGAAGTCCCCTTTTGTCAAATTACTTTCCATTTATATCAATTGCCTTGCCTTTCTTGTTTATACCGTAGTCGACAAATTTTAATTTCTGGTACGTAAGTAGAAGAGGAAAAGAACACAGCGAAATAAGGTAAAGACAAACATATAGCGAGGCTGCCAAGTTCACCCGGCAAACGTTTCCTATGAAATGTGAAGATCCCCGAATGCGTTGCTTCTCCCACCACTGTTGGACAGCAGGCATCGCTGCATTTTATAAGGTCATTTTCTGCATGAGATAGATAGCTAGTATAGAGCTGTAAACAGAAATTAAAATTTGTCCACTACGGTATGTATATAATAGTATGTATGTATACCTCTAACATTTTATAAAAAATATAGCAATTTACACAGTAAAATGGGAAATTTATTTTTTATTTAGATACAAACATAGTGTAACATCTAGGTAATATAAACATAATTTAATAAAAATTTTATTTCTTTGTAAATAGTTATGTGAATTTCTCCATGTGTTGAACATAATTCAAACAATTTTGTGGACTTATACGCTGCATTGTGTACTGCCTCACATAATTCATTTTCACTCGTTGACTGTGTTCTTTTTATTATCTTCTTCCACTGGTCGAATAACTCTTCTATTGGATTTAGAAAAGGGCTATAAGCAGGATGAAACACTGGAAAATGACCATGATCTCTAATGAGGGCCAAGACTTCCTTACTTCTTTGGAATCTTACATTGTCCATAAGAATGTAAGCCCCTTCTACAGCTCCATTATTTGAAACAAATTCAAGGAATTTACGTTAATTGCAACGGCAATAGAATAATTGCGCCCTCTTAACTGAGCTTTTATTTTTGATGCTCTGGTATTTGTCACATATCTTTAGTATGAAACGCGAGAATATATTTGTATTCCGTATTCGTCAACAAAGAACATTTTTTCTTTTTTCAACATCATTTTGTTTTACTGCACTGCATAATCAAAGCAAGCTTGGATAATATCCGCTGTATTTCTTCTTTCAGGAACAAATGTCTCTTTTTTAACAGAATAATGAAAGTTCTTAAGTGCTCTATTAATCGTAGATAGTGATATTTGTTGAAGAGGTGGCCATTTGTTTAAGCACTTTTCTTGCACCTGGCGGAGGGTTAGAGAACAACCCAGGTCAACCCAGTCAGTAAAAAATCTGTTTTTTTGAGCATTTAATAATTTTTGCCACCGATGTCCTGCGCATACTTTTGAAGTATTTTTAATTCTTCCATATGTTGCATACATTTTTTTAAGTGTATCCGGCAAAATTCCAAACTGTTGCCCAACTAAGATTCTTTACCGTTATTCAAAGAATTAATGATTAATTTACGTATTTCATAGCTTATCTTACTATTATTCCTTCTCTGACGATTATTGTTATTATTTTCCATTGTAATAATAAAAATATTTATGCACGTGAAACTAAATTGATAAATCAGACGGCAACAAGACAGAAACGGAATTTATTTGATAAAGGAAGCCTACTGTATAAAATAATTGGAAAGTCATTTGACAAATAATGAAACGCAAATGACAAAAGCGAAAAAGCAAAAAAAATGACTGTATGAAAAGCATATGAAACAGCAATTTTCCTGAAAAGAATTAAATTGGAAAAGGCGTGTAAATTGTAATAATTAATTTCACAGCCTGGTTTTGCCTGGTTAATAAATTTGTATATACAGTGACCTGCAGAAAGTGCGCAGCATATGGGAAAATGATTTACCTTTGAATATAGCAAAATTATTTTATTGCATCATGTCTCGGCATGACTTGAGACCAAAATAGCACTCGCGATTTCTGCCGAAACTCTCATCGTATACGAGGGAGAGTCAAAAATACAAAATTACGCTAAGAGTAAAGTACCCCCATTTTTAACATTAGACTTTTCTTTATTAAGCAATAGTTCTTTGGTTTTAAAAATCAAAGTAAAATATCGAGTTTCATTCACTTTTGATAAAAAATTTCAGTTCACTGTTTATTCTGAATTACCCTGTATAAGAAATTGAGCGCGCTCATACAATACGCAAATCTTACTCTCTGTAGACATCGTAACAGAAAACCATAAATAATACATCGCAAAAGTCAGCTACAAAAATAATATAGCTCTTGAAAATAAAAATTCAAGAATGTGAAATAATTTTGCTGCACACCATATTTTACGTTTTCAGAAGTCAAAAAATTTTATTTAACTCAAATTGTGTGATTCATTTTAACTTAATCATCTTTAAAATTGTAATATTTTTTCATAAAATTAGCAACACTTCTTTTTATTAAGGTTTTAATAATAAACGCTTGACGAGAAAAAGCGACAAAAATAAAAAAGTTAGTCTCAGCATAATCCTCGACAGATGTTTTTTCGTACTGCATGTGTTGGATTTTAAAAAACATGAACTTAATTCAATAAATGTCATTTAGACATTTAGTTTTGCTATAAAAATGGAAGCGAAAAGGTTATCGGTACAAGAAAAGGTAGAAATAGTTCTAATTCGTGGTGAAAATTACTATAGCTATCGCGAAACAGCAAATATTTTTAACAATAGACACAATAAAAATATTCACGATTCTACTGTATGCCGAATTGTGAACAACTTTAAACAAACTGGTTCAGTGGAAAGTAAATACAAGCAACCCCATGAGAAAAGTGTAACTAATGAAGAAAATAGTTTAAATGTGTTATTGTCAGTAAATGAAGTTCCTACTATGCCATTGTATGAAAGACAAGAAGTATTAGGTATTTCCGAAAAATCGATTAGAAGAATTCTTAAAAAAAACAACTACTTACCATATAAACCAAAATTCACCCATACTCTTCAACAAAGAGATCTAGATGCTAGAATTGACTTTCGTTTTTGGTTCCAAGGCAAGAAGGAAGATAATCCCCATTTTGGAAGTCAAATATTATTTACTGACGAAGCAACCTTCACAAGCAACGGCGTAGTAATTTCTCAACATTGTAGGTGGTGGGCTAATCAAAATCCTAATTTTACAATTGAATGTAAAAGCCAATATTCATTTAAAACAAACGTTTGGTGTGGTATATTGAATACTCAAATAGTTGGACCATATTTTTTCCGACAAAATTTAAATGCAGGTAGATATTTACAATTCTTGCAGAATGAATTTAGCGAGTTCCTAGATGATATGCCTTTAAATCTACGAGCGAATATGTATTTTCAACAAGATGGTGCTTCGATCCATTCTACATTGCAAGTAAGAGAATGGCTTAATCAACAATTTCCTCAAAAATGGATCGGACGGTTTTCAGAAAATCATTGGCCTGCAAGATCGCCTGACATTACCCCAATGGATTTCTTTCTCTGGGGTTACTTAAAGAACCAAGTATACAAACATCGACCATTTAGAAATCTGGACCATTTAGAAAATACGATTAGACAGTGTGTCGTTCAAATTAATCCGGTTTTTTTAAGAAACGTAGCACAAGAATTTAACAACAGGACAATGAAATGTATTGAGAATGGGGGAGCTCACGTAGAAAAATAATGTACTTGTAAATAAATATTTTTGTTTACGATTTTGTTAATGTATTTTGAGTTTTATTTCCTACTATTATGTATCTTTACTATTATTCTTATTAAAACCTGAATAAAAAGAAGTGTTGCTAATTTTATGAAAAAGTATTACAATTTTAAAGATGATTAAGTTAAAATGAATCACACAATTTCAGTTAAATAACATTTTTTGACTTCTGAAAACGTAAAATATGGTGTGCAGCAAAATTATTTCACATTCTTGAATTTTTATTTTCAAGAGCTATATTATTTTTGTAGCTGACCTTTGCGACGTATTATTTATGGTTTTCTGTTACGATGTCTACAGAGAGTAAGATTTGCGTATTGTATGAGCGCGCTCAATTTCTTATACAGGGTAATTCAGAATAAACAGTAAACTGAAATTTTTCATCAAAAGTGAATGAAACTCGATATTTTACTTTAATTTTTAAAACCAAAGAACTATTGCTTAATAAAGAAAAGTCTAATGTTAAAAATGGGGGTACTTTACTCTTAGCGTAATTTTGTATTTTTGACTCTCCCTCGTATACGATGAGAGTTTCGAGTTTCGAGTGCTATTTTGGTCTCAAGTCATGCCGAGACATGATGCAATAAAATAATTTTGCTATATTCAAAGGTAAACCATATGCTGCGCACTTTCTGCCGGTCACTGTATATACACTGTATTAGAGGTTAGCAGGTCAGATACATTGAACTTATTTAATACCGCAGAATGTAAATATTTTATCGTTCGGTAACCTTAAAAATGTTTTCAAAGTAAGCCATCCTTCTTTTATATTGTGTGGAGTATTCTAAACATTTCAAAATTACAGAAGCGGCACTGACAACCAATTTCAATGACCCGTTACAACAAATTAGTTATTTCAACGTGATATTATTGTTGTGAGTTCATTCGAATATATTGCGGTAAATACTAACATTTTGAGTACCTCTACGTCTTTTGTATCTAATATAAAAAGACAAAAGAGTTGTGTTAGCACAAATAGCTATTAAATTTAAATACATGCATCGGAAATTTGGTTGCACAGGTAATTAACAAAATAAATATAATTTTTTTTGCACATGACATGTATCCAAAAATATCTATTATTACCACTTTAAAATATCATTTGTCATTTAACTTTAACATTTAATTTATTTCTCCCATTAGTTACAACACCAACACATTTCTTTTATTTATTTAACAACTTTTAAAGTCATCTCTTCTTCACAACATACAATATCAACATTACGTAAAAATCATTGTAATAAAATACAAGAAAGAACTATGCTTGTCTTCCACTCAATTTCACATTCAGATGTTACTTAGCACAGAAGAAAAAAGTTTTCAAGTTATCCTATTTCACTAGGACAGTTATTACTTCGTTAGGGGACACATATTACATACAAAGGTATCGAAACATGATTCCCTACTTACAAAACTCTACATGTTAGATAATACTATATATCCATCCAGGATTAACAGGTTATTCTACTTTCTTACTAAATAAACAGATTTGTTTAAATTTAAATTAAATTTTCGTTTTACAGTTTTTAGTGCTTATTCTTATTTCGTTAAAAAGAATTTAGTATTATGAACATATAGTATAATGGAAATAAAAATTGATATTTTCTTTAAAGTAAAATATCAGAATAAGCCCGAAATTTATGATATTTTGTTTCAAATTTAATTAAAAACACACAAAAACTAAGTCTATATAAAATTTCAGGTGCTGCTACATCTTGAATTATTTTTAACAATCTTTAATAGGCCATGTATATATATAGAATTTACAAGAACAACATAAATAACGCGTAACATATTCATAATTATTTTACAATTATAATTACAATATTTATTTTACCCCAAATTTTTCAATTTTTAAAATAGTTAACTTTAAATTTTGTTTGCATTATGTTAAGTGTATGCTTCTTCTTGTATATCATTCCTTTATTGTCCATACGATTTATGTGAACTCCGTATTCTGTCGTTGTAACGTCTATGATTAATGTTCAAATTTTGTCATTGTAGGTAATCTTCTTACATTTTCTTCCGTGTCCCCATATAACAATGAACATTATGCTTTCGTATTATTACTATACCAATATAGTACTTTTAATTATATATTGAATATAAATTCAAAATTCCTATGTCCTTTATGTACTTTACTTTTTCTGATATTTTTTTTTTATATAAAGAACATCTTAAATTCCGGATCCCTGCTCAGTGTTTATTATGCTTAATAAGAGTAGAGTATATAATTTCCATTAATATTATTGCCTGGGGCCAAGCAAAGGATATACAAAGAGCTTTCTTCTGCAAAAGCGTATCATCAGACTTGTTTTTGATTTGCCCTACCATGAGTCTTGTAGGAGCACTATCCATTCAAAAAGAATATTTACCGTTACCTCTATCTATACTTATAGACTCTTAACATATATTTTTAAGAACAAGCATAGATTTTCTCTAATAAGTGAGCAAATTATTTGCTCTATAGAGATTTATTAAGATAACACAAGTATTTAGAATAGTTTTTGTATAAATGAAATAATAAAGTTGTGTGGTGACAATGCCTCTTTTCTTCCCTCCATACACTTGAAGCGACCATTTATAGCTATCTGATGCACAAGAGATAAATTATATGTTATAATGTAAGTATCAATTGTTTGTTGCAAAATAAGTACTTTATGTATAAGAAGAATTATTGTATTTATTATTTATTAGTAAACTCCTTCTGTAGCCGAATTGAGGTAATATACCTTCCGATAATATTAAAAATGTATAACAGAGTTTGGAGTATACAAACAAATATAAACTTGTTTCGAATGGAACTTTGATCAACTACTAAATTTTTACGAGTTTTACTTATGATTATATCCTGTATTGAGAAAGTTTTTATATGAAAAAAGATGTGTTTTAGTCGTTCAATTTTATGCAAATAATAAATTTTCCAATCTGAAAAACTACAAAGTGACGATCTATTACGTTTTTCATTGTTTCATTTCTTTTGTTTATAATTAATATTTAGCTATTACTTATTTTAATCGCAGAAGACACGGAAGAAGGAGTTCATGTCTACATTTAATTTAAATAGGTGGATATTTTAATGGATAAGAGAGGTGGACAGGGTAGTGACAATCCACGGATGAATAAAAGTCTGCTCGCCCGTAGATTACACAATACAGTTTAAAAATTCTTGAACTCTAGTGTGTAAAAATAAGATAATAACGCCATTAAACACTTTATGCATACAACGTTCACTAGATGGCTGGACAGTCTAGGGAATGTGAACGTATAAATCAAAATTTGTTCTCTCGTAGGTCGGCACCCCTACTATCTCCCGTAGCTGTTAGGTATACAAATTCGCAGTTCATATCATCGAACAGCATAATAAAAATTATTTTATTCTCTTGTTCACACAAGTATCTACATTGTCAATTTTTAGATGTATCTTTCACATATACACAAATAAATACATAGGCTTATATCCCTATACATATATGAAATGATATATTTTGTGTAAGTTTTTATATGAAAAAAATGTACTCCACAAAGTTGCAGAAAAATTAATGTCATGTTTTTCGTTATTACCACAAACGTTTTATTTATTTTAATTGAATTATAATGAAGATATTATTATTGTTTTTAAATAATGAATTAGTATGTTACTCTTGAGTTTGCTAACGTAATTATTTGTTTAAGTAGAAATTCTTACTTTCCACATAATGACAAGTTCAAATTACAAGATTAATTGTTTTTGAAATGAAAATGTAAATCACTATATTCCAGTCTGCTGAAGAGTGACAATACATCAACTAACCAACACCAAATACACATATCTCAAGGAAATAGAAAACATTTACGTTTTACGTAGTCGAATATTAAATGAAAATATGGTTTGTAAATGAAGTGACAAAAATGGGAGGAATACATTAACGTTACTGCTAAATATTCCAGATGACAAGATGAAAAAGGTTGAAATTTCTTTATTAAATATTGATATCAGATATTTCATGTTTTAGGTTTCTAAATCCCGCTCATTATTGATTCGATTCAGTGTTTATATTCTCCGGAAATATAAGTATTGCGCTGTATAAGATTTTTGTTACAATTATTCCTGACATAATAAACACTCTCGATCAACAGCCAAGGGTACATTGACGTTATAAATATATATAACTATTCATAACATTTAATTCTGCCAATGTACTGCCGATACCTAATAATCACATAGAGCATATATTTCTTATATTCTACATAACAATAATAATAGGTATTTACTATAGTACTTAAATAATTACGTAATATAGCAAATTTTGATACTGACGTTAATTCAAGCGACAAATTTGTGGGCACAAGAATTACGTTAATCATATACTTTATTACTTTCTTATATATAAAAGTATTTGATTTTGAATACTTTTGTGTAGAAAAAAATAAATTGGGACCCAAAGTAAAATTTCTATCAAATAGCACTTTTTTGCAATATTCCCAAATTATTTGCTCTATAGAGATTTATTAAGATAGCACAAGTACATATTTAGAATAGGATTTTGGATAGTTTTTGTATAAATGAAATAATAAAATTGTGTGGTGACAACGCCTCTTTTCGTCCATAATGAGCAGGCACCAAGCGAGAATTACAAAAGGAACTTAATTGTAAACAACACACGTTAAAATAATATGTTAAAACTCCATACACTTGAAGCGATAATTTATAGCTATCTTATGCACTAGAGATAAATTATATGTTATAATGTAAGTATCAATTGTTTGTTGGTAGTACTTTATGTATAAGAAGAAATACTGTATTTATTATTTATTAGTAAAGTCCTTCTGTAGCGGAATTGAGGTAATATACCTTCCCATAATATTAAAAATGTATAACAGAGTTTGGAGTATACAAACAAATATAAACTTGTTTCGAATGGAACTTTGATGAACCACTAAATTTTTACGAGTTTTACTTATGATTATATCTTGTATTGAGAAAGTTTTTATATGAAAAAAGATCTGTTTTAGTCGTTCAATTTTATGCAAATAGTAAATGTTTCATTCTGAAAAACTACAAAGTGACGATCTATTACGTTTTTCATTGTTTCATTTCCTTGTTTATATTTAATATTTAGCTATTACTTACTTTAATCGCAGAAGACACGGAAGAAGGAGTTCATGTCTACATTTAACTTAAACAGGTGGATATTTTAATGGATAAGAGAGCTGGACAGGCTAGTGACAATCCACGGATGAATAACAGTCTGCTCGCCCGTAGATTACACAATACAATTTGACAGTTCTTAAGCTCTAAGCTGTACGTTGTGTGCACTTTATGCACACAACGTACAGTAGATAGCTGGACAGTCTAGGGAATGTGAACGGATAAATCAAAATTTGTTCTCTCGTAGGTCGGCACCCCTACTGTCTCCCGTAGCTGTTAGGTATACAAATTCGCAGTTCTTATCATCGAACAGCATAATAAAAATTATTTTATTCTTAATACACTTGTTCACACAAGTATCTACATTGTCAATTTGTAGAAGTATCTTTCACATATACACAAATAAATATATAGGCATATGTCCCAATATATGAAATGATTTATTTTGTGTAAGCACTTCGTTATAAGATAATCCTGCTGGCAAAATTTATAAATCTAATTTAAAAAGTGATCATCCTAAATATATACTAAGCAAACGCGGTTGACTCAAATATTTATGTCTTTAAAAAACTCCGCAAACCATTACTAGCAACTCAAAATCACAGAGCACCGTAAGTTCGTTTTAAACTGGTTTTGGTTGTTTATGGCACATAGTGTAGCAGTGAGTAAACTATATATTTTTACGCAGGAATATAAACGCGATTTTTGAAAGCTATAGGTTTTGAAAGGAAAAGTTGAGTATTGTAGACATACTCTGGCATCCTAAATAAGTCAATATAACACTTGACATAGATTGCAGCTTTATAAATAGAAGGAAAAGTCAGAATTTAGTTCTCTATAAATAAACACTTGCATGACTCTCTCGTATTGTAACCAAAAATCAAACGCAGTATATACTCCTTTCTGAAACAACCGTACCCTCGCCGTACCCTTAGCAGACGGACCAAATTTAAACGTTATTTCAGCTGAAGAAGTGCGGATGAATTTCTTAGAAATTGTATGTACTACTAGTATTAACTCTTTAATGGTTACTGCCAAAATAAAATATTGGAGCTTGTTTACTTTATTATTTTCATATTCAATTCCCGAAAGAAAAAGTTGCTATGACTAGAGATCGGTAGTCAGTTGTACATTGCAGAACTGGACTTAAATAGATAATAGGTATCATTAGAAATTGAGCACAGTAATAGTGATATCACTTTTTACGAGTCATGAATAATCACTTGTAATGGGTAATGATCATTCGTAATGGGGGATATCATTAGTCCAAATTGGGACAGTAATAGTTATATTACTATTACTGTGCCCAATTTTGAATTACATTATTTATTTAAGTCCAGTCCTGCAATGTACGCCTGACTGCTCTTCCCTAGTTATGACTGATCATTTTCTAATTGTCTGCTATGTCGGTGTACCATCTTTGGTTTCTCGTGTATCAGCCCATCTAATATTAAAGCACTACAACAAAATTATGTTTTGATATTGTAAATACAATAAACGTATAAAAGGGCTAAGCCTGTGACGTGTCAGACACAGACTAAAAATTGTAAGAAGGTTTTGGACTTTATATTTGATGCCAGGAAACTAATACGGAGAAGCAATATTTGAAGTTTCACCTTAGATGCATAACGATGACTCGTCGCTGATGGTGCTCCAAATTATTATATTACCTATTAGTGGGAAATATTCAATTATGGGGTACTGTCGAAAGTTAATATTTGACAGATCTCAATATTTAAATAAATATAAATGTTTATATCTGCAGGCTATTATATCCTATATGTAATATTTAATATTCTTCTTAAAAAGGAAAATTACAATATATTATGCTGAAAATTTGAGAGACTGTTTTCTAAACATATTCAAGCAATTCTGCAACTAAAAGTGTATTTTATAAGGGGTATAAAAATGGCTCACATTATTAAATAATTACGTGACTGTAAAATCAATACATTTTTGTTTAAATAATAGCAATATTATCTTACTTTTATTTCTGATATATTACATAGACTTTTACTTTATATATTAAAACGGAATTTGGTCTTTCTTTCGGTTATATGGTTAAAATTCTCTCATCACAAGGTTTAGAGTGACTCACCTCTATTTAAAAAATTCCGAACTTTCCTAATTAAAAATATCCCATATAGATTATTATGTGGTAATTAACTGTGATCAAAATGGTGTTTATCTTGTATTTTTCTTTGTCTATCAAGCTTTTCTTATACTGCAATATAATGTAAATTTATATATACACGATACATATATACGATAATGAATAAAATAGAGATTCTGTCAGTATTGTGCATTATCAAAACCTCTTAACTATGCTGCACATGTAGCACAGTATGTATTATTACTTGGCATCTGTGCATGTGTATATAATGAATTTATTACGCTCATTAAATCAATTTGGTTATTCAACATTAAATATTAGTATAAAGTAGCTAGAGGGAATCTTAGGTGAGAATAGTAATTGACTTAAATAGTTTCGACAAGTTTGACGTTGAACGGAATGTCAAGTAGGAAATAATACATACACAACAATAGTCTATTATGCGACTTCAAAGCCTATAGTACCAAACCCATTTCAATAACAGTAAATTGACCTTTGAATTGCTAAACTTGACGCTTACATTGAAAATTGAGTTTTGTGCGATCTGGCTACGTGGGCCTCGTTTAACCCTAGTCTAAGTAGATGCAGTTTATTATAAAACTACACCTAATATACAGAAGAAGAATATATTATTATAACAAATGAACCTAAGTTTGTTTAATGTATAATGTAAAATGATTAGATCTAATTATATTTCATTATCTATGTACACATATAAGCTGTATTATGATAGAATTTATGTATCAAATCGTAAATATAGATATTAAATTTATTAAAAATCTAGAAGTTATATATATAGAATATAATTTTGTTAATTCGTTGTGGATATTTATGAAATTACACAGGAAACGAAAGAATAGTTTTCCAATATAAAAATAATGTTAATTAAATTTGTAAAATGCATGACAAGAATTGTACTTTATTATAGTAACATTAACTTTTACATTATAATGTATGATAAAAATATCAAATACAATCACCTAATGTTACGAAAAGTAAATATTATTTTAAATACTAATAGAAGATAACATAAAAAAATGAGATTTGTCCACCACACGACTTTCTTACATGTGTGCGTTTTAAATTATACAAACGTTGTGCGAAATTAAGTTTCAAATACTGTTACTTCTAAATAAACCTGTGAGTAAATATGTTACTTTCGGTCAAAATTCTGATTTTTTTTTAAAGTATTCAAAATCAAGCATTAAATAGTCTTATACATAATCTATCTTCCCAGATGGCATGACTTGTGAGATACTCGTAAAAGACTGATTCTCGATAAGAGTAAAAGACCTACTTCTAGGAATTTCGAAAAACTGTTATAATAAAAATCTTCTCAAATTTAGTTTTGAGTACATTTGAGTTCTTAATAAATCAGTTTTAATTTAGTAGTTGACGACATATTGGTAAAATTTTATTTTTTCACTGAAGTAAACTACTACTTCCGCTGTCGTATTTCCTCATATTTTCTCATATTTATAAATACACTGAATATCAAAGTATAAATGGTATTTAATGAACATTCCACAAATTTATATAAAAATAAATTGTTTTTCAAGCATTGCAATAAACATTTCTTGAATATAAGCATATGCTAATATTTTTGTCGATTGCTACTTCACGCGCCCACTGGTTGGGCCTTTAGTTGACACCGCTCCTTGGAGAAGTTCAGTTGTTTGCAAGTATGAAATTATTATAATAAATAACTAGATGCTTTCCTTTATCTCCAAGAACCTTATTTGTACCAGTTTTTTTTCTTTTTTATTGTTGCTTTGTTTGCCTTATTGTCTCTTGGTTTATTTTTTGATAATTTTTCAATAACGAAATATTTCATACTGTTACTGCTATTGTAATGACTAATAAACACATTTCAAATCAGATATTTTCCTAGAATAACAATATAATGGAAAATCATCAGGTTAGTCTAATAGTGCGCATTAGCATAATACAGCCCTGTTGTAGTATAAATTTATATGAGTGAGACGGAATAAGGTAACCACGTCTGCGTGTTGTTTTTATTTGTTATTCCCTTCGTAACAGCGTATTGAGGAAATGAAATATGAATCAAGTTATTAATAATAATTAAGTTTTTGATCTTCATACCAGAGCAAGTTCATTAATAAGATTCTGTTGGATTTTAAGTCACCAATTTTGCCATTTTAAGTTCTCCTCTTCGCGTATCATCGGTTTCTTATTGTAC
The DNA here is from genome assembly GCA_963170755.1 of Amphimallon solstitiale. Taxonomy (NCBI): domain Eukaryota; kingdom Metazoa; phylum Arthropoda; class Insecta; order Coleoptera; family Scarabaeidae; genus Amphimallon; species Amphimallon solstitiale. The sequence continues at coordinate 168,678,738 of OY720675.1, read as the reverse complement.
ATAAAATCGTTATAGTTATGACTACTTTATTGTGATACTTGTATATCTTGCATTATCTATTATTATTTATCATGGGCAGTAAATATGGTTTTTGTGTTGAAACTGTGTCATTTCCTTTACAGCAGAAGTGTTGTGCATTATCGAAAGGGATATCTACGTTTAACTTGCCAAATCCATTTCCATAGTTGAACACTATTACGTGATATTTTTTAAAACTTGTGTTTAAGATCGCGTAGAAGCTTTCTGAGAAACTTAGAAAAATATTATTTTGTTATATACCACATTTTATGTAATTTTCGAACCCTAACCAAAATACTTTGCACTGGGAATATTCTCTATTAGTTAGTAATATATATCTTGACTTGACTTCTATAAGAACCAAGTAACTCCAGTTTGAGTTAATTCTAACACTATTATAAAACTGTATCAACAGTCTCTCTCTTCAAGTACTGAGGATTAATTTTAAAACTTTTTTAGAGTATGTCATATAATAAGGCTGTTCTCTAAGTTAACAGTAAATTAAATATATATTTATCTTACCATATTGTAAAGGAATTGTCTGTTAATGCTAATCATAGGAAATGTCATTCTCCCATGAAACCCATCCGTAGAGCTCTTCATTATAGCACTGAGTAGCGGCATATTTCTAAATAACTATATTCTATATATGCAATCTATTTGAAATTATGACCAAATTGTCAGGCAGATTGTTCAACTATCGATGAAACAAAGATCTGACAGTGGAAGTGTGACAAGTGACTACGGCATAATATCAACCCAGAGACCAAGAAGCACTCAACGACAACCATGGAAATCCAGCAAAGAAAGAAATATGGATTTTTAAGTAGATCCATTAAATTTTGTTATTCTATTTGTAGCAGTTTTGTTTTAATATATTCATTTCATTTTTGTCCGTTAATCTGTATTTTAAATTTTATATTATAAAGTACACATTGCAATACACAAAAAGTGCGTCACAGGCACGAGCGAATATGAAAAAACTAATTACAGTTACCTTAGAATCAGTCATATTGTATTTCCACATTCTTTATTGATTATGGTTTAAATGTAGTATTCCATAACACATAGAACTAATTTGAAGCAAGATTAGAATTTCAACAGAAGGACTTAATTAAAACATAAAATGACTATTGTCAAAATATTTAATCGGTTAAAACAATCCCTTACTTTCAATATAATAAACAGTTTAAATAATATCCTTGAAATAAAAGAAAAATGATAATAAAAATATCAAGGGAAATTTCGCCTGGAAATCATGTAAAATAAATTGATGTTCCATTGTTATTTTAAAAAAGGTAAATACTTTTGTTTGCTAAATATAATTAAATTTTTACATTTTACGGTTTACGTTTTTATATCTCAAAACTTTTCAGGTCTGTAATTGCTATTTTGTGTGCATTACACAATGTGGTTATACTTCTGGGCAAAAGATATGAATAATATTTTAATATTAATACATCTTCATTTAGATCAAAATCATATCACAACACATAAAGGCCGTTATGAATTTTATTATTACATGGAAACTGGTTAACTAATGCGAAAAGCCCTCAGTAAACTGGCGTAATATCGTCACTAATCAGTAGTGTACTTAGGAGAGTTCTGGCACCTCCTCCCCCTCTCACCCAGCTCCCCCTCAACCCCCTCGCCCTAGTGGCGCCCTCTGCCAACCCAACTGATGTGGCGCCCCCTCGCGGTCGCCAACCCAACTAAAAATTGCAGATTTCATCATTACCAACCCAACTAAAAATTGCAGATTTCATCATTACCAACCCAACTGATGTGGCGCCCTCTGACGGCCACTAACCAAACTAAGAAATGGCAGATTTCATCATTACCAACCCAAATACCATGACGCCCTCTCACAGCCACTAACCAAGAAATGGCATCTCTCATGATTGCCAACCTAACTAATGCAGCATCCTCTCACGGTCACTAGCCAAACTAAGGTGACGTCAGACAAAATGGCGGACCATCAAGATGGTCTTTGTTTCTAGAGAATTCCTGAATAAATTACCAGGCTTGCTATCGCGCTTCTCAATGTACTTCAAACAGGTCTAAACATGTTTCCAGCGGAAACCGCAACGGCTGTCTGCTTCTGTGATAGCCGCATGCTTGAAATGTATATCTTACTTATAAAATAAAATAAAACAAACAATATATTTTTTAAGAAAAACAATTTATTTATTATTATTCATAAATTAACAATATTATTTTAAATTAACAATATCTCCAAGTGTCATGACCTCAAAGTCATAGTAAAGCGAATTATAACTAATATGTAGCACTTCCATCATAAGGAAAGCGTTAAATGAATTACAATGATCAACAAGTAATTTTGATACATTCGTATATAAATCTCCAGTTAATGCCATGCAGGCGGTTAAGATCATTTTATAAAATGTTATGAAATTACTATTTACTAAAAATTCTAATTTACTCTTAATGAGCAGTCGCAAATTAAACAAATTGCTATAGGTATCGGGGGACAATACCAGCTGCTGATTGCGACTGCTTAATACAATTACACTAGTATCTCTAAATGTTGACGTTCGAATTTGATGATTCGGACTGCAACCTTCTGTCTTACAAAATTCTTCCCACTCGTCCAATGTGAAGAATACACAGCTTGCAGGCGATCGAATCTGGATGATGGGCACGAATCCAGCAGCCGGACTAAGGCCGATATTCACCCATTTCGAACCGCATTTGTTGAGGAAGTATGATGACTGCCCAATCAGTTGTTTTTCCTTAACGATATTATCATCAACCATTTTAAGTGAATCGTCAATAAATTCATTATAAGTTTCTGAAAAGAATTAAAAAATATATAGATATAAGTTTATGTACATAATAATTTTGTATTCTTACTAGCTTCCATTTTAATCTTAGAGGTTAAAGAATATGTGTGAACTCGAATGCAAACAAACTAATACTGATTTAGTGGGAGAAAATTACAGTGAGAAGCAAACAAAAAAAGGGTGGGGGTACTTACCCAATTTGAGGCGGTAGAGCAGCTGCACCCGAGGCATGTGCAGCGACCATCTAAGGAGCTGGTGAGTCGATTTTATAATGCCCCCAGGCGAGAGTATGAACGCCATCCTCATTAACCCTGCGTTTATCATCGTGAGGTGATAGGCTCAATTTATTTTGCTTGACGGTATAAATCTCATGTAGTTTGATTTGAAAAAGATTTTGCTCTCTTAATAAAATATCATTATTCAATAAACAGTGCTTGTAATCTGCCAGACTAATCTCATCCCGCACAACGTTCTTTTTAACACCCTTAACCTTTTTAATCTCCCTACCCTCAACCTCTAAGGCATAAATTTTTGCGCGCAATCCGACAAATTCACTCATTATATTACCCGCATTTTCGTCTTTAAATAAACCTAAAACAGCCTTGTTTTGAGGTGCTATGTTGTAGACATTATTTGCCGAAAAGTTCGATGTATCGAATTTTGATATATTTTTTTTCATATCGCTGTATATATCGTCTGTTTCTACTTTTAAGATAAAACTATCCGTATCCATATAACACAGACGGACCTTTTCTGCATACACGCGTCTCAAAAAATTGTGGAAAAAGTCATACATCAGGTGCTTTGATAGCTCCAAGACGGAGAAGCCGATATAAATAGGTTTATTATATACGACTTTCAGCTTCCCCATCTGGACAGCCACAAAGTTTTCGGAAAAAATACTAACACTTTTAAAATTCGGTTTCGCGATTAAACTACCAGCCCCGCGACTTTTGCCATGGTCCTCCCAACGTGTGACCAATTTGACTTCTACTCGCTTATCAACATTCTCCATGGTTTTACCATATACGGAGTTGTTCATAAGCTTGTAGAAGTCCTTTTCAAAATCGTTCCTAGCATGCTGACGTAGGCTGGTGTTTAGGTCGATATAAGTTTGAAGCCAGTTTGACTGGTTGAATTTTAAAACGCGGTGAATTTTGGTGATTTTAAGGCCGAAATGTAATGCTTGCTTTAACGTTTGATAGTGTATGACATATTTCTCTTTGTTCTGTAAATTCGCGATCAACTTTTTATACTGAAATTTAGACGTGGGAGGCACCATGTTTTCGGGCAGAAAAGGTAGGTCGTTATGCTCATCGTGCAAAGTTACAGGATACGTGACATCTACCTCCAAAAAATAGCCAATCGGCGAATCATCAGCGACCCCAGATATATTTAGATTGTCAATTTCATCCTGACTAGCCCAACTGAACCCACCGAATGGTAGATACTGCGACATTGCCCACCCGTACAAATTGTTCACGTCCCAATAAGCTAAATACGAGCTAGGAGCACTCGCATCATAATTAGGCATATATTTATTATTTGCTGTAGCGTGCCGCAATGATACTTGACACAACCCACCCCTGATACTCTGCTTAACAAAATGATGCATGTCGATGTCTATGAGTAGCTCCAGCTCAATTTTGGTGTGCTTCAACATAGCATCCCAAGGCAAGCCCGGGCTGGTGTAATATTGAGCCGGATCCAGACTGTATGTATCCCGACAAATCTTCCTGAAATTTTCAAAAATATCTGCCAAAAGTAAAACGTCTGATTTTAAATATAAGTTTGAGTACTCTAATAAATTTTGACATCCAAACGTATTCCATACAGTTTGCGCATGTTGATATTCAACATCCGAAATATCAACATTCGTTAATGAATTAAAAAAATCGCGTTTTGCCGGTAAGGTCGATTCGTTCAATCGCCCAAAGGTATCTATGTATTGATAGGGGAATACACCCTTCTTTCTAATTAAATGGAAATGTGAATCTAGTGGAAACGCCCGCCTAACATTGACAAAGTCTTGCGGGCTCAAATTTTGTGCAAGCTTATCGATAGAAGACGCCATGAATCGAAAACTATCTAAAAACCGTAGTTTTATATAAACATTTTTTTTCTCGCCCGATTTTTTATCTGTGTAGTCACCAACCAAAACTTTCGCGCTGAAACTGATATATCTTTCTTTATTAATAGGAATTACATCAATATCTAAATTTTGTTGTGCCAAATCTCTTAAAAATAGATGGCTATCATACCCGCTCAAATTGTGAAAATAGATAGGGACAAATTTCGGAATTTTGAAGTTTAGATTACAATTAGAATGAGCGGCCCCTCGAAACGCTCCCGTAATGTGGCAGTGATCTCTCACTCTATCTCCGTTGAGAGACAGCTCACAAATGTGGCAAATCACGGCCTCATTATATAATTTTCGCTCGCTATTATTTAAAGTTTTCATCGGCACGATAGTCTTTAAATAATTTTCATAGATTAGCTTAACATCTTCTATCAATTTTTGGACAAACACCGTTGAGCAATCTAAACCGGCATACGTGACAAATTTATTCAACTTTGCATCAAACGAACATACAATCTGATATGCAAAACTATATGGAACGTGTTTGAATGTTTTATTCGTATACGAACTAGCTGGATCACGGCTGCATGTGTGAATCGGTTGGAGAATACTTTCAAAATCCGCATAAACGACGAACGGAACGGACATCTTCTTATGATGACTATCGAAACGTAAAATATTTTCGGGCAGCATATCGCCAAATTTTGTTTTACGCGCGTCGGTTGAGGGTAGTACCGTATACACATGGTTGCAATCGTGTTGTTGATGGGCGCTTAATTTTTCTGATGTTCTGAAATTAATTAAACACCCATCGCAGATGTAAGTCTCACCATTGTGGTTATTGATTTGAGATGAGACTAGCCTGGACAGATTTTTAATTAAAACATAATGTGATCTGTTTCCATCATCAATTAGGAGTAAATTGATGTGGATATCTTTTCTGTTTTTAGTGAAATGAATTGGCCCCACCACCTCATGATTTTTTGTTTCATCATTAATAGCCAAACCGTAAACGTTAATACTTAAATTGTTCATATTCTCAATTTTTGAAATATCTTTAATTTTAACCGGGAATTGAATACCCTCTAAATTTAGGACGCTGGAGTAATGAGGATAACTACTAACTCTCTCTACACCTTTGTTTGCCGGGTGGAGTGCTGCTACAAGCGACCAACACAAGCATGCATCATCCGAGTTCTGAATATTGACGCATGCTTTCTTGTTTCGAATAGAGGGTGGTAGTTCCAAATAAGATGATCCCCCAAGAGGTTGGTAGCTGTTGATGTTAACCTCTAAATGCGAGACCATCTTAAGTGTCCAATTGCTCCCCCTATCCGAAATCTCTTCAGCTTTCGATTTTATGATGGCAGCAGCCTGATCAAAAACATCCTCTAAGTCTGAAGACTCGGTGACAATGACGTACCGAGTATTGAAGGACTTTAAGTCGACTATTTCCTCATCAGCTACGGTTTTAGCATAATGAGCAAATAGCTCTAACTGCACCTTAATACCCGATACAACCTTGGCCAGAACATTGTTAATCAGGCTGCACACTTTAGTTCTCAATTTCGATAAAAAATTTGTGATGTCAGCACTTTCATCACCTAAAATTTTATAACTCGCGACCCGGCTTTTAAATGATGAATTAATTTTGAACACTCCATCCGGCAGCATAAATGTATTGTTATTCAAATGCTGCTGTGTGCGAAGATGCCCCCTATATAGAGAATTATTAGGGAACATCAACCCACAACAGCTTCTCTGAGGAGCATCTCGACTGGTAGATGGCGCAGCATCCACAGGTCTATTAGAACTTGTGGATGGTGTAACATCTACTTTGGCCACCTTCTTAGGTGGTCCCGCAACATGCTCACATGTATCCACACCCTCTCCACAAATACCGCAAACAAAATTGCGGTGGAGGGTATTCACATGTCGCTTCATGTTGTCGCGCCGGGTGAAGGATTTTCCGCAAATGATGCAATTCATTCTATGAAAAAAAGCGAATTAAAAATAATTAATAAAATAGATTTAAAAGAATAAAAAGGTATTGAAGCCTAATTTTTAATATATCTAAATTGCTAATTTATTTGAAAAGCTCCTCGTATATGAATTGATATAAAATACTAATTATAGACCTACATATATAAAAATAATATTTTAATACATAAACTTTGACTGATACCCGTATATTTAACTAAAAATACTTGTATTATTCAGAATTTATTGATAAAACCCTTTAAAACCTTATAAAATAATCAACTTAATTATATAAATTTACACACTTAAACATTAAAAAACAATTTAAAGAAAGCACTAAATGCAAAAAATACTTTGAAGCACCCCTGGATTAATTGTATATAAAAATAATATTCAATAAAATTTACACCATTAAATTATTAAAAATAACCTTATAATTGAGAAAAAACAATTTTTTAAAAGTCCTATAAAATTTTAGAGTAGTAGAAAAACTATGATCAGCGTATATTTAACTAAAAAATACTTGTATTATTGAAAATTTATTGATAAAACCCTTTAAAACCTTATAAAATAATCAATTTAATAATATAAATTTACACACTTAAACATTAAAAAACAATTTAAAGAAAGCACTAAATGCAAAAAATACTTTGAAGCACCCCTGGATTAATTGTATATAAAAATAATATTCAATAAAATATACACCATTAAATTATTTTAAAAATAACCTTGTAATTGGAAAAACAATTTTTAAAAAGTCTTATAAAATTTTAAAACTAATGAAAAATATTGCAAGTTAATATTATATAAATTAGGCTTTCTAAATACCTTGTAGTAAAACACAAACAAGCACTAAAAACGATGTTGACTGTTCGAAGATACTGATTATAATGAAATTAAAGATACCGATCTACGTATATATAGATACACATCTGCGTCAGATTCCCACGCAAATGGAGTGATGCATAAAGAGAAAGACCTTTTTTTCCCGCGCATACATATATATACATATATACGTATGCGGCCAGAGGCAATTATCGGCGGGCACATTCCGTTCCCATGGGTGACTGTGTGTGGTCTATGTACAGCTGCGATGACTCCTTTTTTCCGACACGCATACGTATATGCGTGTGAACGGGGGCAATTAGCTGCGGCCACATTCCGGTCCCATGGTCGGGCTGTGTTTTAAGGAATGCACTTAATTTTTTTCGGTCGCATACCTGCATCGAATGGAGGTCGTCTGGGTGATCCTTTTTTAGGGCAGGCGATGGTTAATTAATGTAAATGTATAAAAAATCTCTCGCTTACATACCTACCTCGGATTGGTGCCGTCTCGGCGGTCCTTTTATACATGTATAGACATGTTCATACGTATACTATTTTGCTATAATATTATTATTAATATGTATAGGTGGATTGAAATAAAAATAATAAGGTTAAAATAATTCTTTATTTTTTAGATAATTGCATAGAGTTATAATATTATTTTGCGTGCATATACATTCTTCATTAGTTTTATTATTATGATAAAAAAAATGATTGACATTTTTAATAAGCTTTGGTACATCATTAAAATATTCCAAGTTAATTATGTCAATATCAACATATTGCTTAAGTAGCTCCTTTTTTGATGTCCTTTAACATACACTACCGACAAAGGAATAAGTCGAACACAGTTATGATGCCCTGCAATACAAAAAAGGTGCCAATAAACATGCCACACTCAACAAATCTATTAGAAAACGCTACAACTTCCCAGCAGGTGTAAATTAAATGCTAATAATGTAAAAATACCTAAAAAATATTTCCTAAAACAAGGTTATTTTAGTTAAATATAAAACTTTGTCTGCCCATGTGTATACAGAAGTCCAATTTGTTTACACAATCAGTAGGTATAAGTAATATATATTACGCAATACGCTTTAAGCTAGCATATATATACAGAGTAGTATTAGAAAAGGGTTATAATAGAAACATAGTAGATAGAATAAAATTCAAACTAGAGAAGAAAAGATTAATTAGTAATAGGACTACCCTAAATTCAATAAAACATAAAAAATATTGTAAATTCACTTTCAATAAAATGTTTGCCCTTAAATACTGATAAATAGTGGGCTATCTGTTGTAAATGGAAATTAATAATAATTTTTGTCTTAAATAGTAGGCTTATTAGCTATAGGCGTATATTTATACGATTATATAAAGTGGGAAAATAGGATGTGCACATATACACATTTTTTAATTAATAATAATAATGTAGTGTAATACGAATTACCTAATCATATTTTTTCTATATTATACATTTATTTTAGCAATATTTATCACCAACGCATACACCCCTAAAATGGATTTGATTTTTTCAATTTCGGATATAAACATCATAATTCTAATGCTCAACAAGTCTTTCTTATGTCTAAGAGCCCTCAGCATGCTTTCGGAAATTGCCGCAAATGCCAACAAATTGACGAACAGCATCATAGCTTTTTATTTATACGTACATATATTGTGAATTATTATGATCTAATTGTTCATTGAGTAATATGTCTGAATTTCTAAGTTTGTTTATTTCAAGAGACTCTAGTAAGTTTAATCGGAAGCCTTTTGTTTCTAAATGTAAAATTTTAAAATTACTATTAAATTTGTGAGATATTATTTTGATTAAAAATTAAAGCAAAACAATTAGATACAAATTTTAAAAACAACGTGAACTATGTACTATACAAAAGCAATTAAAACCCGTTATTTAATATTTAATCGTCGTTTACCATCACAGAAAAATAGTGTATTATATAAAGAAAAAAGTATTAGATTTTAGCTCGAGGCAATAAATTACCTCGAGCTAAAATCTAATTTTTTCCCTGTATAATACGCTATTTTTCTGTGATGGTAAACGATGATTTAATATTAAATACCGGGTTTTAATTGCTTTTGTATAGTATATAGTTCACTTTGTTTTTAAAATTTGTATCTAATTGTTTTGCTTTAATTTTAATCAAAATAATATCTCACAAATTTAATAGTAATTTTAAAATTTTACATTTAGAAACAAAAGGCTTCCGATTAAACTTACTAGAGTCTCTTGAAATAAACAAACTTAGAAATTCAGACATATTACTCAATGAACAATTAGATCATAATAATTCACAATATATGTACGTATAAATAAAAAGCTATGATGCTGTTCATCAATTTGTTGGCATTTGCGGCAATTTCCGAAAGCATGCTGAGGGCTCTTAGACATAAGAAAGACTTGTTGAGCATTAGAATTATGATGTTTATATCCGAAATTGAAAAAATCAAATCCAATTTAGGGGTGTATGCGTTGGTGATAAATATTGCTAAAATAAATGTATAATATAGAAAAAATATGATTAGGTAATTCGTATTACACTACATTATTATTATTAATTAAAAAATGTGTATATGTGCACATCCTATTTTCCCACTTTATATAATCGTATAAATATACGCCTATAGCTAATAAGCCTACTATTTAAGACAAAAATTATTATTAATTTCCATTTACAACAGATAGCCCACTATTTATCAGTATTTAAGGGCAAACATTTTATTTAAAGTGAATTTACAATATTTTTTATGTTTTATTGAATTTAGGGTAGTCCTATTACTAATTAATCTTTTCTTCTCTAGTTTGAATTTTATTCTATCTACTATGTTTCTATTATAACCCTTTTCTAACACTACTCTGTATATATATGCTAGCTTAAAGCGTATCGCGTAATATATATTACTTATACCTACTGATTGTGTAAACAAATTGGACTTCTGTATACACATGGGCAGACAAAGTTTTATATTTAACTAAAATAACCTTGTTTTAGGAAATATTTTTTAGGTATTTTTACATTATTAGCAGTTAATTTACACCTGCTGGGAAGTTGTAGCGTTTTCTAATAGATTTGTTGATTGTGGCATGTTTATTGGCACCTTTTTTGTATTGCAGGGCATCATAACTGTGTTCGACTTATTCCTTTGTCGGTAGTGTATGTTAAAGGACATCAAAAAAAGGAGCTACTTAAGCAATATGTTGATATTGACATAATTAACTTGGAATATTTTAATGATGTACCAAAGCTTATTAAAAATGTCAATCATTGTTTTTATCATAATAATAAAACTAATGAAGAATGTATATGCACGCAAAATAATATTATAACTCTATGCAATTATCTAAAAAATAAAGAATTATTTTAACCTTATTATTTTTATTTCAATCCACCTATACATATTAATAATAATATTATAGCAAAATAGTATACGTATGAACATGTCTATACATGTATAGAAGGACCGCCGAGACGGCACCAATCCGAGGTAGGTATGTAAGCGAGAGATTTTTTATACATTTACATTAATTAACCATCGCCTGCCCTAAAAAAGGATCACCCAGACGACCTCCATTCGATGCAGGTATGCGACCGAAAAAAATTAAGTGCATTCCTTAAAACACAGCCCGACCATGGGACCGGAATGTGGCCGCAGCTAATTGCCCCCGTTCACACGCATATACGTATGCGTGTCGGAAAAAAGGAGTCATCGCAGCTGTACATAGACCACACACAGTCACCCATGGGAACGGAATGTGCCCGCCGATAATTGCCTCTGGCCGCATACGTATATATGTATATATATGTATGCGCGGGAAAAAAAGGTCTTTCTCTTTATGCATCACTCCATTTGCGTGGGAATCTGACGCAGATGTGTATCTATATATACGTAGATCGGTATCTTTAATTTCATTATAATCAGTATCTTCGAACAGTCAACATCGTTTTTAGTGCTTGTTTGTGTTTTACTACAAGGTATTTAGAAAGCCTAATTTATATAATATTAACTTGCAATATTTTTCATTAGTTTTAAAATTTTATAAGACTTTTTAAAAATTGTTTTTCCAATTATAAGGTTATTTTTAAAATAATTTAATGGTGTATATTTTATTGAATATTATTTTTATATACAATTAATCCAGGGGTGCTTCAAAGTATTTTTTGCATTTAGTGCTTTCTTTAAATTGTTTTTTAATGTTTAAGTGTGTAAATTTATATTATTAAATTGATTATTTTATAAGGTTTTAAAGGGTTTTATCAATAAATTTTCAATAATACAAGTATTTTTTAGTTAAATATACGCTGATCATAGTTTTTCTACTACTCTAAAATTTTATAGGACTTTTAAAAAATTGTTTTTTCTCAATTATAAGGTTATTTTTAATAATTTAATGGTGTAAATTTTATTGAATATTATTTTTATATACAATTAATCCAGGGGTGCTTCAAAGTATTTTTTGCATTTAGTGCTTTCTTTAAATTGTTTTTTAATGTTTAAGTGTGTAAATTTATATAATTAAGTTGATTATTTTATAAGGTTTTAAAGGGTTTTATCAATAAATTCTGAATAATACAAGTATTTTTAGTTAAATATACGGGTATCAGTCAAAGTTTATGTATTAAAATATTATTTTTATATATGTAGGTCTATAATTAGTATTTTATATCAATTCATATACGAGGAGCTTTTCAAATAAATTAGCAATTTAGATATATTAAAAATTAGGCTTCAATACCTTTTTATTCTTTTAAATCTATTTTATTAATTATTTTTAATTCGCTTTTTTTCATAGAATGAATTGCATCATTTGCGGAAAATCCTTCACCCGGCGCGACAACATGAAGCGACATGTGAATACCCTCCACCGCAATTTTGTTTGCGGTATTTGTGGAGAGGGTGTGGATACATGTGAGCATGTTGCGGGACCACCTAAGAAGGTGGCCAAAGTAGATGTTACACCATCCACAAGTTCTAATAGACCTGTGGATGCTGCGCCATCTACCAGTCGAGATGCTCCTCAGAGAAGCTGTTGTGGGTTGATGTTCCCTAATAATTCTCTATATAGGGGGCATCTTCGCACACAGCAGCATTTGAATAACAATACATTTATGCTGCCGGATGGAGTGTTCAAAATTAATTCATCATTTAAAAGCCGGGTCGCGAGTTATAAAATTTTAGGTGATGAAAGTGCTGACATCACAAATTTTTTATCGAAATTGAGAACTAAAGTGTGCAGCCTGATTAACAATGTTCTGGCCAAGGTTGTATCGGGTATTAAGGTGCAGTTAGAGCTATTTGCTCATTATGCTAAAACCGTAGCTGATGAGGAAATAGTCGACTTAAAGTCCTTCAATACTCGGTACGTCATTGTCACCGAGTCTTCAGACTTAGAGGATGTTTTTGATCAGGCTGCTGCCATCATAAAATCGAAAGCTGAAGAGATTTCGGATAGGGGGAGCAATTGGACACTTAAGATGGTCTCGCATTTAGAGGTTAACATCAACAGCTACCAACCTCTTGGGGGATCATCTTATTTGGAACTACCACCCTCTATTCGAAACAAGAAAGCATGCATCAATATTCAGAACTCGGATGATGCATGCTTGTGTTGGTCGCTTGTAGCAGCACTCCACCCGGCAAACAAAGGTGTAGAGAGAGTTAGTAGTTATCCTCATTACTCCAGCGTCCTAAATTTAGAGGGTATTCAATTCCCGGTTAAAATTAAAGATATTTCAAAAATTGAGAATATGAACAATTTAAGTATTAACGTTTACGGTTTGGCTATTAATGATGAAACAAAAAATCATGAGGTGGTGGGGCCAATTCATTTCACTAAAAACAGAAAAGATATCCACATCAATTTACTCCTAATTGATGATGGAAACAGATCACATTATGTTTTAATTAAAAATCTGTCCAGGCTAGTCTCATCTCAAATCAATAACCACAATGGTGAGACTTACATCTGCGATGGGTGTTTAATTAATTTCAGAACATCAGAAAAATTAAGCGCCCATCAACAACACGATTGCAACCATGTGTATACGGTACTACCCTCAACCGACGCGCGTAAAACAAAATTTGGCGATATGCTGCCCGAAAATATTTTACGTTTCGATAGTCATCATAAGAAGATGTCCGTTCCGTTCGTCGTTTATGCGGATTTTGAAAGTATTCTCCAACCGATTCACACATGCAGCCGTGATCCAGCTAGTTCGTATACGAATAAAACATTCAAACACGTTCCATATAGTTTTGCATATCAGATTGTATGTTCGTTTGATGCAAAGTTGAATAAATTTGTCACGTATGCCGGTTTAGATTGCTCAACGGTGTTTGTCCAAAAATTGATAGAAGATGTTAAGCTAATCTATGAAAATTATTTAAAGACTATCGTGCCGATGAAAACTTTAAATAATAGCGAGCGAAAATTATATAATGAGGCCGTGATTTGCCACATTTGTGAGCTGTCTCTCAACGGAGATAGAGTGAGAGATCACTGCCACATTACGGGAGCGTTTCGAGGGGCCGCTCATTCTAATTGTAATCTAAACTTCAAAATTCCGAAATTTGTCCCTATCTATTTTCACAATTTGAGCGGGTATGATAGCCATCTATTTTTAAGAGATTTGGCACAACAAAATTTAGATATTGATGTAATTCCTATTAATAAAGAAAGATATATCAGTTTCAGCGCGAAAGTTTTGGTTGGTGACTACACAGATAAAAAATCGGGCGAGAAAAAAAATGTTTATATAAAACTACGGTTTTTAGATAGTTTTCGATTCATGGCGTCTTCTATCGATAAGCTTGCACAAAATTTGAGCCCGCAAGACTTTGTCAATGTTAGACGGGCGTTTCCACTAGATTCACATTTCCATTTAATTAGAAAGAAGGGTGTATTCCCCTATCAATACATAGATACCTTTGGGCGATTGAACGAATCGACCTTACCGGCAAAACGCGATTTTTTTAATTCATTAACGAATGTTGATATTTCGGATGTTGAATATCAACATGCGCGTTTTACTTTTGGCAGATATTTTTGAAAATTTCAGGAAGATTTGTCGGGATACATACAGTCTGGATCCGGCTCAATATTACACCAGCCCGGGCTTGTCTTGGGATGCTATGTTGAAGCACACCAAAATTGAGCTGGAGCTACTCATAGACATCGACATGCATCATTTTGTTAAGCAGAGTATCAGGGGTGGGTTGTGTCAAGTATCATTGCGGCACGCTACAGCAAATAATAAATATATGCCTAATTATGATGCGAGTGCTCCTAGCTCGTATTTAGCTTATTGGGACGCGAACAATTTGTACGGGTGGGCAATGTCGCAGTATCTACCATTCGGTGGGTTCAGTTGGGCTAGTCAGGATGAAATTGACAATCTAAATATATCTGGGGTCGCTGATGATTCGCCGATTGGCTATTTTTTGGAGGTAGATGTCACGTATCCTGTAACTTTGCACGATGAGCATAACGACCTACCTTTTCTGCCCGAAAACATGGTGCCTCCCACGTCTAAATTTCAGTATAAAAAGTTGATCGCGAATTTACAGAACAAAGAGAAATATGTCATACACTATCAAACGTTAAAGCAAGCATTACATTTCGGCCTTAAAATCACCAAAATTCACCGCGTTTTAAAATTCAACCAGTCAAACTGGCTTCAAACTTATATCGACCTAAACACCAGCCTACGTCAGCATGCTAGGAACGATTTTGAAAAGGACTTCTACAAGCTTATGAACAACTCCGTATATGGTAAAACCATGGAGAATGTTGATAAGCGAGTAGAAGTCAAATTGGTCACACGTTGGGAGAACCATGGCAAAAGTCGCGGGGCTGGTAGTTTAATCGCGAAACCGAATTTTAAAAGTGTTAGTATTTTTTCCGAAAACTTTGTGGCTGTCCAGATGGGGAAGCTGAAAGTCGTATATAATAAACCTATTTATATCGGCTTCTCCGTCTTGGAGCTATCAAAGCACCTGATGTATGACTTTTTCCACAATTTTTTGAGACGCGTGTATGCAGAAAAGGTCCGTCTGTGTTATATGGATACGGATAGTTTTATCTTAAAAGTAGAAACAGACGATATATACAGCGATATGAAAAAAAATATATCAAAATTCGATACATCGAACTTTTCGGCAAATAATGTCTACAACATAGCACCTCAAAACAAGGCTGTTTTAGGTTTATTTAAAGACGAAAATGCGGGTAATATAATGAGTGAATTTGTCGGATTGCGCGCAAAAATTTATGCCTTAGAGGTTGAGGGTAGGGAGATTAAAAAGGTTAAGGGTGTTAAAAAGAACGTTGTGCGGGATGAGATTAGTCTGGCAGATTACAAGCACTGTTTATTGAATAATGATATTTTATTAAGAGAGCAAAATCTTTTTCAAATCAAACTACATGAGATTTATACCGTCAAGCAAAATAAATTGAGCCTATCACCTCACGATGATAAACGCAGGGTTAATGAGGATGGCGTTCATACTCTCGCCTGGGGGCATTATAAAATCGACTCACCAGCTCCTTAGATGGTCGCTGCACATGCCTCGGGTGCAGCTGCTCTACCGCCTCAAATTGGGTAAGTACCCCCACCCTTTTTTTGTTTGCTTCTCACTGTAATTTTCTCCCACTAAATCAGTATTAGTTTGTTTGCATTCGAGTTCACACATATTCTTTAACCTCTAAGATTAAAATGGAAGCTAGTAAGAATACAAAATTATTATGTACATAAACTTATATCTATATATTTTTTAATTCTTTTCAGAAACTTATAATGAATTTATTGACGATTCACTTAAAATGGTTGATGATAATATCGTTAAGGAAAAACAACTGATTGGGCAGTCATCATACTTCCTCAACAAATGCGGTTCGAAATGGGTGAATATCGGCCTTAGTCCGGCTGCTGGATTCGTGCCCATCATCCAGATTCGATCGCCTGCAAGCTGTGTATTCTTCACATTGGACGAGTGGGAAGAATTTTGTAAGACAGAAGGTTGCAGTCCGAATCATCAAATTCGAACGTCAACATTTAGAGATACTAGTGTAATTGTATTAAGCAGTCGCAATCAGCAGCTGGTATTGTCCTCCGATACCTATAGCAATTTGTTTAATTTGCGACTGCTCATTAAGAGTAAATTAGAATTTTTAGTAAATAGTAATTTCATAACATTTTATAAAATGATCTTAACCGCCTGCATGGCATTAACTGGAGATTTATATACGAATGTATCAAAATTACTTGTTGATCATTGTAATTCATTTAACGCTTTCCTTATGATGGAAGTGCTACATATTAGTTATAATTCGCTTTACTATGACTTTGAGGTCATGACACTTGGAGATATTGTTAATTTAAAATAATATTGTTAATTTATGAATAATAATAAATAAATTGTTTTTCTTAAAAAATATATTGTTTGTTTTATTTTATTTTATAAGTAAGATATACATTTCAAGCATGCGGCTATCACAGAAGCAGACAGCCGTTGCGGTTTCCGCTGGAAACATGTTTAGACCTGTTTGAAGTACATTGAGAAGCGCGATAGCAAGCCTGGTAATTTATTCAGGAATTCTCTAGAAACAAAGACCATCTTGATGGTCCGCCATTTTGTCTGACGTCACCTTAGTTTGGCTAGTGACCGTGAGAGGATGCTGCATTAGTTAGGTTGGCAATCATGAGAGATGCCATTTCTTGGTTAGTGGCTGTGAGAGGGCGTCATGGTATTTGGGTTGGTAATGATGAAATCTGCCATTTCTTAGTTTGGTTAGTGGCCGTCAGAGGGCGCCACATCAGTTGGGTTGGTAATGATGAAATCTGCAATTTTTAGTTGGGTTGGTAATGATGAAATCTGCAATTTTTAGTTGGGTTGGCGACCGCGAGGGGGCGCCACATCAGTTGGGTTGGCAGAGGGCGCCACTAGGGCGAGGGGGTGAGGGGGAGCTGGGTGAGAGGGGGAGGAGGTGCCAGAACTCTCCTAAGTACACTACTCTAATCGGAGAGCTAGAACATGAACATATCAAAGGCAATTTAATAGGCGGTAAAATAGCCAACGGAGGTACAAAAGAAAATTTCATAGCTTCTCAGTCTGTATTCGAGATAACAAAAAAGAAAATGTGAGTATGACTTAAATTTCAAAATGAAAGAAAAAGAAGTTGACTTTATGTCAATATTAAGACATTATTGGGAAATTTATATACTAATTTCTTGGGTAACCCATCCGAACCCTGCTAGATACATAGCGCTAGTCAAATATTGGGAATGGCAAGCTAATCCTATTGCAGGAGTAAATTACAGAAAGAACCCAGCTTGCATATAATCTCTACCGGTAAAGAATTTAGAGGATTTAGGCAAAAGCACTCCGGACAGAGTCAGTTGGAGACTACGGGATAACTCGTACTGCCCCTGAGTAAAAGAGTGAGCTGCGTCGAAGATACTGGCCTGCTCGAAAGAAAACGGTGGTATGATGAGATTAAGTACGACGGTTGTCACTTTAATCGTGGCAACTATTTATTAACAACTGATACAAAATAGATATATGTTTGAAAGTTATACTGTACTCCAGTGATATTGCCAGCATTATAAATAAAATGTTTCAAGCAATATGGACGTCCTAGGCCTGTTGTGCTGATAGTTCGAATGAAGCAATCAACTGTCTGATGAACGTCTGGAACAGTTCTGTAGCGAATGTAACAAACTGGTACCTACATCTTAGGAATTAAGTCGAAGTCACAAAGACTTAATTCCGGGAAGTACGATGAATTAGCAATGCCAGCCCCATCAAATCAGTGACAGTTTGCCCTGTATGCGCCCGAGCATACATACATGTCAGATATCCGCGTTCCAGGTTGAAGGGTTTTACCCACTTTGGTATTTTGTAAGGCAATGCAAGCCTCTTAAAGACTTTGCTGACACTGTCGCGCTGTACGGCCTCTGGCATACACAATTTTTATTCAACTCAGTTGTTCCTCTTTCTAAAACATCGTGACAACACTACATAAGACCGCCCGGCCCATCAAGGCTATATTCTTTTTGTCAATGTGTCAGATGTAGGAAGGAAATAGGTATTTACGAACCAAGTGAGGGAAGACTATTTTCCTTCATGAGCGCACTTTGAAAGCAAGAGCGACCGAAGGGAAGCGAATGCTTTTAATTGCGCGAATGCGTGGAAGATGTCTTCATGGTTTGTAGTGTTCTCTTACACTGAGGAAAATAGACATGTAACTTATGTGTGCAGTACTGCCAATATTAAGGTTACACTACCCTAGTATCTGATGAGCGTTTTTAAGTTCGCGGAGTGGAGGGGTTGGATAGTAGTGACTCATTATTACTGTAAATGTAAAGTTTAGTAGTCTTTAAAGTATCGCCGGCCAAGCAACTTAATCGGGAAGAAAGTGTGACTTATGCAGAAAATCGAATGTCGCGCTGTTCATACCATAATGAAAGAGATAGACAGGCCTGGAGTAAAAAGGGAAAAAACTTTGTTGGTCAGTGTATTTATGGCTAAAGTATTTATTATATGCGTTAAAAATATTGTTATCGAAGAAAATGTATATATAAGGTTTGTACCAACAAGCGTTCGGATGGATCCGTGATTGTACAGAGCAAGCGCAGTACATAAACGCTGTTCCAACAACCCCAACTGACTAATCTAGGATCATTTGCAATCTGTTCCTACATAACATGATCTAGTTTGCGGATTGTGAAAGTATAGTCCGAGCGATTTGCTGATCTTTTGCAAACTCAAATTTATGGATACTTAGCGCATGCACACCAACGATAATTATACTACGACACAGACTACGATCTCTGTTTCTCTAACCTAAATATTTATATTAGTAAATATACTTTAAGCATATACTGCCTTATTTGAATGAACGATAAACATGAGTGATAGTGACATTAGTTTCAATACAGATGATTCTTCTGATTTTTCGTCAAGCGAAGACGATCTAGAAGAACTTGTTATACACAATTATGAAAGACCAAAGAATGAAAATTACTTTGAAAATATTATTCCTCAATATGGAGTTGAATTTAAGGAGCATTTTCGTACAACAAGAAATATAGCAAATGATTTGCAGAAGAATTTTTTAATAGCGGTTATTATAAACGACATTATGGACAGTTTGGAAAATGGTCTGCTTTCCAGCATATTTGTTTATTTCTGTGGTTTGCGGCCCACCAAACTGCAAGTTATAGAGATGTTGCGGATCGTTTTGATATTAAAATAAGTACATTATATCGAGTAATACGAAGATTCACATATTTTTAAAGTAACAGGTCAAGAAATATCATAAAATGGCCAGATATGGAAGAAAAACACCAGATTGAGCAACACTTCCGAAGAAACGGATTTCCATCAGTTATAGGAGCTATTGATGGTGTACATATAAAAATTGATAAGCATAAAATGATCCGGAGTCTTATATTAATAGGAAAGGTTATTATTCAATTCAGGTATGTAACTAACAAGTTACATTTATGTATTGCGTATAATAGACAAAATATGTAACAATGCAATTATATTACTAAATTGTGTTGTGTATGAATGCCTATATATTAATAATATAGACAAGCATAAGGACTATTTAAAATATAGAATAAAATGTGATAAATTGCATCTTTAATTTGAAATATTTTTTCAGATGCAAGCTGTGTGTGATCACAGAATAAAAATACGTGATGTTTTTATTCTGTGATACCCAGGCTCGGTCCGCGATAGCAGGGTTTATCGTAGATCTCCACTGGGAAGAAGTCTTCATGACAAATGTGGAGAAAATTTTATACGTGGTGACAGTGGATATCCATTGCAACCAGCATTATTAACTCCTTTTAGAGACCGGGGTCAACTAACAAGACAGCAGCGCAATTATAATGTGAAACTATAACAAAACCGGTATGTGATCGAACATTGTTTTGGACTACTAAAACAGAAGTTCAGACAATTATACCACATTAAATTAAGGAAAATTGATGATATCGTACATTTTATACGAGCTTGTTGTGTTTTACATAACATTTGTATTGATGAGGATGTGGGATATAATCAGGAAGAAGAAGGACTTTGTGAAGAAGGAAATATTAATGAACATCCTGAAGTATTCCTCAATAATGAAAATGAAGATGAAGATGATAGAGATGCAGTTGTGATCAGAAATAATGTTGTACAATTATTATGATGAAATAAACTTTAATTGGATTTGTTGTTTAAAATGGTTATTTAGGTACCCGACAACAATTTTAATGGATAATTAGTCATTTCTCTTCTATACTGGGGTGTCTCTAAAAGGTGCGGAAAAAACGCTACCACACATTTCTGAGGGCAAAATATGACGATCTAACCCAACTTACCTCAGTCCAAAAGTGGATGCTTTTGGAGATACAGAGTGTCAAAAGTTCAATTTGGTTTTAGTTTTTTATAAATAATTTCTGTAATAATTGGTATATTGTCACAATATTTGGGTAGGGGGGTTTCGTGGGGTAAAAAATTTAAATCTGCTCTCATTTTCATTGCAAAATGTAGAGGGCGCCACCTGCGGCATATTGTATCCATTTAAAACGTAATAACTTTTTTGAGACACACTGTATTTAACTTTTAAATAAAAATTCTTATTCTCCAATGTTTTTTTACCTAGAAAAGGTATACCTGGTAGGAGTTGATTGGAGCAGCCGTTTATGAGTAATCTGGATATAAAAAATTCATTCCGTATATGGACACATATGCTTCTGTAATTTGGGTGTTATTCTTGTGGCAATTCAATGCAATGGTGCATCCACTTTTGGACTGACGTAAGTTGGGTTAGATTGCCCTCAGAAATGTGTGGTAGCGTTTTTCCGCACCTTTTAGAGACACCCTGTATAGTGTTTCATAATTATAATAAATTTTAAATGTTAGGGCAATAAAATTGTGTTAACCTTTTTATTACTTTATAATTGGAGACATCAAAAGAACAAATTTCTTGGTAGTATTTAATACATTTTCTTTTAAGTAAATTATTTATAAACCAAATGTGGAAAAGCATTATTTTTGTATAAAAGATAAGAAAGGTGCTACATTACTTTTGTAAAAAAATATGTACAAATTAAAAAAAAACAATATATTTCATATAAATAAAAAAACAACATTCTCAAAAAATAAAGTACAAATTAAAAAACAATCATATTTCCTATAAATAAAAAAAAACATTCTCAAAAAACAATGTACGGGGTAGCACCAAAACAGGACATATATCTAACTAAAATATTTACATATATATACATAATATAACAAAAATATGTTTTCTTGTACCCAAATTAAGCAAAACAAACCTCTATTGATCAATGTAAGACTAAATTAAAAATAATTGCTGTAAAAATATATTATAGGTCATTTACTGTGCTGCATATTTTTTTTTGCCAATATATCATTACGTCTTTTTAACTCGTACAACTTCTCTCTTTGAATTTCTACCTTATCTTGAAAGAGCTTTAGTTTTTGATTTTGGTATTCCAACCTATCATTTCTGATTGTTTCTAAAATAGAATTTCTATTAAGTTGTTTTCTATGTATTTTTGGTTTTGTTCGACCATAATCTCCATTGGTTGATGACATATTTGTTGCTGTTACTGGTGGTGTAAATACATCAGCTGGCATTTCTTGTGATGTTACACAACTTTCTATTTCTCCGGTCGTTGTTGAGGGTGCTGAGAAACCTGTAGTTGCAATTTCTTGCATTTTAAATGGGGGATTTGCATCTGAAGCCAGTAATATTTGTGGATAAATACTTTTCTTTTTCCCATACACTTCATCCATTTCATTGGCAAATTCAAAGAATCGCCTACAACTTCCTGTTCTATTTTTGTTATCTACATACTTTTTGTAGCCTCTATCTAAAACCCTCCACCTATTTTCACAATGTTGTGGTGAAATATTTTTATTTACAGTTTTTTCAATTCTTCGGCAATCACTTCCCACAATTTTTTTAAAGATTTTAATTTAGTGGTACCCACATATTTTTAATATTTACTATATAAATCTATTAAAACTTTTGTGTCATTGGTATTCCACCTATATTCTATATTTTCTTTATTTTGTCCATTTAGTACTATTTCCATGTTTTGAAACACTAAATATTCTTCTAGATCTAAATAGAAAATATTGTGTTCATTAGATTTTCTTAGAAAATTATTACAAATATTACCGTTACTATTTACTTTCTCCATTTCTCTAAGTAAAGCTAATTTTAATTCCACTTTAGTAGGACTAACAAACTTTCATCCTTCCATGTAATCATACGATTTTGGATTTAACAGGCACTTGTCAAACACTGAACAAGTGCCATCTACCCACAAATATGTTAACTAAAAGGCTAAAATAGTGTTCCAACACACTTTAATTGCAGTTTGGTCGGATACTGGTTTCTGATAAAACATGCGCAGTTGCAACAGTCATAGATCGATCCAAGACTGATCAGTGATTTCTTTGTTGGAACAAACCTACAGTTATGTAAGTATTACCCATATATGTAATACTACTATATCGCGTGTAGAAAAGGAAAACTTCGCTCCAACATTGTGAAATAAAACATATAGTGCTATGCCGTTTTATTGGAGCATTGTCCAAACTGCGCATGCGTTACAAATAATTTTTCAAATTTAGGTCTGTTTGTTTATCACATAGATTAATTACTATAAATATTTAATTATTGTTTGTACATCATCAAACAAGTATAAATAGTTTAAAAATCGACAAACTTCTGTATAATTAATAATTGTGCCTTTTCAAAAGTGGAAAAACAATTTAATTTCCCTTAATGAATGAAGAAATATCGTTCTGGCATCATGTGCAAATCACAGACAAACAAACGATCATACTGAAGAAGTATATTTGTCAAAAGTTGTACGAATTGTGTTATGTTATCGTAAATATTGTAAATTAATTAAGTAAAACCTGCAATCAGTTCAATTGCATTGCAATTGTGTTTCCTTGAATATATTATGATGGGATATCGTGAACAGAAAGAAAAACACCTCTATAAGTCATGTACAAAAATTTGTAATATAATAACAACACCTAAATTATTCAACTCAACATACAAGAATAATAACGAATTAGATATTGTGATATTCTTGTATTCTAGAATTACTCTCATATATATCGGGGCAATGTACAGAAAGAACACAGTAAATTTTACATGAATTAGGTAATTATATTATTATGTTACATATTAAAATATTTGAATTGCTCATAATAAAAAGGCTTCTATTAAACCTTTAGAAGAGACACATACCAATCTTTTTGCCACAACCTTCTAATTTTCTTGATATATATCTAATAGAACATACATGTGTTCATAGAAAGTTGAAGAATTTTGACATGTCCACCACGGAATCCACAGATCCCATATGTTATGAGATAATGATATGCCGAGATTGGGTATTTTGAGAAGAGATTGGGCCGGTTATTGGAATTTATGCTAAGATGCATCACAGATTGTGAAAATAACTTGAAGGATGAACACATTATTTATAAGATAGTGAAGTGTTTTTTTCTAATTTGTACTTTGCTAAATATGTATCGTAATATCTGTCACAATATTGTAATCAAGCACATATAGAATGTATTTTATATTTAAATTTCCAATAAAATATGTTTTAGTTTAAAACAACTTGTAGATGGTACAGTATAAAGATAATATTCATTTAGGATTTTGCCAAAACAATGCGTGATGAGTTCTTCAGAACTTTTCCCAACATTGTGGAAGTAAATAGTGCAGTGTTATGAACGGCAAGATGGGCACGGCATCAAACAGTATTCCTGTTTTTATGATATTGTTACATTCTCTAAATCTTTTTTATCATTTTATAAATTTGTATGTATCTATTAATTTATACAAATATTTACATTTCATAATAACTTTTGTTTTGCTTTAATTCCAAGAAAGTATATACAAAATAGATTTTCGAACATAAATAAAATACAATTTAATTTTTTACTTCGTAAGTAGAAATTGAACTTTGCTCATTGATGTAATTATTGAATCAAATACAACATCAAAATACTTTTTTTACAAGCAATAATATAAATTATTTGCAACTCTCATTTCTACTCATCTCAGTTTATGAGACATAGATATAAAGAAAAATGTATTGATTACGAATATGCTATTACAGACACTAAAGAAATTCAAGTGTATCAGAGTTGGTAATTGTTTGTTTATATCATTTGCTACCATATGGCGTAAATAACACCATCACGTTTTTATTTTCATGAATGGCTTAATCACTCTAGATTTTAAAAAAAGTTAACAATAATAAAAATTATATTCAATCACAAAAATGTAATGGTGATTAATTCCACGACTTTTGCTAAAATATTCATGTTTCAGTGTATATCTCGACACAGAATTAAATACAGGAATTTAATTAGTTTTGTACATGGTTGATTATGCGACATTATATTGAATAATGTATGTAGACAAATATAAAATAGATGTTGTTTTATTCTTACATATAGCCAAAATATTAAATACAGTAATTTTAGTAATTTTATTTGCATTCTTAAGCTTAAAAATACAAGCAAAAGTATATGTTGAAATATAATACAATCTGACATATAAAACATACCTGAATATATTCGATTGTGTATATAAAACATTAATTTATGTGTTTTCTGTAAGTCAAAATGAAACAAACAGTATTTATATTCAATAATTGCACACGCATCAGTAAGCACACACTCATAATGTACACAAGATTTTCTGTTCAAAATCTTTTCAATAAGACGAAATGAAACGATCGGTATTTACATTTAATAATATAATTTCACATTTACCAATAAACATGTACAAATCAATGTATTAGTTATAAGTTCACAAGTTTTTCTGTTCAAAATCTTTTCTGTTAGTCGAAATGGAAGGACCGGTATTTACATTTAATAATATAATTTCACATATTCCAGTAAGCACGTAAAAATCAACGCAGAAGTTATAACTTCACAAGTTTTTCTTCTAATAATTCACTGGAATCAGCCTTCATATCGTTTATTTATTCTACCTCGTATTTTCTGCGTAATTCTACAAATTCACCGATGAAATAAACTTGCACAAAACTGAATTCAATAAAAAATAAACTTTGCGTATACTTACTTTCAGTAATATCATAGTTATTGATGTCAATTTAAATCAGAGGTTATAATTATGTTTTCTGTTTATCTGTCATTTCGTAAATTTCCAAATGGACATCTTGAGTCGACGCATGCGCAGAACAGGCAATACTCCAATTCTATCTCTCTTAGTTGGGACGAAAAATTACACATTATCAATATACAACAAACGCAATATAGTAGTATTATATATATGGTTCCAACACACTTTAATTGCAGTTTGGTCGGATACTGGTTTCTGATAAAACATGCGCAGTTGCAACAGTCATAGATCGATCCAAGACTGATCAGTGATTTCTTTGTTGGAACAAACCTATAGTAATGTAAGTATTACCACGGCGGCTTTCATAGCGCAACTAAATTAAACACGGAGTAATGTTTTTAGGTACGTTTTAATGACTCAACAACTTAAAGTGTATCAATAATATCAATATACAATTAAGTTGAATAAAATTATTATTCATTACAGAAATCTTGTGTAGTTCTGTTTTCCATTTACTTCTCCAGCATTTAATATCATTTCGTATGATAAGGTACATGATTTTAATTGTTATTATTATAAATTTAGAAAACGTAACATATTAATATTACTACAGT
Organism: Amphimallon solstitiale; assembly: GCA_963170755.1. Classification (NCBI taxonomy): domain Eukaryota; kingdom Metazoa; phylum Arthropoda; class Insecta; order Coleoptera; family Scarabaeidae; genus Amphimallon; species Amphimallon solstitiale. The sequence continues at coordinate 168,652,242 of OY720675.1, read as the reverse complement.
AAGTAATTTCATCATGTAAACATCAATATGATAAATTTGTGCTGTTCTAAAATTAATATAATTACCGTAGGACCATTGGGGTATGTCAAATTTACACGTTTTTATTATAGCATGATTTATTATAAAAAATACATAACTTACGAAATAACTTTAGTTTCAGAATATATAATAAACATACGTGGTGCACAGTTTAGAAACAAATATACATTTTATACACAGAGTAAATATAGGGCATACAGTCGGAAAAAAATTCTGAAAGTAAATTCCCCGGTATGAGAATGTGAAACAATAAGGCAGTGTCATATGTAGTGACGAATCTAATTTAACGTTTGTGTTGATGACGTTAGGAAGCGAACGCTAAGGAAAGGAAATGAAGCTTATCAACAGGGACTGTCTTAAAAGACGGTAGAATTTCCTGTCAGAACAATTGCGTACTCAGAAAGGGTGCAGAAATATTTGCTCTTTTAGGTATGTGTTAGTAAAAGTTGTCTATAAATAAATCAGAATATGGCGTTATTCTAAATACTTTTAAAATACCCTTTCATCCCATCTAAAAAGAAACGTAAGACTTAAAATTAGCGGTTGTGATTCGTTGAAATGGAATGTGCACTTACATCAACAAAATAATCGTATTTAGCGTGTTCTGTCAAAAATTTGTTTACTGTCAGTTTAATCGATTTGTGTATTTTATATAATTCTCAGAACTCGAAAGTGGTATATTCATTTTATGAGGGTAACTTATCACTTTCATTAAATTTCTTTCCGTAATTTTATAGTATGGTGGAAGGAAGCAGTCACAAAAAAATTCTAAAGAAAAACATGTAATATCTGGACAGAGTCAGGTGCCTTACAGTGCAAAAATTTAAATAATGGAGCTTGTGAAAGACTACACGTTCTTTCATACAGTTTCTTATGTAGTTGATGAAATAGTAAGAAGTGGTCTTTCAGTTTTGTGTAACCTAATTCACCTCGAATGTGTATGGACTCAAGTTAGGTCTCCTGTTTTCAATAATAAATAATTTAAATTAAATGTGGTGAAAAACTTAATGTTGAAAGTGAATAAAAATATTTGATTTTGATGTATCGAAAATAATATCTATCATGTCAGTACGGAAGTAAACAAAATGCTTGACATAAATAATATGGTTGGAAAAATTCTAGAAAATGCCGGGTTTTAATTTTTGCAAGATTTTTGATATATTATATTCATTGTAATTTTTTGCGAAAAAAAATACTGTTGCAGATTTACATAAGGTGTATATAATTGAAAATATGATGATTCTTTTTGCTCTTACTATAGTAATTTACCGGTTGTGTAAAATAGCATTAGCCATAGGAAATCAATATATACAGCTCACAGACTGAGACCTGGCCGATAAAATGCCCCTCCCACAAGATGCGCAGTGAATCCTTATAATATTAGGATAAGCACGAGCAGTCTGGAAAAATTGTCAAGCGCTACACATATATGTATCCCTTTTCAGTATATTACAATTTCTTATCTGTATTAACTCGTTCGCCCGGCTAATGTATGCGATGATGAACAAATGTTGTCATTTCTTTTTTCCGAATACTTTCTCTGTCATGCACTGACCTATAAATCTGCGCAACTTATAGGTCGAGGCTCCTCTCATCGGCCAAGACTAAGTCTGTGTACTGTACGTATAGGTATACGATGTATACGTCACCGGCATTGGGACGGCAGCAGGTACCGGGTTGGCATACATATAAATACGTATACAGGTTCGGTCTGTTTTTACCTTGCATGCCACCTGATGTCCATGTATTGAAACGAACGTTGTTGCCAGTATTTATACACATGTGGGCAGTGGGCACGTACTGTTCGACGTTCGACGACTGGCCGATACGATCATTACGATCATAAGATTCCAATATAATGCATGTGTGCATGATGCAGGGGTTGTTATCTTCATTTTTAGGTACTATTCCCATTCGTAATATTCTTCAAAAAGTATCTTAAGTTAATATTATAAAAATTCCTTCAGATTTATTATTTTTATGATTGAATTTAATATGATTTCGCTGAAGGTCTACTTGTCGCCTCGCGTATGTATATCTGTTAGGTAGGTACGGTTTGGCAACTCCTTTCGTGTTATGTACGGAAAGCCGCATGCAAGATAATCGTAGGCCAAACCTGTATATCATATATACGAATGCATGAGAGTCTTTATGGCTAATGCTATTTGACACAACCGGTATAGAATACATTAAAATAGCCATGTTTTCTAAAATGTTATATTTGGCTCTATTGTTAAGAGGTACATCCTGAAATAAGTAACATTTTTAGTTGACACAATAATCAACATGTCTCTTACAGTGATTATTACAAATACTCTGTATTTGTTCTATCTTATTACATATACAATTTTTGAGAATTACACAAACAACAATATTATACAGTGAGGACGCGCGGGTTGGAATAAATTCATTTAAAATTATTGGTTTTGTTTTATGGAAAAACGCCCGGACAGGTCGATTTTTATTTTGAGCTGCAGTTTTTCTGATGGTAAATTGATGTACAAAGGATGGTTCAAAAATAAGTTACGACCATCAATTTTTTTTTTCAAATGGAAACATGTTTTTTATTTAATTTATTAATTCTGCATCGAATTCGAAGTATGTTTCATGTGCCATGTCCTATGAAACTGATCTTCGGCTTGCCTATTGTCAGGAAGTTAGTGGTCAACAGTTTGAACATTTAATTTGACTTTTTTTTTAATAAATCGGTACTTTTCAGACAAGAGAGTGAAATAAATTTTGTAGGATACGGTCTCAGTTATTGATATGTTCAATTGTAAATTTCTCGATAGCTGTTAAGTCTGGGTATAGGACAACATACTTAGAATTCGATGCAGAATTAACAAATTAAATAAAAAAAATATGTTTCCATTTGAAAAAAAAAATTGATGGTCGTAACTTATTTTTGGACCACCCTCTGTACATCAATTTACCATCAGAAAAACCGCAGATGAAAATAAAAATCGACCTATCTGAGCGTTTTTCCATAAAACAAAACAAAAAATTTTAAATGAATTTATTCCAACCCGCGCGTCCTCACTGTATAATAAGTTTCATTAGCTGAAAAAAGAACGTATTATTAATACATCATTTTCACATTGAGTTTTCGGACTTCCTACATTCACACACGAATTGATTATAGATGAAACAATCTATAGCAATAAAATAAAAAATTATAAGATATTAATTGAATCGTTTCAGATGCTTGTGCATAAAAATCCATTGGTGTATATGGATTCGTATCTTCCTGTTTTAATAGACTTTTCAAAGATTGATCAGATGTTTGACTTGACTTTGACGGAAAAACATATTGCCGTGATCTTTATATTTGAAAAGAATTATAAAATTTATTAAATAGTTAAGTTATAGAAATGGGTTGTCTAAATATATGTATAAAAATTAAGTTTAAATATTAAGAATTTAGGAATAAAAACAAACAAAAAAAAATAAATATATGCATTCTATATTTTTATAGAAAAGACAAGCACAAGGAATGGTTTGAATATAGAAGAACAGAGCCAAATTTCTCACAAGGCGTTAGAGTGGCACTTAACATTTTAAGAAATGGACCACTGTTCAAAAATAAAAATGTACTAAAAGTAAATAATAGAGAGAGGGTTATGTTAAAAGACGGAACAATAAAAAGAGTGAATCATTTGAATGCCATTAAGTTGTATGAGCAAGGTGAAACATGACATGCCCGGGATGAAAACACTAATTTAAATGGATAATATTAGATTTCAGACTTGTAAAATAATCTCAATTCGTGAGAGAGTTTTATGATAATTTTTAAAAGTGTAGTAAATACCTTATTCTTATAACTAAAAAACATTAAAAGCATATATACGGAAAAGTACTCTTTATTCGAGACGACACGTTGATGAGTTTTATGTTCTAATAAATGCAGAAGTCAATATACATTTTAGAAGTTTTGTATGTATAAACACAAGGGCTTCAGAGATAGCAGAGCAAATCATGTGTGGTTTTAAAAAACCTGCAAACAAGAAATAACATTAATATTGTTTTTCTATTCCGGTGCTATAAAGTTCACTTTACGACACCCGTTTTGGTTGCATAAAGTATTACTTTATCGCACGCTAATTTTATTTTTTTGAAGTTGGTAACAAATGAAAATGGAACCAAATCGTATTTAAATGTCAAAATATAAGCCTTTAAAGTAACAAAAATGTGCAATAAAATTGTACAAAAAATAAAAAGCACACATGCTAACATTTCACTTACTAATTAGCAATATAAATTGTTAAGCAGAGTTGGATGATAAGTTTTCGGATGCTACTATTGACATTTACTTACTATGTTGAATAGTACAACTGTTATAAAAGTTTGTTTTGATAAATATGTAGAGAGTTTGTGGACGAAAGATTTTGTAAATTGTCTTCTGCTATTTTGCGAATCTCTGGGGGCGTACAGTTATTTATTTCGTCCTTTTTGTTGATAATTTGAAATAATTTATTGTATAAATCAGTCTGAATTTTAAACACAATTACATATAGCACCACCTATATTCAAATATTTAAAACGTTCTACTTAAAAATCAGAGTAATCAACTTCAAAAAAGCAAAATTTCTAAAATATTCGAACAAAACATGTCTCTTATTTTAAGCTTTTTTGAACTTTTAATAACCGAAATAGAAAAAATAGTATAAAATACACGTTTCATAAGACATTTTGCGCACTTGTTCTTTAGAACACTCGCCTAGCGGCTCGTTTTCTAAACTTGAACGCGTGCGCAAAAATCGTGTCTTATGAAACTTGTATTTTAATATACTATTGTAGTTGTCTGCAAATCGACATACTAGAAGCAGAGAAAAACTGGATAGAGCTTGAAAGTAGTGCGCTGGATGCGAGTACTCTTTGTAATACAGTTTTCATGAAGAAATTTCCAGTTGTACATAACGTGTTCCCGAATGTATCCAACAAAGGTATCTACAAAAAGAAGATAAGAATAGCTTTAATCAATGGGAAAAAGAAATATATATCTAACAAAGAGAGAGGCAATACATTCGTATACAAGCATAATGAGGGATGGCATTAAGAAAAAAGAAGAACATACCCACAGAAAACGAAGAATAGCAGTGCGTGAACTTCAATAGACAATTTTTGAGTAACGCCATTTGTATACAGATTGTCGTATTTAAAAGTTAATATGCATCTTCAAATACACACACATAAACATGTATGTACATACCTATGTATGTATACAATAGTTCAAGAGTGTGGCTCTCGGTTTACCCATACCACCATAAGACCGGTGGTGTGGGGAGACCGAGAGCGCGAACACCATGCGCGCATTGCATTCGTTCCGTATCTTGAGAGCGTGAACTTACATTTTGTCTGAGCAAACTCGCAAATATTAAAATAAAATGCCCTTAACTGTCGAGGAAAAAATACAGATTGTGTTATGATATGCGAAGGATAATTCGTACAAAGTCGTGCAAAATTTATTTGTATAGTTCATTATAATATTTTGTTTCATTTTAAATGTGAGAATTTTATTTTAGTTACAATTTTTATAGAGTTTTGTTTCAGTTCAATGTTAATACATTATACATCATACATCATACATGAACTCATCTCCCCTATTATCGTACCCCTCCATTTCATGTTTGCATGCACATGTGCACGTGTCTGTGTTTCCCTATATCTACTTTTATTTCAGTCATACGGTATACATTAACTGTCAAATGCGGGATATGTGTTTATGTGATTGAGAAAACTTAAAGGAAGTAAAAAAAGGAACCAGACGATACCAACATAAATGTTAGTTGAAGAGACGTGGAGCTGTGAATAAGTAGCTATCTTTTGTTTTAAATTATATAAGGCCGCGAAAATGAATGGGGAGGGAGATGAATCCTGTCCTTTGAACTTATTAGACGTACAAATTTTTGAGATCTTTTGCGATAGTAAAAAGAATGACCGTAGGGGTTTTATACACTACTACAAATTCATTATTAATTTTCAATGTATTAAGTTTTTGTTTTTGAATTCAAGTTAAATTTTAGTTTTATTATTGTTAGTTAATTTTTGCATTTAATAATTTCATTTTTATGTTCTATTATAAGATTTTTCAAAATGGAGGACATAAATAAAATGGAATTTGACAAATTGTATGATGAACTTAAGCAAGTTTTTGAAATGAATATTCAATTTTAAATAATTGATGGTGTAAGACGTACTCTAAAGGTACTATGTGAGAATATTTGCTTTTAGCAAGGCGTTGAGCATCATTAATTTAAATAAATATTGTCTTGTTAAATTGGATTAATTCTTTTTGTAATAGTGGGAAGATAGTACTATGTGCAAATATTTGCTTTCAGTGAATCATTAGGCATCATTAACGATTATTTTAATCAGTCCTAATCAAAATTGTCAAATAAATGAATACGAATAGACAGGGATGTTCTTGATGGACAAGCGCCAAGCCGTTAAATGTACTATGTGAGAATATTTGCATTTAGCGATTGATATGGGTCATTTTCAAGACATTCTCGTTGCGAAGTTTTAGATCATCAAAGGCACTATGTGCGAATGTATGTCTTTCTTTAAATAAAAATTAGCTTCGTATGGGAAAGATTATTTTATATTAAAAATAAAAATAGCAAGATAATATTTTTCTCATATCAGTATAAAAAAATTATATGTTTCTTTTATGTTCTTTTATTGTAAAAGAAAAATACTTGATATAGCCACATGATAACAATGTTTTGTTACTTTTTTTCTAAAAGAGAATTATAAATATTTTTATGAAATTTAAACTTTATTTTTATTATTGACCTTATCCAAATATAAACTAAATAAGAGACACACCAGAGTAAAAGAAGAAAGATCACTGCTAGAACTAATAAATGAAATGCTGTTATGGAATAGTCTTATAGGTAAAGATATAATAATTTTTAATGCATTCTCAGCATCATTAAAATATTTATGCAATTTTTGTAACGTTAAGGTTACAGCAATATGTTATATTTGTTTCAAAATGCAATATTTGCAGTGTGTAAATTGTGCTCAGGTTATAGCACCGCTACTCTATTATTAGAAAGTTTTAACTCAACAACTTGTGGATCTCATTATCAGTCATAGCAATGATACTCATTGATTTTTGCGATTTCGCATACATACATGACAATACATGCTAAATCAGTCCACCCTCTTAATCACAAATTAGAAGGCCTTCATTCGATTAGTAGTAGAATTATTAACATTCCCATGTATACTGAAAAATTTAATATTAAATTAAATCATATTTATAATATAGCTCATAATAATGATTATAAAAATATAATCTAAACAATATTGTAGCAAAATAATTCAAAAAGGCTCTGAAAACATATTTCAGTCTCACTTTTATAGATAAATATTCAATTAAGTAAAAAAGGATGCTTTTCAGCAAATAAGTAATGACATTTAAATATATAATATAAATTAATAATTGGTGGGTAACACATAATGAAAAACTTAATCTATTAGAAAGACTAGGCATATTGTTAAATGATCAGATAGAATTGTTTATGCTGCTATAAGTTTGTCACATAGATAGTTTTAGTTGATATTTCCACTGAATATATGATATCCTTCTACATGAGGAAGCCACTATGTGGCAAAATAATTTAGTTTTACAGTATATCTTCCTGTTGTAGTATGATTTATTAACATCAATCTTAAGCAAGGTCAAATGAACTATCTATGTGAAAGAAAAATCGATTCAGAACAAACAATGTATATACAAATATGATATTCAATAATCCACTAACTGATATTTGATAAGAAGTATGAGAAAATCATTATCATTTTATTCAGGAATACACATACAAAATATCTTCTGTGGTTATGTTTTTTATAATTTATATTTAACTTAGAAAGTTCAAACGCACATAGTATTGGCAAGTCTTTCAAGATTCAGAAGGATTTTCCAGTAAGGCTGGGTTATTTCATTATCTTATTTATTAATAAATTCAGAAGCACTTCTACATTGTAAAATAACGTCAGAATATGTTCTTGATTCATCTGATTAAATTTCTTCAGTTAGATGATAAGTATGCAATAATTCACAATTTAAGTTTCATAATTACTGTTGTGATTTATCTTCCAAAACCATAATGTGGCGAGGCGTCATCTTGCTGGATCCAAATGGGAATATGGGAATGTGATCTATGTTTTTGTGTGGATAAGGCAAAGCATAAGCAGGTGTAATTTACTTCTGCAACAACTGCAAATACAGAACTGAATGCTAACCCAAACATTAACTTATTTTGTGATACTACCTATTCTATTCCAAAAGCCAAAGAAGTTTTTTCATTGACTAATATCTGCAGCTACACCTGCTTCATTCACCGATAAGGCAAAAAGTGTCTTCGTCAGAGAAAGGAATATTCTTTTTACAAAACGTTAAGTATTATGGGAAATATCCGCATATACGCATGTATATTTTTCTACCTCATATCTACAATTTTTGTGGCGTCCTCAACATTTAATCAAACAGGGAAAAATTAAATATTAGTTAGAAAGATATTACAAAGTTTTTAGAATTAAAATCCTGTTCAGAATATGCACTACAAATGCCTAAGAAAATTTACTCGTCATTATGGTTCATTTTAGTTGCACACATTAAAATTGGAATTACTTTGTTCTTATCAAATATATATAATAGATAGATAGTTGATCACCAATTTGATGTTTTACACTGGTCGATTGAATAATATTAATCCATGCAAGTTATTAAACTTCATTTGATTCTAGTTTTTTCAAGTTGGCACTTTAAACTATGAATTAAATTTACATTCATCACGAAAATCATAATTACTATTCTCTCATTATCAAAGAGATTATTGGAAAATATATTATTCCTGCTCGTCAGTCACAAGTTTAATTTTATGTATGACAATCACGACAGAATATTTTCATACGATTTAAATATTTTAGACCTACGTTATACATTTTTACAATTAACACTTCACACATTGTGTTTGCTTTTATCTGTCCGTTTCTATATTATAAATTTACAACTTTTAATTAAATTTTATTGGCTAATGCTTTAACACTATCACAGTGTAAACAAGGAAATGTCAAAATGCTTGTTAGGGAATTTCACTTGCAATGTAATGTAATTAATTATTAGCCAACATTGACAAATAGTGCCTACACATCAGTTTATTGAAAAATATATAAAATAACTTCCAAACTATTTCATGTAGACCAAAGCGATGTCATAATAATATTTTCTTTATGAAGCTGGCATATATTAGACGGCTTTACGACAAAACGACATAAAGACAAAGATGCGAATTTGAAATATTGGTATCAATTGAAAGGGAATTTTAAACTGCATGCCTGATATAAAGGTATAAGCGGAAAAAAAACAGTAAAAAGTTATTTAGCTTTTATTTTTGCATAAACGCTATCTGAACAGGCACGCACATGTTGGTAAGGCATAACCGAAAGAACCATATGAATTCTCATAAGAGTAACACGGTACAAAAATACAGTCTACGTTCCTTAATGTAAATAAAAAAAAATAGTATAATTTTTACATTTCCACCTTTCTAGAAGGGTAATTTTTTAAATATCACATTTGTTTACAATATTACTTTTGTTTTCGTCTACAAAATCTTAATTAAATGTCTGGCCTTCATGCTAATTTCATTATATAAATACTAGATTGGTATAGGCGGCATTTTCCTATGCAAACACAATGACATGCTTATTCAAAAGAAAAATAATATTTAGAAGCAAACTTACATTTTTTTAAGCAGAAATTATATTTTAGTTTAGTTAGTAGGTAGGTATCTGTCATATAATCGTGATTTTAGTTTTGACGCTTATACCGTTATGATCTTTAGAGTGATAAATTCCAGAACACCAACAAAATATTTACTATTCTACACAACCTGCCAAAAAACAAAAACTGTACCTTAGAAATGATGCTACCAAATGTTAAGACTAAACAAATTTCGCAGTAGATATTAAAGCAACAAATAATTGTGAGGAAATGACTGTACCAAATAATAAGACTGAAACGCAAGTAACTTCAATCTTCCAGTAGACCTTGAAATGCTAACTAATTCTGAATCCGTTATGAAAACCTAGATTTTAAATGACACAAACGCCAACATCAATAAAGGTTAAGTGATAATCAAATTGACATAAGGGGTCATAAACGCCAGAACTATATGAAATTGTCTAGGGGGCGATGGCACACCTATCGAAAAGGTATAACCGACAAATAAAAACTGTGAATGAAAATATTTTCATTGATCTTCAAAATTAAAAAAAGATGTTATTAAGAATACTTCATAAGAGATAGAAAATAATTTAAAAAATATACTTACAACAAGAAATTTGGTTTATTAAAATACAAAATATGTCGAAGAAACTAATCGGTCTTCCTTTAAAATTTAGCAAATGGCGTTTATGTTATTTTGGCTGAAATTCGTCGAATAAGAAATATACACGATACATAATTCTAAAAACAGTAATATTTTTATTTGAAAATTTAATAACCAACTTCAGCATAAAAATTTGAAAAATGTTATAATACATTATAATTATCTTGGATTTTCTCGAAGGAATATTTATTGAAATATATTAAAAAGAAACGATTTAAGAATGGGCGGATCCGAAATTTTTATTCTTTAAACTACACATGATGTAACACTCCAAGCAATTTTTCTTTTTAACACTACGAAATGAATTAAGCACTCTGTTTGATTTAGCACATCAGTTCAAGCTGGCAGCTTAACGTGAAGGAATGAACGATATGAGAAGAGTAAGTGACAGCGAACTTTCTCAGTCAATTAATTGCGTCGGCGATAATGTCAACATCTATTACGCTACAGCAGAAATCAGGACAAAGTAATAAATTGCATTTAGGGGTAACATTTCTTTTAGATCCAATCAAAATTAATAACGCAAGGGGACTAATCATGGTTGTTTAAATCTCTTATCCTCTTTTTTATAAACAAGTTCGTAAAACGTTATATAGAAAAACCACGTTCGCAGGCAATTTATTAAATTCTCATGTCATATCCTACGATAAGGGATATACAAAATCAAAAAAGCAGAGGAGCAAATTTAAGCTAACTATTTCAAAAATTAAACTAAATTTGATCATAATGTATTCCTAATGCATAATGGTCAGATAAAATTATCGAAATTTATGAAGAATATATTTAAAGAACTAATATGAAAATTTCCAAATTAATGGAAGAAAAATCTAAAAAATGAACTAATAATAAAAATACTCATTCCTATATTCCCTAATCTGTATTCTGCAATCTGTAAAATTGCCTTAATAATGTGAAATAGTCCATACAGTACAAAACTGTTTTACCAAAGACTTATAAAGTCATAAGATGAACCTTCGGAATACTTATGTACCAGGTCTTATTATCATTATTTTATACTGTTTAGGGTCCTATGTGCTACAATATTAACATTGTTTAAAACTTAATTGTCAGTTAAAACGTCGGTTTGCTGTGCTCGAAATAATAGCAAAATGACATTTCAACTTACATTTAAAGTTTAGCCTACCGACCTCTTACATTTGTAAACGATTGACTTAAATGCTTCTAACCGACTTGGGTTGGGACTCAATAACTTAAAACAATAGATGAGTCAGTAGTTTTGTTATACCATGGCCAGAAAGATCTCGCTATCGCTGTGGGATATCAAAACCGTATCATAATGAGAATTTGCTGATTCTGCTAACCTAAAAATTCCGTCCTCTACCTGGCGCCATCTCTCCAAAGCATTATAAACTATTTGGCAATCGCGGAACACCCAGTCCAGTTATCACTTAATTTAATACTGCTACTGACATTTGACAGATTTGACATAAACTATTTTACGAATTGTTTTTTACTTAATTCTATTTTATTTAATGTGTGCTACATATTTACTATAATATTATATTCTGGAAGCTACGACGTGTCAAATAGAAGCTATATGTAGCTTTTCCACCGAAAAACAGACATGTTGTGGTGATTTAGTTCTTACCGAAATGGACCGTGCTAAAACGCAAGTAATACATGGCACTTCAGAAAAAGACAATTGATAATCCGAAATGTAGTATAAGAAAAATTCTTGGTAAATAGTTTGAATAGCTTAAAGGAGGTGCCAATAATGCTACTGATGCCAGAGCAATGGTATATGCTATGAGGTAAATGTTGCGGTGTGAAATAGCACAAGCTTCAAAATCTTCCAATACAGTTGAAATCGTCGATTACCGTATATATTGTATAACATTTTCAAAACCATCAACAAAAATCCAAACAAATACTTTACAATATAATTGATCTCTAATTCATTTTACCTTTTGAACTATTAGAAAAAATTGGAAATGTAAGTAAAACTATTATTCCAGAAACTACCCAATATATTTTTTTTATATTTATTTCGTTCTATTTCATTATTTTGAAATTATGAGTAATAATTATTATTAGTCTAAAATGTAATGTTATAGTTTATTTCAATAAAAATTGAGAATTCATTCTTTTTGCGTTTATTATTGTACTACTAGATGGTGTCACATCAGGGATGATATTTTAAGGTTAGCAGAATCAGTTTTAACAATGATATCCAGTTGGCTATGGATATATTTTTATAGATAAAAAGCATGTTGTCATTTATGTACTAGGAAGCCAGTGGTGAATTAATGCGTCAGAAATTTGGGATTTTTACGTTTTTGTATAATTCACACTTAATTAAAGACAAGTACTGTAAAGTGATTAGTAAATGTATCTAATTAGCAAAAATTATTAATACCGTAGATACTTGATACTTGACGCATGTGTGGAAAACTTGTGCGCCTCTTTTGTTTGAAGGTAAAAGTCATGTAATTTAGCAGTAAATTTAAACTGCCATTAACTTCTGTATGATTTATAAAAATCAACAGACTCCGTATTATTTTCAAAAATTTTTTTTTTCATTGATAAAGGATATAATTGCAAGTCTTACAGCAATGAACAAAAAAATACGTCTATATGTAGTTGTCAATCTTACTCATGTAAAATTAAATTACATTATAAAAACTTTAATAGCGCTATTATCTAATACAAATCTATTTTCTGTATCCAAATCTTTCTTGATATTTGCGAATGGATGCAGCAGCACTGTTTTATAAATAGGACAACAAGAAACATAGAATTGAAGTACTCCACAGTTTTAGAGTATGATATAATCAAGAGTATCGAATGCCTTCCCAAATTCATATAAATAAGGTCCACTTGTTGCTGCTTATCCAGAAATTCATTAAAATATTCCAAACTCGGAGCAGTCGATCTTCTAGCCGGGGTATCCATCTTGATTTACCGATATATAAGGCTTTATTCATGCCTACAGTTGACAATTACTCGAAAACGACGTATTAGATGGACTAAATTTTTTGCAGTATTGTTTAAAATAAGAGGTCCTAATAGAAGTATATACAGCATGTGTCAATTTTCATTAGCCATAGGCGATCAATTCATGCAATACGTGACAACGTGGCACCCCTACTTTCCTCTCCAATGCCAGCACGACCGATACATGCTCGAAAATACAAGTTAGCAGTAACTATTGGACCACTGACTGTAATGCGTTCAGAAATAATATTTACGAGTTGCAAGGATTTGTTTTTGTTTTTCCTTTCAGTAAATGCAGAGAATTATTAAGCTGCGTTCACGCTGCATGACACAAACAAAAGCGTAATTCTAATAAAATTAAAAAATAACCCTAATAAGGTAAATAAAAAAGGATTCTGAAAATAATAATAAACTACTAGATCAGGAGATCGCGGAGGCCATTTGTTGTTTCCCGTTCCAGTAATAAGACGGCTTTTATTGCAGACTAGATCGCAACGTGTTCGCAGCTAAACATTGAATGTAAAATCTGGTGGGGAGAAGTGGGAAGATCGAAGAAAATCGTTGTGATGTCGATTGTTGCCGAGATTGATGACGGGTAGTAGGGGTACAACGTTATCACGTATTACTTGTATACGTATAAATCGCACGTAAACATTGAATCCCTATTCCTAATGATATTTGACACATGTGGTATATTTTTTTTTACAGTTACTAACTGCATGTGCAATAAACTGGATTAAAATTACATTACACGTTTTTGTATAAAAGTCATTTTTTTAAATGGGATACCCTGTATATCAGTTCATTTTTGAATTGTTTATTAAATTTCATGTCAAAAACATGTAAGACGTTAACACTTTAAAAGTGACTATTACTGAGCTACTGTCGTTTTTTGATATGCTTTTGCTAGTTTTTGCAAAAAAGTCAATTATTCCAAATGGAACATCCTGTATATTATTTCATTTTTGATTTTCTTATTAAATTTCACATCAAAAACATGTAAGACGTTAATACTTTAAAAGTGACTATTACTGAGCTACTCTTTTTGATATAATTTTGTAAGTATTATACTATATTAATTAAAACCACAAAACTGACAAAATTATATCAAAAAGAGACAATAGCTCAGTAATAGTCACTTTTAAAATATTAACGCCTTACATGTTTTTGTTGTGAAATTTAATAAGAAATTCAAAAATTAAATAATATACAGGGTGTTCCATTTCAAAAAATTGACGTTTTTGCAAAAACTAACAAAAGCATATCAAAAAACGACAGTAGCTCAGTAAAAGTCACATTTAAAGTATTATCGTCTTACATGTTTCTGACATGAAATTTAATAAACAATTCAAAAATGAACTGATATACAGGGTGTTCCATTTAAAAAAATTGACTTTTATACAAAAACGTGTCATGTAATTTTAATACAGTTTCCCGCACATGCAGTTAGTAACTGTAAAAAAATAAAACATGCTTCTATTAGGACCTCTTATTGTAAACAATACTGCAAAAAAATTTGTCCATCTAATACGTCGTTTTCCAGAAATATAATTTTATACAAACATTGAATTTTTCAGAAAAATGGGAATAAGTCAAAAACTTTACACTTTAGGCCTATACTATCTTATTACTTTGTGCCTGAAAATTATACGGGGAATACAAAAATGCAATAATATATAGGGGGTTCCACTTAAAAAACTATAACTTTTGTTAGCCACCAAGTTATGGAACACTCTGTATAATACAAAATATTTTCAAAATGTGCTCCTAATGAACAGCTATCAAAGGAAAAAACCGCTTCGAAATATCTTTACTCTTAAAGGCATAACCGGCCTTACCCGCTTAGATGACTCAGCCTGTATATAATCAAGTAATTTTGACATCAAAGGACTATACTGAATTAAAACAAAATGTGTAATAAGTACTATATATTACCGCAAAAGTCTTATTATCAATTATAAGGTGTTGTGAATGCACGCTCGAGTCCCATCAAAGACAGAACAGACGGATTATTTACGATTCGCTTATTAAGGAAAAGCCACAAAGGGTCAAGTTTGTTTTGCAGGGAGACATATCCAGGCCTAGAGGCAAATGTTTAATTCCCTGAAATATCTTTGACAGGGTTATTTGTATTTTAATAAAATACCCCATATTTGCATATATTAATCATATCCGATATATGCAAAATGTATATTCCAAACAGACTTTCGACTTAACCGGAAGTTATTTTTTTAATTTAAGACGAACAATAAAGTCTATCAAGTACTATATAGTCGCATACAGATTATTCAGAAGAATAATCCAATTTTAGACGCAAATTCAAGGGAATTAAGATATTTTCGCTAAAGAGATTGAAATCAAGTGTACATTGAATTTTTACTAACCTGTCGTGCTATGCTATCCAAACTATAAATATTGATAACGATTCATATTTTGTCAATGATCAAAAAGGATGCCCTCCGTTGATTCTAACTCAAATATGAGAGTTTAGGTGAATTGAACAAAAATCGGTGGGGGAAATACATAGTAGTGTTTACGCCTGTTTGTTGTGTGAGTTGTTCACGTTTACAATTTCTCCAATATCTTCTTGATCTTTGACTGTAATTATAAATATGTTACTAAGACCGTTATACTATCATGAAAGAAATAACAGCATTTATTCCTTATATTGATGATTTCTGCCCAAACCTTAAGAGGAGCGTTTACCTATCGAAAACTAAGGCGTCGCCGTTTCGCGTTTTTTGAATTTATTTTGTAATTTTACAATCTCAAATTTGGGTTAGTGATACAAAAGACATCAATTTATAATGTCAAGGTCAGTTTTTGTACTAATTTATTTTCTTAAAAAAGTTATGTGTCTTAGAAATAACGACAAAAATGCATGAATTTAATTAATGTCTACTATGGTCTATTTTTAAAGTAGCGAGACGAATTTCTGAACATACCCCTGTCCCAAATTACATGCACGAAAATCTTGAAAACAAACTTACGAGTATATCTGATAACTATTACTGTCGAGCTCTGAATAGAACTGGTAAAGTATATAATGAAATAACGGAGAAATAATAGAAACAACAACAAGGCTTAACCATAAACAATGTCAGTTGACAGAATGTGAGCAAGATTGATACGGTGTCATTTGGCCTTGCTTTCAACCAATGAGATTTCACTGTCAAAGTGATCTGTTTAGAAATTCGTCTCGCTATTTTAAAAATAGACTATAAGTAAGGCTGATAGACAAACAACCTCCACGCGCCAGCTGCACATTTGATGAACGATATATAAAAGAAAACTTTCTGTAATTATTTTTGAAGATAAAAAAACAATAAATAGTAAACTTTGTCCACACACATTTCACACGAGGTTTTCCAAGCTATTGCGTCGTCTATCCTCACATTACGGTATATCTACCGGTCCTAGCGAAGACGAAAATCTATCGGAATCGGTCGGCTATTCCAGACTTAAGTCAGAGTGACAGTTTGTAATTAAAAAGAAAAGTCATATATATCTATAATATTCGAGTGTTTAATAATTTAAGTTATGGGCAAGCGAAAATTGGCTTATTATAAAACATCAACAACATCAACAGTTCCGTAAGTACTCATTCTTTATACATTATGTTTCCCTTCTACAGTATTCCTTTATCTATAACAGAATCTGTGAATAAAACCGAAGCGCTGTGACTGAACCGAATATCGTCTACCTCCACTTACTCACACCCCCTTGCATCTACCCGTCCCGCGAGTAATATAAGTTGCATAAGGTTCTATTTGTTAGTAAACGCCCCTCTTAACTTCAATTTTTATGGTCGTATCATTAGTTCTGCAATTAATTTTCATATACTCTGCATGCATAAAGTATGCGCCATACGCCAAAAATAATTATTACTATAAAAAAAGCAAAAACACGGAAAGTAAAAGCGGTCTGAATGGCAATATTTAACTATAACTGTTAGTTGAAATGTAATATTGCTATGGATCAAGCAAAAGTAAATTTGTTCGAAATGACATTTCGCCATTTATTTATACAGAAAAGAGTCCATTTTATTAAATGTCAATATAAATATAAATATTTTTAAAACATTGTTATCGTCAATAGAATACTTGATATATTTCAATACTCTAAATAAAAAGTCCGAAATTACTACTCTAACGCTACCGGTAATTTAAAGTTTATAACTTTTACATTAGAAATGACAAGTATTTCTGTGTGTAAATTTGTCTTTGACATAAGTTTACATTCGTCTTGTCAACTGACTAAATAAAACTCCAAATACTGCTGATGCTAATATTGTGATTAAAATAATTATGATTGTGATTGTGATTAGGGATCTGGATACTTATCTAAAACTAATCGCAACTGCTTTAAGTGATTATAAAACTGTTTGGTTGATTCGTATATATCACCAAATATTCTCATATAACACAGACTAAACAACCCAGACCGGCAACTACTTGAAAAAAAATATCCAAGATCTTCTGTCCTTGTCACACATCAGTGAACTTAGTACGAAGATGGCGCTAGCAGCATATTGCCGCGGAATTTGAAATGAACTTGTTTTTAGAATACGCTTATTAAATACGTTATTTATCTAACAGAAACATACACAAAAGTTACTAAAACTATGGTAATAAATATTACTTACTGTAACAATTATAGCCATAGTTTGAGCATCTTATGTGTAATTTTGTGGTGTTACATATTAAATATGCGATACGAAATATAAATATTAATCTTGTACTTACATGTATTATTACATCGGTCTTACGGTGACCTATTAGACACAATAAACTACTAAGATTAAAAGAAATATAATAATCAAGTGAAAACTGTGAAGGAAAACATAGGGATATAATAATAATAGTTTTTTTCTACTCCCATACTTTAATTGTATTATTAGATATGCCGAACCTGTACTATAATGATGTTCATTACGATACAGATTTTCATTATGTTACAAGTTTATATCCAATAGGAATACAGATTTTTCATTACGATACAAGTTTATATCCAATAGGAATGCGACATTTCAATATTCAAACAATATTCAATATGGCGACTGCATATCTGACAGATATACAAATTAAATAGATGTGACAGTTCACTGCAATTTACAAGTAAGTACTTAAAATTTGTGCTTTTTTGAAAATATAAACGGTAAAAATGAGGGATAATGACAGTGAAATGTAATAATTGACTCCACCAGAAATTATGGAACAAGCCTTAGTAGCCACGAACAATTTATTACCAGCCAAATTCACAAAAACGTACGGAAAATTTTAACCTCAATTTATGAAATGGATTGTTCAAAAAATATGTTTTATTATGGGGTCGTAGAAAAAATAGTGTATGCAACTCGCATTTAATGGCTATTAAGACACTCGTATTCATTACAATACTCGGCTTCGCCTCGTATTGTAATTCTCTTACTCGTGTCTTAATAGCTATCATTAAATGCTCATTGCATAATATACTATTATTGATACATATACTTAGACAATACATAGTAAAATTAAATTACACAACTAATAACGAGAAGACAAAAATAATACAAATCTTGTAATATAATATAATATGATGACTAAGAAATTTTGTAATATGCATATTTAAAGCACAACTTTACAATATTTATACTCACTAGTCGATATTTGAAGGAAACCTGTGCATTTTGTTAAATTCATCGTGCTCAAACCCGCACACTAAACACTTGGACACCATATTTGTATCAACATATAATTAATACGATGTACGACAAAGGATTGCAAAAATATGTCAAACGTGTCAAACTTGAAATGTAGTTTTGAATGCCATATAACCACAGCATAACAAACATTTCTTACATTTCAATTGACGCTAGCGCTATCTCATCTCCAAGTTCAGTGAATCTGACAAAGATGGTAGAGTATTGAAATTTACGCTTGCTAAACAAGGATGAGTACTCTGGATAAAATCTAGGATTAAGTTGCCGGTCTGGTGCATATAATTTAATGAATGAATCATAAAAGTGTCAAGTTGAAAAGCAATAATGAGACGGAGCAAGTATCGATGCGGTCTGGTTTGCTATACCTTTAGAAATATGTCAAGATTGGACGATTTCTACCTACGGT
The DNA here is from genome assembly GCA_963170755.1 of Amphimallon solstitiale. NCBI lineage: Eukaryota > Metazoa > Arthropoda > Insecta > Coleoptera > Scarabaeidae > Amphimallon > Amphimallon solstitiale. The sequence goes on along the minus strand of OY720675.1, from coordinate 168,632,738 downwards.
TAGTGTTGTACTGTTATTTCAAAAACAAAGCACTAATTATGCCTAAAATATAATAACTTCCAAAATTGATTCTAAATGTTTTAAAATTATTATAATGTATTTAATTATTGTAGTTTTTAATCTTTTAAGTTACCCATATAATATTTAGATCTTTCATATAGTTGACTGACATCGTCGCCATTTGCATCTTATCAATTTTTACAATTTCCACTCTTCTTTAAGTACAAATTAATTGTCAAATTTGACCTTAATATCCCAAAGCGCAGATTAAAGGAACGACATAAGTTAATCAACATTAACACAATATGTATTCAAAATTAAGTTAAGTCGTTAGGGACATAATAATAATTTAGTCTATTATTATTAACTTATGTTATCTCTATGTATTACATTAATATAGCTAAATTACTTAATAATATTACAACAAATTTTAACTTTACAAATAAATGCATTTCAAGAAATATTGTAAAAAAAATATTAACCTAAATTCATATTACGACAAAAAATGTTCATCCGTTTTTATATATTTTTTATGAAATGACTGCAAATTGCAGGTAATTTTAGCCAACCGAGAGGAATTTCCCATCTAATATTCGCATTCGGAAAAACTGAAAATTTCAGACAGCGGATTACTGGAATAACTTGGAATTTATATCATTTTAGATTGTAATTCGATTTGGAAATTTTAATATAGTACATAGTAAGTACAGTACTTTCACTAAAGAATCAATAAATTTCAGGATAGGAAACAATCGCTATAAGGCACGAAACAAATTGCAATTTATCAATTCTATACGTATTAAAACTCACTGTGCATTGAATTGTTAATGTAACCACTTTTCACGAAACTGAAGCGGTAACTACACGTTTTAGTTTAGCCAGTTGGTGACGTAATATGTAGGTATGCCAAAAGTTATTCAATTAAATTTTAGCAATATTTTACCTTTAGCCTTGTACTATACTGCTTCACGTTGATGGTGTAGTGCAGTACCTTATGCAGCATATATTTCTCTTATTCTCTCTATGGCATTATAATACAGTATATGTTTCTACCATCTAGCTTGCTGACAAATTTATATTCATTTTTTGCTAATATTTCACTTGTAAACGAAATTAGATTTCTAATGATACTAATTAAAGATATGGTAATTGATTGATGTTCATTAATTCAATTACCGCTTAATATCACTAAAATAGAAACGGTGATATATATATGAGAAGAAACACTTTCTTTGGCAGTTAATATTAAATATTTGGGTTCTAGTCTGGTCTTGAAACTTAGATGATAACCACACTACGATTGAATTGCAAGTATATTCCGACAATTGCATTTCATTTGCTAAACCGTACTGCATACTTTTTTCTATTCCATTCTCTAATGTATTATGGGAAATAATACTATGGAACCACAATTAGTTAAGACAGAATTTTGGCGATTGAAACATTGAACAAATTACCCTATCGCGTCGATTGTCACCAGGTAGGTATGAATTTAAAATTCCAAATCATTAGACGGCTTATTGCATATAACAACAATTACTTATAATTGTGTTTCGAACGTTACATTTCATAATACGACACTAGGCAAAAAATAATTTGATTTGAGTTGTTATCAGCAAGGTATACGATTTTGCACTGTTCTTCCAGAAAGTCATAAAATTATAATGTGGTCAAAATTACTTTTAAAAATTTTGAATCGAGCAAACTTTCTACGAGAAAGAGCAATATTTTAGATATTTTTAAAAATTGTCCTAACTCAACCATAAAGCTCTAATTAAGCATTAATTTATTTGTTGGATTTCCAATGACTTCCTTTGTTCGTTAGTATTTTTTGTATGTACTTTTATGTTTATTCCTTTATATATGGTTCTAATTAAGGTCGTGTTTAGTATATTATTTATGGTTATGTGTTCTAACAGTTTTGAATACATATTATTGTTCATTAGATTTACGACTTCGAAACTTGTAAACTATCTTCATAGGGGCTGTACTACACCTTGAACGTGAAACTCTCTAGCAAGGTGGTGAAAGAAATTGGTTATTATGGAAAATGGCACAAATAAAAATGCAATTATGTCACAGTTATGAAGTGCAAATTATAATCCATTTATATTTAATACTTACGGATGATGGAGTTTCTATATAATAATATATTTATTAATCTAAACAAACATTACATCTATACTTATAAAAGGAAGTGTTTGTATGCCTCACTGTCTGCTGTACGTGTGTGTGTGTGCGATGTCCAAACGTATCTGTAGCACTTACAGCGTGAAATTTAGCACACATGTAGTCGTAACTCAATGCATTTCGTAGGCTGAATTTTAAAATTTGAAGTACCATTTTTTTTATTTAATGTTTTGTGTTATTTTCGGCAGCCCTCGGGTAATTTCAGTTAGCGATGACACTTGCCGGTAAAAGTCACAATTGACGGAAGGAATAGCGACCAAAGTCTACGCGAAGTGTCATTATTCAATACTGAGGTCGATCGGCACAGCTGAAAATGACACCTCAGAGACCACGTTAAGTTGACTTTAATGTTACAGGAAACGTCAGAATTGAAGGATGGAAGATTTATTTGACGTTATTAAAGCTGACAGTCGTCCGAAAATTCAATTGCAGGTTATGAACTAACAAAACCATATATATAATACTATTATATCGCGAGTAGACAAGGAAAACTTCGCTCCAACACTGTGAAATAGAACATATGGTGCTATGCCCTTTATTGGAGCATTGTCCAAACTGCGCATGCGTTACAAATAATTTTTCAAATTTAGGTCTGTTTGTTTATCACATAGATTCATTACTATAAATATTTAATTATTGTTTATACATCGTCAAACAAGTATAAATAGTTTAAAAATCGACAAACCTGTTTATAATTAATAATTATGCCTTTTCAAAAGTGGAAAAATAATTTAATTTCCCTTAATGAATGAAGAAATATCGTCCTGTCATCATGTGCAAATCACAGACAAACAAACGATCATACTGAAGAAGTATATTTGTCAAAAGTTGTACGAATTGTGGTTATGTTATCGTAAATATTGTAAATTAATTAAGTAAAACCCGCAATCAGTTCAATTGCATTGCAACTGTGTTTTTTTGAATATATTATGACGGGATATCGTGAACAGAAACAAAAATACCTCTATAGGTCATGTACAAAAATTTGTGATATAATAACAACACCTAAATTATTCAACTCAACATACAAGAATAATAATGAATTAGATATTGTGGTATTCTTGCATTCTAGAATTACTCTCATCTATATCGGAGCAATGTACAGAAAGAACACAGTAAATTTTACATGAATTAGGTAATTATATTATTATGTTACATATTAAAATATTTGAATTGCTCATAATAAAAAGGCTTCTATTAAACCTCTTAGAAGAGACACATACCAATCTTTTTGCCACAACCTTCTAATTTCTTTGATATATATCTAATAGAACATACATGTGTTCATAGAAAGTTGAAGAATTTTGACATGTCCACCACGGAATCCACAGATCCCATATGATATGACATAGTAATATGCCGAGATTGGGTATTTTGAGAAGAGATTGGGCCGGTTATTGGAATTTATGCTATGATGCATCACTGATTGTGAAAATAACTTGAAGGATGAACACATTATTTATAAGATAGTGAAGTGTTTTTTTCTAATTTGTACTTTGCTAATTATGTATCGTAATATGTCACTAAATTGTAATCAAGCACATATAGAATGTATTTTATATTTAAATTTCCAATAAAATATGTTTTAGTTTAAAAGAACTTGTAGATGGTACAGTATAAAGAGAATATTCATTTTGGATTTTGCCAAAACAATGTGTGATGAGTTCTTCTGAACTTTTCCCAACATTGTGGAAATAAATAGTGCAGTGTTATGAACGGCAAGATAGGCACGGCATCAAACAGTATTCCTGTTTTTATGATATTGTTACATTCTCTAAATCATTTTTATCATTTTATAAATTTGTATGTATCTATTAATTTATACAAATATTTATATTTCATAATAATTTTTGTTTTGTTTTAATTCCAAGAAAGTATATACAAAATAGATTTCCGCGAACATAAATAAAATAAAATTTAATTTTTTTTTAAGTAGAAATTGAACTTTGCTCATTGATGTAATTATTGAATCAAATTTAACATCAACATACTCTTACAAGGAATAATATAAATTACTTGCAAGTCTCATTTCTACTCATCTCAGTTTATGAGACATAGACATAAAGAAAAATGTATTGATTACGAATATGCTCTTACAGACACTAAAGAAATTCAAGTGTATATCAGAGTTGGTAATTGTTTGTTTATATTCTTTGCTACCATATGGGCGTAAATAACACTACCACGTTTTTATTTTCATGAATGGCTTAATCATTCTAGATTTTAAAAAAAGTTAACAATAATAAAAATTATATTCAATCACAAAAATGTAATGGTGATTAATTCCACGACTTTTGCTAAAACATTCATGTTTCAGTGTATATCTCGACACATAATTAAATATAGGAATTTAATTAGTTTTGTACATTGTTGATTATGCGACATTATATTGAATAATGTACGTAGACAAATATAAAATACATGTTGTTTTATTCTTACATATAGCCAAAATATTAAATATAGTAATTTTAGTAATTGTATTTGCATTCTTAAGCTTAAAAATACAAGCAAAAGTATATGTTGAAATATAATACAATCTGACATATAAAACATATCTGAATATATTCGATTGTGTATTTAAAACATTAATTTATGTGTTTTCTGTAAGTCAAAATGAAACAAGCAATATTTATATTCAATAATTGCACACACATCAATAAGCACACACTCATAATGTACACAAGATTTTATGTTCAAAATCTTTTCAGTAAGACGAAATGAAACAATCGATATTTACATTTAATAATATAATTTCACATATACCAATAAACATGTACAAATCAATGGAATAGTTATAAGTTCACAAGTTTTTTTGTTCAAAATCTTTTATGTTAGTCGAAATGGAGGGACCGGTATTTACATTTAATAATATAATTTCACATATTCCAGTAAGCACATAAAAATCAACGCAGAAGTTATGACTTCACAAGCTTTTCTTTTAACAATTCACTGGAATCAGCATTCATATCATTTATTTATTCTACCTCATATTTTCTGAGTAATTCTACAAATTAACCGATGAAATAAACTTGCACAAAACTATACTATAGTTATAGGTGTCAATTTAAATTAGAGGTTGTAATTATGTTTTCTGTTTATCTGTCATTTCGTAACTTTCAAAATGGACAATTTGAGTCAACGCATGCGCAGAACAGGCAATACTCCAATTCTATCTCTCTTAGTTGGGACGAAAAATTACACCTTAACAATATACAACACACACAATATAGAAGTATTATATATATATGAACAAAATCATCGCGCATAGGTCAGTTTTAAAGCGAATTCGTTTTGGATTTGCGGTCATGTTCGGTATCCTGAACCGTGTTACAAGCGGTCATGATTGGTCACTGTGACGTCATTACTCTTAATTTTAAATCGAACTTGCGTCGGTGACTGCATATTGTGCATATTTGCTGTCACTGTCACTTTGATTTCGCAAATTAGGTTATCGTTGGTTATCGTGTTTTTATTATTTATATATCAATTTTATTAAGTATAGATATTTATCAGAAGTATTCTTAGGTAAGATACATCCATAAGAAGTTAGTATGCATAATTATACAATGTGTTTACAGCAGGAACAATGCCTAACAAGAAACTTAAACTAGTTGCTACTGCAATTATAAACGACGAGTTAACAACAACCTTGTTTAATTCATCATTAATGATGTGGGGTATAATGAAAATGCATAGTCTTCATTACATATACCTTTGTTGTACTAGTTACCAGCTGTGGTACATGATGTTCATTATAGGATACCCCGTTTCACAGACGAATGGATTGGACGATATATTGAAATGGACTTTTACAAGTTATTTAGAATGACACGGATAACTTGTGAAAAACTTTGGTAAAATAAAAAGGATTGGTTATGGTCATGGCCGAACTGCTGCTCCTTTAAACAAATGGATTCTAATGACTCTCTGGTATCTAGGAAAGGGGGATACTCTACTTTCAATTGCTAACCGTTTTAATGTATCTCCATCAACTGCCATTGATAGAATACATTTTGTTATTGATGGAATGGTTACATTATTGCCAAAATTTATTATATGGCCAACAGAAAAGGAATGTGAAGCGATATCTATTGCATTTCAAAGAAAGTGTAAATATCCAGGTGTCATTGGTGCAAACCCCGACACCCTAAATGGGCCATTTTTTTTATGTGTTATGATTGCATACTACCTGTATGTGTATAATTCTATTGCATTGATTATAAGTAAGTTCGAAGTTTGTGAAGGTTATGTTGTAATTATTTTTATTTTTACGCTAAAATGACTGCAGATTGAATGTATTATACTTAACGTATAATTTTTTTAAAATGAAACATACTTAATTTAAATGGTCATACATGTTTAGACCAAGTTGATGTTAAATGGTTTTATGTACACTCATTATTTACTATATAATATTAATTTAAATTCCCTTTTACAAATCACTGCCTTTCTAATATTTCTAATATTTTCCTTCAAATTCTATTATTTTTTCCAGCAAGTTTACAAATTATTACTTTATACAAAACTTGATATAACAATAACATCATATGAACATTACAAGTAGCATTATTAATATTATACTATATTAATAAAGTATACATGTGTAGGCAGAATAAAAGATTTTCTTAAAAGTAAGAAAAAGTGTATTTTCTTCCAATACATGTGTGGTCCTTCTAAGGTACAGGCTCACAAGTGATATACAATTTTACATTTTTTAACTTTACAACGCCCACTATACAATTTGAGTAATATATATATATATTTTACTCAAATTGTATACAGCTTGAGCGCGCGGGGTATGATCACCCGATGGTAGTCGATATTCTTCGGACGTATATTCGGCAAATGATCTCCGCTAGCTGTGTTCGCCAGATATAGATATATAGATTTATTTTTCCAGAGTTGTTATTTCGTTATATTTACTGGAGAGAATCTCTAATTTTAATTTTTATTTCAAGGGTCGTTTTTATGTTATTTTATGGTATTCCTGTTATACTTATTTATAGTTTTTTTTTACCATGAAATTTCTATTCATTTATTTTTCTCTAGACATCTTAGTTTATTCTGCAGATGCTTCAGGCGGGTTGTTTTTATTTCATTCTAAAACCCAGTTGTACTGCTATAACTTTGTACACAACTACATTATTATTTAATTTCATTAGGATAATCATAATTACGTTATAAGTATTACAATCTTCGCGTTATTATCGACTTAGTTATCTAAGCAATCGTCATCACTTAAAGAGAAAATTTAATTTGTTCTTTTTGTCAATCTGCAAAAAAATAATCAGATCACTATGAGTTCGAATATGAGCAGGCAATGCTAGTATGTTGTGCCGTTACTCTAATATGTATTATCGGACCACGTTTAGATGCGAGTTTACGTATACCATCGGGTGATCATACCTCGCGCGCTCTTGCTGTATACAACTAATTTGGTTTCCTCAACTGGCCAGTCGTGATCATACCTCACTATATATATACCGTTTGACTGAAATAAAAGTAGATATAGGGAAACACAAACACGCACACAAGTGCATGCAAACATGAAATGGAGGGGTACGATAGTAGGGGAGTACAGATGAGTTCATATCGGGCGTGATATCGGGACACCGGGGTACCGAGGCTTTAGTGCACAACGTGTCTTTTAGTATGCAGTGAATTAACACAACCTTCTATACGAAATTGTTTCACAATCTTATGGATAGCTGGCAGAGAGGGAGGTGGACGATTTTCATACGCCGCAACAAATAAATTTTGCACGTCTTTGTACGAATTATCCTTGGCATACCATAACACAATCTGTATTTTTTCCTCGACAGTTATGGGCATTTTATTTTAATATTTGCGAGTCTGCTCAGATACAATGTAACGTTCACGCTCTAAAGTTACGGAACGAATGTGTTGTCCCCGCTTTCGATCTCCCCACTATCTCCCCACACCACCGGTCTTATACATAGGTACATGTTTATGTGTGTGTATTTGAAGATGCATATTAACTTTTAACTACGACAATCTATATATATAAATCTATATATATATATAAATGGAAGAGAAAATGAATGCGGATCTTAGGATATAATATATGATGAAGAATTTTATGGGGCAATCCCGCTGAAAATGCAACTGCAGACACGTGTTTCGAACTGGTGTCTGCAGTTGCATTTTCAGCGGGATTGCCCCATAAAATTCTTCATCATATATATATATATATAAAATAAAATACATATATATATATATATATCACAAATTTAAAAATTACAAATATTATCTAATACAAAACTCATGTATTCGTACATGTTATATATGTAAGAAATTCCAGGAACAATTATTTTGTTTAAATATAAAATTCTTCTGTCAATGTTTTTGCTGTCCATGGCTTCGACTTTCTTCCGAGATAGCATATAATGTTGTTTTACTTATTTAATACCCTTTTGAAAACATCGAATTATATGTACTAACGAATCATTTACGGCAGGTATCTTTTCGTCTGAATAGAGTCGTGTAGTATTTCAATCTATGTCTTTTTTAAGTTTTTGAATAAATTTCTATACAGTAGCTACTCTTTGTAATATTTACATTGGTTCAAATAAATATTCGACTTAAAAGTAATCTGAAGTACTAAAATTTTCTTCCAGTAACTAAACCATGTCTTTCACAAAAAGCACAGATAATATTCATAGACATCAAAGCATAAATATCGCTTCAATAATCCATTCCTTCCTAAGACCTCACTTTGATGTATATCTAGATTATTATTTCGATTAGATGTTTCACTTGCGTATTTATGAATATAAATGCTAAAGGAATTTAAATTAATATAATGATTCACCGAAAAGGCTCATCCTTCACATTCCATAGTCCATTAGTATACAACTGTCTGCTGAAAATTTTACGTGTACCAGAAAACAACTAAAAGAGTACAAATATATTCCGTTGGTAATAGACTTAGTGCAAATTTTATTTACAGGTGTCTCTCTAGTGCGTGGATTTTTATTATATCCTAATGTACATAAAACGGTACTTTCAAAAATTTCTTAAACGTAAACTCATCATAAAGTATTACCAAATATTCCACTCGTATTCTAGTCGTTTCAGAGCATTATGACAAACACGGTTCTGCAAGTCTAGTACAAAGATATGACCTACAAGCGGATACACGTGGTCTCGTACGGTTTTGCAAATAATCGAGTAAACATGAATTGCACTTTCAACATGAGCAGCTAAGATTTTAGAATACATCTGGTAAAATTGTACAAGTTTTTTGATTACTGTACCTAAAAATACAATTTGCCTTCTCACAAGACATTTTTAATGGGATTTATATAGCCTTTTAGTAGAAAATAATTTTCCAGGCAGTTTTAACTCTCCCAAAAATGGGAGAGTTAAAACTGCCGTATGGGACGATGCATAATCATGGTGGAACATAATTCCTTTGTCTGAAACTCTTCAGGCAAATATTTTTCAACGTACCACCTAGCTGTAGCTGTTTTTTTGTCCATCTAGCTTAATTGCATTTACTAAGCCTGTACTTCTAAACAATACCGCACACATAACCTTTTTCATAGCTGGCTGCTTCTTAGTCATTTAGGAGCTTCCTCATCGTCGTGGATCCTATACACGACTCTCTTGGAGGGTAGAGAGGTCGAAAAAGGGAATACAAGTTTCGTCATCTGTCACTATTTTGATAAAAAAAAATAGTGCCCGCCATTATTTAAGAAATTTAAAGTTTTAGGGCAAATTCTCATACGCTCTGCTTTTTGGAAGTCAGAAAGATGATGAGGCACAAAACGACTTAACACTTTTTTTAAATGCAGGTGATCGTGTATGATTGTTTTAACAGCTGAGGATTTAATCTTGAGTTGATGCTCTATTACCGCATAAATGACTTTACTATCCTCTTCAATTATTGTTTAACAACAGCAATGTTTTTGTCGGTAACAGCTGCAGCTGCTCGTTTTTTATGCTGAATAGAATTTCTTTCGCGTTCAAATTCCGTATACCAATTTTAGCCAAGGAGCTTCTTTACTAAAAACTGAACACTCAGAAGCACTTTTACCTCTTTTAAAATCATAGTAAATTATGATTCGAAAGTGTTCTTTAGTTAATTCCATTTTCTTTTACTTTAAAAAAGATAAGTAGCTGAGTTATAACGAACGTAACTTCAACAACTAAACGTCAAATGACAGATACAGAGTTGCTCTAAATAAACACCGTATAATTGCTTTTCACAGTCTACTAGATTTTCTTATTCTCAATAAATTTAGCAATCCCTCGCACGACGTATAGGAAAGTAAAAAGTCGGCTCCTACAGGTTAAATACTTTTTGCATGTAAATGCTGTTTAGTGCAAGGCATTAACTCCATTGATATTAGGTGTCAATTAAAACGTTCGGTATTATAATCTTACCGAATCATATCAAGTAATAGATGTTACGAAAAGCCCAGTGTTTGAAGAATCTAATTTTAAAATTATTTAAAGTTTCAGTAAAATTTTTTCTTTATATATACATAGAATTTCCAAAATAAAGAAAGTAATGTATATATAACACATTATATATTTATCGTATTTTATTGGCTACCTACCTGGTCTAGTTTATAATCTTCATATAACAAAATCTTTATTTACACAGTCCAAAGTCATTCACCCTAAAAGTTCGTATATCTGTAAGATACTTTCGAAAATCGTCATCGAAAACTTTATAAGTTCGTACAGATTTGAATTACAAACGCTACAGATTTGCCTAGAATTGCTTCCCTACATTTAAAATTTTGTATTTGACATTACAAATTCACACAATATTCACTGTATCTACTTTGTCTTTATATTCATCAGCTTTATTATCCGTGTACGTTATCTGTTAGCCAAAGATAAATATTTTATAATTATAGATTTGACGTTTAGTATCTGAAGTCATATAATATACATGTAGATATTTTTTATTTAACAAATAAATTAATCATTAAATATGCTTTAAATGTAGTGTAAATGAAATAAATTTCAAAATTGAAACAAACACATGAATGTAATTATGATAATCATCAACATTTGCTTTAGGTAAATCTAAAATAGACCATCTAAATGTAATACATACATACATATTCATTGATTGCTTTAGGGAGACACTATTATTACAAACCTGAATATTCTAATTGAATTCTAACACGGTTAGATATTTGAAAGGCATATATTCGAACGAAAATATGTTGCGATAAGTGGTTTCATTATGTGAATCAAGGATATATTTTTATCATGAAACTAAGAGTAAAAAGTACCTGATATTTACATGTGACATTATGAGTCTCTGTCATTTGAAAAGTCCCAACATGAATGTAACATGAGATTGAACCCGACCAGAGTGTTGACCTACGCTTACAGCCCTTGCATCACGATCTCAAATATTGGAAGAGAAACATGGGGAGCATCGTCAAGTGCTAATATATTACGGCATAAAGCATCAAGTTATGTACACACATGAGCTTGTGCACGACGCAATTTGAATAATTGCCTCCGTAGAAGCGCAAAATTTTGTGGAGTGATTATAGGTAACTATCTTTGTTTATGCCAATTAAAAGTTTATTTCTTGAAAATAATAAGTTTTTAACTAAAAATAAGAATTAAGCATTCAAAAAATATACAATTCAATTACTGTAATGACATTGTTTTTCATGGCAAGTATTAAAGTGCATTTCAACTTCAGCAGCTGCTATGTTATATGTTATAAATATCTTAAGTGTCTTCATCATTTTAGAAAAACAGTTTTTAAATATGAAGTTTACATTACCGTTGTGATGTATCTAAATAGAACGCAACACAAAGTACACCAAACAAGTTGTACATTCGAAAGTGAAAGGAAACAAAAATGTTGAATTTTCTATAATAATTCGGACATACGCAAATGGAACCAGAAGTTAAAAAAACCTGTGAGACTTAAAATGTTTTGTTAAAATTTTGACTCCAGAAATATATAAATATATAACGTAAAATAAAGGTTTTTTATAATCTACCGGAAATTATTATATTATACCAAAACCTTAAATAATAAGCAGAAACTAGTCCCAAAATATTAAAATTTAGATCAGTTAATTTACGAATACTTGTGGCACATTTACGAAAAAGTGTTAGTTTCTTATTTCACTATCAAATTGACACGATTTAATGCAATATGCAGAACGTATACAGGAATTGGTCAATACTAATGCTTAGCTTGTATGGTAATCGGGGTCGGCCGAGCAGGCTAGTAAAATATTTTCTTTCTTACAACAGGAACAGACTTCCAAAATGCATTAGTCAAAAACTGTAACATTAGAGCAAAAGATGGCGTTCTGTTCTTGAAACTAAAGCACGTCTGTCTGCATTTCAAACGCAGACAGACGTGCCTTAGTTTCAAGAACAGAACGCCATCTTTTGCTCTAATGTTGAAGTTTTGGACTAATGCATTTTGGAAGTCTGCTCGTACGTAAAATCCTCAGTAAAAATTGGTTGGGCCTTCAAGTGGGTTTTATCATTTAAAACGCATTTTGGGTTTGCGCTATGTGCTAAATGCGTTTTAAATGTACTTGGGCGAATGTCATTTAAGTTTTGACGCTGTTAATGAGTTTTTGCTGTGTTTTTGTAGAAAAAAAATGGATTTGGAACATGTAGTAAGTGACACTGATCGCGGAACTCGTAAAGAATGGAAAATTGTGATAAGCAAGGAACGAAGGAAACATATAAAATCCAAATTTTCCGATGTTATGTTTGAAAATTCTTTCAATTTCTTAAGGTATTCCTGTATCTGCCTTGGGTGTGAGTCAGCGGCGAGTCCAAAATATTTCCAAGGAAATGAAATCTGGTGTTGATATTTGGCAAACTCTAATTTTGACCATCGCTCATATAAAACTAGCTCGAAAAACCTGTAGGTGATAGAATTTCTTCGAAATATAAAGGGTACAGAAAGCCACTATGGACGAGCCAAATCTTAAAGAATTTGTATACAATCTGAATGACAAATTATACGACTCTCTTAAATTTTGTTTTGATTTGCAAGTCCTGTCTAAAGTGCCGATAGGACGCGTTTTATGCAGTGGCGGCTGGTGAGTACGTTTTGGCGGTGCACGTACATAGACAAGACTTATTCGTTTATTATTGGTGATATACTAGGCATCTGGGAGTATATCAGCAATAATAAACGAATCAGTCTTGTCTATGTACGTGCACCGCTAAAACATACTCACCAGTCGCGCCTGGATTTTATGCACAAGTTCCTTTATATTCATTCTGCGTGACATTTCAAGCAGGACGCCCATATTTTATTCCTGACTAGAGAGTCAAGCTGATCGTGGATCCATTAAATAAGGCAAGGCAATTTTCGATTTTCTCTCAAAAATGGAGTTTCCAGACCACGTCAAGGCACTCCGCTTACACTAAAACGGATGCGGTTGGCAAAATAAGAATAACAATATTGTCCAATGTTCATGATTTGGCTTCAAACGCATATTCCACTCACATTACAATCCATAAGGAATTGTTTCCCAGTACGTAAACATTCATATCTACCTGCTAACCGCGCATTTTGCAAACCAGAAAAACTGAGAAGAGCACAGAGTATAATAAAATCGCCAGAAATGTTCTGGGAGCTTCATTCTGAAATAGGGTAAGTACGTAAACTAGGGGTAGAGTGGACAACTATTTACAATTTTAAAGAAGCTTTGACATCTTTGAAAAAAGTTGTTGGAATCAGTGAAAGCAAGAGAATTTTTATTGAAATGATAACAATGGGGATGTAGCAATGAAAACAGAGCAGCATTATTGAAATGACGATGAATCTAGGAAATATGAAACTTTGTTGAATAAAGGAAAAAACTGTGAACTTGTGATGCCAGAAGTATAGAAGTACCACTTAGTCGGGAAATAAAGAAGAAAAAAATAAAGAGCCTAACTAATTTTTAAATTTGCAACTGAAAATTGGAGGAATAATCCAGAATTGGCATTGCTAGCTGCAATCCTTCCCGAAAATGTCGAAGATCTTCCTCGTAGAGACGAAGATGAACATGATTTCGACCAACTAAAGTTGTGTCACTGTCAAGAAGATGACGGGGGACTAAATTTTAAGTTTCTACGTTTTGAATTCATACAATTTTTAAGACTATTTTTCATTACCAACATTATCTTCGTGTTCTATCAACGATCATAAATAACACATTATTACATATAGGTAAAACTTAATTTGTAAGATTACAAACATCATTTTACCTTAGAACAGTAATTAATCACTAAGCATATAACAGAACATTGGGAGATATAATACATAAGTAAACATGTTTTAAGTGAAATCAAAAAAAAAGAATTGAAAAGTGAATTAAAAATGGCATGAACTATAAAGGAAGTTAGGTAGAGCAATTTGTAATTTAAATATTATTTTTAAGCAACAGGTTATGTTATATTTGATTTATATTCTAAATAATTGTGGTTATGAAATTAATTGTGGTACTGTCTTTAATTAAAAATTTTATTAATATTTAATTAAATCTCCTAGAAACACCTGATTACATTCGCTCGAATACATCTTACTTCATGTTTAAATCTGCCTTTTAATTCATCTATGTTATTAAGTTTATTGGCGTAGGCCTTCGATTTTAGGAATTCTTGCTATAAGAAGTCAAGTGTATGGTGTTAAGATGGAATTTCGATTATGCCTTTGAAAGCTGTGTCCCAACCGCGTTTGTAGGAAAACCTACCCTCGGTAAACATTTGTTAAATTCCTTCTACTAGTGAGGTAAAATATCATATGATTATACACAAGACATATTCTTTAAAATTTTTATATATGCATATTTAAATAGTAAAGCAAAAGTAACAAATGTCATAATTTATAAAGCATTATCTTTTGTCAAATTTAGACATAATATGCAATGTGTAAGCGACAATTTACTTCCATATGGTTATTATTATCTAATTGCATTATACCGCGAGATCAAAAATTATATTGATAAAGGTTTGCCATTGAATGTAAAACATCTGTCTTAAGTTATATCATTAAGTGTCATACTGACAAATATTAATGACAGTATGACACTTATGATATAATTTAAGACAGACGTTTTACATTCCATGGCAAACCTTTATCAATATAATTTTTGACCTCGCGTTATATATATATAGACAAACATGAATCTGTTAAGGAGGATCCGTCAATCAAAAACAAACAACACGTACTCTTTTGTTTAATCCACAATATTGCGTTACACATTGATTAATCTCATCAGGGAGAAGCTATAATTAATTGAGAGTTGTTAGAATTTGAAACTAAGTCTATAAAATTCCGATATACTTACAATTTAGAGCACGTTGGCAAAGTACATTCTATTAATTATGTACACCACAAAAATATATTAAAATTTGTAGTTAGACATTAAAAATTCATGATATTTAAGTTACATTTTGAGATTATGGATGTTAAATTATAAATTGCACGTCATTATTCTTGTAATTTAAAAAACAGATTGAGTATTGCTTATTTTATTTGATGGCAAGGAAGGATATACAAGAAAGTGTGTGAGAGTCGACTGTAGGTATATCGAATTTCCAAGAAACAGAATACAAATCAAAGTGACATATACGAGGAGTACTAAAGACGCAATTGTAGAAACCGCCGTATATCACTGTTAATTTTACTTTTAAATTTTGAATTCTGTGGGCTATAATAGAAATAGAATGTATGAATGTACGAATAAATTCTACCGTGTTGGTTAGTGTTCAATTTAAAATTGTTTTTGTCATTGCATTATATGTGGACCATTTCCATGAAAAGTTTGCTCATGGAATTGATTTCATTAGCAACAACAGCAATGTTTTTTAAATCAAACTTATGGTGTTTCATGTGTAAAGATATAGCACACGTTTTTCCCTACTTCACTCTTATATTGCGTAATTCTATTCTTCACCCATTATGAAGTTTAACCTAGGTATCTCCTACTGCAATCAGAGCAGGATAGATAATACATAACAGAACAGACTTTTCAGGAACAGGACATCACAACAAACTACTCGAGTTTTGGGTATACGTCGAAAACTGTTGAATAAGCTGATTAGTTTATTTAAAAAATATTTTTATATCTTGTGACCGTAGCAACGTGATCGGGAGTGAGAGGAGACATGGGGTCACTAAAAGCAAATCTTTGCAAAGTTGCATCGAGTAGCCATTGTTCAGGTAAATATTAAAGAGTAACTAAGGGCTCTGTCTAATAAACATGGGTGACTAATGTGTGTAATTCTGTCTTTCATCGCTATGACTGTGTTTATTGAGTGATTGAATGGTTTTAGTGAAAATTTATGAAACGTTTAAATTCTGTAGGTTTTTGGTACCAGTCAGTCTCCAGTCAAAATCCTACCAATGCCCCTTCTGATAGTTTTGTGACTCGAAATGGTACACCATTGTTGATCGTCCTTTGTACAGTAAATTTAATGAAGTTGACTGCGATAGCTATTGGCAGCACATATAATACTGTTGTCCAAACATTTAAAAATTAAGGGTGATATAAGAGTTTAAAACAGTCGATTCATTATTGAATTTTGTTGTAAATAAACTTGCAGTATTTATTACATGCACAAGATGGCAATAAATATAATAAAAACGTTACTGCTTTAAAAAACATATCAGTAATACAAATATAACTTTAAATTTAATGAAACCTATATTTAGTGTAAAAAAAAAATAGGAAAAAAATATTCTGGAACTAATACAAATAAAGAAACACAATAGTACAGTAAATAACCGAACATAAATTCATAATTTGCAATAGCTAACCATTCAATAATTTAATAAGATGCCACATTTCTATAAAATATATGTATTGTGAGCTCTCAAGGATACACCAATTTTAATTTTTTGTGTAGTGTATATTTGCTACCAATATATTTGTCAAATATATTTTACAGTTTTATTAATACTTTGTTCATATTTTATTGTTTTAGTTCGCTAAACTACGAAAAGGCATTGTTACGTAGGTATATACAGGGTTATGATAAAGTAACGCACAAAATTCATAAACCGTACAATGTTCATTTTTGAAAAAAATGCAAAAACACGTCAAACAGTTTATTTTATTCCGCGTCTTTTAACATAAGTCAAAAAAATAAAACGTCAAATTTGTCAAAGTTATGACGTCATCAATTTTTTTTTAAATATGAAGCTTGGTTTTTTTTACTTTACTTGATAAAGGTTGTTTTTCTGCACTATAAAGAAATAATTGAAGTAGGGGTCACATAAGAAAAAACTAAAAAAAAAAACGAATTACGCATGAAATGACTCGTATAACTCCGCAGATAATCAAAGACTCTGTAAATCAGGTCTACCATCGTCTTGGCCTATGTCAGATAGTGAGTAGTTTGAACAATTCCTGTAAGAAATCGTTTTGGTTTAATGGACTGTTTAGTTAATTTAAATGTTATTACTATAATAAAGTTTATTTTGTTTTTTATTAATTCTCTCAGTTTTCTCTTATGTGACCCCTACTTCAATTATTTCTTTATAATGCAGAAAAACAAGCTTTATCAAATGAAGTAAAAAAAAAACCAAGCTTCATATTTAAAAAAAATATTGATGACGTCATAACTTTGACAAATTTGACGTTTTATTTTTTTGACTTATGTTAAAAGACGCGGAATAAAATTAACTGTTTGACGTGTTTTTGCATTTTTTTCAAAAATGAACATTGTACGTTTTATGAATTTTGTGCGTTACTTTATCATAACCCTGTATAATAATTCCCTTTCGTGGTGGATGTAAATAAACTGAAACAAAATAAAAATTAAATATTTTCTATGCGTATAGTTGAATTCTGTTGATTGAATTTTATACTTTTATTCAAATCTAATAGATATGAATATAATATAAGTATTTACATTTTGTTCATGTTATTTTTACACTGTTTAATATTTTTGAAAATTTCGTACTGAATTTTCTACTCCCTGTTTTCAAGTTTAATATAATACTATCTATCTACTTTAATATGTTAACTATTACAAAATTGTTTATTATTAAACAATACGAACATAATAAAATTTTAAAATATACAAAAAAATATATGAGATGTACATAATCCGTAGGAAATAATAATTTCTCTCGGACGACTTTATATTACAGGTAGATAAGTTATGCGTTATTCTAGAACAGAATAGAACAAAATATAACATTATAAAGTACGATGCCAAGTTAATCAAATCTGTAGCTTTTGTTATTAATTTCAGTTCAAAATTTAGTTCAGATTAGATACTAGTTTTGTAATTTATATTGTAGCTTATTAATAAAATTATAAAATATATTTGGACAAATATTATACAGTACACAAAAAGTTAAAATTGGTTTATTCTTGACAAATCAGCATAGTATTAAAGCATAGTATTAAAGTACTGAATGGAAAAGGTATTGTTAATTTTGAATTTCCTTTGAATTTCCATTCCATCATTTGCTATATTATTATGTTTTTTTTTTGATTAGTTTCAAAATATTTCTAGTTTTGTTATATGGTTCTTTGCATAAAATTTTTGTTTCACGAAATTTGTAGTTATATTTTGCGCTATTTTTCTTTAAATCAGTAACTTCTTTAGCATTAGTCTGGCCATTTAGTTTATCCGCCATTACAATCTAATGTATTTGTTTATTAAAATGATCTTTAAGTTTAATTTTGGTTGACGAAAATCTTAAATTATTATGATTTTTATGGCCAACTTTTATATTTCAAGGATGTAATAAAATTTATATGTTTAAACATTTTTTAAGAATAGATTTAATATATCTTTACATAAGAAGGGATATCTGACCCATGTAATTACTAGACCAAGCGAATCATGAGAATTACCAGAGCGATTTAATGTATAATTAGTGAAGGACTAACTAACGCAAATTAAAGACATCTGAGAGGAGTTGTAAGATCTGGCCATTGTAATCAGAGACTGCCAGCGATAAGTTTGTTGACACAAATGAAACTACAATTAACGCGATATTCGATTGTATATTGCTTCAGATCTAGTCTTAGTGTAAAGTTTTCTTTGTCAAAGGTAATCCAAATAATGGAATTGGATAATAATATAAAAATACAATATCCAGACAGATAAAAGAAATTACCCGAACTAGAATTATTATATTTTATTTGGACTTCACTGCCTCTTTAAATTGGCGCAAGCATTTAATCAGTTGTCTCAAGTTGTCTGTGCAATAAGCTATGTGGTAGTTTACGCTTTCGTTATAACACCTTAAATACCGATTTGCTTAGAAGGGCCGGCATAATCAATATTTTGTTCGGAATAAATTATCCCGCATTTAAATAATAAATGTTGCAAGTACTGTAATGAAAAGAAGATGATTCAACCATTCAACTAGGATATTTAAATTAACACATGCCATAAATTAAAATATATAATATATAACTCTTGTGTTATAAATTACTACAATATAAAGAAAAGACTTCCTTAATAAAATTATTCTCCTGGTTATACACCGTTGAACATGTATGGTGAGATTTCTTAATTAACAAGGAACGTTTGTTCATACCATAATGGAAGGCATGTCATCGGTTTACGGTGTTTTTTTGCCAGGGGAAACTATGGTTATTAAGTAGCACAGACGCTTTAAGCAAGATAGGGAATTACTTCAAGAACCTATCGAAGTGGCCACTACAGGAATTAATTTAATAAAGTCGAAAAACTATAATAATTAATAATGGAAGATGCTCGGCTAAAGAAGACACAAATCGCAGGAATGACTAGAGTATATGTAACAACAATTTTTAAAATTTTTCATCATCATCTTGGCATGACTTAAGTCAGCACAAAATACATGCCGAGAATGCTCATGCCGCTGCAAAATCAAGAGCGTGTGGAATATTCTCGTGTGTTTCTTGGACTTCTGTAATGAAGGGATAATGTATTGAATCGAATTATTAAAAGGGATAAAACTTGGGTTTATCATTATAAACCTCAGTCCAGGCAAGACTCCACAAAGTGACACAAAAGAGGTACACCATCACCCAAGAAGCTTAAGTAGTCACGTCGGCCGGAAAACTTATGACCACTGTCTTTTGCGACTCAGAAGGAATCGTGTTAATTAATTACAATGATCCATAGCTAGAGAATACTACGGTTCAAGCCTGAAACCTTTAAAAGAAGTCAAAAAGTGTCCCGCTCCTAGACGAGCGACAATGTTTTTATCAACAAGTGTCGTACTACGCTGCAAAAAGAGTGCTTCGATATTTTATGCTAAACGCATTATAGTAAACCACTAGATATAATATTTACGATACATATTACTCTTAACATTTGTGGCGCTAGATTCATAGCAGTATGTTAGAGAGGTAACATTCAATGCTTGTATGTATGTACGATTAAGTAAAATAATGAGGTGTAGCCACCATACGACTTTCTGATACGTATGAGCGTTTTAAACTATACAAAGGTTGTTCAAAATTGTTTTAAATACTTTTATCTTCTTAGAAAAGTAAACCTGTGAGTAAGTGTATTACTTCCAATCCAAATTTTAAGAATTTTTATATATAATAATTATTAAGAAACTTATTTTCTGTACTTCTACTCTCTTAACAAATCTCTAAAGAATCCATACTTTGCAAAATATTCGACAAAAAAGTGCTACTCGCTAAGAGTACAAGTGTTATTTCCGGACCGAATTTTGAAATTTTATTCTACAAAAAATATTCCATATTCAGTTCTAAATAGTTTTGTACTTTCGATAAATATATACAGGATTACCGCTAAATAGTTACCAGGCTATGCAAATCTGAAGAATACGTATAAATGTAATGTATAAAACTGAAAATCAAATAAGAAATTTACTCATCAAAAATTTCTAAATTTTAGGTGCCAAAACGTAGTTAAAGTCTTAACTTTGTTTATCCTATACGCATTTAGGTATATACCACTAGTAATTCCAATTTAATGTTCTTCCAAAAAAAAACGATAAAATGCAAATAGTTACGACCTTTGAAAATGAATGGCAATTGAAAAGATTTTCTGTGGTGTTTTTTTTTTGTGATTAGCACGCCTTTATGTGGAAAACGTAGACAACCTCGGTGCACTACCATGATTTTTTTCGTTAAATAGAAGTATATTATTTTGAAACATAAATTCCTCTATATGAAAATTATTATGTTTGTATATTAACGGCGACAGGCTCGGACTCGAGCTTGGTAGTTGACGAAATATTGGCAAATTTCGAATTTTTCACTTCCACTCCAGCTCTACCGATTTTACTGAAAATGTAGTACGAATATGATCTCAAGCACATCGTACTCAAGCAAATCATACTCGTAAATACAAAATTTGGAATTGGTAACTATAGCCGTTGCACCGCTATCGTGGTCACACACACGCGCTCCCACACACGTACACACACAGAGAGACAGAGAGAGGGGGAGGAGTGAGAGAGACAGTACAGACAAAAAGTAAACTCAATATGCTATTTAACTAACTTGTTTGAAAATAAAATCCATCCGCCGTTCCTTACGATCAGCAAAATGATTAATAACAAATTCATTGAAGTTTGGTGTTGATGTCGGTAATTGTTTTTCAATGGAACACATTGCTAAGGCACATGGCCTGCTTTCCCGCATGGTATTTCTAGAAAATATTTTTATTCTCTTCAAAATAGAAAAACATCGTTCACTTGATTTTTTCTATTTTGGTTATTAAAAGTTCAAAAAAGCTGACAGACGTTTCGTTCGAACATTTTAAATATTTGAATATAGGCGGTGTTATATGTAATTATGATTAAAACGTCTATGGAAACTGTAACTTCGTACGTGTGTCGACGTCTTCGGAATGTCAGTGGTGGCCTTGCTTTGACTTCGGCCAACTTCAAATGGGTTCGGACGTCTTCGGAATGTCGGTGAAGGCCTTGCCTTGGCTTCGGCAAACTTCGTCTGTGTTCGGATGTCTTTGGAATATCGGTGAAGGCCTTGCCTTGTCTTCAGCCAACTTCGTTTGTGCTCGGAAGTCTTCGGAATGTCAGTAGTGGCCTTGCTTTGACTTCCGCCAGCTTGGTATGGGTTCGGACGTCTTCGGAATATCGGTGAAGGCCTTGCCTCGTCTTCGTCCAACTTCGTTTGTGTTCGGACGTCTTCGGAATGTCAGTGGTGACCTTGCTTTGCCTTCGGTGAACTTCGTTTGTGTTCGGACGTCTTCGAATTGTCAGTGGTGGCCTTGCATTGACTTCGGCCAACTTCGTATGGGTTCGGACGTCTTCGGAATGTCGATGAAGGCCTCCTTACCTTGTCTTCGGCAAACTTCCTTTGTGTTCGGACGTCTTCAGAATATCGGTAAAAGCCTTGCCTTGTCTTCGGCCAACTTTGTTTGTGTTCGGTCGTCTTCGGAATGTCAGTGGTGGCCTTGCTTTGACTTCGGCCAACTTCGTTTGTGTTCGGACGTCTTCGGAATATCGGTGAAGGCCTTGCCTTGTCTTCGGCCAACTTCGTTTGTGTTCGGACGTCTTCGGAACGTCAGTAGTGGCTTTGCTTTGACTTCGGCCAACTTCGTATGGGTTCGGACGTCTTCGGAATGTCGAGGAAGGCCTTTCCTTGGCTTCGGCAAACTTCGTTTGTGTTCGGACGTCTTCGGAATGTCAGTGGTGGCCTTGCTTTGACTTCGGCCAACTTCGTATGGGTTCGGACGTCTTCGGAATGTCGATGAAGGTCTTGCCTTGTCTTCGGCCAACTTCGTTTGTGTTCGGACGTCTTTGGAATGTCAGTAGTGGCCTTGCTTTGACTTCGGCCAACATCGTATAGGTTCCGACGTCTTCGGAATGTAAGTAAAGGCCTTGCCTTGGCTTCGGCAAACTTCGTGAACATTTTAAATATTTGAATATAGGCGGTGTTATATGTAATTCTGATTAAAATTCAGACTGATTTATGCAGTAAATTATTTCAAATTATCAACAAAAAGGACGAAATAAATAATTGCACGCCCCCAGAGATTCGCAAAATAGCAGAAGACAATTTACAAAATCTATTGCCAATATAGTCTCGACATATTATCAGAAATAAACTTTTATAACAGTTGTACCATTCAACATTGGAAGTAAATTTCAATAGTAGCATCAGAAAACTTATCATTCAACTTTTCTTAACAATTTATATTGTTAATTAGTAAATAAAATGTTACCATGTGCTTTTTATTCTTTGTACAACTTCTATTGCACATGTTTGTTACATTAAAGGCTTACATTTTGACATTTAAAAATAATTTCTTCCATTTTTTTTTGTTACCAACGTCAAAACAACAAAATTAGCGTGCGATAAAGAAATACATTTGCAACCAAAACGGGTGTCGTAAAGTGAACTTTATAGCACCGAAATAGAAAATGGTATATTATAAAATACAAGTTTCATAAGACACGATTTTTGCGCACGCGTTCAAGTTTAGAAAACGAGCCGCTAGGCGAGTTTTCTAAAGAACAAGTGCGCAAAATGTCTTATGAAACGTGTATTTTATACTATTTTTTCTATTTCGGTTATTAAAAGTTCAAAAAAGCTTAAAATAAGAGACATGTTTTGTTCGAATATTTTAGAAATTTTGCTTTTTTGAAGTTGGTTACTCTGATTTTTAAGTAGAACGTTTTAAATATTTAAATATCGGTGGTGCTATATGTAATTGTGTTTAAAATTCAGACTGATTTATACAATAAATTATTTCAAATTATCAACAAAAAGGACGAAATAAATAACTGTACGCCCCCAGAGATTCGCAAAATAGCAGACGACAATTTACAAAATCTTTCGTCGACAAACTCTCTACATATTTATCAAAACAAACTTTTATAACAGTTGTACTATTCAACATGGTAAGTAAATGTCAATAGTAGCAATCGAAAACTTACCATTCAACTCTGCTTAACAATTTATATTGCTAATTAGTAAGTGAAATGTTAGCATGTGTGCTTTTTATTCTTTGTACAATTTTATTGCACATTTTTGTTACTTTAAAGGCTTATATTTTGACATTTAAATACGATTTGGTTCCATTTTTTTTTGTTACCAACTTCAAAAAAATTAAATTAGCGTGCGATAAAGTAATACTTTATGCAACTAAAACGGGTGTCGTAAAGTGAACTTTATAGCACCGGAATAGAAAATAGTATATTAAGATACAAGTTTCATAAGACACAATTTTTGCGCACGTGTTCAAGTGCGCAAAAATGTCTTATGAAACGTGTATTTTATACTATTTTTTCTATTTCGGTTCTTGAAAATTCAAAAAAGATTAAAATGAGAGACATGTTTTGTTCGAACATTTTAGAAATTTTGTTTTTTTGAAGTTGGTTACTCTGATTAAAACAATTTAAATATTTGAATATCGGCGGACTTGTCATTTTATTTAAAATTTAGTCTGATTTACCCAATAAATTATTTCAAATTCTTCTTCTTCTATTTTCAAATAATTGCTTATTTTGACAAAGAAAGAAAGATAAAAAAGGCATCGTCCTTGTGGTCTACATATTCAATGTTACGTTGTTGTTTAAATATTTATAAAAGTATAGATATCTCAAAATTTTCTAGGTTACTTGCATTTTTAAAAAGCATATCTGAGGGCTACGAGCCTAAGAAATCCAAGATTTTAGAAATAGATCATATTAACCAGTTTATAATAGAAGCTGATAATAAAACATATTTAGCGATGAAAGTAAGTAATAAGAACATCATTTTAGTTGTATTTTACTAATTTTCTACATTATTTTGTTATAATAGTCATATTAATATTCTGTTAGATTATCCTTATAATGGGCTATAATGGTGCTTGTCGTCGTGAAAAAATAACGAACATGACTTTAGATGATATACAGTTTAAAAATGATGTCATAATGGTTGCAGTGCCAAAAACTAAAACTTATGTTCCAAGACAATTTTTTATAACACAAAGATTATGGATTGAATTGGTTAAAAAATATTATTCACTTTGTCCCAGCCATGTTACACATAAACACTTCTTCCTGCAATATAGAAATGGATCTTGCGTGAATAGACCAATTGGTATTAATACCATAGGAAAAGTACCAAAAAATATTGCTACTTACTTAAATTTACCTAAGCCTGAGCTCTTCACTGGACATTGCTTTAGACGTTCCAGTGTGACACACTTGGCTAATAGTGGAGGTGACTTAATAACAATTAAGCGCCATGGAGGATGGAAATCCTCAGCAGTGGCCGAAGGTTGCATTGATAATTCCACCATGAAAAAAGTTGAGGTTGCTCAAATACTGTCTATTGTACCTAATACATCCACTAAAATCATTCACAATCCATCGACTTCTGATACAATTGGCAGTAATGTGTCAGTCAATATGCATCAGCAGGAATATACACAAAACATAGTGTGTTCGCAAAATCTGCCTGGAATCTCTATTAATGCACACGAATCCTCTAGTGTTACAGTAAACGTTTATAAAAGTTGTACTGTTCAACATGGGAAGTAAATTTTCAATAGAAGCATCAAAAAACTTATCATCCCATTTATATTGTTAATTAACGTAAATAAAATGTTCGTAACTGTGTTTTTTATTCTCCGTACAACTTCGTACACATGTTTGTTAGATTAAAGACTTATATTTTGACATTTAAATATGATTTGGTTCCATTTGTTTTTTGTTACCAACTTCAAAAAAATAAAATTAGCGTGCGATAAAGTAATACGTTATGCAAACCAAAACGGGTGTCGTAAAGTGAACTTTATAGCACCGGAATAGAAAAAAGCATTTTGCACATTACACCCACACAACCAGTCTTTATCTTCTATTGAATTTTCTCGTAACGGTTTTATTAGTTTTCGAATTGTGATCTTCTAGTTTAATCAATAAATCTGGTCTAGGGAGACCTAAATTTTTTAATTCTATCTTAATGTCATAGCTCAGTGTGTTATTTTCTACGAATAAAGAATAGAACAGGGGGCAGTCTTCTTAATAATAATATTTGTCCAAATGTGGTAACTCAATATGGCCGCCTCAATGCATTGAATATGTATGTTACATGTCAGATCTAGTGTCAGATATATGACAAGTTATTCAAAATACTCATTTTATAAACTATGATTGGTCAATATTGCCATAACGACTTGCCTTAAACTGGTAACTCCGTCTAAATAATACCTATTCCCCCACCAGTTTATTATCTCTCCTGTTCTATTCTTTCCTCGTAGGTTATTTTCTATCATTTCTATTATGTTACTAACGCAATTCATAGTTGCATTTGCACGGATAGAAATATACACTCACCGCTGTATATTATATACTGGACCGCCACCCGGACCCGGCACCATAGAGTAGTGCCCCCCACCTACATATATACGAGGGCTACCCGCGCCAGTTTCTTCGCTTGATTTCTAATACAGATGGGGCAGTCGCGCGAGATGCCCCGGAGCCTACGTCAGACTGCGATTTTTAAATGCGCTGAAAAGATGTTACTTCCGAAAACATATTATTTGTTATCAAACAAATCAGAAAAATTGCATACAAATTAGGTATTTATAATTAATTTATCTGAAATTTGTCACCGGGAAATTTATCACGGGAGGGCTAGTTCTTCATAAGTGCGAATATTATATCTTCTAATATTAATAAAGCTTGAGAAGTAAAATCTCAAATGTTTATATCAAAAAAAATAAAGTAATTATTTAACTTACTAATAAATGACAAAACACGTTTTTTTAAAACGTTTTATGTAGATTTTATTGTTGTCCATTTGAAATAAACCTAGTTTATTAATCTCCAGTCAATTATTTGCAATTTTGATATAATATTTAAGTTGTTATTGTTTGCACTACATACTATATTTGTCAGTCAAATGATTTCAATTGTGACAAGTTATTTATAAAAAATCTAAGAAAAGAGGATGCAAAGCAAATGATACGTGAAAGAGACTCTTAGCTTTCCATTATATTATTCTATATGTACTTTTAACATAATTTTTCCTCTAATACTTCATGCGCATATATAGAATAGTATAATAAAAATTACCACAACAATATATGTAATGGTCTGAAAATATCGCTAGGTGGGAATAAAGTGTACCTAAATTGCTTGTAACCTTGCTTGTTTTACAAGCACTTGCACAAGAATACCCTCGAGTGCTGTATATAGAATGTTTCGCTTGTGTGGTTTAGCACAGCCGACATTTACTTTGAATTACTCAGGGAAAACTGACTTCTGGAACATTGGGTGTTTTAAAATATAATAATCTAGAAATATATGCATTAATAAAATATTGGCAATAGGTATATTGTACATAGCTACAATATAATTTTTAATTTAACGTGCTATTAGTTCCATTTTTCTGAAATACCTGCATACAGAGTTTTATATTACATTAAATCCACGCTTTCTTTCTACTATAAGCAATATTGTCAAATTTATGTTATGTAGTATAACTATGTAATTTCATTATTCATCCTTTTATAATAATAACAATTTATTTTTGCTAAGTATGTTTAATTATATTATATTCTGAATTGTGAGTACCCTTATCTGTTGGTGACACAATTCAATAGTTGTTCCTCTCTAACGGCGTAGAAGTAAAGTAAGTAATGAGGTGTGGCCACCACATGCCTTTCTTAGACGTATGAGCGTTTCAAATTATACACTAGTTGTTAAAATTGTTTTACATACTTTTATTTTCTTAGAAAAATAACCCTGTAAGTGTGTTACTTCCGGCCCGAATTTTGAAATTTCATTTATACAAAAAATATTCCAAATCCAGCAGATAAAAATGCCACAACCGTATACCGTAAGCGTCAAATTTTAATTTCGGTTTGCACTTCTATCATATGCAAAAGATGATCTTATCCTATGCAGCGATGCCTGCTTGCTAACAGTGGAGGGAGAGCAACGGAGTGGCGGGGGACCCCCACGCCTTACAAATGTCCAGTGTGGCAGCCTCGCTTATGTCTATCTTTAGTTTAATTCGTCGCGCTCTTTTCCACTTACTACTTTCCTATCAGAAATTAAAATATGACGACCTCGGTATATAAATATACTTAGGAACGATAAACGCTGAAATGCATATCTATATAGTGAGAATGAGATTTCATAATTTATTACGAGGATAGATTTGGAATATTTGGATCATGTATGTTATTATATTGTTAGTAAATGCTTAGAAACATAAAAAAACATTATTTATGAAAAAAGGCTATAAAAAAATATTGGTGCTAACATAAAAACAGATATATCTACCTATATATGTCTAATATATAATAGATGTTGACACCCAAGTTATTTTCATATTTAATCAACCATGAAAAATTGTGACCCACTTTTGGCAGTTACCTTAAAAGTTAATACTTGTTGAATCGGCTAATATATTCAGTGAACAGATAGAATTTAAATATCCGCCTACTCTTTAATGGCCTTTTCCTATTGGTGGCGAAACACCATGCGGAAGAAATCTTGCATGTATGTATAGTACACAGTAATAATACGCTAGACTTATACACAGAAATTATTA
The DNA here is from genome assembly GCA_963170755.1 of Amphimallon solstitiale. Taxonomy (NCBI): domain Eukaryota; kingdom Metazoa; phylum Arthropoda; class Insecta; order Coleoptera; family Scarabaeidae; genus Amphimallon; species Amphimallon solstitiale. Next base: position 168,604,068 of record OY720675.1, on the reverse strand, counting down.
CGTGTCCTAGGCAATAAATTTAAATTATAGTAGGGACTATAGAAAGAAAAAGGTTTCTTTGCTATTGCTGGGAAATTAATTGATTCACAAAAAGAAAGTCTTCTTGTGTAGAAGGAAGTTTGCTAGAACGCAAGTAACATTAATTGTTAAACGTAGCAAATAATTTTCGACCAAAAATATTTTTTGCTATATTTAAAAAGAAATTACTTTGGTTGAAAGAAATTTCTATATAGGTGGGATTATGTTTTTATATTAATAATGAATTTAAATATCTCGCCTATACAGATGTCACGTCAGAGATGAATTCTCCCGTACTTATGTAATTACTATAACTGTCAAATACATAAAGCTACATACTTTATAAAATTTCAATTATACAACATTTCTTGGTATAAACAGGCGCTTCGAAACTACTATACTTTCCTCTAAAAGGAGAACGTTTGTAGTAGTTTGCATGATATACGAGGGCGTATTTTTATGTTATCTACCTAGTCATGGTCCATTTCTCGATAAAATGAGTGAAACTAAAGTTAAACATCGCAGCATAATAAAGTTCCTGACAAAGGAAGGCACTGGTCCGAAAGCAATTCATGAAAGAATGGTTGATGTATAGGGGAAGATACAACACCATCTTATTTCCAAGTAAAATATTGGTCCAAACTCTTTCGATGGGGCCGAGAGTCAATCAAGGATGACCCAAAGTCCTAAATGAAAACATTGTGCGAAAAGTCGAAAATTTGGTACTGAAATATCGGCTTGTAAAGGTCTCTGTCATTGCCAATGAAGTATGTATATCCGAAAGAAGTGTTCTCAAAATTTTGCAAGACGATTTGGGTATGAAGAAGGTGTCTGCACGGTGGATACCCAGATTGCTTACATGTGAACAAAAACTGTGCAGAAAAGAAGTTTCTCAAGAAAATTTGGTCAAGTTGGAGAGGGGCAAAACATTTTTATCTCGAATTATTACCGGGGATGAGACTTGGGTATATTACTGGGACCCTCCTACTAAACAAGAATCCATGCAGTGAGTTCATACGGGCTCTCCACCATCAAAAAGGGCTAAGACACAATTTTCTGGAAAGAAACTGATGGCAACTGTTTTCTGGGATGCTGAAGGAGTTTTGCTTATTGAATATATGCCGAGAGGGTCTGCCATAAATGGAGAGGCCTACGGAAACACAATTAAAAATTTAAAAACTGCTCTGGAGGAAAAACGCCCGCATTCTTATCCACAAAAAAACTTGATGCTGCACGACAATTGTCGGGTTCATAAGGCAAACAAAGTTCAGCAGATAATCAATGACTGTGGGTTTATAGAGTTAAGGCATCCACCTTATAGCCCCGACCTAGCTCTGTCAGACTTCTTCTTATTCAAAAATTTAAAAAAGCATCTCAGAGGAAAGCGTTTTGCTTCTGATGAAAAACTCAATGAAGCTGTTGAACATATTTTGCGGGGTTACCGAAGCAATTTTTTTCTGAGGGTATGGGACAACTGGAAAAAAGATGGAATAAGTGTATTAGTGTTGAAGGGAGTTATGTAGAAAAATAGTTTTTTTTTGTTCTCTTATGTGCTTTTTTTCATGGCTAGGTAGATAACATAAAAATACGCCCTCGTATCTACGACTGGTTTTAAATAATTTACTAAACAAATATGTAGATATCCTAAGTTCAAATCTTGGCACTTCTTCTCCTAGTATTAAAGTTTTTTATGATTTTCCAAACTTCTTAGTAAATACAATGAAGTAGAAGCATAGGCTCTGTTGAACCATGGTCACCAAAGCCTCTTGTAAGTATCGTAAAGCTATTGAGGCAAGATAAGACACGAATTGTTATTATGCAGTGATAAGTATGTAATTCAATTAATTTATTCCATGGTTATGAGTATGGAAGGTAAGATATGCGAATGAGAGGTAAACCCCAGAAAATACTTAACGAAAGGAAGCAATATTTGATGCAACTATATAATTTATAATACTTAAAATGAAATCATTTCAAAGATTAATTGCTGGTAGAGGAATCAATTTCACTATAGACATTTTACCAACACCTTACGTTATGTTTCATTTAAAAATTGCTCGAAAACTCACTTTAAACTGATTCAGAGCTGAAATGGTATTAATAGGACAAACAAACCTAGTCGATATATCAAATAACTAGAGTAGAAAAGGGGAGAGTTTAAAAAAATAGCATATGAAACAATGCTGCACAAAAAACTGAAAGTTAATAATGTTTCTACGATTGTGTTTAGGTAGACATTTTGCGTTCTTGCGATAGATTCGTATATAAATTGATATATACTTATGTTTATATTTGCAACATAATAACCTGCATATTTTGTCATTTCACTTATATTTCATCTATATGTTTCTACATATCTAGAGCAACTTAAAATATTGTTTATACAAGCCCATTCCTTTCTTTTTCAAAGTCAATTTATTTTCAGATCCACATATTCAATTCAGTTTCATCTGAAAAGATTTCGGTTTTCCATATCTCTATAGGCTTATATGCATACCCTCTCGCAAATACCAATCTTTTCTATTTACAGCATCAATAAGTGGGTTTCGTACGTGCTGTTCATACTTGCTAGATGAATCTTTTTCCACTTCTTCATTGTAACAAATCAATTAATTTGATTAAACCTTGACAAGAATTTTCTTTAGCTTTCCGTAGTATGAATATCTTTTCCTCGTGATTTAACCGACCATATATTAGTATTGATATTACTTTTTACAATATTTTTTCAATCCATAATATATGTCTTTAAATAATAATTATAATTTTTTTTCAGAGTGCTGATAAAAATTTGCAGTTATCGTATGTAGCTCCAGTGTGGCATTTTTCTGATAAACTTTAATTGACAAAACATGTGCTACAGAATGAACAGATACTCCGATTTAACCTCCTTACATATTTTTCTATGGGGATATTCGAACTACAAATCTATAGAAGCGATTTAATTGCAGCGGAATTACAAAAATAAAGTATCCGGTATGGCGCAATAAGGAAGATTTTAACTTTCAAGAAGACATAAGTTGCAGTCTTGCGGATGGCAAAATATTTAGAATTTAATTTTTCTAATTAGTTTCAGTTGAAATTTTGAAGATTATAATTTTCTATAACCCTTTAAAATGCTTGCAACCGTCAACATGTAACATAGTCTGATAAAATTGAAAAAGATAATTTAAGAAGATAATTTTTGAAGTGTAAACTTCTTTGTGCGCGTTGCGTTAATTGTGTAGTTTAGTCTAGTTTATTAAACCTGGTAATTTCATTTAAAATCTAAATCAGATATTGAGAGGAAGATTATACTCTTAAAAAGGGAATAACGATCAACGAGAAGCGATAGTATAATCTGATCCTTTGTTCTTTTGTGCCCTACTTTCACCATGTCGAATTTACGTGGTAAACAAACAAGTAGGTACACTACAGCCAGTGGACAAGAGAGAGGAAGGCAGCCCAGTAACCGCTTGGTATTGATGGAAGTGAGGACTAAACAACCACGCTTGCTTCGCCCATCGAAGAAAGAGGGACACGCTTTTCACATCTTTGTTGCTGCTTGTTGATCGCTATTCTGTTCTCTGAAATATAAGATTCGTAGCTATTGAAAGTCTAAATCGTTTGTCAACTAATGGTCACATACGCACATATAGACATGTTTTGCAAGAAAAAAAACGCTTTTTCTTTGTCAGGGAATTTCAAAACATGGACATGTGCAATCTATAGGTGGGCATTTTTGGCATTATTACGGCCCGGCTCGGCCCGGCTCGGCCCGGCTCGGCATAACAGTCAGCCCAGCCCGGCCCGGCTCGGCATAACAGTCAGCCCGGCCCGGCTCGGCTCGGCATAACCGTCGGTCCGGCCCGGCTCGGCGCGGCTCGACAGCCAGACCCGGCTCGACATGTCGAGCTCGGCCCGACTTGCCGAGCCGGCCCGACATGTCGAGCTCGGCTCGACTTGCCGAGCCGGCCCCACTTGCCGAGCCGGCCCGACTTACCGAGCCGGCCCGACATGTCGTGCTCGGCCCGACTTGTCGAGCCGGCCCAGTTCCCTTTGCCCAGTCACAACGTATGATGTATTGAACGTGCACGGTCAGCTGGCATGTATGTGCAACGTTGTTATCTGTTTATTTAAATATTACAGCAGCGTATTTGCCGTCAAATAATATTTATTGACACAATAAAAAATACAAAATATATAAAACAAAAATAGCAACACAAAGTATGTATATATTGCAACAAAACATTTCTATATAATTAATATTTAAGAAAAATTCAAACCTTTAATATCTATAAATAACAGTTGGAGAATTGATAGCAGTATATTTGTATAAAAGTCAAATTCAGGTTTTATTAATTCTGAAATAGGTATGGAAGGTCTATTCTTTAGTTTTTACTGCAGAATGGTTTTATAAATTTAAAATTCATATTAGATGCAATTTTACGAGATTTTCTACATTTAAACATATTTTTGAAAAATATTGCAAATAATATATATTGTAAGAGTTTTGAATATATAAAATTCAAAGAAGTATCCTATATAAGCACATTTATAATTTCTTATTACCTAGTATGCAAAAAAAAATAGTTACAAAAGAGGCACCTTAGTTATTGAACATAAACAATAAAATTTTATGAGCATTGGGTGGGCTCGATTAATTCCATCACTTTTCTAATGTTCGTCCAGCAATTGAAAATGTCCTTTTACTGGGCGTAACAGTAGCAAGTTGGCTAGTCCAACTGTTTATCAAGTGTAAATAACCGAGGGAAATACTTTATTTTTTTCCAAAAATCTAATATATCAAAATTTGGTGAAATATTTTCATGATGATTAATATATGTGTCATATTCATTCTCAATACTAAAACTGATGAATGCAGTTCGTTTATCTGCGAATCGAAAATCCTGTTAAGGTAGATGTTGATAATTTTGATGTTGAAGGTATATCCTCTATTATTGTTCATTTAAAATATTTTTTCATGGGAGGATATAAACATGTACCTATTTTATGTATAGATTTGATAGCATACTTTCTTTCAAACCTTCACTTATATAAAATTTTAAATTTTTAATATTTACGTTTTCATTGGGTTGTATTATTAAGTAAGCAGATAGTTTTTAAAACCAGGGTAAAATTAAAACTATTGTGAGAATTTGATCAAAACTTAGTTCTAAAGTGGCTCTATTAAATGACTCTAGTAAATTAATTACACCTAACAATATTAGGTCTACACATTGAATTTTCTGAGTTCTTGTTTCTGTAATAATAATTCCTCAATTGAATGGAAAACTAATAGTGTGGATGTTAACGTAATTAATATTCCATCTAGAACGCCTTGTTTTATAGATTTCTTCAATTTTGAAGTTAAACCTGCTTTTTTGCAGTTTTGAAACATGACGCAAACTGGATCGGATGCAATTCTGCTGCTGTCTGTTTTAGACAATTATTTATTATTAAATTATATTATGTCCAGCGGAAGATATTCTTCAGTAATTCTTTAATGCCACTACAAAGGTTTGAGGCATTATTTGTCACAAAACCTATGTTATCCTGTTGATAACTGTATTAATTCAAAATTCGAAAATTTAAGGAAACCCTTTTTAATATTAACTAAATTTTCTTATCGTTCATTTACATATTGTTTTATATTTCTTCATTTGGGAAACTAAAGAAGATTTTATGACTGCCTATGTAACTAAACAACTATATTTCATTCTACACTTAATATTTCCCTTTACAAATTAGATAAAGCACTTGTGAACATATTTTTTACACACGAACTAAAGAGTATATACTGTTTATGTGACGTGAAGTATACATTCCCACATATTATTGGTATGATTGTCTTTTAACTTCTAACATTTTTTTAAAAAGATGTCTTGAATATCAGATTAATATCTAAGAGAATGTTTCCAAATTATTATATTCAACATAATATAAGTACATTTTTGCAAATAACCTGATTAGTTTACTCTCTAAAAAAATAATTAAAAATAAAGAATATTACATATAAATAAAATGCAAAAGGAAAATCCCTTACCACAAAAAATATATATCAAAAAATCTAAATACGTATTTCGGCAACTAAGTTGCCATCTTCAGTAGATATCTGTATAAAACAAAAAAGAGTGTTAAACGTGGTATTTTTGGCTAAGGTGTAACCTTAGAAGATATGCTCTTCACCAAATCACCAGTGGGATAACGTTATCCCACCGGGCCGGGCGGTTGGGATCGGGCCGAAGCGGGCTTTGTCGGCCCGATCCCAACTCTAGTGCAAACGTCTCGAGGCCGAGTATTTTCATCATCATATAATAGTTCCACGTTTGCATGTATAATAAAGTAATAAAGATCTAGGTATATAATAATATGTTAGTGAGACAGAGATATTCAGAATTTTGTAGCTGTCACCATATTAGTAACATCTTCAAAAAATAGACTTTTGGGAAAATTGTATAATCACTATAGCTAATTTCTTAATAATTTGATTTAAGTATGTATATACATATATATGCTTATGTGCCAATATATTACTTACTATTTTAATCGAAATTACTTTATATTAATGCGATATATTAAATATTCACACTAAAAAAACGTTTGCATATCTTAAAAATTTCCGCTGGCAACAAGGACTAAATTTGAAAGCCTTCTATTTAGCAAAAATAAAATATGTATGAGCAGAAAGTAGTTACACACGGCACTTTGCTGAACAAACAGAGACTGCAATATGTCAATAGCGGACCTTCTAAGTAAATAATGTGTAAGAGTACCTATATACATACATGCACATACTGTATCTACTCAATTCAAATAGAGTCTTGCCAATGGCGAGCTTTTGTGTGTTAAAAGAGTTTGATCCCTCTTCAAGCAAATCACACACAATATATCAACAGTTACTATAAAAGGGAATGACAATATAATATTTTCTTTTTAATAAGATTGTTGTATTTACTTTAAAATAAAATTTATTATTATTAATGAAACTTCGCATGAAAATTCGTTGTTTTATGTACGTATAAAACAATTTTATTTGTGAAATACTTCAAACACATTATTCTAATATATAGCAACTTTAAGAGAGAGTCCTTGCAATTTTCGGAAAACAAAAATTTCTATTTTTACAAAAGCTGTTATACCTTTCTTGCTATAAAGATATCGATTTTTTACTGATTCTTTTTTGACGGAATTCATTGCTAAAAATTGTAGCAATTTTTTTTAAGTTCTACATTTTAATGATACCATTAAAGCCAGTCACTGACAAGCATTTCAAATAGGTACCTATAATACATGCCAGTAATTTATTTACCCATGACGGTTTATAAATGTCCATGTTATTAAATCATATTTCATATATTTCACTAAAATATTACAAGTACAATGCAGTAGTACTATTAACAAATAAGTTTAAATTAATATCAGATTACAATAAAATATTTTATATGGATAATTTTCATAATCATTGCTAATCGTTATTTATGTATCGAGGGCATAGGGATGCTTTTATAGCTCGAAGGCTGTAGTGTGATAAAAGCAAATTACGTTCGCTATACCTACGCTACTTCATGCACAGATTAAGTTTTTGTGTAAAAAAAATATACTTGAGATAAGAGAAAGCGCTTTTAAGTGCGCAGAATGGAGGGTTTGAATGATGTGGTGGAGCTCTTTCGTGTCCTAACGTATTGTAACTCATTATTATAATAAATATAACATTTTAACATATATACAGTATGTCCACGGATCGAGTTCCAAAGAGGAAAAACTTTTTTATTTTGCATTTTACAAGAAAAATTTATTCTTGATAAAAGTTTTTGCATGTCTCGAAACGGCCAAATCAGTTTTAACCTTTTCAAAATTTCTTTTAGTTTAAGATAAAAATCGAAAAATTGGTCGTTTTATTTGAAAATTTTTTAAAGTCCCAGAAATTAAGTTGCGTTGTCATGGTAATTATCCATATTTAATTATCTAATTAACTGTCAGTTAGAAAAATCAACCATAATAGTTGAAAATGTCAAAAGACCAACGAATTTACCTAATTCAATGCTATGGCAAAGGTAATAAAGCGATCCGTCTAGTTGTCGAAGAATTTAATCAAAAGTTTCCGGATATTTACATCTCAAATAGAGGTGCACGAGCATTGGTCAAAGAATTCCTATCCACTGGTTCCATACTGGATGTAAAGAAAAAAAATATAGCACGCGATGATGACGACGCCGCCACTCTTCTTGTAATGGATTCAGTACGGAACTATCCCAAACTTTCTTTTCGGCGCAGATCAGTCCATCTGGGAATTAGTAAATCGCTCATTCAAAAGATTTTGAAACAAAGGAAGTTCCATCCCTACAAGCCCATTTTTAATCGTGCATTAGAACCCGGAGATCCTGCGAAACGTTTGTATTTTTGTCTGTGGATGGGCGCTCAAATTATGGATAATCAATACTTTTACCGAAATATTATTTTTTCTGATGAGGCCACGTTTTCTACTAATGGTACTGTTGCATCTCAACATGTGAGATATTGGAGCGATTACAATCCGAATTTTCGCATGCCTCACAATCGACAATATTCGGCAAAAGTTAATGTGTGGTGTGCAATTTCTTACCATGGTATCATTGGACCATATTTTTTTGATAATACTGTCAATCAGCATACGTACTTGGATATGCTGCAAAATTTTGTTGATGAACGTTTGGACGATCTACCGATTAATTACCTCGCAAGGTGTTATTTCCAACAAGATGGTTGTCCGGCTCATTATGCTAGGATTGTTGTTGAATGGTTAAATCAGCAATTTGGACAGAATTGGATAGGTCGAAATGGTCCCGTGATATGGCCACCAAGGAGCCCTGATTTAACAATGGCTGATTTTTATCTTTGGGGTCGTTTGAAGCAAATAGTTTATGCAAATAATCTTCCTCCGAACGTAGAAGATTTAAAGGAGAGGATTAGAGACGCTGTGACGTCTTTAACTCTCGAAGAAATTCGAAGAAGTTAGAGAATTGCGCCGACAGCTAGAATTGTGCGTTGAAAAGGGCGGTGAATGGATTGAGTAAAATAGTTATTAGTTATATCATTTTTGTTTTTGAGTTTATGAAAAAATTTTCAAATAAAACGACCAATTTTTCGATTTTTATCTTAAACTAAAAGAAATTTTGAAAAGGTTAAAACTGACTTGGCCGTTTCGAGACATGCAAAAACTTTTATCAAGAATACATTTTTCTTGTAAAATGCAAAATAAAAAAGTTTTTCCTCTTTGGAACTCGATCCGTGGACATACTGTATATATATATAATGTGAAATATGGAGAAAACCGAGTATTGTCCAGGTATCAAGTTACTTACAAAACAAAGACTGTTCATATCATGCTGGAAGAAATGTCATTGGTTTACAGGGATTATTGTCCGGGAGTAACTATGGATACACCTGATACATGTTATTGAATGACGATCCGGGTCTATTAAGAATGCTTTGGGGAGGTTAATGGGTTAAAGTGCTACACTGCCACGATTAGACAAACACAACATGTGGTGCGCATGGCATGATGCATTTTCCCGGATAAAAAATAAGGAACCATTTGAAAAAACCAACGGCCGCCACAGTGGTCTGAAACGTCCAAAAAGTTGGTCAAAACCTAAAAAAACATTTTTTTTTTCAAATAGTTTCTTGTGTGGTAGTCGGTAAACGAGGTGCCTGCGCGTCTATTTCTCGAATAGCATATAGATGGCGCGCCTACGGGACGTGTAGTTGTGTGTGAAAGTCGCGGCTGTCAAAACTTGCTACGTGCAACGTTCAACAATAAACGAGAAAAACAACATTTGAAGTGCACACAAAAATTCGTGAACGCGCAAATATCTGCAACAAGAAGATGGAGGATGCGCCTGAAGATTGGTATAATGTTTTGACACTTTACTTTTTTTAAACAATTTTTTATAATTTGTTATTAAAAATTTTCCGAAATTGTCCAAAAAGTTATGTTTCCGCGAGACTCCGCGTTGTTCGCTGATTCATTTCCCAGATGAATGACTAACTAACTAGAAAATCGAAAATTCAGGTGCGACTTTCTGCGATTCTCCTCGCAATTGATTTATTTGTCTTTGGTTGCGCGGCCCTATACATGTGACGCGTCACATGTATATGTCACATCATAATTACATATTTTTAATTAATCTTGAAGAGATTTAATATGCGCACGATCCGAACCAAATAGTAACTTACAAGAAGTCACTTTGAATTATTTAAAGTGCAATTACCAAGAAATAATCATAATTATTAGCATTATTTTCATTATTATCATTATTATTATTATTATCATTATTACTATTGTTATCATAATTGTTATTGTCTTTATCGTAAGTATAATTATAAAAAGTATAATGAGAAACAACACAAAATTTATTAAGCCAAATTTCATATTATTTTATCGTATTTTTGAACATAAAACTGGCAATTTAAAACTCCCCATTTTGCAATTTACCATTTTTACCTCAAATCTACAATCAGAAAGTAAAAAAACTAAAGCATACTGATTTTCAGCCAAATCCGAACCTTTTTCGAGTTTTGACCAGCTTTTCGGGCGTTTCAGACTACTGTGCGCCGCCGTAAACACAACGGCGCGTGAAATGTACCCGTACGTTTTTAAACCTCCGTAGTGAAGCCATGTATTGTGTATTAAGTCGACTTGTTACTGAGAATGAAACTTGTGTTCAACATTATGAACATGAGGCCAAGCAAGACGCCATGGAGTAGCATAAAAAAGGCACACCATCACCCAAGAAGTTAAGGTGTCACAGTCGGCTAGAAAACCCTTGCAACTGTTTTTTAGGTCTCAGCAGGTATTCTGTTAATTAATTAAACAGATAAAGGAATGTTCATAATTAAAAGAAGTGATTAATATGACATGCAATGAAGAAGAAAGGGACACAGTTTCGGCATATTTTTCAGTCAAAGGCATAATATTTTTTTATGAAAGCATACATAACCTAATTGAAAGATGTGTAAAATGTGTGAGGGTTGCAGGTGAATATATTGAAAAAAATATTGTTTTCTCCCCCTTTCTCTCATTTAACGAACATGATAATGCTCCCTCGTATGTTACTATATTAAAAACAGAAAATAGTGGTATCAGTTTTACCTATTTGGTTCAATTAAGTGAATTTTTCGAAATGGGCTTGAGCAATCTTTCGTCGAAGAAGAGAGAGAAATCTTTACAAAAACTACTTTTCGGTATCGGGGGACATCAAAAATCTCGGGATGGATCATCAGAATTCTTCCTTATACTACATATAAGAAAGTAAAACATTTGCTAAGACTGTAGCTCTGTTAGATCTTAAGTTTAGTGAATTGTGTTTTACTGCATGTCTTGATAAATAAAAATAAGTAATTCAATTTTTACTTCAAATGATAAAATCAATATTTACAATAAATAATGAGCTTGTATATATATATATATATATAGGTTTTCGAGACTTTAAACTGCACACGGAAAATTACTTTAAGCAAATTATTTTAAATGTGCCGTAATATCTTAATCTTTACTTTTTTAATGTGTCATATGTTGAATATACAGATGAGAACAAATATATAGCCCCTCGGCAAAAGTCTGATGAAGGTTCAAACATAGAACCGAAACGTCACTAGCCGAAAAAGAGCTACGAATTTTTTATTTTAACTAAACCCTAATTCTACCTTTCCTGGTAGTAAGTTTTATACACAGTGATATACACTATCAGTACTCAAAGCTGAATTTCGTCGAGCACTATATATATATATATATAAATATGTGAGAAATTTCTTGAATTAGCGGCGTATTAATTAATTGATGACAATTACTTGCATTATTCAAATGTTAATAATCCGGCCGTTTCGAATTATATGTGTTTAATATATACGTTAACCACATATAAAATATTAATTGTAATTATATATATATAAAAGGAAATATCGCGGATACATGAAATATAAGAAAGAGAAATATATTGGGTAAATTCCGCTGTAGAGCAACCGTAGACACGTGTTTCTGACTCATTGGTCGTCATCGGTACGGTATATATATAGTCGTAACTGATTAGGATATATAAAAAGGAGAGTACTATATTTCTGAGAATCAGATCTTAGGTGACAATACGATATTACACATTGCCAATGATAGATGTAAATTAAACCTTTTAGAGTCATTCGAAGCGTGGTCTGAATGGTCATTCAGACCAGGTAGACACAATAAACATATATATATATATATATATATATATATATATATGTATACGAGATATAACCTCTTGGGCAGCTGTACATAACCATTATTATGTATATATCACATATTTGTAAAATTATACTATTGATGTAATATTTATTTATAAGATGTTTCTTAGTATCTAGTCTATGTCGAAGCAATGAAGCAATTCAAATAACACTTATTAGATTGAAAATCTTCGATCTGAAATACATTTTTCGTGTTTTCTAACTACTTCCGAATGGCACCCAAGCAAGGTACATAAATAGTGTTTATTACTTTGTATCGCATAGTCTATTTGCAATATCAAGTGTGTATAGCACATGATACAGCGTTCATTCTACGATCGGTATGCTCGAGTAAACTGAAATAACGTCCTAATGCTTACTGCTTTCTGGTCTACTTCACTTTACAACTTCAAAATAGTTTGTCATGAGAACTTTAGCAAAAAGAGAAGATCGTATTTCGTCAGACAAGATACACTTTTCAGATTTTATTTATTATTTAACATTTAGGTAATATTTTTTTTACATTAAATTAGCACTCCACTATGTTCCTTAAAATTAATCAAAATAATGTGAATACCCTTACTCTTATTAATTGGTTCGGTAATATGAATGAGATAACTGCTTACATATCATTTGTGCCTAAAGTAATGTTATGTAAATTGTGTTACTCTTCTTATTATATTTCTAATAACTATATTAAAGTTACAGTACCTAAATCAGATTCAATCAATATACGAAATAAAAGTGCTGCAAAAGTTGAATATAAATTAGACAAAATATGTGTGTCTAATAATAATTTTTAGTCCTTTTAAATCTGATTTTACCGCAAAAACTAGTATGTTCAATAAGGAGAAATGTCCGGATACTCTTAACAAGTTATCATTTAGTTTAGTGCTTGATTTATCACCATAAATTCCTAGTTTTAAAGACTACAACAGCTTCTATAGCCAAAAATATTACCAACAACGGCGAATTTGAAATTAACCCCTTATTAATCTTTCATACATAGTGCCAACAACGTAGTACATTAAATTAGTATGTGTTAAAATATTAAAACAAATCATTCTTTGAAACCTTCTTATATGCAAATGCAAATTAACTTTAAACGAAGTGAAATATTAATCAGAAATGTAAGAATGGATATTCTACATTCTAAACGTCACCTATTAGGTACGTAGAAATATAACACATTTCTATAATAAGTAATTTTAACAATTTTATTAAATCCATAAGAAGTAGGTGCGAATCTGAAGGTCAGAAAAAAAAAGGGAAGAAAACAGGACAACGTACAAAACACTAAAAAGAATCGTACTTAAAGATTTAATATATCAATATAAATAATAATAAGTTTGTCCGTATCTGATTTATAATTAATACTTTGTTTGTTCTTGTTAATGTAATAGCCCTAAAAAACATCCAAGTAGCCAAGTTCGTTGGCTTCCAAGCGGGCCAATGTCGTACGAATAGAAAATTCCTATATCAAGTAAATGTCAATTTATGTCGTTGGGTTGATATCAGACCAACGTTGTCTGTGTTGGTAATATATTGGTTAAATATCTGATACTGATATTGTATTGACAACAAAAATCTACATACTATTAACATTAAAGAGGAATGTGTACATAATATCAAGTTAACAAAGTCACTGTGACGTTGGTTGTAGGTCAGTGTTGGATATAAAGTAGATTCAAAGAAATGACGTGACAATTTATCATTCTGCGATGGAACGCCAACATCGTATTAACTTTGCCAAACAATATTGCTATTGTCTATATTAATTTATGACAGAATATATTACACATTGTACCATAAATAATTATTGGTGTGTAAATTGAGATCACAAAATTAATTAAGCATTTGTAATAATGTTTCTCGTCAAATTAACATTAAAAGTATAATGCACGTTACGCGTATGGGATTATTATTATAAAGCCGAATAAAACTACTTCTAAATAAGATTAAAAAAAGGCAAAATTTCTCTGGCGACCTGTGCTAGCACCATATATCCAAATACCCCCTTACCACAGCTTACCTCTTGTTACTGTTGCCTCCTTACAATCATACATCGACGTTGTTCGACATGTTCTCTAGGTCAAGTGCGATTGAATTTTTAAAAAAACGGTTGTTAATGGATGTTTGTTTTGAGTTATGTCAGTTAATGTCAGTAGTTAGTTGTCAAATGACATGTGCTGAGTATATTAAAACATTGCTTTAGTGAGATTTTTTTATTAATTCGTTACTTACGAGACTACGCCAAGGCCGTTTCTTTATCAGTAAAGCGTAAGTTAACAGAGTATTCGCGTACCCACCCCTATCAAAATGCCAGCCAAGAAAAATAAAAAAGTACGCCAGAGTAGTGACTTCAGCGTCATCACCAATATACAGCAACACCAGACGCCACAACAGGCAGTCACCCCAGTTACGAACAACCTGGAAATTCAGCTACCCCCCCCCCTCATCTAGGGGATAAAATTAGTGAACAACAGAATATCAGCGATGGAAACAAATAAAAATAACAAAACGGCTGGTTCAGAAATCACCCAACTCCTGGCACCAGACACAGCAATCACCACCCCGAAGAAAATCTCCTCGGAAGAATTAGTAACTGGCCCGGTGCCAGAAGTCTCCCTTGGACCCGTTGCTACCCCCAGTACACCAATAACACAAAAAACAGAACAGCATCCGCAACACGCCCACTGCTGCCGCTCCTGACATCGTGAACCACTTACACCCGCACCACCAAGACCGTACAGCGGCCACCTAGTCGAAGACCCGGAGGACTTCCTGACCAGACTAGACGCACATCTAGAAAAAGGGTGTATAGAGGTACCGGAGGATGTGGACGATGCCGTTCGACCGTATTTGGTGGGGGAAGCTGCCACCTGGTTCAGAAAGAACGAGGGAGGATTTGGCACGTTTACAGAATTCTGTCACCGCTTCAGGCGAGAATATCTAGGCATGCAACGCAAAAGGGCGCTATAACAGGCCTGCGAGACGAGACGAAAGGTGAACGAAGACCCCCACCACATTTATCACACGAATGAAAAGGTTATGTCTGCGCCTCAAACTCCAGTGGCCCGAGGACGAACTAGTACAACATATGATCCACCAAATGACGCAGCAGTACTGCATTCAGGTAGCACAGCCATGCCCGCGAACGAACACAGAGCTCCAGGAAGTATGCGAGAAGTAGACGAACATCTTCGAGAACTTTCAAAACAAAACTATACCAAATAAAGAGGAAGCAGACCGACCTCGAATTGCCCCAGTAGCACCAAAGAGGGAACAGCCAGTTGAAAGACCACCCTCACGCTGTTGGTTCTGTCCTGAGCGGGACTATAATAAGGATTGTTCACAACAGCCGGCCAGCTAAGCCAACCGACACCTATCGACCTCTCGGAAATCGGGGGAAGAACAAGGGGCCGTGCCAGAGCCAGTACAGGGACGGGCCTAATTACCACGGCTCCAAATAGTCAAGCGCCCTCCATCAGAATTCAGATTGGTAGCCGTGATGTTATGGCCCGTCTCGATAGCGCAGCCAGCCGCAACTTAGGCAGATCCGAGTGGATGCTCGGATCCATCACCACCACAACCTTCGTGGACTTTTGTATGGCGATTAAAGGTAAACCAGTGTGAGTAATTACGGGCCACCGTAGGGAACAGCTATAAGTTCCAATGCGAGGTCTTGGTGGTAGAAAACTTCCAAACTGAAGTTATATTAGGGCAACCTTGGCTAAAAGAGAGCCATGCAGTTCTCGACTACATCCGGGGCTGCATGCACATCGTAACTCTTAATAAGAATAATTATTTTGATGATAACTAATAGTAATGCTTTTATAAATTTGACATACCGACTTTCTTTAACTGTTGACTCAGGCAGTCGGATGCACTCCAGACTTTCATGGACGAATATTTGGGTGCACAGAACAGCGCTTGTAGTTCTTATTTGACCGCTGATTGCTCCTATAGTGATTATCTTAGAAATTACAAAATATGGGTATAGGACATGTTTAACAAAAATGAAGGAGAATAAAAAAGGCAACAAAATGCCACAATAAAATACCGGGTGTTCTATTTTAAAAAAATAAGTTTTTGTTATGTGAAAATTCCGGGAAGTAGAAAACAAAGTTTTTTGAGGTATTCTCGAGTACAAGCACCACCTAAGTGAATGTTTTACTTTTAAGAACAATGTGAAAATGATTTTTGTCTGAGCACGTGTTCTGATCAAATATTTTCAAAAAAAAATTAATAACCCAAAAACTATTGACTCAATTTTGAAAAAGAAAAACAGTTGAATAGGCAATTTAAAGCAGTAGTAGAAAATCCAAAAATATATAGGGGGTCATTTAAAAAAATTAATTTTCATGAATTACGGTCAAACCAGAAGTGCGTGAGAGCTTAAAGTATTTTTAGAATATGCGCTCCAAGCAACTATGAATCTTCCACTAATTGTTTTTTCTTCTATTAAAAACACAAAAGAGCAATCGAAGAAGCGACTGCCAATGACTCACCATGTATATCTAGTTTATATCTACCATCATATTAATAAATATGTTTCGTTTGCTCGTAGATGCAGTACGCCGTCGTTTTGAAAACAACACTACTGATCTGGATATCGATAAATGTATTGGTTGATGGCTTGGTACAGCAACTGATGCGGAATGGGGTAGGATCGACCGGATACCGAAAAAGCTGGATACAACACAATTTAACTGCATTGTTGATGGAATATCCCAACTTTTACAGGCTGCAAGCAAGACAAAAAATAATAAAAAATGTCTGTAAGAATTTTACATTTTTCACTTTTTTAAACATTATAATGTATACATCATTTAATTTTCATTTACCTATTATAAGTGTAATAATTTAATCATATTTTCACCTTAATTGTCAGGGTAGAAGTAAGTCTGATATATAGAGTTGGTCAAAATATTGTGTATTCAACTTCAAAGAATGTGACATGTAGTGTGTGTCTCCTTTAAAACATACAATTTTAACAAAGCTGTTAAGTAAGATACCTACTTGCGCAATTTATGATACCAAGAAGTAACGTAAATTCAATAAAAATCTTTTATCGCCAACCGTCAGTAAAGTGATGCGTTACCATAGCGTTTTGCGGAGGTAAAGAAACACTTTATCGTACTGTACAATAAAGTACTTTACCTGCCGCTAATATCTGTCAGCGTAGCATGACTGATGACTTTTAATAATAAATCGTTTGTCACTGTCATAAACTGTCAAAAGTTATTATATCTTTATTTCTTAAATTAACAATTTTAACGGTTGGCGATAAAATTTTGTATGCACCACGTCAGTAAAGTACCTTTACCGAACTCGTCTGTTACTCGCCGCGCTCGCTTCACTCGCTTGGCTCGTAAACCAGACTCGTTCGGTAAAGTATCACTTTACTGACTTGTTACATAAATAACTATTATTTGATATCTAGTTGTATAAATTAGATTTATTATGCGTTATATAAATGTATAAGCAAAAACACTATAGCTATACTTGCACGGCACTATCCTAAAAATACAGCAAATACCTAAAATTATGTCATGTACGGCTGTTCATTTTCTATCTCCTTTGCCTCTCCTAACGTTCTTAATGTTGAAGATACAGGGTTGGTTAAATTGAGAAAGTTATACAGAAATCTGAGGAATATTAGATACATTTTCAGATTTGCCTTTTACGGTCAACTTTTGAAGATATTTAAAAAAAAATTGAAAATTGCCGAAATTTTCAGTTATTCAGTCATTGAAGATAGAATAAAACTAAAAATGACACTTTACAGTAATTTTTACGTAGAATTTAATAATGTAAATTAAGAATTCAACTTCATTATCAAGATATAAAATAAACTTATGTTTTTTACTTTCTTATACGTAGTATAAGGAAGTATTGTGATGATGAAAATTTGAGGTCCCCTGATACCAAAAAAGTGATTTTTAAAAAATGTCTGTGTGTCTGTGTGTGTGTGTGTCTCTGTGTGTGCCTGTGTGTGTGTGACCACGATAGCGGTCAAACCGCTGTAGATATCAATTCCAAATTTTGTATTTACGAATATAATCTCCCTCTTGAGAACTGATTAGATTTTGAGCAAAATCGGCAGACCGGAAGTAGTAGTTTACTTCAGTGAAAAAATCGAATTTTGCAAATATTTCGTCAATTACTAAGTTTAAACAAATTTATAAAGAATTCAAATGTACTCAGAATTAAATTTGAGAAAAATTCTTTTAATAAAGTTTTTCGAAATTCCTACCGGAAGTAGGTCTTTTACTCTTATCGAAAATCAGTTTTTTGCGAATATCTCGCAAGTCATGCTTTCTAGGCAGGTACATTACGAATATAAAAGTATTTAGAACATACTTTTAAATATCTTTTGTATAAAAAAGATTTCAAAATTTAGACCGGAAGTACCACTTTTACTCTTATCGAATAGCGATTTTTTGCAAATATGTCGTAAATTATGCATTCTATATATATTTATGAAGAGTACAAAAGTATTTAGAGTTGGATTTGGAATATTTTTTGTATAAATGAAATTTCAAAATTCGGACCGGAAGTAACACTTTCATACGTATAAGAAAGTCGTGTGGTGGCCACACCTCATTTTTTAAATGACAGTCACAGTTAGCCATGACTTCATTAAAATACTTTCGTTTTTCTGATTTCTTAGATATAGTTATTTTTAAAAATTTTTAGTTTATGTTATAGCTTGATAATTAAGTGTGCCATGCATTTTTAACTAAGATTATTAAATTCTACGTTAAAAGTATTACCATATGCCATTTTCAGTTTTGTTCTACCTTTAATGGTTACGAAGATATAAATAACTGAAAATTTCGGCAATTTTCATTCTCCTTTCAAGTATCTTCAAAAGTTGGCAATAAATGTCAAATCTGAAAATGCTATCAAATACTCATCAAATTTCTTAACAACTTTACTAATTTAACCGATCCTATATCTTCCAACAGAAATAAGAAGAAGAAAGTTACCCATATAGGGACATAGGAAAGATAGTAAATGGGCACCAATATAAACAAGGCCAGATAGACATTCTTTTTAATTTTCTCCACAATTTTTTTAGAAATTAGATATTTTTTTTATATAAATTATAATTTATATTTACAATTATATACATATATAACTTATTGATTTAAAATTTAAACCTATTTTATATTTATAAATATATGTATAATCGTTATTTCATAAAGAAATTAAATTTGTGAAAATTTTTATATATATTTATTTTGTCTTCATTTAATTCACATTCATTATCTATCTATGTTGACGTGAGTTCATTCAAAACATATACTTTTATTTTGTAGTAGTACGCTTATTGCATGTATTTCTTTACTGCATTGCGTCAACTTAAGTTTAATAATAACATTCATCCATGTAATCATATTAAATTGTAAGTTAACTATTACGTAACCATTTCAGGGTAGCATGTTTTAATAGGCTAGCTTAGAATAGCTGTTCATAAAATTACGCCATAATTGCGGCTTCCTTGAATGTGAAAATATAATGTGTTTCACTTTATATGAATACAAACAATAAATTGTTTATTAATAACGCCATATGTGTGAAACTCCTAATCACAGGCGAAAGTAAATATAAGAATAGATAGTAACGAAATAGATGTTTTAGAAATATTTTGAAGTTCATATACACAGCTTTCGAACACCGGAAGCAAAAATATGGAACAGATAATGCATCTAAATTATATCAGTACTGAGATTTATATATACACATAACTATTTGGATAAAAACTGCGGTAACGGTAACACTAAAAGACGAACGGTTTCGCCACGAACGGTCTACCAGAAATTTTACTCTTGCGACAATTACGTCATTAATCTGTTCATGCTTGTCTCTATGGCTATTCTCCTGATTTTTGGAATCTCCACTGACTCGTCTGGGAGATCATCATCCTACCTGCATTCTGAACTTACACTGATGCTATTTCTATTACTTATTTGTGGTAGAAGTGTGTATGCTCTAATAGTTAACCCAGTCCTAACCTACTGATACCAAAGTACTTAACAAAAAAATGAACGCAAGAGTACAACTAAGAGGAGTGTTAGAAGCAGAACTATCTGCTAAGAAAATTTGAGGGTGCCTGCTAAGATAATATGTACATCTAACCCGAATGAGCAGCCGCAGACACCCATAATTTCAAGAAAGTATGGGAGTTAAATGTACCTGTAAAGATGGCGAGGGAAGGATCAGTCAAAATATGAATATACAGAAACGTAGCGTAGCATAACAACGAGCAATATCTCTGAAATTTCTGTATAAATACCCTATTTCCAAAAAAGAAATTAGTAATATAAAAATATAACGTTTATATGACGTACAGTAGGGAATACGTTACTAACTACTGTTAATGAACGCTGTGAGCATGGATAGCTTTTTTTGTGGATTATACTTGTTGCCCCCACTACATTGATAAGCTACAGATGACATATTTCTTATACATAGACTAAGGATGTATCGTGATGACGAAAATATTTAATCACACTCTCTGTCTTTCCCTTTCGCGCGCTCTCTCGCTCTCTCTTATTCGCTCTCTCTCTCTCTCTCTCTCTCTCTCTCTCTCTCTCTCTCTCTCTCTCTCTCTCTCTCTCTCTCTCTCTCTCTCTCTCTCTCTCTCTCTCTCCCTCTCCCTCTCTCTCTCTCTGTGTGTACCACTGTGTAAATATCACTTAGTGTGTGTTTGCCTGTGGCCACCGTAGAGGCCAAACGGCTGAAGCTATAAATACCACTTTATATTTACGAGTATAATTTCCATTTTAAGATCTAAACAGATTTTCTGTGAAATCGGTTGTCTGAAAGTACTAGTTTACTTTGGTGAAGAAACCAAATTTGAAATCGGGAACTAGTGAGTTCAAACGAATTTCTAAATTATACAAATGTACTGAAACGAACATTTAAAGAAAAATAGTCTTATATAAAAGTTTTTTGAAGTTCCTATTACTATTTACTCTTGATTTTAAATTTTGCCAGGATTTAGGTGTACAAGCAGACGTAGTCGGAACCCACACCCCTTGGTTCGCTTTTAACTCATTTTGTTTTTGTTCCTCCTTTGTGGATTTTCATTTGCCTACTAAGCGAATTAAAATTTCTTTATTATTATTATACAGTGAAGACGTGCGGGTTGGAATAAATTCATTTAAAATTATTGGTTTTGTTTTATGGAAAAACGCTCGGATAGGTCGATTATTATTTTTAGCTGGGGTTTTTCTGATGGTAAATTGATGTACAAAGGCTGGTCAAAAATAAGTTACGACCATCATTTTTTTTCTCCAAATGGAAACATATTTTTTTATTTAATTTATTAATTCTGCATCGAATTCTAAGTATGTTTCTTGTACCATGTCCTATACCCAAACGCAACAGTTATCGAGAAATTATAACCGAAATACAACAAATTAAGCCGCAAACGTTAACTGCAGTGTTACGAGAAACTGATCTTCGGCTTGCCTATTGTCAGGAAGTTAGTGGTCAACAGTTTGAACATTTAATTTGACTTGTTTTTCTGTTTTTTTGAAGTGAAAACTTCTATCAGCGCGTTGATTGTGGGCACTGAACGAGACTGAGAGTCACGTTCGGCTATGTAACGCTCGTTCGGGTAAAGTCGGCTCGAGTCGACTGAGGGAGCGAGAGAAATATAGTCAACGCGTCACTGCTACACTCGTTCGTTTTTAGAGTTTGATACAAATCATGATCAGACCGAGCGAAATGTACTAGAATAATGTATAAACAATAATAATAAATATATATCTTTTAAATGTAATATAGAACGAAAATGGAAAATGTAAATGAATAGAGAACGAAAAAAAAAGTTGTATTTCGTATTATTAACCTCGCCTTGATGAAGTTTTCACTTCTGCCGTGTGGTCTTAAGCACACCCATTTTTTTAAATTGATCGGTCGTTTTCAGACAAGAAAGTGAAATAAATTTTGTAGGATATGCTCAATTGTAAATTTCTCGATAACTGTTGAGTTTGGGTATAGGACATGGTACATGAAACATACTTAAAACTCGATGCAGAATTAATAAATTAAATAAAAAACAATGTTTCCATTTGGAAAAAAAAATTGATGGTCGTAACTTATTTTTGAACCAGCCTTTGTACATCTTACCATCAGATAAACCGCAGCTAAAAATAAAAATCGAACTATCCGAGCGTTTTTCCATAAAACAAAAGCAAAAATGTTAAATGAATTTATTCCAACCGGCGCGTCCTCACTGTATATTGTCAAGCTATATACCATGTTTTGAAATATCATTTACAAATCAATTTTCAGTGTTCCATTGAATACAAGATATTTATTGTACTATACTAGTAATGCCAAACAATAACGAGATATGGAGAATACATTAAATGTACTGCGAATATTGCCAAGTGCTCAGATACATACACACCCCACTCCTCGTAACTCTTGCGGTGTAGTATTAAACGCTTGAATATGAACGAACTGAACGGTTTTCGTACTTTTCGTAGTTCTCAGTTCGCAATTTGGTGCTAAGGATGATTTTATGAGCAATAATAGAAGCAAGCGCGACATAGAATAACACATTCATAAGTAAGTACATGCTTTAGGTCTTCCCGCATTACTTTATACTGCTATGGTTGCACTTTAAGGTACATACATATTTATAGTAAATGCGCTAGTATAAAGAAATGTAAATTCGTAGTATGCGGCCAATAGTTTTGAAGTCAATTATTATTATTAAAGTTATATGTTTCGATAAGTTTTTATTTCATGTACTTAATCTAAAAAAAATCTGAAAAAGATATTTTTGGTGTTTAAATTTTGGAAAATGTACATGAATTTATTATATTATTTTTAGTAAATTTAATAATACTGACTTAGTGACAGTGACTATCTGATAATTGAGTTGAGTTTTCTTTTGGAATCTATATATCGTAGTTTTTAAGTATTTCGTGAATGTATTTAGAATGTATATATTTGTAAAATATTATTAATAATAAATATTTGGAAATACGTTTCTTTTGTACTGTGTTTTTGATGTATTTCTATAAGAAGTGTTCATATTAAAGCAATCAATTTGGCAAAAGGTAGAAAAGGGTTCATTAGCGAACTTGATAAGCGCGTCTTGTACTGTCCGAAAAGTACTAATGTACACTGTAAGAAAATTTTACATAATATAATATCGGCGATTTTGCGACCAACGTTATGTTATTGAATATCTAAATTTACTTGATATATTATGGAATTGCTTTCAATTATTGCTAACTGAAATTTACATTGTAAATTGAAACCGTTTTCAATGCCCGCTTATTGCAAATTACATTGTAAATTTGTATAAATAGTGAGGGTAAACTTCTTTGTCAAATTACATAATTAAGTATGCACATTGACACAGTAAACATTCATAACGGAATATGATTATTGACATGATAAAAATTCAAAATTTATATTATATTTGATGCATCAGAATAATCAAAAAACAATGGTTGTCTTAATTATATACAAGTGCGTGTTATTTTGATTACCCTGAAAATTTAAGACATTAGATAAAATATTTTCTAATTCCTAGTAATTATGAAATTTATGTATAATGTATATGCAGTTTTTGATATCTAGGATGTCTTTTATAATAGAAAACGAATCATCGACAATAAAACATTAATTTTAAGTGCGATTTCAGTCTGGATACTAAATAGTTATTCTATTGTGTTACATTTTAACTGGTAAATAATAGTTATTTACGAACCAAGTGCGTGAAATCATATTTCGCGAATGAGTGACCAGTTTAAAGCGCGAGCCGAAAGGCGAGCGCTTTATGGACACGAATTCGCAAAATGTTTCACGCACGAAGTTTGTACAATATTTTTTGTACGAGAACTATAATAATAATACATATTGTTAAATACGTTATCGTTTATGACACACTACTAATCTCTTGATATTAATTAAAAAAGATTGAATTGGCAGTATTGATTATTTGAAGTGACATTTAATTTAAAATTATCAAATTCAAAAAATTCTATTTCATTTCCTTTTATTTTCATAGAAAAACAACGAACTGGGTAGCATATTATTAAGGTTAGGAATTTATGATTTTAAAATGTCACTAAATTAATCAAGTTCTAGGAAGTACCAACTTTACTTTTACGCACTCGTGTTTAAAGTGACTTTTTACGCACGCAAATCGAATTGTGAAATGACAGGTTTTGATAAGCGAGTACAAAATATAAATTATGTAATATGTTTTTCTGTAATTAGATTTTAAAATAAGTTTTATAAAGTATAAATATATTTAATTTTTAATTTTAAAATCTAAACTAAGTTCCAATAAGTACAATATAAATAGTGTAACATAAAATAATTTTAAAATTAAAAATATGTATTGAAGTAAAATTAAACATCTCTGTATTTATTCATAAAATGAAAAACATTCTTTCTAATAGGATTAACTTTTTTCGATTTTGATCCGCTGTCTCGATGTATTTTAGGTACCAGTCTTTGAATTGGTTCTAGGGTTGCACTACATGATTTGGTGAATTGTATATTATATATAAAAAAAAAATAAGGAAAAACCGAATATCAACGTATTTTCGAAATTTTCGAAGCATCCAAGTTTATTAGTTTATGATTCATATAAATAAAGGATATAGGCGGCAATGCATCTTCTTGTCCTGCATAAAATATAAAACCATATTAAAAAAAAAATTACCCCGAGAAAAAGGTTATAGTAAAACTATTCTTTTATAGTTATTGCTTTGATAATAGCGCATTAAAGACATTTTGCGTACGAAACTATATTTACAAATTTACCTTCTTGTATTTAGGGTGTGGCAAAAATAACTAAACTGCACAAAACGTCAGTCGTATTGTCACAGTTGTACAGGTTACACCTTAGGCATTCATTATGCAGCGTTACACGAACCAAGAGCGAATAGCACTAGTTCAGTGGTATTATGAAAATAATTCAAGTGTTGTGTGCCTGCAAAGAAAATTTCGAACAAAATATCGAAATCGTCCTGCTGCAAATTCAAACACCATTCGCAATGTCATATCAAAATTTTCTATTACTGGTTCAGTGGGAGAAGCGTGCCATATTGGCCGACCGCGTACAAGTCGAACCGAGGTAATATTGAACGTGTATGAAACGATGTGTGTCAAAGCCCACAATCATCCTCACGGCGCGGTGCTCAGCAGTTACAACTTAGTGATCGTTCTGTACGTTGAATTATGAAACACCTTTACTTATATCCCTATAAAATTCAAATAACGCAGTCGATACTCAGTACAGATTATGAAAAACGTCTAGCATGGAGCAACACATTTATAAACTTAAAAAATGAGGTGTGGCCACCACACGACTTTCTTATACGTATGAGCGTTTCAAATTGTACAATTTTAAGAATTTTTTTAATACAAAACTTATTCAGAATCCTATTCAAAGTACTTTCATTCTCTTAATATATCGCTATAGAATGCATACTTTGCAAGATATTATTAAAAAAGTGCTCCTCGCTAAGAGTAAAAGTGCTACTTCCGGTCCGAATTTTGAAATTTCATTTGTACAAAAAATATTGCAAATCCAGTTTTAAATACTTTTGTACTCTTGATAAATATATATAGAATGCATAACTTACGACATATTTGCAAAAAATCGCTATTCGATAGGAGTAAAAGTGGTACTTCCGGTCTAAATTTTGAAATTTTTTTTATATAAAAGATATTGAAAATTATGTTATAAATACTTTTATACTCGTAACGTACTTGTCTTAAAAGCATGACTTGCGAGATATTCGCAAAAAACTGATTTTCGATAAGAGTAAAAGACCTACTTCCGGTAGGAATTTCGAAAAGCTTTTTTAAGACAATTTGTTTCAAACTTAATTCTAAGTACATATCAATTCTTTATAAATTTGTTTAAACTTAGTAATTGACGAAATATTTGCAAATTTCGATTTTTTCACTGAAGTAAAATACTACTTCCGGTTTGCCGATTTTGCTCAAAATCTAATCAGTTCTCAAGAGGCAGATTACACACGTAAATACAAAATTTGGAATTGATATCTACAACGGTTTGACCGCTATCGTGGTCACACACACACAGACAGACACACACACACACACACACACACACAGACACACAGACATTTTTTAAAAACCACTTTTTTGGTATCAGGGGACCTCAAAACGTGGACATCTGCAAAAATCTCGAGGTCGAAAATTTTCATCATCACAATACTTCCTTATACGTATAAGAAAGTAAAACGACATGAATGGTTTCCACACAAAAATTATCATGAGCGATGAGTCACATATTCACTTATGTGGACTGCCCCAGATTGTTTCCTGTGGTGCTAGCTAAAGGACAATGTTTACAAAGGCAGGCCAGAAACGCAGGAACATTTGAAAAGGAATATTCGCTAAACAACTGCAGATATAACACCTGAGGTTTTAGATAGAGTTATGCTAAATATAGTTAAAAGAGCTCTTAATCTTGTGATAATCACGGCAGTCATTTAAATAATATAATTTTCAAATAATATGTAATAATTTACCTAAACCGTTTATTAAAAGTAGCTTAGTTATTTTTGCCGCAACCTTTACATAGTGCAGCTGGCAGGTTAGCATTACTGACATTACTGACATGGGTTCTAGAAATAAATTTTAATTATTTTCATAAAATCATGTTAACCTATAATAACTATTTTATCTCTGTAAATCTGTAAATAGCACCAAAGTCCTTCCGAAAATATATTGTAATTGCTTCTAAAATTTCTGTAGCAGAAGCGCTTCTATTTTCATCCAAAGTTTGTTTTGATTTATTATTCAAGAACTTTTTAATTTCTTCAGATGTTTTAAAAAACTCATCATATTACAATTCTCACGTATGCAATAGAAAGAAACATTTTTCCAATTTCTATGTAAATATTGATGTAACTCGTATTTTTTCTGTGTAGCATAGATAAATTTGTATATTCTACAAGTAATCATCGTTCTAGTTTATAAGCCTACCTATTTCAACTGCTACTACAATAAAAAACACAGACACTATTTCTTTATCACAATTATCTAGGAATGAACAGAATTAATGACCACTAATTTTGATGCGCATGCTCTAACTTAAAAAACAAATAACATATTATGTACTTTTTTTACTATATTTTAAAGAACATTTAGTTTGGTGAAAATAATTTTAAAATTTTATAAATCGACACACATATTTTTGTATTGTAATATATGTCGTAGGGCTAATTTAAAATTCAGCCATTTTATAAAACTTCTATAGTCCGTCTCAACCCTATTATGCAGTACAGGTTTAATAGGGATATTGCATCTCTTATTATCTTTAGTAGTCTCTTAATAACGACATCTTTATATCCGGTTGCCTTGTTGCAAGTTCTATTATGCAAAGTATATGGTGGATATATGAGTAATCGTTGCTGTCAATTGTCAGTTTTTGCCGTAGTGTGTAAACTTTTATATTGTCTTTAATTTATCTATATATAAAATCTGTTAAATCGTTCTTTTTAGCAAGCATATTATCTTTTTCAAGCATTTAAAAGTAAGTATGCATTACCTAGATCTATAATTCTGATTAACGTGATAACCTATATACATATACATATACTTTTTACAGATTGCTACATGATATGAGTTTTGAATTTTAAAAAGTGCGACGATAGAGTATTCTTATTGAAAGAGATGACATCATTAGGTGGAGACATAAATACTTACGAGACATCAGAAAATTCAGAGACGAAGGTATAGTTTATCATTTAATTTGTTATACTTTATGTTCATTACGCAATTTATTATGTGCTTGTGTTTGATTGTGATTGTTTTATTTTTAGGTAGAACTATAATATATACTGATGAATCATGAGTGAATGCAGGACACTCGGTAAATAAAACGTGGACTGACGTTACTGTTCAAAGCAGTCCACAAGCTTTTACGTAAGGACTCAGCGCTGGTTTAAAATCACCAAATGGTCTTGGGCCTCGATTTCCATTAATTCATGCTGGAGGCGAGCAAGGTTTTGTTATTGGTACTGAATGTACATTTCTTTGTAAGAAAAATATTGCTGATGTTCATAGCGAAATGGATGCAGATATATATGGAGATTGGTTCAAGAATAAATTGCTTCCAAATATACTAGAGAACTCGGTTGTTGGTCTCGATAATGCCTCATATCACACGAGAAAATTAGAAAAGTTTCCAGCCGTAGCACGAAGAAGACCAAATTATTGAATGGCTCACTGAGAAGAATATTCCACTTGATAATGACATGTTAAAAAGAGATTTACTGGCTTGTAGTCAGAGGTTAGGTCTCAGTATGAGAGAAACAAAATTGATGAATTTGCAAAGAATAAAGGGCATTATGTTCTTCGGCTTTCACCTTATCATTGTGAATTAAACCCAATTGAAATGGTGTGGGCACAAGTTAAGCACTACGTTGAAATGCACAATACGACATTCAAACAAAGAGATATTGAACAATTAATTGTGAAGGGTTATCAGAATGTAACAGTGAACAACTGGCGGAATTACATTGGCCACCTTGCCAAGTTACAAGACGATGTTGAAGAGTTTATAATTAACGTCACACATTCATCATCAGATCAAGATTCTTTAAGTGATGAAGAAAAATAAAACAATATGTGTACCTACTCCTTTGTATGGTCATGGTTAGTTTTTTCATAAATTTTATCATGTATTATTAACTTGTTCTTATAAATGGGAAAATATGTTTTTGCAAAATGAATTTGTGAGGAATTTGTGTCTTTAAATGTGTATAACGCAATGTAGGTTAACATATTAATATTCAATAAGACTATATAAGTCATGTAACATATTAAAAAATAAAAGTACATGTTGTGTGTGGTTATTGTTATTCTTTTCATAAATATGTATTATTTAAGTTGTTTTTATAAATAGAAAAGTTTTTTATGAAAAATAAACTTGTGATTAACTTTGTCTTGGTCTGAATTTATAGTGGATAGTTGATTAAGATGTCAATATTCAGTAACGAAGAAAATTGTGTACCTTAAGTGTTTCTTTGAAATATTAATTCATTTACTCTGGCTTACTATATTCAGTTAGATTTTAAATATTTTTTTACAGAACAATCCCAAAGGATTATATTATTACAAATATTTTAACTAATCCATCTTCCCATACCTATATTCTCCACTTTTAGTGTTTCAAATTACTATTAATTTTTTGTATGCAGTATGCATCAATTGAATGACAAACAGTCGTATAGGTTATGTTTTGATTACAAAAAATGTCAGATATTGAACCGGAACTGTAACGATATTATACAATGAGACGATTTGGCAACCATGAAATCAATTCCCATAAGACCTGTACTGCATAATAAGGTTGAGACGGACTATAGTCGCTTTCGAAATGACTAGGCACATGTAAAATGATGATATAATATTAGATTTTTACAATTTGACTAGGCGTTTCATTAAACGTCGAACGGCGCTTATTGTAATATGAACGTGCTGACGATTATTTTTACAATGCGCCTGGAATAAAGTCGACATATTTCGGCATATTATATATAATACGACTCCTCTCGGATCGGACAAACTGTTCGTTTGACCACTTTATACTATGGTTTAGTAGTTCGTAAACAATAGACAAGTAAACAGTATTTTTCAGTCGTATGTTTCAAACAAATACAAAACAAACGGATAACTCTTAATAATACAGTTTTTGCCATATATTATTTTATTTATTTGTACAGGGTCCGCTTGAATGACATTTACTACTACATTTCAACTCAGCCTTAAAACAAAATCATTTCTTTCTAATACGTTTTACTTGGTTTGCAGGAACATTTTTTAAATCCCTGCCCTCTAAATTTAGAAAATTTTGCTAAAACTTCTCTTGAAGAAATTATTGTTCACTTCAAAACACAAATTGCCTCGGAATTTTTAATGCCAACGATCTCGTCTCTAGAAAACCATCGATGCAAAATTCCGTGTATAGTACCAATTTTTATACTTTATTTTTTAGATCAACTATTGTTCATACTATATTTTGAAGTTCATAAGTTTGATAGGGGACCATCGAACATAGGAACTTCAACCACAATATGTTGACCCATAAATAAAGGTTTCAACTTTTGTTTGTTATTTTCGAGCATTTTTTCTGCAGCACGTTTTTGCCCAAGAACACATTGTATCCTTTGTTTCTGTAATATATCCTCTTTTTGGCATAAATCACATATCCATGCTGTTCCAGTCAACGTTGATTCTGAAGAACTTCTTTTTAAACATTTAACACAGCAAGTCGTTACATTACCATTATTTTCGACAATCACTTCAACAATAGGAATATTCCTCATTTTGATTAGTTTTATATTTTCTTCTTCGGTTATAATATTAGTCAATACCTTTTCAGGAATATCCTTATATAATGTTAAAGATCTGATTCTCACCAATATTAATTGATTTTTCTAGGACAGTTGGATTATCATTAGAATTAAGCACTTCATTTTGGTTAGTTTCATGTAAATTAACCACTAAATTTTCTGCACATTGATTAGTTTCATATGAAATACCCATTATTTTGTTGTTTTCTGCTCCAGTTATAATATTAGTCAACAACTTTTCTAAGTCACCTTCTATCTCTCTCTCTCTCTCTCTCTCTCCCCCCTCCCTCCCCCCTCCCTCCCCCTCTCTCTCCCTCCCTCCCTCCCTCCCTCTCTCTCTCTCTCTCTCCCTCCCTCCCTCCCTCTCTCTCTCTCTCTCTCCCTCCCTCCCTCCCTCCCTCTCTCTCTCTCTCTCTCTCTCTCTCTCTCTCTCTCTCTGTGTGTGTGTGCGCGCGCGTGTGACCACGATAGCTTTCAAACCGCTGTAGATATCAATTCCAAATTTTGTATTTACGCGTCTCTTGATATCTGGTTAGTTTTTCAGTAAAATCGGTAGACCGAAAGTAGCAGTTTACTTCAGTGAAAAAATTTTGCCAATATTTCGTCAAATACTAAGTTTAAACAAATTTATAAAGAATTCATATGTACTTAAAATTAAAATTGAGAACAATTTTATTTAAAAAGTTTTTCGAAATTCCTACCGGAAGTAGGTCTTTTACTCTTATCGAAAATCGGTTTTTTGCGAATATTTCGCAAGTCAAGCTTTTTAGACAGATACGTTACGGGTATAAAAGTATTTAAAATATAGTTTTCAATCTTTTGAATAAAAAAAATTTCAAAATTCGGACCGGAAGTAACACTTTTACTCTTACCGAATAACGATTTTTTGCAAATATGTCGTAAATTATGCATTCTATATATATTTATTAAGAGTACAAAAGTATTTAGAGTTGGATTTTCAATATTTTTTGTATACATGAAATTTCAAAATTCGGACCGGAAGTAGCACTTTTACTCTTAGCGAGTAGCACTTTTTTCGAATATCTTGCAAAGTATGCATTCTATAGCGATTTATTAAGAGAATGAAAGTACTTAGAATAGGATTTTGAATAAGTTTTGTATAAAAAAATTCTTAAAGTATAGTTTAAAACGCTCATACGTATAAGAAAGTCGTGTGATAGCCACACCTCATTTTTTTTAATACTATTTATAGTATTTTCATCAGAAAAATATGAGTTAAAACTATAAAAAGCTATTTTATGGTTGTTAAATATGTAAAAATTATGTACTTACATTTTAAAATAAAAAATCGTTTACATCATGGTTTTTTGGATATACAATATACGACTTATGGTAATTTACATAGTTATATATCTTTTAAAATTGAAGGTGAAACATCATAACACTGTAAAATAAGACAAATAAAAATTTTTCAAAAAGGACGAACGACAGAAAAAATTTAATAGATAATACTTACAATAATATTGAATGCATGTGTATGTTTGGTTTTCTTGATATTATTCATACAAATAATTGATTGCACATTTTTGAATAATTATATTCCTTTAAATAGTAATGTTTCCTGTGTGTCTCTTTGAAAAATACTTATTGAAGTGCAATAGCAGGATGTCCAAGTATGTATGTATGTTTTTTTTTACTTTTTTAGTTGAATGTTTTATCTACTCTCAAATGTAGCACTGCGGCGCATCCTGACAGATTTTATATTATTGAAAAATAAATTTGGGATATATTTTGTGTGTCCGCTCTGTCGTTTATTGCGTTTTTATGTTTTTTAATTTTTAGGCTTTCGAGTATATTTCTTGATTTACTGTTGTGTGCGGTAGCTAATATTGTTGTCTGCTTATAATTAAAGGAATGGCTAGTTCTATTTTCGTGTTTCTTTAAAGCTGTACTGTTGTTGGCGTATTTGTACCCATTTAAACGTTCCTGTAGGTGTTGGGATGTTTGTCCGATGTTTACGCCGTCACAATTGTTGCAAGGTATTTTATACACGATGTGGGTCTTTTTTAAGATGGGAATGTTGTCTTTCAGGTTTGTGTATAGCTTTTCCTGGTTATTGAAATTTTTAATATCGATTAAAGAGACATATACATAGATGAAATTATCAATCTCACTCAACAGTATTCTCTTATTTTATTAATAAAATATCTGTTATAAACTTATATGGTTTGCAGCTTATATTTTGTAAATGTCAAAACAAAAACAATATATAAGTTATTATTATCTCAGATGACGCTGCTAATTAGCCAAATTCAATTCTAAAAATTTCTTTCGGTAAAATTCGAACTTATGACAAAAAGGTTTACCGGAAGGAACGTGAGAACGTGTTAAATTAAAACACTTTTCTACATGAAAATTATATATATATATATATATATATATATAATTTTAGGAAATCGACATTCCGAGGATACCGGACGGCCACATCTTAGTGTCTTTAAACGTCATTTCAATGTACGCAAATATACCAACAAATTTAGCCCTCCAAACAACAAAATCACGATGGAATAGCTTGAAGGAGTTTACAACACTAACACTACCAGAATTTAAAAAAGGGGTAGAACTTACCCTCAACGCTACATACTTCCAATACAACAACCAACATGCAAATTCATGGCTGTGCAATGGGCTCACCAATTTCGGGCGTTATAGCACAATTAGTTCTTGAACAACTTGTACAAACGGTCATAGGTAACCTAAACTTTAAACATGTTTTCTTTAAAAGATACGTGGATGATTGTATTGCCTGTGTCCCTGCAGACAAAACTGATTACATCCTCACAGAATTCAATGCTTTCCATCCTAAACTACAGTTTGAAATCGAAAAAGAACAAAACAAGTCTATAAATTTTCTTGATCTCACAATAGTACATACAAAAAATAATTTCTCAACAAAACTATACCAAAAACCCACTGCGTCAGACAGACTCCTCAATTACAAATCGAACCAAACAAACTCACTCAAAAAAATGTCTCTGTTGATTAGGTTTTTTGCGACATTTTTTTGAGTGAGTTTGTTTGGTTCGATTTGTAATTGAGGAGTCTGTCTGACGCAGTGGGTTTTTCGTATAGTTTTGTTGAGAAATTATTTTTTGTATGTACTATTGTGAGATCAAGAAAATTTATAGACTTGTTTTGTTCTTTTTCAATTTCAAACTGTAGTTTAGGATGGAAAGCATTGAATTCTGTGAGGATGTAATCAGTTTTGTCTGCAGGGACACAGGCAATACAATCATCCACGTATCTTTTAAAGAAAACAGGTTTAAAGTTTAGGTTACCTATGACCGTTTGTTCAAGTTGTTCAAGAACTAATTGTGCTATAACGCCCGAAATTGGTGAGCCCATTGCACAGCCATGAATTTGCATGTTGGTTGTTGTATTGGAAGTATGTAGCGTTGAGGGTAAGTTCTACCCCTTTTTTAAATTCTGGTAGTGTTAGTGTTGTAAACTCCTTCAAGCTATTCCATCGTGATTTTATTGTTTGGAGGGCTAAATTTGTTGGTATATTTGCGTACATTGAAATGACGTTTAAAGACACTATACACGGTGGCCAGAAAAATGCGGACAAACGCCACGCAGGCCAAATCTTTGTTTAATTCTGAGTTGACAATCTTAATTGAAAAAAGTAGTACAGTGCTTTTTTTTTTTTTTTTTTTTGTAAACCATTGGTATTAATCGATTAGTTACATCAATGCATTTGAGATAATTCCATTTCTAAATTTCACCACAATGATTTTACATAGATAAATTTGACGAATTTTGCTAAATTTTAGCCGTACAACTTAATGTTTGATGGTCTCGTATGCCGTAAGGAAGGACCGTATAACTTTTTTGGATTAAGATTATCGCCTCAGAATTGAACAAAGAATCGTTCTACCTGGCGTTTGTCCGCATTTTTCTGGCCACCGTGTATAAGATGTGGCCGTCCGGTATCCCCGGAATGTCGATTTCCTAAAATTATATATATATACATATAATTTTCATGTAGAAAAGTGTTTTAATTTAACACGTTCTCACGTTCCTTCCGGTAAACCTTTTTGTCATAAGTTCGAATTTTACCGAAAGAAATTTTTAGAATTGAATTTGGCTAATTAGCAGCGTCATCTGAGATAATACAATAACTTATATATTGTTTTTGTTTTGACATTTGCAAAATATAAGCTGCAAACAATATAGGTTTATAACAGATATTTGATTAATAAAATAAGAGTATACTGTTGAGTGAGATTGATAATTTCATCTATGTATATGTCTCTTCAATCGATATCAACTTCAACTAAACAATTAATAATGAACATTCGATGTATTAACAGTCGATTATTTCATATTTATGTCTTTACTACAAAATGTATTTGTACATATACATGAGTGATCGTCAATTAATTAATAATAATTGTCGTAGAAATAAAAACCGCATTTCCCATTATTGGATAATTTAGTATTTGATATAATGTTAATGGGTAATTTCCATGAGAATGACTGAACATGTGATGAAATTAAATCATTGTCTGCTATTGGTTTAATTTCTATTTTCAATAGCATAATATAGATACGTGCATAAGTACAATTACCTAAAATTTACAAAAGTGAAAGAGGCA
This sequence comes from Amphimallon solstitiale, assembly GCA_963170755.1. NCBI lineage: Eukaryota > Metazoa > Arthropoda > Insecta > Coleoptera > Scarabaeidae > Amphimallon > Amphimallon solstitiale. Next base: position 168,568,829 of record OY720675.1, on the reverse strand, counting down.
ACCGAAATATTAAGTGCTAACATAATGACGCATGTCTAGAGTTTAGTAATTTTCAAAATACATCACTGAGCAGAAACACTGAAACTTCAACAAGGCAATGCTATAAGCACAAGATACCTTCTTACGTACTATCGAATAAAATACACGCTTGATCCTAGTGATAAATGAATCAATATCGGGAAAGTATGGGTGCTAGAAGAACTATTCTATTCTTTAAAATGTATAATAACATAATTATCATTTACGAAGTGGTTGTAAACGAAGTACGAAAATAGGTATTGTACTTTCTATACCGGTAAACAAGTATATAAGTAACAACTATTTGTTTAGTACCTTCTTGATAAGTTCAACAAAGTTCTTCAACATAGATGGAAAAAAATGAGTTGTATCATGGGGCCGATTTTTCACTTGGATCTGTACCCTAAGCACAAAATGTGGAAACAGAGAGCAAATAACAAGAATTTGTTAAGACTTGCGCGCTTTATTTCTTTGCTGTTGTTAGTTATGTAGAGATGACTAAATTCATACCCGTACATTAAAACGCTATATAGATATATTAATAACTCCTCTAAGCCATATTATTATCACGTTCCTGATATATAAATACAATTAGCAATTAAAATACACAATTATTAAACGAATAAAGAGATTACACAATAACAACTTTCATAAATATGTGACCTATTCGATATTTTAGTAATATTAACTAAAGTATCCAATAAAAATGTTTATCCATTCAAAAAATTGCCTGCCTATATATCAAAAAGGAGGATGTGTAAAATTAAGGTATAGGATAATAGTGGATATATCAATTATTTAACAAAAATATAAAAAAATTAAATAAAAGATAAATAGCGACATTCTTAAAAGCATTTGAATATTTAATTTTTTGAAAAAAAGTATGTGCAGACAGTATAATTTGACAGATATTTGCAAAACATTACTAACGATAAGTAAGTCAGTAGGGTATATCCGATTTGATTTTGCAATTTTTTTAACCAAAGTTGTTATAAATTATGTTCTACTTTTAGTAATGGAAGATATCTTGCAGGTCTTATCTTTCTTAATCTTTGATCTAAATAAGTCGCAAAATAATAAGACAAATTTATAATTACTTAGAGAAATAGCGTATTTATTAATTATTTAATAAGAAATGATTTAATAATAAAAACAATTCTAATACGTCTATTTAAGAAACTGTATAATCTACAATAGTATCTTAATTCTAAAAATCACCACGACTGTAACTTCAAAATATGCTAATGAAAATGTTTTAGAAAGAGAAATCTTTTTAATAAAGAGAGGCGCGCGCAAGATCAAAAGGATAACATACATTTATATTAGTGTCCTTTGAAAATCGTAACTAATAATTGTATTTTAAAACTGGAATATGTTCCAGTTTGTATTGCTACCTCCTGTCGGTGGCTTATCCTATGTGGAAGATGACCAAACATTTTTTACGAATGGAACTCGTATCCTGCTGGAAGACTTTATCCACTTTGATGTTAGAGATCCTACACAAATTTACTTTTGGTATAAATATAACTTGGTAGGTACTTATTTACCTTTTGACATTAAAAATCATCAATATCTGTAAACAAAAATTTACATTTAATTTTTGTTTCACTTTTTATGGCTTGACATCGTGTAAGTTCTATTATTTTTTTTTATTCTTGGCATACCCCACGGCATTCTTAGTTTGTTTACTTTGCAGATCTTAAATATATTCATAGTGTAAGAATTACTTAGCAATTATTTAATTACACTTTTTTTAATACTTACATATTTAAATTTGAAACAGGCGCTGGGCGTGTTCAGTCAACGACAAATCTAGTTAGACAATAAAAATAACTAGATCGGTTTATAAAATAAATTTTGAAAATAAAACATTTTAGCTAAGTTAAAAATCAAATTAGGTATATAGGACTAATACGTTTTGGTAGAATAGAATTCTGTTTAGTTATGAATGAAGTACATTAGATACAAATATTTACAATGTTGACAGGTAATTAGATTAATTATGATAAATATTTGTTTATTCTCTTTCAATGATAGAATTAAGATTTATTACTTTTGAATTTTCCATATACATTTTACATCCCGTAACGTTTGTAAATATTATCAACTTAAAATCTATAAAATATATTTTTTACTTATGTTACACATACATACCATCAAATAGAATAAACAAATATTTATCGTCATTAACGCAATTATCCGTCAACATTGTAAATATTTGTATCTAACTTCCTTCATTCATAACTAAACAGAATTCTATCCTACCAAAACGTATTAGTCAATATAATTTGGTTTTTAAAGAAACCAAATTTTATTTTCAAAATTTATTTCATAAACCGATCTACTTAGTTATTTTTATTGTCGAACTAAATTTGTCGTTGACTGAACAGTATGCTCAATAAATCAATATCTGTACCAAATATGCTAAAACAGACGACAATAGTTTCACATCTCTCCCTCCATTCACAAACTTCATTCACTAAACACAATACAGTAATCTTTATTAGTTATTTCGTTTTGAATTTTACAGGTACCTAGAATCAAAATTCCTAAAGTAGACGAAAAAGAAAATATTCTACTAAAATAGAACTCCATGATCGGTGATGCCAGTTTTCTGTATTTAAAGGAAAGTAGTTCACCTGTCACTTCTATTCTATAATGCACGTTTTATTTTGATTAGATATTGTAAATTGATCCAAAATGAATATTTTATTCTCAGATGTGGAATTATTTATTATATCTAAGATATAAGTTCTACAGTGTTGTATAAAACAGTTTTGTGTATTTGTTCAGGTACCTACCGTATCTTATTGTTTAATTTATCATAGTCAACACTACATATCTATTATCTTTTGGTTTGTTACAGGGTTCTCATCACTTGTTTAGAGTTATTTTGGTATTTACTTTTACAAACATTTATAACTACAGCAAACATTATCTAAATTAAGGTTAGGCTGATCTAACTTAATCAATATTGTCTTATGACTAGTATTGGATTATTTACGTTAACTGGAAGATATATTCAACAGTATTATTTCAAGCACTTAGATACATTTCTTCGAAGTAATTTATTTTATTTATTTTTGTGTTAGGTATAGGTACATAGTAGCATCAAATGTTAGGTCTGTTTCAGTTTGAATTTATGTTGGAATATACTTTAAGACACGTTAATGTTTAACTACACATTATGTATGGCTAGTTTGCGAAATACGATACATTTCATCTTTAAATAATTATTGTATTCCAGAATAACCTATATATACAGAGAGGATTACTTGTACATAGGCATTTAAACTTTTTATACTAACTAGTGTTTAGCTTTTGTTGGAGTATATGTGTGTGCGTGTTGTGTGTGTGTGTAATGTATATAAATATATGCCTTAAGAATACAAGAAAAATCCGAATTATCGATAGACTTGCATCGAAAATATCAGCAACTATGATCACAAGACCGCTTGATCGCAACGCCGTTAAAACTAGGACCATTTTCAGCATGGACATGACATAGTTCTAAGATTAGTATTTAAGTTGGGCAATTAAGCACTTTCTTAACTTTCATATATTATACATTACTTATTCAAACTCTTTGTCAATTTTGCTAATAACAAATTTACTATAATTGTTTCAAAACCGGCCTGTTAGATTGTTCAAGGCAACAGGCCTATTGCTTTGTAAAATAAATAAATAAATAAATATATGAATATATACATATAATCTGGACAAATACGTAAGGTATTTAAAAAAAAAATTCCTCTAGTATAAAAAGTAGAACGGAAGCATTCTCGTGGTTGTAATAACGTAGGCACTCCTAACTTGTAGATTTGGCATCATCCTATTTCCTATCCAAAACACCAATCATAAACCACCAAACCAACCAATGAATTTGTACTGACAGTAATCGAACATTTAATTTCCGATTCAAATACGACAAACTTCGTGAATACACAGGATATTGCATTAAAAGGGGTGTCTCCTTCACTTACCCTCCAGCAATATTATAAAACTTCCAATTGGCTGCAAACGACATCCTTTTTAAACAAATCGATAGCCGCAAGCAAGACATCGTTCTCAACAAAATATAAATGAATGTTCTAGAAACGCACCTATTGTATTATACTCGGAACTTACAATTAGTTATCAATAAATATACGCAAGATATTTAAAAAAAATACAAAAAATGTTTTCAGTACCTATCTATAAACTTAGATACGTCAGTTGAAATTGCAAGGAATTGGCAACCACCTAAAAATATTTCTGAAAATGTAAATATAAACTAATATTATTAATTTATTATTATTATTATTATAGATTTAAGAAAATATTTACATGCATATTTAGTATTATTGCTATTATTTATAGTAATTATAAATTGCTTGGCAACATCCAATCGATTCAATAACTGTAATTATCTTTATTTCAGTGATCGATGTTGAGAACTAAATGAGTATAATTAATATCTAATAATTTACATGAGAGCAGAACGACCAACGAAGCGCGACAGTATTGTCGCATTCTTTGATGTTTCGTGTTCCACTTTAGCGTCGTCGTATTTGAGTGATAAAGAACAAGTTACTCGGAAAACGTATTTATATTTACACTAAAAAAGCCGCCGGTAATGTTGCTTCAGTAATACGTGGGCAAATCTTAAAATACACAAAACAAATGCTGTAATAATTTTAAATTTTAATTAGTTATTAGAATTATAAAATGTATTACTATTTTTAATGATTTAAATGTATTGGCGTGGCTGTGAAAAGTACTAAAATTTTACTGTTTTTAAATACCTAGAATACTACACCTGGATAAATGAGAGTTACATGACGAAACACACTGCATTCAGGAGAATTCCAGGAAAAGCGCATCCCAATAAGAGAATTGGTATATAAGCACGAACATCACAAATGTAGTATTAGTATACTGTTCGAATAAAACTCTTTGACAATACTCCTCGTTCTTTCTTATAACTTTGTAATTTTAAATAAAACTTTTTAAAAACTTAGAAGAGAGGAATAACTTGTTAACTCCAGATTAAAACTTAAAACATGCTATGGTTTACTGTTTTCAAGCATCGCAGCATGCTTTGTGTAAAACAAGTCACGGTAACTCATATTTTTAAATTAATGAATTATAAAGTATTTTCGGTCATTTTTATAACTTTTTACTAATATCTGTTCCACTTAATTTTCTAAAAAAATTTTATGTTCAGCAAATGGTGTGTAATTCAAAGAACATTGGTTCATTGTACTTGATCACTCTGTATAAATAAAAATATTTTTAAATTGTACAGCTCATAATTATCTAAAATTTTTGTATTAAAAACTTTTCGCTGTCTACGGTATTAGTAGGGGCGGACGTCCCAGGTTTAAACTACGACGGACTTACAATGGAGCAAAGAAGTAATGTAAACAACACACATTTACTGAATAGCATGATTTATATGGTGAACTGCAACATATGTTGTTTAGTTGAAAAGTTATTGAAAACGACAACAAGAAATGCCCATCAAAAAAGGAATTTATGAGTAAAATCCTTTCTTCATCGGCGTAGATGGAAGCGCGAGGGGTTTCAAACATTTATTATATTTACCTTATCTTTCCCAAGAGAAATAAAGTTGCATATATGTATATACCTATTCATACTTACGTTAGTTTTGTTTTTTCATTGTTTTGACTGTTAATTACGTACGTACTTCGTAATTTATGTAATAGTTTCATTGAATCGACTTCTCCCAATTATGTAGACGTAAGTGTGCACTGGATTTCGTTTAGTTTCAATAACATACGCGTACATTTTGAGATATCATTTATTTAGATCTAGAACATTGTTTATATTTTTCAGATATGATATGGAAGAACGTCAAAAAATACATCGTGAAACAATGGCGAGTTGGATTGAGGGTCATACTGATTTTATGTCCATTGTTAGTGATTCCGATTTTTATTGCAAAGTCTGTAAAATATCGTTACAGAATGCCCAAAAAGGGCACGTACACGTCACTTGGCATCGCTAAAACATACACGGACCCGCGCGTTGAAAGCTGACAAGAACAACTCTGTGAAGCTTTAATGGCGGCTAATATCTCATTAAAGAAACTTGACAATCCCACTTTCTAAACATTTCTTCAAAAATATACTGGTCGAAATGTTCCTGATGAATCCACCTTACGCAAATATTATGTTTCTAAGTGCTTCACGAAAACAGTAGAATGCATTAGAAGACATCTTTCAAATCAGTACCTACGGATAAGTGCCGACGAAACTGTTGATATATTAGGACGCTGTATGGTAAATGTTGTAGCTGGTGTACTACATCCAACTATTCCATATAACGCATATGTAATAGCATCTAAAGTTATAAATACCGTTGATGGGGAAACAATTGCTAAAACCATTGACGAGAATATGCACAAAATGCTTCATTCGAATGACAGGTACAGGGAAAAAATACTTTTATTTGTTTGTGACAGTGCCGCATATATGTTAAAAACAGGCAGACTATTAAAGGAAATATATCCTTATATGCTGCATATTACTTGTGTAGCACATGCTCTCCACAGAATTTGTGAATATATCAGAGACAACTATCCGGAAGTTGGTAGACTTGTATCCGCTTTTAAAAAAGTTTTCAGAAAAGCACCATCGAGAGTGGCCCTTTACAGGGAAAAACTTCCATCTTTGTCACTGCGTCCTTCGCCAGTAATAACTAGATGGGGAACATGGTTGGAAGCTACTAGTTTTTAAGCAGAGAATTTCGATAGTTTATAAAATTTCGTTACATGTTTAAATGACGATGCTCGAAGTATTTCTGAGTGCAAGGAACTAACACGTATCCCAAATTTAAAAAATCAGTTGTTGTTCCGTCAGGAACATTTTGGAAAGTTGCCTACACTAATCACATATTTTGAAAATCGGAATCTCTAATTAAAAGATGGATTAACTACATTAGATGTGGCTATTAATAATTTCAAAAGTATTCCAAGTGACTTCGGATGTGGCCTTCGACAAAAGTTAGACGCAGTTTTTATAGAAATCCAGATTTAATAACATTGCGGCAATTGTGTATATTATATATATTATAGTATTTTGTATTTTACAGATCGCCACCCACTTGTCCCAATTATATAAATAAAATTAAAACCTCTTTAAAAATACATTTCAATAGTGCGCCCATGGGCGATGAGTCATCAACCGCTCGTGACCGCCCCCTAGTTATTAAGAATTAGAATTCTATTTCTTGTATGTATTTCCAGCGCCGACACTGTTTAAGAATCAGTAAACTATAATCCTCGATTGCGGGATATCAAATACTTCAAATCAATTATTCTTGGTGCCGGATTTTCCAACACCGATTAAAGTACCTGGTTAACTAATCACTGATTAAACTTAATCGTTGATTATCTCTAACCAGCGTTTTTCAATGCGAAGAAGTACGCCGGTTATCTAAATAGTGGATTTATTGCACAAAAGTTGGCAACAACTAGTGCTTTTGATCTAAATTATCATATTTGTTATAATAATATTGGCGCCATTTCCTACGTTTGAATTCATTCTAACAAAGTGTTACAAACTTGAATGATACTCAACCAAATTTATTGGTTACTTATTACTATTGTGAAATACAAAAATAATGTAAAAAATTTAAAAAGTAATACAATATACATACATAAATTTATATGAAATTAACAGTTTCAAAAAATATGCAAAATATATTACATGTAACAAAATCATAAGAGTAGGAATAGTTTGTTGAAAAAGAAAAATCTGCATCTAGGGCTTTAAGCTGGTTTATCAATTACATTCTAACGGTAAAATATATTGCACTTTCCATTGCTATGTCTGAGATGACTTAACTTGCATGAAATTTCTGTAGGATGAATTAACCCAGATACATTTACTGAAAGTTCATATATCAGCTGTTTATTAAAAACAAACACACTTTAACTAACTTTGTACTTTAATAAGGTTGATTGAGAAAACCTTGTTTCCAAATTGGTTTACACAATTTCGACTTAAAAAATGTTATGTTCTGGTGGAATTGGAGTGAGCTTGACAGTGCCAGTAATAATTATTAATGTAGAATTTAACTGCACGTCAACTTTACAACCATGTACATTGTTTATCCAAACCCAGTTCAGCCAAAAGTGTCTGCATAAGCTCTCAACGTGAACCAGCTTCTGCAGAATTTCCATCCAAGTTTTGAATTTCATTTGTAATTCTTCAAAGTAGTTTAATATTTTAAAAACATATTTAGAGTGAGTCCAAAATATGTTCAACTAAAATGATGTTTTAATAAGGTGCTGTTAAATGCAATAACAAAGACAAAGACAAGTATAAATTGCTATTTTTATTTTTAATATACTGTTAATTTTATTTATAGAAAAAGCAATACTTTTACTAACTCATACTTACTCTACTTTTTTATACAATAAAACAGATGCATATGAAAACATAACATCTGTCAATAATAACAAGAATTCAAATCTCCTAAGTTATGTGCATGTGTAAGTATCACATACTGTTTAATATCTTTTCAGGTACTTCAAACACCGGTTCAAATTTGGCCAATTAACGACGTTTCGAAAAAGCAAATTTGTACTAACCGGCATTTTAATCGGATTTGTAAGTATCACATACTGTTTAATATCTTTTCAGGTACTTCAAACACCGGTTCAAATTTGGCCAATTAACGACGTTTCGAAAAAGCAAATTTGTACTAACCGGCATTTTAATCGGATTTGGTAAAACCGGCCCTTAGATGCATTTGTTTACACAAGAACTTTAAAAATACATAATCGGTTTGATTTTTCCTGCGATATTGATATATATATATACTGGAATATTGAGTACTCCTGCTAGGCTATTTGCTTATACTTGTCACTGTCTATAAGTACGCAAATGTAATTTTAAAATAAATAAACTCTGCACAGTGTAATACACTTAACAATTCTGCGTTCTATGCTAACAAACGTTTCTTTCTAACTTCTACCAACCTTTGTGTCACACAAATTTCACCGTAGCTGTTGTCACATGATTGCCGATTCGCCCAATTGAGTAACAGTAGTGTGATAAGTCGTATACCAGTTCTTAAACATTTGGAATGACATCAACATATTGCCCGTAGTCAGGCGATTGCTTTTATTTTATTTTTAGTCTATCTTCTTCTTAATAAGATGAAGAACGAAGAGAGCCCAGCACGTATTACTACATATTTAATTGAAGTAAAATCACACCAAAAACAATAAAGTACACTCAGGTTTATCATTCGCTTCAAATTTAGAAACATTCAAATAATAAGTTGTATGTTGTTTCCATCCATCACGTTTCATTAAAGAAAAATTAAAACTTTTCCCAACTGCCCTGTTAAATTTAAAATGTTTTAATATCATTGTAATTCATATTTATTTGAGTAACTTTTTTTATATCCTGTTAACAGTTTCATTTCGAAATCAGTTATGGATAATGTCTCTCCGTGCAAATCCAAAGTTCTGTAAGTTTGAAGTTTTATTACGACAATTTTCGAAAGTTTAGAATACACATCTTAACGTGTTAATCGCTTTAGCAGCATGTTTTCTACGAAATGATATTAAAATAGAGTATTATATTTTAAGAGACTTAAATAATTAATGAGTATACATGTATTAATATATTTATAAATATATAAACGGAAAGAAAGCGTAATATAATATATAATGAAAGAGATCTGCCGCAGGGATTTGGAAAAAATCCGTCATTGACTTGATCAAAGACAGAAACGACTAAGGTCATAAAATACAAAAAGGTAAACGTTAAAAAGGAAAGAAAAAACATTATATCTCAACAGTAACTTTTAAATTTGCACAAAAGTGCTTGCCAATAGAATCAAAATTGTGTCTATTTTTTATTAATATTCATTCATTTTATACATTTTTATTATATATTTTTTTTTCTACATTTGTGATTTAACTTCTGTTTTTTGTTTTTCTGTAAGGCTAAAGAGCAGTTTGTCTTTTATATTTCTTGAGATTCTACTTTGAATTTTTTTATTCTAATTATGATTATTGCTATTGCTATTTGTTTCTGCATACGTCGAAAAAATTACATTAAATTTTATACAATAATTTACATTTTTTCGATTTCTTAAGAAATTTGACAAGAAAAACTTATAGAATTGAGCAAAAAGCATATTGTGACTATGCTTCCCCGAGCAGTTTCCTCATCTTATTATATCTATAAGTATCCTCCCTGTATCGTCTAAAATTCTTATACGTGTTGTAGTTATGCAGGCAATGGAATATATTTCTCTCAAATCCATATTCCCGTCTATGCAATCGATTTTCGTGTCAGCTATAGCTGTGAGACTCCTCTTGAAAATCATTAAAATATATAAAAAATTTAATATAAAAAATATATAAAATATTATTGAAAGACTTTCTCAGCTTGCTAGTTCTTATGAATTACAGCAAAATATTTGACACAGTTGCCCACTCGATACTGATGGCTGTTCTGCAGCATGTAGTTGTTGTGGTTTCTAGTTGCCACTTTTCAAAAATTATTTTAGTTATCGTACTCAAGTAGGGGACTTCATGGTTTTGTAGTTGGACCTATGTTGTACTCAAAGTATGCTTCTTAGATTTACAAGGGTTTGACTTCTTTAGTTTCCGTGCATGTGTCGACGACACACCGATTTGTTATTAGTTTCATCTAAGTCGGTAGAAAGATGCTGTTGTTAATATGAACCGGGATCGAAGGCGATTTTATTTGGTTCTAAAAAAGTTTGTGTTAATATCCCACAGACCTTTAATCTTGAAGGATGTTTGTTTGCAGCGTTGACTGATAATGCGAAAAGTCTGGGTCTAACTTTAGATAACACACATAGGTATCGTAATCAAATTTCTGTTTGTCTCCATAATGCTTATATGATTTTAAAAACTTTTATCCGTGAAGAGAAATGTTTGCGAATTTTTTGTTTTGTTACATTTCTCTCGTTGTCTTCATGTTTATCATCCCGCATTGGATAGTACAATTAGGAGTCGTATACAAAAAGTACAGAACTCCTGTCTGCTATACATTTATTGTATACGATAATTTAAACACATAACCTGACTAGTACATGTGAATACGACTGACAGCCATAAGCTAAGATGTTTGGTTATGTATTATAAAATACTTTCACTGAGGTCGTGGCCATTTCTATTATAACAAGGCATTGTTTAGGACCGATATACATAATCTTTCCATGAGATTTCTGTACACTATCAAAGATCATGTTCTTTCCATATCTACTGCAAATAAAATGGTCTTTTTGTGAAATTACTTTGTGACTGTGTCTTTTAGTCGAAGGGTAAATTGATATTTATACATTCGTACCGGGATATTAGTGCCAGCCAGTATTAAAAATAATTTAATAATTTTGTATTATTATTGTATTCATTTCGTGCCGTATCATAAAGACATTCGCAGCTTTATCGAATATTTTTTATTAGTCATATTGTCAATTTCAGTGCTGCAATCCTTTTTTTTTGTTTTAGTTTAAGCACAACTTTTCAAATTAATATTGTTCTATTTATATCCCTGTTAATTTGCAAAACAACTACTGCTGAACTTCGCCTTGTGATTTCCTTATTTTGCTAGATAACATGTGGTGTAAATATCCATGTATATAAATTTGTTTTTTTATTTATTTTATTAAGTTATATGTATTTCCTTTTCTTATATTTGAATGTATTGGTTATATCAATAAAGGTATTTGTTATTATTATTTCTTGTCACAGACTTAACTATTTTATTGCGAGTAAGTTTATTTTTATCTTGTAATTCGTAAAAATATGGATTTAGGGAAAGCACCGCCGTTTTACCTTTGCAGATGACATGGGCTTTCTTCTCGAGTGTTCGCTTGGGTAGCAGTATGATGTCTGCAGAAGGGATTTGACAACGTACACTCTATGTTATTGCTAATGTCATTAAAATTTATTGCCTGTATTGGTGTTTGTGATTATTAATGGACAATCCTCTTTGTCAAAAGATGGGCCGTCTTCTTTTATACTTTTAAGGATTTTATGAGCAGGCCTAATAGAACTACATAGCTTTAAATTCTTTATAAGTATGTCATGATAACTTACCTGTTGATTGAATTAGATACTACCTCGAGGGCTGCTTGATTATAAATTGGTCTTTCTGTTGCACAGATTTTTGAACATATTTTCTCACCATCTTAACTAGTATGTAAGCAGTCATTTTGCCTAACTTAAAAATACTAAATAACAAAACTACAAATTGAAGATTTCATAACTTAAAAGTTTGTATGACTCAAAGCTACATCGACATTTTTTACAAACGCCTCTATTAACGTAATTTCTACAAATAACCTTTACTGAGAATGCCTTTCAGACGGTGAGGCAAAATGGATTTTTAAAATTTCTGTATTACACTTTGCTCCTCATGATTTTTACCATTCTTATAATAATTTACCTCAAACTATTATTTGATGGAGATTTGTTATTTGCTGTAGTTAGTGACATATCTTACATTCGAAATAATCAAGTATCAATACTTTATAAATAACAAAAATATCACTAGCACAAATTGTCGCGAGGAAAATTTTGTCAATTTTCACCTGGTATTACTAACGGAATTTGCTTTTAAAGGACATGCTTCCCTCGGCAATATAATAAATAAACTGCTTTACGAGGTGATTTTTAGATGAATTCTGACAGATGACTATGCGCTCTATCAAATTTCCTTTTACTGCACGTTCTGCTTTGCCCAAATCTCTCGTACCTAATTAAAAAAGTAACAAACATACCTGAAATAGTTGAAAATAAGAAAAACATAACGTAGTTCTTCAATTACAAAAGAAACTACAATGACTATTAGAATATAAAAATAATTGAATGAATAAGAAGTCATTTTTAATAATAATGCCTTCACCTCTTTTCTAATTTTTCTTTTTGTTTGGATCTGTTTTATACTCAATTATTCAAATATATAAATATGAATATGTTGGAAATATCAATATTATATATATTATATATATCACGAAAAAAATATACACAAACAATACAAGTATGTTAAAAGCTGTTCTATAATCACTGATTAGATAGTTATTATAAAAGTCTTCACATTATGAGTCGCCTTCTCAATCAGATATAATCGAAAACTACTTTTAAATTTCACAGTTTTCAGGTGTTTCAAATACTTTCTTTATTAAAATGTTCTAGTTTTTGGTGGCAATAATTCATGCATTTTATCACTGCTTGTGTTATAACCGCACAATTATATTCTTCAAGAACACCGCACATTTAAAGATAAAATACGTGAAAGAGTGACTATATTGTTTATAATAAAAAAACGGCTTCTCAACAATCTTTGAAAAAAAAACAATTTTAGGCGTAATGCGCTTCAACATGTATGCATTATTAGTCGCTAAAGCAGCCTCCACATCAACTCAGATATCACTCAAAGAGTATAGCCGAAAGGGGAAATTGTCACTATTAAGTCATGTTCCTTCCAAATGATTTGTGAAACAAGTCTAATAGTAAAAATATTTACGCTGTTTATTGCAGTAAGTACTTTACCATTACATGTTTTTCAAATAAATGTATTTTTAGGTTCGTTTTGAAATAGTGTCTTTGAACCACTTATTATATTTTCTATAGTTGTCCTAAGTTTTTCTTGTAATATATTTTCCTGGTTTGTTACAACTGGCGTATAATCCGCTTATAATATGATACTTTAATTAGAGGTCATAAGTGGTTCATACATATGCACTAGGAAAAAAAGCGGCCTAAAAACTGATCCTTGAGGCACACTTCTCCGTATATCCTGCACTATTGTACACACTGCAGACTGTTGCCAAGATACGATTTAAGCAAAAAAAGAAGTTGGCCTCTAATTCCCAAATTCATCAGCTTACCATGCAGATTCTTGTAATTAATATTATCAAAAGCCTTAGACATTTTCAAGAAAATACCCAAGCTTAGGAATTCTACACTGGATATTTCCAAAAACGAAACTTCATTTTGAGAAACGTACAGCATCATAAAATGCCATTAAGTCAGTTTATTGCATCATCGCTTTAAATGTCTTTCCACAAAACCATAACTAGAAAGAGCAAAGTCGGTAAATATACTCATACTACATCAAATGTTTGACAAATATGGTTACTGAAATTCCTGTAGATTTGAAAAGATCAATATGGTTTTGAAAATTGGTAGTTGTAATATAATATGTTATTCTATTGTGAAAAAGAACGTAAATGGTTATCTTGTTATATATGAACAATTTTTTCAAAGAAATTTATTTATCGAGCAACTAAAAGTATTTGCATGATCAGAAAAGTGGTATTTAGGTAAGTCGTTGATATATAAGTAAGACAAAATGTAAAAATATAACCAGAACCCTAACCTTCGCTAAGTTTAATGCTGATGTTCTATGAAAGGACACATTTTTTGATGTAACATATAATTTTACTGTTAACAATAGCCTCAAGAATTTTTGCGAAAACCGAACGGTCTATAGTTCATTAAGTAAAAATATTATAGGTGGGTTTTGTCTTTACGAAAATATTCCTTGTTCAGGAGCAAAACTAAATATGTACATTTTAATCAAAAATGAGATCATATCCTCATGACTAATTAAATCATAAAAAAAAACAGAAAATCCTACCTACAGTACTCAACATAGCAGACTTATAATAAATAGATTCAAAAAACAAACTTTTAGGAGACTAATCAATGTTGCTATCTGTATAATTAACATAAATAGTGTTGTCCAGTTTTTGAGAAGATGTCATTGAATTTATTAAAAAATATGGCTTTCAGAACGTAATATGATTCCTTGGATGGGTAGGTCTCAGAACGGTACGAGCCATAAAAGAGGTTAAATATAGAAATATTTTTTTTTATTTAAAAGGTAATATAGCAATATCGTTTGATTTTCAGAAAGTTTATAATTCAAAAGATAAAGTTATAATAATTTACCTATTGTAGCCAAATATTAAAGAGACACCAAAGACACCTTGCATTAGTGACTTATTTGACAAACATAATAAACTAATAACAACAATAGAAAAAGAAAGGGGCATTTGCTGCTTTTGTCAGAAGATGGTCAATTTATGGGAAACTACCCACATCACAACATGATAGCAAAACCTATCTACGCGTTTAATGAATTATTGATAAGTTTGGGTGTAGTCCAAGCGCACAGAAGTGTTTCAGACTTGTTTGTCCACATCAGTACCTTAGAGCCAACAAAATACAGATTGAGTGAATAATATGTGTAGTATAAAGTGTATACTTAATACTCCGAAAACTCTAAATATTTCCACAGTGTTCACCAACAGTAGTTAGTAATGTATTCTTAACCATGTAAATTTGGCGGTTATCCCAAATATATTAAAGATCTTCAGGTGAAAGCTACAATAGTAGTTTGTGTTCCTATATTTGTTATTGGTTTACTAGTTTGTCTGATAAGTCTCTAAGTCAAGATGATATTCTTGAATAGTTTTGTAAGTTTATATTTATGGTATATTATTGTTAATAGAACAATTACTTTGTTTTATATAAAAAACATTATTTTCCACAAAACGTTTGTTAACTTTATGAACTCCTAAAAGTAAGTAAAACTGGACAACATAAAAATCGCGTGTTGATACTGGTGTTGGTAACATGTACCTACTCCATCAACAAGCAAGAAGTTGATGAATGCTCGTTAACATCGAGCGCTATAACATTAAACAAATTTGTTGCCTGTTGTTTGTATGAAAAACATCATTCAGCCTGTAGGCAACAAGTATCAAACCACAGTAGTGAGATATCATCAACTTCGTATATATCGTACGTTTTTATTATTTTTAAGATTTTAGAATAATAGTTCATAGCAAATCTTTTGCAGCAAAATAATAAATAGACCAAAGAGCTAGTGGTATCCGAAATTATCCGAAATTCTGAGAGCTTCTCAGATTTTGCAAGTCAACGGAATTATGAAACAAGTTGCTATCGTTCAAAAGTAAATCAGGTATTAAGTTTTCGCTATAACTCGCCACTAAAAAATGTCTCCGATTAGCAGCTATTATAATAAGATCAGTAGTTAGCATTACCAGTTGTTACATGTTTATTTTAATATTTATTAAGTATTTAGGAAATTACTTGCTACTTGCCAAGTTTCATATACCTACTTTTTCATGTTTTTCAAATAGGAATAATTATTAATTTATATATATAATATTTGAAAAACATGAAAAAGTATATGAAACTTGGCAAGTAGCAAGTAATTTCCTACATACTTAATATTATTCTAAATCACACAAAAAAGATGTCCTATTATGAAAAGGATTTTTCAAAGAAGTTTTTCGTTTGTCAAATACAGACACATACATTGACCTCATAGCAGGGGATGACCTATTTTACTGCCTGTACGTATGTACGTATACATATTTCAACTTTGTAGCTTTTCTAAAGCGAACTACGTGTTATAAATTCTTGACAACTATCGAAAGGTTTATGATCCTTGGATGCAAATTTTTAGTATTAAGACTGCTTAAAATGCAGTAGTATATTCTTTCCGTAACATGCATACACATATCCCATGTAATAACAATTCTAGTGTCAGTGTTCAAGATATTCTCTAACTTTGAAAATATATAAATTCGAATGATATACGTGTAACTAAATTGTATTTTTTGTATGTGCTACAGATATAAACATAATAAATATATAAACTGAAACTAACATTATTAAATGTTATTGTTTACTATAAGCAAACCTTAGCGTACTATAGGTATCTATGTACAATTACAGTTATTTGAATGGTAAAACGTACGAATTCAATTCTGTACAATAAAACCACAAATAATATAAAAACTGAAACACATTCAGAGCAATTTATTGTAAAGGGTAACTCAGAATAAAATCAGATTTTAAAAATAAAATAGTTCATTGGTTTTTAAACGCTTTAATAAATTGTACTTAGAAATATAATTATCGTCATCTGGAAATTAAATTTCATGCCATCCTGCTGGAACCATGTGCGATTATCAAACCCTTCAAATTCTTGTAATGCTGGTCCTACAAAATTGCGGATCATCGAAGAATGTCATTGCGCATTTACTGTGATTGATTGTCCTTGATAATTCTCAAAAAAATACGGACCAATAATGCCTCTTGAAGACATTGCTTTTTACTTTTGGAGTGCGCAAAGCGACTGCATGCTTTTCTCTTGGGTTTGCCGCAGACCACTACCCATAATTAGGTTTGTTCACGTACCCGTCTAAATGAAATGTGCTTTGTCACTAAAAAGAATATCATCAAAATCATTAAACTCCTGCATCAAATTAGCAAATTTAAGACGGCTACGGTGATCATCATTCTTCAAAGCTTAAACCAACTGGATCTTATAAGGATGGTAATGTAAATCCTTTTTCAAATTTTTTTGAACACTACAATTTAATTTTAATATTGCATTTCTTTTCTCAGCAGGAATTCAAATTTTTTCCAAACTTATGTGCTGACTGCCCCACATAACAGCCATCATAGACTCTACAATGAATTTTATAAATTGTGTTAGGCTTCTCTCAATTTTTTGGATAAGACATATTCATTCTCTTGAAGGGATATGTGATAATTTTCAAATTAACCTTACGATTCGATTGCTTGGATGGGAAATTTATTGTAATTAAGATAAATATTGTTATTATTTAAATGTAGGTTATGGCAGCTAGAAGCAGTATTAGAGCGAGGATTAAGTTGAACATTTGCCAAAGCATGATAACTCGTTGTGATGATGCAGCTTTTGGCTACCGTAAGTTACAATATCACAGCAAAGTAAAATCAATTGTTGATGGAACGTTCGTCAATGATTCTACCAGTGTTGGAAAGGTGAAGTTCGGATAGTGGAATTTTGAAATATATCAGCAGAGGCGATGTATTTATTTGGCGGGAGCCCGCGGTACAAATTAAAAACGCATATTCAATGATCAACTTCATATGAAGCATGTATTACGTGCGTTGAAAATCTCTAAGAGAATATGAATGCATCAATGTTGTTGGTCAAATAGATACTGACACAACAGACACTAAACATTTAATCTTTGCCTCTACTGAAATCAAGACTCCATCCTCCGACCTCTTTCAAAGATCGAACAAGTAGATAAACGCCTTATTTCCGATATTTTTTAGATGTTTTCTCTTAATAGATAAAGTATTTTATTCGACTCTGATAAAGAATCTAGATATCTGCTACTAGGAGAAAATTGCTAACTGTACAACAATATACTTCGACAAAAACATACACAAGACATAACACTTAGGAAAATGCAAAAAATAAGTAATATTAGCTTTAATAAATATATACAGACATAAATAAAATCGTTTGTTACGACTTGTATTTCCACTGAAGGACTAAACTAGAAATGTTATCGTTGTCTGTCTCTATTCAAAATCTATGTCAACAAAGGACTAATGGAATGACAAAACAATAGGTTCAACATTAATAATGTAGGTCTATACTCTTATACAATACACACAGGTATATACAGGTGCTCACGCAAGTGTATGTGTACTTCAATCATTATTTGTTCTTGTTGTTTACTTTGCTCACATTAACATAAACACTAGAAAGCATATTTTATTTACCTTCCTGACATGCTAATAATGTGTTATAAACACCAGTAATTATTATTTTTCTATATTTCTCTGCAATATGACTCAAAATGGTGGTTAATTGTATTTGTGTGAAATAGATTTAACAAATAATTATAATTTTTTTATATTTTCTTATTAGTTCTATGAAATATGTAACTACATATAATGTTCGTTTATTAAACAATCAAATCTCTAAAACCGTAGGTATTTCTTCCAAAACAAGCATTTAATAATTATAGCTTTATACTAATGAAAAAGATCATAAATCACAAATTCTGGTATTTCGTCTTGTTTTACCATTATTTGCTATCATTATGACAGAGAACTTATAGGAATAAAGATATTTAAATTAATTTGTCTTTCAAGGTAACTGTGAGTGATAGTCCCTAAGATATGCGGAGGTGTTAATGAACAATATCAGCAGTTGCATAATAATTAAAAATTAAAAATTAATTTCGAGAAATGTTAAGGAATTTTATGTTGGAAGAATAAGTCAATTATGAGAAAGTGCATAACATAAACTCGTAGTAAATATTAATTGTATCAAATATTTAAATTAAGTATATGATTATTTTAACAAAACCTTTTAGATTAGGTGCCCACCTTACTGCTTGGAGAAAGTTAGGTTCTGTTCTGACGTACATAATAAGTATTAATATAAAGAAGATATATACAGGGTGTCATTTTGAAAACGTACCACCCTCTATATTTCGGCCCCTATAGAAATTCCAAAAATATGCAAAAACACGTCAAACTTATTTTTAAGGGGGACATTTTGTAGGCTGGTTTTCAATTAAATTACATCAATCCTCTAGCGGGGGTGGACATAACCTCTAAAAATTTAAATGGAAATGGGGGTTGAGTGATACCTCATTTTAAAGGTCGTTTAACCCGCTTTTCAAAAATGCTAATTTCTTGTCCTTTATTTTTAATACTTTTGAAGAAATCAAGTCAAACCATGAACATACAAGTATCAAGTGTTTTGCAATAAAACATTAAAAAACTAATAAAAAGTAACTTATTTTATAAAATTTTAAATGCTAAATTCTTGCCTTTTCTTTTTAGCAGTTCGCGAGAAAATTTTATAAAATAAGTTATTTTTTATTAGTTTTTTAATGTTTTATTGCAAAACACTTGATACTTGTATGTTCATGGTTTGACTTGATTTCTTCAAAAGTATTAAAAATAAAGGACAAGAAATTAGCATTTTTGAAAAGCGGGTTAAACGACCTTTAAAATGCGGTATCACTCAACCCCCATTTCCATTTAAATTTTTAGAGGTTATGTCCACCCCCGCTAGAGGGTTGATGTAATTTAATTGAAAACCAGCCTTCAAAATGTCCCCCTTAAAAATAAGTTTGACGTGTTTTTGCATATTTTTGGAATTTCTATAGGGGCCGAAATATAGAGGGTGGTACGTTTTCAAAATGACACCCTGTATATGTTTTCACTTTACCTAAATACCGTGCAACATTTTATTTAGAAGATTACTCATAATTGCAATCTGGTTTCTTTACAGCGTTATACCAGATCGTTTTGAAGGCTATGGGTATGATAGCCTTCAGAGACGCTCTTTGTTCATATTTGAGTGTTAGCGGTTTGTCGCTCATTTCATTTCATTTTTTTACGTTTATTATGCGTGACGTTTAAAAAAATAATTGTGTTTTTTTTTATTTAGTTAAAATTATTCTTACGCATTTCTTCCTATTTATATATACATATATTCTTTAGGATTTAGTAGAAGAGCGGGGGACGTACTTAGGTTTGTCCATCTGAACCACACTTAAGATTTTCCTTTAGCGTTTTCTTTTCACACTTTGAGTTTTCATTTCTCTTATATTCCTGTTAAAGAGCAACTATTACATATCCATTTTTAATAGAAAAAAAGGTAATACAAAAACAGAAATTTCCATTTAAGACAAGTTACGTCTCTGTTGTTAAGCATATTCCGGCTTGAATTACATTTCTCGAACGAATATTTCAAATAATCAGTTCATCATGTATATAAGTAAATGGGTGTACAATAAAAGTATAAATATTCAGTAATGAGTATTTAAAAATATTAATAGTAACAGAAAACCATGTACCTATCAACATTTTCAGAAAATGATAAATTTATCAAAATCCATACACCCATGGTAGTATCTCATTTTATCAAAGTATGCTGTAAGAGACCTATGTTAAGAACTAATTTCATTAAAAAACATAATTAGTGCTCAGTTCTGACCTATCCGGCAGTGTTATAGGGCTGAAAATATTTTCGAGAAAGACCAAGCAAATAATTAAAAACGATATTCTCTTTCGACTTGGAAATATATTTTACAGATGGTTACCATGAATGACCCTGTATGTTAAAGGTCTATTAACACATGTCAGAGTCCGCTGTGTCGCGAAATTCCATCAGCAGCGGTGATAAAAGCAATCGTCGTTTTGAAGCTGGTGGAGCCGTCTATATGTGTCAATACCAGTGCCGTATTTTAACCTTTAGAATCAGCTCAGAAACCGCGACTTACTTTTTCTTCTTGTGGATAATCATGTTCTTGTAATGCCACTGACGTCTTATGTAAGCATTTGCGAGAGTATATAATAACGTGTTATAGTTTTTCTCCGTTCCTCTCTGTAGATTTTAAATACATTTCTATAATAGCATATTTTTTAATATTGTGTAATTCACAAAAAGGCAAACTAAGATACATTTGTATTGAAAGTTAAATGATGTCATTGAATTTACCTCACATGTTGAATATATACGTCATTTCTTAATGTTGTACATAACATTTTTCAGAAGATTTTGTTGAGTACTTTGATTTGATGTAGAACTTATTTTCTTAGTTTATGGATACTCATGAGGTTAAAAGTCAATAATCAAACAAATAGATATTTAACACACATATAGGAAAGTGTTTTTAAGTTTGCATAATGGAGGAGTTGGATGGTTGTGGGAGAACCTTTTCGTGTTGTAGCGTGTTCAGTGACCCAATATTATTATAAATATAAAACACAAACGATTCAGATCTCCAAGGTGCACTTTTCTTGAAAGTCTTGCTCTTTGTCTTCTAATTTTTGGAATTTTCATTTGTCAACAAGGGCAGTTGTTGATTAATGACGAGGTTTAATCAACTAACAATTCTTCGTGCGATGTATATATCGAAGAATTATATCTGTTGGGTTTAGATGTGACTGCGCATTTCTTTGTTGGGCTCTCAATTCGCGACTTTTTTACATGACTAGAATAGTATAACCAGGCCCCGGCAACTAAATTCAAAATTTTGTCCGAAGAGCTTCCATTTACTCTTTTTGTTGTTATCATACATTTTTCCAATATGAGTAGCTCTGTCAGTACATTGGAAAGTGTCGAAGATGGCGCCATGAATCAACAACTGTGAGCCAATCAGCGTTAACTATTTCAAATTTGATTCCGCCGGGACTTCCGCCGGCCATATATAAATTGAACCTTTTCATATCGTTGTGTTACTTGTGTTCATAACCTGTTCGTTTGTTTACAGTGTCTGTTTAGTCATATTGTGTTTATCTTGTGTTTTAATCTGTGAATTATTGTAAAATTAAACTTAAATACAACGTGAAATAAAAAAGGTAAGTTTTAAATATAGTTAAGCATATTAAAATTCCATATTTCTCTTCTTTCGGTTTTGTTTCATAGTGCAAATTAGAAATTTAACACAACATATTTTGGATAGTATTTTTCCCTCGCCCTTTTTTTCTCAATAAAATAATTTATTAATCAACACGGGAAACTTTAATTGTTGTTTGTTAATTATCTGAATGTGTGTCATTTATGTATTTTTTTCATAATACAAATTGAAAATAATAGACCAGCAATTCAATTTTGCAACTTCAAAAGCAAGTAAAGTAAATATTTAATCCTAGAAAAGATATACCATATTTAAATAGCTTGAAGCATAATTTATCTATTTTTAGGTTGTATCCATTAAATAAAATGGAATGCATTTTTTTTCTAGATGTCTGCTTCTCATAAAGTAATTTGCCTAGTATGTGGCAGGACACCCGAAGGTTCTGAACGAATGCATAATTTCCCCACTAATCTTGAAAAGTAAGTTACAATATTGTATATATCATAAGATTATAATTAAGCACTACTTTTTAGGCAAAATTTATGGTTGGAAGCATTAGGTTTTCCAAAAAGGAATTATACATTGAAAAGTAGCAAAATTTGCAAGAAGCATTTTTCAAAGGAATGCTATATTGATGAAGCACAACAGAAACTATCACGAGAAGCAGTTCCTTTATTATTTTTCTCTAGCGTTGTATCACCAACGCCACAACAAGCGATAGAAGATATATTACCAGAAGAAACCACATCATTTTGCACTGCTACTTTTACTGAAGAAATACCAGCAATAGTAAATATACAGTCGTCATCATCATCATCAGAGGTGCAAGTTTCTTCAGCTTCAGTAGAAACTCCAACAGTATCATCAGTAACAGAATCGGATACCATATTAGGTGCTGATACTTCTGTTCCACAAGTATTAGGAAAGAAACGAAGATGCATTTTTAAAGATTTTGAGAAACCCAAGGCACCACCAAGTGAAATAATGTTTCATAAAACTATTAGAAAAAAGGAAGACCATATCAGAAAGCTGAAGAAATTATGCAATACAAGAGGACAAAGTATAAAAAACTTGTCAAAGTTGAATTTAGATGATTCAACAGTTGCTGGAGATATTTTTGAAGGTAAATAAATATATGTCATTGTAATATTTAGACCTAAATACAGCATATATATTTATATTTTCTAATTTGTAAATATTTATAATGTTTTCTCTTTTAAAGGAATGTCCAGCTCTACAAGGCAATTTATGTGGAGCCAATTGCTTTGTGCAAAACGTCATCCTAAAGGAAGACGATGGACTTTAGATGACAAAGTGATGTCCTTACTAATTCAAAAGAAGAGTCCAAAATGCTATTCTTTACTTTCAAAATTGATAGCTTTACCATCCAGAAGGACATTGACTGCCCTCTTGGAAAAAAATCCTTTTCGAACAGGAATTAATAAGGATATTTTCAAACATCTAGGTTCCTGTTTGAATAAAGGCAACCCTCATAATAGGTTGTGCACACTGGTATTTGATGAAATGGCCATTAGAGAGCATATTTCTTATGACAGGCATCATGATAAGATATATGGTTTTGAAGATTTTGGAGACGAGACTTCAAACAAAATAGCGAATTATGCTTTGGTGTTCATGCTACAAGGCATTAGAAAAAAATGGAAACAACCAGTAGCCTACTATTTTTCTAAAGGTGGTATAAATAGCGATCAGCTACAGAAAACATTTTTGCAAGTTCTCCAAGCAACAGAGGAGGCTAATTTGCATATTGTTGCTACTGTTTGCGATATGGGAACACCAAATGTGAAAATGTTGAAACAGATGGGTTCGACAGTCCTGAAACCATATATTATCCATAACGATAGGAAAATATATAATTTATTTGATGTCTGTCATTTATTGAAATGTATGCGAAATTTATTTCGAAAATACAATATCCATCTACCAGTACCAGTAGTAGGGAAAGAGGTAATAATGGAGGCAAGGTGGGCAGATATTGTGGCAGCATATGACATCGATAAAAATACATATACTCCGTTTCGGGCTATGCCTAAATTAACCGATAGCCATGTCAACCCAAAAATGCAAGAGACGATGAAAGTCAAGCTAGCTGCTCAAATTATGAGTCATTCAGTAGCAGCATACTTATATACTTTAGTTAGTAAAGGTAAGATATATTATTATTATCCTTTATCATTTAATTTATTAAGTAAACTTTTTAGATTCACTCGACAATCGGGCTCTTGCCACGGCAACATTAGTTTCCCAAATGAATGATATTTTCGATAGTTTAAATGGAACTGCAAGAGTTGCACCAGACGGGAAGAGAATGCGCTGTTTGGTGAGTGAAGGTAGTGGCCACATTGAATTTTGGCAAGATGCTTTCAAAACAATAAAGCATTGGAACATCTCAGATTGGTTGGCTGCAAACGTTAGCAGCAATGCCATTAATTTGGGAAGATCTCAAAAATAAATTAGAATATTTGACACCGAGATCATTCAACCAAGATGGTTTGGAAAATTTATTTGGTGCAATTAGATCTGGTTGTGGTTCCAATGAAAACCCAACTGTTGTGCAGTTTATTGCGTCATTAAAAACCCAAATAATTAATGGCATTGCGAAAATAGGTTTTTCATCAGGTAATTGTGAAGAGGATGATGATGTAATTTTAAGCGATTTGAGGTCATTTTTGGAAGTAGAACGTATCGACACTGAAGCACCTGTAGCCGATATATCCGCTGGTTATACTTCTGAGAGCGTGGAGCAAATTACTGATATTGTAGTATCAGGAAGTAAAGACTCGCTATCTGTGGCTTATGTGAGTGGATATATAGCTAAGCACTTGTTAAAAAACATTTATTGTGCTGTGTGTCAAAGTGCTTTAGAGGGAGACAAGACTTTACCACAGAACCAATTTATTTTTTTTTAAAGAATATTCGGAGTCTGATAAATTATTTTATCCATCTGAACGCTTAGCCATTTGTGTTGGCCATGGAATCACGATGATGGAAATAAATTTGCCAAATTTGCGTGCCGAAGAAAATGTGCAAAACTTGCTAAGCACAATATTAAGCAAAAAGGTAGATTTTACATGGATTGCATGTGCACATCATCGTGAAATTATTAAGCAAAGCGTAATTAAAGGTGTATGTGAAATCGGACTGCCATGGTACTGCAAGAGAATAGCACGAGAAATAAGAAATGAGAAGAGGAAAACCAGAAAATTAAAGAAATTAACACATATTTAAAAAATATAACTTTTGTTTTATGTGTTGAAAATGTCTAATGTTTATGTATTTTATAAATTTAGTAATTTATTTTCTGTATATATAGTATTTTTTTCTTTTATAATTTTTTAATTATGCATTGGTGGTTTTCTTATTTTATTTAATATGTAGTTATTATGTACATATAAATATGTTCTTCTATTAGTTTTTTGCTCTAACAAATATATATTTTTTAAACTTCCATCTTTGCTTCTATTCTTTACATATATAGATTACAGAGAAAGCTTGAATATTTTGAAATGCCTAAATATTCTATGTAAATATTTTAAATTTTGTTATCTGTATTACTAATACAACATTTGTGCTGCTTAATTTTGTTGCAATTACTGACAAGTAATTCGGATAAAATTACGACACAAATTGTAGTATCAGTAATACAAATGACAAAATTTGAAAAAATTAAATTTAGCGGTATATTTAAATTTTGAATGGGTGCTATTTCGCGGGCGATATCACACTAGCGCCATCTGAGCTTACGTTCCAACAAGGCAAGAGGGAGGGTTATATATAACTATCACTCTCTCGGATAAAAATTTTAAATTAAGTTGCCGGTCTGGAGCTAGATAGTCTGTGAGTATAACGAACGGTTACACTGATATGAGGGATGGAATGGAGTTGTATTTAGGACCAATTTCGGTTTTTTTTTTGTGAGATCATATTTAAAATGAGGTAGTGAGTGGAAATATCCGCTATGAAAGTAGTTTCCTCATTTCTTGCTGTAAATAAATTTCTTCTGGGCGACTGGGTGTTCATATATTTATGTTGGCTGGCATAAATAATTATATTAAAGTCGTCTCTTTATTGACTCACAGCTGTTATTCATTTTAAAAATTTTATTGCACCTAATATCTCCATCATGTCGGGAATTTATTTCACATGAAATGGTCTTTTGCATATTATAAGCAATTCTCAGTGTTATTAGTAAAGTGGACTATCTAAAGCTTAATTTTCAATCATTTTTGTAAAAAAAATTAAAAATTCGTATAAGAAAGTCGTGTGGTGCCCAGATCTCATTTTTTCTCTACCAGTTACGATGAAGAGTTTCTAGCCTTGAAATCAACATCAAAATAATATCACATATTTTTACCTGTTTCTCCACATTTATCATCCGTCAATAATTTTTAGTATTTTCTTACACTGTTAAATATTCCATCTGATAATTTACAAATGTATTTTATATAAAATTCCCTCCATTTATAATAATTTTATCGGCCCAGGGTAATCAAATTTCGCTTTCATAATCTCACTGACAGAATCACGACAACAATTAACAATAATTTATAATAATATTCAAAACATAATAATATGAAAAAACAGCGAGATTAGAATATACAACTCCAATTAAATTAAGAGTAATCTATTACATCCTTTTTTTAATCATTTCTTTCTTTCTTTTCACACATATATTTAGTAATAATAATAAACTGAAATAGTCTCTGCATTTAAAGTTTAAATAAAAAGCCTTTTGCCTTTATTCCTGTCTATTGTTTGCTTGCTAAGATTTACTCGCTAACAATCTGCATCAAATAATGTTGTATACACTCATAAGGTCCTATACCCCGTCATTTACTACCAAAATGAAATTCAGCTGACATTCACAATTGTTTGCCGACGTACTCGCTGATTACTACGAAACTCGTTCATCTTTGTTTTGTTTGCAGCTGATCACAATGAAAGCCGAACGTATATACCTATTCGGTTTTTTTGTTTTGAAGACATATGAAACTACGTTTAATTTATAATATAATTTATAGTAGGAGAATATTTCGACTACCTTAAATGTGTTATACAACAATGTACGATATTCATTTCTCGAGAGCAAAATTAAATTGATTTAATTAGTACTTAAATAAAGAAGATTACTACTGAGGTTACGAAGGGGTGAATAGAATGATGGCTGAGAATCTAACACGCAAAATGCTTCATCTGGTTTAGATTTTAAGTTATAAGTATAGAATATCATTACTATTTGAATGTAAATACAAATACTTCTTATTAAGGACATTCTATGTCTTATTTTATTGTAGTTTTCAATTAGTTATCTATACATTTTTGTTATTTATAAACTGTGATATCGCTTTTCTAAAAAATACCGCGGGGCTTTTAAATACAAAAATCAATTTAATTATGATTATACTCATTTAAAGCTACTATATCCACAAACTGCTTCCGTTCTATTTTCTATTAATTCAAAATATTGACGGCCTGTTTCATAATCAAGTTAAAGTGACTGTTAATTCAAAAATGAGGTGTGGCCACCACACGACTTTCTTATACGTATGAAAGTGTTACTTCCGGTCCGAATTTTGAAATTTCATTTATATAAAAAATATTCCAAATCCAACTTTAAGTACTTGTTTACGACATATTTGCAAAAAACCGATTTTCGATAAGAGTAAAAAGCCTACTTTCGGCAGGAATTTCGAAAAAAATTTTTAATAAAATTCTTCCTAAATTTAATTTTAAGTACATATGAATTCTTTATAAATTTGTCTAAACTTAGTAGTTGACGAAATATTGGCAAAATTCGAGTTTTTCACTGAAGTAAACTACTAATTCCGGTCGACCTAATTTGCTGAAAATCTAATCAGTTCCCAAGAGGGAGATTATACACGTTTGGAATTGATATCTCCAGCGGTTTGACCGCTATCGTGGTCACAGACAGACAGACAGACAGACAGACAGACAGACAGACAGACACACAGACATGTTTTAAAAACCACTATTTCGGTATCAGGGGACCTCAAAACGTGGACATCTGCAAAAATCTCGAGGTCGAAAATTTTCATCATCACAATACTTCCTTATACTACGTATAAGAAAGTAAAAGTTGACTTTAACCCTGAATATTGGTTTCATAATATCACTTTAAATTTAAAGTCAACTACAAAATCACTTTAAGCCAAAGACAGGAGATTTTAGCTTTTACCAACTTTAACGACAAGTACGGTATAACCTCATATACTTGTGTTGTTGACGATTACCTTGTTAAATCTAGAAAAAGATATACACTGGTATTTATTTCAAATACTATCTAACAAAATGAACCAATATATATTGCAAACAAGTTCTAGTTCCTCATCAGAAGATGAGGTTGATCTAGACGTAAGACGACGCAAAGTTTATAGAAATAGGAAGAACGGTTTGAATAAATTCCATGACAATGAATTTTTGATAGATTCAGACTAACAAAAGAGACAATCATTTCTTTAATATTTATAATTCCTAAACTAGCCTCTACAACTGGATCTAAATCATCCCCTAAGAAAGGACCACCACCTGTAACTTTACAATAAGTACGCTTACTAGCAACAACTTTCCAAGCCAAAGTTTTTAAATTGTTATACTTTGACTTAAGCTGATCACAGCTTCGGCATTGGAAAATTTTACTATTGTACTTTGCAATTATCGTCTTCTATGCTTTTTCCTACAAAGCAAACAACATTTTATAGGATATAATAATTATAGTTTCTTAATTATTTTTCAAACCTTTTCGGCACTTGAAATCTTGTTTGTTCTTTTGCACTCTATATAAAGTTTTTGTTTTTCCACTTCCTGCACAAGCAACAATTCTTCCTCCTTGCTAAAATTAACTCCTCTACTCTTCTTTTTTTCACTTTTCTTTGTAGTCACACATTTTGCACAATATTTTTAACAATAAACTGTCACTATCAATATCGAAAGCGAATTCAAACTATTGTCAAACATAAAAGCCGCGTAAAGCTGACAGGAAAACCAACATAAGTTTATAAAATTGAAAAAGAATCTATAATTCAATGCAACGAACACAGAAACATTACAATGAAATAAATATTAGTTAAAGTGACATCCCCATACTTATAAGACGGTTTTACTTTAAGTCCTCCTTGATGTCAGCTTTAACTCAAAATAGACTTTGGTTAAAGGGACTTTGGCACACGTATTATGAAATTGGGAGTGAGTAAATGTTCTACAATCACTAAAGTCGTTCCTAAGCTAGTATCCCTATATTTAAGTATCAGAAAACTATGTAAATTCATTCCTTCATTATAATTGTACTTGCTAATAATAAGAATAATATAATAAAGGTCTTTATTTTAGGCGAAGTCCAGCATATGCTGTTCAACTCAACCTCTCAAAATCAGTACAAGCTACAAAATAGTACAAATGTCCGTTAACATATTATAGGGTTACACTAGTATAATATTATGAGCTGTATTGCATAGATACATCTAACATTTCTTAATTACAATTTTTATCACAAATAATAGTGTATTACATACCGAGGTGGAAAGTGTTTCATTACTGTCGAGAGATTAAGCGCGAAGCGTCGAGGTTAACTTTATCTCGAGACAGGAATGAAACTTTTCACCGAGGTTTGTATACTATTTTATTTACAACCATAATTATTATATTTAGTTGTGATAAAAATTCCGGTAAAAGTTTTGACATATTGAGTTGTCAGATTTGTTGTTCTAGCGTAAACGTCAAATAAATATATGTCAGTATTTTTCGGTGAATAGAATATAAAAGAAATGTTGAGTAGTAAAGCCTTCAAGGACTGCACTCCACTTGAACTGAGGGAAACTATCCTACCGTAGCAATCCAGATATCTTGGCTCGAATGTAGGACAAAAAAATCACTATTTCATAATATCAGCAATAGCAGGGCGGCCTATCTACATGGATCCAAGCTTCCAATAATTCTAGTGTAACAATTAATTTCATTTACAACCATACAATTAATAATTATTTGTGATAAAAATTCCGATAAGGTTTTGACATATCGAGTTGACAGTTTTGTGATTGACATTGAGGTTAAGAAACGAGGGCAGTAATAGAGGGCGGGAAGTAAATGAGGGCAGTAATAAGAGCGCGGGAAGTAAACGTGAACAAAGTCACACTTCCCAACTTTTAAAAAGTCAGAAATACCAACATTACGCGTATGGTTGTAAATAAATATAATAATTATGGTTGTAAATAAAATTATACAAACGTAGATGAAAAGTTTCATTTCTGTCTCGAGATAAGTTAAACTACTTAATCTTAGTAGTAGTTTAATATTCAAAGAGTGAGGACGTATTTTTATCGGCTCTGCATATAGTGCAGTGTCGAAAAGAAAAATATTGTTATTTATTATTGAGACATAAATAAAATTGTGATGATGTAAACTATTAGCGAAATACATCGATGAAGCAAATGGATGATTAATCATTTGTCAAGTGGGTCAACATATATTAAACAACAAAAATATGTCTAACAATAAGTGTTATATTTGCCGCGTGGAATTCCGAAGAACAGAAAGCACTGTAAAGTGTTTCGTATGTGAGGAAGAGAGACATAGTAAATGTGCTGCAATTAGTGACGAAACAGCTAAAAAGTTGAGTGACACTGATATTATTACATATGTATGCGATATTTGTCGTAAAATGAAAGTGTGTCAAACAATGAAAGAAATGGACCAGAAACTTAATGATTGTCTCCAAACAATATCAGAACCAAATGAACTAATTTACAAAATTTTAGAGTTTATTTCGAACACCGAAAATAAGGTAGAAAAGAAGACATTCTATAGCGATCTATTGAAAAAGAAAAATGATGTGTTAATCGTTAAACCTAAAAAGGACACGAAACAAAAAAGGATATTAAAAATAAAGTGGATCCAAGAAACTAAACTTGGAGTCTGTGGCTTGAAACTACACAAAAACACTAAAACACCTTACCACACTAAAGCACAAAAATGGCTAAATACGTATTTCAACAACTAAGTTGTCATCATCAGTAGCACTGATCAAAAATCGCGCTGTCTACACACCGTAGCGTACAGAGCAACACTGTGCACAGTGTTGCTCTGTACGCTACGGTGTGTAGACAGCGCGATTTTTGATCAGTGCTACTGATGATGACAACTTAGTTGTTGAAATACGTATTTAGCCATTTTTGTGCTTTAGTGTGGTAAGGTGTTTTAGTGTTTTTGTGTAAAGTGGATCCAAGTAAACTAGCACTTGGAATTGAAACAATAAAAAGTGTTGGAAAAGGTGGTATCGCTATTAATTGTAGTGATAGCATTTCTAAAGAAAAATTAAGAGAAAAAGTGATAAATGAAATTGGAAATAAATATGTAGTTTCTGAACCGAAATTAAGAAACCCTAAAATAATAATTACTGGTGTTGAAGCAGATGTTATTGATGAAAACAATGAAAAAGTGTTAGACGCGATTATTAGGCAAAATGACTTAACATGCGTAGACAAGGATGTCTCAGATAACATTAAAACAGAAAAAAAATACTTAGATAAGAAAAAGAAGAACTATGGAAATATTATATTGTCTGTTCAACCGGCGATATATTCCAGCATCATATACATATAGACAGGGCACAAATAAATATAGGATGGAAAAAATGTAAGGTGTATGAACACCTACAAATAGTTCGATGTTACAAATGTGTACAAAGTGCGGAAACATGTGGTAATTGTGCTGGTAGTCATTTGACAAACAAATGTGATAGCGTAATTATATATGAGAAGTGTATAAATTGTGTAAGAACTAACCATAAATTTAAAATGGACATTGACACTAATCACAATCACACAGCGTTTGATAGAGATTGTATACATTACAAACGAATAGTAGATAGGCAAAAAACGAAAATTAAATATATGTAACAATTAGATTATAAGTAGGATTAATTTGCTCAGTAATGATTTAATTATAGTTTTTTAAATGAAGTATATTTGAACAATTAGTCCGTAATTATATTATAGAAAAAGTTTTAGTTTCTAAGTAATATATTTGTATATTTTAATAGCAATTGCTAATAAAGATTATTATGATCTCTCGACAGTAATGAAACACTTTCCACCTCGGTATGTAATATACTATTTATTGATGACTTCCACAGAAAAATGAAAATTTTTTGGAGAAGAGTGTGTTATTAAAAACGTTACGCGAATTATAAAATCAATCAATTATAAAAAGTTAAATAAAATGGAAAAAATGAAGATCAAATGGAAATATACAACAAAATTAGTAAGAAATTAATTACTATGGATAGGAAATCAGGTTTACATTTCAAGGCTTGAACAATGTATTTAAAAATTGGGTACATTAATAGCAGTAAATAAGTAACGAACTGTACATCATGTATGAAATATATGAATTTTTTCAACTCGGGTTCGGCAACGTCACGTAGCTTTTCCCTCCGTGTCTTCAGTAACAATGTTTGCAATTTATGCTATGTATATGTAAAAGTAGTTGCATTTATTGGGGCAACGTATGTAGGCAAAGTTGTAGCAGGGCGGGCTTTTGCGCCGAAAGTAATTTAGTTAAATCGTAAGCACTATGTGTAGCGGGCCGATCTATGTTTACTATTATTATTATATTTTGCTTCTATTGCGTAAAAATGTCACGTTTACATCCGTCGCGAGATACTGTTAAAAAGTGGATAAGAGATTTACTTCAGTTATAATTCCACGGTATTCAACTCGCCAAATTTTGCAATGTATTGTATGTCATGGCAAGTGAAAACCCACATAGTAAAATTTGTGTCATAGGATACACGTAATGCACATATTTTTGGCTTTGCATCTGCTTATAAACGACAGAAAACATTTAATTCGGATCTACTTAAAGTGCTAGTAGTGTGTAACATTCCCATGAAATACAGTGGATTATTTTTTACAAAATTGTATTAACGGGAAATATAGGGATTTGAGTGTGCTCGCGGAACCCACGTTGAGGAAATATTATTTGTCCCCGATGTACGATGAAATCTTTAATTATATATGACATAAAAGATAAACATATCTATTGGTATTAAAGGACGCAATATTGCAAATATTTCGGTTGGGGTGATGGACAGCGAGACGGCACTGTCTACACATTAATTTGCATCTAAAAGACTGGAAGAACTAATACAGAATCCACATCACATTACGAAATTTCACGTTTGCAATTGCTATAGAATGAAAACACGATAAAAATACAGAAAAAAGGTTATTATTATAACAGATGGAACTGCATATATGAAAACAGCTGATCGGCTCTTACAACAAACATACAGTAGTATGACGCATATTATATGTTTCGCACACGCCTTTCATCGAGTATCAGAGGAAGTCAGAAGTGCGTTTTTTTATAAACGCTACAGTATTCCTTCTGCAGAAAATGTATTTAGTGTTATTTGTTTCTCTATAGGCATTTCGATTTATGAGTAAAAAATATCTAATCGGGATTCATGATATTCTGGATGGGTTCCCGGAATGTCAAGTAAACTTGACTTCCTATCCCTAGTAATTACGACAAAATTGATAGGAAATAATTATTAAAGCATGAATAATGGATTAAATTGAACGATATTATACTATGAAAAAATACTTCAAAGAGGACACAACCATACAACAAAGTGTTAGTCAATCTGTAAAATTCTAGAATTGTGGAAATAAAACAGGTACTGCACTTTAAATTATCAAGTATTTTTGTATTTAGTGCTGTCATAAAAACCTTTCGCTTTTTTATTTCGTTAAAAGGGACAAATAGAACCTTATGCAACTTATATAACTCGCGGGACGGGTAGACGCAAGGGGGTGTGAGTAGGTGGAGCTAGACGATATTCGGTTCTGTCACAGCGCTTCGGTTTTATTCACAGATTCTGTCGTATATAGATAAAGGAATACTATAGATGGGAAACATAATGAGTACTTACGGAACTGTTGATGTTGTTAATGTTTTATAATAAGCCAATTTTCGCTTGCCTATAACTTATATTATAAAACACTCGAATATTATAGGTATATATAGTTACGCAAAATATCTTATTCTACTCCTAATACTAAATAAGATCAGTACACCACAAGACAGGACAAATTTGTCCATTCAAATCACTGTATATACGATACATATATAATAACAAGAGATTCAAAAAGATTTCTATCCCCCCTTGTTAATACATGACACAATTTAGGTATGTCCCACATTTTTAGCGCAACGTTCTAAATTTATCGGTAACGAAGACGTCTACTAATTCATTGGTCATGACACGGGCGTCGGTTAGATTGTATTTTTCCACGTCTATTTGTATAAGAACATAATAAATGTAATTTATGAATAATTCAAATGTATTATATTAATCTTCAAAAGAAAATGTTTCAAACGTAGTAAGTAGTAAGTAATGTAGTAAGCAAGGAATAAGTAATAGCAAGGGGAGGACACTGAAAAAAAACTCGTTTCAACAAATTGTCGAAATTAAAAATGTTCTGTATGATATATGTGCGTTGACCATATTCTGTAATTATTCCTCTAAATGTTTTTAATGTGCACATTTAAGTTGAGTTGATGCGTCACTCTCATAGATGTTTAAACATTCAACAATACGTCGAATGTCGTAAAAACACCAAATAATTAAAATTATTTTCTCCTATAGAGTATCCAAAGTGCCTAGTATTATGACATGTATTTTATTAGAGCAGGATAGATAATCTTTTTGAATCTCTTTGCAAATATCTCAACTTAACGGAATTATATGCGAGGCAATAGGTTCGTAATGATATTCTCTTAACGTTTTCTTTATTTCTTGTCTTTATATAATATCTATATTTCAAAACACAGATTTAATTTAATTTAGGCGGTACTATAGAATGTTTTTGTAATTTTGCCTTTAAGCCTTAGTGGGAGAATGACAGAAATATTATACGGAATGTTTTGGAAACGGTTAAAACAGATTTTTAATTCTCCTTTAATAACAACATTGAAACAAGAACCCTGTTTATTGTACACAAAAGCTTTTGTTTACGATGAACATACACTTATGATCCAAAAACGGTATTCAGCACGTTTTGACATATATTTTTTGCTGTTGCACAAAAAAATTTTTTAATATATATAAAATATAATTAAAAAAAATTGGATTTGCATACATAAAAAGTGACTTATATATAGACCTCTGGATACAATTTTAGGTATAAATCAAAAATAAGAAGCCACACGTCTTCCTCAATTTCGCTGTCCGTGACTCAATCAAGGCAGTTTTCTATACAAATGTATACCTATATATATGAACCATGTGGAATATTTTATGCATGAAAATCTAATTTTCATATTAATATTGTTACAATTGTTCTCCATGTTAAAACCTACAATGTTGTATGTGTTAAAATGTCTTCAAGTAAACGAAACGACTATCGATATATTGTTGGTAGCAATTTTTATGCATTAATCATGCTTCATTTTCACCAGCTCTTACTATAACAAATTCATTTAGGAATCTTACGGTTAGAAATTGAAAGTAGTAGCTGCTAGCGCTGTCGGTATCTGAAAAATGTAATTTGATTCAAGTTTAAACTTACGTTTGTAATTTATGGTATTCATTGAATTTCATACTAATGCAATAATATTACAACATAAATATGTTTTATTTTATATATGTATTATTTAGCAACTGATATTTGATTCCTAAAATACTCAAACATTTGATGAAAGAAACAAATGTTCTTTATCTGCGACAGCATTAAAAGATTTCGCAGTACATTTAGTAGAACTGTACTGCATTTTTGCAAGGGTGGTGAATCTTCTGGTTAAATGGTAACTCCCTTCGCACAGAAGGAACTCCCCCATTTTATTCAATTTAAATGCAATATCCGGCGACAAACATTGAAGTTAGTCTAATGATATTACAGATTTTACGACGAATGCGAATTATCTATTACTGTCTGCATAAACTTTATTTATGAGTACATTCTAAGTTTGACAGTATTGATTGTTCAGTAAAATTACTCTTATTTATTTTATGATCTGTAATGTATATATTTTGATATTTTGTATAAATACATACAAAAAATTTAAAAGACTAAATGGAATTATGTTGTTAATTCTGTAACCTTCTTGATTTTTTGAGATTCCTTTTTTACTGTATAAGTAAATTGCTGTAATCACCACAATATTTCTTATACATGGCTTCATTTTCTATTTTGAAATTAAATTTTAAAATCGTTTAAAATTTACTTCAATATATTTGTTCATAATATTCATAGATTTATTATTATAATTAGTAATATTTTATTGATTGTTAATCAGTGTTCATAGTAATGAAATATCGACTCAATGAAATTCAATCATATTATCACTTAATGGTACACTGTGACAACGACCGCGAAAGTCAGCACCTTAGATTATAGTTAAGTAAAACACGTGAAGCATCATGCAACTAAAATCATTACATGTGACGCCAAAATTTAAAATTATGAATATGTCTTGTACACATTTTGAATATTTCTTGCAGCAGTTGTTGTAAATTAATTTTACAACTTTGTATATTTTATACATCTTCGAGCAGCTAGTAGCTCACATGATCTCAAAATCTGATTTTCACACTAAAGTAAAGTGTTCCCTGCAATATACTAATTCAACTCAAAAACCAATCAATTCAAGCAACTAAAATTATAAGCGTAGATTTAGAATATTGTGTTGGTATCACAGTCGTGATTTTAACACAAAAGTGAGATCCTTTTCAACTACTCTTCATAATTTTTAATTTAAAGTAAATTTATTCAATACCGACAATGATGTTATTGAGGATAAATATAATCAATGTCAGGTTAGGTCTTCAGGAAAGTCTGTATAGCGAATACCTCCCAATAATGATTTATTTATAATGTGTCAGTCAAGATAAATATAGCATATCTACGCATATCTATCAATAGAAGCCAGAGCTCCATAAATATTTCTACTAGTACATTCTATTCAATTGTTAAAATGAAAAATCTGACATTAATAGAATACGTAATACTAAATAAATTAATTTGATTATAAATTTATAGTTCATTCAAGTCGAAAACATATAGGAGAGGTATGAAGTAACATAGAGGGCTGAGTAGGAGCAGAATCATACGCGAAGCTCCAAGAATACGCGTCTAACTCCAATGTTCAAAATATGTAATGTAATTGTAATGAGAATTTTAAAAATTATATTAAAATAAACTTCGTCATAGCTCAATTCAACACACCCAAAGTTACAATTTGAACTAGAAAAAGAAACAAGTAATACAATTAATTTCTTAGATTTGACATTAATACATACTAATAGTTGCATACACACGAAATTATATCACAAACCGACTTCTTCAGATAGATACCTTAACTACAATTCTTGCAACTAACATCATTCAAAAAATATATAATAGCAAATTTCTTTAATAGAGCAATAACTTTAACAACCCCAAAATGTAGACTGGAAATTTTAACATAAATAAAAACATCACTAATGAAAAACAATTACCCACTTACACAAATAAACAAAATTGTCAAACAACAATTACACAAACATTATAATCATGATACACCT
This sequence comes from Amphimallon solstitiale, assembly GCA_963170755.1. Classification (NCBI taxonomy): domain Eukaryota; kingdom Metazoa; phylum Arthropoda; class Insecta; order Coleoptera; family Scarabaeidae; genus Amphimallon; species Amphimallon solstitiale. The sequence goes on along the minus strand of OY720675.1, from coordinate 168,530,998 downwards.
ACAGATAAAAATAAAAACACTAATTATAAATTTACCCCACTACCATACATCAGGAACCTCTCAGAAAATATAAATAAAATAATGTTGCCATACAATATAAAAGTAGCACATAAAAATTGTAATAATCTTAACAACATATACACCCCACTAAAAACAAAAATACCCACCCCAAAAAAAAAACCATGTAATATACAAAATTCCATGCAACAACTGTAAAGGAGTATACATAGGTCAAACCACACAATATTTAAAAGACAGAATAAACGGACATAAATATTCAAATAATAGTACGGCGCTTAAAAAACATATTCATACAACAAATCACACGTTCAATTATACAAATACTACAATTTTAGCTACAGAAACAAACAATAAATCCCGAAGCATACTAGGAAGCATCCACATTCAAAAACACAAAACCTCTATTAATGACAGGACAGATATTAACAATTTATCCAATATTTATTTCTAAATTTTATAATAATCAAAGCGACAGCACTGGCTTATAACACGGTGTTTCCTCGAACATAAATAAAATATAAGCAAAAAAATAACCACGAAAAACACTCACATATGAACTTAAAATACAGACATATGATAGATACACATACATATTAAGAATAGCAATAGATTCACAATCAATTGTTTAAAACATCTTAAATATTAAAGGAAAAAAAAACTGTTTTTAAACAGAAACAACAATAATAATAGATATTTTAATTATTCATTTTGTATGACTGTTCCTTTTTTACACATTACAGTTCTTTTGATAAAGATGCTATAAATAGCGTCGAAACGTAAAGAGGAAAAAAGAAAAATGTGTTTTATTTCATCCTTATACAATTAAATTCAAAAAATTGTATTAAAAAAATGCCGCTACACCCAAGAATTTATCTACTAATTATCAATATTACGGCCACGAAATTCAATCCCTTCTTTACATATTATATATTCAGCTGGACCATAAGCTCTTAAATAAAGATTAACACATTTCTTACTACGGCCAATAAGCATTTATTGGTTTTCTTAATTTTTTGAGGCTCATAATGAAGGTGTTATCAATCTGATCTTATTTATTGTCTATTTTTATATATTAAGATCCATTTTTAAAGTTTAATAGTTCTAAGGGCAGAAGCACTAGAATTATATTCGTAGATATTGGATTTTTAGTCCACATAAAATGCAATTTCTGTTATTATTCTCACATACAAATGTCATCGTTGTCTCACATCTCTCAAACTTGCACCCTGTTAACACTCTATCACACCATACTCTAAACCAGAGGTGCTCAGACTTTTAGAGATTACGATCTACCACAAAACATTTAGGTGACAAGCGATCGACACGTACGACTACTGAGGAGACCTGCATATTGAAAGCTCTTTCATATTTCAGTGGCAATTTTTCAACGTCTTCACCAGAAAATGGATAAGCCATGAAAGTTACAATATCCGTCAGTTACTAAAAATCAGAGAAGCGTCTTTCAATTTCACTCTGAATGTTTCTTAGTTGTGTGTCGCAGTTGTCAAAATTTGAATGAGAACTTGCCATTCTTTTCAAAGCTAGAAAATTTCTATAGTCCTTTTGTTTAGCTGATTAATCAGCAGCTTCAGTTTATTTATAAAAGCGTGTGTTGCGCTAACCACATCAATAACGGGTTTGTTCTTTCCCTGTAGTTCCAAATTAATGATATTCAAATGATTTGTGACATTCGATAAGAAAGCTAAATCACTGACCCAGTTTTAATTTTTAAGTATCTCAGTGTCATCACCTCCTTCGTGCAGAAAAGAAATGATTTCAGGTAATAGTTCTTGAAATCTCTCTAAAAATGTTCTGCAAATCAACCGTCTTATGTCTGTATAGAGAAGTAAGTCAGTGTGATGGCCAGAATCGCTAACTTCCAATTGCACTTTCACGATCTTTGTGGCAATATCGACATCATTCATATTTAGTATTTTTGAACATAGATCTGGCTGATGAATAATGCAATGGAATGCGAAAAATGATGGGAAGTCTTCGTTAGTTCGTTAGTTTGTAAATCGATAGCTCATACTGTATTACAAAATTTAGGAAACTTTGTAAATATCTTCTCCGAGAGTTCTTTCTTTCAGAAGCAGCAACGTTAACAATTTTTTTTTAGCCGACATACCAGAAAATACCATTCGAATGAAACTACATAATTAAGCAGTATGAGTCATATCTTTGGACTCATCAAACTGCAAAGAAAAGTATAATGTACATTCCATAATATCATTTCTTAGTTTGGATTTCAAATTTGTGTTCATGATTTCGATACGTCTAGCAAAAGTTTGGCGAGAAAATTGAATCACCTTAATAGAAGATATAATCTCTGTTTTATTTTTGAAGTTATCAAATAATTACATTCGCGGCTTCAACAAATGCATCTTTTACTACCGCTCCATCTTCAAAAGGTTTCTTGTGTTGCACTAGTATGTAGAAAATGTTAAAGGACACGATTGTTGCAGCTAATGATTGTTTCGCTGTCCAAGTAAACATAGATGGCTCTCCCTTTAAACTACTTTTCAAATCTTCCAAGTTTCGTTTTCTTAACGTAATTTTTTGCGGACCATCATTTTCATAGTTTTTATGGGTAATTTTATAATGCCTTAAGTTCCTACGTTTGGGCAATAACACTGCCGATCGACAAACGACTTGTCTTTGACCTTAATACACAGAAATTCTTTCTCCTAATTGTTATTAAATGGTACGTTTTACTTTTTTCGCAGCACTCACTTCGCCTTTCAAATATTACGTATCGTTCAGATACTCAGTAATGACTGGCAAGGTGTCGCATCGTTCTCGATTTTTACATGAATCTAATTCGAGAAAAATCGATGTTCCCGGAGTTGGAAGTTCGAAAAAGCTCGAATTTGTTGTGGGCTGATTATTTTTTAATTTATCGCGATCGACTTCAAAAGCTCTCGCGATCGTCCGTTTGAGCACCCTTACTCAAATAATAGTGACCTTTACATCTAAATCTTGTCGTCAATCTTCATCAGGTTTCTACATCACAACATCTTCTAGGAATATACGAAGAATTATTTATTATACACGATCTATTTTCTATGATAGATGAATGTAGTTCTCTATATAGAGATAAGTATTTGTTCTAAATTTCTCCTATATCTACTGACAAGCATTGTCTTTTCAGGTTAGATCATTCAAAATTACTGCTATTGTTTTGACCCCAAATATTGGATTATTTATGGTAATTTTTCATTATTATTTATGTGCTACAGTCATCATTACTCAATTATTTTCTTTGAATGAGATTCAATACTTTTAACTTTAATGCCAATTTGCTTTCCTATTATTGGCAAATATCCATACTATAGTGTGAAATTTTAATTAAGCATAGTTTCTTACATTTTGACTATACCCTTTTAAGTGTCTTGCGTCTATTCTGGCTGATGATGACAACTGCTAAATCTAGTAAATTAAGTGACAGTACAAGGTATAGAGAGAAGGTTTTATTTTTATTTTTTACGTGAGATTTCTGAAGAATATAATGAATGACGGATATGTTATATACCCGTTTATGAAACAGGTGCAGTTTAGATAGAATAAACACTTTTTATGTCGGTTTGTTTAGCACATACTTACATTATACGTACATATGTAGTAACTTTAGGGCAACACATACAATTTCCTATATGTTGTAATAGTGATTAAGAGGAACACAAAAATACGGGGGATAGTATTGTTTGACTTTACAGAATAAATAATGTCATATTATTAACTTCAGAACGAGGGCAAAAAACTTGATTGAATTCATTACCTATTTAAGAGTGGCGTTTACCAACAAATAGAAACTTATGCAACTTATATTACTCGCGGGACGGGTAGACGCAGGGGGGTGTAAGTAGGTGGAGGTTGACGATATTCGGTTCTGTCACAGCGCTTCGGTTTTATTCACAGATTCTGTCATAGATAAAGAATTACTATAGATAGGAAACATAATGTATAAAGAATGACTACTTACGGAACTGTTGATGTTGTTGATGTTTTATAATAAGCCAATTTTCGCTTGCCCATAACTGTTATATTATTATACACTCGAATATTATAGGTATATATGACATTTAAATGCGAGTGACAGTTTGTAACTAAACTGTCACTCGCATTTAAGTCTGCAAAAGCCGACCGATTCCGATAGATTTTCGTCTTCGCTAGGACCGGTAGAGATAGCGTAAAGTGGGGATAGACGACGCGAAAAACCTCGTGTAAAATGTGTGTGACAATGTTTACTGTTTCATGTTTTTTATCCTTAAAAATAATTACATAAATTTGATTTTTTCTTTATATCGTACATCAAATGTGCAGCTGGCGCGTAGAGGTCGTTTTTTTTCTTTTGTATACCAGCCTTAGTTAGTAGACATTAATCAAATTCATGCATTATTGTGGTTATTTCTAAAACACATAGCTTTCTTAAGAAAATAAATTAGTACAAAAACGGACCTTGACATTATAAATTTATGCCTTTTGCATCACTAACCCAAATTTGACATTCTAAAATTACAAAATCAGTTTAAAAAACGCGAAACGGCGATGCCCTCATTTTCGATAGGTAAACGCCCCTCTTAATGTAAATTCAGGTATTTAATGTTTTCCAAATTTACCAAAAAAAAAGTATTATACTATCTAGAAATTTTGAAAGAATGTACTTTCTTTGTTTATTTAGTGTATTCTATAATAATAAAAAACAACATAAGGTAGAATTTAATATTAAATTATCAATTAAATTGATACGAAAGATTCCACACATCATATTATTATTAATGACGACAGCAGCAAAAGGCCAATTTAAAATTCTCAGTTTGTCATCTACTGCCAATATACCTCCAATTTACTTTTGGGTACAATAAAGACATTTATTTATAGTTTATGGCTTCTTGCTTTGCAAAAATTGTGAGAGCAAATGACGTGTTCTCATAAACATAAATGGATAACATTCTTAAGATCTCTTCTCCCCATACGATTAATCCTTAACCGGCTGAAAATATTAATAAAATGTTGACAAAATGAAATACTTGTTCTATGTTATTGCAAAGCGTATCTATTATTCATTGAATAATTCATTAAACACATATAAAAAAATGAATTACAACATTTATTACCGAGTAACAGATTAAAACCGAAAATGGTGTAACTACTGAATTTGTTCCCAAAAACAGTTTTTAATGTTTTTTTAAACAATACATGCTTTCTTATTGAAAACGTGTTTTGTAAAGTCTAATCTACAAAAACATAAAACTCAGTAACTTCTAAAATAAATCTGTGAAAAAGTAACACTTCACATATACCGTAGTCGACAAATTTTAATTTCTGGTACGAAAGTAGAAGAGGAAAAGAGCACAGCGAAATAAAGTAAAGACAAACATATAGCGAGGCTGCCAAGTACACCCAGCAAACGTTTCCTATGAAATGTGAATATCCCCTGACTAACTGTGCTTGTCCCACCACTGTTGAAAAGCAAGCATCGCTGCATTTACAATGCATGGGATAAATAGCTAGTATAGAAGTATAAACAGAAATTAAAAATTGTCCACTACGGTATATGAAGTTCATTCTTTTCAATTTTATGTTACAAGTAGAACGATATTTTGTCTGATTTCTATGCAAATAATCATATCACCTGCATCATTTGGTAACTCAGGTGCTTTCTGCAACATTTTAAAAATACCGGTTATTGACACTTATGGTAAATTTAGTTTCTGAGATCTGTTACGAACTAGTGTTGTATGGGCAATAATTTAAAAATTCAATTCTATATTGTAAATGATCTGCTTTGGCATATCGAAAACATACCAACAGTTCTGTGAACCAGAACGTGTGCTACATCAATAGTTAGTGCTATTTTTGCAGAATTTAGTATTATTATAAAATATATTAATTTCACGCCAATCGCTGTTAATTTCTTTCATTCTGTTTGGAGTAATGTATTGTAGAAATAATGACAGCGTTATTGTTCTTCAGCATTTTGGAAGTTGGAAATACTTTAGATATTTTTAATTTTGTGTCACAAAAAAAATAGTAAGGAATAATTTATTACAGAACAAAACAAGGCAATCAAAAAACAAATAGGGCATAGCAATTTGTATAAAACAGTAAAAAATTATTTCTAATAGAAAGTAGCAAAATGATCAAAAAAAATATAATTGTTCTCACGCCTTACCTTATTTCCTAGTATTAATAACATTTCTTTGGCAAAAAAATGCTTCAATAGCTATTATTTAAAGCAGTAACGTAACTGCAATGAAACTGATACCAAAGTTCTACTGCTTCTTATATGTGTGTGTTTATCATGTGTTTATAAAGTTCAATTAGAGACAATTGATTTCTTGCTTGACTATCTATCTTAAAAGTTAAAATACAGAACTCATAGAGAAAACATTGAGAAAAAGAAGAAAATATGGAATACGAAATAATAGTAGCAAAATGATGAAAAGAAATGACTAATATTGTAGGGGAACAGAATACGTAACATTAAAAAAAAAGAATTTGTAAAATATCGTAACACTGTAAAATTGGAAATACAAAACACTGTGTAAGAAGATTAATTAATTTATTAATTGACTAATTTAACTGTTGAAAGGAATACTCTTAAACAGAGCACGTAGAAAAACAGCAAGGAAAACCATAAGCAGGAAAACAAGAATGTTTTATGAAAGAAATAAGTAAAATCCCAGAGAATTTCTGGTAGTATACAATTTATAACTTCTTATTATATTAAATACATAAAAAATAAACAAAAGTGTTGAATATGTCGATATGTTTAATTAAATCAAAACAAAATATTCTTCTTTCTGAAACTTATAATTTTACAGTGCTTTTCATTTATTAGAAGGCAAAGAAGATTCCCCTTTTACCAAAATAAATGCACTTTATATCAAATTTTTTTCACATTTATTTAACAGTACAAAATACTGATACATTATGTTATATAAAAGTATACGAAAAAAGAGCATGTAAACAAAACTGTCTGGTTAATATGACTGAAACATTGAAATAAACTTTGGGTAATTAATTAGAAAGAAAAACTCGTTTCACATACCGTGTGGCCGCCGTTCATAGCGCGATGCATGTATTAGTAACTACTGGTCGACTATAAATGGGCGTGCCAACTTGAATTGCCACACCGACAGCAGGCGTATAAGTTATACGTATAAATGTATTCGTAGGCAAATCAAGTGAAAAGCAGTGTAATAGGTATTGCGTTTCCGTTGTTAGTAATTATTTGTAGTTGTTTGAAGCATCAGATAATCACTGATAATATGTCAGTGAAGTAACTCATCACAGCTTCATAAACAACATAAAAGAGCAAAAATAAATAATAAATAACTCCTAGACTTTAAAACAAAAAAAAAAACTTCTTAACTAAAATAATATTTTTCAACAAATATTATAATCTAAAAACTCAAGTATAATAAAATACTGAAACATAAAATATTTACTTGTTAAAACAGAATTGTAATTCAACATTGCAATTAACCTGTAATTAGCTAAAAAAATGTTATTCTTAAGCAATAATAAAACTCGAACTGACGCCCATATGTGGAAGCGACACGGCGAATGCGACTGCCCGACTACACCGTATAAATGTGGATTTTTTGGACAAATACGAGTGCATGATAGGCATATGCGAAATACTAGCACTGTTGTAATCCAGTATAATACTGCGTCTACTTGTTTACCGTTCTAATACACAGACATCTCTATCTGTTTCGCTTACTCTACAGGTATCGCTATAATGCAGACGCACGCGGTCTTATGGTATATATATACAGATTGTCGTAGTTAAAAGTTAATATGCATCTTCAAATACACACACATAAACATGTACCTATGTATAAGACCGGTGGTGTGGGGAGATAGTGGGGAGATCGAAAGCGGGGACAACACATTCGTTCCGTAACTTTAGAGCGTGAACGTTACATTGTATCTGAGCAGACTCGCAAATATTAAAATAAAATGCCCTTAACTGTCGAGGAAAAAATACAGATTGTGTTATGGTATGCCAAGGATAATTCGTACAAAGACGTGCAAAATTTATTTGTTGCGGCGTATGAAAATCGTCCACCTCCCTCTGTGCCAGCTATCCATAAGATTGTGAAACAATTTCGTACAGAAGGTTGTGTTAATTCACTGCATACTAAAAGACACGTTGTGCACTAAAGCCTACCGAGGTACCGACCCCGGTGTCCCGATATCACGCCCGATATGAACTCATCTGTACTCCCCTACTATCGTACCCCTCCATTTCATGTTTGCATGCACTTGTGTGCGTGTTTGTGTTTCCCTATATCTACTTTTATTTCAGTCAAACGGATATGATTTATTTCATAAACTAAATGGACATTTCGTTTGCCAAGCAAACATCATGGGTAGTATACAAATTTATTCGTGTTTTTACATTATATATACACCGTGTTTCATGTAACTAGCACATTAGAAGTTTTTGTGCTTACAACGCGAATTTTTTCCAGAAGTTTTGCTTTCTCACATAATTGACCGCAATCTTTCAAGTTAAAATATTTTTAAACTCGTGCAACTTCCGGTTACACCGGAAGTATGCGCCATCTTTGTTATTTTAAATGTGACACCCTGTATTTTATTCGAGATTTGAATTGCTTATTTAAATAGAAGAACAGAGATACCGGGTTGGATTATGTCAAAGTCAACCGTTTCGGAGTTATTCAACTGTTTTCCATTTTTAGGGCACTTGAACGTAAATTTTAAAAGTTCTTTATCTGAGACATGAAAAAAGATAAACAATTGAAATTTGTTCCTGAGATAGTCAAAGTATTGTCCTATTCGAATATCACCAGGTTTTGCAATAATATTACACAGGGTGTTCTCTAATTAATTTACAATTATACTCATTTCAAATGCAAGAAACTCAATTTTTTCAAATGAAACACCCTGTATAGTTTCGCCTTTTCTGAAGCAGAAAAAAATTGTCTTTCGATCCACTATTACATTCCCTATACCTATCTCTAGAGGTTTTTGAGTTATTGGGGAGATCAGCCTGAAGGCCCGATATTTTGCCAAATAAAACTGAAAAAATAATAGCTTAAGTATAGGAGGAGTGGATTAATAGTCATTTGTAAGCATGTTATGGGCATGGAAAAAAAGTCTTCTAGTTCAAAACCAAAAATTTATTAATTGCGAAAACATTTTTGATCTTACGGTATAAGTCAAACAAAGAAAACAAAAACAAATCTAAAACCAAATCACAGCAAGTGCTCAATATGTCCACCGCCTACTTCAATGCATTTATTTAACCTTGTTTGGAGCTGGTCAGTCGTTGCACGTTCAATCATTTGAACTTCAATTTGGTCAAATGCTCTTCGCACCCTATCCTCTAGTTCTTGCCTGGAGTTAACTGGTGTTGCATAGACCTCTTTTTTTATGTAACTCCATAAAAGAAAGTCAACTGGAGTTAAATCCGGAGATCTAGCAGGCCAAAGACATGGTCCATTTGGACCAATCCACCTATCCTCAAATAGCTGGGTCAACTCTTGATATACAGCATGAGTAGAGTGAGCTGGAGCTCCATCCAGTTGAAACCAATAATAGTTTTGGTGTGGCATGTCATTGACTATGTTTGCCACCACTTCCCTAATGATTCGCAAATATCTTTCGGACGTTAGCCTTTCATCATAAATATGATAAAATACCCTTCCCCACCCTATTATGGCGAATACATTAAAACTAAATTGATATTGAAAATGGCTTACTCGTGAAAAGTGGGGATTTTCATCTGCCCAAAAATGACAATTTTTATTATTTACAACGCCTTGCCTGGTAAACTTGGATTCATCCGACCATAAAATTTTTCGTAACATGTCCGGATCTTCCTGTTTACGAATAGTTAGCCACTCACAAAAATCAATTCTTCTCTGAGCGTCTCCATTTCTCAGTTCGTGGACTTTCCTTTGTGCATATGGGTGCCATTTGTTCTTTGCTAGCACGCGTTGAATTGACGTCATACTAATATCTAAATCCACCTTTGCTTTACGTATCGAAGCATGGGGATGAGCTGTGAAATATCCCAGAATATTAATTTCGTTGTTTTCTTCACCTGTTACTGGCTTAGTACAATTTCTTTTTGTGTTCATATTCCAATGTCGCAAAAAATGTGTTTCAATTTTTGCAAATTTGAATCGATTCATCGGAGGCAAATTAGGGTATCTCTGATTGAACACACGGCAAGTTCTACTTATTATGCGATTACATTCTCCGTTTATGTAAAATAAATTAAGGATACTTTCATTTGGATAATTATTATTATAGCCTTCCATTATGCACTAATCAAATCATTAAGTAAAGTACAAAAAATATCCAAGCATCAAATTAATAACACTGACAGCGAACGAAATTTTGACAACTAAACATTTTGTTACTTCCAAGGCATTCTTGAAATTGCGTGTGATAAATGGCAAAATATCGGGCCTTCAGGCTGATCTCCCCAATAACTCAAAAACCTCTAGAGATAGGTATAGGGAATGTATTAGTGGATCGAAAGACAATTTTTTTCTGCTTCAGAAAAGGCGAAAATATACAGGGTGTTTCATTTGAAAAAATTGAGTTTCTTGCATTTGAAATGTGTATAATTGTAAATTAATTAGAGAACACCCTGGGTAATATTATTGCAAAACCTGGTGATATTCGAATAGGACAATACTTTGACTATCTCAGGAACAAATTTCAATTGTTTATCTTTTTTCATGTCTCAGATAAAGAACTTTTAAAATTTACGTTCAAGTGCCCTAAAAATGGAAAACAGTTGAATAACTCCGAAACGGTTGACTTTGACATAATCCAACCCGGTATCTCTGTTCTTCTATTTAAATAAGCAATTCAAATCTCGAATAAAATACAGGGTGTCACATTTAAAATAACAAAGATGGCGCCTACTTCCGGTGCAACCGGAAGTTGCACGAGTTTAAAAATATTTTAACTTGAAAGATTGCGGTCAATTATGTGAGAAGGCAAAACTTCTGGAAAAAATTCGCGTTGTAAGCACAAAAACTTCTAATGTGCTAGTTACATGAAACACGGTGTATATATATATGGTTTGAAGTAGTCTTTGCCGTTATGTATTAATGTCAGAAAAGAGTGTCTTATTTGTGCTTCCTCAGGATAAACTAATTAAGAACAAGATAATGAAACAAAGTACAGTTAGTAAAGAAGTTATTGACAGAAATTTTTAAAAAATACTTACAACTATGACTTCTTGGTGGGAAAAAAATATATTATGAATACACAGTAAGAAACAAACTGTGAAAAATACCACAAAACACGGTGTTTTTTCGTGACAAATTGTGTTTACATGTTAATTTAAAATGACAATTAGTTTGAAATATGTCAGTTATTGTTAGCTTGTGATATTTTATTAAACTTACTATGATCTAACAAATATGAATAAATAATACTAAGATTTTGGATGTCCGATCTGAAATTCATACTATTTTTGTTGCTGTTGATATAGACCATCTCAAGGAATTCTCTGCTAATTTTTCTATTATCAGTTTTTAAAATTTTAACGTCATTAAAATTAGGTGAGTGATCTTCCTGTAACATGTGTTTTGCTAGAGCGCATCTGGTCCCACCAAGAAGTCATAGTTGTAAGTATTTTTTAAAAATTTCTGTCAATAACTTCTTTACTAACTGTACTTTGTTTCATTATCTTGTTCTTAATTAGTTTATCCTGAGGAAGCACAAATACCTTATGTGCGAAATATTGAGAAATAAAACGTTAGACTTCCTTTAAACATAAGTCTTTTTATTGCCGGACTCCCCAACACTCTTTTCTGACATTATATATATATATATATGTTCGAACGTTTACAGTGACAAACCTTCTTATTGTAGTAAAAGACCTCCTTAAATCTAACCGTACTTTTATTACAGTACTATTCTAAACTATGGTGGGTGTTTACTGAATGTGTAAGGGTGGTATGAATTCTAGGAAACTCTGACTAAGTGGAGATAGATCTGTGTTTAATAAGTTGTTTTTAAATTTCTTCATATAAATACATACTTTCCCGCATATTTAAATTTTTACATCCAGCTCTTTTGATTACTTGTACATTATCGATTGAAAATGTATGTCCTGTGTTTACAAAATGATACGTTAAAGCTGATTTATCACTATTATGATTTTTCAAATGATACAAATGTTCTGATGCCCTAATTTCTGCGTTTCTTTTTGTCTGTCCAATATACACTTTACTGCAATTATTACAATCGATTTTGTATATTCTTGAGTATTTTAAAAGGTCTGACTTTTCAATGTTGTTATGTAATAGGCTCTTAGTATTCTGTTCATTGGCAAATGAAGGTATTATTTTGTGTCTTTTACATAAGTTTGAAATTTGATATTCCCATCTTTTACTTAAACAAAATGTACAAAAAATTTTGTTTTCTAATTTTATGGATTCTAGTGTAATTCTGGTGGTAATTAATTTTTTCCTCTCTAATTTGCGTTTTATTCGATCTACTCAGCGGCTAGCTTGTATATGTATGCTAACTCTTTATCATAATTTATTTCAGAAAGTGGGGTGTTCTGTAGTCTGTAGAGAAGAAAAAAGAATGTAGTTTGTTTATGTCTGAAGGAACTGTACGAAGTTTTATGAATATAATTATCTGTATATGTGGTTTTTCGGTATATGTCAAAATGGAAACTGTTCTCCCTAATATAGATAAGTAAATCCAAAAAGGGTAGGGTGTGTTCAATTTCCATTTCATGGGTAAACTTGATAGATGCGTACTGATTATTAATGTAATTGACAAACTGGTCTAAATCAAAATCTCTTGGAATAATTGCAAAAATGTCATCAACGTATCTGACCCAAAATTTAGGAAACGTTGGTCCATTTTCTTTTATATCGTTTTCAAAATAATTAAGGAAAAGGTTCGCAAGAAACGGTGATAGCGGGTTACCCATAGCTGTTCCAAAAGTTTGTTTGTAAAACTGATTATTGAAAGCAAAAATGTTTTGGTCCAGCTTAGTTTTAGTTTTTGGGTAACTACAACTATATTAATTTAATATCTCATTTATGTTTAAACAATCTCCCAGATAGAATTCCGTGTGGCGAATATAATTATTGCAATTTTGTTCAGTTATTGCTTCGCATGCATTATGTACCGCGTCCGCGTAGTTCATCTTGGTTGTTCGGTTGTCTGCTTTTAACTAAACATTTCCACTGATTAAATAATTTTCCTATGGGATTTAAAAATGGACTATATGGAGGAAGAAATATTTGGAAATGTCCATGGGCTCTTATTAGTTCCAAGATTTTTTCGGTTCGATGGAATCTAACAGCATACATGACAAAATGAGCGCCTTAGATATCATCTTCATGTAAATTATATATTAAATTAGTTAAAAATCCTAAAAAATTTTTCTGAATTTTGGAGTCTATCCTTCATTTGAAATAATTACAGTGAAGAAAACTATTCATTGTAGCAGGAATAGAAACATTTGTTCCCCTTATCTGGAATTTGAGTTTCGTTCCTCTGGTATTTTTCTGCAATATACCGTATGCCATTCGGGAATTTGAACTCTACATTTATAGATACATTTTTCTTTTCTCTTTCAACCATTATTCTATTATACTGAACAGGAAATCAAAATTTGAGTTGAATAGTGTGTTGCGTCATTCTGGTACAAATGAAATTCGTTTCATGGAATAGTGAAATTCACTTATGGTAGATATGTTAATTTTAAATCGAGAATTTTCTTATAATAATTTTGGTTCTTAACTTTTAAAGTGTTAGGGAAAAATCTTCATCAATCCAATTGCAAAGAGCTCCCTTGTGCTCTATTGTTATTTGTTTTGGCAGATGACAGTCACTTTTCTTTTTAATTTGGTTTGGCATTGTAGTCAACATTTAACATGTTTCGGTGTTTTTATCTCAGCCACGTATTAAAAATCTGGTCGCATGGTAATCGGTAGAACGCCTGTTCCCTATAGCTGGTGGGGATGCACTTCAACAATTCTTCAACTCAATCGAGATAGAGAGAGAAATAACATCAAGCTTATAATTTTATAAACGAGCCGCACTATAGTAAAGAAAATTAATATGTCACAAGATGCGCACTTTAGTAAATTAGATGTCGTACGAGTAACTTTGCGTATCGAAATTGTTGGTATAAATATACCAATTTACCAAGCATTAAAAAAAGGATTTGAGGTGAATGGCGAATTTATGAGAAAGTCGCAAAATGTTGAAGCCTGTGGCTTGCTTGGATTTACATAAATATGATAGAACTGCAACGTCCAATATTTGTACACACGAAGCACGAACATATGGATGCCAGATATATGTCAGAATATGACTGTTAAAGAACACTATTCGCCTAGGAATAGAGTTCATAACGTTTAGAATTCGTAAAAATTAATTTGCAACAAAAAGTCAATTATCACATTTAACTACGCAAACACACTAGCGATACCGACAGAACAATAAAGGAATTGTTATTATGAATGCTTGTATTGCTGGGGCAAGAACTACAATATAGTTTAGTTTATTACAGTAATTTTGGTTATCACTAAGCATTTTTTCGATGTTCTTAATTTCATTTACGTATCCCTTGTCATTCTTTCCAAATCGTGTTGCGTCACGCAAATTTAATTATTTTTTAATTATATTATGTATGTATATCATATTTTTTCCATCAAAATACGAATACAAACAAGTCAATACAAAAAGGGAATTTAAATAGAATGAAAAGAGTGGCATCACGACAGAGAATGAATATGTAGAAATAACCAATAAGTAACAACAATAAAAATTTAATGGTACCCAAAATACACATTAAACTATAACAGGCAACCCTATAACAATAAATGTTTAAGGAAGCATGTGAAAATATAACCGATCCGGATATAACAGCACCTTATAAAGATGGAACGCACTATAGTCTATTTTTAAACTAAGAGGAGCGTTTTAAATTAATCGCGCTAAAATCTGTATCTGTGATTGGTTGTTTCACAGATAGGTTTATACAGTCGAAATGTGGAATAGATGACGTTTGGTTTGACGTATCGATGTCAAACGGTTGTGTTTCGTCTTTACTTTTCTGTTCCCGTTGTTCTATTGCTCTTTAAAACATAAATAAATCCGTTCTTTTTAGAATTTGCGTAGCGTTTAATGTACCATCCTGTTGTTCTTGATATGGATACTGCATCAACGTCAACTTCATCAGCAATTTCGCCCCCGAAGAAGCGCAAGCGTTTTGATTTAGGTCATTTATCGCTTGCTGAAAAGCAGTGTACTTTAAATATATATAAACAGCTACGAACTGACACACCGGATCTTAGAAAAACAGCTATCATTTCTAAAATTAGTAACATCGTGGGTAAGTTTAACAAATAATTTATAACAATAATAAATAATGTATAATTTTCTGCTTTTAGGCGTTGCAAAATCGACAGTATATCGAACTATAAAGGAATATAATGAAACTGGCACAGTTACTGCATCTAAACACAGAGGTGGACGACCTGTTAGTGTTGTTGCATATGATGAAGTGGTCAAACACTCTGTGCGGCAAATAGTGCATGCTTTCTTTTACAAGAACGAATTACCTACTTTGGACAAAATTTTGATAGAAATAAAGAAACATCCAGATTTGCCACAAATGTGTCGTTCATCACTTTACAAGTTTATAAAACAAATTAACTTCAAATACATGAAAAGACACAGTAAAAGTATTTTGATAGAACGAGATGATATCGTAACATGGAGACGAAAATATTTAACTAAAATTAAGGAATTTAGAAGGGAAGGTAGACAAATTTATTATTTAGATGAAACTTGGGTTAATGAAGGTCATACAAAACAAAAAATATGGATAGACAACAGTATAAAAAATCGACGTCAAACATTCATTGAAGGGCTATCTACAGGACTAAAGAACCCTTCAGGAAAAGGGAAGCGGCTTATTGTTTTGCATGTTGGATCTGAACATGGCTTTGTCGATGGAGGGTTGTTACTTTTTGAAGGTAAGAAAACTGGAGAATATCATGAGGAAATGAACGCAGCAGTTTTTGAAACATGGTTTGCCAATCTGTTACCAAAACTACCTAACGGTGCAGTTGTCATCATGGATAATGCTTCTTATCATAGCCGTAAATTGGAAAAAATTCCTACAACAGGATCTAAGAAAAAAGATATGCAAGAGTGGCTACAAGCTAAGCACATTGAATTCAGAGAAGATATGGTACGAGCTGAACTACTGAATTTAATAAAAATTAACAAGGAACAGTATAATTTATATGTGATTGATGAAATGGCAAAACGTAACAATAAAATTGTGTTAAGGTTGCCACCTTATCATTGTGAACTCAATCCTATAGAATTGATATGGGCAAAAATAAAGAATGAAGTGGCATCCAAGAACAACACATTTAAATTGAGAGAAGTGAAAGGACTTTTATTGCAAGCTATTGATAATGTTCAAAATGTTTATTGGAAAAGTTGTATTGAACATATAATTAAAGAAGAAACAAAAATGTGCACACTAGATGGAATCGTAGATGATCTAATTGAACCATTTATTATTTCTGTTAGTGCTGATAGTGACAGTGATACTTTTTCAGATGGTTCAGATTTAGAATAAGCATCAAAGAATAAAAAAAAACAATTCAATTTATTTATATATTATCACTAATGTTCTTTCAGTGTATATGTATTCAAAAATATTTTTCTGTATGTCATTCTTGCTAATAAAACTACAAAAATCTTATAAACTATTTTTATTACTTGCATAATATAAAATTTCTACGTATATGTTTAAAATAAAACTTGCATTATTCATAATAAAGAGAATTAAATTGCTGGGCTGGTGTAATAAGTTGCTTATATAATTGTTCATTACATTTCAATACCCTTTGTATATTCTTTTCCCGTTTAATTGCGATATCAAAGATCCTACTTTCATTAAAATACTTATTAAAGTTTCTAAATAGTTTTCGGTATTTTTTTCTGCTTCCTCTATGTAATTTCTTGGCTTAAACTACCAAGAACATCTTATATTTATCTAAAATAAATAAATATAGTTTACTTTACCTTATCATTTCTTTATTCATGTTATTTTTGCTGTTTAATGTATTTAATTTTTAATAAATATTCAATTACGTTTGACCTTCTTAAAGTAGGGTTATAAATACTATATATGTCATTGATCTAGTAACTTTTACAGTGTAAAAGAGAGTTTTCTATGTACTCCTCCTAGTTTAAAAACAGACTATAGTTTACCTAGTGTGGGTAGTTTGAAATGTTTTGAGTTTATTAGAAAAGCAAGTACATGTTCTGTATATTTTAGTTCGGTTTTGGCATAGCCTTCCTTCAATGATGGTCAAAACACTGTTTTTAACAGTTTCTGATTTATTCTTGTCAAGTTCATCTTGCTTATAGTCCACAGTACATCTTCACCATTATTTTTCTCTGTTTTCCATATACTAAAGAGTTATTTGATAAAGTATAATTCTTGGTGTATGGTTTAAAGAAATTTTCCGATATAATAGTTTACGTACACTTAAATAAATGAACAACGCTTCATCGTAATTCCAATAATAATAATTTGTAAGTGAATGATTATTTCTTGTATTTTCTATTACGCGTATCTGTGTAGCAATTTCTAATGAAACCACTGTAAAATATTTTAGGTAATTTTAGAGCTGAAATACCTACTCAAACGGATCGCTAGAGGTTAAAAGTCGATCTTGGAATTTGTCCACATTCCCTCAAGAAATTGAAAAACAACCGTCTTATATTGGTTACTTCTACAGCGACACTGCAATAATAACAGAACATTAGTAGTCAAATCCGGCATTTTATTTGAATCTAATTATCGGGCTGGAAGAGTTCACATTCCTTCAAACCAATTGTGAATTTGAAATCATGAATGCGCCGAGATCATTTGCGTTGAATATTAACTCTTATATTGATTGAATTAGAGTTGAGGTGTAGTAATCTAGCGTACTTATTTGCTTGAGATTATGAATGATTTATTGCTTGTTTCTTAGCAGAATTGTGTTAAATATTATTGCCGAATCAGTAGTTTTTATAAATCTGTAAAAGGTTATAGGTAGAGGAATTTAGGCTAAAGCAACTGTTTTAAAAACTTGTTTGAAGTATTATATTGTTGTACTTAAATGTACTTAGTCAACAAACGGTGCGGGTAATACCAGTGGTGTTGAAAGATTACTTTCATGTGCTTATTTTCTGTGTATTCAGTGCAGCGTTAAATAACAGTACTTACGGCACAAAAAGAGCACAAACAAAAATTTCAAAATGTTTCATTTTAATAATAATTTGGAGAAAGAATTCTTCTCTACTATAGTCAAAGATTAGTGTTTGCCTTGTTTGCCGAGGTTCAGTTGCATTGCCTAAATATGGAAACTAGCAGAAGTATTATAAAACTTTACACCTACACTGGCAAAATTACTCCTATTTACCGGCAAAACGCAAGAAATCCTTCGAAGATAGGGTGCTAGTGCCATGAAAGAATCATTTTTCGTAGCGGCGGAGAACTTATTTGGAAGCATCAAAAATGAAACAGCTATATAAGACCTCTAGTTATTTCGACCGACAGTCACTAATATCGAGATCATGAACAAGAATAAAACGAATTGATAAATGATATCATGAAACGTACACTCTTTCCTTTGCAGTTTGACAAGTTCACTGATATGGCAGATATTGTCCAGTTGTGTATTTTCTGATATATCTGCTAAAGACAAATATTTATAAATGATTTCTCAGAAAGAAAACTTATAGCAAAGACATTTACGGGGCAATTTTACATTGTCTAAATAGCTACTGGCTGACAAACTTGTGTGCATTACAACAGATGGACTTCCAGCCATGGCTAGTAATGAAAAAAAGTTTGTTGCGTTGTCTAGAGCTGATTTTTTATTGTTTTCCACATTCCATTGCACTTTTTATCAGCAAATTCTATATTGAAAACACTAAATGTGATAGACGTTATGAAACTTGCTATGAAAATCGTGTCTCCATGCATCGTTGCGTAAAGCTTGCAACGAAGGCCCCTTAAAGTACAATTGCACATCTAGCGATTCTGCTGAGGAACGCTGATTTACTTCAACATGCAGACAGTAATGCCTGAAAATTTTTAGAAAAGTTTTACGAAACCCACCACCCGAAATAATCGCTTACTTAAAAACGAAAAATGACTTGATAGCTTTCTTAACAGATGTGACATGTCATTTAAATAGCATTAATTTAGAATTACAAGGCAAAATAAAAGTAAATTGCAGCTACTGATTAATCATCTAAATAGGGAATTTAAAAAAAAATTGCCGACATTGAACACAAGTCATTGAAGTCCTTGAATATTTTGAATGAATTTATTAAAAATATCTTTTCGATTTTAACAAGTTGGCGAAAATTATAACTTTCATGGGTTATCCGTTTTCTTGTGCAAATATTGAAAAAACTGACAATAAAGTATCTATTTGAACACCTTCATTCTATTGAAAAAGAGATATTGCAAATCATTTTATATATACGTATCAAAGCCAGAGCAAGTGACGAAAAATTTTGTTCTTTTATATCTGATGACAAATACCCATGTTTAAAACAAATTGCCCCTTAAATAACCGTTGTTTAGGACAACTTATCTATGCCATCTTTAGAAATGAAAATTATGAAATTGACATATCGCTGGCTAATTGACGAACATCTGTTATTATGTTGTGGTTGTTAAAATAACGCCAAAGGCGTGGCGTGCTGTGCCGGTCTATCACGAATGAATTGCAGTCAGGGTAAACTTTATAATCGTAATCCCCCCACACGAATTGCAATCGGACTGACTTCTCATTTAAAATATGTTATATCAAACGCAGAAAACCTAAATTAAAACAACGACAAGGTTTCTGAAGGTATTTGAAAGACAAAACGAAATTCTTCATATGAAACGAAAGTATGAAATAAACTATAATAAAATAACTATTGCACAAAATAACAAAAGAAATATTCTAAAAAATAAAATATGTAAAATAATGTCGATGTATAGAAATGCGAAACACATTTTACAAAATGATTTCTACTTATTTCGTTATTTTCATATTGCCTAATTTTTGTGGAAATAAAATCCGCTTTGTTTTTTATTTTTCTGTTAATAACACGCTCTTCATACATTTTTGCGGAATTTATTCTTATATAAGTATCTAGCTGCATATTTTCCAAAGCTTTTACAAAAACGTGAATATTGGTATGTGGAGAACAACAGTACGAATTAAATTTGAAATGAAATGCTTCACATACATTTGTTGTTGTTGTTAAAGAGTTTGTGTTTGCAGCCCAAATACAGGGTGGAAAGCTGGAGTCTTTGTTAATATATGTATCGATTAAGTAATCAACAAATTTTGTGACTCTTGGATCGCCTTCAGTTGCAAAATCGAACACAAAACAGTCTCCTACTTCATCAGTGTTTAAAAATGTTAAACCAAATAAATGTCTTATCCAATTTTCGATAGTTGATTCTTTATCTTTATAATCTAAAGTAAGATCAAGTTGCTGGATCTTTCGCCACCACGCCTGGGCCAAGTGAAATCTGCATCCTATAATATTCACAGTTGGCAGTACCTCTAACCCACATGTATCGCTTTTTCAAAGTCAATAACAATATTTTTCTAATTGAAAGTACATTCCATTTTACAGCACTTTTGTTTTATTTCTTCAAATAACTGGCGATATGTCGATTTTAATTTATTTGACAACAAGCAAATGCTACAGGTATACAGGGTGTTATAAATTAAGTCGGCACTATTGCTAACTTTATTATTAATGAAGCTACAGTATCGGTTAAATTAGCAAAGTAGTAGTATTTTTGTCGTGAACAATGATGCCAGAACCGAAAAGAGAGTTAAACTACTAATTTTCGCGCTATTTACAAAAGTTTCTTTTTTTTAAATAGAACACCCAGTATATTTTTCAATATATTGAAAGGAGGAATTATTTTAAAAAAGAAAGCTTTCATACATTTTTCCCAAAAAATGAAAGTTGCGGCAGTTATTCACTACTTTGTACAGCAATTCATATCAAGAAAATCAAGATAGCTATGATTAAAAAAAAACAGCAAATATTAAACCAGCATTGTGCATATTTTTATTATAATAAATGTTCGAAGACATTTAGGAATATTTTTGGATAACCTGGACTTGGCTTCTCGGCAACATATACAGGGTGAGTCATTAGTAGCCGCTTCTTCGATTGCACTTTTTTTTTTTTAAATAAAAGGAAAAACAATTAGTGGAAGATCCATGGTTGCTTGTGCCGCATATTGCAAAAATACCTTAAGCTCTAACGCACTTCCGGCTTCACCGGAAATGCACGGAACTTAATTTTTTTAAATGACTCACCCTATATATTTTTGGATTTTCGTGTACTGCTTTAAATTGTCTTTTCAACTGTTTTTTCTTTTTCAAAATTGAGCCAATACTTTTTGAGTTATCACTTTTTTTTGAAAATATTTGACCAAAACACGTGTTCAGAAACAAATCATTTTTACATTGTTTTTGAAAGTAAAAATATTAAACTTTGGTGGTGCTTGTAGCCAAGAAAATTCTGCATCATTTGGTAAAGTTGCACTCGACAATACCTCAAAGCCTACTTTCTGAAATTTTCACATACCAAAAACTTATTTTTTTTAAATGGAACACCCAGTATTTTATTGAGGCGTTTTGTTCCTTTTTTTTATACTCTTACATTTTTGTTAACAATGTCCTATACCTATCTTTTGTAATTTCTGAGATAATCACTATAGGAGAAATTAGCGGTCAATTAAAGAATTACAAGCGCTGTTGTTCTATGCACCAAAATATTCGTTCAACCCATGGAACGCAGGAATGGCGCCCGACTTCCTTAGTCAACTGTCAAACAAAGTAAATCTTAAATCCAACTATCCCAAAAGTAATAATTTTACAGAATGAAGAGCATCGCATTTCAATTTTTTAATTCCGGCAATGTCCAGTTGCAATATTTCATTTTTGACACTGTTGGTTAGCATTGAAATAAAATGAAGGTCATGTTTACTAACATATTTGAAGATGTCTTCAAAAAGTTTTTAAAATCCGTCCGTAGGTAGCGAAGGTACTCTCATCCATTACCATTTTCATTAAAGAAATAAGATCCAATTAAGTAATTACCCACTATTCCTCCACACAGTTTTAATGACCAACGATTTTGAAAGTTTACAGGTGTGATAAAGTAATCCTGTGTATGAATATGCGACGAGTGAATTTCATATTTCCTAATTATTCTGGATTCTCAAATTTGACTTACATCTAACTTACGACTAATTTTCGTAGTACTAGTATGGGGGTGTTCGACTACACTCGCAAGTACCATAAAAGTCTTGTCCTCACCAGTTATTGGTTTTTCCGCTCTTTCTTTCATATTCAATATTTTTGTATATTTATTATAATAAATATACATAATACACAATGCTTGTTTAATATTTGCTGTTTTTTTATCATACCAATTTTAATTTTATTGATATGAATTGCTGTACAAAATAGTGGATGACTGCCGCAACTTTCATTTTTTGTCAATAATGTATGAAATCTTTCTTTTTTTAAAATAATTCCTTCTTTCAATATATGCAACAATATACTGGGTCTTTCATTTAAAAAAAAGTTACTTTTGTAAATAGCGCGAAAATTAGTAGTTCAACTGTCTTTTCGGTTATGCCATCATTGTTCGCGATAAAAATACTACTACTTTGCTAATGTAACCGATACTCTAGCTTCATTAATAACAAAGTTAGCAATAGTGCCGACTTAATTTATAACACCCTGTATAATGATTTCGAATAAACGTATGAATGGTGAACAAATGCAGAAAAAATTTCGTGCAATAATCAAATGTTCCATCAACATAAATAGTTTCACTATTACATATAACTTTAATGTTGTTCCTACATGAAAACACAACAATATTGGAGGATTTGTTATTAATCCACAAAAAATCCTCATTCTGCGAGGTTTTTATGGTAATTGAATTTAGGAAGTCATGTACTTCTAAAATTGAATGCGGTAACTTCGGCACTCTTTTCAATTTTGCCCAATTCACTTTATTTCTTATGTATATAATATCCTTCGTTGTCAATGTGGTTAAAACACTTGTTTGTGTAGAAAGTTATTTATGTATTAATTTCGCTGGTCTTTCTGAGATGTCTTCTGCGGCTTTTCTTTTTACACTGTTACCGTATATTCCGGCGTAGACGCACTTTTTTGGCCGAAAAGTTAGGCTCAAAATCCACCTGCGTCTTATATGCCGACTATAGAAAATGAACATTTTCAGAATGCACTAAAAAAAACGAAGAACTTATTAAATATCTATTCAACTATTAATAGGTCATGTAGGTACACTATATCATACCATTTTTTACTTACACATCAGAAGACATAAAAAGTTCATTATACTCATCTTCTGCAATATTTTCTGGTACGTCATCTTGAATATAGCCATTATCATTTTCTTTTTCTTCATCTAACCACAAGTCATCCATCTTCTGTCCCGTCCAGATTATTTGAAATTGAACATTTTTTAAAATACTTGATCACTACATCTGTTGGGATATCTTTCCATGCATTAATTATCCATTCACAGATAATATCTAATGAAGCATGACGCATTTGATCCCCCAACATCCACATATTCCATTGTTTCCGTAAATTTTCTTTGAATGGTTTGTTTATGCACACATCTAATGGTTGCAGCAAGGAAGTCAATCCTCCAGGAATAACGGCCATATCAGTGTTACACTGTCTTACATTTTCTTTAGTTTTTTCGGTTAAATGAGATCTAAACATGTCCCAAACTAAAAGAGATGGTTTTCCTAGAGCTCCGGGTCGGTTTTTCCAGACATGTTCTATCCACAACTCAATGCCTTTTTATTCCATCCATCCCTTTTCGTGGACATGACCAAAAACCCCAGCAGGAAATTTTAATTTCGGTAAAGTTTTCCTTTTAAAAATTACCATTGGCCTCAATTTTGTACCATCTGCTAGACAAGATAACGCAACAGTAAACCTATTTTTTTCATTGCCAGTAGTCCTTATATTAATTGTTTTAGTTCCTTTCAGGTCGACTGTTTTATTGCCGATCATATCCATCATCACTGGTGTTTCATCCATATTGCCAATTTGAGAAAATAAATAATTTTCTTTCTTTTTTGCCTGAATCACAAATGTTTGAAACTTTCGTACCTTCTCCTCCAAATTGTCTGGCAATTTTTGTGAAATTTTGGTTTTTTCTCGAAGCACTAGATTGTTTCTGTTCACAAATCTTCCACACCAACTTTGAGATGCCTCGAAATTTACACTTTATTCTTTATTACATTTTGCCCATTTTAGTGCAAACAAAAGAATAGAGCTTCTTGTTACAATCAATCCATTTTTACGACTTTCTAAAACCCACTGCTTGACATGTTCTTCTAATATTAGCCACTTGGTTTGTCCTTTTCTCAATGCACATTTGCCTTTTGACAATTCATTTATGTTCTCTTCATTTTTTCTCCATTGTCGTACCATACATTCGTTTACGTTATTCATTTTTGCAGCAGCTCGATTACCGTGTTTCTTTCCACACTGTATTACAGTACACTTAAAACTTGCTTCATATTTTGAACGTTTTGTAGGAGCCATCTTTTTTTGCGCACGTGTCACGTCTGTGATTTCAAAACAACTGACCGTTACAAATTCTAGGTGCGTCTTATACAACGAATATATGAAAATACAAACAATAATGCTGGAAAACGGTAGTACGTCTTATACACCGGTGCGGCTTATACGCCGGAATATACGGTACTTACTTTCTGTCTATTAAATACCTTTTCACTGAGAAAATTCTGATTTTGTGAGCCATTTCCCGCAAAAACAAATAATTTGCACCACACGTATATAATTTTGTAGAACATTTCGTACAGCACCAACATGTTTCACTACTTTAAGTTCGCGATTCTTGTAAAATTTATATTTTCATAAATGAGCGAAACTGTACCACTCTCACTCAATATTTGATTGACTAATTCCATTGTTGTTTATTAGCTTTAAGTTCCTATGTCGAAGTTAAACTAAGCTTGGACTTTGTATGATGTATACTTATACGTAATATGTAGGGCGGGGGTGAATAACGTCTTTAAACTAAAATAATATAATATTTGTAGGACCAACAAAATATTTCCCCTCAAAACCGATAATCCTTAAATTCTTAAATTTCTATGTAATTACCTGTTCCAAGAACCAACCCTTCACGTCGAACCGCAATTCAAGCTTCGGATTAACAGTCCTCATTATGGTCTAGGTGCTAAAAGCGGCTAAAAGTAACCGCGACTGCAGTTCATGTTCGCCGGCTGTACCATACATTAACATCCAAAGATTAATAATATGTGCTAAGAACATAAATACAATTATTACTGTGTACGTATAAATTGAAGGTACAGAAGCGGAATTAAATTTCCTAACAGTATAGCTCTGAGCAATCATATCTAGTGCGTATGTGCGTATCTCCTTTTTGTATTTTTGAATCGATATTACAGTTAATTTTTATACACACTACTATAACTCCCAAATTCATCTATTTTGATTACTTTGTGTCCAATGGGTAACATATTGCTGTGACCTCGCAAATTTGAAAAATAAGAATAGTTTTAGAGATTGATTTAAGAATTAGTTTAAGCTTAGAAATAAAAGTAAAAATAAGAAAAAGTCCTATTTAGATATTATTGAGTAAAATTATGCAACAAGAACTACATGAAGGTATACAAAGTTGCATACTTATAGTCAAATTTTTATTATAACAGTAAATAATGAAATATGCAAAGTAAAGTTTATTAAATAAATATATAAACAAAAGATGTAGAATAAAAATTTATTAAATAAAGAAATATATGAAATAAAGACAAAATAAATATAAGTAATATATTTCTTTTGTAGAAAAGATACACAAAAAGTATGGGTTATAAATCATGAAAAGAAATGAAATTTATATGCATAAGGCAATAAAAATCTTATGAGAGTTTAAGAATTAAATAGTATTAAAGAATAAAATTTACCTTAGCTTAATACTAGATTAATAAAAAAAGGATATAAAAATATGTAAAACATAGAAGCAATCAGTAGTGACATATTTTTGTATTCAAAAGCTGACATTATAAGTAAATAAAAGGTATCTGTGTTCATGACTTGTTCGTAACACAATACTTCAGGGACTAGAGGCGGACGTGTTCTACAAGGACAGGCAATGCGGAATAATGGTTATTTTCAACATGTTTCCCATTTTGTCAAGGCGCACTCCGGCTGAAAGAAAAGTGAAACTAACATAAATAAATGGAAAGAAAAATATGCATCGAACAATGAACAAGGTAATGGGTTCATTGACGAGCACAAGGAAGGATGGTATTAGTAACAAGAATAAACCTACCGTTGGGAATCATGTGCAAAGCAGAGGGGACCTTTGAATTGGAAGGTTATGTTGACGTTTAAGTGAATTGTGAACTGTCAGAACAAAATGTGTATGTGTGCGTGAATCAAGGCGGCAACATATGGGCAGCGATTTCACGGGAAAAGTGTATTCCAGTACCAACCTAAACATGGACTAGAGGGCGCAATGGTCAACATAGTTTATTTTTGCCGCTATAAATACGAAGACAAGATTCGACAAGACAGACTTTCTGATAACACTTCCGAGAGGAAAGACTTTCTGATAACACCTCCGAGAGGTGAACTTCTCAGAACACTTACAAAAGGAAGATCTCTTAAAGAATAAGTTTTTTTTAATTGTTATATTGTAGTTTTTCATTATTTCTTCAACACATATAGTAACAGTAATTTATTTTATTTAATACATTTGAATTCATTTGAAGCGTTCATAATGGACATTCAAAATAGATTTATTGATAACAAGTAAGTTTATTATTTCTTTTGAAAATTAAGTTATACGAGTTGTTGGACAGACATTGATTTTTACGTGCGAATGATTAATCAATGTATTGTTGGACAAAAAAATAGACAAGTAAATAATTTATCCTGTAAGGTTTATTTTGAATTTATATAGTTGGAATTACAACCAAATAGGATTAATGGTGTTGGTCAGTTGGAGAGATGTTACGTGAAAATGAGCATTTTCTTCATCGTATTGTCTAGACATCATTAATTTCTTTCAAATTAAGCGAATAATAAATTAGAATTTCACAAGGCATAGATTAAGAGCTCGATACAACACGTGCAAATGGTTGTCTAAAGCAATTAATTGAAGCCTATACATAAATATTATAACGTCGATGAGTATATTCATAAACGTACAATAAAAGTTTATTTTTGTTTATTTGCAGGATAAATATTTATTTTGTTTGGTAGAATAAATAAATAAACAAAAGATTTACATACATTACAACCGGCATTAGGTATAAATGATATGAGCATTTTTCAATTATGTATCTTGTTTAGAGCATAAAGGTGTGCATATAAAGGAAACTATATTTTTGAATCCATAAATTACAAAATAAAAAAAATACATGATTATGTTGAATAGACATACAGTTTTTTTCTTTGAACAAAACTATTACCTCTTTCCCTATAATGAGCAAGAGAAAAATCATCAGCAAATAAGAAGGAACCACAAACATTGCCAGGACCCACAATAGTTATAAGGTACATGACACAACAATATAAGATAAAACACAAAACCAATTATAAGTTCTTGGTGTGTAAAGAATAATTTAAAGAGTATAATGTGTACAAAAGACTATACCCTACGTGTGGTAATACACACAAAAGTATGTTGTTACAGCATATAAATTATATGGCAATATTGTTATTTAAAATAAATATTTATATGCTACAGCATTAATTAAATGGCGATGCCCAACGTATGGCAATATTGTTATTTAAAATAAATATTTATATGTCACAGCATTAATTTAAATGGCGCCGCAACGAAGTGGGGCAATGTATACCTTTGTCTTGTCATTTATTTATTTGTGAAATAATTTAAATGGCGCTCAACGTAGTGGGGCAATGTATTCCTTTTCTTGTTGTTTATTAATCATGTATTTATTTAACGCCCAAAATAGAGAGGCAATGCATTATTTTTCATAATTGTTTAAAAGAAAAAAAAAATATATATATATAATTAATGTTGCTTAACATAGTGGAGCATTGTATTCATTTTCTCGTTTGTCAATAATTATTTACATAACATTTAACGTTGTGAAGCAATGCAATTTTTTTTTTAATGTTTAAACAAAAAAATAATAATTTATTTTGTACAAATAATGGGTACAAAGTTTGTTTCATTTTTTTTTATTTATTAGTAAATAGAATAATTATTCAGTGTCCAAGTTAGAGACAGATTACCTTAATTTTCATTTACTGGTAAATTATCAATTTCTCTTGTTTAGAAAGGGATAAAAAAAAAAGGAATAGTATTTGATTAGATAAGTTTAGTTATTAATTTATAAGTTAGAAATAAGATAAAAATGGCAGATAAAGATAAAAATGATGGTGAAGGTTCACAGTTCACTAAATACAGGGACAATCGTCCGGTATATTCTGATTCAGATTCAGAAAAACCTGAATCAGAGGATCAAACACTTGATAGCAACGTACAAACAGAAAGCATCAGTAGCATAACTGGTGAACAAAAAATTGAGAATCTTTTTAATAAACTATTCAGCAGAATAGAAGAAAGTGATAAGAATTTAAATCAAAGATTAGTAGAAAATAATTTAAGTATAAATCAAAAACTAGTAGAAAATAATTTAAGTATAAATCAAAGATTAGAACAAAATAATTTAAGTATAAATCAAAGACTAGAAGAAAATAATTTGAGTATGAACAGGAAATTTGAGGAAAGCAATCAAAGATTAGAACAAAATAAAATAGAAATAAACTCAAGATTAGACAAGGTTCTCATGGAATTAAGAAAAGAAACTTTAGAGCTAAATGCAAAAGTAGAATTAAAGTTAGAACAGTCAGTGTCAACTTTAAATAAACAAATAAACATTAATGAAAAGAAATGTGAAGGTAAAGGCACATTCATAATAAAAGAAATCAACGAAAGATCTGCCAAAACACAAGCTAGTTTTGATAAGGTAGATGAGAAAATAAATTCTCTTGAAAATAAAGTTAAATGGAATAATGTGCAATATCAAGAGCAAATACAAGAACTTTCACACCAAGTGGAAGATTGTAAAATAAAATATGGTGTTTGTACGGACACAATGTTGACCCTACAAAACAAAACTTTAAACTTCGAAAACACTATAAAAGGGTTAGAGAACAAAGTACATGGGGTTAGTACACCTAGTGTATCTTTGACACAAATACCTGGTAGCGCAGAGAATATACCAAAATTCTCAGGATTTTACAAAGATAATCCAATGGCGTTTATGAGAACGATAAAAACATACATGAGGGGAATATCTGATGAGATGTCAAGGCTACATTTCATAAGAGGTTGTTTGAAGGATTATGCACTTCAGTGGTACGATATGATAATAGATGAAGTAGTGGATTTCAAAGAATTTGAGATTCGTTTTGTGAGACAGTACTGGGGACAGACTCAGCAGAGGAAGATTAGACACGATTTAGTGTTTGGCAAATACAGAGCTGGATCTTCTAGAGAAAACTACATCATAAGAAAATATTCTTTTCTTAAATACATCCAACCAACCATTGAAGAAAGTGATATTGTTTCACAGCTAGCAGCACACTTTGACCACAACGTTACACAGGCGGTGGCACTTCAAGGAATTGATAACATTGAAGCACTCCTGGAACTGGTCAAGAGATTAGACGATGTGGATGAGAAGGGAAACAGCAAGAGTTATGGAAACATCAAATATACAAACGATCCACCCAGAAATGATAATAATAACTACAACAATGGAAATAATCCACATATAAACAAGACACCTCGTTACAATCAAGATAAACAGTACAATAATAATGGGTACAATCAAAATCAGGGTAAAAAGAATTATGGAAACAACCCTTATACATATAATAAGCCAAGCTATGGGAACAATCCATATTCATACAATAAAGCAAGAAACGATGAAAATGAGAGGAAGAAAGAACAGAATTATGGGAAGGAAGAAAGAAACCCTGAGAGGGAAAGAAGAGTGAACAATGTTCAAATAAGTGAAGAAAAAGAAGAAATAAGTACGAAGAAAAAAACAGAATCAAAAGGTGCAATACCCAAGGATTCAAGACAACTACCGACAAATAAAGAATGGGTAAATTCTACCTACTCAAATGCGACTTCGTTGGATTTTTAGAAAGGCCAGTCAAGAAGAAAAAGAAGGTACAAAACGTATATAACTTTGACGATCTAAAGAAAATCACGACGGAATTACCACACATAACAGTAAAAATAGGGAACGAAGAGATAGAAGCATTATTAGACACAGGAGCGCAATTATCTTTATTAGATAGTAGTATTATAAGTAAAGACATAGAAAAATTAGGATATTGTATGCCTATAAGAAAAGTAAATTTAATAAATGCAAATAAGAAACGCATCATTACTGTAGATAAAGTTTTTTGGATAAATGTTAGAATAGGTAGTTTAAATTTATTAACAGAATTCATGATAGTGCCTAATTTGAACAGCAATTGTATTTTGGGGATAGACTTTTTAAGTCAATATGGTACAAAAATAAATATGGAAAACAAAACATTTCATATTAAAAATTCAATAATCTCCTGGTGTAAGGAAACACAGGAAGATGAGATATTAATTAATAATTTATATATAAATAATGCTGAACAAAATCTCACAAATAAAATGGATAGTAGTTTATTAGACAATAAGTGTGCACATCCTGTGAAGCATCGTCAAAGTGAGGACTTCACGCAATATAGGGATGGTACGAATTTAAATTGCGATAAACAATACATAAGCCATGTGAGCAATCTTGTCAGCAAGTATAAAGAGTTATTTGATAATAAACCTGGTTTAGCAAAAGGCTATGAACACAGGCTAAAAGTAGATGAAACACAACCTTTTAAAGTTAAAAATTATCCTGTCCCCAATAAATACAAAGAACAAGTCAAATTAGAAATTAAAGAAATGTTAAAGAATAAAATTATAGAAAAAACGGAATCAACATTTACCAATCCTGTAGTCGAAATAAACAAAAGGGGTATAAGTGATCAAAGGGACACTATACTACCAAAATATTTAAATTCTAGAAACTCACCTTATTTTGAAGCTCAACAGAGCGTTACATTTTCATTAACAATGTGTGTAAATATCGAACAGTTCAAAAGGATCGATCGGAGGCGTACTTTTTGGCTGGCAACAATACGTAATGATTCAATAAATGATTGTTCATTCTTAGTAATGTTATTTGTAATTAAAAAGAAAGGAGTCAAGTTTAAAAAGACTCATGAAAGAAGCAAAGTACAAAAGGATGAAAGGAAATATTTTGCCTTCATGCTTACATTAATTGCAATAATAAAGAAGGGAGTAAAATTTAAATGGACTCCTGAAACTCTCAAAGTATTTGAAAAAGTGAAAGAGAATTTTTGCAAAGCATTAATAGAAAATTTACCCGATATTAATGAAGAATTTATTTTAAGATGCGACGCATCAAATAATGCAATAGCTATAAGAAATTTAGCATTAAGTATCGTTAATCACGTATCTATGCTCTATGATTATATAGACGTAGAAGATTAATAATCATTTGTGCGAGTTTTCACAATGGTTATTATATGTGTCGTTCACGCTTTAATAATCATTGTTGACGATTCACGACAAAGTATAATAACCAAGGGATATGCTGTGACCTCGCAAATTTGAAAAATAAGAATAGTTTTAGAGATTGATTTAAGAATTAGTTTAAGCTTAGAAATAAAAGTAAAAATAAGAAAAAGTCCTATTTAGATATTATTGAGTAAAATTATGCAACAAGAACTACATGAAGGTATACAAAGTTGCATACTTATAGTCAAATTTTTATTATAACAGTAAATAATGAAATATGCAAAGTAAAGTTTATTAAATAAATATATAAACAAAAGATGTAGAATAAAAATTTATTAAATAAAGAAATATATGAAATAAAGACAAAATAAATATAAGTAATATATTTCTTTTGTAGAAAAGATACACAAAAAGTATGGGTTATAAATCATGAAAAGAAATGAAATTTATATGCATAAGGCAATAAAAATCTTATGAGAGTTTAAGAATTAAATAGTATTAAAGAATAAAATTTACCTTAGCTTAATACTAGATTAATAAAAAAAGGATATAAAAATATGTAAAACATAGAAGCAATCAGTAGTGACATATTTTTGTATTCAAAAGCTGACATTATAAGTAAATAAAAGGTATCTGTGTTCATGACTTGTTCGTAACACAATACTTCAGGGACTAGAGGCGGACGTGTTCTACAAGGACAGGCAGTGCGGAATAATGGTTATTTTCAACATGTTTCCCATTTTGTCAAGGCGCACTCCGGCTGAAAGAAAAGTGAAACTAACATAAATAAATGGAAAGAAAAATATGCATCGAACAATGAACAAGGTAATGGGTTCATTGACGAGCACAAGGAAGGATGGTATTAGTAACAAGAATAAACCTACCGTTGGGAATCATGTGCAAAGCAGAGGGGACCTTTGAATTGGAAGGTTATGTTGACGTTTAAGTGAATTGTGAACTGTCAGAACAAAATGTGTATGTGTGCGTGAATCAAGGCGGCAACATATGGGCAGCGATTTCACGGGAAAAGTGTATTCCAGTACCAACCTAAACATGGACTAGAGGGCGCAATGGTCAACATAGTTTATTTTTGCCGCTATAAATACGAAGACAAGATTCGACAAGACAGACTTTCTGATAACACTTCCGAGAGGAAAGACTTTCTGATAACACCTCCGAGAGGTGAACTTCTCAGAACACTTACAAAAGGAAGATCTCTTAAAGAATAAGTTTTTTTTAATTGTTATATTGTAGTTTTTCATTATTTCTTCAACACATATAGTAACAGTAATTTATTTTATTTAATACATTTGAATTCATTTGAAGCGTTCATAATGGACATTCAAAATAGATTTATTGATAACAAGTAAGTTTATTATTTCTTTTGAAAATTAAGTTATACGAGTTGTTGGACAGACATTGATTTTTACGTGCGAATGATTAATCAATGTATCGTTGGACAAAAAAATAGACAAGTAAATAATTTATCCTGTAAGGTTTATTTTGAATTTATATAGTTGGAATTACAACCAAATAGGATTAATGGTGTTGGTCAGTTGGAGAGATGTTACGTGAAAATGAGCATTTTCTTCATCGTATTGTCTAGACATCATTAATTTCTTTCAAATTAAGCGAATAATAAATTAGAATTTCACAAGGCATAGATTAAGAGCTCGATACAACACGTGCAAATGGTTGTCTAAAGCAATTAATTGAAGCCTATACATAAATATTATAACGTCGATGAGTATATTCATAAACGTACAATAAAAGTTTATTTTTGTTTATTTGCAGGATAAATATTTATTTTGTTTGGTAGAATAAATAAATAAACAAAAGATTTACATACATTACAACCGGCATTAGGTATAAATGATATGAGCATTTTTCAATTATGTATCTTGTTTAGAGCATAAAGGTGTGCATATAAAGGAAACTATATTTTTGAATCCATAAATTACAAAATAAAAAAAATACATGATTATGTTGAATAGACATACAGTTTTTTTCTTTGAACAAAACTATTACCTCTTTCCCTATAATGAGCAAGAGAAAAATCATCAGCAAATAAGAAGGAACCACAAACATTGCCAGGACCCACAATAGTTATAAGGTACATGACACAACAATATAAGATAAAACACAAAACCAATTATAAGTTCTTGGTGTGTAAAGAATAATTTAAAGAGTATAATGTGTACAAAAGACTATACCCTACGTGTGGTAATACACACAAAAGTATGTTGTTACAGCATATAAATTATATGGCAATATTGTTATTTAAAATAAATATTTATATGCTACAGCATTAATTAAATGGCGATGCCCAACGTATGGCAATATTGTTATTTAAAATAAATATTTATATGTCACAGCAATATGTGTATTGATAGGAGATTTAACTTCAAAGAAGCCAATTTTCACAATTTTTATTCTGACCTCCTTTCAGTTGACTGGTCGTTTCTTGACCTGTTAAATGCATGTTTGATGCCCTTTATTCTATATTGTACAGACAAGTACCTATTGTGACTGCTTCCGCTTTACGCCAATATCGAAAATAGTTCACACCTGTTATCAGAAGGCTTCTTCAACTCAAGCAACACTCATCGTAAATGGAAATCACTTGGTGACGAATGCTTCAAGTTGGAATTCCAACGGATACGCAAATTAGTTAAAAGTCACATTGCGCAGGCCTATCGCAACTATGTGCAGTCAGTTTAATATAATATAATTAATGACCTGCATTCCTTTTGGGAGTTTATTTATTCGAAGGGCAACTCTTCAAGAATACCTGGAAAGCTGTACTGTGCAGACAGAGATCTTTCCGTCCCACAGGAAGTGGCCGATGCCTTTGCATTTTCTTTTCAAGAGTTATTTTATCGTAGAAGATATAACGTTATGAATGTCACTTCTTTGCAATCGAGTCTTGACGACATTGTCAAATGGTACTCAGACAATAAATTGAAACTAAACATTTACAAATGCTGCTTTGTGTCGTTCACTAAAGGGACTAACAAAATAGACTCGAGCTATATAATAAATAATAGGTACGCTATTATTAAGAAAGAGTTTTATGAAGGACCTGGGTGCGTTTTTCGATGAGAGACTGAGCCTCAGCGACCATATTTTCAAAGAAGTTTCATCGGTCGCCAAGTGTCGCGGAATTATTTCAAGAACATGCCGTGACTTTTGTAATCACTTGGCTATCCGGTCGCTGTTCGTCTCACTGGTCGTCAGCAAGCTGGAGTATAGTGTGGTTGCTTGGTACCCAATATACAACATCTACAAGCCACAAACTGATTACACCGAAAGAAGATTTTTTAAGTTCCTTTTGTTCAAAATGGACAATGTATATTCATTGCGTGATATTCCGTATGGTTGTATCCTTAGACAGCTGACAAAACAAAATTAGTTGCTGGTTCCTGCTCAATATTGTACATGGTAGAATTGACTCTCCTACTTTGCTTGCTGGGGTCAATTTTCATGTGTCCAGACTGTCCACTAGAACCAGCACTACCTTCTTTACTACAACTCCCAGGATTAACACACTTCTGGCGGTAATACTACAGCATGCATCAAGAAACGCAAACATATTAAATTTTGATAAAATGAACTTTTTTGAAGTGTAAACTTCTTTAGGTGCGTTGCGCTGATTGTAGGCAGTGAACAAGACTGACCCGTCACGCTCGAATATGAAATGCTCGCATATGTAACGCTGGTTCGGGTAATGTCGGCTCGAGTCGACTAAGGGAACAATTTTAGTATTATTTAATTTCAATTAAATTTAAATTTAAATGAATAAATAAATTCATGTCCCAGAACAGGTTCGATCCCGAGACCGCACGGTTATGAAGCCGATACGTTACCATTAGACCAAGACCGGGACAGTAAGCAAATATTTATATCGTCTATTTATACATACACATACGTCCGAACTGACCAAACAAAACGGACGCTCGCGTAAATATAATAAATGTGCGAATGTTTTATTTAATACGTTACTGAATATTATATGCGTGTATCTAGTATTATCTACGGTATTATTAACCTCGCCTTGATGAAGTTTACACTTCCGCCGTGTGGTTTTAAGCACACTCATTCTTCTTGTTTATTCTACTCGTATCTATATGTTTTAAATTTATACTTATGTATCATCACTTTTTGTATTTTACTTTGTTCATGTTAAAATTTCTAATTTAATAAACTTTCTTATTGCAATATTCTTTTACTTTCTTATACTACGTATATTGTGATGATGAAAATTTTCGACCTCGAGATTTTTGCAGATGTCCACGTTTTGAAGTCCCCTGATACCAAAAAAGTTGTTTTCAAAAAATGTCTCTCTGTGTGTGTGTCTCTCTGTGTCTGTCTGTCTGTGTGTGTGTGACCACGATAGCGGTCAAACCGCTGTAGATATCAATTCCAAATTTTGTATGTACGTGTATAATCTGCCTCTTGAGATCTGATTAGTTTTTCAGTAAAATCGGTAGACCGGAAGTAGTACTTTACTTCACTGAAAAATTCGAACTTTGCCAATATTTCGTCAATTACTAAGTTTAAACAAACTTATAAAGAATTAAAATGTACTCAAAATTAAATTTGAGAAAAATTATCTTAAAATGGTTTTTCGAACACCCAACCGGAAGTAGGCCTTTTACTCTTATCGAAAATCAGTTTTTTGCGAATATCTCGCAAGTCATGCTTTCTAGGCAGGTATATTACCAGTATAAAAGTATTTAAATTATTATTTTAAATATCTTTTGTATAAAAAAAATGTCGTAATATGTCGTAAATTATGCATTCTATATATATTTATTAAGAGTACAAAAGTATTTAGAGTTGAATTTGCAATATTTTTTGTATACATGAAAATTCAAAATTCGGACCGGAAGTGACACTTTTACCCTTAGCGAGTAGCACTTTTTTTCGAATATCTTGCAGAGTATGCATTCTATAGCGATTTATTAAGAGAATGAAAGTACTTAGAATAGGATTTTGAATAAGTTTTGTATAAAAAATTGTATAGTTTGAAACGCTCATACGTATAAGAAAGTCGTGTGGTGGCCACACCTCCTTTTTTAATTATCCGGTTACTAGGGCTATACCATGAATGAAATCAAGGAGCTTTAACTTGAGCTAAGTAGGGTAATAGTTAACTTTAACATTTAATTTGCATTTACAGAATATTGAATTTCAATTTACCATAAAATAAGAAACAAACATTTATATTTAGTTTCGACCTAAAACCTTGGCATTCAATTGACCTTATTTGTTAATTAAAACCAAAGTAGAGATATAACACTGTTAATGATAAAATTGGAATTTTCCTAACTAAAGAAGTAGGAAATTCAAGAATAAGCAGTTATTGATTGTTATTTTCTTTTATCTTTGCAAAAACTTGACACAGACTAATTTAACACATCCAAAATTGCATATTTGCAATTTTAGCTTGATATTTAAAACATTAAATTATTCTCATACCGCTGTTCTTTTTTCACAGAGAAAAAGAAGAGGGGGTATGCGGCTGAACGACCCCTCTATAGAAACCTAAAAATCCCTCACCCTCATATCAAAATATAGGTATACGGGCAGTTTTGCAAGCGAGCACACCTTGAGGAACTTCCAGTCGTCAATTATATCCTCTGTAGATAATTATACAGAATTAGCAAACAAGCTAAACGTATATTTGTTTATATTACGTATTTAAATTACTTAGGTACATATATTGTCTATGCATATATACATTCACTAAAGGTTACCTGTTCTATTGGCGTATAATTCGTGGAATATGTATTCGTTGTTTTCTACTTCTATAGTAAATAATAGAGAACATAGAAATATTGAACTTCATTATAATTTTTATTTTGTATAATAAGTACTTCATTTCTAAACAGTTTGTATACAGTATGATTCACATTACAAACCGTGGTCTAAGACAGACGGTAAAAGTTTCAAAAATCGTTTTTACAAATGTATTAACATCACCCAAATTTACCGTCCAGCTGAATAAATATAACATTTTATATTTAGTAACCTATATCTAAAGAATTTTGCTTAAACTATACTGGATTTTAAACAAAATTCTTTGTAAATAGCAATTAGTTAAATTTAGTTACGAAAATATAATCTAAATTTGGATTTGGAGGATTTGAATAAAGCTGTAATTCAAATGCTTTGAATTGTATTCCAAGTTCAACAAATAATATAAGCCTGTCCTAAATCTATTTTACATTTAATCTAAAGTACCAAAATGATTTATTAGAAACATAAATAAAAAAATAGAATGTAAAGATAACCGAATATGAAAACAACAGCAGTAAAAATAAACACTATAAATGTAATCATATTAAACTCTTGATGTTCATCCCTTTCAATACATAATAGATCTTTCGATTTGAATGACTCTTTAAACTTTAATAAAAAAAAAAACTAGAATTACTGTTTGGTAGTCGACTATTAAATTTTATGTCATGTCATCTGGAGTTGGCAGGTACTTAAGTACAGATACAAATGTTTTTTATGTATACGCCGACAAAAAAAGAATGCAGGTCAAATCCAATGATCTCGTTGATTTTTCTCCTAAACTATATCTTCCATGATGATAGGGCTTTAGTTTCTTAAAAGCAATCTTGTAATACGAAACCTTCGTCAGTGTATGCTCTTACAAATGTATTAAATCTAAAATCTAAAATGTACTTTTACTGTCAGAAAAACTACACTGTTTCATTTAGACGATACACCTGCAGAATTTTAGATGGGTGGTCTAGAATATGTAAACGCATATTTTTCAAAGCAGTGGAAGAGGTGGTTTTCAAAAATGGGCATTGACATTCCGGATATAACATGCATCGATTTCCTTTACAGAGAAAATAATATATCTATACTACCCAACCGACAGCATCAGATGACTTTCAGAAAATTAAAAGTTCGATTGTGCATTGAAAGTGACGGACAGTAATAATAAAATTAAAATAATTTTATATTTGTTGTAGTTTTGTTTATTGAAAGTTTAGGAATTGCAAAGAAAATTACCAAGTTTGAATAGTTATAGAGTTTTTTAACACTCGGTATTGTTTTATGTTTAGTATTTTGTCATTTTGTAGTTCAATGCTCTTGTTGAAAGATAAATACCTTTTATATAAAATCGCACTCATTTTATCTCTAAAATTAACATATCATAATTGTAAATTGTTCCATTTAAAATAACAA
This sequence comes from Amphimallon solstitiale, assembly GCA_963170755.1. Lineage (NCBI taxonomy): Eukaryota > Metazoa > Arthropoda > Insecta > Coleoptera > Scarabaeidae > Amphimallon > Amphimallon solstitiale. Next base: position 168,492,010 of record OY720675.1, on the reverse strand, counting down.
CTTTGATATGCACCTACTTACTTTTAGGTTATGAACATAGTTACTATATACCATCTACAATACCAAGAAATTCTGAAACATTTACCATTTTCCATACACAGTTGAATCAACCAGTAGGTATATATAGTTCATATTGATGGAATTGACTGAAACTATATTATTTGACTGTACTGACTTTTATTTACAAAAATGTATTTAATTTCATGGGAAAATATGTTGGCAACATATTTCAATTTACTACAAGATGGCAGCTCTAATTGATTATTTCTTCCTTTTTTTTCTAATAATAAAACCGTAAAGTTGAATAGATATTGTTAATATATTTTATAAATACACGTATGAATGAAAATAGAGCTCCCATGTCCAAAAATCAAGAGGAACATTTCTGTTACACAATATACCAGGTTGCACTCATCCCAAACAGCTATTTGGCAAGAGGGATATAAATTATGAAATTCTACAGAATTTCCCATATTCATCTCACACTTATCCTTGTCAGATCGTCATTCGTTTAAATATCCGAATGTCTTCTTAATGGAGAAAAAAAATCGATGAAAAAGAGATTAAACCCGTCGCGAAGCATTCATAAGATCAAGAAATTCCGATTATTTCAAAAATGATTGCTTTTGCTGGTTGAAGATATAAATGTCATTCATGCAGATGGATATTATTTGTTTTTCATGCAAACTTGCGACACTTATAATTATTATTATAAAATAATATAATCGTTTTATATGTGCATCTATAGAACGAGAATCGTTCAATATCCATACATACGAGGTAGGCGCCATAAATTTTCGGCCTGATATACAAAAAAGAAACTTGGAACAATATAGGAATTTTTATTTTTCAATGTAATCTCCCCTAACTTTTATATATTTAATACAACAATTAATTAATAAATTCCATACCCTTGTAAAAATAATCTCAAGTTTTTGCGTCAAAATGTTCTATAACAGCTGTTTGCAACTCACTGTCGCCCTTAAAACTACGCCCCCTAAAGTCTTTTTTTTAGATTAGCAAATAAAAAAAAAGGCAAGGAGCCATATCCGGACTATACGGTGGATGTTACAATTCTTGAAAGTCGCATTCGCGGATGGCAGCTTGTGAAATGGCGGCATTATGGACGGGAGCATTGTCGTGCAATAATCGCACACCTTTTGTTAATTTTTCGCGACGTTTTGCACGAATGCTGTCCCTTAATTTATACAATAAAGACGCAGAATATGTGCCGTTCACACTTGTAAAGTCAATTAGCAAAATGCCCTCACAATCCCCGAATATTGTGGCCATCAACTTTTTCGCTGATTGAACGACTTTCGCCTTTCTGGGACGAGGTTCATCAGGTCGCCGCCATTCCATCGACTCCCGTTTCGATAAAGGATCGTAAAACAGAACCATTGTTTCATCTCCTGTGACAATTGTTTTGGGTCGTGTCCACACATGTTTAAAAACGATTGCTCACATTCATAGTTATTCATAGTTTCGTAAATGTTTGTTATCACTGCTAATTCGTTCACTTTCAAATGGCGATCTTCCAGCACTAAATGTTTAATAATTGAAATTTGTTGAGGCGTTATCACTTCAATTGGTCGACCCGACCGATAAGCATGGTTCAAGGATTATTGCCCAAACGGGAATGTTTTCCCCACTTTTTTTACAGTTGAATACGAAGGAGATGAATCAACGCCAACGCCGTCTAAATGCCCTTCTTTTGTTAAAAATTTAATGACCTCGCGTTACTCAATTTTCGTTACTTCAGACATTTTCGTGCGCTAGTCACTTTGGTTGGCTGGTCACTAAAAACTACTAGGCTTCGAACCGTCATATTTATAGTGTACACCAAGCGTATGTGCATGCATGACGTGACGGAGAATTTATGGCGCCTATCTCGTACGCACGTGATTTTGTGTAAAGCTTTCCTTTACAGAAAATGAAATACACTCTCCCATATACATGACACCGCATAATGTTACAGATAATTATATTAAATGTATGATGGAGTGTACAAAGATTTACCACGTATTCATACCTTTAATAGGATTATGTTATTTTATTTCCATTGACATATTTTTACTTGTTACATACCTTTTTTGCAGTGAGTAAACTATTCCTATGCCGAATATTGAAATAAATATGCCTGATCACCTTTACCTAGAAAAAAAAATATACTTGTAAATTTCATATACAGAGTGGGCCAATCAATTTACAAAAAAATATGGGAATACGCCAACTGATATATAATGTAGTGTTAGATTTGTAATGTTTGTACTGATGTTTTAAATTATTTTTATAAATGTGATTATTGAGTTTATATCAAGTATATAAATAAAATTATTATACGTAGTAATAATATAAATGGATCATGTTTAATTTTATATGGTGACATCTGAATGTCAACCATAGAAGTTACAATGACAATATTTTAAATTCACATCAGCCATATTGTAGGATACACAATGGAACATTTTATCAAGAAAAAGCAAACAATTTACACCTTACATCAAACTTTAAGGTTAGTTGTCTATGATATTACATATCAGAGGTAATGTAAATATTGTAATAATAATGGTCAAACAATAGTGAATATGTTACTATTATTCTTATAAAGTTGTTCTACATTTTATATTCATAGGTAATATATTCATTTTTAAAAAATAAAACTCATTTAATACAATTTTTCTAATTGATAATTATTTATTTTTAATAAACACGCCTTATAATTTAAGAAAATAAAAATAGCACTGTATTACATTGATAATTAACTTGACGGAATTTTTAAATAAAGGAATTTCAATAAAGGTGAGATTTGGAACAATGACTTACAATTTGCTGGAAGTAATCTTATTTTATTCACTAGACTATCTGATGGATCGTGAAAAAGAATTTGTAAACTCAAACATTTTAAGTGGAATTTGATAGTATTCGTTCAGAAGTTTAGTCAAATACTAGTATTTTATTCAGATATTGTTGTAATGTTATGCACTCATTTTCGCTTATATTTTATTTAGAACTGGGGCGAATATTTAATTAAGTAATTCCAGTTAGCTTTTATCTAAAGTTCTCAATTAAATAAACCCTATTTTAGTTCTTAAACACAATGAATTATATATGATTTATATAATGAATATTGCCTAATGTATCTTGGTTGGAACAAATATTTTTCTTTAATATTCCTAAAATTCCTAATTCATCTCTTTTTCTTTGGAAGCAGAAATTCTTTTTCTCTGAAATCTCTTGATACCCCTCATTGCGACAAATTAAAGAATTCTATGTTAAGAGCAAAATATAACAAATTATTGTATCTAAATATTACAAAATTACCAGAACGTGATGCGTCAGGTATATTATTTTAGAATAAAACTATTCCATAAAAATAAATTCCTTATAGAAAATTAAACCAGTATATGCACAATGTAGAATAAATACACAATCAAGTACACGCAAGATGATAATATCACTTAAATTTATTTAGTTAAAATAACTTGCTGTAGTATAAGTATGCTTTATTTGCTATATTCGCAAGTACTCTCAAATCAAGAAACAATACCTTTCTTTTCCACCTCCGCCTATTAATTAATTAGTTCCACACTCTATGATTCTATCTTTTGATTTTTAAGACGTATGCGATAATTACGTGCTAATAAATACAACAAAACTTATCAAGCTTACTTATTTTTAAGTAAACAATAATGAAAATAATAACAAAAATAAAAATGTTATTTTAAATGTATCAATGCGGAAAATCATTTATAGTTTATAAATATTAATTAAAAGTATTTAAATTTCGAAATAATCTATATTTATTTCTCAATTTTTTTTAAACCTGAGTTAATGTCTACCGTAGTAGTGGGCTATTTTATCATTTCGTGCGTGTATTAATAAAATCTAACTTTTCTTTAAATATCCTAGTTTTTAGTATCCACCTGTGCCGCCAAAACGTCTGATCATGTCTAGAGAACCCACTCGACGTAGAATGTAAGAAGGCATCTTTGCGAGTATTTATCATGCCAAATCTACTTCTTTATCGCGTGTTTTGATGTTACAGTTTACAAGTTTATATAAATATATAAGGAAAAACGTTTTAAAATTTATTTAAACCTTAATAATTAAGTTCAAAGCAATATGTAAATCAACAAATAACACGCTCAAAGTGTACTATAATTTAATCTAAGCATTTGCATAATTTCCAGGGGCCTTGTAAACTCATAAATAATATGTGAAGAGTTTGGGTTGAAATTCCTCCAATCGACGTAGCCTTGGGAATGATAACATGATTTCGTGCTCTATGCCCTTGTTGAGCTGCTCTATGAAAAAAAAAATCTACAAATAAGTAACACAGTACACAATAGTTCTTATAATTAGTGTATATCGTCCTAAACTTAACCCATATGTAACAAACAATATATGAATATAACTTATTTACTCATTCTATTTTTCTTTCGCGAGTATAGTAACTATAGTAAATGACCGCATGCATTGTTTACCATATATGCATTATCTGTACTGTGTACTGTATTTCTTCTTAAGTGCATATAAAGCAAATACATGAGTCGAAAATGGAGAATAATTAATCAACTTTGGGTAAATTACGTAAACAAATATTATTAAGTATCGACGGAGATACATACTGAAACTACATATCCAGATGATAAAGCCATTGTTTAGTAGAACTATAGTTCTGGTTACAATAACCTATTTAAAACTAAAACTTTTACTTATTGCTTTGCTAAAAATATTACAATTAAGTTTACTATATTTCACTACAATAATTATTACAAACTTTTATTTTCACCAGCAGAAGCGTTATGAATTTGAAAATCATGTAATATTGCCTGTCTTCCGGCGAAGAAACAGTGACCATTATTGGATTGATAACTAAAAATGTAGACGAGGCAAAAATTGAATTAAGTTGAAGTCAGCGAATGTTTTGTATTGAAATGTCTAAAATGTACAAAGAAACGGTAATTTTTCTAGTTCCTTTAATATTAATTATTATTTCAAAGAAACTTTGCAAAACTGCTCTATATATTAGAATCAGTTGAAAATTAATAAATATAAATGCATGCTAAATCAACACCTATTATAAGTTTGTGTTAGTACGTCGTTCTCGAACATTTAGTAGAAATGAAAGTATTTTTAAATTGCCCAACTCATGATTATCTGCAAATTTTGTATTAAATATTTTTCCTATAATATATATTATATATTATCAGATACCTTCCCTGGAACATCCGGTATATTCCTGTTCTGTATACGGAGTTTTAGTATTTTCTATTTTAAAATCATTTCGTTAACTTCACTTTTCATATTTTATCCAGATTATTGGGCCTTTAGTAGCATAAAATTGATAATTAAAAAGCGTTCATGCTACAATATTCTCTTCTAACAAGGACGTTGATATGTATTTTCGCTGTAGTAATATCTTTTGCAACAAACCTACCACATAACGATCTAATTACAAAAAGTAATGAAAAAGCGGATTAAACTGAATATACTCACTTCAAACAAATGCAATGTATTTTCCACATACAAAAGTAAACTCAGAAATGTTTCCGGGTTTTCATTTTAAGAAATAATCTTGTTTACTAAAATCGTTGCAACCTCCTAAATAATAAACGCCTAAATGAATTTTTGAAAGTAATGAATTACTTTCTTCTAAAGGATACCTAGCATATATTACAAAAGTAATAACTTGTTATATTAGATGGAGTTTTATATATCGTTATGCCAGACGAAATTAAATTACAAAGTAGTGTTGAAATCGTTTTAGAGGCAAGATTGAGTCTGGTAATGTCCATTTAAAACTTTCGTGAAAGAGTAAAATGTCTTGAATGGTCTGCATCCGTGTAAATGAAACGAGTCCAACCTCTTCAGAAAAAAAGTAATTGCAAAAGTTTTTTCTAATGTTTCGGTTATAGCCTTCGTTATTAAGAACAAACAATAAAGAATAACTTTTTTCCATGATAATTAATCAAATGCTGTTGAATTTATTTTTCTCTGATTAATAAAATTTGTCACGGCTTTCATTATTTCCTTTGCTAAACATATGTTTTGTTGTTGTATTTGAGGGCTTTGTACTCCTGGAATCTTTCAAATAAAATGATGTCGGTTATTTGGACTATTATATTAGCAAAATTTGACATTATTTTCCTTCCTTGGATGAATAGTTTTGTTCACATATCATTAATTAACAGATGATAGTGTACTGTAAGACCGAAATTTTCAAATAAAAAATTTTCGCTGATAATTTTTTGTGATTTGAAATACTTGCTGCCGAAAAAAAAATGCAATGATTGGCTCTACTTAGCGATAAAACACCATCCAAACGCAAGGCTTATCGAATTTCACTAAAGTTGATCCTGCGTGTGAAACGATTCAACGAGATCGACATGCTTCATTCTTATTCAGTAGCATGAAAGCAAAGCATGGATATTGTACAGATGAAAGTACACTTGCATTGTAGTTCTTGGAACCCATTCACTTTAACAGCAGCTCAAAAAAAACTTGTTGTGTCAAGATACTGCAAAAAAATGCTGCAGAAGTTCTACCGAAGTCTCTCAAATTTATTCTACAGCGTTCTAATAGCGATGGCTATATAAATACTTTAAGGTGAGTCAAAATCTGCAAAAGTTGTTATTTCATGAACTGTTTCGAAGCAAATGATCGTTTGATTCTTCAGTTTTGCTGGACATGTGACCATCCATAACACTACAGTATCGCAAAAGAGTTAAACTAATATAACACAATTTGTTTGTGAAAAAATAAGCAAATTATTATTCATTATGCGACCTATGGTTTGGCCCGTCAAACCATTGAGCCAGTGAAAATGTTGAATTAATAATTTATTATCCATATTCACCTGATTCATCACCATGTGATATTTACTTGTTCCCAAATATAAAAAACAAAACGCATGTTACCTTAATTTATTCGCCTGCAGCATTTCTTCAAAAATTCCGTGCCCTGGTTTCTAAAATATTATCTTTAGAGTGGGCAAACTTAATTCGAGCTTATGCAAAAGTTTGATGTGAACCCACTATTACCTAGGAATAATTCGAACGTTTCTGTCCTCTGTCTTGTCCATTAAGCCACGCACTTTTTCTTTAAAAATGTAATTCCGTAAAACAAAGGGGTTTAATTAATTCATTTCTTTTGTTGTTTTCTTTCTTTTTCTTTTTTGATGTCTTTACGACCCATTGTGAGTTTTAACCTTCCCAACATTTAACCTTCCCTTTAGTTCTCTTCTTACCTATTCTACTCCAGCCTCTCACCTTCATATCTCGCATTTCGGTATCATCTATCCATCTTTTTCTCGATCTAACTCTAAACCTCCTTCCCACCGGTTTCTATTCTAGTCCTTTCTTGATAATTCTTTAGTCATTCATTCACTTGCCCTAGCTATTCTAATCGTTGGCTTTTTATAAATCATTATAATATCGGCGTTTTCTATCAAGTTGTTGAGTTCGTGATTCACTCTAATCCTCCATGTTCCATCTCCGTTCTGTACTGGCCCAAATATTTTCCTCCGATTTTACGTTAAAATAATCTGAGGTCTTACTCATTTTGTTTTGTCAACTTCCAAGGCTCGCAGCCATAGTTACAACAAGTCTTATCATGATTTTATATAATTTCAACTTTCAGCTCTTTAGTATTTTAAATTTCTTTCCGTATGTATAATAGCATCGGTTTCCGCTGAGAATCCTTGCTTGTATTCCGCTGCTACTACAATTGATCTGGTTGACCTGTATACCTAGAATCAAAACTATAATTTTTGTGGCGTAACGCTAATTTATTTGTCGATCTTCTTGATATTTCAATATATTAATTACGTTTTCGTTGATCACAAGACCTCTTTTCTTTGCGTGATTTTAGATCTTGTCTTATGTATCGTTCAGTGTAACATTTGAGTACTTTTTATCTCTATATGGCTTTCTTTTTTCTAAGTGTTTCCTCAAGTACTAGACTAAACAGTATGTATAATAATGCATCTCCTTGCCTGAGACCGGTGACAGTGTGTGTTTAGTGGTTGTCAGATCTTACGGATACCTTCGATTCAGCCATGGTCATTAGGATAAGCTGCATTAGTTTCTCTGGGGATCCAACTAGTAAGCGGTCATTAAGCATTTTGTTTCTGTTGACGCTTATCTGACTTCTTTATGTAAGAAGTATAGATGTCCCCTGGAATTTGGAGGCCTTTTAGTCGTTGGTCCGTTTGGTCGAAACCCAGATTGATATTCTCCCATAAAGCCTTCTGCGTATTTGGACAGTTTTACATTGTGCCTTATAAAGTTTACCTATAACATTTAATAATGTTATAGGTCTATAATTGGAGCAGTCAAGTTTGCCTCCTTTCTTGTGTAAGGGCTCTATTATACCATCTGCTGGCATTTTTTCCTGGCTCCAGATCAGTGTAATGATATACTGTCTCCACAAAGTTTTTTCTCTGTATTTTAGTATTATGCTGTTATTCTATTGACCCCGGTGGGATTTTTTTGGAGTTAACTTTGCCTAAGACTTCTTTGTATGTGGGTTGTGTATTTTCAGGTTCAGCAGACTCATCTGGGTTGTTTAAATTGTTGGATAGTATTCCCGCCAAATATTCTTTCATCTTTTTAGTATGTGCTTGTCTCTGTCAATATTTTGCTCTTGGCGTTTTCGCAAACGCTTATTGCTGGACTAAACTCTCGTGTTTGTTCTTTATTACTTGTATACCATCTTACTTATACAGAAATAGATTATTAACATATTTTACAGAAAATAATTCATATTATACATACATGACTTGGTTGATTTGTCAGTTTCACTTTCATTTTAAAGCGCAAAGTTATTTCTTCTTTCTCAATTTGTTTTTGACAAAATGCTTAGTTTCTTATAAATAATAAACTTCCATGCATTAAATAAATTTAAGTAAAATAAAGAGTCTTATTTAGTATTTTGAGAAACTTATTGTTTTATTCAACTTATAATAATAAGCAATTTAATAATATTTTTACTTATTTAGAAGACGATTAGAAAAAGTGTTGTAATGTGCTATAATAAGATTTAGATCATAAGAACAAACTAAACCTTATTGTAATAGGTCTCATAACTTAATGGCTTTCATGCGGAATAAATGTCAATCCTAAATGTCAGAAACTTTGCTAATGCTTAAATATCTAAAAAAATATTATATTAGGGCAAGATCTCATACAAAACGTGAATTACTACACTAATATTGTGTATGTCAATAATTCTCTTTACAATAAGAAACAATAGAATAATAAAGTCAGGTCCAAATAAAAATAATCTGATTTTATTAGAAAGCTGAATTTCCTAAATATTGCAGCACTCAATTAGTATATGTGTGTTATTAATGTGATACAATTTTAGAACCTGATAGTATTGTTTCTATTGATTTAGTATTTAATTTCTTAAGATTACATACAAATACAATTCTCACACGCGGTCTATTACACTTGCACTCAGTAATAAATTTCAACGCTGCGAGTCTTCCTTCTTTAACAGAGAAAAGAATATATTATACTATAAATGACTCGCAGGAATGAATACATTCGAAAATTTCACACAAGAGCAGCATGCGTGTGAAAGAATTCTTTGAGTGGATAATTTACAAATGAGCAACCAAGCGAAACTTCTTTAAATAAACTAGGTAATTATTAAGTCTCAACTTATCATTTAGCGAACTTTTCCAAGAGCGCAGCTTATATTTCTCTGATATACTACTTTGTATATAATTGTCAAATATACAGTACCAACTAATGATGCAAATAATCGGATGATTTTAATTATAAGAATGTTGGTTTATTTTTATTTTTTATGATTGTTGGTATGATTAGGGAGAAGCTCCGGGCGAAATACGAAAAAGCCACTTGCTATGAAAGTCTACGAAAATACCTAAATAATGATGATAGAATAAAACAATATATTCTATCTTTTTTATATATGCATATACAGTATTCGACAAATTTTAATTTCTGTTTACAACTCTATACTAGCTATCTATCCCATGCAGAAGATGACCTTCTAATATGCAGCCATGCCTGCTTTCTAACAGTGGTGGGAAAAGCAACCCAGTCGGGCGATGTTCACATTTGATAGGAAACATTTGCCGGGTGTACTTGACATCCTCGCTAGATGTTTGTCTTTACTTTATTTCGCCGTGCTCTTTTCCACTTCTACTTTCGTACGAGAAATTAAAATTTGTCGACTACGGTTATCTCATTCAATAACATTGTTGTAGAAGTCCAAAAGGGTACAAGCAATTTGCATTCAATTACGACGTAGGTAGATTTTAATTGCAATAATTTCTTATAGAATAATAAAAGTTTTCCATATAAATTAAAAGAAGATATCTTATTTCTATGTCTTACTTTTTACATGGAATGATAATGTGTCTTTAATGAATATTACGCAAAAATACAGTCTCGCCTATTGTATGGGATTGGATTGAGTCAATATGACATGTGGATTGCAATATTAATTAAAATCAAAATCTATAATCAGACTGTTCACATTACCTTAGAAAAGCGTATACCGTAGACGACATATTTTAATTTCTGATACGAAAGTAGCAAGAGGAAAAGAGCGCGACGAAATAAACTAAAGATAAACATAAGCGAGTCTGCCAAGACTCGACAAACTTTTCGTATGAAATGTAAGGCGTGAGGGTCCCCCGCCACTGCGTTGCTCTCCCATCACTGTTAGCAAGCAGCCATCGCTGCATATTATAAGGTCATCTGCATGGGATAGAAGTGTAAACCGAAATTAAAATTTGACGACTATGGTATATAATGCAAGTTATAACAAAACAATATTGAATCATCATAATTTTTGCTTTAACATTGGTAATAGGCTATTTGATGCTATTTATCAATTACATTAACAATAATGCACGCACAATATTTAAATACCAATTAGATATATATATATAAATTAAATGAATTAAAGAATATATTAAAGGAACTCAACAACACAGGAGATGCAGCTGGAAATGGCATTAACACATCCTTGTTGAAAGATGCATGTCTAATAAATGCGAATAGATTGTTAGATATATTAAATCAATCACTAAAGAGTGGAGTATTTCCTGAAGGATGGAAGACATCATACATTATACCAGTGCCAAAGGTGAATTGGTCACGAAAATGCGTGGAGTTTCGCCCAATAAATACAGTGCCTGTGTATGAGAAAGTCTTAGAACGTGCAGTAAAAAATAGACTTAGTTCGTATTGTAATGACAATAATATAATAAGCAAAGACCAGTCGGGCTTTAAAGAAGATCATTCATGTGAAACATTATTAGTGAATTTAATTGATAAGTGGTTAAAAGAACTGGATAAAGGTAACATTATCTTAGCAGTCTTTTTGGATTTTCGTAGAGCCTTTGAAACAATAAATAGAGACACTTTAATTAAAAAACTGGAATCAATAGGTATAGGTGGTACAGTTCTAAATTGGTTTTCTAGCTATTTAAATAATAGGACACAAATAGTAAAATATAATAATAGTGTATCAAGTGCGATAGAAACTAGGTATGGAGTGCCCCAGGGAACTGTTTTAGGCCCCGTTCTATTCAATATTTACGTGAATGATATGTCGTCGTGTGTCGGCCGCTGTGACGTGTGTATGTTCGCGGATGATACAATGCTCTGCGTATCTGGCGATGATATGGAAGATATGGTTAAAGTGATGAATGAAGAACTGGAAGCGTTATATATATGGCTATGTAGAAATAATTTAAGTATAAATATTGATAAGTCCAAGTTTATGTGTATTGGAAGTAGACATAAATTACAACACAATGATAAAGATAAGATTAAAATACCAATTAATAATGTTGAATTAGAGTCAGTAACACAAATAAAATACCTTGGCATAATAATTGATGAAAATTTAAATTTCAAAAAACATTTAAGCTATGTAATAAGTAAGATATCTAAAAAAGTAGGGTTTTTAAATAGAATAGGTAAAAACTTGTCAAACTATGTTAAACTTATGTTATATAAATCGCTTATAGCACCACACTTGGAATATTGTTCAACAATTCTGTTCAATGCAAAGCAAACTGAGATACAACAATTACAAAAACTACAGAATAAATGTATGAGAGTAATACTGAAACGTAGTAAATATACACCCATGTTGGGTGCACTACAATTAATGAACATTAGACAGCGACTAGCATATAGAGAACTCGTTTTTATACATAGAATTAAGTTAGGTCAGGCACCTTCATATTTAACGGATCAGCTAGTACAAGTAGGAGATACGCATAGTTATAGCACACGTAATGTTAAAGACTTTCATATAAGTAGATATCAACGAAGTCAAACAACAACGAGTGTATACGTTGATGGTTTGAAACTTTATAATACATTACCCAATAGTAAAAAAGAATGTAATAGACTAAGTTTATTTAAGACGTTGGCTTATAAGCATATACACTTGAATTATTGAATTATTGAGTTTAGAAGTTGGTTTGTAACACATATATCAAATTAAGATGTTATATTTGAACATATATTTATCATGTATACATAATAGCAAATTGCTAAATAAAGACATTATTATTATTATATAACGCGTCAAGTTGATGCCCTCGGCATTTGCCTTGAGACAACACTAACACGATCATGAGTCAAGCATGCTAAAAACTGTATCACCAGTCTGGCGATATTTATATATACATTTAAATAATAATAAACTTGACATAATTAAAAAAACAAGATATTTCCTACTTAGGTTCAATTTCTACAAATCAATATCAATTCCATATCAGTCCTTGAAAACATTATTCTAATTCTCACCTCTAATATTAATAGCAAAGTCTTTAATTTAGTAGTACTACAGTATTATATTGTTTTCAATAAAATCACTTATGAATCTGATTAGTGTTAAAGGCAATTGTTGCACCAAACAAGTTATCGCAAAACATCAAAGTAAATAGTAGGAGTCTGTACGAGTTTCTACACTGTACAATACTCTCTGCGGTCTATTTTACTGATGATATAAACATATCAAGACCAAGTAGTGATCTATGAATATGAATGTACTTTTAAATAGAAAAAATCTTCCTTCACTTTCAGTTTTGGGGAATTGAAATTTCACCGATAAATTATTTACTGAAAGCGCATAAACTAGAATTGGCGAATTTAGTGCAGTATTTCAGGTTTCCAATAAATATAACAATTCAACAACGCCTACAATAATAAAAAAGTAGGCGTAAATTCCTGTACTCTGACGTCACGAAGAAAGTTTGACGCCAGTAAATTGGCAGCTCCTTAATTTAATGATGTTTTTAATATATTCCCATCAAAGCGCTATATGGCTTAAATTAATTCATAATATAAACAAATTCTACCAAAAAGAGTTATGCTATACATTTCATTAATGTTTATTAATTTTAATGCTCAGATAAAAATTTGTATTTTCATGCGGTTGCAAAAATCCATAAACATAACTGCGTTAAAAAAGTAGCGTTTTAGATGCAGAATATCCATTCTATTAACGCACGTACGTCTTAAGAATTTGTGCGTACTTAACATAGTATATAGAGTAAGCAAAAATTGGTACTACTGCTATGCTTGGTAGAATATTTAGTCTATTAAACTGACATCTCCGAGATTTCTTGCAACATCTACGTATGTAAGTAACTATACCGTCACAGAATAAGAAGTGATTCAAATATCTCGCCAGAATTCGAAACACATAGCATCATAAAAACAGTCATTTATGTTGATTGAATGAGTGGATACTTTTTATTTTATCGAAAATCAGTTTTTTGCGAAAATCTCCCAAGTCATGCTTTCTATACAGGTACGTTATGAATATAAAAGCACTTAAAACTTGATTTTCAATACCTTTCGTATAAAAAAAATATTTTTATTTACGAGTATACTTCTTTTGAGGTCTAAGTAAAATCGGTAGACCGGAAGTAGTAGTCTACTTCAGTGAAAAACTCGAATTTTACCTATATTTCGTCAGCTACTAAGTTTGAAAAATTTATAAGAAATTCAAATAATTCAAATGTATTCAAAACAGAATTTGAAAAAAAAATTATTTAGGTAGTTTTTCGAAATTGCTACCGGAAGTAGGTCCTCTAGTTTTATCGAAAATCAGTTTTATTCGAAATTCTCGCAAGTCATTCTTTCTAGGCAAGTACATTATGAAGCATTGAAAACTTGATTTTCAATACTTTTAGTAGGAAAGCGGTTTTCAAAATTTCGAACGGAAGTAGTAATATTAATCATATCGAAGAGAGATATTTTTTGGAAATATTTCGTAAATTATGCATTCATTCTATACAGATTTATCAAGAACACAAAAGTATTTAGCTAGATTTGGAATAAGTTTCGTACAAAATAAATTTCAATATTCGGACCGAAAGTAACACTTTTATCGAATCCTTATTGAATAGCAATTGTTTGCAAATATCTCGCAAATTATGCATTTTGTAGAAGTTTAGTGCTTAGAATAGGATTTTGTATAATTTTTGTATATAGAATTCTAAAAATACGAATTTGACGAGCTTTGTATAAACTCTGCAATTGGTACAAAGCATCATAATCGTTTAATTGCAGTTGGGGGGCCTCTTCTGCATTATAGCAGTTTTAAACATTCTGATTGTTTCTTTATAGACTTCTCATTTTGTTAAGTGATCAGTCAGTACGGTTCCTCCTTATCCCCAAACACCGTTGCCATCAGCTATCCTAATAAATTCTGCGTTGCCTCTCTTGGCGATTGAGATCCATTGCGGAACCACGGCCTAGATTCTTATTTTGTCGTTAGATGTCAGCAATATACCCACATTTCATTACCTGATATAAATGGCTAGCAATTTAGCAGTTTCTATACGCCGTCACATTATTAATTTCTACATCTGCGTGTAATTTTTTAATATTACAGCTTGCCGTATCCCTTCTTTATCAGCAATAATTGAAACACTTATTTTTCGATCTGCTATGAACAAGAACAGCATTTTTGTTTTTTTCTTCAACAGGTCTTCAGTTGATTCCCTACCACATTAAATTGTTTAAACTAACATTTTACCGGGTATATTTCCCAAGTATATAAGACAACATCTGGTGAATATTCTTGTGTCCATTTGGTTCCCTCGTCAAGAATTTAGTAAGCGTTCTATGCTTTAGCTGAATTTTACTCATGTTTTTTAGTTAAGGCTAATATCAAAATATCAAGATATTGCGATTGTCACTTAGTTTTGTTTGGCTTAAGTATCCAATATAAAAAAAAATCCCTCGTATAAACAAAGACATGTACAACATTAAGAAATTGATTAATTATTGAATAAATATTTTAAATTATCCCCCCCCCCCCCATCATATTGTCTAAACCGTGTTTATTAATAACAAGAAAGTGAAGTAGAAACATTTCTGGAACTAAAACAAACTGTTTTCTTTTGTAAATTGTATGTGCTGTATGCATTTTTGTTCAGCATGCCCATCCTCATAAAATTACATATTATTATGTATATAAGTGTTCTTCTACATCGATTTTCACATCTGCGGTATGCGATTTTATTGTCGTGAACATATCCTTATTGTTACACATGTACATGTATATAAAGTGATATTGTAATGGAACAGTTGGATTTTAAAGTGGCTTCTTTTATGGAACACAGAGTAACAGATGCATGCATGCGGACATTGGTAAATTGTTCAGATGCATTTATTTAAACAATAAAAGCAGAATTTAGTCGAATAATTTATCAAAAGATATTACCATACTTGTAAGTTCAACTAAAGCATGTGCACCTGATATACAAAGGTTAGCAAAACTTTTGCAGTCTTCAGCTGACTAGCATTCTAAATATTTGTATCAATGGTGTATACATCAATGAAAATAAAATTAAAGAGAAGATTTCAGTACTTAGCTTTTTTGTACTGTGTTTTACACACGCCTAGATTTTTAAATTGTATTAATTAACATTCTGCTTGTTTCTTTATTGACTTCTTATTTTGTTAAGTGGTCAATCAGTACAGTGCCTCCATATTCCCAAACACCGTTGCCATCAGCTCTCCTAATAAAATCTGCGTTGCCTGTTTTGCCGATTGAGATCCACTGCGGAACCCTTGCCTAGATTCTTGCTTTGTCGTTATAGGTCAGCTATATATCCACATTTCATTACCTGATATAAATGCTTAGCAATTTCCATACGCTGAAGCCTTATTAATTTCTACATCTGCGTGTAATTTTAATTTATAAAGGGCTGTATGCAGCGATATAAAATTGTTTATCGAGGACTAAACAATAAAGTAGGTATTATATTAATCACTATTGGCTAATAATAACACTCATAATACCCGGAGGGAATAATGAAATGCGATCAGGGAATAATGGGCTATAAACGTTACCATCATTCCCTGCATTCCGCCAATAAGAACATAACGTTCCTAACGTTGTCGTAGTAACGATAGACAAGTCCGGCCATTTTACTAACTGTCTAACCGTCAAACGTCATATTGATATAGTAATCTGACATTTTCGTTTAATTATTTTGATTTTTTTTTAGTAATTTTCAGTTAGTCGTCGATAAAGTAGTGTATACTAACTCACAATAATGACGCTTATTCCCTCGAGCCGAGTTACTCCCTCGCCGCTTACGCGGCTCGGTTCGTAAATTCAGCTCTCGGGAATAATAACAGTCATTATTGACTCGTTGTATAAACTACTATTATTTCTTATTTCTTTAACCCTCACAATACCGTAGGGTCACTAAGTATCCCATGCGTAAAAGTATTTTTTTTATTGAAATCTTATTTAAAATTCTGAGGAATGTTGTTTTTCAAGTTTGCCCGAAGCACAATTTTTGTAGCTCACATAAGTTTGCTAAAAATGCAAGAAGTCACACCATTGGGATTACCAGTGATCCCAGCTATTAAATATGATATTTTATCATGTCTCTTCTATTTTTTAATTTACTTTGATATTTTTCTTTTCGTTTCTTGAAGATGAAGTGATTTGCAACTTATCTACTCCTACAGTGCTTCCACGAATTCTTTGCGGATAACATAATATTAGTATTTTTACTATGAATCCCTCATTTTTCTCCTTTCTGTGTCTATCTGGTGCTTTCCATAATTCTGCCAAAATACTGAGAACTCTGCGTTCATACCATGCGCTTAGTACTCATGGCTAGAACAAGTTATGTTCACGTAAATGAGAAAGATGCAGAAAATATGTTATTACAGTGGTTTGAAGAATGTGACAGTGATGGTAAAAGTGACAATGATGTTGCTTTTAACGCATATAATAACGATGAACAGGATTATACTGAATATGATCAGAATACCGCTCCAAAAATTCTTCTAACGCAAAATCTGCATTCAGCGATAATGATAACCATCAAAACAATTTTTAAGTGTAATTTTCGATCTTATGTTTACAAAAGTAAGATAGAAAATATTTATATGGTATTGAAGGTCCAAAAATAAACTAAAAAAATGGCACATAGAGCTGCAAACACGAAGTACGGGACGTCAACCACTACGACATGATATGAATCAAGAAGAAACACACACAATTGGCGGTAGTTTTTGCTTATTTTCTAACTATAATACTGAAAACAACGGCATTTATTGGTATAATGCAGAAGGTCAGTTAAACCAGGGAGATTTATAGGAAAATCTGGATGCTGAGAAGTTTCTACGTTGAATTGAAGGAATTATGAATAATAACATAATGTAATAAATGTAACAGATGGATGCTCTATATTTAACAAAACTATAAACAGAAATAGGTTCACCACAATTTACCAATCTCTGAGTGATAAACTATCGCTGAATAGAGCTTTTTGTGAATTATGGCTGTGATTCATACACACTCTACGAAATTCTAACCGCCGACGAGTATCTGCTCACGTTCTGTGATAGGTGCCCCTTCAAGCAGTACACATACCTTCTGAACCAGGAAAATATGCCATAAAGATCTGGAAAACTTGCGACAATAAAACTGTATATGCTTACAACTTCCAAATACACGTATATTGGCAAAACAGGAGGCCAGCGTGAATCCAACCAAGGCAAGCCTGTTGTCTTAGAGATGACAAAGAGTTTGAAAGGAACAGGGACAAATGGTACCACTGACAGTTTTCTAGAAACATTGATCTAGCAAGAGAAATGGAAAGAAAAAGCTTAACGTCGCTTGGTATAATTTGAAAAACTAAACCATGACTCCTCCAGGAACTAGGAACTATGCGCTAGAGGGATGTGTACTCAACAAAATCTCGTTATCAAGAAAAAGCCATGTTAACAACCTACTGTTCAAAAAAAGGGAAAATCATTACCTTGCTACCTACTATGCAATTCTGATAATAATGCTATCCAACCAAATTCTAGTTTTGAAATAGTTCGAAACCTAACGGGTCCAAACAATTTTAAATATTGGAGATTTTGAAGAGCTATACTACAAATATTAATAATAGTAATATTGAAAAAACAGCATACAAATATCGATTGTAATGAACGAATGAAGAACACCCAGGGTTAATGTATCTAAACATTAAAATTACAACAGGATTTAAAAGGCAATAAAAAAAGTTCTTTTTATAAGAAACAATTTTTCTAAATTGTAATAAAACAAATTATATATAATAAAAGCGGAGTAGCCCATGGCAACCAAACGCTCGAAAAATGGACGAAAATCGGTTGTGCGGTAGGAAGAACTCGTCTCTGGATACGCGAAATTAACGGCTGTGCTTTGGCACGATGGTAGCGGTGACTTTAAACCGCTCAACGACGGCGAGTTTTTCTTCCCAAGTGGAGCGTGTGCAGAGATATCGCCCGTTGAAGAGGAGCGTGCATTCGGTGTTTTAACAGAAAAATGGCTTACGTCATGACGATTCACGTGACAACCGATCAAAATCGTAAAAATGTCAGGTATGACAGGCACGCGCGAAAGAATTGTAAAAATTTCACATTGACGAAGAAATTTCAGGCCGTCGAGGTTTAGAGTGCGGAAAGAGGGTTGGAAACCAAAAGAGTGGACTTTTCCGCGACGATTGAGTGCACTGTCCACGTGCCAAATCTGTCGCTGTCGAAGGTGTGACTCATTTAAAGCTTTCCTGCAGGGTAAAAAAATCTCGCAATGACGAGTTTGCGTGTCATTAATGACTATATATTCACGTTCATCCATCGGTTGTCAAGTTTAAATGTCAAAAGGCCGACAAATACAGATATTACGAAGAAGTGCATTTTTAATTGAAACGTGGTACCTTTCAGATACGTATTAGTGTTATTATTATCAATCGTTACTATTTCTTTTCTATATGAATATATGAACAAAATGCCGACGGATATGATAAAATAAACTTAAAGTGTATTATCGCACGTAAGTACAGTAACAAATATGACGATTTTTCTATATTTTATTAAGATATGTTAAATACAATGACACTCCATTCATTATATATGTCATCGAAGTGTCGTCACGATGACAGCTCACGAGAGAAGTACGGGATATTTTTTGCTTAAAATTGGACGCAAAAAGTCAGGCCAATTTCATACAACGAACAACTTGAAGCAAGTCTAAATAAAGAACCATCTGAGTTTTGCCTGAATGTTGGAAATATATCAGTGTTCAAGATTGTATTTATATAAACTTAAGCCATTTTACGAATGGGATCATTTAATAACATTTCTCATCGATCTCTCTACGCATACAAATAATAAGGTGACTTTTCTTTATTTGTCAGATGTGTCCGAAACACTTCGAAAGAAAATAAATACATCAAATAAGATTCCCATAAGCATTTATGTAATTTCGTTTACCAATTTTCAGTTATAAAAGCAAGCATTTAAAGTATGCGACTGCGGGCAGGCACCAACTAATCAGAAGTACATTTTCGGTTAAATGGTATTAGGAGCCAGCAAGATTTTCGATTGGGTTTTACAAAGTATACAATTAAAGCGTAATATGAAAATTAATTAATTATCTCAATGACCTGTAAGTTTAAAACATGTTTTCTTAAAGTTCATCATGTTATGTTGTTAATTTCATTTGACAATTGGAAAGACAATTTGGTTAAGCACTGCCAGTCTGACATTTCGTTCTCACAAGTTTATGTGTGAATGAATACACTCAACGAACTATTGTCACGATGACAGGTGGAACGACAATTTGGTTAAACATCTTGACGTCAAGAGTCTGACTTTTCATTGCCGTATAAGTGTCACGATGACAGTCTGTCAAAAAATTTGAAGTATACACTATTTTTATCGTAAACTTGACAGAAAGCGAGGCATAGTACTACCAATTTTATAGAACGAATGGCTTGAAACAACATTTAATTGCCGAACCGTCTTGGTTTTTTTTTTGGTCTGTCTACGTTTACCTTGGGCTAGATGCACACAATTGATACAAAACCTGAATGTCAACAAAATTTTTCTAAATATCAGCGTTCAGTAAATTATATAGAAATGTTGTTAAGTTTGTGGGCAAAGTCTTAATAAATAAATTCATTTGCCACTAATTATAAATGTCACAATAATATTTAATTTATTTCTAAGAGACATTTTGTTTAATATGCGTCTTCATTCATAAACAAGAACGAACTGAACTGCGGTTGTAATTACTCTACATTGTCGGTCATTCAGGTACAGTTTCCAATATCGTAGTTATAAAAATTAAAGCAAAGGCGTGATTCATAACATTTGACGTCCACTGAAAGAAATATTATAACCGTTAATATTTACATTTTATTGCATTATCAATTATTATTATTATTACTATTGTATCGGTCATTTATCGTATCTTTAATGGCTTGGACACATCTCTGTCATCTTTCTACATACAAATACATATACTGCGTCTTTAATTTACATTTAGAGTAGCTTATGATATCAATATTAATTTGGGAACACTGTGCTACAGTAATGTTTTTCATTTTCACTACTGTCATTGTTAAGTCAATTTATTGAAAAGTTCCACAGTGTTCTCAAATTAATATTGAAATTGTAGGTTATTCTAAAAAAAATTAATTGAAGGCACGCTATGTCTACAATGACATTTAATTTGACAATTCATTCTCGCAATAGATCGAACTGTCACCCAACTGTCCCAAGTGGAGCGTGTGCAGAGATATCGCCCGTTGAAGAGGAGCCTGCACTCGGTGTTTTAACAGAAAAATGGCTTGCGTCATCATGACGATTCACGTGACAAGCAAAATAAATCTCGGGAAATGTCAAACTAGCAGACAAACTGAGTTGTATCCACAGATTCACTTTTAAGCGTGAAATACGAAATTTTGAAGGTTGCGAGCGCCCAACAAGACCCGAGGTGTTATAGAACGGACTTCTCTAGATATTTCACGTGCTTATTTCGAGTCGACAGACGCACGCAAACAAGGGCACGAGCTCTTTCAAATTCGTTTGCAGACAGATTTCGTAAGAAAAATGGCCGAAATACGTCACAGATTCAGTGTGCATGTGATTCAATGTACTACGGTCCCACGAAAAATATCAGATTAATTTATCCAGTCCGACAAGTTCGGCATCTCAATCTCGACATAATACACCCGCTTGACTTAACATTTTTATAGATATACAGGTTGATTGTTCTTTTGATGACTATATATTTGAATTATTAAAATACGTTAATTCCAGAACGCGTACGCCTTAATAGGGAAAAGGATTGCTTTTAACATTTATGTGCCCTTATGACAACGATTACGCATACATTCATGGTGGGCGGAGCTACCTGAAATTAATTTATCTCTTCTGATTAAAGTAAAATTCGGCACTTGGGAGTCTTTGTGGTGTCATTGATCACGTATCCAAATCGAAATGTCAAAAAAAAACAAAATGGCCGAAGGATTTTTTGAAAATTGACGTATAAATGTGAAATTTTAGATACGAGGGTGTCTTAAGTCGCCGTTCACAAATTCAAAATCAAAATGTCATAGAAAAACAAAATGGCGCATGATTTTTTTGAAAATTGACGTATGAATATAAAATTTTAGATACGGGGGTTTTGGGGGTCGCCGATCACGATTCCAAAGTCAAAATGTCAAAAAAAAAACAAAATGGCGGAATATTTTTTGAAAATTGACGTATGAATGTAAAATTTTAGATACGGGGGTTTTGGTGGTCGCCGATCACGATTCCAATGTCAAAATGTCAAACAAAAAACAAAATGGCGGAAGATTTTTTGAAAATTGACGTATGAATGTAAAATTTTAGATACGGGGGTTTTGGGGGGTCGCCGATCACGATTCCAAAGTCAAAATGTCAAAAAAAAAACAAAATGGCAGAAGATTTTTTGAAAATTGACGTATGACCGTAAAATTTTAGATACGGGGGTTTTGGGGGTCGCCGATCATGATTCCAAAGTCAAAATGTCAAAAAAAGCAAAATGGCGGAAGATTTTTTTGAAAATTGACGTATGAATGTAAAATTTTAGATACGGGGGTTTTGGGGGTCACCGATCACGATTCCAAAGTCAAAATGTCAAAAAAAAACAAAATGGCGGAAGATTTTTTGAAAATTGACGTATCAATGTAAAATTTTAGATAAGGGGGTTTTGGGGGTCGCCGATCACGACTCCAAAGTCAAAATGTCAAAAAAAACAAAATGGCGGAATATTTTTTGAAAATTGACGTATGAATGTAAAATTTTAGATACGGGGGTTTTGGGGGTCGCCGATCACGATTCCAAAGTCAAAATGTCAAAAAAAAAACAAAATGTCAAAAAAAGCAAAACGGCGTAAGATTTTTTTGAAAATTGACGTATGAATGTAAAATGTTAGATACGGGGGTTTTGGGAGTCGCCGATAACGATTCCAAAGTCAAAATGTCAAAAAAAACAAAATGGCGAAAGATTTTTTTAGAAAATTGACATATTAATGTAAAATTTTAGATACGGGGGTCTTGGAGGTCGCCGATCACGATTCCAAAGTCAAAATGTCAAAAAAAAACAAAATGGCGAAAGATTTTTTAGAAAATTAACGTATGAATGTGAAATTTTAGATACGGGGTTTTGGGGGTCGCCGATCACGATTCCAAAGTCAAAATGTCAAAAAAAACAAAATGGCGGAAGATTTTTTAGAAAATTGACGTATGAATGTAAAATTTTAGATACGGGGGTTTTGGGGGGTCGCCGATCACGATTCCAAAGTCAAAATGTCAAAAAAAAACAAAATGGCAGAAGATTTTTTGAAAATTGACGTATGACCGTAAAATTTTAGATACGGGGGTTTTGGGGGTCGCCGATCACGATTCCAAAGTCAAAATGTCAAAAAAAGCAAAATGGCGGAAGATTTTTTTGAAAATTGACGTATGAATGTAAAATTTTAGATACGGGGGTTTTGGGGGTCACCGATCACGATTCCAAAGTCAACATGTCAAAAAAAAACAAAATGGTGGAAGATTTTTCGAAAATTGACGTATGAATGTAAAATTTTAGAAACGGGGGTTCTGGGGGTCGCCGATCACGATTCCAAAGTCAAAATGTCAAAAAAAACAAAATGGCGAAAGATTATTTTGAAAATTGACGTATTAATGTAAAATTTTAGATACGGGGGTTTTGGGGGTCGCCGATCACGATTCCAAAGTTAAAATATCAAAAAAAGCAAAACGGCGAAAGATTTTTTTTGAAAATTGACGTATGAATGTAAAATTTTAGATACGGAGGTTTTGGGGGTCGCCGATCACGATTCCAAAGCCAAAATGTCAAAAACAAAACAAAATGGCGGAAGATTTTTTGAAAATTGACGTATGAATGTAAAATTTTAGATACGGGGGTTTTGATGGTCGCCGATCACGATTCCAAAGTCAAAATGTCAAAAAAAGCAAAACGGCGAAAGATTTTTTTGAAAATTGACGTATGAATGTAAAATTTTAGATACGGGGGTTTTGGGGGGTCGCCGATCACGATTCCAAAGTCAAAATGTCAAAAAAAAACAAAATGGCAGAAGATTTTTTGAAAATTGACGTATGACCGTAAAATTTTAGATACGGGGGTTTTGGGGGTCGCCGATCACGATTCCAAAGTCAAAATGTCAAAAAAAGCAAAATGGCGGAAGATTTTTTTGAAAATTGACGTATGAATGTAAAATTTTAGATACGGGGGTTTTGGGGGTCACCGATCACGATTCCAAAGTCAAAATGTCAAAAAAAAACAAAATGGCGGAAGATTTTTCGAAAATTGACGTATGAATGTAAAATTTTAGATACGGGGGTTCTGGGGGTCGCCGATCACGATTCCAAAGTCAAAATGTCAAAAAAAACAAAATGGCGAAAGATTTTTTTGAAAATTGACGTATTAATGTAAAATTTTAGATACGGGGGTTTTGGGGGTCGCCGATCACGATTCCAAAGTTAAAATATCAAAAAAAGCAAAACGGCGAAAGATTTTTTTTGAAAATTGACGTATGAATGTAAAATTTTAGATACGGGGGTTTTGGGGGTCGCCGATCACGATTCCAAAGCCAAAATGTCAAAAAAAAACAAAATGGCGGAAGATTTTTTGAAAATTGACGTATGAATGTAAAATTTTAGATACGGGGGTTTTGATGGTCGCCGATCACGATTCCAAAGTCAAAATGTCAAAAAAAGCAAAACGGCGAAAGATTTTTTTGAAAATTGACGTATGAATGTAAAATGTTAGATACGGGGGTTTTGGGAGTCGCCGATCACGATTCCAAAGTCAAAATGTCAAAAAAAACAAAATGGCGAAAGATTTTTTAGAAAATTGACGTATTAATGTAAAATTTTAGATACGGGGGTTTTGGAGGTCGCCGATCACGATTCCAAAGTCAAAATGTCAAAAAAAAAACAAAATGGCGGAAGATTTTTGAAAATTGACGTATGAATGTGAAATTTTAGTTACGGGGGTTTTGGGGGTCGCCGATCACGATTCTAAAGTCAAAATGTCAAAAAAAACAAAACGGCGGAAGATTTTTTTGAAAATTGACGTATTACTATGAAATTTTAGATACGGGAGTTTTGGGGGTCGCCGATCACGATTCCAAAGTCAAAATGTCAAAAAAAAACAAAATGGCGAAAGATTTTTTTGAAAATTGATGTATTAATGTAAAATTTTAGATACGGGGGTTTTGGGGGTCGCCGATCACGATTCCAAAGTCAAAATATCAAAAAAAACAAAAGGGTGGAAGATTTTTTTGAAAATTGACGTATGAATGTAAAATTTTAGATACGGGGGTTTTGGGGGTCGCCGATCACGATTCCAAAGTCAAAATGTCAAAAACAAACAAAATGCCCGAAGATTTTTTGAAAATTGACGTATGAATGTAAAATTTTAGATACGGGGGTTTTGATGGTCGCCGATCACGATTCCAAAGTCAAAATGTAAAAAAAAGCAAAATGGCGGAAGATTTTTTTGAAAATTGGCGTTTGAATGTAAAATTTTAGATACGGGGTTTTGGGGGTCGCCGATCACGATTCCAAAGTCAAAATGTCAAAACAAAACGAAATGGTGGAAGATTTTTTGAAAATTGACGTATGAATGTGAAATTTTAGATACGAGGGCTTTGGGGGTCGCCGATCACGATTCCAAAGTCAAAATGTCAAAGAAAGCAAAACGGCGAAAGATTTTTTTGAAAATTGACGTATGAATGTAAAGTTTTAGATACGGGGGTTTTGGGGGTCGCCGATAACGATTCCAAAGTCAAAATGTCAAAAGAAAAAATGGCGGAAGATTTTTTTGAAAATTGACGTATGAATGTGAAATTTTAGATACGGGGGTTTTGGGGGTCGCCGAACACGATTCCAAAGCCAAAATGTCAAAACAAAATGGCGGAAGATTTTTTGAAAATTGACGTATGAATGTAAAATTTTAGATACGGGGGTTTTGGGGGTCGCCGATCACGATTCTAAAGTCAAAATGTCAAAAAAAAAAAAACGGCGGAAGATTTTTTTGAAAATTGACGTATTACTATGAAATTTTAGATACGGGAGTTTTGGGGGTCGCCGATCACGATTCCAAAGTCAAAATGTCAAAAAAAAACAAAATGGCGAAAGATTTTTTTGAAAATTGACGTATTAATGTAAAATTTTAGATACGGGGGTTTTGGGGGTCGCCGATCACGATTCCAAAGTCAAAATATCAAAAAAAACAAAAGGGTGGAAGATTTTTTTGAAAATTGACGTATGAATGTAAAATTTTAGATACGGGGGTTTTGGGGGTCGCCGATCACGATTCCAAAGTCAAAATGTCAAAAACAAACAAAATGCCCGAAGATTTTTTGAAAATTGACATATGAATGTAAAATTTTAGATACGGGGGTTTTGATGGTCGCCGATCACGATTCCAAAGTCAAAATGTAAAAAAAAGCAAAATGGCGGAAGATTTTTTTGAAAATTGGCGTTTGAATGTAAAATTTTAGATACGGGGTTTTGGGGGTCGCCGATCACGATTCCAAAGTCAAAATGTCAAAACAAAACGAAATGGTGGAAGATTTTTTGAAAATTGACGTATGAATGTGAAATTTTAGATACGAGGGCTTTGGGGGTCGCCGATCACGATTCCAAAGTCAAAATGTCAAAAAAAGCAAAACGGCGAAAGATTTTTTTGAAAATTGACGTATGAATGTAAAGTTTTAGATACGGGGGTTTTGGGGGTCGCCGATAACGATTCCAAAGTCAAAATGTCAAAAGAAAAAATGGCGGAAGATTTTTTTTGAAAATTGACGTATGAATGTGAAATTTTAGATACGGGGGTTTTGGGGGTCGCCGAACACGATTCCAAAGCCAAAATGTCAAAACAAAATGGCGGAAGATTTTTTGAAAATTGACGTATGAATGTAAAATTTTAGATACGGGGGTTTTGGGGGTCGCCGATCACGATTCCAAAGTCAAAATGTCAAAAAAAACAAAATGGCGAAAGATTTTTTAGAAAATTGACGTATGAATGTGAAATTTTAGATACGGGGGTTTTGGGGGTCGCCGATCACGATTCCAAAGTCAAAATGTCAAAAAAAGCAAAATGGCGAAAGATTTTTTTAGAAAATTGACGTATGAATGTGAAATTTTAGATACGGGAGTTTTGGGGGTCGCCGATCACGATTCCAAAGTCAAAATGTCAAAAAAAACAAAATGGCGAAAGATTTTTTTGAAAATTGACGTATGAGTGTGAAATTTTAGATGCGGGGGTGTGTTAGGTCGCCGATCACAAATCCAAAATCAAAAGGTCATAAAAAAACAAAATCGTGGAAGAATTTTTTGAAAATTGACATATGAATGTAAAATTTTAGATACGGGGGTTTTGGGGGTCGCCGATCACGATTCCAAAGTCAAAATGTCAAAAAAAAACAAAATGGCAGAAGATTTTTTGAAAATTGACGTATGACCGTAAAATTTTAGATACGGGGGTTTTGGGGGTCGCCGATCACGATTCCAAAGTCAAAATGTCAAAACAAAACGAAATGGTGGAAGATTTTTTGAAAATTGACGTATGAATGTGAAATTTTAGATACGAGGGCTTTGGGGGTCGCCGATCACGATCCCAAAGCCAAAATGTCAAAAAATACAAAATGCCGGAAGATTTTATGAAAATTGACGTATGAATGTAAAATTTTAGATACGGGGTTTTGATGGTCGCCGATCACGATTCCAAAGTCAAAATGTCAAAAAAAGCAAAACGGCGGAAGATTTTTTTGAAAATTGACGTATGAATGTAAAATTTTAGATACGGGGGTTTTGGGGGTCGCCGATCACGATTCCAAAGTCAAAATGTCAAAACAAAACGAAATGGTGGAAGATTTTTTGAAAATTGACGTATGAATGTGAAATTTTAGATACGGGGGCTTTGGGGGTCGCCGATCACGATTCCAAAGTCAAAATGTCAAAAAAAACAAAATGGCGAAAGATTTTTTAGAAAATTGACGTATTAATGTAAAATTTTAGATACGGGGGTTTTGGGGGTCGCCGATGACGATTCCAAAGTCAAAATATCAAAAAAAGCAAAACGGCGAAAGATTTTTTTGAAAATTGACGTATGAATGTAAGATTTTAGATACGGGGGTTTTGGGGGTCGCCGATCACGATTCCAAAGTCAAAATATCAAAAAAAACAAAAGGGTGGAAGATTTTTTTGAAAATTGACGTATGAATGTGAAATTTTAGAATACGGGAGTTTTGGGGGTCGCCGATCACGATTCCAAAGTCAAAATGTCAAAAAAAAACAAAATGGCGGAAGAGTTTTTTGAAAATTGACGTATGAATGTGAAAGTTTAGATACGGGGATGTTTGTGGTCGCTTATTACGTCTTCAATTTGGTGATTCTTCGAAACGTGATTGAACAGGGTTTAAATTTAATACTTAATTTTTTCGTATCAACAGTAGATTCGCAAACATCAGAATCGTATTGTACATTGTGTCAATGAAAATGTTACGCTCACTGAACCCATTGTTTCTTTCGATACTCTAACATGACATGCTTAACATTAAATTACCTTTCTCGCTCTTGAGTGTGAACCGGTTTGTGTAAAAAAACAGTTCGAGTAGAATTTCAAATAAAATATACTATTGGCTTAAAAAAATATATGTAGGGATGCTTCAAAAGTTTATAAAAGTGGACATTCTGAAAAGCGTCATGCCAGTGATCGCTTTTTACAGGAAAGGTGCTTCAATTTAAAACTTGGGCTTTTTACTTTTACTTTTATTTTATGCTCCTTTATTAACGATAGTGGATTTCAAAAAGGTCACACTTTATATCAAAATAGTATTGTACACTGTCTTAATAAAAGTGTTGCGCTTTTTGATCTCATTGTGTCTTTGCACACTTTAACACGACTTATGTTTAACATTAAATTACCTTTCTCGCTCTTGAGTGTGTACCGGTTTGTGTTAAAAACAATTCGAGAAGAATTTTAAATAAGATATCCTATTGGCTTAACAAAATATATGTATATACAGGGGTGCTTCAAAAATTTGTAAAAATGGATATTCTAGAAAGCACTGTTTACAGGAAAGGCGCTTGAAAAGGGCTTAAATTTAAAACTTGGGTTTCTTACTTTTATTATTATTTTGTGCTCCTTTATTAATGATAGTGGATTTCAAAAGGGTCACACTTTACATCAAAATAGTATTGTAAACTGTTTTAATAAAAATGTTGCGCTTTTTGAGCTCATTGTGTCTTTGGATACTTTAACATGGCTTATGATTAACATTAAATTACCTTTCTCGCTCTTGAGTGTGTACCGATTTGTGTCAAAAACAGAAGGAGAATAATTTTAGATAAAATATACTCTGCTTTTTTATTAACGATAGTGGACTTCGAAAAGGTAGTAAGAAAGTAATATACTTTATAAATTAAATTTACTTTTCCCATTCGCATACATATTGCTGTGACTTCTTCTATATTGGTTAATAACCAAAAATTGAATTAATAAATTAATGTACTTTAGTAATCTCAGGGTCTAAGTGTGAATTTATTATATTTTTATAACGGATGATGTGTCGCAGCCTTGTACTTATTGTGAGTTCTAGCTGTGATTGTGATGTTTACTTTCCTTAGATTCTCCCTGGGATGGGTATAAATAAGTAGATATAGAATGTCAGCACAACTTATTTTATTTTAATATATATATATTTACAAGACATTGTTAAATATCATTATTATGCAATACAATACATTATTCATTTCATTATTATTATATCCAGCCCTTTTCATCTGCGGTACAAGCACCTTGCAATCCTTGATTCTTTATGAAATTGTTAATAATAAATAAAAATAAAATTCACTGCTCTAATCCTTCATGTATGCTCATATTACGAGATTGCCGTTATTCAACTGAAGCGTTATACCTCGTTGAGTCGCCCTGAACCAAGATTCGCACGTCAATCCAGAGCTTACTCAAAGAAGAATTTATTTTAAATTATTTAAACAATATTCCAAATGTTATTGCTATCCGGAAAGTTTACTAATACTTCGTTAAACCGCCCTGAATTAAGATTCACACGTTAATCCAAAGCACATTCAAAGAAGAATTTATTTTAAATTATTTAAACAATATTCTAAATGTTATTGCTATCCGGAAAGTTTACTAATACTTCGTTAAACCGCTTTGAATTAAGATTCGCACGTCAATCCAAAGCATATCTAAAGAAGAATTTATTTTAAATTATTTAAATAAGATTCCAAATTTTTATTGCTATCCGGAAATTTTATTAATGCTTCGTTAAACCGCTTTGGACTAAGATTCGCACGTCAATCCAAAGCATGTTCAAAGAAGAATTTATCTTTTTATTATTTAAAAAAAAATGTTCTAAATTGCGTTGCCCGTGGTTTATGAAACACTCATGAAGGTTCTTTCTTTTATTTATTTTAGAATTGCAAGATGGAGTTTATTTTATAGTGCTTGTACTCACTTTTCTTGGTTATATAACATTTCGAATTCCTCCTGGTAGCCTAGTCCTTCCATTTTTTATTGAATTTATTGTTGTAGCTTTGTACGGTCCAACACTGGTATTTCGCGCCTTTATATGTATCTGGCGCGCAGTTATCGTTGCCGCTTTTTACGTCTACGGCGTTTGAATCTTAAAGCGTTTTATGCCTTTAGATCCTTTATTTCTTCGGAGCACTGGTTTAACTATCTTCTTTTTAAGTTTTGAAGAGCTTCTGGTGGACTTCCTATGGACTGCCTTATTTTCGCCTGTGTGTCGCCTTTTATAACGATAAACATCTGACAAACGGCTTATTTTTGTTTTAAATCGTTCCTTTTAGTTTAAATTTTCGTCTGCTACGCCCCCCGTGTTGATTTCGATAACTATCGAATTTACGTGATCATGTGACCTTGTTCCACCATGTTTGTTGTTATTATTATTTACATATTCTATACCTTTATTCCACGGACATTTTGAATGATTTTATTTGTTGGTAGGTATTCTTTTATTGTATTTTATTATATTTACTAATGCTTTACTTATTTATTTTTAGCCTGGAATGTCATTTGTACGTGAATAAAATTATGTACTATCGCATATTTAGACGTACATTCAACAATGTCCTTTTTATTCTGTAAATATCAGTGAATTTGCATAGCCAGCATAATGTTTTATTTTCAATGATGAACTAGGCCACAATATTTACATTCTGGATGCGTTAGTGTATATCGAAAACAAGCAAATCATATATCTTTGTATGCGTTTTGGTGTCCCTACGGACGAAAATATAATTGATCTTGTGACCGTGAAATAAGTGGTATATATTTATTTATTTATGTATATAGACCTTTGTTTAATATTGTATTTTTGGTTTTAGCTTGGTCTTTCTTAGAATATATTCGTGTAGAGAAGAGAATAAACAAATCGTGCCTCTTTACGTACACTCAATAATATTTTATACAGAAAATATAAGTGAAACGTGTATAGTGATACATAACATTTATTCTTGACAATGTTGGTGGTCATAATATTGATATTCTTGGTGATTAATTCCTATTTTTGAACTATTATCGCTGCTAGAGAATGTATTGCCCGGTTGACCTACTTTTCTATTGACTGCTAGTAATACTGCTTTAAGTTATTATATCCTTTTTATTTAAACGGAGGTCAGTATTTGAATATTGTTTTATAGAATATGTAATTCCTGTGCACTAATTTATTTAAAATTGAGGTTAATATTTTTTTAATTCTTACATTTGACCTAGACTAATTGTTTCTTACCGTCTAATACGGGTATGCAACCCCTATTGCATTTATGTGTATTCCACTGCATAGTTATTAAGAATGAGTAAATACCCATCGTTATTGTACAATTTGAATTATGTAAATATATTTTTACTTATAAATTAGTGGATTATTTTATATTTATTTATTGAAATATAAAATTATAATTTATATCTAACATGTAAGCTTATATTTATTTAAAATAAACACAGTGATATTTTATTTTTGTTGATTTTTATTTGTTTGGTTTCTTTATTTTATCTATTTATTTATTTACAAGAAAATACCACAGCATATCCCAAGTTAAGAAACTGTCAATATGCCATAGTTGACTACGGAAAATATGCGCGTATTGCATTTTCTTTACTTAATGGTATTTTCTAAACTTTTATTCAACTAAAATTCTTACATCTAGATTTACTATATTTTTATGTGGGAACTATCCCTTTTTGTTTCTTAATATCTATTTATTCTAACTTAAGTGCTATAATCCTGGGAGCTATCCCTTTTATTTCCTTAATACCTATTTACATAATTTAAATAATGTGTCCATGGGAGCTGTCCCCTTTTACTTTAATACCTTATTTGTCTAGCTTAAATAATATAATTCTGGGAACTATCCCTTTTGTTTTCTTAATATTTATTTACATTTCTTAAATAATATAATCTTGGGAGCTATCCCTTTTTATTTTTGTAATATTTATTTACATAACTTAAATAATGTAATCTTGGGAACTATCCCTCTTTGTTTTCGTAATATTTATTTGCGTAACTTAAATAATATAATCTTGGGAGCTGTCCCTTTTTATTCTCTTAATATTTATTCATATAACTTAAATAATATATTTTTGGAGCTATCCCTCTTTATTTTCTCATGGGTTCATATTTTTCATCGTGTGAGTTTTATATTTTAACTTTACCCCCTTCATTTTTGTTTGATATCTTAGTTTGAGTTATCACCTTTCATTTACAATCGGAAAGTGATACTTAATTTATTTAAAGTGAAACATATACAAATATATAATAAATTGGAGATATCTTCTTCGTGTGGGTTCAATATCTTTTGCGTGGCATCAATTAAGCCTACAATTGATATTCATATATAAAATCTTATTGTCTTCCACATATCAGTCGGGGAATTTATCTTGAAGAAATAGTATTTTCTTTTTATTTTCTTAATGTTACCTGCCCAAAAAGAATCTTTCAAACTATCGTAGCAAACCACTGGGTATCTGTGTACTTCATTGATAATGTTTCCTTTGGATCTTCTATATTTTTCTCTTTTACAGCGACAATTGGACTGATAAAGTTCACTTCTGCTTTTTCCATTATCTTGTTCTTCAGCATTTCTTTTATTTTTATAATTTCACTTGCTCCTTGTATTTATTGGGAATATGGATAGATTTTCACATAGAAGGGTCCCTTTTCCATTTACCTCGAGCTTATGCTCGTAATTTCTTACCAAGCCAGGACTGTCGTCGACTAGTCTCTTGTGCTTATTTAAAAGATTGCTCACATGATTTTTACACTTTTCATTGCAATTTATACTTGTACCATCCCTTTTTAATGTGAAGTCCTTATTCTGTTGGATGCTTCACGAGATGCGTACATTTATTGTCATATGAATTGTTAATCATTTCTTGCGTGAGTTCCTTTTCTATTTCTTCTACATATAATTTATTAATTAATTTTATTTATTTCTTTACTGGTGCTTCTTCGCTCCATGGAGTTATCATATCTCTTATGTGAAAAGTCTTGTCCTTCATATCTAGTCTTGTGCTATATTGACTTAAAAAGTCCATTCCCAATATGCAGTTGCAATTTAAATTATATACTACTACAAATTCTGTTAGTAGTGGTTCATTTTATTTATTTACATTAACGCAGAAAACTTTATCAATGGTTATCAAAGGTTTTTTATTTGCTGTAATTATTTTTAATCTTCTTTATAGGAATATATCGTCCTTGTTTCTCTAAATTTTCATTCATAACGCTGTAGTTGAGTAGCTTTTATTTTATTTATTTTTCTTCCCCAATTCTGATTGATATGTGTGGTAGTTCGGTGGTTATTTTCATTGGATCTTCTTATTTGTATATGTCTCGTTTCATTTTCCTTGATTGGGGTGTCGTTGTTGAAGTCAGCTAAGGTTGGAGTAGTGTCGCGACGCACCATCGGAGGTCCCCTATTTATCCTCCGCCGTGCTCCTTGATTGGGGTGTCGTCGTTGGCTAAGGTAGGAGTAGGGTAGCCATGTCCCATCGGAGGTCCCCAATTTATCCTCCGCCGTGCTCCTTGTATTTATTGGGAATTTATTTTCCCAAAATCTTGAGGCGAAAGTCAATAATGTTCTTGTTATGCCGAAGTATATCCTCGAGGTACGTCGTTGGTGTTCTAAGTTCCCTATCTTCTTGGTTACTTGAACGTGTATTTATTGAATGGTAAAGTGATACTTTATTTTCTTCATTTATTTCTGTGGCTATAATTATTCTTCCCATTTCTATCAGTGCAACTTCTTCGGTCCCCCTCAGTGTGTTGACTTCTTTGTGTGTCATTATAACCTTTCCAATTTGTATACTAAGTGCCTGTCGTTTCCATGAGCCTGTATATTTTCCTGCTCCTATGAATATTTCTAATGTTTGCCGTGAAATGTATAGATGTGAATTCTTGTCACCTTCTTCTTCATATAACAACGTATCCAACTGTGTTCTCAAAATTTTCTTATTGGAATCCATGTATTTGGTTCTTCTCCATGTATGTATTATTGTGGAGGTTTCTTTGACTTTTGTTACTATTTGTGCACCATCTTCATGGGTTGGCATATTCCTCGTAATTTCTTCGTTGTTGGTGTTTATTATTTTATTTTCTAATGATTCTTCTTCGTCAAATCGTTCTATCGTTTCGTCCATTCTGTCATTTGTTCCGTTTATCAGTGATTTGTACGTATTCTCACACCTTCTTGTATTGTCCCTTATTACTTTCGTTAAACCTGACACAGACTGTGTTATTTTGTTTTCTAAATTAGCATTTAACTGACGCATCTCTGTTCGAAAATCTTGGAATCTCTTGTCAATTCCTAAGCTGATCTCCTCTAGATCTTGGTTCAATTTTTTATTTAGGTTTTCATTTATCTTTTCATTGTTTGCTTTCATTTCCTCTATCAAATTTTTATTGTCTTCTTTCATTTCTTCTCTCATTTTGTAGAATAGATTTTGAAGCAAATTTTCAATTCTTTCTTACCATGGTTTTTCTCTTATGCTTTTAGGAAGTGTAGTTTCATCCATCGTTCCTTCAAATTCTTCAGATTTTTCGACTTTATTCTTCTTATTTTCATCGGCCATTTTTATTTTTGTTTTTATTCTATCTCTTATCCACCCTGTCCCAATAGGAGAATATTGTGTGCTTATGGCGTTATAAGGAAAGTAAATTCACACAGCCTTTTATCGTTGAGTGCCAAATTAAGGTTAATCTTGGCCAACGATAAGCCTACTACGTATGGGTGCCAAATTAAATCTTGGCCAATGATAAGCCCTTTTACGTTGTGTGCCAAATTTGATCTTGGCCAGCGATAAGCCTAGGACGTTGGGCGTCAAATTAATCTTGGCCAACGATAAGCCCCACGTTGGGCGCCAAAATTATGCTGTGACTTCTTCTATATTGGTTAATAACCAAAAATTGAATTAATAAATTAATGTACTTTAGTAATCTCAGGGTCTAAGTGTGAATTTATTATATTTTTATAACGGATGATGTGTCGCAGCCTTGTACTTATTGTGAGTTCTAGCTGTGATTGTGATGTTTACTTTCCTTAGATTCTCCCTGGGATGGGTATAAATAAGTAGATATAGAATGTCAGCACAACTTATTTTATTTTAATATATATATATTTACAAGACATTGTTAAATATCATTATTATGCAATACAATACATTATTCATTTCATTATTATTATATCCAGCCCTTTTCATCTGCGGTACAAGCACCTTGCAATCCTTGATTCTTTATGAAATTGTTAATAATAAATAAAAATAAAATTCACTGCTCTAATCCTTCATGTATGCTCATATTACGAGATTGCCGTTATTCAACTGAAGCGTTATACCTCGTTGAGTCGCCCTGAACCAAGATTCGCACGTCAATCCAGAGCTTACTCAAAGAAGAATTTATTTTAAATTATTTAAACAATATTCCAAATGTTATTGCTATCCGGAAAGTTTACTAATACTTCGTTAAACCGCCCTGAATTAAGATTCACACGTTAATCCAAAGCACATTCAAAGAAGAATTTATTTTAAATTATTTAAACAATATTCTAAATGTTATTGCTATCCGGAAAGTTTACTAATACTTCGTTAAACCGCTTTGAATTAAGATTCGCACGTCAATCCAAAGCATATCTAAAGAAGAATTTATTTTAAATTATTTAAATAAGATTCCAAATTTTTATTGCTATCCGGAAATTTTATTAATGCTTCGTTAAACCGCTTTGGACTAAGATTCGCACGTCAATCCAAAGCATGTTCAAAGAAGAATTTATCTTTTTATTATTTAAAAAAAAATGTTCTAAATTGCGTTGCCCGTGGTTTATGAAACACTCATGAAGGTTCTTTCTTTTATTTATTTTAGAATTGCAAGATGGAGTTTATTTTATAGTGCTTGTACTCACTTTTCTTGGTTATATAACATTTCGAATTCCTCCTGGTAGCCTAGTCCTTCCATTTTTTATTGAATTTATTGTTGTAGCTTTGTACGGTCCAACACTGGTATTTCGCGCCTTTATATGTATCTGGCGCGCAGTTATCGTTGCCGCTTTTTACGTCTACGGCGTTTGAATCTTAAAGCGTTTTATGCCTTTAGATCCTTTATTTCTTCGGAGCACTGGTTTAACTATCTTCTTTTTAAGTTTTGAAGAGCTTCTGGTGGACTTCCTATGGACTGCCTTATTTTCGCCTGTGTGTCGCCTTTTATAACGATAAACATCTGACAAACGGCTTATTTTTGTTTTAAATCGTTCCTTTTAGTTTGAATTTTCGTCTGCTACGCCCCCCGTGTTGATTTCGATAACTATCGAATTTACGTGATCATGTGACCTTGTTCCACCATGTTTGTTGTTATTATTATTTACATATTCTATACCTTTATTCCACGGACATTTTGAATGATTTTATTTGTTGGTAGGTATTCTTTTATTGTATTTTATTATATTTACTAATGCTTTACTTATTTATTTTTAGCCTGGAATGTCATTTGTACGTGAATAAAATTATGTACTATCGCATATTTAGACGTACATTCAACAATGTCCTTTTTATTCTGTAAATATCAGTGAATTTGCATAGCCAGCATAATGTTTTATTTTCAATGATGAACTAGGCCACAATATTTACATTCTGGATGCGTTAGTGTATATCGAAAACAAGCAAATCATATATCTTTGTATGCGTTTTGGTGTCCCTACGGACGAAAATATAATTGATCTTGTGACCGTGAAATAAGTGGTATATATTTATTTATTTATGTATATAGACCTTTGTTTAATATTGTATTTTTGGTTTTAGCTTGGTCTTTCTTAGAATATATTCGTGTAGAGAAGAGAATAAACAAATCGTGCCTCTTTACGTACACTCAATAATATTTTATACAGAAAATATAAGTGAAACGTGTATAGTGATACATAACATTTATTCTTGACAATGTTGGTGGTCATAATATTGATATTCTTGGTGATTAATTCCTATTTTTGAACTATTATCGCTGCTAGAGAATGTATTGCCCGGTTGACCTACTTTTCTATTGACTGCTAGTAATACTGCTTTAAGTTATTATATCCTTTTTATTTAAACGGAGGTCAGTATTTGAATATTGTTTTATAGAATATGTAATTCCTGTGCACTAATTTATTTAAAATTGAGGTTAATATTTTTTTAATTCTTACATTTGACCTAGACTAATTGTTTCTTACCGTCTAATACGGGTATGCAACCCCTATTGCATTTATGTGTATTCCACTGCATAGTTATTAAGAATGAGTAAATACCCATCGTTATTGTACAATTTGAATTATGTAAATATATTTTTACTTATAAATTAGTGGATTATTTTATATTTATTTATTGAAATATAAAATTATAATTTATATCTAACATGTAAGCTTATATTTATTTAAAATAAACACAGTGATATTTTATTTTTGTTGATTTTTATTTGTTTGGTTTCTTTATTTTATCTATTTATTTATTTACAAGAAAATACCACAGCAATATGTTTGCGAGCTATATGTTCGAAGTTCATCAGCATTCATTAGCATGCTATAAGAATGCTTGAAAGCGACGCCCATTTACCAAACAAAATTTGTTGTAAACATATTAAACACTATGGAGATACTACGTATATTTGAGTATGTCAATTAAAATGACGAGCCCGCGATCTTAATTCATGGACAGCCGTTAAACATTTTCAATTTAAAAACTGCTATTATCACTAAATCTATTATTAATCATTTCATCCGATAAGCATTCTGAATAAAATATTGCATAGTTGTAAACTATATACAGGGGTGTATAAAAACAACTAAACAATATTGAACATCTAAAACACAATTATATTTAGTTATTCACTATATATCGGAATTATATGGTGTTTCAAAAACTGAAACGCAATAAAGACAAAATCCGCAATAAATTTAGAAGAATAAGGGGGAGCGGTACCTCAACTGTAAGCGGAATAAGAGGCGGCAGCGGGCCTTCTAGGCCTGCCGTATTAGCTAGTATCTGTTATATAAGCTGTTAGTAATAATTGAATCCAACAAATATTATATCAATACATTTTAAATGTTTCGTACAATTATTCATTTAAAGTAAAAAAAAAATACGTGCAAGATATTGTTTTTTATTTTAAACTCTGAAGTTAATTCGTTTTGAAGAATGTGAAAACTGTGACACATGTTGGTTATATGCATTGTGAGCTATTTGTTATAGCAGTTACATCAATCAGACTTATCATACAAGTCTTCAATCACATTAAATTGATTTTTTTTATAATTTTGATGAACGTCACATACTGCTACAAATATATAGGTACGTATTATTGTGTTTTTGGACGTCAATCAAGTAAATCAATCCCACATCAAACTGACTTCTTTTATGTTATAGATAATGCAGACGGCAATCTTCTGAAGGAGAATTTAATCTGGTTTTAATGCACATCTATAAAACAACAATCTAAAATGTATATCACAATATGTACTCGCAATAAATTAATATAACAAAGACGTTTATATTATTCTTCAATCTCTGTAGGCAAAGAAATCAAAAAATGGAAGTTTAGATTGTAAGTACGATTTCGCCTTTTATTAACTTCACTATTTAACTAATATGCTTTACTAAACTAAGAAGGTGGGCATCAAATATTGGTATGTACAGTAACATTCAAAATGCATGTCTCCCTAATAAACTGGTATCTACGAATAGCTACATACTTTAAAATATATTACAGTGGCTTGTGTATTCTTTTCGCCTGCGTAGTTATAAAAACACTGTGTGTTTTTATTATATGTTTATTTTCCCTTTTTGAAAGGTTGTTTGCTGAACGAAAATATTTGTAAATATGTGTGTATACATAATTATTGCTCCAAATTCATTTGCAAAAAATCTTGATATCATTGAAGAAACGCCTTTAACATAAAAGAAAAACTATTCAATTATTAACTATCATATCTCTGTGAAATTTATGTTATGGTTTAAAAAGTTATCCAAACATACGCAGGTCTTCAAATCAATCAAAATTTACGATTATTATCCTTTTAATAATTGCTGATTATACACGGCCAATTGGTTAAAGATATGTAATAATACCACAAATATAAAACAAACATTTTATTCTGTAATTAAATACCACAATAAACAATATAATTTCCAAAATATGTATTAAACAAAATAACAACTTGAATAAATAAATTAATAACTCAATAAACGAAGACTATTACTAATTTAATAAAAAAATATTTCTAATGTGTGAGTTTAAGGTTTTAATATCTTGTATAAAAACCGTTGTTTTGAACGCATTCTTGTAGTCTCTCAGTCATAGAATTAACAAGATGTTCACAATATTCACGGCCACTCAAGCGGTCTCATACTTCCGTCACATTTCGAATTAAATTTTCTACATTCCTTACATTTCTGTTTGCATCATCTGGCCAATTGCGGACCATTGGACCCCAGAGGTTTTCAATTGGGTTAAGATCCGCCGATCGGGCAGACCATGGTATAACATGAATTTCTTCATGATACGCAAACTAATTTCTTACGATGTTCGCAGTATGGATGGGTGAATTGTCTTGAACAAAATATATGGGACCATCAGGAAAAAAAGTACGGGCACTTGGTAGCAAAATATCTTCTAATATGGTAACGTATTCTTCGCTGGTAAATCGACTAGTTCTCCAGGCCCAAAAGCACACATCCAACCCCAAAATGCACAGCTTATTCGACCACTTCTTCGAGTAGGCTGAACATGTTCGGGTTGATATCTTGTTAAATTACGCCGCCATAGAACTTCCGCAGAATCTTCAGAGGTTGAAAACATCTTTTCACCACTAAATATTAGGTTATGCTAATCTCTGTTTAAATTGTCTCTCGCAAAACGTACTCTAGCTTCCGCGTGTTCGTTCGTCAATTCTATATTTTGCGCTAGTTTTCTACACAGGAGACCTATTTTATTTAGCTGGCGTTTTCTTGTAACATTTGAGCAATCCAGCCCAAGTTGTTCTTTGATCTTTTCTGTTGTAGTGAAGGGATTTGTCAATACCCACTGTTCTATTTGAGTAATTTGGTGCTAACTTAAACAAGGTTTCCGGCCAGTACGTGGCAAATTCCGAAGTGGTTTGTATTCAACATTGTTGTTCCGGTAACGAGAAATCCAACGCTGAATTTGTCTTGTCTGTAAATGCAACAAACTAATGAACAAATGAACTGTCGGTTTCTATGACATTTGCTTACCGATAAATTCACCTCATCCGCAATTTGTTGCTTAGTGTAACCACATTGCCAAAGGGCAATAATGTTACCCCTTGTTTCTAACGACGTTTCACGACGCTGATTTTCAGCCATTATTATTTGCAAATAATGATGAATATACTGTTGCGTTTTCGGGTTCGCAATAAACAACTCGTGCAAATGTTTTGAAACAGTCTGTATATTTACACACTTAAAACTACTACGAATAAATTAAGACACGTATTTATTTCTTTATTGCACTGTAATAAAAACTGCACCGCTCTATTTATATTTATTTTAAACTGTTCGAATATTACTGAATGAATGAATCCCTTATCCCACCGGCGGCATTTTTATATACCATAAGACCGCGTGCGTCTGCATTATCGCGATACCTGTAGGGTGAGCGAAACAGATAGAGATGTCTGTGTATTAGAACGGTAAACAAGTGGACGCAGTGTTATAGTGGATTACAACAGAGCTAGTATTTCGCATATGCCTATGGTGCACTCGTATTTGTCCAAAAAATCCACATTTATACGGTGTAGTCGGGCAGTCGCATTCGCCGTCGCTTCCACATATGGCCGTCAGTTCGAGTTTTATTATTGCTTAAGCATAACATTTTTTTAGCTAATTACAGGTTAATTGCAATGTTGAATTACAATTCTGTTTTAAGAAGTAAATATTTTATGTATCAGTATTTTATTATAGTTGAGTTTTTAGATTATAATATTTGTTGAAAAATATTATTTTAGTTAAGAAGTTTTTTTTATTTTAAAGTCTAGGAGTTATTTATTATTTATTTTTGCTCTTTTATGTTGTTTATGAAGCTGTGATGAGTTACTTCACTGACATATTATCAGTGATTATCTGATGCTTCAAACAACTACAAATAATTACTTACAACGGGAACGCAATACATATTACATTGCTTTTCACTTGATTTGCCTACGAATACATTTATACGTATAACTTAAACGCCCGCTGTCGGTGTGGCAATTCAAGTTGGCACGCCCATTTATAGTCGATCAGTAGTTACTAATACATGCATCGCGCTATTAACGGCGGCCACACGGTATATCGAGATTTCGTAAGTGCTCGCCGGGAAATGTTTACATTTTAAAGTAGATATACTATTCGCGCACGCCAATATATTAGGGATACATGAGTTCTGAATGTTACTGTACATACATACGTATGTATGGGTACTGTGAATATAGCCAAAATTTAAAAAAAAATGCCACAATATGGTTCCTAACATTTATTAAAAATGTTGTTAGCAAAATCTGTATATCTTATCACTACGCCTCATTTTAGTAATTTTGGCTAAGTATAAACTGCTTACATGGTGCCATTCCTAGTATATACAAGTTTCAGTTAATAGGGGTACACTATATCGTCTTATTTATTGCCACATCAATTACGTAGTAATTTCTCAGATGAATAGATGTAATGAGTATCATATCTGTACAAGAAACAAGGTCGAAAGGCTATTGGAAACAGAGGAACGGATATTAAATCAATATAGGAAACGATTTTCGTTTAACCGAACTTTGTTTTAATTTTATAGGCGCTCTCATTCGAATAAATGTTATGGTTCCATTAGATTATAAATGTGTTACTTTTCTATTGGATGACAACAATGTTTGATAAAAGTAGTTTACGCAAATTATATTAATATTACACCTACAGTATGTTTATCAATGGAATAAATAGTTGACATTCAAGTAATAGTACATAAAATCATCAAAATTATTTGAACTTCTGAGAAATTATGATATCATGGAAATTTAAAATAAAATAAGGTAGGTTTTATTTTATTTTAAGACTACAGAACTCGATCCATTGAACAAAGGCCGAATCTTTTCAATTCTTGCTGGAAGTGTCTTTACCAGAAGAATTCAGAAATAAAAAAGAATATGCAATATGTGCATAAATTAATTACTAATGATATACATCTGTTCTTAATCAACACAATATAAAGTTAATTTAAATTTCATTAAAGCATAACTAAAGTATTTGTTAGCATTTCCACATATTTGATGCATTTAACTCTCAAGATTACATTTGCTCGACATCTAGACGAAAAAAAGTTATTTTATTTTAAGAGGAAAAGTGAGGAAGATTGAAATAAATCATTTCCATTAAATGACAGCAAACAATCCTATCATGCATTTGACCATGCAAAAAGCACTATCAGCTTTCCAGTGCGTATCCAATAAAATAAAATATTCATTCAATAGACTCAATTGAGCTTGGAAGAATAAGAAGTTTAGAAAGTGCCTCTGACAGCAGAAGCATCTGTTATTGGGCTGAGTTATGTGCTTATCGAAAGTAACAGACAATCAAGTAGCATTCCCAAGTCCTTCCCTTATGCTTACAGTTCAATATCTGTACAATCTGTACATGTTAATAGTAATCAAAGGCGACTACTTCCAAACTTCTATGATTGATATTTAAGTAGTGAGCATAAGTCAGTCCTTTACAAGAAAATGATTTCGATAAAACGTTCATAAGTAACATAAAAAGTAGAGGTCCCAAAGTTAACCCTTGAATGTTACCGGACACAGTAACAAATGCACAAGAATCAAAATCATTGGAGTGTATGTACATGTATGGCAGGAAAGTAAACAATTTTTTATGAAATCCCAATACATCAAGCTTCTTGAATAGCACTTCATAATTAACGATGTTAAAAGTTCGAGCAAAATTGTAATATATGAGATCCATTGGCAACGGGCATCAAAAGTGGTACTTGAGTGACGCAAACAAAGTTAGTAGTTGATATTGCTCCTCGACAGACGGTCTAGTAAATGAATCAGCATTTTCATCACTACCAATAGTATAACTTGAAGTTTGATGGTGGCAAACCCAGGAAAATAGATTAGCCAATTCGAGAACTTTACTATCAGACCATCAGAAGTTATATTGCCGTCCTTTACCTTCGTTGTATGATATTAATATAATAAGATATGATGCCTATTATTCTGGATATTTTCTTTAACTATTACAATTTGCAAACGAAAATAAAACAAAACAGACTTGTTGAACTACACTTTAATAACTAGAAATTCAACAATTGTTTCACCACACAGTGGCTTCTTCAGTAATGACTAAAAATATAATTTACAAAGTATATATATCATGTGTATCAGTTGTAGGAGTTTCCCTTTTTTCTTACCTCCTACAACTGATACACATGATATATATACTTTGTAAATTATATTTTTAGTCATTGCTGAAGATGCCACTGTGTGGTGAAACAATTGTTCAATTTCTAGTTATTAAAGTGTAGTTCAACAAGTCTGTTTTATTTTATTTACGTTTGTAATATGGAACTACATCAAGTAAAAGCCGAATTTATTTTATTACAATTTGACCAACATAGCTATTGTAAGTTATTACAAAATAAATTAAAAGAAAAAAGACGATATGAAATTAGAAATTTTAATAATAATGTGACAAGTATTGACTATATGGATAAGAACTACTGATTTATCTAATAGAGTTGCGC
Organism: Amphimallon solstitiale; assembly: GCA_963170755.1. Taxonomy (NCBI): domain Eukaryota; kingdom Metazoa; phylum Arthropoda; class Insecta; order Coleoptera; family Scarabaeidae; genus Amphimallon; species Amphimallon solstitiale. The sequence goes on along the minus strand of OY720675.1, from coordinate 168,447,865 downwards.
AACTTGATTGTTATTTTGAACAAACAATTAATTTCTATTGAACAGATGAGAGAATTCCCAAGAATACTCGTTATTATTGGATTGTTTGAATAAAAATATCGGAAAAATTTCACTACGAGCTTCAAGACAGATTGTATTGTTATTCTTATTACTTACTAGTTGCATGTAGCATTTCTTCTCACGCAACTGTTTACCCATAAGTATCTCTATTATTCATAACATCGGATTTATTTGCATATTTCTCTTGAGTTCTTTTGCCTTATCGAAAGCAAAACATAGAAATCTAAAACACCTGTCCGAGACTGTCATTTTTCTCACGAAATATATTACCGGCACAATATGTTGCAGCAAACTTTTTATTTTATAAACAGTTATTTGTAAACGTACATAACAAAGTATTAGTTATAAATAGGAATATAATTAATTATTGATATACTCTCAAATATATAGGTGACGCCAATGTTATATCTGTGGGTGCTTATTTCCAAAACAAATATCAAATAGAAATAGTTTGTATAAATTTACAATAAATGATGAAAAGCTCAATTACGTAATATAATTTTGGTACATGTCAGACAGGTTTAGTGTGTAATTATATACCAATTATAAAATATTTTGGGACACGCTTTTCTTACAAAATTGATCTTGACTAGATAGTGCTACAGTAACAAAACTAATTGAATATAAATTTTCTCTTTGAGCGTTTTTCGTTTGACTTCTATTGCTATTAAGTTTGTGTTTGAAAATAATTTAATTTCTGTTGTGTACGTAAAAGACTGGTATACAGAAGTATAAGTTTAAGACAATATTTGTATAGTATGTATATTAAATGTATTATAAATTTTATATTCATTCTTATTCATCATAATGTTAATAAAAGAGTTACCATCATAGGATATTTAAATATATTTTTAATCGCTTGTTCCAAAAACGTTAAGAAAAACAACCAAATTACCATATCATGCTAATACTACTACGGAACTAATATAACTACAGAAAATGTCGTTTATTATTCAGTATATAAAATTACTGAACACCAATTAAAAACTAACAAATTATTTTCAAAAATAAATAAGAATATTTTCGATTAACACCGCTTTATTTCCCTAACGGCAATGTAATAATAAAAATGAAAAACAATAATAATAATAATAATAATAAAAATAATTCAAAAAATGTAAGATACATTAAATGTTAAATAGTTGCTAAAAAGAAGTTACTAAATTTAATTGGTATTTCTTTAAGCATTGTCCGCAATGGTATTTTCTAACTCCAACTGGGCGTAATACGCTCTTACTCACACTTCATATCAGAAAGTACAGTTTGTTCCCTTCAAAGTATTCCTATCCCCTATTCACACAGCGATGCTTCTACTTCGCGAAGCAGTCCTGGACAGATTCTTCTTTAGTAATCCAGCAAATTTATTTTAAAGTCATCAATGATCTCAAAAGGGCGAGGAGGGATTTTGAAGGAGAATCTGATTTTTATAAAGCAGCCAAATGGATAAAACAGAATTGTCATGGCGTGAAAACTATCATTTCTTGTCGTCTAAACGGTAGTCTTTGTTTGCTATGTTTTTTACGTAATTATCTTCAACTGTTTGACCTTGTAGTAATCATTCAAATTGCACAATTCTACTGAAATGCTTTGTATGATTGAAAAGACGTCGCTGGTTTATTTTAAAGGTTGCCGGCAATCGTCAACTCAGCAAAACAGAGACAAACTTTACTATGACTTGATGCATTTGTCGTTTTACGCTTAACTTATTAGGATACGGCCCTACTGAGGTGTTAATCTCTTTTGCATGTTTTTTGACAGTCAACCGACGGTTGAAGACACGTGATTCTTGATGTTCTGAATATGAGAGTTATCACTTGGAATCGGGACCTTCCCTCAATTAATTGACGACCACTTTTGAGTGGTGTAAAGAACATTATTTGCATAGCTTGGTATAAACAACTAAAACGTTTCCGTATAAGTATTCCCTAATTTTACGCAAACTTTTACACAAACACTGAACTGACATATAGTAAAATAACTATGACAGAAAAACTAGAAAGAATATCAACAATCCGAAAAAAAGTTTTGTTATGGGGGACTTTATCCCGGGCGCAATGTAGGTAATCACGCGCCTCTAGGTTTCTTCGTTTACGCGTATAGTTCGGTGAGGAACTGATGGCACATGAATTGCGCGAGGCATGACTTAAGTATGTATTACGTGCGTTAAAAATATTAGTATCGGAAACAACATACGTAATATTATAAGCGAAACACAATTCAAAATCTTCGGTTATTTTCTGCACAAACAGCATATTTTGCAAAAAGATTCCTTTTACGATCAAAGTCGCAGGCGTTTGATTTGCATTTTGAAGCAAAAACTTGCATAATGGTTTTTGATATTTCCCTAGAGAATATTTGGAATAATATTTATTAAAATATATTTATAATTTTCAAATTATCTAATAATGATATATCGCATTGTATTATTTCTCTCTGAGCGCACAGTAGAAAAACTGATTGTATACTTACCTGTATATCATTAAACGGGAAAACTAATAACTTAAATCCCATAATTCTACGACTATTCAGGGTGTAAGACAAAGAACTTAGTCTCCTCTTATTCCTCTTATTTTTCGACAAAATAATCAATCATTGCCATAACAAAGCAAAAAAGATACAAGTCGGATGTAATACAATAAAGAAGTCGACGAATGTTTGTTTGCAGATGACATTACATTCATAGCGAACAACGAACACTATTTACGATCTAATGTTAACACATTGGCAGGAGTTTATTGTTAACAATACCAAGTCACTGTAGTATCCACATACAAAATAAATCCAAATATGCAAATAAATAAAAAATAGTTGAACAGGTAGAAATAACGAATAGAATTCAGTTGCGGCTGGTACTAAAGATCACAAGAGCACGTGCCCACCCAACCACCAAGATAAACACAGAATGAAATTCGCATGTATTCAGTGTATTATTTTATTTTATTATTTTTTCGTATTTTTATAACTATGGTATCAAAGTTTCCTTCCGCACCACGCACACTAGCGTATGCCAACGCTCAAAACTATGTTCCGAGGCACGATTTCAGATGTATCTCTTTCGAGTATGAATCGGTTCGCTCCGCTTATCTTCGCCATGTGCGCTTATAACTTCGGTTTGGGGAACAAATTCGCCAGACCTTGCGTTTATTATTAATGATAGAAATTAATTGTGTGCAAGATCTTTTAAAAAACCCGCTATCATTTCAGGAAAAACTTTTAATTAAGAAGAAAGAAAGGCCTATTCCAGAACTTCAAAAAAACTACACTTCTACAAGTAAAACTCGAACTTACAATAGAGTATTCAATAAAAATATATATGAAAAATATGAGTCGATGTGCGGCTGTTCAATAACAAATAAACTATTTTGTGTTATCTGCTTAATTTGTAAGAAAGAGGTTAGTGCGTGGAATAAACAAAGGTTGAATGATTTAAAGCATATCGCACAGAGGGCAAAGAAACACGAAAATGTGGATTTTAGTGTTCTAGGCGAAGTGGACATACGTGAACAGTTAGGCAGTGCTTATTTGCGACATAAAATTAAGTACAACGAAGATGAGGAAAAAATCGTCATATTTTGTCGGTTAATTATGTGTATAAAATTTTGCGGAGCTTTTGAATTGGCGTTTCGAAGCCATGATGAGACATTGACGTCGAAAAATCCAGGTATTTATGTAGACTTAATCAACTTTGCAGCCGAATTAGACGCTGTGCTTGCAATACATGTGAAAGGTTCACAAGTGTTTAGAGGCGCCTCAAAAACTATTCAGAACGAATTGCTAGATGCATTGGTACAGAAAATAAATAAACTAATCCCTCAAAGTTACAATGGGGCGTCCGTGATGAGTGGTAAGACAAATGGTGTCCAAACTATTATCAAAAGAACATTTCCACATGCACATTATATTCCCTGTTACGCGCATCAGTTTAATTTAATTATTGAACGAGCGGCACATTGCAATAAAAATGTAAACATTTTCTTTGCAAATTTGCAGTCACTTTCGAGCTTTTCTTCTCGATCGTCAAACCGAAAGGTAATTCTTAATGAAATAGTCAATCGTAGACTACCTCGCGCTACTCCTACACGATGGATTTTCAAAAGTCGAACTGTAAACACATTATTTGAACACCAGGATTCTTTCAAAGAATGTTTAGACAAAATTATTGACGAAGATGGGAAGGATTTAGTTACTATTAGTGAAGCAAGTGGTTAATTGAAACTTTTGAAATGCCCGGAATTCCTCTACTGGTTGAAAATATTTCATTTCATCATGCCAAATGTAGAAATATTATTTAATCAGACTCAGATGCGTGGCATTGACAGTGCTCAACTGCAAAAGGCTATTGAATAATTCCAAAAGCAAATTATTCACATTAGAAATTTAAGAATTAGTACTGAAAATGACAATCACGAACGCAATAATGAAGAACCTGTAAGGAAAAGATAAAAAACGACAGCTGGAGATAACAGAGCTGTTATTGCAAAGGAAGTATGTGACACTATTTTAAGCCAAATTAGCGACCGATTTGATTTTAGGGATCACTTGAGTGGAGCAAAATTATTTGAATCTCAAAATTTTAAAACTTATACTCATTCATTTCCACAAAAACATTTTGATGAAACTGTGTCCTATGTTGGACAGTGTAAAATTGAAAAGTGACCTTTCAGCAATTTATAGGCGCGATGACATGTTTGACGTAGGAGGTGTTTTGCCACTTTTAGATTTCATAATAAACAACAACCTAAAAAGAGTTTTGACGGAAACATACAAACTGTTGGATATTATTTGTACAACGCCCATGTCGACAGCAGAATGTAAACGATGTTTTCCCATCCTCCAACGCATTAAAACTTTTCTGAGAATCACAATGTCAGAAGATCAATAGAAAAGAAGTTCACCCAGTCTATCCCGGATTTTGATAACAAAGTCATCAGTTTTCAGCATCAAAAATAGGAGAATGGATTTTATATACAAAAAATAGGTAAGTTTTTTTTTGCGCCCATCCTCTTTCATAACTCACGAGCTGCCACTGATAGAATTACGTCCACTCTGCATCACTCCAGAAAAATAAACATTCCTAAGCATTTGACAAACCAAAAGTGTACATTTTTACCGACTTTGTTTGTATGGTAGCGAATGGTGCGTACCTACAAATCAGCTAATAAGAAAAACAATAGATAGTTGTTTACATGAAATCTTTAAGAAAAGTAACATGGCTCGAATAGAATACGACACAATGTGAGAGAAATACCCTAGCTGGACAAAACTTTTAACTTGGTAAAACTGTTACAAAGTACTGGAAACATGAGAACTTGTTCAAAGAGTAGATTAAAATACAAATATAATCTTTTTCTAAAAATAGAATTGAATAAGTGTAAAGAACAGTGATTTTATGACGATAAAAGTGAGTAACTTCAAAATTTAAAGTTTTGTCGTTATGAGTTATATTAGTACCGTACAGAATAACATGCCAAATATACCAAAAATGTATTACTGTGTCTAAGAAGGACTCTATGCTTACAATCAAAGGTAATTTTCCTTTTGCGTGCATGGACCATATCTATAGAAACACTTGTTGAAATATAAGTCAGTTGGCTTTTAAAAAAAATATTTTTCAGTTTCCTGATGTAACATTAAAATAATTATATATTCTACATATTTGATGTCTTTTAGACTGTATAGCACGATTTAAAAGTGAAACAAAAGGCATTGATCTGACAGGGACCTTCGTGTTGTAGGTGACATTAGATATGATGAAATGCATCACTATGTGGAAGCAGCAAGACGAAGAAGAAATGCTGCATCTCTGTGTAAAAGCAGAGTTAGAATAGTGTGCGAAAACTGTGGCGTCGGATTAAACCTAGAATGTTTTAAATATTTTCCCACTAAAGAAAGTTACTTTTAATATTTAGGAAAAATCGTCAATAAAGCAGCAGTATTTGATAAAGAGGATGTCCAAAAAGGGTTTTTTAACCACTGTAAAAATTATTAAATAAAATTCGCTAAAATAGATTATTCCCTTTTAAAATGTATATACTTCTAACTTGAATGTACTCCACAGATCCTTATCCTTATCCTTATCAGACCGAGAATATATTGTCGTAACCCAGAGTGTATAAAAAATATCTAAGTAAAATCAAGCTATCAAAATTATCAATCACCCAAAATATCCCTTAATTACACCCTGAGTTAGATATTCCACTTCTTCTTACGTCACACGTTGGGTAAGCCAATAAATTAAAGTAGAATGTTTTCAATATAACACCTTACTTGTTTATAAATCAAATATTTATATGCCCTAACTAACTCAGTCGTTTAAAAAATTTCTAATACTTGCATATTTTTATTAATCATAAAAAATCTTAGTCCGGACCTGTCTCTTTTAAAATATCTAAGAAAGATTATTGTCCAAGTACTTTTCACTCTAAACGTTGGTAATCCGCAACTAAACGATTTTACCGCTACTCATGTGAACTAACTTTGATAAATTTACTAAATGTTTTCTTTTATTGATACAAAAATCTTTATATTCAGATTAAGTTCAAATCTACACCATTTATTATCTCATAGAATGGTAAGTTACTTTTAAACTATTTCTATATCTTCCCAATACATTAATCTGTATGTTTACTTTATTTTTAGGAGGTCAAAACACTATGAGAATTGCAGAATGTTAACCTATCAAATACCTCTACGTAAATGAAAATCAAAAATGGTTGAGTAACAATAAATATAATGTGTTGTTGAGAAATAACATACAATAATCATGTATTTCAAGAAAATGCCAGTATTATAACAATTAATTATTCAAACTTGTCCAATATCTTGGTACCTATATTTGGTTATGATAAGAATTGAGGTTATAACCTATTTTATTTGTCAAGGTAAGTTTAATTTAAAGCATGTAATAAACTTTTAAAATGTATACCATTAATTTCTAATTCAAATAGTATTATGTAACCGTTGTTTATAATTCAATATTTAATTTCTGATACATTTAGTCCTTTAATTTTTAATCTATTATTTGCCAATTCATTGAAATAAAGAGATTTTCATATTAAAAGTAACAATTAAACGATACAACCTTATTTTACATATGTGTAACTTCTCGACAAGGAAATTCTAACTGATCTCTTTTCTCTATTTAGTTTCGGTGGAACTGGAATCCTCGGTGGTGTATTACCTCTTCAATATAACAGCTGTTGTTGCCTCGTAAAGATGATTTCTAGTACTCCAAGAAACTCCTCACCGCCTTGCTGGACGAACCTGCCAAGTATCCACTTCGGTACGGATATCTCGCAGAAAATACACGTCAGATGAGCCTATTATAATATGTTTTCGTCCCAGGAATCTCTTGATAAATAAATCCCCTCTATAGTTAAACTTGAAATTGGAATTCCTTCGCTTAAAAAATTCTTCGAGATATTCAATCCTTTTGTGGTAAGTAAATTAAATTTATATTTTACTGCTTTTAATCACTATAATCTCCTTCTCTTCTTTAATCACTAGATACTGCCTACGTTAATACAATCTTTCACTAATACTTTGTGTTGGTCATAAATTATATACCAATATATTAAATTTATAATTTAATATACTCAATATGTATTTCTTTTGCTTCAGTTTATTTAATTTCGGCTAAAATCTATTCTTACCGAAATTCTCATACACCTCTTCTCATAAATTTATAAGAAGTTTTTTTTTTTTATTTACTCTGATTACCTTAGTGATAATTTTATATATTTGAATTGGCCAATCTCAATTAAACACCTCTTATTTGTGTTCAAAATGCATTCTATTATTTTAATATTCTTTTGTATGCCTTTCTATAATTCAATACTCATATTTTAACAATTTTAACCATGAATTTATATATGTATTTCAGTATTCAAAACCATTTTAAAACATACTATCTCAAAAATTCTGTAAATGTCAAAATCTGTCAACCATTGACTTTTCCTCTAATTAAATTATGGCGGGAGTTTTTATCTATTTTAACGTTACCTTTAAACAAAGTTTCCCTTTTAAAATCAATTCTCATCATTTAAGACACTTGAACAAGTTTTTACAATTTTATATTACATATCAAACACTCAATTAATATCAAAATCTCTCTTTTACAGGTTTTGGTATAATTTGCTGAACTATGGACCTTAACCAATGGACTTTACTACAATATCACTTCAACAATTGTAAATATTAATACTAGGATAATAAATACTAATCTTCATAATACTATTTCTATTTATAAGTTTCTTAAATTTTTAACATCAAAATACTTTTAATACCACAACCAAATATAAATATTGATGGTTAGTACCTAGTACTACCTCATTTTGCCCCTTTAATAAATGTAAAATTTCAACATGTTTGAATAATTTTCATTTATTAACTAAGAAATTATCTGTTAAATTACAATTAATTATCTGTTACCTATATAATACATTTACATTATTAACAACTTTTAACGTAACATTTTTTTTTTAAATATGCTTGCTATATTCTAGCACTATGTTTGCATTATTTTAACCATATGGCATCTTCATCATGTAAACTTTATCATATTTTTTTTTTAATTTAACAAATCATCACTATATTATCTATGCAATACTATATACATGTACTACTATTATAACTCTCCTGACTGTAACATTTGTTTCTTTTCTGTCTTTATTTTTTTTTTATATTATGTGTACTTAGTATAAGGAAAATTATTTTTCTCAAAAATGTTATTTATATTCAAAGTATATTTTTTTTTTAATTGTTAAAATATCTGGTTATCTGTAAATACTTTATTGTCTCCAATCTCTGTATAAATTATTTACTCTTTGTATACTTCTATATCATGATTTTAAAACATTTATGAAAACTTTATTATAACTACTATATGTAATATCTTTGTCACATTATGGTGAATATTAAATCATCTTTTCCATTATTTCTTTGGAACTTAAATTGCCTCTCTGAAATATGCTTTAGTCATGCTCACTTATACATTATTAATTATTATCTATATTGTTCTTATTCGAACATTTCCCCTATATACCTTATTAGACATTTTCGTCTTATCCCCTACTTTCATCATACGAAAGTTTTTTACTTATATTTCCGTTTTATTGGCGTACTTTACCATTTAAATCATATGTAGACATTTTTGTCCTATACATTTTATAACTCTGGGTTTCTTTACCCTTTCTCATACATTTATACATTTATTATACCATATTTTCATGGATCATTTTATATTACTTTATTATAGTAAGCATTTTATAATTACTTCAATTATCATATTTCTACGTAAAAGGCCCTTTTTCTTTCTTCTTAATAATTATATTCTCTTATTCACCTAACGTTTCATACGATTTGCTTTATCGTGCAAACTCATCGTAGTCTATCTTCTTAGTTTTAAATACTCTTATACATTTTTTCTTGATAATATTTTCTTTCCATAGACAATTTTATTTTATTTTAAGTTTCTTACATTTCCAGTTATCTTCTTTACATTCCTTTCCTTATACACACATGTTCTTGTATTATCGACTTATATTACATCATTTTTTTGTTTCTACTATATACAAATATTTTGAAATAAGGGAATAACTTTTTATAAATGATAATACTAATTTTAATATTTATAACAATCCTACTTCTATAACTTAACTATACTTCCGGACGAGTTTCTGAAAAATTTCTGCCCCTACCTTATTATTAAATAGGTACCTTCCATATATGGGCTCGTATTGTCTGTATTCGTTCTGGTTATAAGTGAAATATCTAATTTCACCATCATTTTATTGTCTTTTAATTACTCTCCATGCCCCTAATAATATCAACTCTTATGCTCCTAACATTAAATTGGAGGAAAATTGTAATAAGGGTCTTGTCCTTCTCTGGTCAATGTATTCTTAATTTTATCCTTGATATTTGGTGAAGCTTAACACCTACAAGAATTATCTCTATACTTCTGTCTTAGTTAACAAATATTATGTGTGATTCTAATATTGGAAATTATATCCTACCCCTATCTCATAATCGAGTGAGAATATCTGTATATTAGATCCATGTCCTTAAATTGGGAAAGATAATTTTATAAGAGCTATTATTATGTAATTTGTGGTAGCTCTTGTAACAGTTGATATCACTAGTACCAACAAATACTACCCTATATTATCTGCCATGTCCATATTCTTTATTCGGGTATAATAATTTTTATGAGGGCTTTTATCTTGTTGCAGCTCTGGTAGGATGGTGTCGCCGGTACCATCAGTTGTCGCCCTTGTATACAACTGCCATGTCCATATTCTTTATTCGGGTATAATAATTTTTATGAGGGCTTATATCTTGTTGCAGCTCTGGTAGAATGGTGTCGCCGGTACCATCAGTTGTCGCCCTTGTATACAACTGCCATGTCCATAAATAAATGTGGGCTGTTAATTTGAAGTAGCTCTGGTAGAATGGTGTCGCCGGTACCATCGAATACTGCCCTAAAGTATCCGCCATGTCCATAAATAAATGTGGGCTGTTAATTTGAAGTAGCTCTGGTAGGATGGTGTCGCCGGTACCATCGAATACTGCCCTAAAGTATCCGCCATGTCCATAAATAAATGTGGGCTGTTAATTTGAAGTAGCTCTGGTAGGATGGTGTCGCCGGTACCATCGAATACTGCCCTAAAGTATCCGCCATGTCCATAAATAAATGTGATTACTATTCATTTACATAGTCATGTAACATTGACACATGATATGTTCCTTTGAAGTATCCAGTATTTTCATCCACTAGATCATAATTATTTGCACCTATTCTTCGATGAACAGTATATGGTCCTATAAATGGCCTCAAAAGTTTTGCTACTATTTTATTTTTCCTATCAGTTACTCTTAGTGCTCGTACAATTACTTTATCATTTACATCGTATGTTTTATATTTTCGTTGTTTTTCTTTTTTCTTATTTTCCCATCTTTCCTTTCGCTTCAATAATTTTTGTCTAACTTGCTCATATTTATCCCCTAGATAAGCTATATCTTCATTCTTCCATGGCCTTTGAGGTTGTTGTCCAGTAAATATAGTAATTGGGCAAGCTTCATGTACCGTACTAGGTGTATTATTCATCACTAGCTCTATCTGTTTAATATATTTCGCCCACTTATGATGGCAATCAATTAGTAATATTCGTAAATACTTTATAACCTCTTTAATATACCTTTCCGATGGGTTAGCTTGAGGATGACGTATCGAAATATGATAAGCTTTAATATTCCTGCTTTCTAAGAAATCATGATATCTTTGATTCATAAAGTAAGTTGCGTGATCTGATAAAATTGTGTTTGGAGTTCCAAATTCTGTAATATACTCCTGCAATGCTTGTAACACCGTTTCTGTATTACATTTTTGAGTGGGTATTAATCTAACATGCTTTGAAAAAATATCACACATTACTAAAATGTTACGATATCTTCGGGTACTAGGTATCAAGTTTGAGATAAAATCTATAGCTACTAATTGTAATCTGTCAAATGCTATTATACTTAAACTGATGTTCTGGTTCGTGAAATTTTTCTCTTTTGCCAATACACATGTTTCACACTTCCTAATTTGTCTTTTAATTATTTTTTCATCGTTCTGACAATAATAAGCTTCTCTAAAAATGAGCCAACATTTCCTGGCACCAATATGAGTATATAATTCATGTAAATATTGTACAATTTCTATGGTATGTTCCTCATTTGTAACATATACCTCATTATCACCAATTTTCTTCACTATAATTCCATCTTTAATACTCATACCTTTATAAGCTCCATCTGTTATAATTCTATGTTTAATTTCCATCAATTCAGGTGATTCTTGTACTTGACTTATTTGTTGCAATGAGAAAATTCCTTCTGTACCCAATTTTACCAAATTAATTTGTACATTTGATGACTTATTTTCTCCATATTTTCTACTTAAGATATCTGCTGCTATCATTTCTTTACCTGGTTTGTACACTATCTCCATATCATATTGTTGAATTAATAACGTCCATCTATAAATACGATTGTTATTCAATTTCGTGGTCATAATATTTAACAGTGCCTTATAATCCGTTTCAAGGACAAACCGTTTTCCTATCAAATAATAGCGTAATTTTGTTAAGGCAAAGATGACGGCAAGCATTTCGAGTTCTGACACGCCATATCTTTTCTCGCAAGGTTTAAGTGTTCGTGAAGCAAAATAAATTGGTACTTCTATATTATCCTTAACTTGTATAAGTTCAGCAGCAACAGCAATATTTGACGCATCCGTTCTTACTATGAATTCCAAATTAAAATCAGGATGAAATAATTTTAAATTTTCAACGAAATTTGCTTTTAATTGAATAAAACATTCCTCACATTCTGTTGTCCATTTCCACTTATTACCTTTCTTTAATAAATTCAATAATGTGTTTGTTTTTTGACTATAATTGGAAACAAACTTTCTATAGTAATTAAGTAATCCAAGGAATCCTCTTAACATCTTAAGTTTATTTGGTCTTGGGTAATTTTGTATTTCCTCTAACCTTTTAGGATCTAACATTATATTTTCCTGATTTACCACATATCCCAAATAATCTACTTCTTTACGACAAAATTGGCATTTTGACAAATTCAATTTCATTCCATTTACTTGTAAGGTGTTAACGATTATTTCAATGTGATTCATATGTGTTTCAATATCATCTGAGAAAATAATAATATCGTCTAAGTAGTGAAGTGCAAATTTTTCATATTTGTCCAATATTTTATGAAGGAACCTGATCAAACCAGCAGGGCTACTTTTTATGCCGAAGGGGCATACTCGAAATTGAAAAGTAATTCCATTTATGTTAAAACCACAATATTTCCTTGAGGCTTCATCTAATTGAATTAACCAGAAAGCGTTCTTTAAGTCCAACTTACTATACCACTTTTTATTCCCACATTTTGTCAATAGAACGTCTATATTCTGTGGCGTTTCGTGCTCAGGCTTGATCCTAAGGTTGAGTAAGCGAGCGTCAATGCATATGCGTATAGAGTCGTCCTTCTTCTTTACCAAGACCACAGGATTAATAAAATAAGTGTTAGAACGTTCTATAATATTTGCTTCCTCTAATTTTTGCAATTCTTCATTTACTCGCTCTTGAAAGAAATAAGGAATTGGGTAATTTTTGCAAGACAAAGGTGTATCATCATCAATTAACAATCGATGTTCATAATCCTTAGCAAACACAACTTCATCATTTACTAATCGGATATTATCAGCTAAAATCTCTATCAAACTTTCTTCCATCCACGGTTCTGCTAAATTTTGTTTTTCGATAAATGATTTTATATCCATTTTATTTCGGATTATCAGTACCTCTTTCTGTTCTTCTTGTATTAATACATCACTATCCATATTAACATTTGTTCTTGGCAGCTCAAACATTGCCCCCTCTAAATGTTCCTGTGCATCGTCGTTTTCTGCCCGATCAGCAATTATAACATTATTTACGTCCATCTGTATATCTTCCTTAAATTTAAGATATGCATTTATTTCTTTTATGTCCTCTAATTTATTCAGCAAAATTTCATTATCACCTATTCTAATTTTATTATCTTCAAAATTAAGATTCATACCCAATGCTCTCATATTATCCACCCCCAAAATACAATCATAGAACAGATTACTTAGTATATAAAACTTCATAATATACTTTTGTCCATTTACTTCCACTTCTAAACATAATCTTTTATTTATACTTCCCATTTTCCTACGATTCGCAGACATGACCTTTGTATTTTTAACTTTAATAACATATTTGGAATAATTCTCTATACTATCTACCAATTCCTCCTTTATCAAAGAAATCTCCGCTCCGGAATCTAATAATGTTCTAAAATTAATCTTCTTAATTGTAATTGAAAAGAAAGGTAAGCTTTCATAATTATTTAAAATATCTCCTACTTCTGTAATATTGTTAAATTCCCTTATTTCTGAAAACACTTGATACTTGTCATTACTACAAATATCCTCTTCTGATATAAACAAATTTTCTAATGAGAGGTTCCCGGTACAGGATCCTTGTATAAGTTCCTGGGTATCTCTAAAATCGGCGTTTTTTTTTCTTCTAGATTTTCCATTCTTATTCTACTATTTCCTTTCAAATTATCATTACTTGAACTGCCATAACTATTAATTCTACCCTCTTGAGTACTAATTGTATTTATTGCTCTTGCATTATCCTTACTATAAAATCTTCTATTCTGTTCCTGATAATTATTATTATTATATGGTATCCTGTTTGATTGTTGATTGTTAAAAGGCGTATATCTACTAAAATTTGGTCTATTATTATTATTACCATTTTGTGTACCTCTATTGTTTGCCCCCATACCATTACTATTCCCTTGAACATTAAAACTTCTATAATTCCCACTTCGTTCTTGATTAGGATTCTGAAATACCTGTCTTGTTCCAAATCCATATGTATTATTATTAGACGAATAATTATTTCTAGAATTATTGTTGGCCTGTTGATTAGCTGAATTGTTTCTGTTATAATAATTGTACGTTCCGTCATTATTATTATTTCGCTGATTATTACCTGGTGCCTCTGGTCTACTCGTTGACTGTCTAAATTCCCGATACTTCATACCATCTGAATAATCATCCAAACGACGTAAAATCTCAATCAATCCATCCATATCAGTGACATTCTGGCAAATTATTGCGTGAGTATCAACTGGAATAAAATGCTGTAAAAGATGTTGTGAGATTGTCTGTTCATTTAGATGCGATATATACCGACAATAATTGAACATGCGCTGTGCATAGGCTTCCCTAGATGATTTACCTAACTGATATCGTCCAGTTAACAATCTTTGATGTGCTCGGCTTTGTTGTGTTTCATTCCAAAAATTCTTTTTAAATAAATCCACAAACTGTTCCAAACTCTTACAACTATCCTCGATTCGTTGTAGCCAATCAGCTGCACCGTTACTTAATGTTACTCGAATAACATTCATCTGATTTTTGAAATCTGGTAAATCCTCTACGTATTTTAAAATATTCGTCAAATAAGCCATAGGATGTGTAGATAATTTATCACCACTAAAATGCATGATATTCTCTATCCTAATTCCTGTATTCAAATTACTATACACTGGAATACTCTTACCATTTGAAATCCTAACATTCTGTGCTTTAACTAACAAATCTTGTATTTTCTTCTTCTGCACTTCACATTCTTTTAAAATTCCCTCCATACAAGACTTCTGCGCATCAGTAGACGATGTAGTTGCTTGTATTTCTTTTATACAGTTTATTTCCGTTGATTCTATTTTCTTATTCAAATTTTCTTCCATTCTTACTACCTGATCAGTAGTTCTTTATTTACCTTCTCCAATCCTTGTTTTAAATTATCAGCCATCTCTTTATGTTTTGAAATATTATCTACTTCCAACTGACTTAAATTACCTTTAATTTCCTTTACATCTTTTTCTACCCGTTGAACTTCAGTAGTAATAAAAATTATAGCTTCTGATTCTTTGGTAATAAATTTCTCGTTCATATCTACTACAACTTTGTCAATACTATCTTGTGTATTATTCAATAACGATACCTTCAATTCTTCAAGCTTCTTATTATTTTCTTCTCTAATAACTTTATTTTCTTCTTTTAAATTATTTAAATTCCTGGTAAATTCTTCACATGTCTTATCTAGTTTTCCACTTAATTCTTCCTTCATATCTGCTAAATTTTTATTAATTTCAATTTTATCTTCCTCTCTATTTTTCTTTAATTCTTCGGTTAACTTATCCAACTTTCCACTTAATTCTCTCTTATCCTCCTCTCTATTCTTCTCACTTTTCCTATTATCCTCCTCTCTATTTTTCTTAGCTTCCTCGCTATTTTTCTCACTTTTCCTATTATCCTCCTCTCTATTTTTCTTATTATCTTCTCTCATTTCTTTTAACATCTGCATAATAGATACCATATCTACTGCTGCTGACGACGTTCCTATTTCCAAAGTCTCCCCTTGTATCTGCGTCTTATCACCCCTATCTTGTCCTTCTTCTAACTGTCGTGTCTCTTCCTGTAACTGTGGTATATCCCCTTTATCTTGCATATTACCTATTTGTTGTGTTTCTTCCTCACTATCGCTTGAAGACTCTGGCCTATTTACTATAGAACTACTTTTAGACCTAGTATTCATGTTTATATAATTTTATGTAACAACACTTTAATAAAAATTACTTGTATTTACGTTTCTGGTTTTATTATACTGTAAATCTTTGTATATAGAAAAATGTATTTAACTAATTATAATCAGGAGAATAAAATATCAAAACACAATCTTTGCGAGTTTCTTTTATAACGCCCCACGTTCGGAAGCCATATTAATGTCGTAACCCAGAGTGTATAAAAAATATCTAAGTAAAATCAAGCTATCAAAATTATCAATCACCCAAAATATCCCTTAATTACACCCTGAGTTAGATATTCCACTTCTTCTTACGTCACACGTTGGGTAAGCCAATAAATTAAAGTAGAATGTTTTCAATATAACACCTTACTTGTTTATAAATCAAATATTTATATGCCCTAACTAACTCAGTCGTTTAAAAAATTTCTAATACTTGCATATTTTTATTAATCATAAAAAATCTTAGTCCGGACCTGTCTCTTTTAAAATATCTAAGAAAGATTATTGTCCAAGTACTTTTCACTCTAAACGTTGGTAATCCGCAACTAAACGATTTTACCGCTACTCATGTGAACTAACTTTGATAAATTTACTAAATGTTTTCTTTTATTGATACAAAAATCTTTATATTCAGATTAAGTTCAAATCTACACCATTTATTATCTCATAGAATGGTAAGTTACTTTTAAACTATTTCTATATCTTCCCAATACATTAATCTGTATGTTTACTTTATTTTTAGGAGGTCAAAACACTATGAGAATTGCAGAATGTTAACCTATCAAATACCTCTACGTAAATGAAAATCAAAAATGGTTGAGTAACAATAAATATAATGTGTTGTTGAGAAATAACATACAATAATCATGTATTTCAAGAAAATGCCAGTATTATAACAATTAATTATTCAAACTTGTCCAATATCTTGGTACCTATATTTGGTTATGATAAAAATTGAGGTTATAACCTATTTTATTTGTCAAGGTAAGTTTAATTTAAAGCATGTAATAAACTTTTAAAATGTATACCATTAATTTCTAATTCAAATAGTATTATGTAACCGTTGTTTATAATTCAATATTTAATTTCTGATACATTTAGTCCTTTAATTTTTAATCTATTATTTGCCAATTCATTGAAATAAAGAGATTTTCATATTAAAAGTAACAATTAAACGATACAACCTTATTTTACATATGTGTAACTTCTCGACAAGGAAATTCTAACTGATCTCTTTTCTCTATTTAGTTTCGGTGGAACTGGAATCCTCGGTGGTGTATCACCTCTTCAATATAACAGCTGTTGTTGCCTCGTAAAGATGATTTCTAGTACTCCAAGAAACTCCTCACCGCCTTGCTGGACGAACCTGCCAAGTATCCACTTCGGTACGGATATCTCGCAGAAAATACACGTCAGATGAGCCTATTATAATATGTTTTCGTCCCAGGAATCTCTTGATAAATAAATCCCCTCTATAGTTAAACTTGAAATTGGAATTCCTTCGTTTAAAAAATTCTTCGAGATATTCAATCCTTTTGTGGTAAGTAAATTAAATTTATATTTTACTGCTTTTAATCACTATAATCTCCTTCTCTTCTTTAATCACTAGATACTGCCTACGTTAATACAATCTTTCACTAATACTTTGTGTTGGTCATAAATTATATACCAATATATTAAATTTATAATTTAATATACTCAATATGTATTTCTTTTGCTTCAGTTTATTTAATTTCGGCTAAAATCTATTCTTACCGAAATTCTCATACACCTCTTCTCATAAATTTATAAGAAGTTTTTTTTTTTATTTACTCTGATTACCTTAGTGATAATTTTATATATTTGAATTGGCCAATCTCAATTAAACACCTCTTATTTGTGTTCAAAATGCATTCTATTATTTTAATATTCTTTTGTATGCCTTTCTATAATTCAATACTCATATTTTAACAATTTTAACCATGAATTTATATATGTATTTCAGTATTCAAAACCATTTTAAAACATACTATCTCAAAAATTCTGTAAATGTCAAAATCTGTCAACCATTGACTTTTCCTCTAATTAAATTATGGCGGGAGTTTTTATCTATTTTAACGTTACCTTTAAACAAAGTTTCCCTTTTAAAATCAATTCTCATCATTTAAGACACTTGAACAAGTTTTTACAATTTTATATTACATATCAAACACTCAATTAATATCAAAATCTCTCTTTTACAGGTTTTGGTATAATTTGCTGAACTATGGACCTTAACCAATGGACTTTACTACAATATCACTTCAACAATTGTAAATATTAATACTAGGATAATAAATACTAATCTTCATAATACTATTTCTATTTATAAGTTTCTTAAATTTTTAACATCAAAATACTTTTAATACCACAACCAAATATAAATATTGATGGTTAGTACCTAGTACTACCTCAATATTAAAAAAAAGGCAAAACTGCGAGCTGTGTGGTGGCAAAATGTAGAATGTGCTTTCTCTTTTCTCCTTTAGCACGTATCGTATTTTACACAATAGTATTTGCGAATCGTTATACATTCGTTAAGCCGAGCTTGATAGTCGATTCATACGTGGTTGGATATGGTCCCTTATTTCATGTTAATTTTAACACTGTTAGTGTATATCATTTCTTAACTTCCTTATATAGACTTGACTATAAAATGTAATTGATAGATGCACTTATATTCATATTTGAGATGACTAACGTACGAAATTTCTATCCATTGGTGTGTATATTAAAAATAAAATTAAAATAACGTTGCGCGGCTTCTCATTTAAATAACATTCAAATAAAAATAAAACTTCTTATCTTACATTATCCTGATATATAGTCGAAACGAATCTTGAAATATATTGAATTAAACATACATACACCGAATAACCAACTACTAAGCGCTTTGGTAAGTTCAGTATAAAAGTAACCCCTAAAAAAAGTACGAGGATTAATTGAAGCTTTTGCTATAAATATTTGATACAAGCAATTTCCTTCTGGAGATTTTAAAATTAATTAAACAATGTGTGTATGCATATGTGGGATATAATCAATTACAAAGTTTGTGAAATTGTAATGTGAAGAAAAACTTTCAATTCGACTACACTAAGTTTGAAGGCACAGTACTTTAGTACGCAAGTATTGAAACAAAAGCATCATAGTGTTTCTATATGTATATAAATTGATTTAAATTATATTTAACTAATACTTTTTAAAATATTACTAAAAATTAAAATAGGTACTCATGCTCATGATTTAATTGCTGTTTTGCAAGTAAGGTCATTTCGATACAGTTATGAAATTGTTTCAGGTAAAAAAACTTATTGGCAAATGTTTACATTCAAATATGTAAATATAGATCAATTTTTATAGAAGTCGACTTTTGTGTTTCATGGCGTGAATCCGGGCCAATAGAAATTAATCTAATACAAATGTAGGATGTACATTTATATTGAGATTAATGTCAGTAAATGTGCCTTGTTGCATGTTTCTTTGTGTTCTTTTGACATCAGATATTACTTGACACTTCAGCTACTGTAATTATTGTACTTTAATAGTTTCTTAATTTATTTGACTGTTATATTGAAAATTATCGGTGAATATGTATAAAAACCTTAAGCAGGTGGAATATACGAAGGCAACCTGAAATGCTTCCAGAATCGGTAAGAGATGGCGCATAAAGATTGAAGTGTATTCATTGGTCGGCAAGGGCAACCCTTTTTATAGCATCTGTTAAAATTTCAGACGTCTACTGTCAATAGTTGTTATTTAAGAGTGTGTTTTGTGTAACAAGTCAGGCGATTTCGCAAAAATGGATAAAATCTAATTTCGTGCAGTGATAAAACACATCTGGATGGCTGGGAAAACGGCCACGGAAATTCGAAATATCTTGCTAGATTTTCATGGCGGATCTACTCCGTCATTTTCAACCATCAGATTCTGGGTGAGCGAGTTTAAACGTGGCCGCACAAGCACAAGTGATGAACCATGCAGTGGGCGCCCAAAAACCGCTACCAACGATGAAATGGTCGACAAGATTGATGATGTCGTCTTAGCCGATCGCCGATTGAAGCTGAAAGAGATAGCAGAGACAACAGGTATCTCAGAAGAACGCGTTGGTCATATCATACACGAAATTTTTGGAATGAAAAAGCTTTCGGCGCGATGGGTACCGTGTTTGCTCACACCAGAGCAAAAACGAAATCGGGTGACCGTTTTGGAGAGTGCCTGGCCAGGATTCAACGCAATCCAAACCGTTCCATCGGCCGGAAAGGTCATGGCGACCATTTTTTGGGATTCCCAAGATATGATGCTCATCGACTATCTGCAGAAGGGAAAGACGATCACGGGGCAATACTACAGCGATTTATTGGCACGATTCGGTGCAGTATTGAAGAAGAAACGGCCTCGTTCGCAACGGAAAAAAGAGCTTTTTCACCACGACAATGCATCAGCTCAATCATCCCACATCGTCTTGCCCAAATTGAGTGAGTTGCGCTACGAATTAGTTTCTCATCCTCCATATTCACCGGACCCCCAGCGACTTTTTCCTATTCCCGAGCTTGAAAAAATCGCTGGCAGGAAATAGATTTGCCTCAAATGAGGGGGTCATCGCCGCTACTGATGGCTATTTTGCAGACCTCGAAAGATCCTACTTTTCCGACGGCTTGAAATGACTGGAGCACCGTTTGAAAAAGTGTATTGATCTTCGAGAAGACTACATCGAAAAATAAAAATTAAAAATCACACCAATACCGTGTGTTCCTCATCGATTCCGGAAACATTTCAGGTCGCCCTCGTATAACCTGAGTCTTTTGTAATCAAGATTGGGATAGTGGTAATATGCTTTTAATTAAAATATAACTCATAATAAATAATGTTACACCGACAAACTTCGGGCATTATCGTAAAAGGCAATACTCAACTGTAGTAAACAACGCTCTTAAATAATAAAACTTTGAAGTATTAAGTAATATTTATTAACAAATAATTTCTGTAAAATAAGATACAATTTCTACCTAACTTAGAATGAGTAATTTATAGCTAGATAAGTAATTATATCATTTGCATTTTCAAATAAGTTTTACTCTAAGGTAATAACAAGTCTGAACCTGTATTAACATGTAGTTAATAGCAATACTGAGCAAGAAGCATTTACTGAGAGAGAGTTCATTACATGAACTATTTTTATTTATAGTTCACGTAAATAATAATTATAATATTTCTGTGGCTTGCCAAGAGCAGTTGATTGTGTTTTACATAAAATTTTGTTGGAAAAGCTAGAAGCATCAGGCATTTTCTGTCGAATGTACCTATACTAAACAACAGAATATTCTCTCAGTGTGGATTTAGGAGTCAGAGATCAACGGTGGATCAGATAAGTATACTAAAGCAGTCGCAAAAAAGCCACTGTAGTAAGAGATAAACATGCATATGCTTTTTAGAGACTTTTAACAGGCATATAATTCAGTAGATAGAGGAACATTATTAGAAGCTATGAAAGAAATTGGAATGCCGGAGAAGTTGATAAAATTGACGGTAATAACTGGACAATGTTGTTGCCAAGAAGATTTTCTGTCAACAACATTTTTCAACATAATATTAGAAGTAATACTGAGACGAAGCATTATTTACAGAACGGGGCTGATATATGACAAAAAGCACCAGTATCACAACTTTTCCGACGACGTCATGATAATAACAAGAAATATAGAAGAACTAAGGAAGTAACAAGGAAATTCATAAGTGAAGCAGCGAAATTGGGATTCGGGATAAATAAAAGCAAAACTAAGTATCAATTATCTTGGTGTCCAAGTAACAGATTGACACGAAATGGAAGATATATATATATATATAAAGCACTATGTTATTTATGAAAACTGTGTCAGTTTCAATAAAGTATTTTATTATATTATATTATATTATGCATAAACTTATCGAGTTGCGTTTGATGAACATGGCTAACAAGCGAAGATTACATGCTCTATGCCTCTATAGGTCAATTAACCAAACAGACGATACACGTCATAAGCAACATTATAACAGTGTTGACAAATTACATTACTTTGAGTAATATGTACTTTGAAAATAATCTGAGGTTAGGATTAGTTTGACATTTTAAAATAATAACAAATACCAGTAATATGTTTTAAATTATTATGACTATATCTACAAAAAAAAGACAAACAAATTCTAAATACATGTGAGTTCATTTATTTTAAACCACATTTACAAAAGTAATATACATAAAATCTATATATTATTACACATTAAAGAACTCATTACATTGTAAAACAATATTAATCTGAAACGCTAGTTTTCTTCATCACTTATACTGTCTTCTGTGTCAGAGTTATATACATTAATTATAAAAGGTAATATATCTCGTCTTTCGAAACCTATCTACCTATCCTACCATTTTCATTTTCACAAACGCATGGTTAACGCGTATGCGTTTATGTAATGATATAAATGAAATAATTAAATATATATGAACTAACCCCTTAACTAAATCCAATAATTGTATATTTAAACCAGCTATGTCATAATAAATGTTATTATTGGTGAGCCATGTCTGAAATTCAATTTTTGTGGCCGATTATAGTGGATTTTTATTTTTAACAGTACTGTGGTAACTAACATTATCCCAACAATTATGGGCAGGTTCTTCTAAACTCATAAGAAATTGATGTTCAAGCCAGTAAACGAAATTGTCTCTATTCATGTCACCATGATAATCCAGATACTGACTATTTGTCGGATATATTAATTCTGCTCTAGGAATTAGAATTATTAGAACAACCTGCAAGTATAAAATATATCTAAAACACGATAAATACGTAAAGATATGTTATTCTTCAAAATATATTTTACCTTTTACCGTTCACTTTCGATGCTTTTGTGGTTTTTATAGTAATTTTGCCAAGATTTACGAGTATTTCCGTCTTGGTATATCCAGGTTTCATCAAGGGAAACAAACTGGCATACATTTTCCTGTTTCATACGAACATATAGTGACAAGAATGTAACACGTTTTAATACTATATGTGAGAGTTCCATTAAAGCTCGTTTAGTATCAGGCCAGCTTTCTTATAATTAAAAACAATACTATAGTGGAGACGCGTTAAGTTCCGTTGCACGTCATCGATGACGTTTACATGTTGTCATAACTGTATTAGAGAAACTAAAAAAGTTACTTTGTTAAATTATACTTGAGGGCATTTATTTCATTAGCTTAAATAGAAGATTTATAAATTGATGCGTGTATTACGCATTCATGGCAAGTAAACGCATAATTTCCGTTTCAATATTAAATTTCTTTATTACATATTTTTAATAGACTAATAGTTCAATTCGGTGTTGACAGATAAATCATATCTGTCAAAAAGACGTGCGTTGTGTATATTCTTCCTGTCAAATTTTTCATGTTTATTCTTGCTTTGATATAAATTGTTTAAAAACAGTGCTTCTTAGAAGTGTATTTATTATTTATTTGCGGCCATTGAATATAATGCCGAAAGGTTTCTGTAAACAGTCGAGGCTTTTTGCAAACTTTTTTATAATCATGTGTTAAATTTAATGTGAATAGCGTAAGTATTGCTTATTTTAAATTATATTATGGATACGTAACATTTAAGGTTTTTCGACAATCTAAATCAATATAATAATTGAGAAAGACTGAAGTCTTAGAGCAATTCAATTACCAAATATATCCCGTTATAGTTATTGTATTGTGAATCATTTTTTTCTTTGGTTATATCAAATGTCACTGACAGAAATAAAAATAGATCCGGCAACATATACAAGGCGAGTCGTCATGGATCTAGTATGACGTGCAACAGAATGTAACGCTTTTCCACCATACGTAATATCGTCCGTAAAGATGTACCTATTACAACCAGAAAAAAGTTCTTTTTCTTTAAGATTAATATTCAATCATTGAGTAATATGTTGTTCTGTAAGAAATTAAAATATTAATATTATAAATGTAAATTCTTAATTACTTTAAACTTAATGCATGTCATATACTGTATTTTTAATTGCACATAGAGCAAAATCATCAATATTTATAACAAGCTTACTTCTAGGCCGTTTTTGCGTTGAACCCTCTGTTTTGATGTAGATGTTTTATTTACAGTTACAATATGAATATTTACACTTGCTACTCTCTGATAGTAGTTTATACAGCGAGTCAATAATGACAATTATTATTTCCGAGAGACGAATTTACGAACCGAGCCGTGAAGCGGCGAGGGAGTAACTCGGCTCGAGGGAATAATAGTCATTATTGCGAGTTAGTATACACTACTTTATCTACGACTAACTGAAGATTTTAAAAACAATCAAAATAATTAAACGAAAATGTCAGATTACTATATCAATATGACGTTTGACGGTTAGACAGTTATTAAAATGGCCCGACTTGTCTATCGTTACTACGAAAACGTTGAGAATGTTATGTTTTTATTGGCGGAATGCAGGGAATAATGGTAACGTTATGTCTCATTATTCCCCGGTCGCATTTATTAAAACGTCTATGGTATAAACTATAAATAACAGAAAATATTACCTCTCGAGCTGTTGTTAGCAGGAACAATGAGCTATTATTATTGCGTTCTTTTTCAAAATACCTCGTTAAGGAGAGAATTATTTCTTTAGCTTGCTTACCTAATGGTCTAGGCATAATTTAGTTGTGAAAACAACTTATCTTTGTCTATAATTTCGCTGTATAAAAATATTGAAAATTAAAGTAGTAAATACTTATGAAAAAAAGTGGTTTTAAGATGTAAGCAACTATAATATGGCAGAAAGCAGCAATCAATTCACTTTCGTCATAAACAAATAATAATGACGTCTGCATTGCCAATTTTATAACAACGAACATAATTACTTTATATATTACTAAATTTAGAATTTCATTGGTATAGAATATATTATATGTATCTATATAATAATAATTACAGGATTATTTTAATTATTAATATTAATTAAAAATGATAATGTTGGCGTTATTTTAGTCAGTTTTACAAAAAATATTAACATCGGATGTTGGCTTACGTGAAACATCGTTTACACGTCGCTAGTAATTTTGAATTCCTTGCTGTCATTTGACAGTATTGTTTGACCGTATTATAGGTTTTGGTTGCTGTTGTATATGTTTGTTATTTTATTGTAGTATTATCTTTCAAAGTTCTTTTTAGAACTAACGATGCTTAAGCCATTCAGTAGTCAGTCAAAGGAGCTCATTAGCTCTTTGATTACATACATACAAACGTAAATTGAATAACTATTACCGTTGACAAGTGTGCGAAAGGTATGTATACATATTTGTTGTAATGACATCAAATAAATATTAATATTATCATTTTAGAAAATTGCACAAGCTTTAAATATTTCCGTTGAATCTGTGAGCAGTATTTTTAAGACACGTGAACAAAATGATGCTTACCGAAGTCCTAAAAAACGTTTCAGGAAACACTATGTGATTACTCCTGCAATAAAAGCAACAATACGCGATACGATATACGATCTGGGGTTCCACAATCTGTATAAAAACGCTAAGTTGCTTATACAACTCATTGAAAATAAAAAGAATATTAAAATGTTAATGGTGTTTTTTAGAACAACACTACATGATCTTCGTTATTATCACTGCTAGGGGAGCATCATATCTTTGATGGCTCTGTTGATTCTTTTAGTAGAGTACTAGCAGATATTGGTTTCAAATATAAGAAAGACTGTCCATAGAGAAGATTAAGGAAAAAACACATGTTGTTCTTCCTCGAACGAATTTTCTATAAAAATATATGAATAATTTACAATCTGAAAGTCCACTGGAATGTGTCTA
Source organism: Amphimallon solstitiale (assembly GCA_963170755.1). Taxonomy (NCBI): domain Eukaryota; kingdom Metazoa; phylum Arthropoda; class Insecta; order Coleoptera; family Scarabaeidae; genus Amphimallon; species Amphimallon solstitiale. Next base: position 168,421,765 of record OY720675.1, on the reverse strand, counting down.
TTTGGATGAGACTTGAATTTTTGAAAATGGCACTGTAACCAGAACATGGCAGGAGGATAGTCATAAGAGTGTTCGAAAGTTGACGGTAAGAGGTAATACTCTGCATTAAAATTGACACGTGTCGAGTAACACAAATTTTGCTTGGGTTTACGTTTATAGTCATTTATGCAGGAACATGTAATGGTTTTATTAACAGTGCCTCTCTAGCATTTTTTTCAAATACCAGTAATCCTGATTACCATCGTGAAATAGATAGAAACAATTTCTTGAATTAGTTTGAAAATGAACTGCTGTGTACGCTAGAAGTTATCATAGCATTTATATGATAAATCTCCTAATAGTTCTTGAAACAAAGGTTAAATAGGAGAATGGTTAAGAGCCATAATATACCAGACGCACACAGTTGTACAACTAGCATCATATCATTACATATTCAACCCGATCGAGCATATTTGGGGAATATCCGAAATATATTATAATAAGCACATGGGAGAGCAGGGTTATGAGGATAAATGCAGTTAAGATGTGGAATCAGACCCAGAAATGAGGACACCTGAAATTATATATATAAATATAAATATTATTTATCTTTTTAAAATATATACAAGTATACAACAACAAACAAACTAAGGTACTACATAGATTAATACAAATATCGATAAAAAACATAACTAACTAACTGAATATAAATGTTTTGAAAAAAACAAAGAAAAATACATCACACATCACATTATGTTATAAATAAAATTTGAGGTTTTATCCAAATTTTCTAAAAATTTATACCGTCCAGGAAAATTGTTTTCATTCTTGAGGTACACGAAATAATATTAAACATTGTTGAAATCGGTAAACGAGACATACCTGTAAATACGAGTTGCACACGTGCAGTATTTTACATCTAAAACATTAACATCTTTTAATAAAATAATAGTAGTTTGAAAACATAACCATTTACCGTGTATTAAACCAGAGATTATCCCGTTTTGTATCTTGCTTCTATACAGGTTATTACCGTTACAAATATTAGAGAAAATCAAAACTGTCACCAACCACTGACCTAAAATACCACTTTGCAAAATGTTTTTGCCTCCTTTTTCACCACATGCGTACTTGCTGTTTGACCTTGATCCCACACTTCAGACATCCTTAATACACAAGGAATAAAAGGATATAATATAGAACTACTAAATGTACTGTAGTGTGAGAGGAATAGACTTCTACATACAAGTGAGATAGATATAACCAGTCAGTTAGTTGTGGAAAAAACAATGCCCCAATAAACAATTTTGTACATCAGCTTTCTGAATTTTGTTGATTTATACATATTTATTTGTTTTTCGAGTATATCAGAAGTTGTAAGAAACACCTAAAAAGAGCTGTCGGTTTCTATCGAGTCTATATATCTTTCTTTATTGAGAACGTCATATTTTGAAAAATTCTAATGTTCAATTCAAAACTTCCATTTGATATCCATGGTGATTTTTAATTTAAAAAACTTATACTCTTACATAGAATATAGTCGTGCAAAATTAAAGCGTGAAGAAACAATCATCAAAATCTGTATTAACAAAAACGCTATTAAATTAACATTTAAAATGATAGTATAGGAGATACAATGTTACAAACGTAGATAAAACGTTGAAAAAATATCGAAATACGTCGAAGTAAAAACATTGGAAGATTCTAGTTTGACTGCGTTAATTTTAACATTATTTTAACGTTAAAAATTTGGTTGTTTGTAACCGTTCGTAAAACGTTGAAAAGAAATATCAAAATACACTAGTAAAAATATCGAAAAATATTACACTCATAACGTCAATATTTATCGTTTCTTTAACGTTAAAATTTAATGTACAAAACATTCTTACGTTCTGTGAAAACGTTTAGAAGACGTTGTAACCGCAAAGTTGAAATTTTGCTTAGTAAAAAACGTTGAAAAATGTAGACTGCAGCAACGTTAATATTACTCTTCAGTTTAACCTTAAAAGTCACTTTACAATACATTACATTACAAAGTTATATGAAAGCGTAAAGAAAACGTCGACAAGCAACATGAAAATATGTCTCAATAAAAACGTTGTAAAATTGTACACCCTAACAACCTTCTTTTTAAACGTTATTCTTACGTTAAAAATTACTTCACAATACATAATCGCGTTGTACACTACCGTGTATAAAACGTTGAAAAAGGAAACGTTAAAATAAGCCTTCCTATAAACGTTTTAAAATTCAACATGTCGGCAACGTTAATTTCAAACGTTGTTTTGACGTGTCTTTTTGATGTATATGGTGTAATAGGTTTTAACAAAACGTCACATAAACGTTAAAATATTGACGTCATAATACAACTAATTAGAAACGTTAAAATTTTCGACTTATAACGTTATATCAACACAATAACGTCTAAAAAACGTTGAATTAACGTATGTGTGCTCATTGGGTAGAAACAGTGATAATAAACAAGAATGTCTGTAAAATCTACTATTCTTTTTTGATTAATTTTTTATATATTACTACAATTAATTTGTAAATTTGAAAATTAATAACTTGAAATAAAAAGGTGTCTTTTTTTACAGAAGTAAAATATTTTAGGCATATGTAGTTATTATACAATAGTGAGTGCTGTACTTTAGACGTTAATGATCTAATTCCAACAAACAATTTTTGTTTTATAAAGGTACTCGAAATATCACGATTACCTCATTATAAAACTTATGGTAATATAAATTGTGGATGACAACGTTTCCGTTACCCCCATACACCTCTTAGAGAGCTTAAAAGGCGTATCTTATAAGTGTTACCGTTGCCACTATTTGGTAACCTTATATAACCTCAAATTTTATAACAAATGTTATAGAGATATAACGGTTACCCTTATATAACTTCGTATGGACTCCTTATAGGCCTTATACGCCATTTTGTCAAGTAACGAGAATGGTTTCGCAACCTTTATAATCATTATTTATATTGGTAATCACAATGTTTAAGTAACCGTCTTACTTTATTGGATATCCTCCTTACTCGTTCTCTTGTCACTATCCTTTTCTTTCTTTTTCGGTGTTGGTGATTGGATTTTAAGTGAGAACATAAATATGTCATCTCCTTTTCTTCCAACGGGAAATATTATTCTTTTCTTTCGCTTATGGAGTATACCTAATACCAGAATATATTGATAATAATGAGACTCTGAAATATTTGAAATCGTCAACATTTTACTGCAATTTCTTCTAGACTGTATAATTTGCATTTGCACCTCCAGAAAATTAAAGCGCCGCCAATATTGCAAATATTTTTGATTTTTATATAAAAAAATATTTTACTATCTTTCTAAAAATAATCACTTTTTCGTAATAAATGCATACAGAGTAAGGCGACAAGACGATTCTTCTAGAAAAATGTACTAGATGCTGTAGATATTGCATTTCGAATCTTTTATTCTAAAGTTTTTTCAACAGTACCAATATGGCGTCCCAACAACCAGTCGTAAATATGGCGGATATATGTTTAAAGTGCCAAACGGACACTATAAAACCAATATGTAAACTTTACTGCGCTGAAAACTGCTCAGAAACTTTAATATAAATTTGAAGAACATTACGGCGCAAAGATATTGTTATATAACTTTATTGAATGTTAGCAGTTACCAGTAGTGATACTATATAACTTATGGTGTCGTTCATTACTACAAGTGACGATAATCTCTTAAAGTAAGAACCACCACTCTTATATAACTTCCAAGTTCCAACTACCGGGCAACACACGTATCATAACCTCAAAAAATATTTCGTGCCGTGCTCGAATTATCTTTGTATAGTTTTTGTTTTTGAAAATCCCGTTTAAAATAGTACAAACGGACACTATAAAACCAATATATAAACTTTACTGCGCTGAAAACTCCTCTGAAATTTTAATATAAATATGAGGAACATTACGGCGCAAAGATATTGTTATATAACTCTATTGAGTGTTAGCAGTTACCAGTAATGATACTATATAACTTATAGTGACGCTCACTACTACAAGTGACGATAATCTCTTAAAATAAGAACCATCACTCTTATATAACTTACAAGGAACACGCGTATCATAACCTCAAACAATATTTCGTGCCATGCTCGAAGTATTTGTGTATAGTTTTTGTTTTTGAAAATGCCGTTTAAAATAGTATAAACAAAAGAACCTGGATTTAAACTTCCTATGTTAAGTGTTGTGCCAACCGCCTGGGAAGATAATGGAGTTTTACACTGGCCATCAAAATTATCGTCCACTGCAGCCTTAAATAAATTAATGCAAGACGGGTTTTCCACCCCACAACAAGGATGGAAATCTCTTCCATGTGTGAAGAAAAGGGACATTTTTTTAACATACGCTGCAGCAGCTGCGGAAAGAGATGAAATGAGTCTGCGTTCAGATAGCGAAGCAGACCCGGCAGATGACCCCAAACCTGATTTTTCCGACGTTCACTTTCCAAAGTTTGCATCGATCCTGGTTCTAGATCATTTTCATCAAGTAGTTCAACCAGCCAATTATTTCTATTTTCTTCAACGTCATCTCCGTCAATATTATTAGGCGGAAGTGGTGAAAGACAAGGTTTATAAAACATACCATCTGAACACATATTGGAATTTACCGAGGAATTTACTGTTTTTCCAACATAATCACCATTGAAAACAGCGGATTTGTTGGTTATGTCATCATTTTTCTTAGGTTGTACATTAGATACAGATGGTACAGAATGTAAGATTTGGATCAAATTTCGTTGCACATTTCGGCGAAAAGTACTACTGGATTTAATTTTTAGCCAATTTACTTTTTCCATTTTGCGTTATTAAACATGAAAGCACATGCACGTCTCTACTCTATTAAACCTGTATCTGCGACCTACTAGTAGCGTTTCTCTACGATACCAATGGTTTCACATGGATTTATAAAAAGAAGCGTAGTTACCAACTTAAAAATTGCTTATGGATTGAAGTTTTATTGTAGTGTTTTCAAATAGCAATAATCTCCAGATTTTATAAAGGTAACTGCTATTTCTATGGGGACAGTAAGTTTTATATTTATCACAGTAAACAACTCTATGGGAACTGAACACTATTGGTTTTAAAAATTGGTAACTGCAACTATTATAAAAACTCATTATATAACCTATAGCAACCGTTACTATAAGTGATACAAGTTAGTGATGTAAATGTTTTTGTTACCACTGTATAAAACCTAAAGCTCTTCGGCCTTTTAGTGATTTTATATACTCCCTATGTAACGTATTAGTAACCTTATAAACCTCCAATATAAAATCGCAACCTGTATAAAACCCTTATAAAAACTAGCAAATACTTAAGGTTATGGAAATTCTTTGTTGGGATTATTGATGTTTAGAGTTAGTTTAGTGTTTATTCATAACCTGTAATTATTAATGATGTAGTATAATGTGATATGTTGTTTGTGCGATGGAAATAGTACGAACAACATATAAAATTAGTATTTATTTTTGTCCGGTATACTAAAAAAAGTTACATATTACCTTTAATTTTATTATTTCATGTGCTCGTCTTAGCTTATGACAGAGAATGGCATATTTCATAATATGTCATGTAAATGTATAAGAATATGTTAATGTTTTGAGTATATTTTCATTAGAATTTTAGTTTCAAGTCAAAGATGTATTAATTTATATAATTGTTACTACCAATTAAATTTGTAAGATAAATACATAAACAGAAGATGTACAATATATGACAATGAAATGGCTAGATATACTGATTTTAAAAATGTGTACTGATTTAAATTTTGTACTCGATGTTATATCGATTGTAAGAAAAAACACTAAATATAAAAATAAATATCTACCTTATATTACTTGCCTGCAGCATTTGTAACCTTCTTTTTGTTGGATTTGTTATGTTGTAAGTTGAAGAGTGTTATCAGTAATAATTTACTACAAATTTGGATAAGTGACGAGTTAATTTGTGTTGCTGTAACATACTTTGAAACAAGTTAATTGTAAAGTACGACATTAATGTAAATTAAAGTCAGGTTTAAGAAGACATTTTAAATATTGAAGAATTATTAAAAGAGCTTGCTTCCTAAAATATACACATTATATAACCATTGTTTAAGTATTAAGAAATAATTACACAATAAAAGTACGAAGAGTTTGATTTTTTATTTTTACTATTCATTAAATGAAATGGTGTATTCAAGATGTAGTTTTATTTCATTATACTCACAGAATACTTTATTTATAACAAAAAGTCCTTAATTTACATTCAGATAATTTGGTAAATTGTGATGTCAATATAACCTCAGCGTAAACTTCAGAAATCGTAAATTTTATTCGCCGATCACAATACTAACATTGACGTAATACAACTATTACATCATGGATTTTGATGACGAAGGTAGATTGTTTGGTGCTTTCTACTTGACAGAATCTATGGACAGAATAAAATGCTATATCTTATATGTCACAAGTGTCGCAACCAACGTTGCAAAGGCGTATAGTTCTGCTAACATAATACGTTCAATGGAGCGGGAGTATTGCTAGGATTTGTGAGTATTATTGTATTTTAATGTTAGTTCCCCGAAGTAACTGTTCATGACGTGTATCGTCTGTTTGGATAATTGATCTATACCATAAAATTCTTACTTCCCAAACTCCGTCATATCCAACAGCAAATATGCGCTTTCGGTCAGATGCCCATAACATAAATCGTCGCAACACCAACTGGAGCAGACCACCAAAATATAGAATGGCGATTTTCGAGAGAGCCATTTATAAACTATACAATATTCTTCCGATATATTTCAAATTCTTGTGTAAAGGCCAATTCTCAGCCAGGCAGTTAGTAAATATAATAAAATTCTTTGTCAAAATATACAAGAAATCTATTTAAATTAGTCAGTCATCTTCACCTAGTAGTAAACATTATTTGATAGTAATCAATAACAAAAAAATATAATAGGAAAGCACTTCTAATCTTTCCAATTACTCTTTTAATTATACAATTCGTGTTGATATTATTTGGATTTTGGAATTGAATGTGGTCTAAGATGAATCTAAATCTTAATTACTTACATTTTAACTTTTAATTACATATTATGCGTTTGTATCTTTCTTATTTGTTGTTAAACATATACGTCGGCATTGCTGCCTTGTAATGTTATTGGATGTCGTTTTTAATAAATCATAGATTTTCGAGTTATTGTACTTAATAGATTTTTCTAATAATTATTTTTTGTTGTTTGCTATTTTTAATTAATGATTACTGTAATGAAACTGTTGACAGCTAGATGACAGCTTACTTTCCTATTATCATTTTTTGTTATTGATTACTATCAAATAATGTATGCCACTACGTCAAGATGACTGATTGATTTATATAATATTCGAAAGTACATATAATGAGAATAATATAAAGTTCAATTTTCAACATTATGGGTTTACATTTACACCTCCTATTTTATTCTAAACGAGTCGCTATCGATTTCACGTTTGGCATTATCAACATATTTTATTTATTACACAAAAGATAATAGGACTTAAAATCGACAAGAATTACTTTTTTTTTCCAATACCAGCCCCAATGAATCATATCTAATATACAATATTTCCATAAATTAAACTCTTTATCAACTGAAAATTATAAACGAGCTTTTAATAATTCGTGTAAATGAGTTATATTTTATTTCTATCTACTCTCTTTTAGTACTAACGACAATTTTATAAATTAGATTGACTTTTCTACGTTACTATTCCAAAAGTTTGCTAAATTTTATCTCTTAATAAATACGTACTATAAGTACTTAAAGACGGAAAAAAGAAATTTATTTCATAGTTCAGCCGACAAAGAGATTTTTTGATTCTAGTTTGTTTACAATATTTAATATTTTTGCCCCTTGATAACAATATGTCAAAGCAACTATGAAGCTAACACTTCGTTAAAAAGAAAACAGATAATACTATCCTTGTACATGATTTTCAGGCTAGTACCATGTATGATTATTTTTATTTGAATGTGTTGAAAAAACTTTCAAAACTGTAAAAGAAATGATATTAAGAATTTTCAAATTATGCGAATCTTACGGAAACAGAAAAATATTTAAGTAAATTAACAGTGGAAATATTTGAAAAAAATGACAAACAAGTGCCTAATTATTGTAATCAATTTGTTCCAACTCTTGTTAATTTTACAGATAGAATTTGAGACTTGAAATCACATTGCAAAATAAAAATTAGGAAAGCGACAAATAATCAAATTGTAACGGAGAATTAAAAAAGACTATGAGAATGTGGTAGCTACATTATTTTTTATTTTAAGTAACAATTTCTAATTAAATATAGAATTTTGAAAAGTATGCAACGAATAGCAGTGTTGTCACATAACCTGAAATGCCAACCATGTATATTTCAACTCTAAATAAAGAAATTATTTCTTGGCAAATGTTTTATGCTAATAATGTTTAGTTTTGATGCTCCTGTTCTAACTGTGAATATTCATTGATGAATAATCGTGTAATTTCTGCAGAGAAAGCTGTTTTATAAAAATCTGTACATGAAAAATCTACTATAAATTTAGTAATACGGATTTACCTACAATTTAATTTTGATCTATACTTGAAGAGTATTCACACGATTCAGTGAGCTGTTTTATCTGTTCTTGTTCCTCTATTTATTTGGTTTTACTATGTTGTGCGCGCTCTTCCACTTTTGGACACGTTTTTTCTATGGATGTGGAATTCGTACTGAAGATTATCAGCTCAGCAACAATACTATAAGAATAAGATATAAGCTTTGCGCTCAACTAAGGCCATATAATAAATTTTCGATATAAGTAAAGATAAGTTGCCATTTTGAAATTTACGAATATTACTATCTTAACCGCTTCTGTATTACTAGTTTATTAAATCGCTAAATATAATAATAATATATGTTAACATGTTACAGAACATTACAGTTTTAGCAAAAATTGCTAATTTTGTGGACCGAATGTCGAACAGGACCTGCTGAATTAATCTACCGCGTCTTTTTTATAAAAACAAACGTCCGTTATTTTTTACACTTAAACAAGACGTCAGAATCGCTTACCCTATATATTTAGTAACAATTTTTTTTATTTAGCTTTATCAGAATTTCTGAAAATAAAAAAGATATTCTTCAAATTCATATAACCTAAATTTCTATTTAACATTATGATATACTCTGAACACGTTATTAATTATATTCTTCTTGCATTTCTAAAATATTAATAAACATTACGATTATTGCACCTTAAATATACACATAACAATATATATATATATATATATATATATATATATATATATAAAACGGAAAGGAGTCTCTGCTGTCAAAGTCAAGAAAAATGTATTCTTAGGGGGGATCCAGCATCAAAAGATATAACTTTATGTGAAGTTCTTTATTTTTTTCCAATATTTCGTATTATAATCTAATACTTCCTCAGGGCCAAAAATGCGAACTTATCGAGAGAAACACGTGCACAAAACTAGAAAACATCACTTTTTTTGGATGGATGAATTAAATTGACATTATTTGAGAATTTAAAACTACAGTCAAACGTTTTACAGTCACATTACTAAAATAATAAAAATTGAAAACTTTAAGGAACTTCCTAGAAGGACCTCTACAAATTTAAAAACTACATGTTAACACTTCAAACATCTGACAGGATATGATATCCTGTCAGATACTGACAATGTCTACCTCGCGGCGACGTTAGATTCATTCTCAGTATCGAGGACACTCTAGCTGAAGCCTCAATTGGTAGGCTGTCCCTTGTGTATGTCTCTGATTGATGTTTTTCAGCTCCAAGGTTATCCCATCCTATTCCTTGGCTACACTGCGCTGACGAGAACCAAGTAGTTCGAAACACGTGTCCGCAGTTGCATTTTGAGCGGAGTTACCCCATGAAATTCTATACTTTATATATATATATATATATATATATATATATATATATATATATATATATATAAAATATATTACAATTCTTTGCCAAAATATACAAATTTAATAATTTTTCATTACATAGTTGCGTCGTTGTTATTTGTATAATTGCATTGACTGAACAGTTTGTGGTAAATCCCAAGCCTTTTGATGTGACCATATAAGTAATCCCGACTGTCCTATTGCTTATTTGATTACACTTTCAATTATACATTATGATTTGCATTTTATATTTGTCATTGTTTTCTAATTGACAACCAGTTGTCATATTGTTATTACTTTTACTTCATTGTATGCCACTACTACCAAGAATCTTTTGAATTTTTCAATACATTTATATATATATATATATATATATATATATATATATATACATAAAATATGTATATATTTCTATTATTAGTATTATTGCTTGTAATTAAGTACAAATTTGTGGAATGTATGAAGCAAATTGTAATGTTATTTTATCAAATAGTTTCCGTGATACTATAAAAATTTCATGCACTGTAGTCTTAAAGAGACCAAGAGTAAATTTTTAGTGACGATTTTGTTCGGTTCAAATTTCATGGCCGTCACGTATACTTTAAATTTATCTTACTTATCTTACTTGCTACTATGTGCGGAATACGCTATTAAGAACGCTAACTAGAACGACGGTTGTTTATTACTTGTTTTAAAGGTAAAAATGTGTTCTTATTATAATATGAAAAATATTTATATTAAGCTCTTGTGACACACAATTTGTACCTAGAAGCACATACTTATTCGCATACCTGTTAGATTTAATAAATAATAGATATTAATTAGATTTATCCATTTTAATTTAGACTTAATTAAATCAAGTCTGAAACGTATCGATTTCAGTCGACGCCGAACGCTCGCATAGATATATTTAAATTAGATAGAATCCTAAAACTGTAATGGCATTGACTTAAAATTAGACCTTACCCAACGGTCTAGAATAAAACTAGTATACGCAGAATTTAATTGACTGCAGTGGTTTTCTATTTCGGTCTGTGTTTCTACGATTCACAAATTATCAAAAATGGAGAAGTTATTACAGTGTAAATAATAATTACCACATTAGAAGTGATGAATGAAATACTTTATAGTCAAGTAAATTTGTTTATTAATTAAATGAATGGTGGAGTTAACGTGGAAAGAATATCAATCAAATATTACGCTTCGATTAAAAATAAAAACTTTATTATTATTATTTATTTTCTATAATTAGTTTAATTGAAATGTTGCAACTTCCAAGGTATGTATACATGGTTACAGTGGGATAAGTGTTTCACCAAATTAAAAAACAAATATCGTTTTCAATGTTTGTAATCTGATATTTTAAACAAAACAATATCTTTCTAATACATTTTTAATTGCATAGTATTTGCGGTTTGTCCGAGAGCTAGGTATGATCAAGTGCTTGAATATGAGCTCCAGATAGGCCGAACAATATAAGTACGGAGTTTCTATTCGTTAAGGAAGAGAGAGGTATAGTAGTCGACTTACATCATATAGATTATGACATCCCATTCTAGAATCGATGTCTAATCTCATACTTTGAGATACAGCTGTGAGAAATTGGCCAGTAATGGTTGTTTGAAGATTTTGCATTCTATATTATAACTAGCACTGAACACAGTAATGTTTATTTATTTTAATATTCTGCCATTAGTCCTATACCTATAATAGTTTTCTGCCAATATACATTTTAATTTTGAACTTGCATGAATAGTACCGTATTTAATGAAAATGAGTAGGTACATAAAAGTTTCTTCCAATTATCCTTTAATGACTGAACTGGATAGAAATAAATTTGCCTAAAACGACACTCTAATAGTATATTATTCAATGAGCATTTAATGATAGCTATTAAGACACGAGTAAGAAAATTACAATACGAGGCGAAGCCGAGTATTGTAATGAATAGGAGTGTCTTAATAGCCATTAAATGCGAGTTGCATACACTATTTTTTCTACGACCCCATAATAAAACATTATTTTTTGAACATTATATATCATAAATTGAGGTCAAAATTTTACATGCACCTTTACCAGTTTAGCTGGTAATAAATTGTTGGTGGTTACTAAGGCTTATTCCATAATTTCTGGTGGACTCAAATTTTACATTTCACTGTCATTATCCCTCATTTTTACCGTTTATATTTTCCAAAAACCCCAAAAATTTTAAGTACTTACTTGTAAATTGCAGAGAACTGTCACATTTATTTAATTTGTATATCTGTCAGATATGCAGTCGCCATATTGAATATTGTTTGAATATTCGAATGTCGCATATTTATTGGATATAAACTTGTATCGTAATGAAAAATCTGTATTCCTATTGGATATAAACTTGTAACATAATGAAAATCTGTATCGTAATGGACATCGTTAAAGTACAGGTTCGGCATATCTAATAATACAATTAAAGTATGGGAGTAGAAAAATTATGTAATTAATTATTTAATGATAAACGTCCTTAAACATCATCTGCAAATCTCCTCGACCTATTAGTTGTTGTTATGTTATTTATTGTGAGCTGTATTTATATTAGAAACGTGTTATTGCTATCTTATTCTTGTTTACAAGAGATTGAATCTATATATTCTTGTGTTTAAACGTTTCGTGCATTTTCATCGAAAATTTTCAGTATGACAAATAAATAAATTAAAAAATTCATAATATGCATCAATGATAATAATTAAAATGTCAGGTAACTTCTAATCTCAAAACTACATAAAGAAACATACAACCATGCCTTACTAAGATTGAGAGCACTACAAAACTACATAGTAAAATTAGTTTTTGAATAACTTCTTAGTGGTACGTCATTCATACCGTACCACTGTTATAAAAATTTATCATGGATCTATTATGTACAGGTTTCGGAAAATCAGACATTTCTTCAAAATTATAAACGAAGATTTTGGCGTAACTGTTTTAATTCACATTAGCTACCTAAAAGAATTTTTGTTCTTTGATTGACCGTACTTCTTCATTTAAATGTAAACAACCTTTTGATAGCAAGAACTATAGAATTAACATAGATTACTTGATGACATTACTTCGTCAATTATTTTTATTAATTTATGAAGGATAAAAAAGTATTCAAAACATAATTTGGAACAAGTTTTCTTCAGAAAGTTATTGAAGCTACACGCTAAAAAGTATTATTTTGAGTCGAGTAAATCTGTTTCAAATCAAGACTTCTCTGTTTTGTATATAGGGAAGTAAATTTAGTTTTAGTTTGAGAAAAATTGCATTCACTTGAGCCAAGACTATACTTAACATAAGGATAATATAGTCGTTTGAAGCAATTTATATTTCGTATGAATATAATTTTTTTGAGTATTTTTTTTTCTTAATTTAAAAATGTACTTTTTAGCGTGTATTATCGAAGAAGTAGTTATTTTTATCATCCATAACCCCTACTCTTGTTCTCCGGCCATTACTGCTAAGCGGTTGAAGTTATCGACACCATATTATTAACTTTAAGAGATGTTTATAGTTTGAACGAAATCAATAAACTGGAATCAGTAGCAATTTACTCCAGCAGAAGAATTGTATTTTTTCGACTACTTTAACATCGAATAAATTTACGTGGAAAAAAAATACATTTTATTATTTGTGAAACCTGTTTGGTTATATATTAAATTTTTCCCTATTTTTCTACTCTCCTAAGTTATCTCCTATTTCTAAATAATCTGGTTTGTTTATTTTCTTGCCAACGTGTATTGCGTGGAAATCCCTAACCTAATCTTGTTACATATACGGTATTCTGCTCTACCGATAAACTTTCTGTTTATATAACTACTTCTTCCCGTTCATTTATTCGAGTTGGGAATTAATTCCTTGTCCAATAAATTACTTTTTGTTTGGGAACTGAAAACTAAATTATTTTATTATTTTAACGATTGATAGTTATTCCTTGTTATATCATATATGCTCCTTTCTTCTTTCTGATAAATAATTAAATTCGTGTTTTGAGATAAAATGTTGCCAAGCAATTAACTTGTAATTCATAAAAAATGTTTGATTAAATGCTCCGTATCCATTAAACTGTGCTTTAGGGCATTTAATCATCATGAAATGTACATAAATAATACAAAACTGGATTGAAACCTACTCTCAGATTCAAAAATTTTATAAGTTTTCAACTTCATTCATACCTAATTACTATAATCTCTTACTAGTTATATAATGTACTCTAAGTGAATGTTTAATAAAAACTATATCTTTATCAGTACTAACTCAAAAGCGGGGAATTATTTAGGTCTATCTGGTCGTTTAACAATATATCCATATATTTAAATTTGTTTATTTCTAAACCTTCAAGTAAATTTAATTTTAAGCTTTTTGGTTGTGAATGAAGAATCTCAAGTTTATTGTTGAAATTATGATTACTTTCTAGCTAGTGAATTGCGTAATTTGAATCTGTCTTTATTATTATTAAAGCTCTTAAAATGTTCTCCTCCCTGTTTGGCCTATACCGTAGTCGACACATTTTAATTTCTGATACGAAAGTAGAAAGAGGAAAAGAGCGCGACGAAATAAACTAAAGATAAACATAAGCGAGGATGCCAAGACAGTACACTCGACAAACTTTTCCTATGAAATGTAAGGCGTGAGGGTCCCCCGACACTGCGTTGCTCTCCCACCACTGTTAGCAAGCAGGCATCGCTGTATATTATAAGGTGATCTTCTGCATGGGATGGAACTGTAAACCGAAATTAAAATTTGACGACTACGGTATATGTTTTAGGGCAGTCCATACATGTTAATTTATAGACTCCTGATTGTTTATCTTTACTTGTTTTTGTTCTATTGTTTTTTATATATCTTCCTAAGGAATTATTAGTTCTACATGCTACATTTATATAATTTATGTAAAATATTTCCCATTTTTTTGCTTCTTGATCATAAGATCAACAAAGACAAATTAAGTAAATATAAAGTATTAATTTACATAGGTAAGTTAATACTTTACAATTACTTAATGTCTTTCATTATTGGATAAACCGTTCCTATTGCCTTACTATATTTCTTTTTTCTCAAGATTTGATCTAGTATATTTGGGCTGTACTATTGTTTTTTGCTATTTATTTTATTATATTTAATTTTTTAAGAAAATTTTCTTTTTATCTAATGGAACTTGTGTCAACCTATGAATAATCGAGTGCAACGCCGTTAGTTTTTGACTAAATGGATGACAAGAACTATTATCAATGATAGCATCCGTATGTGATTGTTTGTGAAATATTGAAAAGACATGTCTGTTGTGTTCTCTTGAAATTAGGTCTAAGCACCTAGGCTTACAATCGAAAATGCAATAGAATTAGTCAACAAAATAAAAATCAAGAAACTCCCGGATAAAACAAAATTAGATTCATTTGACGTTAGTAATTTATTTCCAAGTATCCCAATAAAGAATACAATTAATTTAGTTGAAAACCTTTTAACCATTAAAAACGTTAATATTATTAAAAAAGTGGAGATTATGAGTTCCCTTAAAATTTGTTTAGAGCAAAACCTTTTCGATTATGGCGATAGAATATATGCTTGTAATGATGGTTACCCATTAAGCCCGTTATTAGCAGAGTATGTTTATTAAAAATACTTTAACCCACGCCAAATTATTTAAAAATAAATAATTGTTTTTAGAAGAATATGTTAATATGTAATTTATGCCTTGAAAAACATGAATACAATATAATACAAGAAATACTTTATTAAAAATCAATATTTAAATAGCTTCATTTTCGCTATTGTGAACACATTGTGCTAGTATGAACATATTCAAAACAATTTAGAAGCCATGACATCCAATAAATGCATAAATATTTGTACCTAGTAACGTTTATTTCTTCATTATAAAGGATAACGGACAAACTTTTGATCCATTAAATAAATATTATTTATTATAAAACTATTTGCTTGTCATATGGATTGAGGTTCTATTCCAGCATATCTCAGTGCTAAATCAATAAATTTGAAATCTAACTATTTAAGTTAAAAATAAACATATTTTGGTATTCTGCATTGTAAACTGTTTACCCTTATATTTTCAGTTTCTCATACATTTTTTCGAAATTCTTTAATGAGAGGAAATTGAGAAAAATAGTGTAAGGAACTTCCGTTCGCCCGTGTATAAAAACACGATTTTATTATTGTTGTTTATGCCGTTTTTCTCCAATATAAGCAGTGGTATTCTATAAGTAAAATAAGTTGCAGATCTGTATGTTTAGCTGATCGCTTAATCACTCACCAAGAAGTAATTAGGTCCGCTATTCATAATTGCTCTTTTGATTGTGCATTCATAAGTCAAATAGTAATTAACCCTGAACCGCCGTTGCTCTCCTGATTGTGCATTCACGAATCAAGTAGTTACTAATTACGAGTTTCCTGGAGGTTACTCCGGTTACGCATACTTACTGAAACATTACTCCGACCGAGCACTCCTTTGAGTGCTTCTTTCCTTTTTTGCTTTTCTTACTTTCACTAAGCACTAATTGAATTATCATCTATTAGTTAACACGATAACATCGTACAAGTATGCTTAACAGCTGTAAACGGTTAGGATGGGGCCGCTGCATTTCTATTGTTGGTGTATTTATTAAAATCATAATTAACCACGGCATATCTAATAAGTAATTTATATTTATTAACAGACAATGAATAAAGAATTATCTACCTTGTTTTATTATCAGCATTCTTGCAGTACAGGAAACCTGATGCAAGACAAAATTGATAACATAAAAGCATGTGTCAACTAACCGACATTTGGCTCACGTACGTGGTTCTTTTATTAGTATATTCCATAATTCCATACAAGCAAAATGGAAGGAATAGATTTGCTTGAGTTTAATATTCCGTATAATTTCCTTTATATAAATAGAAGAGTAATATCATTAAGTACCAATCTATAAAAATTAAAATTTCTTTTTAAAGTTTAGAAGTTAATGCAAAAAGAACCTTCAATAGAATGTTATTTTTGACTTGTTTTCATGTAATCCTCCTACACCCTCCACATTCTCCTCTCCAAGTTGGTAAGTGTCAACAGTCTATTAAATTTAATAATATTTTTCCAAATCCACCAAATTCTAGTTAGGTTGTGAATATACCAAATAGTTATAGAGTAACGTAATGACAGCATAAACATATAAGGGTTTTCCTTATCATAGTAATTAATTGTTTCTTAACCAATTTCCTCATAGTATATTGTGGTACAACAAGTATGTTTGTTTGGCAATCTTTGTATACAAACAAACCCACGTCTTTGTTAAGTAGCACGTTTTGTTCTCGTACTACATTTTATATGCTACATAATTTTTACAATGGAATAGTCAGCTGCGAAGGAATTATCAAAAGAGAAACATGTGGTGTATCAAAGTGGGATACTTAAAAGAGATGCCCCAATTTTACTATTAAAAAGATATAAAAGAAGGACTCCACGGACAAGGTTTCCTCATCTAAACTTTTAAAGTGTTGTTCTAGTTCTGCTAGATATTTACGATAGACAGAATCACCTTAATTAATATATTTGTAGCAGTTTTGGTCGAATGGTTCATCTCTGGCTTATAAACTTATATGTTCAGTGTTCGACTTCCGACCATACCATCTGTAATTTTTTATCTACAAACATTTCTATGAGCTGCTACCGTGTTTCAAAGGGCACGTAAAGACGCCGGCCATGTTTCGACTATAGTATTGGCACTTTTGTGGTTTGATGAAGACTAACACCTGACCTTGGCGAGAAGGTATACCATACTTATTCTATTAGTATATGTATTTGCTATGTCACATCTGCTTCGGCGCGGTTTTATTACACATTGCCAACTTTTTTAAAGCTTTCGAGACTGTGCCTTCATCCAAATATTCCCGAATATTCATTGTATGCTGGAATATCATGCGTTTTCTGTGTACTTTCTGAAATATTTCCATGTATTTAATAATAAAATATGTATACATATTTTTAGTAATCGGTGCGATATAAAAGCACTTTTGTATAAAAACCTATATTTTTAAATTTCCTAACTAATTTTTTATGTTTACTTGGAATTTAAACGAAAAACAAGAGAAGCTAATCAATCTTTCCATTTAAGAAAACACTGACATGGATATATTCAGAAATTCCCGAAGGTCGCTCATTAAAACCAGAGTTTGTTATTGTTCGTTACAGTGTATAATCGACCATCCGTTAAATTAGTCATTTATGTTACAGATTCATTAAACCTATAGTATACCTTTTCGGAGATGAAAGGATTTTATCAATAAATCTCATCTATACATATTTATTACGGATGCCAAGAATAAATGCTCTCGAATTTTATGTAAATTATTCATATTTGCCAGTTCTAATTATTTTTATAATTAATAATCTTATTTCTAATAGATTAGAAAGGAAATGTGTGTTAAATAAAACAAAGCATTCATATTACACATTATTAAAGCTTATATACTTGTTAAGCGTAAATAGCCCGCTAAAATATTTGGCGCGTGCGCGGGAAAAGGAGTATAAGTCGAAAATTGTGTAAAATGAGTTAAGTACGTATCCCATGTGAAATAATTGTTTTGTTATTAGGGAATAAGAGTATAATTCCAATTTGTTAAGATTAAACCAACAAGGCCAATGCGTAAAAGAATATAAGTAAAATTTCATATTATGTTTTTGGGAGTAGAAGGATATGTCGAATTATTTTCCTTTCCGTATTTTTATTGTCACAAATTATTGAGTTTGACAAAATAAGTATATTTATATTAGAATTTATATTTAAAATTTTAGTGTTGTGATCTAAGTCCTTTTATCGTATTATGTACAATAAATTTTTATAGTGCCAGGGAGTATAAGTTTACATATATCGTACTTTATACAACATTTGTTACCTCAATATTGTGTTTTAAGGTATAAGTCTACTTATAACCTATTTCTCAAATCACTTCATTTGGAATAGTTTTTACTTATTATTGTTTACCCTATTGTCAGTTTTATGTCGTACCACATAATCTTACATCTTAATGAGACGGTGAGTGGTCTTTCACGTTCGAACTGAACCAATTTGTGTCCACGCAAACACTCCACTGTTGTGTTTAATTTTTTGATACGTTTTGTGGATTTCCCTGTGTTTTAAAACCTTTATAAGACAGTTTATTTGAAACTTCTAAATTGAGGTTATGTCGTCCAGGACGCATAAAATTTTGGGACTGCTTAAAGAATTCAGTAACAAACCATCAGTACCACCACAAACCTTTTCAAGTGCAGGTAAGATTACAATACATAATACGATCATTATTATAACACAATGTTATATGATTTTTGGTATAGTTTCGATTTGTTTGCAGGTCTAAATGAAGAACCTCGCAGCACAGTTGCGGAAATAGAAAAAAATGCCAGTGTCAATCCTGCACCTATTCTTAAACCTGATGTATCATTGACCTTGTCCAGGATAATACATGAAGCTTTGGCTAATGACGTAGAAGCAATAAGTGACAGCAACAATGTTGACATTGGTCAACCAAACCAAAACATAGACAACAATATCTCCACGGTTTCCACTTCATGCACTTCAAGTACTGGTGGCATAGAAATTTCCATACCTTGCACTTCCGGCCCTGGTAATATGCATAATTTTATTTGTGAAGATGATTTTGATGACAGCGACGCAGATCCACATTATGTGGAAGAAGAGAGTTCGTCTTCTTCTGGGTATTACAATAGGGTTTCAGATTCAGGAAAAAAGAAAACAACAAAACGTGTAAGCAAGAATAAGAGAGATTCAGAAATATTACATAAACGAGGAAGAGAGCAACAATTCCAAGAAACAGTTGTTAAAAAAAGAGGTAGGAAACCAATAAAAGGCGAAACAAGACATATTAGGTCACTCCGTCGGGAAAACAGAAACTTAGGAAGAGAATATCAAACACGAAAAGGAAAAGTGGTGCACGCTAGAATCTGCAAAGAATTTACAAGTTGCAGATTAAAATGCAAAGACCGCATAGACGAAGCTACTAGAAACTCCGTGTTTAAACAGTACTGGTCCCTAGGAAATTTTAATAAGAGAGTAGCATACATTGCAGCTCTAGTTACTCCTGCACAGAAGAAAACCCAAAAAGTGAAAGTTCAAGGCGAAGCTAAACAGAAAGAAAGGCTTACTGGTAACTACTTGTACCATGTACGCATTAATGGTGAAATGCGTCGGGTATGCAAAGGATGTTTTTTGAAAACATACGGTGAAACCAATACTTTTGTGACAAATGTTTTAAAAAACAAGACTTCTTCTGTGGCTGGCATTACACATGACGACAACAGAGGTAAATCTCAACGAGCAAATAAAACGTCAGAAGCTGATCTGGAATTGGTTAGAGAACACATACTGGCGTTACCATCATACGAAAGCCACTATTGTCGTCAACAAACTAGTAAAAAATACCTACCTGCACACTATACATTAAGCAAAATATATGAAGAGTACAAAAAGTTTCTACCAGCTGATAAGAAAGCTGTTTGTAGGAAAAAATACGAATCTATTTTTCATCAAATGAACATGAAAATAAAAGCCCCAAGCAAAGATACATGCGCAACATGTGATAAACTAAATATGCGAATAAAAAATTCGTTGAATGCCGAAGAACAGCAAAATCTCAAGCATGAACTCGAAACTCATCAGTCTAATGCTGAAAATGCTTACGAAGCTAAACGTAAAGATAAAGAAGTTTCGTCAAATGATTCTTCTAAGCTGGTTTATACATTTGACTTACAACAATGTCTACCAACGCCGGATATCCAAACGTCTGTTGCATTTTACAAAAGGCAACTATGGACTTACGACTTTACCATGCACAGGTGCGATGACAGACAAGCATTTTGTTTCATCTGGCATGAGGGAATTGCAGGGAGAGGTGCTAACCAAATTGCCTCTTGTTTATATAAGCATCTTATGACTATCCCCCCTGAAATAAAAGAAATAACGTTATACTCAGATACCTGTGGAGGACAAAATAAAAACATCTTCCTCCCAGTAATGTTTACATTAGTTTTAAAACAAAAGCCAACTTTGGAATGTATAAATCACAAGTTTCTTGTCCCTGGTCACACCCATATGGAGTGCGACAGCGATCACTCTATCATCGAAAAGAAGAAAAAAAAGTATCACGCTTCTATTGATCATCCTCGTGATTGGGTGCAGCTGATCCGCACGTGCGGTCAAAAACGTCCTTTTGCAGTAAAAGAAATGATTCGAGAAGACTTTTTCGAGTTCTCCGCTTTGTTGAAAACTCATTTTCAACATAGAAAACTTGACGAGAACGGATCAAAAATAGTATGGAGAGATATTCAATGGTTGCGATATACCCAAGACATTGGAATTGTTTTGATGAAAACAACATTAGATACTGCAGCAGCATTCCGAAAACTTAACTTACGTCGTAGAAATGCTAAGATCAGTCTAACATTAATGCCATCTTTATCCTACAAAGGGCCACTGCCAATAAATTCCGACAAAAAGCGCAATTTATTAGAGTTGCTTCCATATATTGATGTAAATTTTCATAACTTTTATTCATCACTGCCAACGAAAGAAGATATTCCAAACGTTTTATCCGACTCGTCAGAAGAGGATGTTGATGAGTAACAGTTTTTTTTGTTTCGTCAAAGTTGTTTTCTAACCAATTTATAATAAAAATCAAAATATAATATTATTTTTTATTTACACCTAAAAAAAGAATAGTGCAGAGAAATACAGGTAGCTATTTTCACAAAAAAATATAGTGTTTAACGGTATAACTACCCTTTTTTTTCTGTAATTTAAAATGTATTCAAGTTTTGAAAATAACATTTATTTTGGTGCATTTTTGTTTTAATGTTATCCCAAAACGGGAAACATCAATTTAAAACCTGAGTTACAAAAGAACTATAAACTTTAACATCAATTTTCTCAAAAGTATAATTTTTGACTTATACTCCTTTTCCCGCGCACGCGCCATTTAATGCAGTCCTAAAGAAAAGATTTCGTTCACTTTTTTTCATTGTCACCATCACATGTATAAAACAAATTAAAAGGCGATTTAAAAGTACTAAATTTGTACTCTTTCTAAATTACATTTTCAGAAAATTGCAAATTTTGACGAGATTTTATTATAACTAATGACAGTTCATAAATTTTAATGACGAGGAAGTAACAAATTATTCTCACAAGCTAAATATAACGTTAATTATAATAAGCTTTGGAATAAAGAGAGAAAACGTAATTTTTAAGATAGTGCAAACCCAAAAATTTTCGCTTACAGTTTTAAGTTTTTAACTGCATAATGTTGAACAAGAATACAAAGAAAAATTAATAAAAATATCCAAAAGTAAAAATACTTACGCAAAGTAAACTTTTGAACATATATAAAACACAGAATATTGCTTCAAATGGTCCAAATCACTTCAATTAGTATCTTCAATAATATCCATCTTCTATTAATACGTCGTTCCTTTTCCTATCTGTTCTAGTTATTCCTTTTACTGACTGAAAAATTCTTGCGAATGGTCTTGTTTATTAATATAATAGTTATGCATCATAGACAAATATGTAAATATTCCATAATATTTCTATCTAATACAGCCTCGACGTCTGAATTACATGTTGAATGAAAATTGACTGAATTAAATAAATGGTTACTGAAATTATGGAGACGAAACCGGGAATCGAAATGAAAAGCAGCCACGTGGTCTGTCACATAACGAAATTTAAATTGAATGCTTCGGACT
The DNA here is from genome assembly GCA_963170755.1 of Amphimallon solstitiale. NCBI lineage: Eukaryota > Metazoa > Arthropoda > Insecta > Coleoptera > Scarabaeidae > Amphimallon > Amphimallon solstitiale. The sequence goes on along the minus strand of OY720675.1, from coordinate 168,399,044 downwards.
AGAATGTTTTCAAAACAAGGCTGTATAAATACTTCGAAGCAGACAACATCAATATAGTGAAGAAGAGAAGAGCAGTTTTACTAACTTTGTTAGATGAAAAAGCAAACAGGTTAAGAGAAGCGTTTACCTATCGAAAACTAAGGCATCGCCGTTTTGCGTTTTTTAAATTTATTTTGTAATTATAGAATCCCAAATTTGGGTTAGTGATGCAAAAGGCATAAATTTATAATGTCAAGGCCAGCTTCTGTACTAATTTATTTTCTTAAAGAAGTTTTGTGTTTTAGAAATAACGACAAAAATGCATGAATTTGATTAATGTCTACTAACTAAGGCTGGTTACACAAACGAAAAAAACAACCTTTACACGCCTGCTGCACATTTAACGTACGATATTTAAAAAAAACTTTATGTAATTATTTTTGAAGATAAAAAACATTAAATAGTAAACATTGTCACACACATTTCACATCTACCAATCCTAGCAAAGACGCAAATCTATCGGAATCAGTCGGCTATTCCAGACTTAAATTAGAGTGACAGTTTGAAATTAAAAAGAAATGTCATATACACCTATAATATTCGAGTGTATAATAATATAAGTTATGGACAAGCGAAAATTGGCTTTTATAAAAGATCATCCAAACAAAGAAATTCCGTAAGTACTCATTCTTTATACATTATGTTTCCCATCTATATAGTATTCCTTTATTTATGACAGAATCTGTGAGTAAAACCGAAGCGCTGTGATCGAAACCGAATAATGTCTAGCTCCACCTACTCACACCCCCTTGCGTCTACCCGTCCTGCGAGTAATAAAAGTTGCATAAGTTCCTATTTGTTGATAAACGCCCCTCTTAAAGCAAAATTTATGTTCACCTACGTTACCAGAAGAAGGGGCGAAAGATGAGTTAATAGTTGTAGTAGACAATTATTTCGCGCTTAGAGAATCTACTTTTGCCAAATGAATGAAGTTCTGTGAAGCTACACGGGAGAGCGGATAAGCCATTGAAGATTGGGCGGCACGTCTAAGTTTAGAGGCTCCGTGTGAGTTTCATGTGAATTAGGACCCGGCAACAAAGGACAGTTTCATATGCGGCATCGGAAGATGACCTATTCTAGACCGATTGTTAGAAGAGAAAATATTTCTACGGGAAATGAAGATAATCATGTTGAGGAAGCCGAAATAACTTCATGACTTAGCCCTATGACGTCACAATGGTGGGAAGTATAGTGCAGCCAGTACTTTTCGGAAGAAAGAAGAATACTATCTGCATCGGTAGGGTAACAACAACAATAGGCTATGCGGTGTTGGAAAGTGGATAAATCGTATTTTAAAAAGTATGATTGCAGGTTATGTAGTATACATAATATGAGAGGGCATTTATTTAGAATATGCAGAAATATAAATAAAGTACATAAAGAGGCATGCGCAATGTGCAACGCCTTCCAGTGCAGACCAACAGGACTACAGCTGTGCTAGAACGTTTTATCCAAGGACATGTATTTTACGGAGGGGGAGGGAGTGGATTTGCTGCCACGTACTATACTGCACTAATAGGTACTCGATAGATGGGGGTGTAAGATGTGACCGACAAAAGATGTGGTATATTTAAATAATCCATTATAGTATATATAGACAAAGCAAGCAACACACTCATTTTTGTCTTTTAAAAAAGATTTTGTAATACTGCGTTATACGTCAAAGTTAATATATGCGACACCTATATATTTTATAAAATATATTAATTTACAATTACATACAGTGAAATAATCTAAACATGGGAATGTTAATATAGCAAAATTTTAAGTAAATATCTGCATTTAATGTGAGTATGTTTATTCGCATTTTGTTCTATGTGTTTAACAGGTATGTCTAAAGCAGTCTCCTATATATGTTTTACGAAAAAAAATGCAATTAAAAGCTACTCGAGCTACAACATTTATTAAGAAGCTTGTACTGTTAAAAAGTAGAAGATTTGATACTGTAAACGTTGATTGTGCAACTTGAGATTAGAAATTAATTACCCTAATAGAGGAGGAAACTGTCCAGTTAAATATTCTTTGGTTAGTGAAGAAATTTGGTTCAATTTTTCGGTGTTTTGCTTAAAAGAACCATCGATTTTGGGATTGATTTAGAGTGATTATTTCTTACTGGTGCGTTCTATTCCTTTTAATTGTTTGTGGACTTCTTCGGAATTTTCTTCTTTTTACTTTCTTATACGTAGTATATGGAAGTATTTTGATGATGAAAATTTTCGACCTCGAGATTTTTGCATATGTCCACGTTTTGAAGTCCCATAATACCGAAAAAGTGGTTTTTAAAAAATGTCTCTCTGTCTCTCTGTGTGTGTGTTTGTGTGTCTGCATGTGTGTGACCACGATAGTGGTCAAACCGCTGTAAATATCAATTCCAAATTTTGTATTTACGTGTATAATCCCCCTCTTGAGGTTTGATTACTTTTTCAATAAAATCGGTAGACCGGAAGTAGCAGTTTACTTCAGTGAAAAAATCGAATTTTGCAAATAACTACTTTTAAACAAATTTATAAAGAATTCTTATGTACTTAAAATTAAAATTCAAAACAAATTTATTTAAATAGTTTTTCGAAATTCCTACCGGAAGTAGGTCGTTTACTTCTATCAAAAATCAGTTTTTTTCGAATATTTCGCAAATCATGCTTTTTAGACAGGTACGTTACGGTTATAAAAATATTTAGAACATAATTTCCAATATCTTTTGTATAAAAAAAATTCAAAATTCAGCCTGGAAGTACCACTTTTACTCTTACCGAATACGGATTTTTTGCAAATATGTCGTAAGTTATGCATTCTATATATATTTATTAAGAGTACAAAAGTATTTAGTGCTAGATTTGCAATATTTTTTGTATATATGAAATTTCAAAATTCGGACCGCAAGTAACACTTTTACTCTTAGGGAGTAGCACTTTTTTCGAATATCTTGCAAAGAATGTATTCTATAGCGATTTATTAAGAGAATAGAAGTACTTAGAATAGGATTTTGAACAATTTTTGTGTAAAAAGTGTATAGTTTGAAACGCTCATAACTATAAGAAAATCGTGTGGTGGCCACACCTATTTTTTTTGTGGCAGAACCGAACAACAACGAGTTTTTGTTGTGGTTCGGGAATATCAGATATTCGTTTTTATTTAAGTGTTTATATTATAAAACGGAAATGCTGACTTGGAAAAATAATTTTGGGTTTCTCCACATTTTAAGAAAATATGTCTATTTTTAATCATTTCATCAAAAAGACCTTATCTTAATTTTCCTGAATTGTAAAAAGGCAAGTACGTATAGGAAAGGAACATAAATCATGTTTTATAAACTACTATTACATATAATGTTTGTAAATCTGTAAATGTATACCTTTTCTTATTTGATATAGACAAAAACTATAAATAGGTATTTTTAATTATTATTGCATTTCTGAAAAATGAATACAGGCTGATTCAATGCCGACGCTCATCAGAGCGATTTCACGTATTGGGAATAGACGGTAGGTTGAAATTTGGCCAATTTGATAGATTATGTGTCTGTTATGGACCTGGTGAGAAAACGGGTCAGTGATAAATAACTTTCGAACAGGAAAATGCTGATTTTTTCTATTAACATTGCCATTATAATTGGGCCTTGTAGGGAAGGACCACAATGTCCATCCTTGGGGACTCTTTTAGCCTCCTAGCTAATGGCGGGATCGAAATTTTTATACAACGTTTCGGTTGTTATATTCTAACACTATAACGAAAAAAATTTTTGATTTCAAATATTTTTTTGAAACATCATAAAGAATGTTTTTAATATTAGTAATGTATTTTAAAATATATTGAGTCATTATTAATAGCAAACGTCATACACCGACTAAGATGTTAAATGTTTTTATTCTTTATATTCAAGAATTGCAAGCGTAGAGTATTTACATACCTATGTATCCAAAACCATTTTGCTAAATCTTAACAATAACCTGATCCGCTATGAATCGCTTATCAATCCGCGTAATGTTTATGTTAACAGGACTTTGAATGACAATGAAAAGGATATTTTACAAATAGTAAAGGTAAAAAGTGTGTTCATCTATACAATACAAAATACATTATTATTTGTTCATTTTATTGTTCAAATCCAGTAAACTCTCCGTACTTTATTTATCTTATGAAATATAATAAATTTTAAAAAACCCTCACGTTCTACCTACGCCGATGAAGAAAGGAATTTAAGAGTAAAAACGACTTTTTTTGCTGGCCGTTTTCCGGACGAAAACAAATGTTGGAGTTCACCATATGAATAGTGCTATTCCGTAACTGCGTGATGTTATACATTATTTCTTTTGTCCGTCGTAATTTCGGCCTTATACGTCCGGTCTGTACTAATCAGATCTCAAGAGAGAGATTATATTCCTAAATATAAGATGTGGAGTTGATAGCTTGAGCCGTTTGCCCGCTATCGCGGTGAGACACACAGAGAAAGGGAAGACTATTCCTGGAATATTGTCCGAATTTTGAAGCTTCACAAATATTTTAAGTATGCAATCTCGGTACACAAAATACTGTTTTACTTTCTTATACGCAGTGTAAGGAAGAATTGTGATGATGAACATTTTCGACCTCGAGATTTTTGTATTTACGAGTATAATCTCCCCCTTGAGATCTGATTAGATTTTCAGTAAAAGTGACAGACCGGAAGTAGCAGTTTACTTCAGTGAAAAAATTGAATTTTGCCAATATTTTGTCAACTACTAAGTTTAAACAAATTTATAAGGAATTCATATGTACTTAAAATTAAATTTGAGAAGAATTTTACTGAAAAAGCTTTTCGAAATTTTTGACCGGAAATAGGTCTTTTACTCTTAATAAATATCACTTTTTTGGGAATATTTCACAAGTCATGCCTTTTAGGCAGGTGCGTTACGAGTATGAAAGTATTTAGAACATAATTTTCAATAGCTTTTGTATAAAAAAAATTAAAATTCGGACCGGTAGTAACACTTTTACTCTATGAAATAGCGATTTTTTGCAAATATGTCGTAAAGTATGCATTATATACAGGGTTATTTTTTTAAATCTTGACATAGGCTAACTTTTTTATTTGAAAAGATAGACCTATGGTTCCTGAAGCAAAGGTTTAGGAATTAGTCCAAATAAGAAAAATGTGTGGAAAAAATAAACTCGTTGTTGCCAGATTGGGGGCTATTTCAGAGAAACATATTTTCTTAAATGGCAACACTACATTTTCGTAACAATTCCTAATACATCTTGAGATTCAAGACAAAACAAGAAGAGTGCAAGTTTTTGATTAGAGTGGTGGTTTACGAGCTAATAATAATAATAATAATAACAATAATAATAATAATATTTATTCGTTCGGTTGACCATAAAAAACGGTATAGAACAAGTCAATATAGTGTAAATGTAAATATAAAAAGTCAAACAATACATAAGCACAATAAATAGCGCCTAAACTTAATTTTTTTTCCAACATTAAAAGAATAGCAATAGTAACAAAAGGTAATTACCTAACGTTTATTTTTTAAAAAAATTTTCGAACTGATTTCCTTGTTGGGTTCTGCAGAAACAAATACGTGCAACAAAATTTCTATTAACATTATGTAACATTTGAGGGGCATGTTTTGAATTTCCCGTTGTATGGCTAGTTTAATTCATCAATTGACACAGGAGCGTTAACATAAACTTGATTCATCAGATGGCCGCAGAAAAAAAGTCTAAAGAAGTGAGATCGGGTGATCTGGGCGGCCACTCTACTGATCCTCTTCTTCCAATCCAACGCTCAGGTAGCAGGTCATCAAGATAGGCTCTAACTTCTCTTGCTGAAAATACATTATTCTTCTGTCGTTTAGAGGAAGCTCGTCAATAATGTTTTCTAATTGATTTCGTAACAATAACCTTGCACCCGTAAAATTCCCTTCTATGAAAACAGGACCTATCACTCTTGTTAAATATTCCACACCAAACATTAATTTTAGGATTGATCTGTCCCCGCCTATCTTCAGCCCAACAAGGATTATTATCAGACCAATATCTGTAATTTTGCGGTTTATACCAAACCGTTTAAATAAAAGGAAGCTTCATCACTATATAAGATGTAATTTTGAAAATATGGTTGCAGCCTCTTCTTCTCCAAAAACCAATCGCAAAATTCCAGTCGCCGATCACAATCATGAAGTTGCTGTTCACTCATCATTTCAGAGGGATGGAATTTATTTGAATTTGAGCTTGTCCAAACTGTAGTCTGAGAGCATCGCGCTGCTTGCGCGATCTTATTTGTGTAGATCGATTTGGGTTTTCAACACTTTACAAAACAATATTTTCTTGTACCGCAGTATTTTTACTTCTTTGTCGAATCCTTGGACGCACACTTTCTGGAGCTTTCAACTTAACCAAATTTTGTCTTAAAAATTCTGGACTAGGACGAGGTTTGCTGCGATGTCTAACATGGAATTCAGTGCATGCTTTTCGCAAAGTTAAACTACCAACATGCAAAAAAATTAATTCAATTTTCTCTTGAGGTCTAATACGATAATTTTAATTCAAGATTACACAGAACTTATTGTCATGTTATGACACCAGGGAGAAACATAGCATCCTTGTTATTCCTTTAATGTTGGAAAATGTATTAAAGTTTAGGCACTATTAGCTCGTAAACCGCCACTCTAATCAAAAACTTTTATTCTCTTTGTTTTGTCTAGAATATCAAGATGTATTAGAAGTTGTTAAATAAATGTGGTGTTGCCATTTAAGAAAATATGTTTTTCTGAAATAGCGCCCAATCTGGCAACAACGCGTTTATTGCTTTGTTATATGCCTCATCTACGTCAGCGCCGCTGATGCCGATGAGTGTGCTATCAGCCGCAAGCAAGGTTTTGAACTCAGTAATGGGTATAGTCTACCCAATAACAGAGAAAATTTATACAAAACAGTAAATAAATACATATGTTATAATACACATACATAAACATACACATATATAAACCACCCAATATTTCTTTTGAGAATCCCCACACCCTCACAAGAATAAATCCAACTCCATCCCATTACTCACCCTGGCAAGAAGATATGCTGGAGTCAGTTTAATTGCGTTAGACCTCGCAAATGGCATCAAAAACGTTGAGTTGTATCTCGATGTAACTCGTGGAACAACCAACAATAATCTTTCGAGCATGAAGGGGCAGTCAATGTCGCCTCTGATGAGTTTATGCAAGAACTTCTGGCAGAGAACATGGGTATGTTAATGACTACATAATCAATACCGGTGCAACTGGAATATCTAGTCGTCGTAAAAAGGCGTGTGCTGTCATTTCACAAGGACGTCATACTAAAAGACCCGAAAATGTCACTCAAAATTCTACAATCAAGGTTATTTTGTAAGCGCTCAATATTAAAGTCAGCACACATAATTAAAAACTTAAACTTCCCCAATAAAAATGTGAGTAATTCCGACAACAATCCACAAAACTCCTCGAAATCATGCCTATCCCTACTCGGTGGCCTGTAAACGTTTGCAATGCAAAAACCCCAACATAAGGAAACACCCGAGCACTCAAAAATTCTCTCAATTGAATAAATATCAATAGTTTTTATCGGCTTGCACCGTGAGAAGAATTCTTCACGAGCAAATATATTTTTTTATTTGATAAACACTCTATATTAATATTAAAAATACTAAATTGGGGTGTATAGGACCCCTTATTCTCATGACACTAATCACAAGTCTTTTTATTTATAAAAAAATCACCTACATTATTCTCTTTATTTTCGGATATATTTGGGAACCTAAATCTTTTGATTACGATACCTCTTATTAATAATGTAAGAATTAAACCTACGACCTCCTCCGCAGAGAGTTAGAGACAGATAAGGCTTTTGATCTTAACCATCGAAAAACAAGGGCAGTTCGCAGGTAGGGCTAAAGATATTTTGTGATCGCCAATATTTGATTACCACTAAACAATGTAAGTCCCACTAAACTCACGAAAAGGTAAACTTCAGAGTGGTTGCGCCATAGTTCGACTGTACCATCAAACAGGGTGTGCAATTAATTTCGTTGTTTAGGATATCACCAATTAGTACCCCTGTTGACTGATTACATCCGCAACAACATGTTGTATTATCTGTTCATCATGTGTTCAAGTGTTTTCATAATTTCAAAAGAGGTATCTGATGGTTTTGTTGTCTGCAATGTCTGCCTTTGTTTTTCTACCAAATTCTACCCGTGATAGTGGTTTTGTCTTTTAGATCATGACAGAAACATGCATTTATATCAAGAGTAAAAAGGAAAAGTCGACACAAGCTTTCATAAAACACGGTGCTACATATATCGTATGCTTTTCTCAAATTAATGGTATTTTTAAATAGGAATAGAAAATAATAGAAGATTATAAAGTTAAGTCAATATAAATGAAACTAAAACATCCTAGTATTTTCGGATAAATTTAAAATTATGCATTATAAAAATCAAAAGAATAACTACTCTTGTGTATATGCTGTCAAGGGAAATTACAAATAATTAATTACTTACCCTTTATACCTATCTATTGGTAGTTAAATTGTTTGCTATCCTTGGTTAACCTCCTAGTTCCTATCCATTCTACTTAAAATATGATTAATTCCACTATCACTTGTGTGACTAGCAACTCGGCTGTATTGTTTGCCATACGCCATATTTCTGGCATTATGGTTTCAAATTAGGTTGTACATTACGTCCGCATTATGTTCATTGCACATCTACTTTAGAAAATATTTAAGAAATCTCAATTGAATAAGAATTAATTGTAATTTTCTTGTAATTTATTACTTAAGAAAGGTATATTGTAGCATTTTTATTTTGATATATTGAATGTGTGTTATCCTAATTATCTGGAAAACTGATAAGCATTCGTATACGTTTATAATAAATTATATTTTCTTGAAAAAATCAGAAAATTTTCCTAAACCTATGGGTTTACAATGACACTTTACCTTGGTTAAATCTTTTACTACAAGAAAATAGTCTGTAAACAAGTTAATATCTTACTGAAAGGTTTAGATTGATATTGAAGCTATTAAAGTATAAACAAAACTGACAACTTTTTCTCTATCAACGCACATGCCAACCATCAGTACGTTTAAAAAATTGGCTAATAACCCTAAGAACTTTTCATAAATATATCAGCTAAAGATGAAACTGATAACACATATAACAAGATTGGATTTAGGTGTAAAGTACATAATAAGAGAAACGTGATAATTAAAAACAAAGAAAACTATGTTTACAGGAGCTTGGCAATTGACTTGAGGCGGTTTATGTCTTTTAAAACCAAGTGAAATTACTTTTGAGAGCGATACTATTGGCTTATTGATAATAAGTGTGTATACGCGTGTTAATAAACATTTTTCCCGAAAAGCTTGATTATATTTCTACACTTGAATATTTTGCAAGGAAATGGGCAAAATTAATTGCATTCCTTTGAAATCATAAAACTTGTTTACGAAGCGTTTGTATGAATAAGTATTATGATTCAAAAATATTGCATGTGTTTATCTGCCAAATACCTTTGAAATTTTACATTTTGAGAAGAAATAATTGCGGCTTATTAAATAACTCAAAACACAATATGACTAACTACACCAGACAATATGATTTTACTCGATGTAGTAGACTCTATATACGAGGGCGTATTTTTATTTATCTACCGCCATGAAAAAAAGCACATAAGAGAACAAAAAAAAATATTTTTCTACATAACTCCCTTCAACACTAATACACTTATTTCATCTTTTTTCCAGTTGCCCCATACCCTCAGAAAAAAAGTGCTTCGGTAACCCCGCAAAATATTCTTCAACAGCTTCTTTGAGTTCTTCATCAGAAGCAAAACGCTGAGATGCTTTTTTAAATTTTTGAATTAGAAGAAGTCTAACGAAGCTAGGTCGGGGCTATAAGGTGGATGCCTTAACTCTATAAACCCACAGTCATTGATTATCTGCTGAACTTTGTTTGCCTTATGAACCCGACAATTGTCATGCAGCAACAAGTTTTTTTGTGGATAAGAATGCGGGCGTTCTTCCTCCAGAGCAGTTTTTAAATTTTTAATTGTGTTTCCGTAGGCCACTCCATTTATGGTAGACCCTTTCGGCATACATTCAATAAGCAAAACTCCTTCAGCATCCCGGAAAACAGTTGCCATCAGTTTTTTTCCAGAAAATTGTGTCTTGGCCTTTTTTGGTGGTGGAGAGCCCTTATGAACCCACTGCATGGATTCTTGTTTAGTAGGAGGGTCCCAGTAATATACCCAACTCTCATCCCCGGTAATAATTCGAGATAAAAATGTTTTGTCCCTCTCCAACTTGACTAAATTTTCTTGAGAAACTTCTTTTCTATACAGTTTTTGTTCAGGTGTAAGCAATCTGGGTATCCACCCAAATCGTCATGCAAAAATTTGAGAACACTTGTTTCGGATATACAGACTTCATTGGCAATGACAGAGATCTTTGCACGCCGATCTTTCAGTACCAAATTTTCGACTTTTCGCACAATGTTTGTGTCTCAACATGTCCAACTTTGTGGAGACTCCGAGACGAAACCTGAAAGAATTTTTGAGATCTGTATATGCAAGAAGTTTTCCACTATCGTCAAGTTTAATAATCTATAATTAATTTATTTATTTTTAAATAAATGTATTTGCAGGAATAACAAACGCAAAATTAACATTTACGCTTTTTTTTCAAATAGAACACCCTGTATATTTTTCTTCTAAAGTACAGCATTTTTTATTAGCTTTTTAATGATACCATGTTTTCCCTATCCATACTTAGTATTTTATAACTTATTAACTCTTATTATTAATAGATTCTAAATTTAAACGAAAAAAAGAGAATTTAAGTTACTGTCAGCTTTAATTATTTGTAATAACAAATTAATACAACATATGGAAAAACAAAAAATAATATTTATTAGATTAATGCAAAATCTTAAATAAATAAATAAAATGCAAAAGTATAACATATTTATAGCAGATGCTCAAGAATTCCACCGTCTTGTTGAATGCACAATTCGAGGGGGCGACGAAAATTGTTTTTAACATCAGTAAGCGTTTGCTGTCCAATATTTTTAAAAATGGCCATTATACGTTGTTTCATGTCATTATGTGTGGTTGGAATGTTTCGATAAATCTGTTCTTTAACATGTCCCCAAAGAAAAAAATCAATAGAAGTTAAATCAGGAGACCTTGAAGGCCAAGCTATAGGACCCTCTCGACCAATCCATCGTTCTTCATACCAGTCATTTAAAAAAAAGTTACACTTCTATGAAAATGTGGTGGAGCTCCATCATGCTGATACCACATTATTCGTCGTGTATGGAGATCGACATTTTCCAATAAATTAGTTAACTGATGTCTTAAAAATAATTCGCATATGGCTCCTGTAACTGTTTCTTCAAAGAAATAAGGACCAACAACTTGTAAATTAATTATGGCACCCCATACATTAATTGACCATTGATGTTGAAAGACAATTTGTCTGACCCAATGGAGATTTTCTGTTGCATAATAATGCATATTATGTCTATTAACTAAATCGGTACTTTTGAAAGTAGCTTCGTCACTAAATAAAATCGATGATTGAAAATTCGGGTCCAAATTCATTTTGTTTAACATAATGTTGCAAAAACTTAAACGGTTTACAAAATCATTTCCAAGGTACTGATGTAATGACATATGGTAGGGATGGTACTTATTTTTCTTTATGATGCAATTGATAGTACTCCTGCTTATTCCAGTCTGGATATTCAAATTTCGTGTACTTACTTGAGGATTTTTTTCCAACGAAAGAAAAATATTTTATTCATTTTCCTCATTAGTAACCCTTCGATTTTTAATCTCCTTTTTGGAATAACCAATATTTCCAGATGCTTCAAAACGTTCTTTTAATTTTTGAAATGCTTCTATTCTAGGAGGTCTTGCATTTGGATAATGTTGAGAGTAAATCCTATTGGCTAATAAACAGTTTCTTTTGCTTTCACCCAATGCATAAATAATATTTACCATTTCTTCGTTTGTGAAATTCATCGTAAAACTAAATACAATTATCAGCGTTATTTTGTAAATACAACGTAACTAATGACAGATATAAAATTCAGATATTATTTTAATTCAAAATTCACAGGTGACTACGACTTTTTTCGTTTAAATTTAGAATCTATTAATAATAAGAGTTAATAAGTTATAAAACACTAAGTGTGGATAGGGAAAACATGGTATCATTAAAAAGCTTGTCAGAATACTTACTGTACTTTAGAAGAAAAATATACAGAGTGTTTTATTTGAAAAAAAAGCGTAAATGTTAATTTTGCGTTTGTTATTCCTGCAAATTCATTTATTTAAAAATAAATGAATTGATTGTAGATTATTAAAGTTGACGAAAGTGGAAAACTTCTTGCCTTTACAGATCTCAAAAATTCTTTCAGGTTTCGTCTCGGAGTCTCCACAAAGTTGGACATGTTGAGACATAAAATTGCGAATAAAACTATAACGGTAAGAGATACCCCTACACATGTTATATCCATGTCCTTCTTTTTATCAATAGCATCTAAATATGCCAAAATATACGGGGTATTCCATTAAAAAAAACAAAAGTTTGTATCGTCACTCACTTACGCAACACTCTGTATAGTTGAAAATAATTTTAGAATATGTATTTTAGGAGTGGCTACAATTTTTGTCTAAAACACTTTTCTATAACATTAATAATAAAGCCGTAATCTTCCGTCCTCGCATGGTTTGGACGCCCTGTATATACATTAACCGGAAGTCTATGGAAATTTTTATTTAAGCATTGGAAACTGAAGAAGGTGGTTTTGTGCTTTGTGGAGTAAAAATTTCAATTAAAAATTCAAGCAAGTGTTTATTCCTGAAAAAGAAATCTAACCAAGCTTATAAATACAAATACAGTCAGAGGTCCAAATACAACAGCATATGAAATAATTGGGTGTGGCCAAAACACGACTTTGTTATATGTATGAGCGTTTCAAATTATACACGAGTTGTTCTAAATTGTTTTAAATACTTCTTAGAGAAATAAACCTATGAGTAAGTGTGTTACTTCAAGACCAAATTTTAAGAATTTTTTTATACAAAAAATATTCAAAACCTATTCTAAGTACTTCTACTTGGTGCTACTCGCTAAGACTGAAAGTGTTACTTCCGGGCCAACTTTTCAAAATTTGTTGTAATAATAATAATAATACTTTATTGTGTACCCAACAGTAGAAAACCAACAAGGGGAACACTGTAATTTACAATCGATGTGCGGATTACAAACAATATAATACAAAAGTTACACATAATGGTTCATTTAAGTTTTCGCTCAAAAAAAATATCATTAAAGTACTTGTTTCCATTACGGCACATTTGATGTAGTGGACTCCTCAGCATGACATTTGTCCTGCACGTAGAAGTAACAAACGTAACTTGACTTCTGGCAGAAAGCCGTGGCACGTTAAAATGAATAAAACCCAATACCTAGACAGGGACAGTCAACCTGTTATGCACTAAACTATGTAAAAAGTTGGCACTAGCAATCTCAGGACGTGTGCCCAGTAGAACAAAATTATGCTAATCCAACAAAATTGCATGATCGATATTTCTACAAGGATAAGCTCCATTGGCCTTATAGCTCAAGAACTTCAAAAATCGTCTCTGGATGCTCTCCAATTTTAATTTATAGCAGATATAAATTGGATGCCAAACAACAGCAGCATGTTCTTGCTTACTACGCATGAGCAAAGAATAAAGAAGTTGAATAGTGGCTGCATTAGCAAAATGCCTACTATTTCTAAGAATAAAACCAAGTGTACCAGAGGCAGAAGTGCATACATTAGTGATATGTCTGGCGAAAGATAAATGTCGATCAAATAGCACTCCCAAATCCTTTACTTTCTGCACGCAGACCTGTCCCCCAATGCTATAATCGAAGTCACTGAATTCCATCCTCCTAGAATACTTCATAACTAGGGAGCGGAATCGAGCGAGCTAAACTACCACGGAGCCACAACCGTGAAAAGAAATACTGTAAACAACTGCGTGTTGTTTACATTATATCTGAATAGCACTAATTCATAGGGCGAACTGTAACATCTGTTTACTCCAGAGAATCAGAGAAAAAACTGCCATAAAATAAGGAATTTTATGAATAAAATCCTTTCTTCATCGGCGTAGGTACAAGGGTGACGAGTTTTTAAAATTTATTATATTTACCTTATATTTCGCAATATAATATGTATGTTTCAATAACATACGCGTACATTTTTAGTTATCATTTATTTAGATCTAGAACGTTGTTTATGTTACTTTTTCTGAGATAAAAATTAATTGTCAGTGATTCCGAAATTTATTGCAAAGTCACTTAGCTTTGCTAAAACATACACAGAAATAGTTTTCATGCAGAGAATTTCGATAGTTTACAAAATTTCGTTACATGTTTAAATGACGATGCTCGAAGTATTTCTGAGTGCAAGGAACTAACACAAATTCCAAATTTAAAAAATCAGTTGTTATTCCTTTAGGAACACTTTGGAAATTTGCCTAAACTAATGACATATTTTGAAAATCGAATCTCAAATTAAAAAATGAGGTGTGGCCACCACACGTCTTTCTTATACGTATGAGCGTTTCAAACTATACTATATTTTTTTTACACAAAAATTATTCAAAATCCTATTCTAAGTACTTCTGTTCTCTTAATAAATCGCTATAGAATGCATACTTAGCAAGATATTCGAAAAAAGGACTACTCCCTAAGAGTAAAAGTGTTACTTCCGGTCCGAATTTTGAAATTTCATATATTCAAAAAATATTGCAAATCTAGCACTAAATACTTTTGTATTCTTGATAAATACATATAGAATGCATAATTTACGACATATTCGCAAAAAATCGCTATTCGATAAGAGTAAAAGTGGTAATTCCGGTCTGAATTTTGAAATTATTTTTATGCAAAAGATATTGAAAATTACGTTTTAAATACTTTTATACCCGTAACGTACCTGTCTAAAAAGCATGACATGCGAAATATTCGCAAAAAACTGATTTTCGATAGGAGTTTGGAAAAACTTTTTAAATAAAATTGTTCTCAGTTTTAATTTCAAGTAAATATGAAATCTTTATAAATTTGTTTAAATTTAGTAGTTGACGAAATATTGCCAAAATTTAATTTTTTCACTGAAGTGAACTGCTACTTCCGGTCTACCGATTTTACTGAAAAACTACTCAGATCTCAAGAGGGAGATTAGACACGTAAATACAAAATTTGGAATTCATATCTACAGCGGTTATCGTGGTCACATAGAGACACACAGACATTTTTTAAAAACATCTTTTTCGGTATCAGGGGACTTCAAAACGTGGACATCTGCAAAAATCTCGAAGTCGAAAATTTCACATTACTTCCTTATACTACGTATAAGAAAGTAGAAATGGATTAACCACATTAGATGTGGCTATTAATAATTCCAAGTGACTTAGACGCAGTTTTTAATAGAAATCCAGGTTTAATAACATTGCGGCAAGTATGTATGCTAATGTAGAAGGGACGTTTTCTATCTACAAGGATGTACTTAATTCAAAGAGAACAAGTCTTACAGAAGAGAAAATGAACAAATAGTAGGGTATTTTGTATTTTATAATCACCAGCCACTTGTTATTCAATTATATAAATAAAATTAAAAGCTCTTTAAAAATACAACATTTCAATAGCGCGCCCATGGGCGATAAGTCATGACTCGCTCGATTCCGCTCCCTATTCATAACATGACATTTATGCTGACACCATTCATAGAGAGTATCCAAATCACACTGTTGAAGTAGAACATTCGAAATAGTATCAATACTTTATAGTAAAGGTACTGAAAATTAAGTTCTAAATACTTTTATACTCCTAATGTACCTATCTAAAAAACATGACAGGCGAAATATCCGTAAAAAGCTGATTTTCGATAAGAGTAAAAAACCTACTACATGTAGGAATTTTGAAAAACGGTTTTAATAAAATTCTTCTTAAATTTAGCTTTGAGGAAATATTGGTAAATTCGATTTTTTTCACAGAAGTAAACTACTACTTCCGGTCTACCGATTTTACTTTAATCTAATCAGATCTCAAGAGGGAGATTATAACCGTAAAAATAAAATTTGGAATTAATAGCTATAGCCATATGTCCGCTATCGTGGTCACACACTGACAGACACACCCAGAGACAAAGGAATTTTTAAAACCACTTTTTCGGTACCAGGGCACTTCATAACGTGGACATTGTAAAAAATTCCAGGTCGAAAATACCACGTATAAAAAAGTAAAAAGGTTGCATGAATGAATCTCGTGTTTTAATTTTAAAAATTTATTGCAAAATTCTTGAAAAATGAAAATATAGTTTGAAAGAAAAACATTGTACGATAGAAGGGAACAGAAAAATAAAATAATATATGAGAAGGCACAAGCCTGCTTTTGCGTTAAGATTTAGTGAAATATTAACCAAGTATTACTGGCAATACAATAAATACATTTTCAAAGTTTTTAAGTTTATACTTTTACAATCATTCGTTGTTCTTTTGTATCACACCAATATGTAGGCTTCCATAATTAATAATAATAATCTTCCCTATTTTATAAGCAAATTATTATAAGAATTATTAAGTCAACTACCCATGTTACTATCTCAAATAATTATAAGACATGGGCATAATGTAATAACAATCGCATTGGATCTTTTATTATAACTAAACACGAAAATACTTCAAGCTTTTTATCATAATGAAATACATACAATCTATTTGCGTAACATACTGGCGTAAATTACTTGGAAATTACACATAAAATGAAATTAAGGAGGAAAATATTTTGTAAAATTATAAAATTAAACATTATTACGGTGTTTAAAGTATTTCTAGTTATATTAATGTTTAAGCTATTAAGGGGATCATTATTAAATAATTGTATTCAATCTAGATGTGTTGAACTTTATTACCCTAAATCATTTAAGACTTGTTTCGGGCACTTAAATAGCAAATAACTTTCAAATACAACAAATCAAATAGTATTCTTATTCTACCCAATTTTTTTTTTTGTAAAAAGAAACTGAACTATCTCGTTCAAGTTTAAATTTATTTTAAATCTTTATTTCATACGAATTCTAGGTATTATATACACACATCAAACACATCAAATCTGCACATTCTTTACTAAAATTACGATATCAAACATTATTGTGATAGTTAATAATTAACTCTTAACCATTAAATATCAAAGGAAATATAACAAATTATTCGTCTTTCACACAATCGTACCTAGATAAATTTATTTTTAACTACGTGGTTCGTTTGCATGTAGGTATTTCATAATAGTGATGTAATGTCTTATAAGAGAAACAGGATGTTACTGAAAAAATTAGGGTATTTATCAGGATTATTTGGTTCCTTAACTGATGGTAACTGGATTCTTATAAAGAAAACATGCTCGCCTGGGAATCTTCAAGGGTTGAAATCTATCTTCGTTAATTCTACAGGTAACGTTTTCTAGTGAGGTTAGTTCCATAATATTTTCTACTTAAGGCTTTCCTTTTCCAGGAAGTCATGTAATAGTTTGAGGAACCGATGTATGTATAGTATTCTTCTCTTGTAGAGTCATCAATATTTCATTTAAATTCCTTTATGATATGATTTCTATATGCATGCTCCGTATATAAGAATTTTTCGTTCTTTCATATATAATGCTGGGGTTTGATATTATTGAAATTCGTGAATACTACTCGTTCTTCTAATAAACCCAAATCTCCAGTCTTTTCATTTATTCAATATACGTTTACTATACTTTTCTATTATCTCAAACATTTTAATTAATAAGTTGTTTTGAACAATATAGATTTTTACATTTTTTTACTTGTTTTCAATATACTCGACAAAGCTGGACAAAATAATAAATTCCAATTCCCTGACAATTTAATATGAAATATAATGAGTATACGTATATGCAAGTATACACCGTGTCTAAAGTTAAGTGTTCACCATTCCTAACTTTGTTATTATTGAAGCAACGAAGCCGGTTAAATTAGCAAACTAGTAGGACTTTTTTTGCTGATTAAGTTAGTCAAAACAGAGAAACAATTGAAGAGCTAGTTTCTGAGATATTCACAAAAGTAACAAATTTTTAAATGGAACATGTATATTTCGACATTTTTTGGGAGTTGAATTCTAAACAAAAAGTAAGTAATACACTATCATCCTAAATTTAAAAATAAGCTAATAAAAAGCACTTAAACTCTGATTATTATTGCTTTAATATGTAAGTAGGCGATGGAAAGTAATTAACTAGTTATAAATCTTATTACATTAAATCATATGAAACATTCAATAACAAAACGGTAATCCACAAAAAGTGATAAATTCATAATTTTTTTTGTCTTAGTAAATGTTCTAAGGTATGGATGGCCTTGTTGATCAATACACTTCTGAGCTCTTCTGAGAATACTTCTTGTCACGTTTAGCATAGTTCTAGCAGGAATATTATTTATTTCGTCTCTAATTTTGTTTTCCAACCCCACCACATTTCTATATTGTTGTTTATAAACTTCGTCTTTGATGTAACCCCACAGATAAAATCCAAAGGTGTTAAATCAGGGGATCGTGGAGGCCAAAGAATTTGTACGTTTGTTCCTATCGACCTATTAATCAAAGCGTCTACCTTGTATAGTAGCAGAATCATGATAACTATGAGCAGGTGCCCCATCTTGTTGAAAATGTATATGCTGGTAATCAACTAATGGTAGGTTTTCTAGAAGATTCTCGAGAACTGGGGCTAATAGTTGAACATAAAATACCCCTGTTAGGGTGCCGTGATAGAAAATTGGACCAACAACTCGAGAACATACTATGCCACACCAAATATTTATTTATGCTAAACCGATGCTGCGAGTGTCGTAGATCCTCTATCATGGGATTCTGTAGAGACCAATAATGTTGGTTTCTTTTGTTACACATACCTTTAGTTAATTAGTTAGATTCGTCTGGCCACAGAATAAGTTTATAATTATCTGGATGTTCATTGATGAAATTAGTTAGCCAATTACAAAAAATTAATCTCCCTGCATCTTCTGGTAATATTGTGTGTACCCTTCTCTTTTTATAGGGATGCAGTTTATGTTTCCTTAAAATAAGTTGAACAGTGCATCTATTGACATCCAATTCTTGCGTAATGTCTCTAATTTAATTTTGAGGAAATGCTTCAAAATATGCTCCTATGCGACCGCTATGTACTCCAAGCGAATACACACAAGAGCAAAATCTAAAGCTTTCAAAATTACAACATTAGGAAAAATTCTACATATAAAACCTAGCACTTTTCTAGCGGTGTTAGTCCTTTTTTCAATGAGCGCCCATCAAAGTTTAGTATATGAAATACAACACTGAAACCCATAACTACATTTATCTGGTTCCGGTTATATTTAAAAATAATGGTAATGGTGTGCGATATTGTATGATGGAAATTTAAATAAAAGCAAACTATACACAATCCAATATTATTATTATTTTATTTCAATGTTGGAAAAGACAAGAAATAATATTTAGAAAATAATAGCTAGAGAATTTGAAAACATTTAGAAGGGGAATAAAACGTAACATATGCAATGAATTTAAAAAATGAATGGAAAGATTGAAATGAATACATTTATGGAAGAGTATGGTAGAAATTTAAATGAAAGCAAACTGTACACAGTCTAGTTATCATTTAAAATTTAAAATAAAATTATTACTGGCAATAAATAAATAAATTTATATTTAAAAATTTTTTCTGGATTTTCTTTGTATAACTATAACTTCGTCAAGAAAAAAATAGCAACTTCTGGTTTTCATCATTCTCTTCAGTTTTTTATGTTCTTCAATATTACGATATTATAAATATATCGTTCCATTTAAAATTATAAAGAAAAAACAAGTACAGTAAAACCTCTAATTCTGGACAGCTCCGACAATCGGACACCTCTAAAAAATGGACATTTTTTGTGGTACGAAATTTTATAATGGGTTTTCTTAACAATAGTCACTCCTAATATTGGACCCTCCATAAATCGGACGCGGACACCCTTTATTTCACCGAAGCAATAAAACATCTGTAAATATATCTCTTAATTAAGGACAGACAAGACGGTCGGCGCCGAATAAAATTTTGCAATTATGTATGTATGTATGTACTTTTATTGCTGCACACGTGGAAGTATATCTACTCGGGTTTTTCCCATAATGCAAAGGAACGACGGTTTACCACTGGCCTACTTGTCAGGTGATAAGTGGAGTGATATTTTGCATCAGTTTGAACTAGCCTTTGATAGTGTCAACATGGATTCTAGTAAATGAAAGCGGTTAACAATCCAAGATAAAATTGATATTATTGCGGTTAGTGAACAGCAAAGCTTAAGTGTCCGAAAGCTCGCGGAAAAGTTTGGTGTCGGAAAGTCGCAAATTAGTGATATAGTGAAAAACAAAAGTGAAATAAAAGAACTTTTCGAGAAAAATGGAAACCTAGCTCAAAAAAGGAAGTTTGCAAAAACTAGTGGTTTAGCAATCGACGGAGCTGTGTTCAACTGGTTCTGTAAGGTGCGAAACAAAAATATTCCCATGTCAGGACCCCTACTCAAAGAAAAGGCGCAGGAAGTAGCACAAAGTTTACAACTCACCGAATTCAAAGCGTCTAATGGTTGGTTGGAGAAATTTTGTCAAATACATAAAATATCATTTAAAAGTGTGTGTGGTGAATCTGCCTATGTAAACATGCAAAATGTAGTCGATTGGAAAGTCAAGTTGCAATCAATATGCAAAGATTACTCTCCGAAAGATATTTGTAATGCTGATGAAACCGGTTTATTTTTCCGTGCCCTTCCGACAAAAACATTTGCGTTAAGAAGTGATAAATGTGCCGGAGGAAAATCTGCAAAAGAACGACTAACTATATTGTTGTGTTCAAATATGGAGGGTGATAAGGAAAGGCCGTTAGTCATCGGTAAAAGTAAGAAACCTAGATGTTTTAAAGGAGCTCATGTGGATAAGTTGCCGATAGGATGGATATCTAACAAAAAAGCGTGGATGACTTTGGATAGTATGTCAGCTTGGTTAAAGAACTTTGATAACAAGATGAAGAAAGAAAAAAGGCATGTAATTTTGTTTCTTGATAATGCCACTTATCATCCGAAGATTTCATTGGAAAACGTAAAATTGGTTTTTCTGCCTCCAAATACTACCTCGCATTGTCAACCTATGGACCAGGGTGTGATTCAAAACTTTAAGGTAATTTACCGGAGCATGCTTGTAAAAAGGCTTTTGGCGTTAATGGATACTGAAAATTCACTAGAAATGGTAGAAAGAAACATTACGGTAGTCAATGCATTAATATGGATATCAGCTACTTGGAAAAAAACTCTCGCCTGTGACCGTTAGAAACTGTTTTCAAAAATGCGGATTCAATCAAAGTGACAGTGATCTAAGTGCAGAATGCGATATACAAGATAATATACCATTAGCATTTTTATTTCCCAATTTTAACATCAGTAATTTAGATTTAAGCACATACGCATTAATTGATAATGAGTTATTTACTGAAAATCCTAGTGTTTCCATTATAGATTGTATCGATGAAATTACTGATATCAGTGATGAAATGGAAAATGAGATTGAAGAGGAATTTGTAACTAGTATATCAAATATTTCAGAAGCCCATCAAAAATTAAAAGATCTTGAGAACTATTTCTTAAGCACTAACAGTTTTAACATTGCTAACAATATTTCTCAAGCTCTTCTTGAATGTGAATCTGAGATATTTAAACATAAAATGAAAAAAGCAAGACAAACAACAATTAATGAATATTTCAAGTAAAATCTAGCATAAAATATGTATGTATGTATGTGTATTAAGTATTGTAAATTTTTTTCGACTTTCGTCTTATTATGTGTGATTAAATTGATATGAGAATGAATGTTTTTTTTCGTTTTTTTTTCACCTCCACATTTTGGACACCTTCATATATTGGACATTTTAGGATTCCAAGTCAGTGTCCATTATAAGGAGGTTATACTGTAATATACATAAATTACGAACAGGGCCCCCTGTTATTTTTTTGGACAACCACGCAATTTCGTACTACATACTCTTCAATTCCCTGTAAAATTCTCTATATAATGAGCCTAGGAACATTAAAATCCGTTGAGGCAAACCGAAATTATACCCACTTTTGTACCCCTTCAAATAAAAATTGTATAAAAACGTCAGAAAATGTTGGTAGTAGAAATTTTAACCTATCCTAAACCTGAATATAATGATAAATTAACGAAATTTTTAATTCACCTTGAGAATTGCGCCCCCTCGCGATCATTTTGGAAACTTAAAAATATTTTTGTTAAAATTCACGTGGTCCGTTTTACTATTAAGATTTCTTCGCCAGGTTGTACGAAAAACTGTTGCCGAGATATGGCAAGGCATGTGCTACCAACTGAAAACACTAAGCTCCCCATCGCTTCAGTGGCGCGGGCACAGTGGCGGTGCAAAATGTGGGAGATTATTCTGCCGGACCCTGTATAATAGGAATATCCTGTTCCTTCTTCCTTAAGTATATTGCCTTCCTTGAACAAAAAATCCTTTCTACAATAATGTAGATTTTCAGTTTTTGAGTTCTATGGCTTCACGAACAATTTCTACAGCTCTTTACGTAGAACAAATGTCATATGTGCATTAATAACATGCCAAAACACATCTAAATGTTTTGTCCTAAGTTTAAAATTGTCAAATATTACTTACTAGAATAGTCGTATGTGATGAATGCTTACACATAATTTCCTATCTGATTATTTCGTTGCGGATAGGACTTCTTTACTAAGCGCTTTAGTTTAAATTTTCGAATGGCTGAGTAAAAGTGTGGCATATACAGAAGTTAGGACAGTATTACTAAATCCTGCTTCCAATAGACATTTTACCGCCTTATGAATAACCTTAAAAAATATCTGGTATGCGGTGTGGTGACAAATACTTATTGATTTGATAATTATAATTGGAAGTAAGTAACAATTATTACATTGTAATACAAATAAGACATGCATTCGTTCTCAGGATGTATGAGAATAGCAGAGCTAGAAAAATGGTCAATTTGTCTTTAAAAATAAAGAACTGCGAAGGAGGTTACAATCAATAAATAAAAAAGAGAATGACATATCTGGAGAAAAAGATGATGATTATGTGCCAGATTTTGAACAAAAATTTTGCGGCAAAAACTGATGATCAAACATGGAACTTATGAACAGTAGCTGTTACTGATTTCGCAACAGAATCATGCATTAAAAAATATATTTTGAAACATATGAGCGATTTGGTCATGAAAACAATGGATTTGAAACTGTTTACAAAAACAGGAGAAATTTTGAAACACCATCAGTTGAAAGGAGGAAACAACAATTAGATATGTACGTTAACAATCATAACGTGGAAGCGCATTGCAAGTGCATATAAAATTGTACGCATGCAATATCCTTCGAGAGACAACTACAAATTAATTTACAATTTTGGATTCTGTCAAAATAGGAGCAAAGACTCTTCATTTTAAATTGCGTTAGAAATTACCCAAAATATAAATAGTACTAAAACCACTAGAGTAATGCCAAAAAAGATTTTCATACCTTTTGAATGGAGAATATGGTGAATCTACTAAAGTCTGTAGTTTTTCGACTTGCAACATTGGGATTTGAGAAGGGTAGTGACGACATCTTAAAAATGTTCGTAGTACAGATCAAGATCAAATTGCGTCCAAAAAAAAAATGGTCGTAAATGTTTATCTCCTTGTAAAATCGATCGCAACATCATTATTGATCGTATAAATTCGTTGAAATCAACAATGCCCCATCAACATTTTATGCGTTCATTCTCACAAACAGAGATGTAAAAGAAGTAACAATTTAGTTAGACAACTGTTCCTCCAGGAACAAAAATTGGTCCTTTTTCAGCTTTTTGTTATATATTGTAAATTCGTCTGAAATAGCAGCGGAAAAAAATACACGCAAATATTTCCAACCAGGCCATACTTTCATGTCTGTGGACACTTCTCATCACCATGTCCAACAGAAGAAAACCTTTTTTGATGCTGGGTAATACTAAGTAAACGCCAACAAACATAACAAGATATGTAAATATAAGTACGCTATCGTCACAATTTATATCGAGGTGAACATATCGTTCGCAGAAGGAATTGCCGATTCTGTAGGAGGCAAATTACTATTGCCAGAGTTACATTCAAACACGTCCCAAACTCTTATAAACAATTTCGAATTAATGTTATAATTTTGTGAAGTACGACAATTATTTAAATAACATATACCACTATATAAACAGATTATTAGTTTACTTAGTTAATAATATATTATTTGGTTCTAGCAAATAATGTATGAATTTACACGAGTTTCTTTATTTTAGTGACACACTTGAATTATATTCTGAAACATTTTGTAGTAAGTGCAAATATTTTACATATACGTAATAAGGCAAAATACAATAGACTCCTGCATAATGAATTTTAATTACATCTAGAGAATTTTTAATTGTTTATTTTCCGTAATAAATTTTGATGAAAATAGAACATTTATTTTTGCAGTTAACGGATGTATAGATATTTATAAAAATGAACGCTGAAATTTTTATATACTAAACTAATAATATAAATTGTTTTTAATCTTGTTTGTACATAACAAAATAATCCTTCCTCTAAAAATATGAATGAGTTATATCAGCTGAAAGATCAACATTCATTGTCAACAATATTCTATAGATGTTTATCAAATTCTACTATACAGTACATTATATGTATGCATATTTACGTAGATATTTTAAAATACGGATACATGATCTATATTCCCGTAACGTTGAAATTTGGGACAAAGAATATATAGCAACTTGAGTAACGCTGGACTCTGTAAATGTGATCCATAAATAGATTTTGGCAAAGACCCCTTGCCTTCTGTTTTCCGCATTATGAACTTCTAAAGCCCACATATTTTTATCAATATATTATAAATTGATTTCGAACTTAGAAAAATTAAATAAAGTTTATGCAAATATAATACACCACCATAATATGTTTACACTTTGTTAAGTTATAATATAAGTAATACTTAGTTCTACTACTAAATACATATGATTTGTTAAAATATATATTGTATAATTTGTTGAAAGTGAATAAAATAATAATAAATATAAATGCCTAAAACCATAAATATAAAATATAACACAAAGATGGAACTAGAAATATAAATGTTAATCTTTAATATGCAACAAACAGAATCTTTCTAAAGGATAATATAAATAAATATAAGTAGATAAATAAATATACAGTGTGTCTAGATTTCGGTATTTGTTTTTTCTCAACGTTCTGTAAACACTAGATTTCAGAATTCCAGTTTCTTGAGCCACTCGACGTACTGATATACTTGGATTGTTCATAACATATTGTAAAATATTATTTTGAAGTATATCAGCATTGTTAACTTGATAGATCTTTTTTGTTCGAAGCTTCCATAGTTCATTAAATTTCTGATTATTCTGCTAAAAATTGTCCGGTTTGGTTGTGGTCTTTCCAGAAAACGTTGAGCGTAACTTGTGCAAGCATTTTCAGAGATTCTATTTACTTTGAAATAAACTTCCAACATATCAACCTTTACTTCTTTTGTAAATGTGTGTGCCAATATCAATTCTTATTAATCTCCATGCTTAACGGTAATTACTTACACAAAGTTCTAAATCTTCCACCAATTTCACTGCAGTTTTACATGTCAATAATGACGGAGCTTATTTATCGTCTATTTTACACTACCATATAATTTCATAGCCAACTAATTTCGTATTAGAGTGACATTTTATTCAAAGGTTCATATCTCTCGTATAAATAAAGATTTATTAGGCATGTTGTACATTATTGAAAAGCCATTTTTAAGTACTGTCTAACTAATCAAAAATCCAATATGGCCACCATAAGAAAAACAAAAGATAGCGCTAAGAACTTGGAAACAAATGAAAATCGGGGGTTACTGTTAACACCAAAAAATTTGTCTTAAAAAAGTGTCTGAACAATGTTAGAGTTTAAAAGCGATCGCAATTTATGGAGTTATTGAGGAAAATTCAAATCGGCAAATATTGGTTTTTTCAAAATATCTCGAAATTGTAAAAAGTCCGAATGAATTTGAAATGAGATTTGTTGCGAGCATTGAATTCTGCAAAACATTCCCCATTTAACCGTTCCTCTATGTCTTCTAATAACCGATATGTATAGAACTATGATTTTCAAAATACATAAAAGTTAAAAAACGCAAATGATATTTAAACATTGGTAACTTGTTTTATATGACTAGGGCCCGTCATACTACGGAAATAATACAATAAATTATCAACGTTTGATTTTTTTTGCGTGAAATAGCAAATTATCATTTGGGATTTACAAATCCTTTAACTTTAACAATATTTTTAAGTTATTAATTATATGGAGAGAAAATGCGTATACAAGGTACAAAAGATCAGTATCTCCTGGTCACTGGGATTATTATAAAGAATTAAGGAACTTTACCAATGTTTTTTTATTCATTGTATTTCAGGGTGATAGTGGAAGATCACGGGTTAATACCTAACCTTGAACGATCATCCTGTGATTGTTTAGTTCTAGATTAATATCTGTTTCTGGGATGTTATACTACTCTTGCAAGAACTGAAAATAAAATTATTATTATTATTATTAATAAATATTCGTATTATTCACTGAAATAAGTTAACGAACTAAATTCATGGCTATATATAGTCATGGAATCAGACATTGGCTATTTGACACCTATGCAATGTACCAAGAATACTAGAATCTTCACTCATGTTTCAGTATGTGGGAATTCTCGAAGCGCTCGCATATATATAACCAACATAACCTGCTTCGGAAGAAGATAGCTGAATGAATTCTACTTCCAATCATAAACTCCGGGATTTGCAAACCTGGTGTTGTGATGGGCATGAAATGATGTAATTAGTGAATCGCTTTCTTCTAATGAATAGAATATACTGTACGAGTACTAACCCTCCAGCATATTCTATACAGGTAGTTATGTAGACATTTCTTCTGCCCTCCTTCTAAAACGAGTTGTTGGTGTAGGTGGCTGTAATATGTGATAGGTTTCACAACATGCTATATGAGCTCAATACTAGAGTAAGATACAAGTAATTTTTTTTCATTCTCTAAATGAAAGAATTACTGAAAATTAAAATGTTGGAATATCGTTTTTAATGTAAGCACACATTCATATAAACGGGGTAATCTACCTGCTCAAGCTGACTTTGTCGGTTGCTAATAGATGGCGACAATCATTTACAGAAGCATTTCAGATACCGCTGGACACTAACTAGATGGCAGTAGAAGAATCTGCCTTCAGTAATTTATTATTCTTCGAATAAATTGACTCGCGAATGTATCGATCAGCCTGTAGTGACCGTCAACCTCTCAAGGGGGGAAGGTCAAAACCCAGAGGCTGTGAGGCCACACGAAACAGCCCGTTACTCAGGTAACCGGGATCATGTAGACCAGCGAAACTACAATATAAAGGTGGAGCATGTCGTGCCGTATCGTCTATTTTCTCAAGATCCATTTCCAGAACTCTGGCGTAATGGAATACGGTATTTCGAGGTGCAACTGGAGTTTCTTAGTTTTCCTTAGATTATAGGTCAATGTCTATAAATTGTCCCAATCCACATTGACAGCGGATCAGACCTACTTACTGTGCCTAATGCTGATAGTACCTCCCTTCGGCACGATTGACACGAAGATCGGTATCGTGTAGGAATCCACCAACCTTTAGAATTTGCGCACATGTGACATCTCCTGAGAGAGTACTTATGTTTGGAGGACCACCACCGTTTTATGGGTCACCACTACCTGTTCGCTATGCACGCACTCACTTCTCCAAACTCTCTTAGCTCTGTAAGGCACGGAACCTACCTTAACTGCAACATGTGCCGGTGTTAACCGAAAAAGAACGACAGCTATCAATATGCATTTTTCCCAAATAACTGGAATGGCATTTTTTCTATTATCCCACCTTAGAGCTTGGGTGTAATTATAGCAGCATTAGAATAAATCTGTAAGAATGATCGAACAATATTGACATTTTGTAGTGTGTCTTCAACCTCGTTTCTTTACTTGGGATACAAAACAGGAGGGAAGGAAGTTCGAACTACGTATCCACTGATAGACGACGTAGTCTTTGTTCATTTTCTTAATATGTACTGTTTTCACATAATATCGACATGACTTACCCATACCGTAGAGAGAATTCTCTTTACCCCCATACTAATAAATTAATGACTAACTAGTTTTTAGCAGACCAGATTTTTAAAGATGAAATCAAATCAAAGTTGTCGTTGAACGACAATTACAAATAATAACAGATTGACCATCACACATGCTAAAAATATGTAAAATAAGGATTAAAAAATCATATGTTTATCTCATGATCATTAGGAGTAATCTTTATTTAGCTTTCTTTCTCTTTAATCGTTGAATATAGGAACTATTATATATTCCTTTAAAATGTTATTAAACATAATAAATTAAATACCATGTCAATAATACATGTTCAATTATTCGCTTATTGAAGTTGCACTACTTTTATTTTCTTCTTAATATAACTTATTTTGTAACAAACTATTGCTATTATAAGCTATTACAAGTTATAGCAATACGGCTGATGGTAGTAGTGCTACTCGAACCCATTTAAACCAACTATTTGTATTGACAATGCTGTAGCGGATAAGATTAGCCTAGAATGTGGCAAGCGAGTAGCTCAGACTAATATCCTCTGACTATCACTGTATGTTATCTCAATATTCTATAGATGTATATTTTTAAATGAGAGTAAATAAATTATAATTGAAAACCTCATTGGGTTATAGGAATTGAAACGGCTGTAGGAGAGACACATAAAAATGACAGTGTAGCGGAAATACAAAATAATGAAAATTTTCTCCTCTGTTATTTAAAAGAGTGTTTATTATTTTCTTTTATTGTTAACAAACGTAAATATTGTGCTTTTGAGAAAAAGTCTCCAAGTTTATTTTTTTTTTATAACTCGGTTTTACAACGTCCGTCGTCTTCCGATTTCCAATCTCCACTCGTTTCTATTCACCCACAATTCGTCATCCAGACCCCTAAACCTCATTTCGCTGTCTATTCCTTCTCTCCAGCTCCTCTGTGGTCTTCCTCGTTTTCTTCGTCCATTTGGATTCCATTGTATTACTTGTTTAGGTAGTCTGTCGTTCTCCATTCTCTGCACATGCCCGTACCATACCAGTTGTTTCATTCTTATCTCGTACACTATCGTGCGTTCATCCACTGTCATAATTTCTCTTATTCGTTGATTTGTATCTCGTTCTCTTCTTAATCTCCCCGCTGCTCTTCTCCAATAATCCATTTCCGTAGCGGACAGCATTTTCTCTGTTCTGTCCTTGATTGGCCAAACCTCTGAACTGTACCTAACAATACTCTTTACTATGGTATTATATATGAGTTTTTTGTTCTGTTTCGATATACTCTGGTCCCAGAGTATTCCATTTATTAAAGTTATCGCTTTTCTTCCTTGTACATTTCGGTCTTTTATAGCTCTGTCTAGTGTTCCGTCCGCTGTTATTTTTAGCCCCAAGTATGTGTACTCGTCACAAAACTTAATTCGCTGTTCCGTATTTAGTACTAGATCTTGTTTTATTCCACCAATGCACATATACTCTGTCTTCTTTATATTGACCTGCAAACACCACTTTTTGTATTCTTCTATCAGTTTTCCAGTCATATATTCCAAGTCGTCATACTCCTGGGCCACTACAATTTGATCCTCGGCGAAACACAAGGTGTATAAAATGGTGTCATTTAATGGAATTCCCATGTTTTGGCATTTTCTTTTCCATACTTTAAGGACTTGTTCTAAATAAATCCTGAAGAGCGTTGGCGAAATACAACAACCTTGTTTACGACCTTTATTCACCTTGAACCCTTTTGTCAGTCTTTGTTTTATTTTGACTTTTGCTTCGCTATTGTCTTACAACTCTTTAATTGCTTTAATTAACTGAACGCTTATGTTTATATTCTCCAAAGCCTTCCAAAGTAAATTAAGTGGTACGCTGTCGTATGCTTTTTGTAAGTCTGCGTATAATAAATCCAACTCTTGTCCATATGCCATTTTCTTTTCGATAACTTGAGTTATGCAGAACAGATGATCTACAGTCGATCTACCTGCCCTGAATTCGACCTTTTCTTCTGCCTCCATGTCTTTGTATTCATTTTCCATTTTTTTTCCTATTATTTTGCCGTAGACTCTGCTCAGCGTACTAGTCACAGATATGCCTCTATAATTGTCGCACATATCTTTCCTTCCTTTTTTGTGAATCGTGGTTATATATGATGTTTTCCACTCGTTTGGGACTTTGGTTCCGTTTAGATATTTTTGGAAAAGATTTCGTAGTCTCACAAACAGTTCATTTGTACCGTATTTAATAAGTTCAGCCGGATTTTCCGCTTTTTAAGGCTGTGCATACGGTTTTAACTTCAGGAAGTGTTAACGGTATTGGAAATCCTGTCGTTCTAAAGGCATCATTTATTTCTTCTTCTTGGAATTCCGCTCTTTCTTCTGTTAAAAGTTTTTTAAAGTGTGCATCCCATTATTTGTCTGATATTGACGAAATTATATCTCTGGTCGTTTCTTCTCTAATTGATTTTATCGTCTTCCAACTTTCGGTACTTCTTCGACCTCCTAAATAAGAGTCTATTTTCTGGCACTTTTGCGTCCATACTAAATTTTTCTTGTCACTAATCATTCTTCTTACCTTTGATTGTGCGCTCTTGTAATTTTGTCTTGCATTCTGGTTTTTGAGATAAGTAAATGTGATAAAGTTTTCTCTTTTCCTCTATTTCTCTTCCAATCTCAGCATCCCACCAATATGGTTTTCTCCTCTTCGATTTTTCTTCCACTAAAGCTAGTGCTTCTTTTGCGGCTTGAGGAATGCTTGAAGTAATGCAATCATACTCGTCATTTGGGTTTTCGCCTGAACGTGCATTGAGCTTTTCGTTAAGTCGTTTTTTATATAGGTTTTTTACGCTGTCATGCTCTAGGCTTATTAGGTCGTATCTACAGTGATCCATTTCTTCTAACCCTGTGTTCTCCAGCTGTTGTTGGTGAAGGTTTTGGCCTTGACAAGGAAAGAGAATTTTGGCTTCCAGAAAATAGTGATCACTTCCGCATGTTAGTCCGCGTTTTACTCTGACGTCTTGGATTTTTATTTAGTTTATGCTTATCTTAATATTTTTCAATAATATTCAATAAATATAGGGTGTTTTCAACTCGCACTATGAACATAATTTCCCACAGTCTTAGGGGCTTGCCCTGAATGGAATCACGTCTTTCATACGCTTGTTAATGCCGAAGCTGCTTCTCATGTATGTTCAATTGTTCTACAATTAATATTATCAAAACATATTATATAAAGTGCATTTTATTTTACAGTTAGTACAGTCTTCTGGGTATTGACCGGTAGTCCTTTTAGATATTTTGATTGATTATTTTTCCACGAGAATTCGAAATCGATGTCCAGACGAATCTATCGCACTTACAGCTATGAAATTTGACACAAAGGTTGCCGCAATAGTGACTCAATGCACCTCTAAGCCCGAATTTTAGAATTTGATCTATACTTCTTTTTATTGTTTTTTAAATGTTTTGTGTTATTTTGGATAGTTTTCAATCAACGACGACAGAATAGCGTCTAAGGTCTACACGAAATACCGGCATTCAATATGGAGGTTGTTCAGCACAGCTGACAATGACAGCTGAAAGTCCACGTTAGGCTCACGTTACATCAGAATTAAAGGATAGAAGATCAATCTGATGTTTAATTAACGTTGGCAGTCGCACGAATATTGCATAGCAAGTTATGAACTTTCAAAACCATCAATGTTAATTGCAATTAGTGATGACCCTTGCCGAGAAAGCTCAGAATTTACAGACGGGATAGCGTCAGTCGTGAAATACAACATGAAAAATGTTCCGAATTGACAGCATTAAATAATAATACATCAAAGATGGGCATTTATAATAAACGGAAGATGTGTTATAGAATACGAAAGACTATCGAGAAAGAGTATATCAGTTGTCAAGTTTGAACATCATAAAACCGACAAATGTTGAAGAGTTTACGAATAAAAAGTGGATTTTTGATTGAAAAGTCATACCTTTTAGAGATGTATTATTTTTATTATCGATTATTACTATTGTATAGATCATTTATTTATGTATATCTTCAATACCTTCAGCACATGAATAAATATCTATCATCTTTCTATATTATTCTAAATTTTAAGTAAAATCATCATCATATTCATATATGTATAATAAAGGCGAGTTTTCTACATTGGCAAGATGCGTCCGAAATAGTCCGAAAAAAACCAAATCAAAATCCCATAAATATTTATTTAATTCATTTAATAGCAAAGGGTGCGACTGCAAGTTAGCACCAACCAATCACAATCACATTTTCGGTTAAATGTTAGACATCGTGTTTAGCATCAACCACTTAGGAGTAGCAGGATTTTTCATTGCATTTGAAAAATATGTTATTAAAGCCTAAGTCCTAGAACAAACCTAACAATAAACATGTCACGGGCAACGCAGTTCAGGTACTGCTAGTTGGTATTATAAACAGAATTAATACATACACACCTTTTAGCCATTCGTGTAAATCTAAAGCACACGTTGTGTTTATTGATACTTATTAAGCTTATTCTCAAGCTGTGTTTAGGTACTAAAACAGACCTTTCTGATATGTATAGAATGCATATGAAGTAAATAAGTTCAAAGTCAAACATATACTTAATGCTGCAGCCCGATTATAACCGAAACTTGTCAGAAACTACTGGAGTCTTCTGTCATGTCAATGTTTAACGACTTTGTTAATTCACTTGTTCAGAGTTTGTGGGTGATAACTGATAAGTATTGAATTGTTTCATCAAATATTTGAGGAAGTGGGGAGGCGCGGATCTTTTTAGACATACTTTTATTGTCTGCCAGATATTAGGTTTGTTTTTGTTTCGCTAAGAACGATTCCAGAACAGTTCACGTCATGCGCAGAAATATGTTAAGTGTTCGGGTTTCCGGAACTGTTCTGGAACTAAAAATTTCGTGTTTTGGTTTCTGATTGTCAGTTCTGGAACCGTTCTATGAACTGTAGAACTAATTCGGGATAAAGGCATCGAATCGTTCGGAACCGTTCCCAGACCGTTCCGAACGGTGTACTATGACGCATACAGTTCTGCGCAGTAACAGAACTGTGTTAGAACCGTTCGTAATATTAAACCCGAACAAACCTATTGTAACCTATTTATATCCTAGCTCGTTTAAAGCATTTCAACGTTCATTAAAATGGCTATGTCTCAAAT
Source organism: Amphimallon solstitiale (assembly GCA_963170755.1). NCBI lineage: Eukaryota > Metazoa > Arthropoda > Insecta > Coleoptera > Scarabaeidae > Amphimallon > Amphimallon solstitiale. The sequence continues at coordinate 168,365,509 of OY720675.1, read as the reverse complement.
TCAAAATGTCACCCACTCTTCCGACTTACATTACACAATATGTACAATGCTTATTTAAAGCATGAGTGATTGGATGCTTACAAAACTCAAAACCAGAAATATATAGGGCCTAACACTACCTAAATAAGAAAAAGTAACAACTAAAACTAAACAAATTATGATATGTATTTATTAATAATCCTGCCGTTACTTGTTTCCAGCTGCTGCAGCAAGTTACTATATACCCTTTACATTATCTTTTCTTTTTTCATTAATATTTGCAGATGTGAGTATCGGTCCAATTCTATAAATGGATAGTAACAGTAAAAGCGTGATGGTCGTATGACGATGCTACTGTTGCTGGGTAATAAAAAGTTATAACTGTGATGTAATTAGTTTGTATATAGAGAATGGAAGGAACAATAGATGACTCTAATAAATGCCTTCATAAAATATTAATTATATAAGTGAAATTTGGTCTTGGAGATTGCAATAAATAATGTGGATATAAAGTGAAATTAACACCTGGTGCAAAAATAATATTTCACAGTTGGAATCTTACGCAAAGTCTGTTTATCTGACAGCAAAGAAAAATATATACATACTTTACCCTGAATATAAGAGTACAACGAATAAAAGTTGGAAATGTGTATAATTAAATTAGTACGTCAACGACAGCCATAAAATATAAAATAAAGGCGCTTCACAAATATGAAATTATACACTAGTAAACTTTGGCGCGATAAAAACATTGCATTTACTTAAAACAGTATTTCACAACATATTTCAAACTTTATGTTGATATATTTTTGTTGAATTATGTACCTTAATTTCACATTCAGACAATATTATATTCTAGGTCTTTTAAACAGGTAAGTATATTTTTACTAAACGATATTTACTTGAAGCCTATCAATCATGTTTTATCAACATATCTATTTACCTTTACTTGTGGACATATATTGCCGATCGAATGTCAAGCGTTCGCCAATGTAGTAAGTAGCTGCTGTCAAACTAAATTAACTCTAATACCGCCGAGGAGAAGTAAAAACGCACTGAAACATTTTGCACGCACATAAACTACACATTAGGTAGAATAAATTCGTTGAACACACCACAGAAACAATTAGAAAATCTAGAAAACTAAAATATATACTCGCCTATTCGTTATTCAAAAGTGAGATTTTTGCAGATACATTTGAAGTCCCCTGATACCAAAAAAGTGGTTGTAAAAAGTAGTAGTTTCCTTCAGTGAAAAATTGGAATTTTGCAAATATTTCGTCAATTACTAAGTTTAAACAATTAAAATGTACTCAAAATTAAATTTAAGAAAAATTTCGTTAAAAAAGTTTTTCGAAATTCCTACCGGAAGTAGGTCTTCTACTCTTATCGAGAATTAGTTTTTTGCGAATATCTCGCAAGTCATGCTTCCTAGGCAGTTATATTATGAGTATAAAAGTATTTAAAACATGATTTTAAATACCTTTTGTATAAAAAAATTTTCAAATTCGGACCGGAAGTAACACTTTTACTCTTATCGAATAGCGACTTTTAGCAAATATGTCGTAAGTTATGCATTCTATATATATTTATCAAGAGTACAAAAGTATTTAGAGTTTGATTTTCAATGTTTTTTGTGTAAATGAAATTTCTTAATTCGGACCGGAAGTAGCACTTTTACCCTTAGCGAGTAGCACTTTTTTTATAATATCTTGCAAAGTATGCATTCTATAGGAGAAGTACTTAAAATAGGATTTTGAATAATTTTTGTATAAAAAAATTCTTAAAATTCTATAATTTGAAACGCTCATACGTATAAGAAAGTCGTGTGGTGGCCACACATCATTTTGAATTTCATTATAAGAGTGTATGAAAATACCAGTACATTACGTCATAATCCTTAAAAGAAAATGTCTGTTACTAAAATTCACTTAAAAAAAGTAATAATCATCTTATTTCGTAAATATTAACAACTAAAGAACTTTAGAATAATACTATATCTGTGTATACCTGTATATTTCTTTAGTTACTGAGTAGGTACACCAAATTATTTTGTCAACAAGATTTTGGGTATTAAGAAGCAATATTAATAATGTTAGCAAGACAATTATGAAAAAACAATGAAATAAAAAATTATTGATGTCAATTCTAATATTGAATAAAAATTACAAAAATAACATTCGTCCACATATAGATTTCTGAACAATTCAACGAAATCTTTTTTATTGTGATTTAAAGATGAAGTAAGTCTGTCTGGTACACGATACAAAGTTTGCATTATTCGTCTGTAATAAGTTTCACTATAAGCAAACTAGAACCGCTCACATTATTTCAGAAGCGACAAGTTGTGTTCTAATCTATTAAACAACGAACGTTATCAAAATTATAAAGTATAAATCAACAAAACAACACACTATATACATTTTGCGCTTTGTTCTGGCAAAGGTAATATTATTTATTTATTTATAAGGTAACAATCAAACATATTAGCAGTTTCCAAGTACCTACATGGAAAAATGTTATGTCCTATAGTACATATTATAAATTGTACTACAAATTGTACAACTTCGAATAAATTTTATTCAGTCGTCCAAAGAAATTGTATTATATACGCAAATTGAACATGGATATGAGGTATGATAGGGCTCTTAGCGAAAAGTCCCATATAAACCCAAACTTAAAGCATCTGGATAGTTATGCGGAAAACCACCCATATCCTTTTTAGAAACAATTAACCATAATGGAAATATCACAAAGGAAAGCAGAAAAAGTAAAATTTTAAAAATAGAAACAAATTATAGAAAAGACATGCATTAATATATAATACAACTAATTTATCTATTTAATTAGAAAATAGAGAAGAAATCTCTTGAAAATTAATGTTAAAAAAATATCTATATTCTTATAAGAAACTACAGTGTGATTTTTAATGTCTGAAGACAGTTTGAATTTAGCGCCAACAATTATTTTTCAAAAGTTGGTCACACTTATTGTCACTTTAAAATTTGCTTATATAATTTTTTTTCAGTGGCGTCTGATATTAACGGGTTCATTATTAAGTATGTATATGTTGGACATTAATAATTATTAAAGTAAAAATATTAGGACCAAAGACACAATTTATAATATAAATTTTATTAAGTTCATCCCAAAGAATTCTAGAATTAATAGATACATTACTATTTGTATTCACATAAATAAATTTTAGGGTTCACCATAAAAAACCATAAATAACACTATAACAAATGTTCAAAATGTCCACCATTGGCATCTAGGCATAGATTTACTCTCTTCTTGACATTTGAAAATATACGGTGGAGTCTTTCTTCATTTATATTCTTAACTTCGTTAACTATTGCTTCTTGCAGTTCCTCTATTGAATGAAGTCTATTTCTAAAAATTTTTGTTTTCAAATAACCAAACAAATAAAAATCCAGAGGTGTTAGGTCAGGTGACCGTGATGGCCAGCGATCCTTACTAATTAATCTTTCTCCAAAATATTCGTCAAGAAATCCTAAAGTAGCACGAGCAACATGGGGTGGAGCACCATCTTGTTGAAAATACCCTCTTTGTAATTCATCATCATGTAATTGATTTATAAAAGGTTGAAGTATTTGTCTGCGATATCTTTCAGCATTGATAGTGTCATTAAAAAATATTGGACCGACAACTCTTTGTCTTGACATGGCTATCCAAACACCAATTTTCACTGGATGCAAACTTGTTTCTACAAAATGATGTGGGTTTTCTGTTGCCCAGGTTCTATACTTTTGGCTGTGGATGTATCCAGACAAATGAAACCAAGCCTCATCTGACATAAATGTCACGTTTAAAACATCATCATTGTTTAAATTTTCGTTGAACCAGTGACAGTATTGTACTCTTCGTTCATAATCTATATTGAATAATTGTTGTGTAACAGTTACCCTGTAAGGATACATATGCAAATTCTTCACTAAAGCTTTTCTAGTTGTACTATATGACAAACCTTAAATGAAGAAATAAAATTAATAATGAAAATAATGTTAATTAATTAAGTACATTTACCAGTTTGCGCAGCCAATTTTCGAATTGATTTATTTGGGCTTGCTTCAATCCGTTGCCTAACATCGTCGACCACATCATCTGTTAAGATTGTTGGTCGTCCACTAGATTTGCCTTTGCAAATACAATTTTTAGTTTCGAACCGATGTATAATTCTATCTCTATGTTGAGCAAATATCTTATACGAAACAATATGGTCAGGGTAATTTTGCTGAAATTGGGCCATGCAGGACTGCAGTGAATATGACCATTCACCTTCCGCACCAAGAATCCCGCTCCGATAATGTGCTTTTAAAATAAAAGCATCTTGCTCATCCGAAAAGGGCATGTTCCTATAACACTACAAATAAATGCAATCATTTTAATTGTATTGATTAAAGGTTTGTGTTAAACTTACCTAAATAACGAATAATATAGAATAATTGTTCTGATAAGAACAGTTTTTTTTAGTAAAGGCAAAAGAAATATTGAATATAAAAGCACGGAAATAACAGAAAAACACAAGAACCAAAGAAATATATTGACGAGTTGACACTGTCATTTTTAATGTGACCTTTATATATTCAACAGGATAACCAACTCCAAAACATGAAATACACTAAAAACTAGGGCGGTAAATTTGAACTATCCTCAAACATTAAAAATCACACTGTATAATCAATGGAGTGGGTGAGTGAGAACAGACTTTTATGCATAATTACTTCCTAATATAAATGAAAGTTATATTTTTGAGTTCAAGAATTTGATAAATAAAATAGGTATAATAATAAATTTTTGTCTTTTCGAATATTGAAAAACATGCTTGTTTATTATGGGTTTTCGACAAACACGCCCCATTGATCACGCGACGATTTACTAAGCCCTTCATCCCTTGGCTAACTGAAAATTTAAAGCTTTTGATGTCCTTGAGAGATCGAGCCAAAAGTCAGTATCGCCGATCTGGGTCCCCTGGGGATTGGAGCTATTATAAGAAATTACGGAATTTGACTACTAATACATTCAGGTTGGAAAAGAAGGCCTACTTTGATTATTTGTCAAGTAGGAAGGACCACACTCGGCTATGGAAACATTTGAACCAGCTTTTGTTAAGTCCCAAGCGTTCGTCTGAAATTCCTCCTTACGTGTGCGACGTAAATAAAATTAATGATTATTTTGTGAACAAGTTGCCGGCGCCGACGCCGGCCGGTGACGCGGATCACATTAAAGATTTCTATGAAAAACATCACACTGGGCTGGACTTTCACTTCGAGCCTGTTGATGCGTCCCAAATATACAGTATCATATCATCAATGAGATCTGCGTCATATGGGGCTGATGGCATCAATATCACAATGTTGAAAGTGTGTTGTCCCTATATATTGCCTTTCATCACGCACATAATTAATTCATGTATAGTTGACTCGGTGTTCCCGGATTGCTGGCGGCAGGCATTGGTTTCTCCAGTACCTAAGTCCACAGAACCTAAACAAATGAAAGACCTTAGACCCATTAGCCTGCTGCCTGTAATGTCCAAGGTCCTAGAGAAGGTCCTCGCTGCACAGATAGCTGTTTTTGTTGCAAGAGAGAACATTTTTCCCTCTACTCAGTCGGGATTCAGGCCGGGGTATAGCTGCGAAACGGCTCTGTTGTCTATGACTGATGACCTGATTACGGCTTCTGATAAAAACCTTGTATCCTGCCTGGTCTTACTTGATTACAGCAAGGCATTCGATACAGTTAATCATGGCACTCTTATTTGTATTTTGAAATCCATTGGCTTTAATGGTAGCGCTCTCACTCTAATGACAAATTATCTATATGGGCGTATGCAGGTGGTAAGATTAAAAGGCAATTGCTCTGCTCCCCTTGCCTTAGTGCAAGGTGTACCCCAGGGTTCGGTTCTTGGGCCAATTCTTTTCACTATATACACCTCAAAATTATTACTGTGTATAGAGCACTGTAAATCACATATGTATGCTGATGATACTCAGCTTTATTACTCCTTTCCCCCATCTGAATGGCAAGCTGCTATGCACAGAATTAACACCGATCTTTCAAATCTATTTGATGCTTCTGTCAATCACAGCCTTCATATAAACCCGGAGAAATCGCAGGTCGTCCTTTTCGGTCCTAAAAAAACGTGCTTCAACATTGGCAGAACTTTAGAGATTGTTATTGATAATATACATTTACCGGCTGTGAATAGGGTGAGGAGCCTTGGTCTCTACATTGACAACACATTCAGATATAAGGATCAGATATCCAAATATATTACCTCTGCTTATATTAATTTGAAGAGACTATACCCTTACAGGCGTACTCTTAATGAAACAGTGAAGAAAATGTTGTGTGAGGCTTTTGTTTTGTCGCATTTTTCTTACTGTTCAACACTGTATCATGGGTCCTTGGATTCCTTTACCAGCTCCCGAATTCAAAAAATACAAAATGCTTGTCTACGATACGTTTACAATATACGGAAATTTGATCACATCTCTCACAAGTTCAATGATGCGGGCAGGTTGTGCATGGCGGGACGTAGGAGGTTGCAGGCATTGTGTTTCTATCATGGTGTGCTTCTGCATAGGTCTCCGCCATATATTTATATATATTTATAATAGGATTAGATTTAGGTCAGATGTACACAGTGTGACCACCAGATTTCGCGGATTGATCTCTCCCACGCCCCATAAGACTTCCCTATATGAACGATCTTTTACGTATCAGGTATACTGTAATTACAATACCCTACCAACTGAGTTTAAGTCCCGCACAGCATGCAAGTTTAAATCTAGACTCAAGTCACACCTTCTATTGCGGTAATGGGTTGATGCAAGCTGCTTGCTGGTTATCGATATGGACGTTCACTTGCAAGTGACTTTTATGTGTTATTATTTATTATTACACTATTTATTTTAGTTCATGGTGCTCATCATCGAACTTTAGGCTAAGTTAGTTTTAAGCAGGATTTTATTTTTGTTGCATATTGCTCATATTTATCATCAAGGTCAAGTAAACAGTTTATACTGGGGTTCGCCTTGCGATTATGTATTTACCAAATCGTTATTAACCAAATCGTTATTTTGGTGTTTTCACTTGTATATTTCTTTATACATAATAAAGACATTTATTATTATTATTATTATTATTATATGGTTGGTGATTAAATTCAACATGTAAGGGATAGTCATTGAAAATATATTTCTGAAAAGTGAGTATCATTATGAAAAATCGTAAAGCCATGCCATAAATATTTTTTATATGCAAGCACCTCAAAGAAATTATTCCGCTAAAATTAGTAAAAGGTAATTGTTACCCTACAATGATTTTTCATGTAAAAACATATAATTCCGTACAGTAATTTTTTCATATGTATTTCGTATAATGAAATAGAATTTACAGTTGGCAAGGTATTCAAACTTTGTATCATTTTCTTTCCCAAGTACCTAGATTACAACTACCATTTCACCAATTTTACACAAGAACTATCAATTTTCTCAACAAAAATTGCAAATTGAAGTTCAATAAATAAACACCATAAATACAAAGTGCGCGAAAAGTTTAGAAAAACAAGCCAAGGCGGTATGTAGAAACTAGACGGTGGTAATAGGCGATTAAAGTTTTAAAAAACCCCGTGGTTTAGTTAGTCTATTAATTAAATAGAAAATCCAACATTCAAAAAAAATATATTAAAATAAAATTCATAAAATGTACACACATAACCGTGTAATGCTAACTTGTTTTTCCCAGAAACAGCTGACTAACTTCTATCTCACTTTGTGGGGGCCGATCTTTCTCTGTCTACGGTGCGTCTAATATAGCTCTATATTATTATTAGGGCGCGGGCATGACCGAGTTAAACTACGACGGAGTTACAATGGAGCAAAGAAATAATGTAAACAACACACATTTACTAATAGCTCTAATTCATATGGTGAACTGCAATATCTGTTTAAGCTCGAGAAGAGCCCGAGAATGAGAGCAAAAAATGGCCATAAAATAAGGAATTTATGAGTAAAATTCTCTCTAGATCAGCGTAGATAGCCTGAGGGGTTTTTAAAATTTATTATATTTACCTTATATCTCGCAAGAGAAATAATGTAAATATGTATATACTTACTGTTATTTAGTTTCAATAACATACGCGTATATTTTTAGTTATCATTTATCTAGATCTAGAACGTTGTTTATGTTCCTTTTTCTAATATGAAAATGATTTGTCAGTGATTCCGAAATTTATTACAAAGTCTGTAAAATATCGTTACAGAATGCCAAAATATCGCACATTCGTCACTTAGCTTTGCTAAAACATACACATAAATAGTTTTTATGCTGAGAATTTCGATAGTTTACAAAATTTCGTTACATGTTTAAATGACGATGCTCGAAGTATTTCTGAGTACCAGGAACTAACACAAATCCCAAATTTAAAAAATCAGTTGTTATTCCTACAGGAACACTTTGGAAATTTGCCTAAACTAATCACATATTTTGAAAATCGAATCTCAAATTAAAAAAATGGACCACCACACGACTTTCTTATACGTATGAGCGTTTCAAATTATAGAATTTTAAGAATTTTTTTATACAAAACTTATTCAAAATTCTATTCTAAGTACTTCTATTCTCTTAATAAGTCTCTATAGAATGCATACTTTGCAAGATATTATTAAAAAAAGTGCTACTCGCTAAGAGTGCTGCTTCCGTGCCGAATTTTGAAATTTCACATATACAAAAAATATTGCAAATCCAGTTCTAAATACTTTTGTACTCTTGGTAAATATATACAGATTGTCGTATTTAAAAGTTAATATGCATCTTCAAATACACACACATAAACATGTACCTATGTATGTATGTATACAACAGTTCAAGGATGTGGCTTTCGCCATACCTCCATAAGACCGGTGGTGTGGGGATATCAAGAGCGCGGACATGGCATTCGTTCCGTAACTTTAGAGCGTGAACGTACATACATTGTATCTGAGCAAACTCGCAAATATTAAAATAAAATGCCCTTAATTTAATTTTTTATAAGAATTTTATTTTAGTTACAAATTTTATAGAGTTTTGTTTCAGTTCAATGTTAATACATTATACATCAGTTACCAAAATATTATACAAAAGCCGTACATAGCGTAGCAATTCCTTAAAGCAAACGTCTGCATACTAGCTTTCAACGTTTTGCACTAAAGCCTCGGTACCCCGGTGTCCCGATATGAACTCATCTGTACTCCCCTACTATCGTACCCCTCCATTTCATGTTTGCATGCACATGTGTGCGTGTCTGTGTTTCCCTATATCTACTTTTATTTCAGTCAAACGGTATAGAATGCATAACTTACGACATATTTGCAAAAAATCGCTATTCGATAAGAGTAAAAGTGGTACTTCTGGTCTGAATTTTGAAATTTTTTTTCATACAAAAATATTGAAAATTATATTTTAAATACTTTTGTACCCGTAACGTACTTGTCTAAAAAGCATGACTTGCGAAATATTCGCAAAAAACTGATTTTCGATAAGAGTAAAAGACCTATTTCCGGTAGGAATTTTGCAAGACTTTTTAAATAAAATGACTATAAAAAAATTCTATGTTAAAAGTATTTTCTAACAATAGCTTTTACATAGCTTATGATCTTAAGGTGCATAATTTGACTCCACATGAAGTCAAATTATGCATGCCACCTGTTGGAAAATAACCATAAATTTAATAGTAATTTTGAAATTTTACGTTCAGAAACAAAAGACTTCCGATTAAACTTACTAGAGTCTCTTGAAATAAACAAACTTTAAAATTCAGACATATTACTCAATGAACAATTAGATCTTAATAATTCACCTCTTTTGAATATGTATTGTGAAAATCCAAACCCACAATAAATAAATACTTGTAACAGACCTTAAAATCATAAACCATGTAAAAGCTATTGTTAGAAAATACTTATATAACATAGAATAGATAATAAAAAGTCGTTGAAGTACATGACAGAAATTCCCCACAGTATCCTAGACATAGTAAGCTCTGAACACCTGATTTTGGGAAAATATATAGCTTTGTAGTAATTGAATATCCGAAGAAGCTACAGTGATAGCGAAACATGTCATATACTTTGTAATAAGTTGTTTTAATATACTAGATTTGTTGTAAATTGTGTTTTACTTCGTCTACTATTATTAATGTTTGTTTTATAACTACAAAGTAAAATTTGCGGATGAAACCATAATAAAATACTGAATATATTATTAAAAGTTTAAGGGACATGCTGCTTTACTTTTTCAATTAAGAATTATTTTATTTAGTAGGATACTACTGAATATTTTACTGTTATATACATGTTGATGCAAGAATTATACGTTTCAAGTTAGTTCGTATAGGATTTTTTTTTAAATTATTGTATTCTATATCTATATTTTATTATTTTTTTTTACTTATTTTATTTTTATTTAACATAATCCATCTTTAGACATCAACGAAGTTTTATTTTACTACCTACTAAATAATAAATAAAATATTTTTCTAATGTTATTTCTAATAATACTTGTATTTCTATAAACAAATATTTTTAGTTTCATTTATTTTCACCAATTATATTCCTATTTGTTTGGTTAAGTAATATGAAACTAATAATAAATACATAGTACAAATACAAAAAAAACTCGCCAAAATACATCAATGGTACTGCGACCTCAGTAGGAACTAAAAATGTAATCGTCAGATGTTTAACGAGTGGCCTATCGCTTTTAGTAATAAGTAATCTGTGAAATCATCTGCGTAAATAAAAAATGTAATAATATTATTAATAATACTTTATAAATACGACTTTATTCGTTAAAGGAAAGCTAAACTACAGCCAAAGAAAGACAACTTATTCAGCAAAACAACGTAGTCAATAGGATCAAACACATATTGAGTAATAAACACCATTTAGGGGATGTTAAGCCCACGAAAAGAAAAACATGTGATATAACGACTTTATATTGCTACAGATGGTGTTACAAATTATAACATAATTGCGAGCATAATTGTATTGCTGCATGAGAAAGAATTGATATTAATGTGTAGTTTAATCAAATGTTTTATCACTATGCATTCAAGGATACATTGCACTGCAAATTGCTGCTGAAAAAGATATATTTTCTATTACTTGGTAAGTACACAGATAAAAGTACATACAAAGTAACAGCAATATTGCAGGGTAATGTAAGCCTGACTTTGATCAAATGTACCCCTGACCTCTATTTGCAACGTACTTTAAAAATTAATTAAGCTGTTCTGGTTTATAAAACAGACGTCGTTATAGTTAATTTTAAAATTATGACTACAGGCTTAGCAATAATATTAAAGTATGCTTGGTTCTTGCCTATTACAGTTACTATTACCCCAATATAGAGCTGTAGAGATACAGTAGTTTCAATCGCTTTTGGCAGCTTTGATGTTTGTGTCCGAAAATGGTACTGCGCACCTCACGCCCGCGCAGCCAATTCTTCTATTCAGGAATAAACCAGTGGCGTCACAAACAAATCGTTTATGAGGAAATTATGTTAATCTATTTTTAAAATTATGAAAAAGCTATATCATTAATACAAAAAAAGAGTCTAAAAGTTGCTTTTTATTAAGTACATATTACACACGCATTTAAAATGTAATACATTATACGTACAACACAAAATAATCCCGCCAGGACTCAACAGCTGATAGCTGACTACTGCGCACTTGCGCACGCGTCGGTTTGATGGAGGACAATTATTTCCCTCTATTGAAACTACTGTTTCTATTACATAGCTACACATATACTGTGCTATTACCAAATGGCTGCTCCCGCCTGGCAAGACTTTTTAGTAGTGGGCGTCTCATTTGTGGGCCTGAAGCTTTATTAAAGTGGCGAATGTTATACGCCACACTATAAAAGAAGAAATTTACATAATGACTTTCTTTTTAATGATGCATGATATACTGACATATTGGAATTTAAAGTGTTCAGTATCTTTTTAAATTCCAAAATGCTATTATACCTATCAAAAACGATCTTAAAAACTGATTGATGCACGGACTATTCACTTACGGAATATTTCAAAATGTAGACGATGCCGACGATTCGTATAAAGAATGTAAAGAAAATTCTCAGTAAAAGTAAATGAATAAAACTGTGAAGCAAATTTAAGCATTCTTGTCTTGGAGAATTTATAAACTTATTTTGATTTAAAGCTTGATACGTATTCATATATATTAATAGGTATTATATAGACAAAATTCATAGTATATTTCCTGGATTAAAGCAAATTATGCATTGTAAATAACTCAAATTTCAAACAAAGACTGCGTTTCTTGGGATTTGTTTCCTTTCACATATAAGTATATACATATTGTTCAAACCGTATTCAAATATCTTTTTATTTTATGGTTATTATAAAAACAATTTAAACATTATTGAAAATTTCAGGGTAAAAAATGTTTGCATATATTCAGTTTTTTCCTGATATTGAAAATTATATTATAATAAAATTTTAATAAAAAAACTAACCGAAACCCAAGCGTTGTGGTATGCGCTGTTTCAACACAACAACGGAAGGAAAACGGGTCACACACAATGTACGTTTCAATATAGTAATAAATGTTTGAATGAAAATATCTCCCACAACAAAGTTTCTCGTATACTTATTCTAATACTGTTAATCTATATTTCAATACTAATATCACGAAGAAGTGCTTATTAATTTTTTCGCTGACATAGACAGGGTTAGAAAAGTGTATCTTGAAAAAACTGAAAATAAAAACAATTTGAACCTTACAACAAATTTTGAAAAGCACCACTCTAGGATACATTTAATCCACAGAATTTTTCCCTGCCACTAAAAACAGTTCTCATGGAAGTTTTGCGGCATTTATTGCGTTTCTTTTTCATATTTTCCTTTGTTGTACAAAAGTCGTAATATTTACTCGTTCTTTTAAATAACGCTACAAGAAATCTCTACAATCTTAGGTGATATCACATAATCTCATTGAGTATTTAATAAAGCTTTCCTTTCTTTGGCATTTTGCAGACTATGTGGCAAAATAAAACAAAATTACTCCATATACTAGATGTAAATACTTATGTAGATGTATCGTGTTACCTGCAAGTTGATGTAGAGCACCTAACTTAAATATTAAAATTAATATAATGCGTTTACCTTAAATTATTTGTTTACTAAAATGGAAATATGGCAAAATGTTGCTCGAAAGAATTTATTTTCCACTAGAAGGTGATGGAAGATCAATTTACCTTAAATAATATAACTAAAATGAGTGAAATTATTTATTAAAATAATAGTAATAAGTAATAATAATAATATACTTAATTGCACTATAATCGCAAAAACGAAGCAAACCCAGAACAGGAAAATAATCCCAAAGAGAAATTTGTTAGCTTGTATTATATTCATGTATCCAGGTATTTTTAACAGTGTTTTGATTTTATAAAGAATATATAAATATAGATAGCAGAAACTATCTGCAAGGTTATAATTTGCTGGTTGAAGTTGAGTTAGCACAGAATATGTACGTATAATATGTGTTAGACTTATAAATACCTAAGAGACATCGCCGCTACCACCTCAGACATCGATGCCAAATCTAACATATGACAGACAATCATCGTAGTAGGTGGCGCGAAATACATGTTCACTGACAGAGTCTTTCATTATTCGGAAGCTGAAGCAGAAGTTCATGGACAATAACCAAAGAGCGATCAAAGAGAAGCGCCAAATATGCTAAAAGCGTAACAGTTGTCACGCTGTCCGTGGTCTGTTATACTGTATTCTGTCCAGTAGTGTACTTGGTTGTTTACCGTATAATTTCGACAAAGCAAAAGTAGGACAGAAAATAATAAGGTTCCGACTAAACTGTCGCTTCTCGTTGGTCGTTATTCTCTGCTATAACACCGAAGAGGCAAGCGCTAATTTTTTTCGGTTATTTACAGTTGTTGAACTTTACGTGCACAGCTGTGCGTATTTGTAAAGTACTATACAGGTAGTCCCCGGGTTACAAACGGGATACGTTCCTGAGAACGTCTGTGAGTCGGATTTATACGTAACTCGGATGTTCGTTGAGACACAGCGCATATACGGTAAACTTTTGTAAAACGCTCAAGGTTAGAATCTTGCTTTTCAAGCTTAGCTAATCCTGCTTCAATAAGATGAAAGGGTCTCTTGTCGTAAACTGTCTGGGTTCTGGAACTTCTGATTCTTCGTATTCTTGTGTTTCTATCAGCTGCTTCTCTATCTCTACAAGGTCTTCATGACTTAATTCTCGTGAATGAGATTCAAGTAAATCAATGACAGCATCTTCAGTGATGTCTAATTGCAATGTATTTCCACTATCCACCACAGCTTCTCTGGCTTTGGCGAAGTCCATACCATACCCGCTCTTGCCCCTTTTACCCTTTTACCATACGGTTCTGCCCCTACCCCCGGGAAATTGGAAAAGCAGCCGGATTGGATAATATTAGTGCAGAACTATTAATATATATGGGGAATAGCTGAACAGAATGCCTTTACAAAATAGTAAGTAGTACATGGAGAAGAGGAAGAATAATATATATAATTAAACAACAAAAGTGTTTGCAATCTATGATAGAAGTTTAATTTTTGTCTAAATGAGATGTTTTCACAAAAACAATTACAAAATGTTGAAAAATGACTAATCCATTCATATATCTAAACGAAAATTATTTTAGACAAAATTAAACTCCATAAATAGTATATAAATTATATTTAGTACATTTGGGAATCCACAGCAATTAAATCTCGTTTGCATAAATTTTTAGATGAAAAACTATAAAAATCTTTTGAAAGTATTATGGGAGTTTGCTTTCTTCTCTTAAAATACACAAATTATATATAAAATTATGGATCTTTGTTGTGAACTTTATATAAACTGTTCATTTACAAGCAGAATTTCACACTTTAAATGCCATGTATTTTGAAGAGAGTTTTTAAACACAGTTGTGTTCGACGTTGCAATAATAATTTCCGTATTTTAATGACTTAAACTACTTCATTAGTAGCAAACAACGATTCACGTAATTCAATTATAATCGAACGCTTTGTCGTCAGATGTAAATTGAAAACTGGATAATGAATGAAGTTGTTCAAAGATTTCTATTATTTTGTTATACCGTCCTATAATCCACTTAGTTTTAAAGTAACTACTAAATATTATCATTTTCATTATTGCATAATAATGAAATGAATGCTAATTAGCGACGTCCAAGTTTTGATTGAAAATGTAAGTTTTAGTTAAGAGTATAGTTAGCGAACAAAGAAACAATAGGATAACTTTATCTCCAATTCGGCATATTACTTATATATGTATATATATATATATATATATATATATATATATGTAATCGCGTTGTTTCGGGTTTCTTCCCGCGTGGAAGTTCTGGTGTCCTGAGAAGGACCGGTGCAACGTTTCGATAAAATCTCATTTATCATCTTCTGGCGTATGTTACTCTCTAACGATCTTCGTCTGACGAAGATCGTTAGAGAGTAACACCAGGACACCAGAACTTCGGTGCAACGTTTCGATAAAATCTCATTTATCATCTTCTGGCGTATGTTACTCTCTAACGATCTTCGTCTGACGAAGATCGTTAGAGAGTAACATACGCCAGAAGATGATAAATGAGATTTTATCGAAACGTTGCACCGGTCCTTCTCAGGACACCAGAACTTCCACGCGGGAAGAAACCCGAAACAACGCGATTACACATTACACCCGCGAAAACCTGCGATACCATATATATATAAATATACATTAATTTTATTGGACGATTTTTAGGTCGTTATACTAGTACTAGCCGTGTCGGTAATTTTTAAAAAAATTACCTAATTAATTAATAGTCAGTGGTAAAATTAGAAAATTATAATTTTCAAACACTGCAAATTAGCGAGTTTTTAAATTATTTAAAACTAGTATAACGACCTAAAAATCGTCCAATAAAATTAATGTATATTTACATATATGAATTAAAGGTCAATAAAAATTTAATATCACATATATACAGCACATGGACGTTCAGTGCTTAATATATACATTCTCATTTCCATCTGTTACTTGATATACATATATAATAATAACTTTATTTTCTCCCATAAAAAAAAATACATTACAGATAACAAAGAGGAAAGTAAATTATAGGTAGAAAACGTAAGGGGTAGTTCAGGTGCACAGAATACTCTGAGCTCTGCTCTTCCACTAAACCCTTATATTCGTACCAATCAGTACTATACAACTACTGCGTGTGCCTAAAATCTAACCTAAACTAAAAATTCTGTGCATCCCCAAAACATGATTGCCCAAATGAAATACAAGCAATAGAAATAATAGAAACATACAGATAACAACATTAATATCTTGTAAGTACGTGTTCCTGTGAGAGCACCGCAAGAACAACAACAGTAATCCTACCAATAATAGCATTGAAAATTCAGTCACAAAATTGTTTAACAAAAGAATATATAAATAAATAAGCCCACTGTACATTACGTTACAACACTACTGACTTAAAAAAAGAAGAGACCAGGCAGCACACCTGAACGCCGACGCACTCGCAGTTTTCATATATTCCGGTAGCGGATTATATAAGGAGAAAATCGTATACGCAAATGATCTAGTGTAAAAAGCTGTTCTGTGAGCGGGAGGCGTTATCAGGTTCTTGTTCCTGACGTTTATATTGTGGATGTCACACCGAAATCTTATCTTGTCGTAGAGGTAGGGAGGACTATGATTACAAATAATACTATGAAATAAGATTAAAGAGTGAAAAGCTACGCGGTTACGCATGTTAAGCCATCCCAACTCCGCCAACCTACACGAGATGCGGTCATATTTGCGAACAGAGAAAATATAACGCATGCAAGCATTCTGCACCCCCTGTATCCTGCGAGCATCCACACTGTCCAAACACGGACCGTATACAACCGACATATATGTAAACAGTGACAAAACATAGCTCTGAGTCAAAATAGTCTTCAATTTTACACTGAAGGTAGATCTGTAGGGATAGAGCAACTTCAAATTATTATATGCTCTACCTATGACACCAGAGATGTATCTTCTATACCTAAACGTGTTATCTATTATCAGCCCCAAGCTCTTAACTTCCGCTACAAGTGGTATAATATCACCCCTGAGTTCCACCCTCACACTATCAATGCAAACCTCGACCTGCCCCTTCCCACCGAACAAAATCGCACTGGTCTTAGCGGGATTAAGCTTTAGTGAGTGATTAACAGAAAATTGATCAATAGCCCTTAAGTCACTGTTAATCTTTTGCATGGCCGCATGAACCTCGCCAGCCGGAAACGAGAAATAGATTTGGGTGTCATCCGCATACATATGAATGCTACAGTGAGTGATACAACTAGGCATAAGATGAGTGTAAACGGAAAACAGCAGGGGGCCCAGGATGGACCCCTGCGGCACACCCTGCCGAATCAGACGCCACGCGGAAGTACCGTGTGGAAGGAGAACGGCCTGATAGCGATCACTTAAGTATGATCGCATCATACTTACCACACCATCACCACACCGAATATAGTGGAGGATAGAGAGCAACATTGCATGATTTATAGTATCGAAGGCCTTGCTGAAGTCCAACGACACCAATAGAGAAAGCCTACCCTGATCCCTCGATTCAATGATGTGGTCCGTAACCCGCAGGAGAGCCGTGTCACAACTATGACCCCGTCTGAACCCAGACTGACATGGAGGAATGATATTGTAAGCGGCCAGATGCTCTTTTAACTGATCCAGCAGTATCCTCTCCAGCACCTTACTAATTGTGGGCAGGATACTAATAGGCCGCAAATCTCCAAAGTTAGCTGCGCTACTCGATTTTGGCAGGGGAAACACTATGGCAGACTTCCACAAAGACGGAAAATAGTTCTCCTCAAGACAGCAATTTACAATATGAGCTATGTAGGGAAGCGTGTGGGGAAGGATAAGGCGCAAGAGATTCATTCCAATCCCATCGGAACCAACAGCCCCGCTCTTAATGGTTGAGAGGTGTTTCATTATCGTACTAATAGTGACTGTTTTAAACTCCAAAACTGAGCCTATACCCCCACAGACACCCCTCCGATACGAGCGTAAAGTGTCGTCGTTACAATCCAATACAGGAACGCTATCTATCAGTACGATTTAGAAATTCGAAGTCAGACACCGACGGTGGCTCAGTTGGTAGAGCAACCTGCTAGTAATCGGTATGTCCTGAGTTCGAAGATCAGCCGTGTCGGTAATTTTTAAAAAAATTACCTAATTAATTAATAGTCAGTGGTAAAATTAGAAAATTATAATTTTCAAACACTGCAAATTAGCGAGTTTTAAAATTATTTAAAACTAGTATAACGACTTAAAAATCGTCCAATAAAATTAATGTATATTTACATATATGAATTAAAGGTCAATAAAAATTTAATATCACATATATACAGCACATGGACGTTCAGTGCTTAATATATACATTCTCATTTCCATCTGTTACTTGATATACATATATCAGTACGATTTAGAAATTCGAAGTCATACACCGACGGTGGCTCAGTTGGTAGAGCAACCGGCTAGTAATCGGTATGTCCTGAGTTCGAATCTCAGCCGTGTCGGTAATTTTTAAAAAAATTACCTAATTAATTAATAGTCAGTGGTAAAATTAGAAAATTATAATTTTCAAACACTGCAAATTAGCGAGTTTTAAAATTATTTAAAACTAGTATAACGACCTAAAAATCGTCCAATAAAATTAATGTATATTTACATATATGAATTAAAGGTCAATAAAAATTTAATATCATATATATATATATATATATATATATATATATATATATGTATTGTCTTTCTAGCTAAGCTCAGTCGGTAGAAATTATAATCGAGTATGAAAATTAAATAATAATCTCAGGATTGAATTCTTTTGTAAAAGTTATTTCAATATGTATTTCAAAATAATATTTTTGAAAACTGGTCGTCTTCATAAAATACGTCTATTCTGGATTACAAGTACAGTGTCTTAAGGTTCGGATAATACAGCATATAAGGTCCAAGTTAAATTCATCCAGTAGGTTTTTCTCGTATTTGTATACACGTTATGGGCTTCTTCTATTTCGGTAAAACGTTTCTTATTTGTATTTTTCAGTTTATAAATCCAATTCCATTTATTTTTATAAGCAACATCAAGGTAGTTCAGTAATCACTTTGGTCCAAGATATGAGTTCCACAAGTTTACGACTTATCAAACATGTAGATGATGATAATTAGCTTATAAAATAAGTTATTTATTAATTTTATACCAACTTTTTTATATAAATTCTTCTTTATTCCAAAACTCTCGTATCATTACATCATTCTTTTCCTGTCATTGAAAAAATGAATGAATATCTTCTTGGTAATAGTGGCCTAATTATGAGCAAAATAATAACAATATGACAACTGGTTGTCATTTAGAAAACATTGACAAGTATAGAATATAAATCAAATATGTATGAATGAACAAATAAAGAATAAGCATAGGATAATCGGTTTTACTCATGCAGTTCCATTACATTTTAAGGTAATAATATATTTTTTAATCAACACATATTTAGTGCTTTAACATACACCTTCCTCTTTATGCTGCACTGACGAAACCAAACAAGGTAGACACATATATGTCTGTAGCTACAAACACATCTTAACACATACATAACATAGTTGCATCGTTTATTTTTTATGTATTTTCTATCAAATGTACATGTCTTAAGTAAACTTAAACCATTTGATGGGACTGCATGAGTAATACCGGTAGTCCTTTTCTTATTTGCTTACATTTTCATTCATACATATTTGATTTACATTCTACATTTGTCAATGTATTCTAAATGACGACTGTATCATAGCCTGTCCATTGGACAAACTACAACATATCCTGGGTCAGTTCAACGGCTACCACCCATGCGTATAATTTACAACAAAAATTGAATCAAACAGCACACTAAATTTTTTAGACATAACATTAATCCACCAACACGAAATTATTAAAACGAAATGGTTTGTTAAAGATACTGCGTCTGGCAGAGTATTAAATTTCCATTCATCGCAACTTATGTCATCCAAAAAAAATATTGCAAGTAACCTGATAAATAGAGCAGTAAGGAAAGTATTAATAAAGCAAAAACCATCTTAAAAAATAACAATTACCCTCCCAAATTCATTAATAAGATAACTACACAACAAATTCACAAAATATATAATAGCACAAATAACACCAAACACAGTCAAGAAAACAACCAACAAAAGAAATATATATCCCTGCCATTCGACAACACCTGTCACAAAAATTAAACAATATACTTTTACCATACAACATTAAAATAGCTCATAAAAATCATAACACCCTCAAGCCATTATATACTAAATTAGAAGACAGTATCCCAATCAAAAAACAAACACACATCGTTTATAAGATTCCGTGCAATGATTGCCAGGGGGTATATATAGGACAAACCCAGCAACACTTAGAGGAACGAATAAAAGCCCACCAATACTCAAAAAACAGTACAGCACTGAAAAAGCATACTAACCAATTTTCCTTTAATTATGACAACGTATCAATTCTACAAAAACAACAAAACACCAAAGCAAGAAACGTACTTGAAATGATTGAAATTAAAAAAAGGGCAAAACTCAGTAAAAGATCGAAATGAAATAGAAAATCTATCAAAAATATATTCCCTATTATTGCAATAATCAGTTGTTTTTTAAAAATTTTTAAAACCTCCTAATACGAACAAAATTTTTAGAAATCGATTCAATACACAGAAAGATATATAAAAATAAAAAAAGACAAAAAGTTGTTCGACACCACTAGAGCCTAGCCAGTTTATTCCAACGAAAACAGCAATGCATGCAAAAATATCATTTACATCGCAAATAGCATATTAATTAAAAATAAAAATGAGTTACAGAAACCATTTACATTTTAAATTTAAAAAAATATGGTTTAGTGTTGTAGTGAGAATTTTATTTTAAGTCAAGTGTGATATGGAAACTACAACAAAACAATAATTCTTATACTTATGAGATGAGTGTCTTGCTATGTTTTTTAGAATCTTATTAAAATTATTTTATGTCCCTCCCTTTTATTCAAAAAGAAAGTTTGGTAAAAATGATTTATTTTAAAATTATAAAAAAATTTTTTTATTACTTTGAACATAACGTGTAAAGTAATATATACATTTTACTTTCTTATACGTATTATAAGGAAGTATTGTGATGATGAAAATTTTCGACCTCGAGATTTTTGCAGATGTCCACGTTTTGAAGTCCCCTGATACCGAAAAAGTGGTTTTTAAAAAATGTCTGTGTGTCTGTCTGTCTGTCTATGACCAATATAGTGGTCAAACCGCTATAGCTATCAATTCCAAATTTTGTATTTACGTGTATAATCTCCCTCTTGAGATCTGATTAGTTTTCAGTAAAATCGATAGACCAGAAGTAGCAGTTTACTTCAGTGAAAAAATGGAATTTTGCCAATGTTTCGTCAACTACTAAGTTGCTAATTTCAGAATTCATATATGTACTTAAAATTAAGTTTGAGACAAATTGTCTTAAAAAAGTTTTTCGAAATTCCAACCGGAAGTAGGTCTTTTACTCTTATCGAAAATCAGTTTTTTGCGAATATCTCGCAAGTCATGCTTCTTAGACAAGTACGTTACGAGTATAGAAGTATTTAAAACATAATTTTCAATATCTTTCGTGTAAAAAAAATTTCAAAATTCAGACCGGAAGTACCACTTTTACTCTTATCGAATAGCGACTTTTTGCAAATATGTCGTAAGTTATGCATTGTATATATATTTATCAAGAGTACAAAAGTATTTAGAACTGGATTTGCAATATCTTTTGTATATATGAAATTTCAAAATTCGGACCGGAAGTAGCACTTTTACTCTTTTTTTCGAATATCTTGCAAAGTATGCATTCTACAGCGATTTATTAAGAGAATGAAAGTACTTAGAATAGCATTTTGAATAAGTTTTGTATAAAAAAAATTCTTAAAATTGTATAGTTTGAAACGCTCATAAGTATAAGGAAGTCGTGTGGTGGCCACACCTCATTTTTTAGTGTTTTTCTAATGTTTTAATATTTAATTTATTTGTATTTTGATTAATGTTAGATGTTAAATTCAACTTAAAAAATAATTTGACTGATTTGCTATTAATATACTGAATGTAAAAAACAATTTGATGTAACTGTACTGTCTTTTATAAGAAAAAAATTAACTTGTTACAGAATGTAATAAAATTTCTGAAGAAGACCAATGATTAAAGATCGAAACGTAAAATAAAAATTTACATCCTATTCTACAGGAGCATTTTCATTTAACTGCCGAAAGTACCCACGAAGTGACCACATTATTATATATTATACTTCGTTTGTGAATAGCGTTTAAAGTTGAACAACTTCATTAAGTATGCGTATTGTAGATGTGTTAAAATACCAATCTATTCGTCCTACTCTCATCACAGTCTGCTTTTATTTTCAACTTAGGCTAAAATTAGTTTTTGTGGAATTCGATGACTCGAAAAGATTATGTCTCAGCTTCTTTTGCTACTAGCGATTCATTATTATTTTCCTGTCACGAATTTGGCAAGATTTGGTACCTTGAATATTTGACATATTCAAAAACAATCGCCCAATTTTGTTTTACAGCTGGAAACTAGAATATTTTTTATACTGCATGCTTATAGCACCATTTGATAAAGTTTTTGAGTAAGTCGATCACAAATTCTAGTCATGGGCCATGCTTTCGTGTACTCTGACATAAATTTTACTGCTGTGGAAAAGATTATAAAAAAGCAGCAGGATATTTAAATGAATTTTATCATAACCTGAAGAGAGCCTACAATAATTAACTATTGTTTTAAAAAATTAATGTTTATGTTGTGGTATTTGTGTATCGTTCCAATTTTCGATATATATATTAACACTTTTTTGGTTATCTGTGATTTGCGTCAGTTCGTCATTATTATTTCCGAAAAAGGTGTTAACTTAAACTTTGTAAATATTCTTCGTAATTTTTTAGGGATAGGGCAACAATTCAAATAATTAATAGTGTAATCATAAGTGTTTTAATTATATTCGTCTGTAAAACACATACAAGTGATTATCGAAAAACTATAAATTTTGACGTTACACTTTTTGCACCAACGGCTTCAAAATGAGAGACGAGTCATATATATTACTTTAGATATCTCCTAACTGTACGTGATTAATGTGCGTCATAGTTGTTTTTTAATACTAAAATTGCCGAAAATAGCAAAAATTACAGGTGAAACATTTTATATAATTACCCCAACCTGCAATTAAATGACCAAAAAGTCTTAAACATTCTCTGATATTCTCAAAAAACACGAATATTGAAGAACCAGCGTCTTTCTTGGGAATACAACATTCTTGCCTTTCCGCCCAGATGTGGAAATATCCTGTCTTTTGTTGTCCAGTAGAAATAAAATAGATTTCATAATTATACAACCAAACTTGTCTTAAATAGAAGGCTATACAGGTGGAAATTTTATGCAAAAGAAATGGCTTCTACAAATCAATAGAGAGGTCTGCACATTTTTAATTTTTTTTTTGCAATACTCCTATCACGTATTTGTTGTTCGAAGACTAGTCGTTGATGCTAGCACCGCAAATTAATAAGTATCTTTTACGAAGATCGAAAGTCCAAATTAAAGTCAGTAACGAAAATGTGTGTATGGGCACAGAAGTTATATTATTGTCTGTAGATTATTCTAGACACAACATTTTGTTGATGGATAGACAAGGTTGGGATTTCTATGCCAGGAATATTGAGACATTTTCTTAAAAAAAGACTTGATATGTTTATAACCTGATTTCGCTGTTCCGCAGAAATAGCATTAGAACGATTCTTTGGTGGCCTATTTCACTGAACTGATCTTACAGTGGCTATTTGATCCCGCTATCATCTGTCGACCAATATTCGACATCGGAATCAGTATATCCTTAAAAAAATTGACGACTTACGCCATGAGCCTTGTAAATATATATATTGCTATGGGGGTATAGTAAGCTCGTTACTGCCCCCAATAGTTAATGTAATTAAAGAGCAATGAGACTAATTAAATTAAAATTGAAAAACTGTTAAAAGTTAAGAGAGAAATGTTAACCAAATTAAGTTTACAAACGCTAAGTATTATGCAAGTGAAAGTCTAATCTAAATTACTGCTAACTGTATATGTGGGTCTAATTTAATAATTCAATGAAATGTGACTATCACTGTTGTATTAAATTTGAAATGTAATAAGTTTCGCGCTTGAAATTTACTTCCTATCGCTTATATTTTGGCCAATGATCTATTTCTAATAGGAGAAGGGGTTGTTTCCGGCATTCTACAATGAATTATGCAAGTATACAATAACGCTAGTGTACGCTTCGTTAAAATTAATCTCAGGGCCGTTAGCTGGGTTTCCGCGTGATACCTACTGCTCAGAGTGACTTACACAATACCTGTTATTCTTACGCAATCCTAGGACTCCTGTTGTGAACACGTTGTGGGCTGCTGCTAGTACCTATAGAAATCGAATAATGTGTCTCCACAAATTGACGATGGATGTTACTCAAACACGAATAATAAACACAATGGTAGGTATAACTTCTAATTCTTTATATATTTCAGTTTGTTATATACATATAAAATTAATTTAGTTATGATCGTAGATGGAGTGTCCTTATTACCAGACGAAAAAATTAATGAGAAATATATTATAACACAGAGAGATAATGGTACACAGATCCACATTGATTGTAATTATTTCTACAAAATGAAAGCACATCTGTTGTCTGAACAGATATGAATGAAATGAATTTAAATTTGATTATAGTGAAAACGTTTTATGAAAACAAACTGTTTAGTTTCAATGACTATGGTGCAGACTGGAGACCAACAAATCTATCTTATCGGTGAGTTATTTATGTTGTTTTATCTAAATTTGAGCACCATAAAATTCTTGTTTACCAATCTAGGTTAGGTTTGCATTCAGAGAGATATGACTGACTGTACGTTCAAATAAATGACTTGAATATCTACTTATTCTTTTACGCAAAACAATTTATTTATACTTGACTTCTATAGTTATGACTTTAGATGACTATTACTACATTTAAAATACTGACGCTGATTTTAATCCTCGTAAATGATACGGATTACAAAATAATAGACATAAATATTGTGACTTGAAAGTTTAACCCTTTTGAGTGTTGATAATACTTGTGAACAAATTACGATACCTTCGTTTAAAACATAGATAAATGTCCTTTAGGTTTCTGGCGGCTTCTTACAGCGACAGGAGCGGAATTTTCAACGGGTTCTCCTAGGAATCTTTTCTGTCTTTGGAGTGGACGGAGCTCAGGGTTGATGAACCAGGAACCGCCTCGAGGGGGGCTCTTTCTAGGAAGTTGGTGCCTGAATGTGGAGTCAGCTTCGGTAGTGTGAAGAATCTGATCCTTGTTGTTACGACAGCGGCAGGTCTCGGTGTGGTAAATGTACGTAAGGCTGAATTATTTTTCCTTGGCTTGTATTGTTATTTGTTCGTCCTGAAGTTTTCTTAGGTTATGTTCTTTGTTGATATGTCTTTCTCTTTCTAGCACATGGAATTTATGTTCGTGCTTTTATTTCGATAAAGCAAGGCAATTGCTTCACCGAAGGTGATATTGGTTGGACGTTATGTGCCGGGCCGCCTTCGCTGGATAACTCGACGACGTTGAAGATCACCGCACTGAATTTATCTCAACTTATCGGTTTGATTTTTGTTTTAATCTCATCGACTGAATCAGTGTGTCAGTGTGTGAGAGTGTATTATGATTCACTAATGTATTGTGATTGATCGATGTATTGCGATTGAACGATGTTTTTCTATTGATGGATGTTTTTTTAATGATCCCCATGAATGAATGTCTGCCTATTTTATAAGTCACAGTAGTCTATTGTTTAACGCCTCGAACCCAAAGCGGTCGTGCATTACAATTTAATTAATTATAATTATTTTGCGTATCTAAACGTGATTTTGGATACTGTTTAATAGTTTTTCTATATTTATGACAAATAAAAAAAATATTTATAGTGCGTATAATTTCTGAATGCTCATATTTGAATTTTTGATGCGTCTGACAGATTTAGCGTCGGTTTTTGAAAAATCAGTACAGTCATGTACAAAAAAATAATGAAATATTATAATTTTTAGATTTTATCCAAAAATAAGGATATTAAGAGATTATGTGGACCTGGTTTACAAATAATCTTAAGTTTTAAATACATATAAATACATTTCCGTTTTTTACTTGATTAAAATCCGTTCATTTATAATAAAATGCATGCTGCGAATTTTAACTTTCCAAATTAAAGTCAAGTTCATTTTATATAGTCATTTTGGTTTAAATTGCTTAAATGCTTATCAAAACTTTATCAAGTCAGTCATATCTTACCATTCAAGGAATTATATTAACATTTCTAAATGCGCTTAATTGTACCAAGTGCTCACTTAATTTTTGGATTTCAAATAACATTTTAGTTTTGACAGTAATTAATTGTTAATAGCTTTATTTAAATAGGGCATCTATTCGTGCACACAACTCATATTGTTAATTTGCCATACATACTTATATTTAGTGAGTTTTACTGCATTCAAAATATTGATGTTTGACATTTCTTACTGAAGCTATTCGGCCTAAATTTGAAATTTGTCAAAACTCAATGTGTAATGATAATGAAAGATTGAAAATAATGTATGCTACATAAGTATAAGACTGTATAGTGCGTTTCTGTGTATTTAAATTTGTTCTCACTAATATAGTCATGTATTTATGCTAATTTCTTATATCTTATTTTTTTAAATAAACTTTATGACCAAGATATAATTGTTTGCTAATTCGATTATATGGGATTGATTCTGTGTGCATGGTGGATTTGTTACTTCTCTCATTTATTTAAGTAACTCAATGGCAACTACAACATTTCAACATGTACCAGGGTTCGTCCCTAATAACAAACTCAAAAGTAAAAAAAATGAGTGTTGTAACTCGTAACTAATTATGTGTATTTGAATAGTCTAGGAACAGATACGAGACTAGTTCAATTTATCTATATACATATAAGACTTATGACAAATCTTATGGGCACAAAAAGACAATTTAAAAACAATCCATTCCATAAAGTCAAACAAATACCCATTCTTTTAATTCCTAAAAATAAAATAATGTTTTTCAAACAAACGTTTCTTCGCTTCATTAGAAAATCGATTTTAGTTAGATACTCTTTGATATTACATTAGATAATAAACAATTTGATAGAACATTGATTTTAGTTATTGCAAGAAAGTGCAGAAAGAGTAAGAATGTGATTAAGATGGAAACTATTGAAACAAAAGAGTTCATGACAGAACAAGATCAAGAAGAATCTTAAGCCCCACAAAATTCGGTATAATACTGAAGAATGTAATCAAATAAGCAAGTACGAAAGTATTTTAAATGGTATATAATAATTGGACCAAAATACATGCAGATGTTCTAGCAATATCCCCAAATACTGAACGACACCTACCAGAGAATATGGTTATAAGAAAAGGAAAAGGAAAACAGATACAGGAAATACTGGGCTCATAGCGATAATAAAAGGAAAATGATCAGTATAGAAATAAACACCAAACCAATACAACATGTTCAAGATTTTAAATACCTTGGAAGTATATTTCAGACCAACCAGAAACAAAAGAGAAAGACAGAAAGAAATCGGCGATAAAAACATATGGGATGTAAATTATATGTGTACAAGTATAAGTATCCCGGCAAACAATAATAAAAGTTGTTATAAATAGGATATGAAATACTTGAATGTGTAACGTACATACATTAACGGATAATAATTATCACAAATATACATATATCCATTTATACGTAAACGTATATGAATATATGTACGTGTAGAGATACACAGCATACACTTAGGTGTCATTACCAACAGCGAACGCACAGACACCGGTGTTTCGGCCTTTGAGGCCTCTTCAGTGTACATGGTGCTGCTGGCAATGATCCACAACTAAAACCGTGTCTTATGTCCGTTGAATCGCAGAAGTGCCTATGAGAATATCTCAGCGACATCTGCCATCCAAGCGCGACACCGAACACGACAGTTTCATCTTGCACACTGTGCTAAAGACAAAACCTGTACGCTAAATGTGTATCTCTGCATATAAGGCCAATAGGTGGCACCGCCATATCACAAATAAATAGGATATGAAATACTTGAATGTGTAACGTACATTAACGGATAATAATTATCACAAATATACATATATCCATTTATACGTAAACGTATATGAATATATGTACGTGATTATATATTTGTGATATGGCGGTGCCACCTATTGGCCTTATATGCAGAGATACACATTTAGCGTACAGGTTTTGTCTTTAGCACAGTGTGCAAGATGAAACTGTCGTGTTCGGTGTCGCGCTTGGATGGCAGATGTCGCTGAGATATTCTCATAGGCACTTCTGCGATTCAACGGACATAAGACACGGTTTTAGTTGTGGATCATTGCCAGCAGCACCAGGTACACTGAAGAGGCCTCAAAAGCCGAAACACCGGTGTCTGTGCGTTCGCTGTTGGTAATGACACCTAAGTGTATGCTGTGTATATCTACACGTACATATATTCATATACGTTTACGTATAAATGGATATATGTATATTTGTGATCAAAGTTGTTATGTTTGTTTGGACTAGTACTAATCTTTGGATCCGAATCTCAGCAACTAACAAAAAAACTGTGATGAAATACTTACGAGTAAATAGAAGCGCTCGAAGTACTAGGATGTAAAAGAAGGGTTGGAGATGAATTTGTTCCAAAGCTTACATAAAAATAATCCAAAATGTCAATCTTGACGAACAGACATCAGTAAAAACTAATATCAAAACAATTTGTAGTTGCTGCCAGAGGAGCTTTATCAGGAACAACAACCAACATCACCACATGGCAGACAACGTACAGCTATGTATCGCCAGATCAAAAATTATATTGATAAAGGTTTGCCATGGAATGTAAAACGTCTGTCTTAAGTTATTATTAAGTGTCATACTGTCATTATATATTTACAAATGTTATGGCAGTCAAATGTCAGTATGACACTTAATGATATAACTTAAGACAGACGTTTTACATTCTATGACAAACCTTTATCAATATAATTTTTGATATCGCGGTATTAAATTACCCGCAACTGATAAAATATAGAAAAATGAATGCAGAAATGGCAGAAACCACAAATGACAGCTTTCCTTTCTATTTGTTACTTTGTTATTTGTTTTCAACAAGGCCTCTACGTCAAGACTGATATCTTGGATTAATTTTATACGTTTCTTTTGTATATACATGCGAATTAATATTTTTAGTTCACATCTCAAAGGTCTATGAAAAACATTGAATGACTATATATCGTTTCTTATTAGGGTCCGATTGTATTTTTTCACGTGAACAATAAAAATTCCGTTTGGTGAGTATGTATAATAGATCAAATATGATATTTTAACACAATTTTCTACAAAATATTTATTTTTTTTATATAATTACCATAACGGCAAAGTGTATAACAAGGTCATAAATCTCTTCACTACATTTTGAACAGTATCCTCAGTACATCACATCACAAATGAAATAAAAATATATGTGTGCAAAACTTTCAATTTTAAATGTGCAGCTCGTTCAATAAAATTTTGTTCATCTATATTTTATATCTAAAGATTATAAAGAACAATCAATCGTTAAAGTTGCCACCATATTTAACACATAAAGATTTTCTTGAAACTTATAAAAGGTTAAAGCGGGAGCGCAGAAAAATATGTCGCTCCAGGGTGAAAGAGCCAATAAAGTCAGAATTAATTTATTACAACATTAAAGTAATAAAAAAGTTGAATAGAGAAATGAAAGACTGCTGGGCCACTTAATATCAAATATTTTTGTTACAATTTTTATCATCTACTTAGCATATCGTTATTTACGATCCATATGATGTCAACCTCAACTTAAGATTATAAAATAATGCTCATCAATAAAAAGTGGTTATGAGTCTTCTTGGAAATTTTTCTGTTGAAAGTAGTGCCAATATTTAAAACGCGTTGCTAGTTTAATCTAACTGTTTAATTAATATTTCTTGTGAATACATTTTTATTTCTAGATATTCCTATGTTAAAACAAAAATGTATTAAATAAAAATACTTTCAGGCATGAGTATAGAGTAGACCAGGGCTTGTTGGCCATAGGGGCAAGTTGGTCCGATAGAGTTAATTCACG
Organism: Amphimallon solstitiale; assembly: GCA_963170755.1. Taxonomy (NCBI): domain Eukaryota; kingdom Metazoa; phylum Arthropoda; class Insecta; order Coleoptera; family Scarabaeidae; genus Amphimallon; species Amphimallon solstitiale. Next base: position 168,335,120 of record OY720675.1, on the reverse strand, counting down.
CACTACTCGCTTGAGTGTGATGGGAATCAGGGCGAAGGTTGGCGATACTTTCCCCCTCCTTCCACAGAAGTGTCATACGTGTCAAAACATGGTTGATCGTGTAGAGCATTTGTTTCGAAGTTTGATAAGTTAGAGTGAATTTTCAACAGTTCGTTTGATGTTCCTCAACGTTCGACAGTATTTCTGTAGGTAAATACTAAATTTGAAGCTGTTACTATAAAGATTATTTTAGTATTTAGTCTTACTCAAAATCTGTTGATGGGCTAAGAAGGAAATCTTTTATGCTCTTAAAAGGACGATGGGGCAGGTTGGCCCAGCGCAAACAGTGCATGTTCGTCATGCGGAAAAAGGATGCTTTGTGTCTGAGATACCTCAAACCCTTCTCAAAGAACATTTCAAATGCGAAATGAATTCTCAGTGTTCATGCTGCCAGCGGTGGGCACATGACTTGTGTTGAAAAAGACGTCAAGGGCCTATTTTATGAATGTTTGCACTGTGATGATCCTTCAACCCCTTAAGATGAAGAAAGTTACTAACCTGTAATCTAAATGTAACAAAATGCTTTGATAAAAGAAACGCTATTCATTGATATGTACTTAATACTTTTTGCTCGATACATATTTCCTACTTCAAATTCAGCTACAAAATATTTTGAGGCCCAACCTGTCTCAGCCCATGGGGCAACGTTAGGGGCCAAAGTTGACCCAAAGTAACCCAAAGTAAGTGTGAACTTTTAATAATGCAATTTACGATTGTGCATGGTTTTCCTAACCTTTTCAGATAAAAAAAAACTAAATAAAACATGAATACCTAAAAAGTAAAAAATCAAATACTAAAAAGTGGACCAGCGGGCCTCGGTCTACCCTACAACATCAAACAAGAATGGCTACTGTTATTCCAGTTATATACGATTTTTTTACTAGTGCTTTGGTACATTTTTTTACTATAATAAAACCGAGCACTCTTTTACACACCCGAGCTGTTAACATGAGATAGGTATATGCGTGGGCAGTCAAAACGATCAATCGATTTCAATTCTCGACAGTTGCCGAAAAACGTCAGAATTAGCGGACAGAATTGTGTCAGTCATGCAATACAACATGACACATTCGTATATTCTTCCACTAATAAATGCTCTAAATTGACAGCATTAAATAGTAAGAATATCAAAGAAGCACATCAATAATTATCGAGATAAGTGCTAGAGCGAGAAAGTGGAATACGAAAAAAACACATCAACAGAGAATATTCTAAATAGTAACTTTCAGGGACCAGTTGTCAAGCTCGAACATTATAAAGTCTACAAAGTACATTTATTGGACGATACGTGAACTGCTCGGACGAAAATAATAGAGAAGCGGTCGAATAAGATCGATATTTTCAATTTTTTGTGAATAGAAAATTAACATTTAGAAAAAACGTCAACGAACTGCTGTCAATTTGATGGTCAATAATATGTTTGAAGTATGTCAGCCTTCATTCAATAATATGGAAATTATCGAAGGCATGCCATTAAAACAAAATATTTAACAAACACTCTGAACACTTTGTTGGCATATTCATTGTTAATAAGTATGTATGCCCATTCATAATGCGTTTCTGTAATTGATCTGCGCCTTTCTATTTTCATGTTATTAGTCAGCAACTTGGAAACGTCTTTGTATAATAACTCGTAATTTTCAATTTACATTATGTTAAAGTTAGTTTATGTTTGGTGGTTTTAAAAAACACTGCTAAAGCCCTTTAAACTGCGTTTATGAGATTCTGATCTCAAATTTGACAATTAATTTGAAACCACGCAGGGATGGAAATTTTAAAACGTAAAAATCGCTAAATGGAAATGGTGGCGGCGTAGATCAATTACCGACACATTACACAATCTGAGTAAATGGTTTAGAAACATTCGACAAAATACAAAGTCTTATGAAAAATAAGCGATACTTATGAGCTAAATATAATAAATAAAAATAAATTCCATGGTATGATACAATTCTATCATCATCATCTTCAATATTCCACGGTTCGTTCGCGATCAGAATCGTCCACAATTTGAATGTTATATAAGAATTTACGTCGAAAATTGTGGATTTTTGGCTATTGTACACTTTTAAATTATATATAAACTGTAAATTTTTAAAATTCCGTTATTCGAATGCTATAAATATGTATATTTTAAGTCAGATTTAAGCGAACAATCAATGTACAAAACCAATAGTATTTCCGTCAGTACATTTTCCGTAACCTGTGTCAACCTAATATCTTTGTTTCACAAAAGAAAGGTTGTATCATCTACGTAAATTAACATTTTATGGGCGTGACATTTGTAAAAATATCATTTGTGTACAGCAAGAATAATACCAGTCCAAATATGGATCCCTGCGGTACTCCCCTATTCACTATCTCCGCTTCTTTCTGTTGTTCTCTATTTGTCAAGTAGCTTTTTAGTAGCTGGAGCAAAAGCCGCGCACTTCGTAATGTTTCATTTTCCCCAAAACAGCACAGCATTGTGGTCAACACAATCGAATCGTTCGACAAATGACGGTAAATTAGTTTTATGTTTTCTTTTTCATCGAAATCCTCTGAAACTGCGTCCACAATTTTGATCATTGCTAAGATTGTAGATTGCTGATTTTTAAAATCGTGCTGTGCCTCACTAATAAATGCTTTTTGAAATTTATCTCGTAAATTTCTAGTAAGACCAAGAAGAAGATAAGAAGATTTACTACATCACTTTCATATACAACAAACGTATACAGTTTTTGATGAGTCGTGTAATCTCATTCAGTTTACGCAAGAAAGAGATACAATTTGAATAAATAATACAGATTTTTTAAACATTTACAAAAAAAATAAAGATGAAGGAAATTCAATGAAGTTAATTCGAAACTAGAAGAAAGATATAACATTTTCCGTTGAAAAGTTAAATCATTTGCTTGAAATTGAAAAATTCTTGTGTGTTGTAGAAAGGGTGGCTGATGAGGTATTCCCTGCACAACATCAGAAACTTTCTCTTCTCCAACCGTATTATCCGGTGGCAACGCGTTATACGCCTTAGCACATACATAAGTAACCTCTGTCTGACATACGGATCATCGCTGAAAATCAGCTCTAATTACGTAAGTGACCGGCCCTAGTGGGATGCCTATGCTGTATGCGCCATATTTAGAGACTTAGTAACAATATCATCTCATCCGCAAGTATATGTCTACAAACGTGTGCAACACAAATTAATGATTTTGGTACAAAATCTTGAAGTACGTGCGTTTTTAATTAATTTATAATATTTTTAAAACGCGTAAATTACAATCATAGCCACCACGTATGGTGTATCTCTGTCTGTTAGTATATACGAGATATTATTAATGACCATACTAACTATAACAGCTATAATAAGTGTATTTGAAATTTAATGAATTTTTCGCTCTACAATTTGTGACTGTGCCTTGTAATAAAGCACATTCGTCAAAGATGATCTATTCAATATTGACAACAATGACTGAACTCAAGCAGAGGCACAAACGATATAAAACCAAATTTACTAAAATGACAATGCTTATCAGTAACTCGTTAAAATTCGTTAAATGTATTAACATATTTTCGTAGGACAATTTTCAGACATAATATTGCACAATTCCTGTACATTATCGAATGTTACAAAGCTTACATTTCACTTTTCACATTCTTTCAAGCACGCAACTGATCGCAATCCATTTTATTGTGCTTTTATTCGATACATTTCTCACCGAAACATTTACTAGCGCAGTGTTACAAAACTGCATACAAATTTGTTTATAAGATACTGTGCAATAATAAACAAGTACATTTCCCGAAATATAATCATCTTGACCTTGCCGCTGCTAATGCAGTTACTAACCGAAACGCGTCTCGCACTAAATTTTTTGTGTATTCAAGTGCTTTAAATTCACCAAGAAAAATTTTCCAATGAAAAGCTTTTACATATAATTTTAAAGTGTAACCGACGTCAATTATACTATTTTTTATAATACCCAGTTGTTATTAAAAATATAAATCATATACAGGGTGATTCTTAATATATGCGACAAACTTTAGGAGCTGATTCTTGGGGTTATTTTGATCATAAAAGTTCATAAGAACATATGTCCAAAACCGCTTAGTTCAGAAGTTATACAATGTTTAATAGAAAGTTAAAATAATAAATGGTTTTATTATAAATTAACAAAATAATTAGTAAAACAAAATTAACTTATAGTAACTGTTGAAAATGACCGCTCCCAACTGTAATACAAGCTCGTAAACAAGTATGTGCCTGTTTCTCTAATATGCGTAGTGGTCGCGTTGTCGATGCTAATTAGTTGGTGTTTACCAGTTGCTCAAGAAGCACGTGTTGTGATTATGTACGGTATTTTGGAATTGTTTATTTGTCATTTCAATATTTGTCAATAGTGTCAGAGTATTCATTCAGTTTATCGCCAGTTTCTGTTTTCTAAAATGAATTATACGAATGCTGAGATGTGTGATATGCATTTCGTTTACGGTCTTGCCAATGGAAATGCGCGTGTTGCTAGACGTCTTTATGCAGAACGATACCCGAACCGTATCATACCGCATCATTCCATGTTTGCCCGTCTTCATCAACGTCTTAGTGAAACGGGAAGTTTTAAAAAACGGACGACTGATAGCGGGCCCCCATCTACAGTGAGAACTCCACAAGTTGAAAATGGTATTAAATGAAATTGAGGAACATCCTATAACAAGCACCAGAAAAATTGCGTTTGATTTAAACATTAGTCAGGCCACAGTTTGGAGAATATTGAAAGATCAACTGTTGTATCCATATCACATTCAACGGGTGCAGGCTCTATTGCCAGCAGATTTTCCACAAAGATTAGCTTTTTGTCAATGGATGCAACACGAAGTCGTACAATATCCTAACCATTTGGCTCAAATATTCTTCACCGACGAGGCTACTTTCTCTAGAAACGCGATTATTAATTTTCATAATAATCACATATGGGCCGAAGAAAATCCGCGAAAAATAATGAATGCCCGTCATCAGCATCAATTCTCTGTCAATGTGTGGGCCGGAATTGTTGCAGATCACTTGTTAGGTCCACATTTTTTTACCGATGCGGTTAAATGGCGAGGTATACCGCAATTTTCTTGAAGAGGAGTTACCACTACTGCTGGAAGAAGTTCCGTTGCAGTTAAGATTACAAATGTATTTTATGCATGACGGTGCTCCAGCGCATTTTAGTTTACTTGCTCGCGAGTTTCTGGACAGTACGTATCCAAATCGGTGGATAGGACGGGGAGGTCCACAACCGTGGCCTCCTCGGTCTCCAGACTTAAATTCATTGGACTTTTTTCTCTGGGGCCACCTTAAATCATTAGTTTACACGACTCCCATGTAAAATGTCGATGAACTAAGAAATATTATAGCAGCTTTTGAAACAATTCGAAATACCCCTGGTATTTTCGAACGGACTCGCCAGTCAATACGAGGGAGGATAGCAGCTTGTAGTACAGTTGGGGGCGGTCAATTTCAACAGTTACTATAAGCTAATTTTGTTTTACTAATTATTTTGTTAATTTATAATAAAACCATTTATTATTTTAACTTTCTATTAAACATTGTATAACTTCTGAACTAAGCGGTTTTGGACATATGTTCTTATGAACTTTTGTGATCAAAATAACCCCAGGAATCAGCTCCTAAAGTTTGTCGCATATATTAAGAATCACCCTGTATTTGGAATGTTTGGGATATTATATAGTAATGACAAATTTAATTGTAGACTTAAATAAAAACTCAATTTCTTTAGAATTGACTAAAATTAAACTAATGGGGACTTTACAACAGTTTTTATTGTCTTTTTCGTTTCGTTTTGTTTTTGGAAAGTCAACAAACCTAAAAACTACAAAATATAGACACTAAAAAAATGGTCACATTCAGCAGACGGATTGGGAGCCGTTCCCGCTCCAACTGTTTACTTGACAACAGTTGAGTGTTGGCTGGCAGCACTATTCTAGTTTATGTGATCACCTTCTATTTGGTACTTTGTTTTTCTACATTATGTTTCGGCGTAGTCCTTAGTGTAAGGACCCGTTCTTCCAACTCTGATTAAACGGTTAACTCCAATATCATAATAAAATTATTTCTGCGCAATTGCTTTACTTTGTTTATTATACTTTTCTAGTTACTTTTTTCATAATTGTGTGTTATTACTGAGCGAAGAATTTTTCCGCTCACAAAAATGGCGACCACTCCACATGTTCCGAGTGAGCGTACGTTATCTGAAGCCGATGTTGTGTCTGGTGAATGCGACCAATGTATTAATACAACTCCATTACAAGAAAAAAAATATTTTATTTAGACCTATAGATTAGAATAAAAATACATATAATTCTTAATTAAATTACAGAGGTAAATGATAACTTAAGAGAATTTGTAGGCAGAATTATATGTATTTTTATTCTATGTTTTAGCTATGAAGAAGTTTATTAATTGAATAAACGAAACGTTGCACATGTAATTGTCAGTTTTATTTTGTTATAATTATCCTAAGACCGACGACAGCGTACTATTAATATATATATATATATATATATATATATATATATATATATATATATATATATATATATATAAAATATATACAAATTATATTAATATAATTTACAGCTGTATGTATTTCCTGCACGAAATAATCATACATGCATATCTTGACCAGGTGTTATTGCAGTCTTAATACAAGTTTATTAAGATCGTAAATAGTAACAGAACTAAGTATTTCCAAGTAGCACAAAGTCGTTAAGACTACAGTTTAACCATAATACACAGTGCTTCGGTACAGTATTTCTTCAGTAATTGTAAACCTTAGCAAGTATTGCAATATTTATGTAGTTAAACTTTGAACATTCAAAAGTCTATTATCTTCAATATTGCCCTTAATAAAGGATACTGGTTTTAATTTATATGCAATCAATTTAATTACATATTAAAAAATCTTTTCGTCGTACATTTTTGTTATTAACTTACTCTTTTTTAATCAATATAGTCTCTACGTCATGATAACAGATTAGTTTCATTATATATAAATATATACAATGAAGCGTCTTTAAGTTCGGAATGGAGGAGTCGGATGGTAGTGGAATAGTTGTTTTATGTTGTAACGTGTTCAGTGACTCATTGTTAGTATAAATATAAAGTTTTAACATAATCGTGTGAAAAGTCTTTAAACTTTCGTCGACCAAGGAACTCAGTCAGAAAGAAAGTCTGAAATACAGAGAAAATCAAGTATCGGGCAGTCATCACGTTCCATTCAAGCAAGTCTTCGTGCATTGACATAAAAAAGGCACACCATCACTTAAGGAATTTAAAATGTCACAGTCGACCAGAGAACTCATGGTTACTGTTTTATGGGCTTCAGAAATAATTCCGTTAGTTGATTACAAGGATAAAGACGTTTCAATCCTGGAGCACATAAAAGAAGTTATTAAAGAAAAAAAGGAAAAATTGACGAAAGGTATCTAGCTCCTGCACCACAATGGTCACATCCACAACAGTTGTGTTACGCTTGCTGCCTTGCATAAAGTAGGCTTAGATATTTTGAATCACATACCCTATAGTCCATACCTGGCTCCTACCGATTTCTACTTGCTCCCTAAAATAAAATAAAAAAAAAAGCTGCGTGTGAAGACATTTACGAGCGATGACGAAGCAAGTCCTTTACTTCTTGCCTTGTAATGAATTTGGATGTCGTTTTGATCTACTTAAGTAACGACTTGCTTCTCTAATTGCCATTAATTTAATATTCGTAATATGTTTTTATGTTCTCTACATAAAAATAAATGTCCTTCCAAAATATCTCTACAGTTTTTTCACATTAGGGGTCCTTCCAAAATATCTCTACAGTTTTTTCACATTAGGGGTGTGCTCAAAATATCATAGGTGTTTATACAGTCTGCACGCGATCTACTTGCGGATGAATATACAAGACGTAGCTGGTCGACTATAAGTAGGAGAATATGTCTGTGTTACTAACATTAAGGGCTACGTTAAACTCGACACAGCTGAAATCCTTACTGCGTTAGTCCGTGAAAATTACAACTGTTACTGTGAATTAAGTGTATTAATATCAAATTCTTAAACCCAGAATAAGGTCATTTACAGTACTTCTTTAGAGTAATGGATTTCATCACAGCTTTCCAAATTGTATGTGTAAATAAAAGAAATAATTGATAATTCTATAAACTTAAAAACAATATCTTTTTTACAAATATCAAAGATAAGAAACAACTGATGTAAATTCGAAATAGCAACAATGCCAAAACTCGTATTAAGATAAAAAGTAACTAATTTCGTAGCATTATAAAATAGAAAAGGAAACAAACTAAAATTCTGAAAGTTAACAATAAATTTGTGTAAAACTATATAAAATGTTTCAATAAGTATAAACTCAAAAATAATGAATTAAGAATGGAATTATTAAAAAAACAATGAATTTCTCAAGTACTTAATTATTTACTAAATGCTCAAATAAGCAACCCCTCTTGAGCTGAGCAGTAACCCAACCGACTATAAAAATTTCGACAAATATTTGTTAATATTTTCGGTGCAACATTATTCGAAAATTCAATAATATAATTATATAATAATTCTAAATTAGATGGTCTAATAGGACCTCAATTACCTATCCATCGATCTCCAAAGATAATATTTAAAAAGGGAGTAACATTACGAGTGCTGTGCGCAGGGCAACCGTCCAGCTGAAACCATATTTCATTAATATTAAATCGTTTCCGTACAGCTGGAATAATATTATTTTGTAGTAAGTACCTATTTCCGTTTCAATAACCGTTGATAAAAAAGGGTTCGATTATTTTATTCTCAAGGATACCGCCCCATACATTTACTTTCATTGGATATTGCGTTGGAGTAGGTATATTCCAAAGTAGACTTTCACGCTATTGCGCGATTACGATGGCTATTCACATAAAATGATTTTTCGTCTGTGAAAAGTATATTTTTAAAAAATAACTCGTCATTGTAATTTTATTAATCATTACTTCGAAAAATTCCATACGCCTCTAATAATAGACGGGAAAAGGTTCTTTAGACGTTGATATTTTGCAGGGCGGATACGTATTTTTACGTAATAGTTTTTGGACCTTTGTAGTACCTAGATTAAATTCGCCAGCAATTTGTCGCGATGACACTGGGATTTAATTCAATCAAGGCGCATATTTGCACTGCCAAATCACTGACATTTCTATAAGAAAAATTTTTGGTTTTGTTATTTACTAATATAAAAGTCATGTCAAAACGTCGAACCGTCTTAAGAATTGTATTTGCAGTAGGAATGAATCTTTCCGGACAATTCACTGCAAATAAATCTCTAGTTACTTCCACAGAATTACCACCGTAAACATTGTTTTATAATACAAGTAGAGTCGTCCTTTTATAACAATAGTGAATACATCCTCAACTTGCAGACAAGCAACTGGTATATGTGTCTCATGCTGTTCGACATCCTTCTTGGTATTTTTTCATCCTTAACAACGATTTTTGTCAGATGTTAATAACGAAATCATATACCGTCTTAGAGCGTTTTTGAATTATTTATTGCAAAATTTAATCAAATGTGATAAAATTTTACTTTACACAGTATGTACAAAAATGCCTGTAGGTACTTGATTTCATTCGCCATAAAAGGAAATTCAGTTTCTATGAAAACACGACTGGGAAAATTAAAAATCAATATCATTAAAATAGTACAGAAATAGAGGAAGGACTCGAACGTCTTAGACAAATTATGTGTAATGAAAATTTCTGAGTTATTTATAAGTTATTTATAAATGTTGTAAATTTTTGAAGAAAACAATGTGTAAGGCAAAGTTTGGTATACATTTATAAATACTGTAAAACTGAGTATGTACTTATGTAGATGTACATGTCAACAATCTATAATACTTCAACAGATAAAATATGATGTTAGAAGCAATTTACACTTCCCTGTAATCGATATTACTGATCATTTATTTAAATTATGCTTTCATAGAAATATCCTGTTCGATATTAAAGAAATTGCTAAATAATATATGAGACAATAGTTACACAAAAGCAACTATATATTCTGGCGTTTTCGGACTATATATGTAAGCTCAGTATATATAAACATATTTAATCAACATAAACTTTCTTAGCTACGCCGTACTGAAGGTAACTAACAAGTTTGGAGCACATGTATCTGCGGCAGCTCTACAGTTAACAATTTACATTTTCACTTTTAATTTACATAATTATGCGCTTTATAATTTTCTATGTTATGTCATGCGTGTGGTGAAGTTAGATGTTTTCCCGTAATAATGAGGATCTTCTGAGACAAAAACTGAGTAAATGGTACCCCGCTTTCCTATTTGTCATTTTATTAATTTAGTATATTTATCAATGAAGCCTCTACGTCACGATGACAGTTTAGTTTAATTTTATACATTTCGTAAATATATTGGCTACAATTTTTATATTACTGTTTATGGGCAAGAGAATTAGGGTTTTTTATTTTTGAAAAAAATATTGAAAATAAAACTGTGACTTTTCGGACATTTAATCATTTCTTCTTCAGACCTGTATATAAATAACATTACAATAAGTTACAAAGGAAAACACGACATTTAATACTTTTAAAATAATAATAAAAAAGTTAATTAGACTTACATTGAGATTGCAATGTAGATTTTGCTTTTGTCAGAATATAAAATAATTTCCCTTTTTTTAAACAATTTAAATTATTCTACAGCTACATTGGATATGAATGATAGTTGTGTGTATTCAAATGTGAATATTATAACTTTTCAACAATATACTGTTGTTTGGACATATGTGTGGAGTTAACGAAAAACCCGGAAATGCTAATATGGCAGAACGCGAATATGGAGTACATTACCCAAATCGGAGACATCGTAGTGGAAATGTATTTCGATGGTTGGATTAACGTCTACGTGAAACTACTTCGGTTACTAAAAAAAATGCTAATGCTGGTCGACCAAGAGGAAGGCGTACAATACAATTAAAAGAGCAAATTCTAGACGCAGTACCCGACAGTTAGCTTCAACCTTAAATATCGATCGTAATATAACCGTTCATTTGGTTCTACGAGAAAATCTTCTTCGTTCCTATCATGTTTCTAAAGTTCAGCCACTCTATTAAACGACAACATTTTTCCATTAAATTTTTGCAACATTTTAAATAGGATTCAAAATGACAACTTTTTAAGACGTATTTTTTGGAGCGATGAGAGTATGTTCACCAGCGATGGTCTATTTAATACCCATAATTTTAACCATTTGGCGGATGAAAATTCGCTTGCATTTCGAGAATATGGTCACCAAAGAAGGTTATCCGTTTTCCATTATCGTTTGGCTGGGCGTAATAAATCTCCGGCGCGGTGGGCCAATTTATCTACCAAATCGTCTTGAGGCTAATAGGTATCTCAATGTACTGGAACAAATTATTAAGGAGATGCCATTACAAATACGCCCGAACATGATTTACACGCATGATACTGCATACTAAGCTAGTAATGCAAGAGAATGGTTAGATGAGCACTTCTCAAACAGATGGATTGGTCGCGGCGGTCCTATCTTATGGCCTGCGAAATCTCCCGATCTCATTCCTTTAAACTTTTTTGTTTGGTGTTTTATTAAGAAGAAAGTTTATGTTACGCCTCCTCAAGACGCTGACGAAGATAAAAACAGAATTAACGGTACAGTATTGGATTTATTTATTTATCGTATGGCTATTAGACACATTAAAGTGCAGTACAACATAGAATATATACACATAAAGTATGAGACACAATTTGAAAGGCTACAAACGAACATCTAATTTATTTATATAGTCTATCGACTCTGGGGTCGCTACCATGAAATCCTCAGGTCTTCCACTGTATGATCGTATTGTAACGAAATGTGTTTACATTAAATAAAAGAATCAGATCTCTCGGCGCGATAAAAACGAAATTGTCACACGCAAAAAAAAAGAGGCGGACCGGGCGAGCCATAAATCATCTCTCTCTCGGCTGGTAAATATCGTAAATGCAGTGAGTCATCTCACAGATGTGCGACGTAAGCAAGAAAAAGTCTAGATTTCCACTGGTATATTGCCGAATTTACTGGCAAATATCGAGAGAAGTATGGAATTTACAGGAATGCTCTAGTAATCGTCGCATACGTATATAAGGCGGCATCATTCATTACGGAATTCATTGCGGAAAAGTAATCGCGGAGTAATTCGGTAGTCTCGAGTGGTGGAAACGAATAGTGGTAGCCGAATAAATAAATATAGTAGTGCCGTCTTATATAAATAGAACTGTTAAATAAATACGGACAGAGATATAAATAATAGCAGTAGTAAATAAATACCTGTGATAATTAAATTGTAGTAGTTTAAGTGTGTTACGTTGGTTTTTATATTTTTATATTGTTATATAATTTTAAGTATATAAATATACAGACTGTTTTAAATAAATAATTGCACGAGTTGTTTATTGGAACCCGAAAACGTAACAGTATGGTACATTCTTCTGTGATATGTCTGATGGTTTGGGTTTCTCCGCAATCGCAAAGGGGAGACGGTTGCTTGCCCCATTTGTGTAGAGAGTATGCACATCTGCCATGTTGAGTTCTAATTCTATTAAGCGTGGACCATGTTTTACGTGGTAGATCGAAACCCGGCGGCTTGTGTGTGATGCACGGCATATCATTGTTTTGTTGTGCGGTCCATTCTTGAGTCCATGCTTCGGTCAGATTGGACCCACTTTCCACAGCCACCCTTGCCGTTCTTGTTGGGGGTCGTCTAGACCGAAGACGATTAAGATTGGCGTCTTCGACATCCTTATGGATGGGTAGATTTCTATTGTTCACGATCTTTTTGTATTCGTTCGTAAGAGCGTTTTTTCGTCGCAGTTGTGGGGGATGGGATGTGACTTAGGACTGGGGGCCAATGTGTGGGAGTTGGTTTGATGACACCAGCAATCATTCTCATGGTATTATTTAGCTGTGCATCTATTTTATGTACATGTGGGCTGTTTAACCAAACTGGAGCGCAGTACTCAGCAGCCGAAAAGACAAGACCCATCGCAGAGGAGCGCAGAGTGGAAGCCGACGCTCCCCAAGTCGAGCCGCACAGTTTTTGGATTATATTGTTTCTTGTCTTTAATTTTTCAGCAGTTCTCGATAGATGCTCCCTGAAGGATAGTGTTCTATCAAGGGTTATGCCTAGTTATTAAGGTGTTTTATTGTGGGTGAGTAGGGTGTGTTCAAATTGTATGTTGAGTTCTCTTCTGGCGAATTTGTTATTTAAGTGAAAGCAGGTGACTTCTGTTTTGGTGGCAGGTTGGAGCCTCCACCTGCGAAAATATTTCCCCACCACTTCCAGATCTGTCGTTAGGGTCTCCTCTGATTGTTCAATAGAGCTGCTCCTTGTCGCAAGCACCCAGTCATCAGCATAGCCAAACTTTCTCGATCCTGTCTCCGGCATGTCGGCAATATACAGGCCAAAGAGACGCGGGGCAAGGACTGACCCCTGTGGAAGCCCGTTCCTTAGTTTCCTTGGGGAGCTGATGTCGGACCCCATAACCACTTGGAGCACCCGGTCGTTCAGCATGTTGTCTATCAATCGGGCTGTAAATTTGCAAGGGATCACACGTAGGAGCTTGTATATCATGCCCTCCCTCCAGACCGTGTCGTAGGCCGCCGACAAGCCAATAAATACAGCTGAGGTTTTAAGTTTTCTTTGAAATCCTGCCTCAATGTATGTGGTGAGTGATAGTATTGGAAATTACACCAGAAAGACTCGAACAAGTAGTACTGACGCTACCTCGTAGATTGCAACTATGCTTAGAGACAGATGGTTTTCATTTCTAACGTACGTAAGTAATAGTGTAATTGATTTACTGTCAGATAAATACCCAAGCATAGAACTAATCGAAGCGTGATACGACATTTAACCATTAAGATGTCACATTCAGAACCGAACGAAGAATGTCGCGTGTGTAGTTTTTGTGGTATTTTATACACACGCTGTATACAGGTTGAGTCATCTCCGCGGAAAAGGCAGATTGTGACTTTATCAGAAATGTAGTTCAAAGCGGTTTCTTTCCTATGATGGCCACTGATTAGGAGAACCTTAAAATATTTATTGTATTATACAGTGTATTCCATAGCTTGGTGACTGATCATAGCTACAGTTTTTTCAATAGAACACCATGTATATTATTACACTTTTGTATCCCCCGTATAATTCCTAGTTAAAAAGTGATAAGACAGTAAAATTTAAGGTTTTTGACTTACTACCATTCTTCTCAAAAATTCAATGTTTTTATAAAATTATATTTGTCGAAAACGGCGACTTTTGGTAACGTTGTTCATAATGAAAGGTCCTAATACAAATACATTTTATTTTTTGCAATTACTAATTGAATTTGCAGAAAACTGGATTAAAGTTACATGATATACCTATTTGTATCTGAAAGTGACTTTTTCAAATAGAGCACTCTGTGTATTGGTCCATTTTCCAATTGCTTGCTAAAATTTCGCAACAAAAATATGTAAGACGTTATTATTATAAAAGTGACCATTTCTGAGGTATTATTGTTTTTTGATATAATTTTGCCAACTTTATGTTTTTTTTTCGAATACGATATAGTGAGCTATATTTCCCGCGAAATTGACATTTGAATAGATCCCATTAAACAAACTGCTTCTCACTTGACAAACATGATTAAGTAATCAATTTTTATAAAGATGAGCTTAGAGATATGATTTTTGTATGTATTGGGGAAATGACAAAAAACAGTTAGGTATATCTTATTTAATACACTCTATACCAGCAATATAATTCAAAAAAATTGTAGAATATGGCACAATAAATAAATTTGAAAGCCAAACAAATTAATAACTTGATTTTAGTAGGTGTAGAAACAGGTTTAGTTATTGCTCATTGGCAGACACTCTTCTAGCTTTAAATGATGGGTGCGTAACTCAATATTTAAATGCATTCATTACGGAAGACATTTATTTCATTTTAAGGTCATAGCAACGATGGGTTGGCTAATATCCAGCCATCGAATAATCGAAAAAAGGTACTGGCGCGTGGATTTTCTGTTGTTGCCATAAGAATTCTTAATTGAGTTTCATCATTTATCACATATTTAGATTTCCTTGGTTTTGAATTAGCAATACTACATGTAGTAATGAAAGTATTCATTATTCTTCTGAAGGCATCTATTCTGGGGCATCTTCTGTCAGAGGACGCTGCTTTGGACTAATAAATAATTTATTTGGCATTCCTTCAGTACAACAATATCGTATTGAAATAAAGAACATAAAGTTGGCAAAATTATATCAAAAAAAGGCAGTAGCAATGGTCACTTTTAAAGTAATAACGTCTTATATGTTTTTGGTTCAAAATTTAGCAAGCAATTCCAAAATGAAGCGATATACAAGCTGTTCCATTTGAAAAAAAATATTTTTTGACATAAATACGTCATTTAATGTTAATTCAGTTTTTTTGTGCATGAAATTAATAGTTACAAAAACTAAACGTGCTTACATTAGATACTTTTATGTGCCAAAAATGGTGGCCATTTAATAAAAATGTTACTAAATAGAGACATTAGAATTTAGGTCTATACTATCCTATTACTTTCTCATTAAGAATTATACGAGGAATACAAAAATGTAATGAAATTATAACTAGGGCCAGCCATCAAGGTATGGAACACTCTGTATAACACAAAATAATAATTTAAAAAAATCTTAATTTAAAAGGTGCTTCTAATGAGTGGATGTCATTAGGAGCAAGAAAACCGCTAAATATATTTTCTCATTAAGTCATAGTCGGCCTTCCCGTCGGAGATGATGCACCCTGTATATGTTTACAACATTAATTCTGGGACTATTTTGATCTAATGAAAGAGCTCACGCTATTATAAAGATATTTGAATAACTATTACTTAACACATTAATAGCTGTACAAAGTATATCTGAATATTCATCCATCCACCAAGTCTACATCGATCAAGAGTTTAAGACGTTACCTGTCAATTACATCACCAACTCCCTTTAAGAGGTCAAGTTTAAGGGTAATCTTGACCCGAAAGTTATGAAAGCATCTTAATACCGAAGTTACTCCTAATATTAAGTGTTTAATACCTGAGTTTAATTTATATTTTAAGAACAACTTTAATAATAACTAAATTATAATGAACAGAATATCTGGAAGATTAAGTATTGGATGGTGCTAAGAAATAATATTATTATATCTCAAACTGTTTAAATATAGATTCTTTTAGCGCAATAACTTATTAATACTTATATCACAACTATATTAATTACAATATGAATACATACAGAGGGAAAAATACATAGATATATTCCAAAGAAAGATAACTCTAATGCTGTTAGAAATACGAAAAAAAATTCCTAATCTGCAAAGAATTTTCAAAGCGCCGCGTTTCTTACACCAAGATCTTACTATTATTATTATTATTATGAGTTAATTTAAATGTAGCATACATTTTTCAGGCATTTTTGAATATATTGTTCACCTTAAGCGACAGTTCTTTTTTTAAACTTTGAGTCCAAGTTCCACTATTATATATTCATTTGAAACTCCTTTACCAAAATGACATTTGTGGTAGATACTTAAAAAGTGATGAAGTAAAAAAAAATTGCGGTTTGATCACTGAAGCGTAAAGAGCCGCTGTAAGTCACAAATTTAAACCTTCAAGATTTACAGGCGTGTAATTTTCTAATTAAACACTCCGTATACTATTGCATTTCTCGAATTCAATTCCGCATGTATGAGTTTGCTATTCAAACATAGAGTCTATATGAAATCGATTCACAGTTAGTTTACTTTCCAACTACTGCAATATCTTGAGAACTAGCTAGATATCAAGCTGGAGTTGTAACTGATTCATAAACATTAAGAATATATTTCCTGCATACAAATTCCTCTAAATTAAAATGTCGCTAAATTGGGGCATCTCAGTTTTAATTTATTAAAACATGTTTAACTTCAACTTTAAATGGAAAATGTATGTAATGTACCAATTTGCAGATCATTAGATTTAAAATCTTATTTTCTTTTATTAGATATATTTTGCAATTTTCGAAATAATAAATATCTAGAATTCTTTATTTTTTCCAAAATATATGTATCAATTGTTTTATTCTTATTAAGACCTGGAACACATACGTCACAATTGCAGTAGTATTTAAAAAGGTAATCCACAGAATAATTGGCAGGATATAGTAGTCTAAAAAAACTCTTCCGGAATATTAAAATTTACATAAAATGTTTTTCAAAGCTGCATCTGTTTTATACAATATACTAGTTTAACAATATACCAGTAACTTAGTTAATTAAAATCATAATAAACCCTGAAAATTACAAGACAAAGGAATTTTCTTATATGTATGAGCATTTTAAACTATACAATTTTAAGAATTTTTTACACAAAAATTATTCAAAATACTATTCTAAGTACTTCTATTCTCTTAATAAATCGCTATAGAATACATACTTTGCAAGATATTTGAAAAAAAGTGCTACTCCCTAAGAGTAAAAGTGTTACTTCCGGTCCGAATTTTAAAATTTCATATACCTATACAAAAAATATTGCAAATCTAGAAATAAATACTTTTGTACTCTTGATAAATATATATAGAATGCATAACTTACGACATATTTGCAAAAAATCGCTATTGGATAATAGTAAAAGTGGTACTTCCTGTCTGAATTTTGAATTTTTTTTTATACAAAAGGTATTTAAAATTATATTTTAAATACTTTTATACTCGTAACGTACCTGTCTAAAAAGCATGATTTGCGAAAAATTCGCAAAAAACTGATTTTCGATAGGAGTAAAAGACCTACTTCCGGTAGGAATTTCGAAAAACTTTTTAAATAAAATTATTCTCAATTTTAATTTTAAGTACATATGAATTCTTTATAAATTTGTTTAAACTTAGTAGTGGACGAAATATTGGCAAAATTCTGTTTTTTTCGCTGAAGTAAACTGCTACTTCCGGTCTACCGATTTTACTGAAAAACTAATCGGATCTCAAGAGGGAGATTATACACGTAAATACAAAATTTGAAATTGATATCTACAGCGGTTTGACCGCTATCATGGTCACACACACACAGACACACAGACATACACACAGACACACACACAGACACAGGCACAGCAATTTTCTAAAAACCACTTTTTCGGTATCAGGGGACTTCAAAACGTGGACATCTGCAAAAATCTCGAGGTCGAAAATTTTCATCATCACAAAAAGACATTGCATACTGGCGATATCGTATTGAATGTAATTAACTAATATTTAATTTTAACGTGGGATAACCACTGTAACGCATTGGCAAAATAATTGTATCTATAGCAGAGTCAAAACAGATCACAAAGTTTACTTGATAAAAAAAGGTCGGTTAGAAAAAATAACATTGAAGTTTAATCTCTAACATTACGTTACACATAATCACTTAAAAATAATACTCTACATTATTTTAATCAACCAGTTAAGTCGTCAGTTTCTGCCTTGCGTAATTTTCAAGATATTAAACAAAATTAAAACGATCACACGAAAACACAGTGATTAACTAACATACATACATTTAAATTTAATACGGAATGTAAAATGCAATCATATATAGGTTGTTTCGTTTAAAAAATACAGACAGCAATGTATTTTTTAAAAAATTCGCTTGATGAATATTACTATGTGATATGTCTAACTTTCAAATAATCATACACGTAATAGTACGACCTCGCTCCTGTATCTGAACAAGGCTTTGGCTTTAGTATCAAGTATGCTTCTTTGATATCACAATATTCAATTATTTAAATAATTTTGCCTCCGGAGTTGTTTAAAATAATTACATTAATTGAATTATATCACAGTTCTTTCTTATTTTATCATTTGATTAGAGAGAGCGAATATATCTACTATCTAAACATCATTAATTAAGGTAGTGATGCTATATATGTCCCAGCGTCTTCAAATTTCAAATATACTGCTAAACTCGCATATTTTCTAAGTTCAGAGTTTCCTCACGTCAATTTACCCGCCATCAGCTCATATCTTGCGATACTTTATAATTAATGATAATGAAATTTGAATGGACGATATTCAAGGATATGTATTCCACAATCACGTAGTCACTTTTGAGTAATAAATTTTTTGAACTGTTTTTTTTACATATATATTGTGTGTTGCACAATTAGTATTATGATCTAGACGCTGAGTAGGTGTTATGGCCCCAGCCATATTACCACCCACACATTTTACTACTATTTATTACATAAGCAATTATTTTAACAGTCCTCAAAATGGACAAATCAAGTTGCAATCTGTGTAAAGTGTGGAGCTAAAACAATTTGGAGGCTGCTATAGCATCTGCTGAAACTGCAAAAAATAGCAAGTGCTAGTTTGGAAATTCCTTGGCGTAACTTGTGGAGATACTTTCACCTTCTTTGTTGAAAGCATTTGGTCCTTCAGGAAAATATTTACTGCCTCAGTTTTCTTAGCAACTTAGCAAAAACTTAACAAAGCAATTATCGAGGACTATTTTAATAAACTGGGCACTACTTTAGAAGAGTTAAATATATTTATATAGTATGTAGGGAAACTGTTGTAGATTAAACATTCATCATCAGCAAAGCGTGATTGCACAAAAGGTAGCTAAACAGTTTCACATGACAGCTCCCAAACACGCGGAAATGTAACTGAAATTGGATATGTCAACCAAAACCAGAATTCAATGATAGCCTGCCTGCAAGTTTACTAGAACGAATGTCTCCGAAGTGATCAACAACAAGATATTTTCGTAGAGTTCATCCGTCACCTTGCTGACTAAAAAACTGAAGTACGTATTTTATTAATTTATGATGGAGTAACGTATCTAGACTACACCACCATCATCATTGAAGCTGCAGACGAACACAGGATTGTGCTGTTTTGATTACCTTCCAGCACAACACATGAACTATAACCGCTTGATAAAGCTGTATATTGTTCATTTGAATCTAATTGGGATACACAATTGCAAAGATACTGGAATAAACACTTTAAAAGACATCTTAACAAAGTCAATTTTAACACTGTTTTAAGTTTGGCCCCTATGTATGACGCCTAACAACATTACAATCCGTTTAATACACATGCAATTCCTGAGACAGCTTTTGCGCCAGTAGTGCCATCACACATATCACAACTCGAACCACAGCCCGTACCACAGCTCAAACTCCCATCCCATCAAATCAACAATGAAGACACAGTGAGCCGAAGTACTTCTGATTCAGATGATGATATTAATTTTCCTTTATCCACCTTGAAAAACTCGCACATTTCAAAGGAAATCAAGCAGTCATTTCTAAAATTACTGCCAACACCATTAAACAACGTGCCCAACTGTAGAAAGCAATAACTCAAGGTAATAAACTATAAAGCCCAAAAAGTGACTAATGACTTGCTTTACAAAGAAAAGTCATCATGTTTGAAGTCTAAAAAAGAATCATAGTACTGTGAAGTGTGCCAAAAGCAAGAAAAAAAGGACAGACGCATTTGTGTAAGGTGAATGACACTGATTATATTATTATGAATGGTATAACTGTACAAGTTAATATTTTTTTAAGGGTAAGAATTAAGCGTGCATTATAAAATGAACTTATGCGCATTAGCCAACAATTTTTTTCTATAAAGAAAGCGCTACTGAGCATTTAGAAACTTCTGTTTGAGCATTATTTTTCCTAATTTTCAGAAATAAATTATTAAATATTAAGCGTAAATACATTTATTTTAGAGCATTAAAAAATTGAATGTTATTGTTTAACTTCTGGGCATTATTTGTTACAAAATAGGCACTGAAATAAATGAAAATACATACTGATAAATTATTAATAATGCATTCACTGCACAATTAACGCTTTTCTATGTTTCTTAGGTCGACCACCTTTTCTTTTGGTGCCTAATGGCACATTTTTAGCCTCAGGAGGTGCTTCAACATACTTAAAACGAAGAGCTATTCCTAAAATTTTACACCAGTTAAAATACTGTATTTTTTTATTTTTTATCTTACCTAGCAGATGTTTGCAAATTTAATTATTTAAAAAGTACGGACATGTGCACCGTCCATCTTTCCAACTGACCTCGTCCACAGGCAAGAACAATTTATAATAAGAAAATTTCTTCCTAATATATTCATCCAATTCTTTAGAATGCAAGTAATCGGGCTTCAAAATCTCCTTTCTTATTTCCAGTTCTTCTGCAGCAGGAATAACATACGTTCTTAGAGTACCATTATCTGCATCAATATATTCAACTTTTTTGTTTGGTCGTGCCTATTGATACGATGTGGTCCAAGTATGTAAATCTATCGTAACTGAATCCGAAAAAGGATAAAAAGAATTTTCATATTTTCTTGAAAATGATTCTATTATCTCCAATACAAAGTGGCAAAATCTGGAAAGTGGAAGACTTTCTCGCAAAGTGTACTCGTCTTTAAGAACACGGTTTGTTGACTCGAGAGCGTTGTTTGTACTAGGAGTTCCTAAACATGCTCCTTCTTCTTGGAAGTACTCGATGAATCTCGCTTCATGTAACCATTTTTCTAAGAATAGTTTATAGGCAGTTTCAAATGCTACTTCATCTTCACTAACTTGAATTTGATCTATGTCAACCAAAATTTTGTTCCAGTTTGATTTTTCAGTTAGACTTTGAACTTTCTTTTGCACATTACTTCTCATATGTGCCCAACACATACGCACAGTACAATTTCCAAACACATTTTGAAACCCTTTGCATATATATAACGTTTTAGTGGCAGCATCGGCCACTAAAACTTTGGGTTTCATTTCAAAATGAAACAAATCAAAAATTGCCTGCTTCAAACTTTGAAAAATAAATTGAGAATCGGCAGTTCGTTCATTGGTGCATACTGCTATTCCCAGTAAATGAAATTTTTTATCGCGGTCAGTTGTTCCTATTATGAAAACGGGGAACTCCTGCCAAATCAATTTATATGTTGCATCTGCGTGGATAATGATATTCTTTTTTACTCCATTTTCTAATAAAATTTTACTGGTTGCCATGAATCTAAAAACACCGTCGTCCTCTTCGGTTGTGAAATGTTTTACGATAAAAGCTCTGCTTCGTTCATTGGGGACAGCACTATTCTTAAGAAGCCAACTTTCCAGTCCACCAAGAGATATTGTCGGTGGACCGTAAATGGTTTTTCTTGATTAAACCAGACAATT
The DNA here is from genome assembly GCA_963170755.1 of Amphimallon solstitiale. Lineage (NCBI taxonomy): Eukaryota > Metazoa > Arthropoda > Insecta > Coleoptera > Scarabaeidae > Amphimallon > Amphimallon solstitiale. The sequence goes on along the minus strand of OY720675.1, from coordinate 168,312,807 downwards.
TTTTATTTGGTTTATATATTTGGTGGTGGATTATATTTCTAGGCAAGAACCTCCAAAATTGCTTTCGGTTTCATTTTTTTGGTAAGGAAATCCTTGATTTCGTTCCTTAGTTTGTCGTTCATTTTAGTACAGGCCTTTGTTGCAATAGAATCACAAAAATGACTTACTTGCGATCTAAATAGGAGAACATTTTCACAGGATAAATCCAGAATTAATTTAATACCAGTTGCACATTGTTGTGCTCAACATTTAACTTTATTACATCGAAAATCCTTAACTACACCATACTCAGTGTTGTTTGTGTTTTTTAAGCTCCAACAAGTTTCAGATTTGACAAAATCTTGTGCATCGTTACCGTTAATGAAGGTTCTTTCGTATTTCCATGTTATGGATCTTTTCTTCGCACGTTTTTCTTCTGCCTCTGGAAAATGATCAGTTTCTGAATCACTAAATTCGGGTACAGATGCCATTTTATTTCACATATACATACGCGAGGAGTGACAGATTCATACGCTAAGAATGTAACCAAACAAAAAACATAACAACGGAAACTGCACATGACCGCCGAAGCAAAGAAGTCTTCCTAATAACTCACATTTATTTAACTTGATGCTCATTTATTCGGAATAATGTGCTTTTACTCATTTTAATGCGCAATTACTCGTTTTAATTTGAATGTATTTATTTACTAGCTTAATGATTTATTACTGTAAACAAAACAATTATATAGTGACCAGAGTTATTTTTTCTAATATTATTTTTGTTATCTGAGGCGTAATTTTTTTTTAATAATGGGCGCTGATGTTTTTGTTGGTGCGCATAAATTTATTAGTGTTAAAATTAGGGGTCTGCGGTGCACCGAAAATTCGGTACCGGTACGGTACAGAACGATGTACCGTCAGCGGTTCGGTACAGACAACGTTCTCGGTACCATCTCGGTACGGTACAGTTTACAATGACAAAAGGAAAAATAAACCCATAATATTTATTTATAAGCATTTTTCTTCATGTATTATTAACTTTTGTTCCGTTCAGTTACCGTCGCCTAAAAATAAGTTTGCATTGAATTGCTGAAGTTTACTTTGGATGTAATTATTGCTCCTATTAAGAATTTTTAACCAAAAATGTTTCTCATTTCTTTTCTGGTGCTCTGAGGAAATATTCATTCAAAAAAAAGTCAAAATCTTTCAATACAAAGGATTTGTTATTCCTAGAATTCACTTTAAAATATTTAAATCACTCAGTACTGTTAAAGCCGAAGATTATATATAAACAGGCGCGGACTTGACTCATAGTTCATAGACTTGTGCCGTGTATTAGCCGAATTCAAATACATACCTTTAAAAAGAATAAATACATATCTGATGTAAATTGCAGCGTACACACCTAGATACACTTTATAAATGAACTTATTTTATAAGCCATGTTTGAAGCAATACAAGGAAAAACTGAAAACACTATTTCTTAAGAAAATAAGAGGAGTAAAATCAAATTTATAGATAAAAGACCACACCAACCAGCCAAAAAAACTATTATTCCAAGCAATGCATTCGAACATTCAAGTAGTGGGGCTGTTTTAACACGGATGCTAGGCACGCAACTACTACAATATTTTATGGGACGATTGGTCATTCACTAGCTCAGTCCATAACTCATAAATAGGAGGCTTTCATATTCGCTGTAAATGTAAATAAAAGTAGTTTCTTAACAGTTTTTTTTTCTTAAAATATGTTTCAATACTTTGTTGGTCTGTGATCTATTTTATATATGTATATCACGAAATCACATCGGACGTAGTCTCTGTTGTAGTTACCTCTACGAATATAAAGTTACCGTGTAGTTACCATAATTAATTTTAAAAGTTTTGTTGTTTTTTATTCATACGTTATGAGTGATGTTAGTGAACCCCCGACAACATCGCATTCTTCTAGATCATCTACGACTTCAGACGATAAGACAAAAAGTAAAAAGGTACCGATTTGGAATTTTTTTCGAAAAATTAATTCAATAACTTCAAAGTATTTGACTTGTGGACAAATTCTCAAATCACAGTACGGTTCGACCACAGGAATCCGGAAACATTTAGAAAGGTTGCATCACATTAAATATATGATATTATAAAACTGAAGAGTGAAGAATCCAGGCCTAACCTAGTAAACACAAATGTCTCTAGTACTTTTAAAGTGCAAAAACTCGATAGCTTTCTCAAATCTGCTGAAAAATATGAAAACAGCCACCCAAAATATATTGCCATGAAAACAGCCGTAACAAAATGGATTTCTGAGGAGCTACACCCTTATGCAATTATTGATGAACCGGGATTAAGACAAATTGTAAAACTAGCTGATGAAAGGTTTGCTTTACCTACATCAACAACGATTGCAAGAAATTGGATACCGGATCTATACGATAATACTAAGTTGAAATTAAAGGACGAAGTTTCTAAGCAAAACTTAGAATCCATATCTTTGACAACTGACATGTGGTCCTCAGAATCAACTGTCTCATTTTTGGGGATCACAGCGCATTTTGTATATCATGAAATGAATTTGAAGAATATTTGTCTTGGTTGTGTCCCTATGCTTGAAAGTCACACCGGAGAAAATATTTCACGTTATCTAAAAGAGACCCTAACTGAATGGAGCCTCGATAACGTACAAAACATCTACTGTGTGGCAGACAATGCAGCAAATATGAAAACTGCAATAGCCAACACAAAAATGGAATGTTTTGCACATTCACTCAATCTGACACTAAAGGATGCTAAAAAAACTACCGTGGGTTTGACACATTGTTGGTCATTTTCGACATAGTCCTACAGCCAAAGCAAATCTCCAAAAGAGACAAGAACAATTGGGCAAACAAAAATTAGAGCTTATACAAGACATAGAAACAAGGTGGAACAGCGAGTATTTCATTATGGAAAGACTCCTTAAACTGAAGGAACCTCTTTGTTTGGAGTTATCCCAACCTGGATGCACTGTGGATAATCTAACTTCATCAGATTGGGGGATAGTTGAGGCCTATGTCACAATTTTAAAACCAATCCTAGATGCCACTTTAGAAGTGTCCTCAGAGAAAAGACCTACCAGAAGTATGATTATACCCCTTGTCCATGGTCTCAAAAGTGGTTTGCAGTCAATTACAGACAATAATAGTGCAGGGATTACATTAAGCAGAACTCTATTGCAAGCAGTGCAGGGTAGATTTCCTATGGCTGAACATAGTCAGCCAGATCAGCTTTGTATGCTACTGGACCCTAGATTTAAAGATTCGATTTTATCAGAATCCATGAAGAAAGCAACCAAGGAAACGTTGCGGAAGGAGCTTAGAACACTTGAATCCCAAAAAGCCAATGCTGCTTCACAATTTAGTGAGATACCAACTGAAAATGAAAACACCACTACAAATTTATCAAGTGTATGGGCAGCATTTCTTCAAGCCACCAAGCAACAAACTGCCAAGGAAGCGGATAACAGTTCCAGGCAGAATCAAGCTCAAGGTAGGTTTTCTATAACTTTTTCAATTTTGTGAAAAGACTAAAATTATCCTATTACTGTAGTTCCAAGACAGTAGGCCCCAAAATATCATATAGACAGAACGTGTAAACCATGTTAAGTCCTGTTTTAATAATCACAAGAACATGCATGTATTTTTACTACATCAAATCATTTTAATAGCTGATAAAATTTGATACATAATATTAGATATTAAAAAAAAAAAGAAACTGTACTGAAACTAACCACTACGAACAATTCTGGCAATAACCCTCCATTTCCATAATTAAGCAATTCCTATAGTTGAAGTATTATATTAAATCGTACGCTTACTTAGATCTGATAAGCGCCTTATTTTTCAGGTTGTTTTCAGCTGGAAGCGTACTTCTCTGAAAATTGTATACCCATTTTGCAGGATCCTTTTAAGTGGTGGGCAGAAAACTCAGTTAGATTCTCCAAGCTCATTCCGCTTGTCAAAAAATATCTTGGCATTCCTGCTACTAAAGTCCCGTCAGAAAGAGTGTTTTCTTCTGCTGGGAATGTATTAAATAGCAGAAGGCGAAGGCTCCTTCCAGGTAACGCTGAAAAGTTGATTTTCCTTCACCAAAATCTGAAGTATGTGTAAAGGTACAAATAAATGAAATACTTGTAACATAAAAAATGTCGTTGTACAAAATGTCCTTTATTTTCTACATTAAATAAATTTTACTTTATTAGGGCTATGTAGTTCTTGTAGAATAAATTTTGGGTTTTGCTTTTGAAACATTTTTTTAATAGGTATTTAATATTGTGCTTATACGATTTTTTAAGAGATATTTTTATGAATTAATAAAAACTACTTGTACTAAGGGATCAGTTTTACTTACCTTCATATTCTTTCCAATTAATCCCGTTTGGTTTTAGAAAAAAACGTTACAGTAAATTGGTAAATATATGTAATATCATTAGTACCGTGTACCGTACCGAGAACCTCGGTACAGAATTATTTACCGTACCCAACCGTACCGAACTTCAGTTTTTGGTAGGTACCGCAGACCCCTAGTTAAAATACATAAATTGAGGTGCATTTACTTAAAATGAATTGCAAAAATTTTTTTTACTGCAAGTTCAAGTTTTCAAAGGATCTGATATTTAAAAATGGATTAGTAACATTTAAATAATGCACAACTGTAAGCTGCATTTATTTTTAATAATGCCCGTTTAAATTGTAGTCTTTTTTTAAATAACTACATATACTTATATATGCAATTTTTAGTTTATAATTAAGGTTTTGTGTATTGGGCTTATTTCAGATTCGATAGGAATATGACAATACTTATTTGTTGAAAATTTAGATAATTAAGTTAACGTTTTATGAAAATTGTTGTACTTTTTAAATAAACTTTGTGAGAAAAGCATTTTTATTTCTATATATCTATATCAATATTAAAATATTAATTTTCAGTTAAAATTACTATTTTTTTTTATATTATTTTTGTAGTTAATAACTACACGTGCACGTTTTGTTGAAGGCGCTTTCAAAAAATAAATTGATTCTAAAACAAATAAGTGATTTTGCATTAGTAAGAACCGCTGTCTAGCTTTATAACGTGTCATTGAAACTGATTATCATAGCCGCTCCCGTGATTTTACGATGTTTTACGCAGTGCACGTAATAACAGTAGAAAAAATACAAAAAAATCTTACCATACGTATTCATAATTATTGTTTACATATGTGCCTTGTATCATATGAATCATTTATTACTTCCTAAATTGCAATCATTTCTCTACATACAGTACAATAACATACCTACATCAGTGCAAATTTTGTTGAATGCCGCTTTCAAAGAATAAATTATTCTCAAATTCTAAAACAAATAAGTGATTTTGCATTTGTATTGAACTGCTGTTTAGCTTTATAATGTGTCATCAAAACTGATTATCATAGCCGCTCCCGTGATTTTACGATAAGTTTTACGCTATGCCACATAATAACAATAGAGTTAGTATTTTTCATTCAGTTTATTTCAGGAAATTCAGTTATCATCCTTGATGGGAATTCTAGGCGCCCTCTTTTTGTACAATATCTGAAGTAGAACTACATTCTACAATGTTTAAAATTTCGAATAATTATCTTGTTTTTGCTAATGATTAAAATTGAATGAAGAGTTTTTGAAGCCTAACCACAAAATACATTGGAAATTTTCTTGCATAAATATAGAATAAAGTCAGTTTGCAAAACTAATTTCTCATTCTTTAGTGCAATATAAAATTATCTTCTGTGACATATCATTCAGTGCTTACATAAATTCTTGAAAATGCAACAATGACTATCTCATTCATTAAGACAAGTTCTCAGGTAGTGTTGGAGTTTTCTTTTATTATCCTATCCAGAATTTTCAGGAAGTTTAATACCTGTACCTTTTATTTACTACTATAATTACCTGTCAAAGTATTAAATTTAAATGAAAATATTGATTCTTGAGAAAAGCAGTGGAATTACTACATCTCTTTGTATACACGTTTATGTTAGATAAGTGTTATATATTTATTTCCCACGTGATTCACAGTACACAGATGACACATTTTTTAGAGAAAATTCCAGTTTATTCAGTGTCCATACTCTAAATGTTTATTATGTCTGTATGGAAGATTGTGAATATATTATACCTTGAAATGTTGTAATCATAATTTCAAAACGAAAAGCAAATTAAAAATTATAAATATTCTTAAATAAAATACATATATTATTACTTCTAAACAACTGTGTGCTCGATAATTAAAACAGTGAAACATTTATGAAAATACATTAATTATTTACCCTATTTTATGTAAATTAATATTTGCCACTATTGAATAATGCCTTATTGGTTCATAATAATAATAATATATATCTTTATTGTGCACACCATGATTACAATTCATATCAAATTCATACATCGAAAAAGAAGGGAAAAAACTCGTATTTGCACAAACACATAGCGAAGTTTCCCTTTCTGATTAATCCGACCATGAATACTAGGGAGTATTAAAATAAAATATAATTTAATGCCTACACTATAATAACTAACATGTACACTACGTTTCCGTAATGCCTGGTGAAGAATCAGTCTTATATTTATACATTTAGAGATAATAATTAAAGCGCACAAATACTGTATCAATAATATTGCCATATATACAGGGTGAGTTAACTACGCGGGTAAGGCCGATTGTGCCTTTACGAGTAAAGATATTTCGAAGCGGTTTTTTTCTTGTGGTAGCTGTTCATTAGGGGCACATTTTAAAAATATTTTGTATTATACAGAGTGTTCCATAACTTGGTGGCTGACCATAGTTATAGTTTTTTAAATGGAACACTCTATATATTATTGCATTTTTGAATTCCCCGTATAATTTTTAGTCAAAAAGTTATAAGATAGTACAGGCCTAAAGTGTAAAGTTTTTGACTTATACCCATTTTTCTGAAAAATTCAATGTTTGTATAAAATTGTATTTCTCGAAAACGACGTATTAGATGGACAAAATTTTTTGCAGTATTGTTTACAATAAGAGGTCCTAATAGAAGCGTGTTTTATTTTTTTACAGTTACTAACTGCATGTGCAGGAAACTGGATTAAAATTAGATGACACGTTTTTGTATAAAAGTCAATTTTTTTAAATGGAACATCCTGTATATTAGTTCATTTTTGAATTGTTTATTAAATTTCGTGTCAGAAACATGTAAGACGTTAATACAGTAAAAGTGACTATTACAGAGTTATTGTCGTTTTTTGATATGCTTTTGTTAGTTTTTGAAAAAAAGTCAATTTTTTCTAATGGAACACCCTGTATACTATTTCATTTTTGAATTTCTTATTAAATTTCACATCAAAAATATGTAAGACGTTAATACTATAAACGTGACTATTACTGAGCTATTGTCTCTTTTTGATATAATTTTGTCAGTTTTGAGGTTTTAATTAATATATATATATAATAATAATAATGTGTATAAATTGGCGGACCCACTACACGCGGCGATGTTCTTCGTTAAATTCGGAGTCCAAAATCCTAATACGAAAATGTTGTACCATGCTCCATATCTTTGCACGAGGTTCCTAAAGTTCGGACTTTCAGTCTTGAAATAAGCATTATTAATTGATATTTGTTGACAGAAGGAGCTACAATTTAGAAGAAAGAAGAATTGTTGTTATTATCCTTTCGTTAAAGTTTTCTTTTTGATTTTAAAGTTTGTTTTTAATATTTGTTTATTAACTTATTTTGACGAAAAACACATCTGACAACGTTGTAAAACAATAAGTAGGCAGCCTAATGTTGTTCTAGTCAAATACATTACTACTGTCAAATTTTGACACTTTGTAATCTACCTATTTCATTCGACTTGCTTATTTTTCGTGTTTATTTGTATAGTTTTAATCAGTTTTCGGGTTTTCGTGTTTACTAGTTGTTCTGTTTGTTTATTATCAATTTTACGTTCAACGAATATGCCGATATGTACATGATATACAGTTTCTGTCGTGGAAATGCTAGCATGGCAGGGCAGGAATATCGAGTGCGTTTTCCAAATCGGAGGCATCCAAGTAAAAATGTATTTCGAAGGCTGGACCAACGACTTCGTGAAACAGGTTCGTTTATTCCAAGAAATGCGAACACAGGTCGACCAAGGCAAAGGCGTACCGTGCAACTATAGAAGAGCAAGAACCACAATACAGGAAGATCCCTCTGCGAGTACCCGTCAATTAACTTCTACACTAAATATTTCCAGTAATAAGACTGTTCATTTGGTTCTACGAGAAAACTTTCTTCATCCATACCATGTTTCTAAAGTTCAGCCTCTTTACGGAAATGATAACTTATTTCGAATCAATTATTGCAATACAATCTTAAATAGAATTCAGGAAGAAGGTGACTTTTTAAGACGTATTCTTTGGAGTGATGAGCGCATGTTTACCAGAGATGGTGTGTTTAATACTCGTAATTTTCATCATTGGGCAGATGAAAATCCACATAAATTTGGCGAATACGGTCACCAAAGAAGGTTTTCTGTTAACGTTTGGCTGGGTACAATAAACCACAGGGTAGTTGGACCAATTTACTTACCAAATCGCCTAGATGCCGGTGAATATTTAAATGTTTTAGAACAAGTTATTGATGAGATACCGCTGAACGTACGCCGTAATATGATTTACATGCATGATGGAGCTCCTGCGCACTTTGCTCGTAATATAAGAGACTGGTTGACTGAACATTTCCCAGACAGATGGATTGGTCGTGGCGGTCCCCTTTTGTGGCCTGCGAGATCCCCCGATCTCAATCCATTAGATTTTTTTGTTTGGGGTTTATTTAAAGGTAAAGTTTACGCTACACCTCCACAGGACGCTGACGAAGTTAGAGCCCAAATTGAAGCCGCAGTATTAGAAATCACACCAGATAGACTTGAGCGAATAGTACAAACGATACCACAAAGATTGCAGCTATGTCTACAAACTGATGGATTTCAATTCGAACAATTATGTAGGTAATAATTACATTGATTTCTATCAAGAAGATGTACAAAAATTAGTCAATATTATCAAAAAGATTTTAAACTTTGTAATATTTTCGTAATAAATATGTAATCTAAGAAACCAATTTTATTTCGTTTGTTTCTTTTTTAAATTTAAAATGTAAGGTTCACATGACGACGTGTAAAAATGTTCCGAAGATTATAACTAGCACATGCGTGTTAAATGTTGCCAAATGTATGTTTCTTTCAAATTCATTCTGAAGACAAAGGAAGCCTGATACATCGTTTCAGGATTAGGACTTTTAACTCAAAATTTGACCAAGAATGTCGCCACGTGTAGTGGGTCCGCCAATTTATACACACCTTGTATAATAGTATAGTACTGACAAAATTGTATCAGAAAGAGACAATAGCTCAGTAATAGTCACTTTTACTGTATTAACGTCTTACATATTTCTGACACGAAATTTAATAAACAATTCAAAAATGATGTGATATCCATTTAAAAAAAATTATTTTTATACAAAAACGTGTCATCTAATTTTAATCCAGTTTCCTGCACATGCAGTTAGTAACTGTAAAAAAAATAAAACATGCTTCTATTAGGACCTCTTATTGTAAACAATACTGCAAAAAATGTTGTCCATCTAATACGTCGTTTTCGAGAAATATAATTTTATACAAACATTGAATTTTTCAGAAAAATGGGAATAAGTCAAAAATTATACGGGGAATTCAAAAATGCAATAATATATAGGGTGTTCCATTTAAAAAACTATAACTATTGTTAGCCACCAAGTTATGGAACACTCTGTATAATACAAAATATTTTTAAAATGTGCCCCTAATGAACAGCTACCACAAGAAAAAAAACGCTTCGAAATATCTTTATTCGTAAAGGCACAATCGGCCTTACCCGCGTAGTTGACTCACCATATATATAGAATCAAAAGGTGGGGTAATTTTCACAATAAGGGGCATATACAAGTATGGGGACTTTATCTACCTAATTTTCCTGGTCGCGATTTTTAAAAAAATAATTTTACGAAATCACAACATATATTTAGCTGTAGTAAGAAAATTTAAATATTAAGATATCCGAAAACGGTTCTGCATTTGCAAATTGTAATGTAAATTTAATCTTATTTGTAAGTACGTGCTTAATAGAGAAGATACTTATTAGAAACGTCGTGCTAAATAATCTGAGAGGGACTAGTAAGGTTGATGTAGGGATTTTCAGTAAACGATAGAATGAATTGTATTTCCCATTCGATACGAACATTTACAATACAATCTGTACACCCTATTATTATTGTTCAGTTGATGCATTAATCTGGCATCTCAAAGATCGATTATTTCCTTGTTCTTCGAAAATAAATTTACACAACATGGGGAAAAGATTTGATTATAATCTGTTTTCATGAATAATTATTCATTAAATCTGAGTTCAAGTCAAAAAATTTTTTTATAATTTCTCATCTTAGAATGTGTTTTGTGTTGTGGACTTTTTAGAAATAGTAGACAAAATAAATTATAATAGAGCAAAGTGACACATTTTAATATTAAAATATAATTCCAAAGAAATGTGCACAAAATTGTTCACTTTTATTTTTGTTGTATTCGTGCACATGCAGAAAAAATGGATCAAATTATTTGCATTAATTTTTTTTAATAATATCACGGGGTTCAAGACTGTTACTATTGATGTCTACGAGTGGTACAAACGGCTCAAAAAGGACGGCGAACTCGTTGAAGTTAAAGGCTTGCCCAGCATATCAACAACAGCCAATAACGTCACAACAACAAGTAAAGAATATGGACTATCGCCGTATTATTATGAGAGAAGTTACTGACGATATCTGCGTATTATTTGGCTCTTGCCAAAAAAAATTCTGATGCTGGCATACAACGTGTAGCGGCAAAGTTTGTTCCGAAGTTGCTAAATTTGCACCAAAACAAAAGTGCGACTGGACTTTGCTCAAAAATTTCTGAATAAAGTCAAAAGCAAAACAAAACTTGTCAAGGGGTTATTACTGGCGGGTATAACATCGAAACCAATGCCCAATTGTTTCAATGAAAACGATCAAGAGAGAGTCAAGTCCGAAAAGAAATTGAAGAGTTTAATCGAATGTAAAGGGTCTTCTTACTATCTTCATCGATTCCAACGGTGTATTGCACTATGAGTCCCTGCCATACGGTCGAGCTGTCAATAAAGATTATTATCTGGAAGTAATGCATCTTATACATGAAGCAATCCTACAAAAACGGGACAGAATTGTTGCAAAACAACTCGCGGTCGTTACGCCATGACAGTATGCCGCTGAGACTTTACTACTTGTTCCTGAATTTTTGGCCAAAAACTATTTCAATATGAAGCCTCAGCCATCGTATTTCCCGGACATGGCGCCTGTGATTCTTTCTATTGGCGAAGCTAAAAAAAAAACATGAGAGGACGACGTCTCACCAACTTGAAGAAATAAACACGAAATACCGAACATGAGCTGACACGGGGGAGTACATTGAAAAAAACAAAATTAATATTGAGAATGACTAAAAAAATTATGTCATAATATTGTTTCGATTATGGCTTCCTGAAAATTCACTTGATTTAATTGCCCTTGTAATAAAGTTTCATTATTAAAACTCAATCAAATTTTTCTACTATAGAATTTTGGCGTATAAAATGTCATCATACATCTATAGTTCTCCTGTAAACAGTATCAGCTAGACAAAAAACGTGTTGATACAATAGCAATTTTGAATGACTAAAATCACTGTGTTTATGTTTCACTATACATATTTTTTGCGAACAAGGCTAAGCTTTAAAAATGAGCCGCTTGCTGCTTATTTTTTAAAGAAACGAGCGTGCAAAATAACAGTCTGTATATTCATACACGTAAAATTAATTACAATATAAAAATATAAAACTAATGTATCGCACTTAAACTACTACGATTTAAATTAACACAGGTATTTATTTCTATTACTAATATCTATGTAACACTACCGTATTTATATCACTTCTATTTATATAACACCGTACCACGCAAGGAAATATTTATTTATTTCTTATATTTATTTTTACTTTGGTCTGTTCCGCGCGACGAGTACTTAAGGACTTTCTTATTCCGGAATTACTCATCCATCCGTTCAACTGCCTTTATATACCCGTACGAAACATCTGGAAGCATTCGCGTAAATTCCATCTTCCTCTCGATGTTTGTAGACCATTCCACAGACATTCTGTCTCTTCGCAGTACATATAAAATGGATGATTTATTGCTTTACGATGTTTATCAGTCGTGCCGAATATTTGCCTTTCTTTTGTTGTCGCCCGGACGTCTGCTTCTCTGTGGGCTGGTTTCATTACATTGCCCCCTTCTTAAAAACTGCGTTTCGTCCTGAAACACACTATTCCATGTTCTTGTCGTTGGCGGATGACGGAATCTACATTGGGACCCACGGGTCCACCCAGCTGTCCTGTAGAAATGGCAATCCACCGTCCCAGGCGGCACAACGGGCTGATTGGGCCGACAGCCGCACACGACCATTTCCATACCAGTATACCGAAACACTGCCTCCAGCATGTTTCTTACGGTTCTTCATTCCAAACGGTCTAATCCGCAGCCCAGTTTCGGAATTGCCAGCCTCCTTATATTTTGCTCGAGTGCTCGTCCTCGTGAATCGACATAAATTGGCTCTCTAGGTTTTCCGGTAATTTGTCGCACATCCGCCACTTCACCGCTGTCACGTCCATGGCATGGGGCCAATTGGTTGAAACGCACCACCCTTGGCTCACTATGGGGTGTTAGTCCTATGCGATAAACCACGTCATCTATTCGCTCTAGTATTTCGCATGGTCCCTCCCAGTATTGTTGGAGCTTTGGGGACAGGCCTCGGCGACGTTGAGGATTATATAACCAAACAAGGTCTCCTTCTCGGTAACCATCTTTCTCGGCTTACACGTCGTAACGATTCTTCGTCCTGTCGCTGGCATCCTGAGAGTGATGGCGTACTCGCTCGTGGGCATCCTCCAACCTTCGCCTGGGTCCGCTGACGTAGTCTTCTCCATTTGGGTTCTCCACAACACGCTTGAGTAGGCCATCCTCTACCTTCAGAGAGTCCCATTGAGCCCAGTAAGATTCCAGTCCCTATTAGCGAGGAGCTACTTCTTGACAAGCCGGTCCGCGACCAGTACCTTTCCAAACCATCAATGAACCAATGTCTTCATCAGCTTCTTGACCGATCCGCAAATTGTCAGGTTGCCACTGATCGTCAATCACGGTAGTTCCGAATGTGTTGGCCGATTTTTCTTCTAGTCGATTGCTATGCCTGCAGTCTTCTGGACGTGGTCTCCTTGCAACAGCATCAGCGTTTTGGTGTTGCACAGATGCAATTCGCGCTATTGATTTTGAGGCTCTACGATACTGGGTCTACGATTGCCTCTTCTCATCGACCCGTTTCAGTTTTCGCTGCTCTGCTATGGTTTTCTTGGGCTCCTCCCGCATTTACTATGCACATGGCCCATTTCCATTTCCATTTCCAATTCCAGCATCGGAGCGTTCTTCTCTTATGTTGCACCTGATTCACTAATCGTCGGACTACCTGTTCCAGGTGTGCATGCCCATACTTCATCTCAAGACGCTTGATTGATTTAAGGTAGTCTTGACACTCTTTCGGACGTAAGGTCTGCAGAATGTTACTGGCCTCTCCTATTAATGACACAATCAGGGCAGTAGCTTTCTCCGGGGACGTCCACCCATTTGCTCCTGCAGCGGCTTCGAATTGTTTCCGGTACGTCATTCATGACGTCCTCCCATCGAAGGTGGGAGGTTTTACCTTTGCCTTTGCTGTTCGGGAGATCTCCAGGCTTTCGCTTGAGGTGTCATGGGGACCGCAGTCGTTCATCGCTGGCAACTGAAGCTGCACCCCAAACTCGTCCCCCATTCCGAACACGCGCTCCTCAACTTTCTGTTCTACGGTTTCGATGGCACCAGAAAATTCCTGTCTCCCATACGATGAATTCTTTTGAATATCTTCCTTAAAAGTAGTCTCGAGTTGTTTTGAATTATATGCTATTTCATCTTTTAGAGTCTCGAATTGTTTTACAGTTTCATCTTTTGGAGTCTTGAATTGTTTTGCAACATCTCTTAGAGTCTTCATATTAGTCTCGAATTGTTTTGAATAATTTGCAATTTCATCTTTTAGAGTCTTCATATTAGTCTCGAATTGTTTTGCAACATCTTTTAGAGTCTCCATAATTAAGCGTGAATCAGCCTGTACTTGAAACAAATATTTCTCGGGATCCTTACCTTCATTTATTAAAAGGTCACGAGGCCGGTCCTTGAGAATTGTTTTTTTCCAGACGTATCTGCGTCCCTTTCTTCCAATTCTGCCCTTAACTCGGAGACCTTTAGTTCTTCCAAACGTTTGGTAGCCATTTATTTATTTAAAAACAGTCTGTATATCCATACACGTAAAATTAATTACAATATGAAAATATAAAACTAATGTATCGCACTTAAACTACTACGATTTAAATTAACACAGGTATTTATTTCTATTACTAATATTTATGTAACACTACCGTATTTATATCACTCCTATTTATATAACACCGTGCCACGCAAGGAACTATTTATTTATTTCTTATATTTATCTTTACTTTGGTCTGTTCCGCGCGACTAGTACTTAAGGACTTTCTTATTCCGGAATTACTCATCCATCAGTTCAACTGCCTTTATATACCCGTACGAAACATCTGGAAGCATTCGCGTAAACTCCATCTTCCTCTCGATGTTTGTAGAACATTCCACAGACATTCTGTCTCTTCGCAGTACATATAAAATGGATGATTTATTGCTTTAAGATGTTTATCAGTCGTGCCGAATATTTGCCTTTCTTTTGTTGTCGCCCGGACGTCTGCTTCTCTGTGGGCTTGTTTCATTACAATATCATATTATGTTTGTATAGAAAGACAGTGAAGACAGTCATCTAACAAAGTCTCCATATATTTACTAAAATAAATAATTGGTGTAACGAATATAACCGAAAATTAATAAGGAAAGCAAAATAAAAGAAGCATCCATTGTTTTTTGCTATTTGTCTTGTTATGTTTAATACTTTAAAAAAAATTTCTTTATTCTTTGTTTCTTGTATCATTATATGTATCATCGAGTGGAATGCCACCAATTTTTGACTAAATGGGTGACAAGAGCTATTATCAATGATAACATCCGTATGTAATGGTTTGTGAAATAATAAAAATAAAACCATGTCTGATGTGTTCTCTTGAAATTGTAAGGTCTAAGAAATTTAAACTGTTATGTTATTTCAATATATCACAAACCATCACATAAGGATGTTATCATTGATAAAAGCTCTTGTCACCCATTTAGTCAAAAATTAGTGGCGTTCCACTCGATGAACCATAGATACAAGTTCCAATAAATAAAGAAAATTTTCTTAAAGAATTAAACATAATAAAACAAATAGCAAAAAACAATGGATGCAGCCGAAATATAGTAGATCAAAGGGCGGTGCCCAACTCGGCACATGATTCAGGTATACTAATTAAAAATATCCCGACTCGGCATAGAGTTAAGAACAATATGTTTTTAGAAATCCCAACCTGTTTTCTCGTGGTAGCGAATTTGGAAGGATTAAATGTTGAATGAATGAGCAACACAGTAATTTGTATTTATACACACGTTTATTATACATATACATTTTTCATAAGATTTTGAAAATGTCAGTCAATATATCACATTTAACATAAAAATATAAATCTATTATTACATTATCAATACACATATTACATTTTGTATAAAATTAGTCAAATAGTTTATATTTACATAAGAGTCTATGTACATAGTCGTATAAAAAAAATGAAAATGTCGATCATGGTCATTCTTTTTTTTACTTACGGAATGCAAAAAAAAGCATTTTAGGAAAAATCCAAATAATAGGATATTATTTTTACATATTGTAGCTTAGACAAATTATTACTTTTATATTCTATAATTTTGTATTAATAAAATCATGTCGTTTTTTTGTTGCAATGTTTTTGAATTTATGAGGGGTGTTGATGCTGTTGCACTTTACGTAAACTTCAGTTTGAACACTAAGGATTGTGTCTACAAAAATATAGAGGGATGGATGGGTTTGATACATGGTACTATTGAAATAGGAATGGAAAGACTCGCAAGCATTGGTGGTTTTGTTTAAAGCAGCAGTCGCATCAGCCCATATAATCGGTGGAAATCGGGAATCGACAGTTAAATAATTCTCTAGAAGGTAATCAGAAAATTCTTCTAGTTTATCAGATGCTGGTTTTATTTCATACAGTTCAAAAAAATAAAAATCCTCGATATCTTCTGGGTCCAAAAATAACATGCCATAACAGTAACGAAGCCATTTCCCAATCTCTGAATGTTTGTCTTGGTATTCTCGAACTAAACCCAGTTGCTGAATTTTTCTATACCACGCTTGGGTTAAATGAAATCGGCATCCAGTAATCTTACAATTTTTCCAAATTTTTCTCAGCGCATTATGAATAGATACTTCAAAATCGATTACCATTTCTTGTGGTGCAAAATTCATATTCAAATTACTACAATATTCTTTGATTCTTAACAAGCACAACTCATATGATTTTTTGCTTTTATCTTTTAATAAGCAAAATACTAATGGTATATAATGACCATTAAAAAAGCCATGCACAGTAAACATTTGTTTGAAAAATTTCGTGCAATACGAAAATGTACCATCCATATACACAGTTTTACAGTCACATAGAAACTTTAAATTACTGTCACATGTAAATATCACTAAGTTTTCAGCTGAATCATTAACTATCAAAAAGTTCTCACCTCTGTTGGTTTTCGGTACAAGTTTATTTAAACATTCATGAACTTCTAACGCTGACTTTGGTAAAACGGGAAACACTTTTCTCCGTACGTAATAAATGTATTTTTTGACACAACGTAAGTCATTCATATTCAGGCTGGTTGAAGTGGTCTGCTTAAACAATTCCTTCCTGATAATTTTAGAAGGCTTTTCCGATATGTCATTTTCGGCTTTTCTTTTTGCACTATAACTTAACATTTGTCTCTGAAGAACATTTTCTGCTTCCGGATCATGACCATGGGTGTCATTTAAACTTGTTATTACACGGCTAGTTGACTCTCCTAACGTATGAATATATGCTTTACACGTAATCTTGATGCACCTCCACTTAGTTTCTCCGGAAGCCAACTTCCGATTGTGCTCTTTAGATTTATAACACTTGTAAACCAATAGAAGTTTTCCTCTTTGGCTGAACATCTCCGTTAAACCCAAAACACCAGTATTCATAGTGGTCATTTTAAGATTTCGCGCAACACAAACTTTCACAAATTTTTAAAAATTAAGAACACTTACAAGTAACTCTAACTAAAGTTCTGCTAATTTATATAGAAAGACATAAACTCCCACTTCCTGGGTGTAGTAATTAGACACGCAAATAGATAAATCAATCAAATCAATTTGGGGGGAGGGGGCGTATCTTTCTACCCCACTCAACTACTTTGGACCCAAACCTACCTGCGACACTTTGTGCCGGGATGGGCATTTTAAAAGTTCATTAAGAAATGGTTAAGGATTAAAGGATTAAAATGTGCCGAGATGGGTATACCCCAGTTAAAATCTTGAGAAAAGAGGAATATAATAAGGCAACAGGAATGGTTTATCCAATAATAAAAGAGAAATTAAGTAATTATAAAGTACTTATAACTTACATGGAATAATCAAAGAAAAAAAAACATGTATGGACTGTCATAAAACATACATAGGCCAACCAGGAGCTTTGTAAAAAAAAAGAACATTTTAAGAGCGATACTAATAAAAGGACAGATTCAAATTATGCAATTCACTTGCTAGAAAATAATCATAATTTCAACAATAAATTTGAGATTCTGCATTCACAACAAAAGAGCGTAAATTTAAATTTACTTGAAGCCTTAGGAATAAACAAACTTAAATATATGGATATATTATTAAACGACCAGAGAGACCTCAATAATTCCCGGCTTTTGAATTGGTACCGTTACAGACATAGTTATTAAACGTTCACTTAGAGTGCATTATATAGGTATGAATAAGGGTTGAAAAATTATGAAACTTGTACAACATGTATTTAGTAGTAATGTAATATCTGAAGAAGCTAACATGATAGTGAAACATGTCATATTTTTGAATAAATTTTGATTATACTGGAAATTAGTTGTACATTGTGTTTATTTCAATCCTAATTATTATGGATTTCTAGCAAGTATCGGTCTTTCAATTAATATTAGTAAAAATATGTATTGCTACTTACTAAAAATTACGTAATCCTAAACTCTTCATTGGACATTGCTTTAAAATTAAGTGTTACTTTGCAATAGTGAACGTGACTTAATAACAATTTACCTTCATCGTACTAACGTTTAACTAAAATCACTCAGAATCATTTGACTTTTAATGCAATAGGCAATGATATATCAGTCAATGTGAATCAACAGGAATTCAGACAAAACATAGTGTGTTCCCAGAATCTGCCTGAATATCCATTAATGCTCACGAATATTCTAATATTACAGTTGTCTTATTTAAGATAAATAATAAAATAAAATTATAACGATTTATATTGTTAATTTCTATAAATAAAGTTTTAGCATGTGTTTTTTATTCTTTGTATAATTACAACTTGACGTGTTTATTATATTAAAACTTGTATTTTTAACATTTAAACATGGGCTATCTCCATATTTTACTTGTTACAAAACCAACTTCAAAAAACATGAAATTAATTGAAAGGAAGACTTTATATAATCGAAACGGGATTCGTAAAGGGAACTTTATAGAACTGAAATAAAAATGACACTAATTAGTCTTCTATCGCAATTCTCCCACTTTGAAAAAAAGATTTCTAAAGAGGTTTCTATTAATACTTCAAATAATGGTGATAATTTGTTTATTGATTACAGAACATAAGACAATAATAATTAAAAACAGTAAAATGTAAAATTTGAATTTCATAAGTAATACATTAATTTTAATTTTTAAACTAATTGTAATGTTCATTTTATAGTTTATTTATTGAAACGACTATTTAACTGTAAAAAAAGAACGCTAAAAGAGCAATAAACAAACCTTCGAAATTCATAAACCCTTTTGTTTATATCTGGTTCTGAATAAAACGCTGAATAGAAACATAAATTTATTCATAGGCGGTTGTGATGAATGCATTCTCACAACATAAATGCGAAAAAGCTGGACATTTACATATATTTGCATTTAAAAACGAAAAATCTCATAACTTTTCATTTAGACATATACTCGCTTAAATATTTTATTATTTAATAAAGAGTACATGCTTTGGTTTATTACATTCAACTGTAAAATATATTCCATGAAAGTTTAACTATGCAGCTAGAACAAAAGCTCTTCTCAAGGGATATTGATCTTTTCAGAGAGTATACATTTATTTCACATTTTGAGGAAAACCACAGTAAATACCTCAAAAAATAATAAAAACCAAACAGTTTGTACCTATCTCAAAACTGTTAGCTAACTCAAAATTACAAGTTAATTCGAACAACAAAACCTATTCTACTAAAAAAATTAATAAGTAACTTTTATTAGCAATAAAAGTGGCAAAGGGAAAAAATTATTGAAATTTCAAATAAATTTATACTACGCAGGTGGCCATATTGATTTCTGAAAGTGTTTTCAAATAGCCATGCTTTAAACGTTTTCATATGCAATATACTTATTGATTCACTTTTAAATAATATTTCTATGCTACAATTGCTACAGGTAATAATTATAGACTGGAAAATATGCACTAAAAAGTTTGGCAAATATGCATGCAATATGCACTTATGATGTGCATTTATTTATTATGTTTTAGGAAATTAATTTGTCGTATTTACAAATTGTACATTTATTTATTACAATAAATTGTCGTATTTACAAATTATATATTTGTTTATTACAATAAATAACCATATATTTCTTTACATTTTCCATAGTTAAATTATGTCTACGATCTGTAAGTATATATGTTTATATTGGGAAAATGTTTTTTCAACATCGCAAAATGTGATCGGTGCATTCTTAAAACTAGGTATTAATGAGGGGCCTATATTAATGTCTTCATTAAAATTGCCATTAATTACATTATTTATAGATTTTAATGTAACAAAACCTCCATTTTTGCTTAGAATTGCGGCTAATTTTTCTTTAATTCTTTTTCCAGTCAATCCGTTGACTTTTCAATATCATTTACAATGCCAACACCATCATATAAAGATAAATTTTTATCTTCTAATCTAGTAATTGCCTGCTCAATTATCGCAAAATTAGATTTAATATATGATAGCTGATTTTGTAGAATACAATCCTTTCACGTTTACACAAACAAATTAAATATCTTTAAATATCAGATTTTATTATGGTTCTTATGAAAATGGCGAATATATGCATAAATATGCAAAATAATTATGAAATATGTACGTGCAGTTATGGTAAAGTGTCCAAATATGCATTTTGCATAAAATTCAGTCTCTAGTAATAATTGATACGATTCAGCCTTTACTTATTCAAACTCATTTATTGCAATTAAATATGACACAAGTGATAAAGATATTGCATATTCTACAAATATTTAGAAACATAAGTACTTAATGTCTCATTAATGTCGATTTATTATTTCGGAAGCATGTTGAAATACTTTTAAAAGTGAATTTAAACACTTTTAATTTTTACCTATTTTAATGTTTATATTTCTTGTTATTTTATAATTTCTGTTTGTTCCACTAAATTACTCATCCATTCACGAAACAGTTCCTATTTCTACACCGACTAAAATCAAGTTATTAATATGTCCGGTTTTAAACTTTGTTTATTACGTATTTCTTGAATTATATTGCGGTATGGTAAATAAGATATATCTAATTTTTTTGTCATTACTCCAATACATACATAAATCGTATCTCTAAGTTCATTTTTAAAAAAAAGTCAATTAAAATCAGACTGGACAACTGAAAAGCAACTTATTAAATGTCATTGATTCAGTTATAAATTTCGCGGCAAATATCATGGCCCACTTTTCAAATAAAAAACAAAGTTGGCAAAATTATTTCGAAAAACCACAATAGCTCAGTAATGGTCACTTTTAAAATAATTACGTCCTACATGTTTTTGGTGGCAAATTTAGTAAGCAATTCAAAAAAGAACTGATATACAGGCTGTTCTATTTGAAAAAAAATACTTTTATACAAAAACTTGTCATGTAATGTTAACCAAATTTTCTGCACATGCAATTAGAAACTGAAAAAAAGATGCTTCTATTAATACCTCTTATTACGAACAATACTACAAAAAAATGTGTCCATCTAATACGTCGTTTCTGAGAAATGTCATTTTATAAAAACTTTAAATTTTTCAGAAAATTGGGAATAAGTCAAAAACTTTAGATTTTAGGCCTATACTATCTTATAATTGTTTGCCTGAAAGTTATACGGGAAATACAAAAATGTAATAATATATATAGGTGTTCCATTTAAAACAACTATAATTATGGTTAGCCACCAAGTTATGGAACACTCTGTATAATACAAAATAATTTTTGTATTATTAATGTGCTCCTAATGAGCCGCTATCACATGAAAAAAACCGCTTCGAAATATCTTTACTCATAAAGGCACAATCAGCCTTACCCGCGGAGATGACTTATCCGTAAATATATATATACAGCAGCCTGTCATCTTAACGTAGCGGCAACATAATTGATTAGTATTAATAACAAAACTCACAATATTAAGGCAATTGTCATCCAAACAGTTTCATTGTCTAACATAGAAAGAATGTAAACGCGAATGTATAGGTCCGCGAACTTTATGGGCATTAAATGGAACGGCATTCCAATCGTTACCAGCGATACGATAATTATCTGGAAGGCGCCCTTGAGGGCAATATAGATATTTGAAATTAATGAATAATTCAAAAATGGTTAAAAAGTGTTTTACTTGTAGAGAAAAGTGTGAAGTAGTTTATAAAAACGCTGGTTTGTTTAAGACAACTATTAAATCCGTGTTCTCGATTTCCAATTTAGGAGATTTTTTCTTTTTTTTCCTTTAATTTCATATATGTTTTACTTTATATAGATGTATTATTCACTCATGACGCTCACTTTATAATTCTCACATTTCCATTGCTTATAAGAGATTCGGCAACAAAAAAATAATAGTGAAGACCAAACAGAAAACGAGTTATAAACAATCGGAAATATCTGGAAAAAGTTCTAGCAGAAAATATTTGGTAGGGGCACAAAAGAAGTCATGAAATCCCTTCAGAAAGGCAAGTTTAGACAAAATAAAGAAACTAAAAATGGACAAGGCGTCGGAAAAAAACAGAATTGAATGAGAAATCCTAAAGTATAACTGCCAGAAATATATAAAGAGATATACATACTAATATGCCAGATTTATAGACATAACGTGATGCCTAAAACTGGAGCAGTGGCATAATAACACCTATAATATAAAAAAGAAAAACGGAAAGAAGAATAACCAAATGGCTTCCGGCCTGGTATATCAACCATAAAGAACTTCTGAATATGACAATTCACAACAACAAAGCGATAATATGATTCCAAAAAAAAAAACTGCCGAAAAATTTCGTATAACAAAAGGAAGAAAACAGGAGACTTAATCCCTCCAACGCTTTTTAATTAATAATGGAGAACATCTTACGAAAAGACGTAGCTAAACAGGTCGGAATGAAAGTAAACCTGAGTAAGACAAAATATATAAAAATAGGGCCAGAAGAGAAAAATGAGCAGAAATATTTAAAAAACCATAACACACGTTTGAACGTTTCCTCTTTAATTATCTAAGAACAACAGTAGGGTTAACAGGAAGGGAACGAATAAAAAGGACCCTCAAAGGAAACTAATCCCACGGATAAAGAAGACAGAAGAAGAAGCAGAAAGAAAATAATGAGTATAAAACTAGGCTCGAGAATAACTAGCTATGGGGAAAGGAGATACTACTAATAAAGAAATTGAACACATGCAATGAAACTAAAATGGGCAGGAAATATTTTGAGAAAAAACCAGACGGATATGCTGAAAAAAATTAACGCAATGGACCCTCCTATAAGCAAGAAGAAGACAGAGAAAAAAATGCTAAAGTCAAAATGGAAGTGGACGCAAGAATCATGGTATTGGGGAATTAGAAATTGCTGTGTAAGAATAGGGAACAGAGGAGAAGAATATCATATAAAGCAAGGGCCCACATAAATTTATAAACAGTCGGAAGAGAAAGAGGATTATTCCACCTCATCACTCATCAAAAGGATTTCGAAAGCTATGCTGTAACCATACTCTTTAGCTTGCATAGCTCGATGATGACCATAATGATCAAATTAAATTATCCAGCAATTACCTGTATTGTTGGTTATTGGATAATAGAGATTTATATAATTATTTATTTCACATCTCATGATAAATACTTTAGATACACACGTGTCATAAAAATTTACTTAAATGATGGTAGGCTTCAGCATTTTCCTGTAACACATTAACAATTCGCCCCTGAAAACATTTCTATCTATTGTTGTTTACGTATTTGGTTTCATTTCATCGAAAAACAAACTTACATATATTAACTAACAAACAAGCATTATAAATATTTATTGGTGATACAGAATCTATTGTGTAAAAGGAGAACTTCTAGAAATAAGCATCAATTTCATGGTCCTACAAAGACATTCAATTTCCAATTCGTATTTACGTCGGAATTGTGTGTGTTTATTTTTTACCAGCCGCAGTGAAATGTAATCGGCATTATTTTAAGTTGTAAACCAGGGCCTAGTCGAATAGCCTAATAAATTCTCGTTCACGCACAATTGAAAGGAAATATATTGTACCACCAACTCAAAAGGTAAAATATTTCGCCCATAAGTCTATGTATTTGTATATGTACATACATACACACTTAGTTATTTATTATTACACTAATACTACATACGAGCAATATTTTAATTAATTACTAATAATGAAACGAATAATTCGTAATTAAAAAATAGCTTAGAATCAAAGTAAGGAACCGAATAACCGATTTAATTTCAATTTACAAAAATATGTTGAACGAAGATCATGTTAATCCAGTAAGTACATACGTATTCCAAATTCACTTCACAAACGTTTTATTACTCATAATTTTGTAAAGTCTGCTTGTTTTTATGACTCGAAGTACGTCACATGTTTTTAATATTTTCGGAAGCAATGTCACGAAAGTACCACATGGTGCAAAAGCTATTCATTGATTAAATAATCTATATAATAAAGATATTTATTATTATAAAACAATAGAATTATTATAATTCTGTGGTATATGCACCTAGAAGAAAACTTAAAAAGCTCATGTACCCATTTGCTGGATGTTACTACCATATCATGTTCCCTATCCTGTTTTACTGGTAATACACCATTTTTTTGATAGAATCAACATTGCTGACTACTTAATGACCAGATTATCCAAAACACAAAACAGGATAGAGTCTGAATTGATATTCAGAACATGTAATATTTTAAATATTAGGTGGTTATTTATATTTCGCGTACTAATATGTAATATGTACCAGGGACAAACAATAAATATGACAAGACATTTATGTATAACCTTTGCTCAAAGACTCCTTACCAGCAGACCTTCTATCCTTACAAAAATCTTGTTTCAAAAAATTTCAACGGATGCGGATTTGATTATTTATGCTTTATGCCTTTTTTTTATTAGAATAAAAAAAGGATCTATTTTGAACGACTTACTACCGAGAAACAGTAGCACAAATTTATTACTTATTTTCCTACTTTATTCTTTACATTTGCTTCTTATTGTATCATAATTGTGCATTTCTTTTTATTGTCAGATTATAAAATAGTGATTATTTTTATACCTGATAACGTAGTTGTCTTCCTCTTTGACACGCTCTGGGCGTTTTATAGTTTGCCATTTTTGAGAAAGGGGCTTGAGTTTTCTCATTGAGCTGTATTGTATAACCTCATTTTCTATGATCTGCCTTTTCCTTATATTGTAAAGTAATTAAGTTATTATCTTATTATTACTAATAGTGTGATGAGTTAGGGAGTGCAATCAGCGGTACACTGACGGATGAATAATGTAATTCTAAATTAAGCAGAGTAGCAGCAGTAATACAGTAAGTAATACGTAACAAGTTATATTTACACTGTATATGCAATGTTCTAATGTACATATTATAAGAATTTTTTCAACTCCGGTTCGTAAGCGCAACGCAGCTGGCCTACAATAACGATATTTACATGTTAAGATATGTATACCGGGTGGTGCAATAGTGTGTCGGCCGAGCTTAGTATGAAAACTAATAACGCTGTAGCAATGAGACTTTACGTACGTATGTAGTATGCGACTGTGCATTTTCTAATTTTATTTACAAGTATACAGGGTGTTCAAAATTTTCACAACCACGTTCAACTTTTTTATTTTAAATACATTGCTATACTTTCTAGATATTATAATGATAGCCGTTCAAATTATTTATGTATATACCGGGTGTATTATGAAAAACCTTTCGTGCTGTAACTTTTTTATTTTTTATCCGAATGTAATAAATTATACGTCGAACTAAATCGTTTTAAAAACACTGTAACGTGATCCGCTTTGAATTTTTTTTTTGACACTTTGTTTTTGACAGACAGCAGCAAACTATGTTTTTTTAAATTGTACTATTTTTTTTTACTTATTCAAATATATTTTTTTTTCTGAATATGAAACTGTTATCAATGATACCCTTGTATGAAAAAAAACGAGGAATTGAAGGTTTTTTTAGTTCAATTTATTCTGGTTTTTTCGAACACAGAGATTTCTTAAATGCATTTTAAATACTCTATTTCATTTTATTACCAGCAAATGTGTGTAGCATTTAAAATCACTTACATTCAATACTATATAGCCCATAAAGTATTATAAACCAATGTTATCAGTGTTTCATCAGTTTCTTTACAGACTTCGTAAAAGACAGTAAGATAATCAACATCTCTCGTTAAATAACAATTGTGAGATTTACTTTGTAAACAGGTGTTTTTATTAAAATTTTTTTTATTAAAATTGTGAAAACACTCATAGTTTCAATATAACTGACACCAAATGAAAGATGTAGGCTTATACGGAAGTTACGCCCCGTGAGCGGTGGGTCAACAACAACATTTACAGTGTTTATTTTAAAAATTTAAAAATCAAGCAGTCATATTGAACGATAAAAGTGCATTCCATATTTTCGAAGAGAGCTATGACATCTGTCAGTCACACATTCATTATAATATTTTCAACGATTTATTTCTAAAATTTGTTATTGAAATGGATAATGGCGAATGTGTGGATGCGATTCAAGTATATTTTGAATGCGGAAAAAATTCTGTAGCTGCTTTGCGACTTAATAATAGTTAATAGGAGGTGTCAAATGTGTCTGAAACAAAATGGGTCCAATTTCGAACATTTGATTCATTAAAAGCTATGATAGCTTGATTTCTGTAAATTTCGTAATTTTTTTTAATAACAATAAATTTGTCACTCAATTTAATGGAGGTGTCTTCAGGAAATAAATCTTTATTAGAATAAGGAAAAAAAAACATGTAGTACAATTTAAAAAAAAAAGTTAACTACTGTCTGTCAAAAACGAAATGTCAAAAAAAAAAATTTTAATAACAGGTTACAGTGTTTTAAAAACGATTTAGTTTGACATATCATTCATCAAAATCAGATAAAATATAAGGAAGTTACAGCACCAAAGGTTTTTCATAATACATCCGGTGTATATATTTATTTTGATTTTATTGATAATTTTGTTAAAATCCTGACAGTTGCAGCATCTAACATTTTAAGCCTTAGTCTGAAAATGGGTAGAATGCCTCACGTAACTCTTGTGTTACTGATTTATGGACTAACACGTTATTTGTTTTGAAGTTGAACAAAGTGAATAAATATACAGAGTGTTAAATATGTCGTGTCTAAGTTATCGATCTTTATTGGTTATTTTCTGTTTTATTTTAAATCTAACCTATAATATTTTTAGTCAGCATATTCCTTGTAAAATTGCCTTTAAAATGGTATAACATAGTACTTATTTCTAGTATTTTCAAAGTTATAACCCTTTAATGGGGTATATTCTTGTTTATAGCACGCAAAATGTGGGGCATCTAATAGTTGGTTGGCCATGAAAATAAAACAAAGTAATTTTAACAAACACCTGTTTTTTAAATGCTTGATCATTAGGTTTAAAATTACATTTTGAAATTTTTCCATAATAAAACAATCTTAATTTATGTGTTCAAATATATTTCCATTCTGCTCTACACATGCTCTCAACCGTCTCTGTATCGACAGACTTACATTCTGAGCTAAGTTATTCTCACTTAATTGAAGAAAAGCGTTTCTTATTCGTTGCTGCATGTTCTCTGCCGTTGTAAGAGGTGTTGCGTAAACAATGTTTTTTACAGTTGGCCACAGAAAGAAATGACAAGGTGTGAGATCTGGTGATCGTGGTGGCCAGCTTATCATACTTCCTCTCCCAATCCACTTATTGGTGAATACCCTACCTAAATGTGCTCTTGCAGCAGCACCACAATGTGCTGGTGCACCTTCTAATAGCAATGGTAAATTATTTTGTAGGAAATTTGTGTAGATTGCACAATTTAAAGTATTATTAAAAAAGGATGGATCAATAATAGTGTTTCCGATGATATAAAATGGGCTGAACAAAATGTGGGTTTGTAGTGTCATAATAATAGGTTTTTTCTGTTTGTTGTTCCACAATTAGCAAATGTTGCTTCATCTGTGAAAAGCACATGATCTAAAAAAGTTATATTGTGTCGTAATTGTAAAAGTTGCCACTCACAGAAAACAAGTCTCCTTTCAACGTTTGTTTGTAATAAGCCTTGATGATTTTGAATTTTGTAAGGGTGAAACTTATCAAAGAGTTACTTATCTAAAGTTTAGATAAGTACCTAACTCTTTGATAATGGCATAACAGCCGAAACATATGTTAGAAAATTCTAATAAAACTTTGTGAAATATAGCCAAGTGTGTTATTCTCGACAATTAAATTAATAACGTGTTAGTCTATAAATTAGTAACACAAGAGTTACGTGAGGCAATCTACCCATTTTCAAACTACAGCTTAAAATGTTAGATGCTGCAACTGTCAAGGTTTTAACAAAATTATCAATAAAATCAAAACTAACAGTCTGAAGGACACATAGCCATATATCATTGCAAAGATAATTTGAATGGCTATCATTATAATATCTAGAAAGTATAGCAATGTATTTAAAATGAAAAAGTTGAAGGTGGTTGCGAAAATTTGGAACAGCCTGTATATTTGTAAATAAAATTAGAAAACGCACAGTACACATACTACATACGTACGTAAAGTCTCATTGCTACCGCATTATTAGTTTTCATATTAAGCTCCGCCAACACACTATTGCACCACCCGGTATATGAAAGTAATTGCATCAATCGCGACGAATGTAGACGGCGTTGAAGGGCGGGCAGTTGCGCTGGAAGTATTTTAATTAAATCGAAAGAGCTGTCTGTTGCGAGCAGATGTATTGTTTAGTTGTATCGTTGATTGAAGGAATATATAAAGATGCGCAACGCTATAGTAAAATTGCGTGTCTTTCCGTGAAGTCGTCCCGCAAATCCCCTTGCCGAGAAACATCATCGCTGTCTCGGGCTGTTTCGAATCTCGGACCCAAACGACTGATGCAGTCGCTATAGATCTCGGATCCAGTTTTGGCTACGCTCAGTGCTATGTAGTGGCGCATCTTTATGTATTCCTTCAATCAACGGTTTTATTATTTACATGTGTTCTATTGTCTAAATATGTCCCTTTCAAATACGCCGTGAGATGTAAAGGTGGATAAGAGATTTTCCTGCGCTAGAATTCGACGGTATTTAACTGCAATGCAATATTTGGAGTATATTACTTTTGGTGGCATGTGAAAACCCGCGTTGTAAAATATGTGCCGTCGGATACACATAAAGCAATTATTTTGCTGGCTCTGCAACTGCTTATGAACGGCAGAAAGTATTTAATTCGGATCTACTTGAAGTGTTAAGCGTATAACATTTCATGCCTGGTTTTACTTATTCTTTACAAAATTGTGTAAACGATAAGTATAGTAACTTGCGTGTGCTAGCGTAATCTATCTTAATAAAATATTATTTGTCTGCGACGTACGATGAAATTAAGACTTCAATTATCAATGACATAGAAGATATATTTAGGTGTCACTAGATGAAGCTACTGATGTTAAAGGACGCAATATTGCAAATGTTTTCGTTAGGTTGATGCACAGCGAAGAATTAATGCAGTATCCAGATCACAAAACGTAACTTCGTGTTTGAAATCTCTGTGGAGTGAAAAGCACAGTAAAAATAAAGAAAAAGCTTTATTATTTGTGACAGATGGAGTTGCATATATGATGGTGGCTGGTCGGCTATTACAATAAACATACAATAGTATGGCGCATATTACATGTTTTACATATGCTCTTCATTGAGTATTAAACAAAGCCAGAAGATGCTACCCAAATGCTAATAAAAAGATATCTTCTGTCAAGAAACACCTGCACACAAGCATTTATTTCGTGGAAAATTGCCACAAGTGCCACTACTACCAGAATTTGTTGTCAGGTCTGGGGCACATAGATACAAGCAGCACCCTATACATTTTGAGGACGCTAATACAATAATAGATCTACTGAATTCGAATCATGCCGTTTCTATTTTACAAGTTCAGTAAGCACTTGTGAATTCAACTATCTAGGTAGATATAGTCAATATTCATGGATATTATTCCAGAATACCTGTAGCCACCCGCCATCTAGAACTTACTCCGACCAACCCACACTATTCTATAAGTAACGCCTTGAATACTGTATATGATCTGTGTCAATTCTTTCCCCAATTATCTAGAGCTGCTGTTAATAATGTCAAACAAAAATTTGCAGCAGTTTTAAATAACAAACCAGAAATTTGTACTGTACGTCGAAATGCTGACTTGTTTACTGGTAGAAGTCGATTTTTGCAAACCTGGGATAAATTTGCCGCTTTAAAAAACTTCATATACAAGAGTAGATGTTGAACTGTCGTTTATAATGTATAAATGTGTCAGACAAGTATTAACACATGAACATATGGGACAAATAACTGTGATGTACTTTTGCTTGAACTCTCAACAAGAAGAGTGAACAAGTCAGGATGTGTGATACGCTTTATAAACCCCGCAATATTGCTTCTGGAAAAGGTGTACGTAATTTTGATTCGTCTGTGAAAAATTTCAAATTTGTATTCATGATGTCCTTGACGCCTCCCTGACACTGACGTTATGTAGCCCTGACTTTCGAATCCTAGTGATGAAGTTAAAGATATAAATATTATGCTTCCGCTTACTTGTTTCAAGCCATATTGTAAAACAAAACAAATATTAATTAAGTATAGAAATTATGAACAAACACGAACAAACAAAAATGGACGAAATATGAAGAATAGAGAAACAGAAATTTATGATATTATTGATTATTGTAAAAAAGTTAAAAACTGCAAAGGAATACATGTTGAGTTGTGCTTTTCGGTTCACAGTTAGTATCAACGTATGAATACAACATATATCGATTTGAAACTAAAAAAATATTATCATTATTAATAATAATACAATAAGTCTACCTATGTTATTTCATAACTAAACCTTGCCATGCATTTCATATAAAAATTACTTTATTATGAATAAAATAAAATCAGTTATGGTATTTTAAAGAAGCAATGTGTTTAAATAATTTTAGAATTGAGTATAATAAATACAGAAAATAAGGAACAATTGTATGTCTATATGTCTACGAAAGAAGAAAGAAAGTACATTTTATTCAATGTCCGTAAATGTAACCTAATCAAAAAGATTATTTCTTATTTGAGAAACAAACTTATAGAAAAACTCATTATATTTAACACATGTTCAAAGTTTCCCAATTTTTGACTATTAATAACAATAACAACAATTGGTTAACATATATTAATAAATAAGGACTGTAATACTGAGCAAACATTCCCTTTTAATTTCTACTCTGCAACTGTTCAACATCGAAACATTTGCACTCTACCATCTCCAATCTATGAGCGAATTGCGAGAGTTGGGGCCGCTAGCGGCAAATATATCCAATCATTGCTTTTAAAGGAGGCCCAAGATAAGTACTTACGCATCGTGTTTATACATAAATAGGAATAATTTGTGGTTGGAAAAGGAGAGGCGTATATATGATACCCGTTTTCTTGAATAAAATGAACTGGAGTGAGCATAATACAATTTTTTCAGAAGCATGTACGGTCCACATTTTGGAAAAGAAATTATTTAAACATTCAAATACGCTACAAACTATTTATTGTTAAAAGCTAAATGTTAGTTCCTGTCTAATTTGGAAATTGTATATACAACAATTATTCCAAATTAAGTTTTAACTACTTGTATGCTCTTAGCGAATCTGTGCAAAACGCTTAATTTGCATAACAAAAGATGTATTAATACTAGTCAGAATTTTTTTATATAAATGTTATTTCAAGCTTACCTCTAACTGCTTGTGTATTATTCATGAATCTTGATAAAATTAACATTTGTAAAATATTATTTTCGGACAGAAGTAGGCGCTAATTTCAGTTTACCAATTTAGTTCAGTAATTAATCAGCTCTTCTGACTAAGATTTCAAACTTGAGTTGAGTGTATCGCGTTGATAGCATAGCGTTAGTAGTTTGGCTGCAATCGTGCGCACATGCAGAAATGAATGCATAGAGAGAGAGAGAATAATTCGAAAGATCTCTTTTTCGCAATCAAGGGATTCTAAAACGCAAAAGTCTTAAACTTATATTACCTATTAGATCCCTTTATAAGGCAAATAGAATTAGTCGTCAATAGCAACAATAAAAGAATTAAAATAAAAGTCATAATTTTGAACGATTGAATAATATGGGTAGATAGGTAAATGAATATGTACGGCAGAAAAAATTGATAAAGAAAAACGAATTATATAAGACACGCAACAAACAAATACTACGTCTCTTAATTTATCTTTGAATAATTAAAAAGCAAGCCATAAGGATATGAGTAAATCATTGAGAAAGAATAGGTAGGGAGACGACGTCACGTGATCAAACCGGGTACAGGTCCGCCATATTGATTTACGTCAAACAGGTAGTGTTGGTAAAAAGTGGAGTGTTTGTTAAGGCATCGTGTATTAGAGTTATATAATAAGTTAAATATTAAGACATTATGGTTTTTTTGTGCTCTACGTAGCTGCAACAGCAGAGACGGCGTTGATAAGAAGAATTCGTTTGGAATAACATTTCATAGGTTAGTGTAGGTCTGACAGGTGTGGGATGACAGATTATAACTTTTAGTAGTCCGGACTAGGTGAGGCAGCCATATTGGTCCCACACTTAGCCCCGCCCAATGCTCCCGTTATGAGAGTACAGCAAAAATGCCTTACAGCGTCTCCATAGTATCTTTCCTCAATGGAGTAAATGAACAAAATTATTAAAATGGATATGATTTCGAAGTTATTGCAATTTTTGAAAATAATGTCAAAATATTTTTACTATACATATTTAAGTATGTTTGCAAACAAAGTCGTGGGTTTCCAATTTTATTTATTTATTATAATGATATTTTAACAAATTTCTTAATTAACGCTATTGGCAAATATTTTATAGTCAAAATTAGATTGTTTTGTTCACTTGGAAAGATATTCTTTGAAAATATATTCATTTATTTGACACTGATTAACCTTAATTAGCGAAATTTAACCGCAAATTTGATTTGAATACATATCCTTCGAATACCGATCGTACGATATACCTACCAATTGAGCTATCGCTCTCTACATTAAACGTGATGAATTATATCCACAAACACTCGAAAGTTAGTCAAGCTTTTTTTTTTTTTTCATAAAATAAATTTATTTTTCTAAGCGACATTATTACGATATTACTTGAAAATATAGGTATTCCTTTTTACATGACACTGATACATTTTATATGTAATAAAATGTCGCTTAGGTTACTGTTATGTCTTTTCTACTGGAAGATCTTTTCTGAAAGGAGGCCTACATATCTGCACAACAGAATTAAATTCTGACGCAGGTGTACATCTCCGATAGGGGCAATGATCATAAATATTTATAAACAATTTTGCAGGGAGAAATTACCAATTTAAATTCACCTAGAATAAACTACTTGATGCATTATATATTAGAAACCTGTGTTACACAAAGTGTCGAAGAGAAATTAAAAAAAAACTAATTATAAATTATTTTTTAAAATTTGATTTCATGTATCTGTCAGTTATGAGTATATGCGCGCATGTGCATTTATGTAAGCATGGAGTACGATTTTATAATGATATTGTGAGTTAACACAACTCTGTAACTTAATTCGGTTACACCTTAACAAATTATTACATTGTCCGTTTTAGTTACGGGGTGAACGTAACGCTTCTTTTTTATTGCAAAAATCAATTGAAACTCAAAATCAATTTAGTTGTCACTCGTGATCAATATACAAGTAATTTTGTATTTCGTAGTAAAAATAAAGTGCCCTTATTGTCGTAAAGAAGGTATGGTATGCAACTCGTTTTACTAAACACCTTCTCCGATATGCTTCGCTCGTGATTAATAAAACTCGTGACTTAAATGAGGTCTGTTCAACTTGGTACGTTATATAGTATTTTCTTATGGCAGTTATTCTCTTCTTTCTTAATTGCTTGTCGTTCGTAAGTTTGATGCCGCCTTGGTCTGATATTAATCTTTTGTTTAATTTGTAAGTCGCTATGGAGTCGAAGTTTTGTAGAATTGTTTACATCAATATTGCTACCTTCTTGTATTTAAATTATCAGATGGCCAAGGCCCTAAACAGATTCGGTACCCAAATTCCAAGAAGGTAGTAAGTCAGACACCACCACGGTAATTAACCTTCTATTTAAATTTAGGAAGACGCTTGTCTAATAATCAATTACCAACTTATAAAACACTCAAGCCTTACCTCTTACTTCCCAGGGGTCGATGTTAAATATGGGAGTCAGCACCGCCTCCAGCTACAGTCAGAATTAGGGCGAGTTCGAATACTGTACTCGTCGAAGGTTAAGTTGTCAGGGCGCCTATCCGTTAAAATATGCTGAACCCAACAGATATTCAGACCCCGGACCAGATCCAATGTAAAACTCCCCAGGTGGAAAGAAAATAAGACCAACACACACTCATTCAAACTTAACAAATGGTTTATTGAAAACTTATAATACGGAACCAACAGTTCGTTTCAAATATTGAGCACAAAACCGGCTATTACTAACTAATCTTCTGGTTTTCAACAATATATTCAAAAGACACAAACACATGAAACAACCTTAAAATTAAAATAATTACCTGACAATATTCTTACAAAGCATACAATCATAAGGCAACTTGCCGAACGTCCCTCCAAAGTCGAACAGTTTGATCGTAAATTGCAACACGTCAACACACCAAAATAAACCACTCTGTATACCAGAGGCAACCGACAATCTATTCGACAGTAGAGTGCAGACTCTAAGTTATATGGTATCTAATACGATAAATATTAGCGCTAGTTAACTATGCTTTACATAAGAAAACGTGATTAAAATTAGATTCAATAATTTCTTACAAGATTGTACAATCATAAATTTAAATGGTTGACTAATTACACTAAATAACAAGCTATAAATTTACACAATACAGATGCGAGGCTGCAACGCCAATACACATCTAAAATTTGTTCAAAATTCTAAATCTAGAAAAAAAAGGCTACGTAACGTCTCCAAAATGGACAAGTAGCTCCCAACTGGAGTCACTGTTATTAATTAAGCTACGTTAATTGAATGAATTCAAATTATAAAGGCTCACATGCCACAAGAAGTTAATTTAAGAAATTACGATGACTTATTTGATTAGTTAGGCCGATAAAGTTGAAATTTACTGTACAAAGTACTCGAAATTGACATAAATTTACCCAAACCTGTTTAGCCAATAATTTCTGCGTTATGGGTAATATCAGGAAAATTACACAGTCACAGTACCTTAAAGGAAAACCACATCCACAGCTACCATACACGATACCTTCTACAGATCACCCTCGTTACAAAGGAAAACTGCCCACATATCCTCGGCTAAAGACATCTTCGGGAAAATTAGTGTTGGAAGACTACAGCATTACATCTATCTGCACCTCAAATTATGTCTTCACCGCAGGATACAGCAACTAATTCCCTTGGAATCGTAAAATTACATCAGGCACGTGGTTCTTAGACTTAACCCAACAAAAGTGCTCAAATGAGATCTATGCCATGCACTAGCAGCTATAATTGAATATAGAAACAACACAATTAAGATCGATCAGACACGTGGAAATTATACTTACAGCAGTTAAACAATTCTTAAGCCACGACAAACAATATCCTCAGCAAGTTTATAATCATAACGCCAAATTCACATTAACCCTTGAGAAATACCATAACATCCGCCTTTTACTAGTGATTACACACGATATACTTCAACATTCCACTAATTTCTCAAGTAGTGGCTAAAGAAAATGCATCTGCTCTTGGGATGTTTTAAGTGCTTCCACACAGGCAGTCGAAGATCAAAAAGAGAAAGAATCCACTTGTCATCTAGCGATCTCAAGCGTTATCAACAACATTAGAACTAATAACCACGAGACCTAAACCGATATTTTACACACACCACATAAACGCAGATTCAAATGACAATAGAAAAGTGGAAAATAATTATAATTAATTTGTCACATAACTCTAAGCCCAAAAAGAAACTCCAAAACTAAATTAGAAGATAATTAAAAATACCCAATCTATTAAATAAAACATCGTGCGGCATCTACCCGTCAACACATATACATTACACACATGAGATAATGCAAAACGCACGGCGGTAGGACTC
This sequence comes from Amphimallon solstitiale, assembly GCA_963170755.1. Taxonomy (NCBI): domain Eukaryota; kingdom Metazoa; phylum Arthropoda; class Insecta; order Coleoptera; family Scarabaeidae; genus Amphimallon; species Amphimallon solstitiale. The sequence continues at coordinate 168,276,740 of OY720675.1, read as the reverse complement.
TTATGGAATTCTCCCCTAGATGGCAGAAGGAGTCAGAAAGATGATCTATTTACCCGAATTAACCAGGATAATTTAATTAATCAATCGATAAAACTAAAATTCTCAATTAAGAGATAAAATACAGCAAAGTAATTGTAACAATATATGCGTCTAATACTTTATTACTATTAATTATGGCAGCCAAAATATAATATTAGCAATTACAAAACTAAAAAATTAATTAAAGTTCTTATTTCTTTTTTTATTTCTTCAAAGAGGCTCATTTGAAAAAACTGTATACTGTTTTGACATATTCATCAAATTATAGTAGTTTCAAATGCCTGGCCATTCTTTCTTTAGGAGATCCTAGTTTGTCTCTTCCTTTATATTCTTTAATTATGCGATATATAGTTGATTTTACAAGTGCTATAATAGATAAATATTAATAATATATTGTAATTGGAGTAATTCCTGTATCTTACTTAATGTCTTTGAGATATTCATCACTAGTACCTACTGTTGTCCCTATTTTTGGAATTTGGGGCGTCATTTTGTACATACTTATCTAAAACTGGCTTAAGTGAAGGCTGACGTGTTTGGGTAATAAATTTAAAGGTTTGTTTTGACCTACCTGATCACTAATGTGCGTGACGCACTTAAATATACAGATTGTATTTCATAACACATTAATATATAATAAATTAAAACAATAATATAAAAGAATGTTCACAGGTTAAGGTTTGGTTATGTTATAAATTATGGCCATTTTAAATTCGCACACTCAAAAAACAATAAAAACTCAAAAATATGTACCATTTTGGTGCGCTATTTAAATCACTTCTTCTTATTCTGAGACACGATATAAACGAAATTTGATAAGTTGAAAACCATATCAGAGTAGCATACACATCTGCAGCATATCAGCGCAAAAGATATAACGAAAAGTGAATTAATGTTATTTGTAGTTGCGATAAATAAAACCATAAATCTGATGCGCAAAGGTCGGACATAAGTCAAAGAGCTAAATGTATTTGTTGCATGACTCAGAGCAGCATTAGTGCTGCATGCAAAAAATAGTGAAGAGACTTTTCTGATAAATCTAACCACTTTGCATTTGGAAATATTCAATGATAGTCGAAAACGCATACACCATTTGAAAACAATTACAATACCTTCCTCAAGCAAATTACGATATCTAAAAAATTGACAGATTAGTAGATCCATATTTACATTCGCAAACATCAGTCTTTCACAAAAATCAACATGAACAATATCGTTAATAAATATTAAAAATTACAATGAACCTAGCTTAGATTCCTGATGTATGTATGGTATGGAAATTAAGTTATGTCATCTAATACATTGTTTGCGATGTAACTAAATATAATTGCAATGATGTCAATAGTGCTGCTGAAAATTCAAATGCAAATAATTATTCAAGCAGCATAAAGTGAACAAACTGATCAAAAGCTTTTTGGATATGACTATACACAATGTTTATTGTTTTTTTTAATATCTACTAATAATATTTCTGTCAATATTATCGTTTCCTGTGAAAAACTAATATTTGCGGATGATAAGAAGATGTGCTTTTTTTAATGAGGACATATTACACAAGTCTTATTAAGGGAGCTTACGCAGCGGTGCTGATTAACTGCTATGAGGCAGAACGTAAGGGGAAGGCGCCATATGCGCTAGTGCAAATTCCGTCGTTGTAAGGTATTTGTTCAAGTGAAACAACTAGCAGAAATTTTTGTTTTTCTTATTATTTTTTTGCATTGAATTGAATACAAAGAATTAGTGAAGGATTTGTTGGCAGTATTTTCTTATAATAAACATTATTTACTCCTACATTCTACCCTCGAAGTTGACCAAATTTACAACATCATAACGCAGATTCAGAAAATTTATTTTAAAAACTAATTCCAGTCAGACATACATTGAGCCTTTGTTAATTTGTGTTCTGAATTTCATTTTGATATTTCATAACTGAAAGCTGTAGGTACTATTGCTTACACGAAACCTTCTAAAGTCGTTAGTTCGTCGTTGCGTGGGACTCATTAAATTCGAGCTCTTTTTGAAAATTTGTTGATTCTATTAATTAATTAAATCAATGAAACTGATTTTATTAGTGTCGGCTACAGGAATCACCATAATGGACTACAATGGCGTCTAAATCTTAGAATGTTTTTTTCGTGCCTGGAGAAATGGCAATAATTACTTAAAATTAATAATAATACTATTAAATATTTGTACTACATGTAATTATAAGTAATGTAGAATATGCATCATTCACTATCTTGAGTACATTTACCGTAATATTGCATTTGGGAGTGTGGAAATGAGATGTGCGAAAGTTCTATCTTTTAAGGTTGATGGAGTGTACTCTCGCCAAATAGACATAATTTTGTATTCCCTTCATCGAAGTGATGCGATTGTAGTTTGCGATTCTGCTTAAACTTGTCACGAACAACATAGATTCAATTTTATTGTTATCTGAAGTTGATTTCTTGACTTCCTATCACGGATGATTTAACAAAAGCCAGCAGGAAAATTTAACAAACACACAGAAATTACACACATATACAATACAATGTAGATCACTCATGGATATGATGTAATAATAAATTATTTGTATTACATATTTGTTTATTTATTTTACTTTTATCAATGAAATATTTGTTTGTAAGAATACAGGTTTTACTCACAAAATTACATATAAAAACAGAGTTATGGTCGTGTGAGGTACTCTGTTTTAAAACTGATACTTTGGGATTTTAGTATAGTTTCAAATATCTACAGGTCGTAGGTTCTTATCTTATTGAATGTTCTTTAAACTGACTCAAATTTAGATTAATTAAAATTGAATTTGTTTCAACACAATATGTCGCTGACATACACAACGATATAAGAATTTTATGTTAAGATAATAAAACATATAAAACACCATATATATAGTAAATTATGGTCAGTAAATTAATTGTAATAATACACTGCTCAACAAAATTGCCGAACACTAGTTTGAACGCCTGTATTTTTTCTCTTACTACATGACGAATTTTCTTTCATGTTTTTATTATTGGTGGATTGTTTCAGCTAAGCACAAAAGAAAAATATGTTAATACATTCCACTACAGTCCACTGATTAGCTGCAGAGCATGGCACAAGTATCAAGAAATGGACAGTTAGTCTAGGAGAACTGGATAAGGATGTAAAAGACTGACAACTTCAACACTGCAGTGTTACAAGAATGTTTAAGAAATATAACAGAAATTGGTAGTAATTACCACCATAAATTTGGAGTAAAATTTATATACATATTGCAGTAGCACTGGTAGCATAATTATATGAATAAAATAAATGTATTATTGCCACACATTGGGCACTGCCATAAAATATATGCAGTGGTTTTGTATTAATTGAAAAATGACGATAATTATGCTATAACCCTGCACTAATGATACAAAAACCATATATATTTATTTATGAATGCAGAGATTATAATCATTTAAATTATAACTACTCCAACAAATATTTTAATCTTCATACTATTCTTGTAGGTTCTAGCAGTGATCCTTCCTTTATTCGTCAACAACATTTCTTATTTAAAATTAAATAGAATAAGATTAATAATAAAAAAATATTTTAAATCTCATAAAACATTTGTATTGATCTCAATATTCAATAACAACAACAACAGTAAAGAAATTCTTTTGCAACATGTGGCTGTTAAAAAAAAATTTCCTTTTATTATTCCAACCACAAACAAATATATATATATATATATATATATATATATATATATATATATATATATATATATATATATTGCACTAGGGAGGGTAGATATTATAACTGTAAATACTTATAATCGAATATAGCCAAAATAATTCAAATCTTGTTATATATTTTTTTATAATATCTCCTCTCTCACCTAGTCATTCAAATTTACTAAATAGAACAACTGTTAATTATATGCCAATATTTATGTCACACTCAGTATATAGAATTTACTATATCTACACACTATTATATGAGATTTCAATTTTTCAAAGCTCAGTATTTTATTTTAATATGCCCAAACACTCTCTCAGTTTTTATATTTATCCAATTAATTTACTATAATTCTTTCCTTCTTAAGAAATTTTAGATATGATAATTTATCTCCAACAAATTCAAATAATTACTTATTATACACTTCTTTACTGTAAATAAAATTTCGTCAAATGAAACCAGTATTGATTTTGACTACACAGTACTTGCAATACATTAATTTTTATACCGATGTAAGCATGGCATTTGCCGCTATAAAATGATAGTAACAATAACCTCTAAATCTCATCAAATGAAACTGTTAAAATTATTCCTTGTGAATACGTGATGAGTTTTTCTAAAGTATTATTCCTTTACTTGGAATACGATTGTAAGGTATGTTCACTTTTTCCATCAACATTAAACTTATAAATGTTATATTGTTTTGTTTCTCTTTTAGGTTATCGACACAACAAATCTCTATTCATAATATGAAAGTGTCTTGTACCATAGTTCTACTTTACCAAATAAAAAAAAAAAGAATATCACTATAATAATCGTTTAATGGCAAAAACTGTGTAAAATATGATTCAAATAATTATCCAACACATTTCCAAAACGTTACATAAACAATTAAACCTGTCTAATCTTACTTGTGCGAATATTGACAAAATGAAGGATTAATAAAAGCTTATCTACTCGATAAGGTATGTATGAGAATTTGTTTATTATAAATCTTTCAATTTAGCATTCATATGCATACACAAATTCAATAATTTATAAAAAGTCTTTACGATCAAATATTCAAATATGTAAGTAGGTATATTTTAGTTCCAAAATTACGCAAATTTACTAAATGTACATATACTGATATTTCTGATTTAAAAAGAGATTTAAAACCTTTACATAGAATCTTTATAAAATCCTCTTTATAGTATGCAGTATATTTTGATCACTTTAATGTATTTTGCTCGAAGACAATCATTTAAATTTAAACTGTTTCTTTTACATAAAGAAAATATACAACCTTCCAATAATATTGCTATTCTTTCTTGGTGTTTTTCAAATAATACAATCCATTTTCCTTGCAGGTTCTGGTTATATGATGTAGGAAATTTTGTGTATCTTCTTCGTACAGATGAACAGCCTTCCTGGACTAGTTATATACCTGGGATGATCCGCTGGTTCTCTATTCTACGGGTTCGACAAAACAGGATGTATCTTGTGGTGACCTCGTACATACAGGATATCTTCTGGAATTGGTACTTTGTACTGCACGTGTGATTCTATCTGGTAGGAATCCCTCGTGATTATAAAATAATATGAACCTTTTCTACGGGTTCTACAAACTGGATGTATCTTGTGGTGTCCTCTTAAATACAGGATATCTTCTGGAACTGGAACTTTGTACTTTTGAGAACTGGAAATCCGCTTAGACCTCTCGTACAACTGATAAGTTAAATACTCCGCTAGGACTTTATACTTGTTTGGTAAGTTTTTATTTTATTTTGCTATTTCCTTTTCTTCTAAAATTTACTTCTTATACCATAGAATATACTCAATTTCAATAGTAATTCAATTGATTTATTATATTATGCTTCTCTACAAATATTTTTTCTTCAAACGTCAAATTATTATATCCAATGCTGAAATAAACACTTTTCGCACCAACTTTCGCGGTTTTCGTGATTCTAATGTACAATTTTCGGAATAAAACTTTAATTTTCCGAAAATTACACGCACCTCTTTTGAAAAATTATTTTTCAATTCTCTCGTTTTGTTATATCTCCTAGACAACCTTTTCATTTTATAATTACCTCCAATAAAATTCCTTTTCTCATACTTCTTGGTCAAAATAGTTTTTAAACATTTAAATGATTAGTTTCAGAGCTTCCAAATTTCAGTAAACCTTCTGTATTAAATCTCTATTATTTTATAATAATGAATTACTAATACTTAGCACTTCAAAATGCTTTACTAACAAAATCTTATGTAAATGTCAATTTTGACAGATCCGCTTATTCAAACTTTACCCGCGTAATTATTTACCAATTTATATCCTTCATATTTTAATATTCAGCATTAATTTACTTTACTAAGCAATATTTTAAATTAGACAAGTTTTACAAAGTTATAAACCACATTTTAACAAAAATAATAAATTTTAAATCTCCATTTTCAGAATTTAAAGAAAATTGAGGCAACAAAGAACTTGATCCACTACTATTCCTTCAAGAACTGTCTACCATATGAATGTACTCAACTTTACAATAATGAACAACTATTTTAAGTATACACAACTGTTCTTTTTAGTTTAGATATTTTTATTTTAACAGTCAATAAATAAATTAGTAAAATTAAATAATCCTTCAAATTTTGTCAATAATATACAATGCCAGTCAATCATATTTGTTCCCCATTTCATATGCCCCTTTTAATAAATGTAAATTTAAACTCGAATCAAAATTTATATTTATTAAACAATTACTGATAAATCACCTGTATAACAATGTGTTCAAAACAATATTTTAATCAATCTACATCCTATAACTACCCAAAAATGAATCTTCTGTTATTTGGTAAAATCATTTAAACTTTTATTTATAACTATCTGTATATTACAAAGTTATAAATTATAACTATTATTGACACTCATATTTATGCATCTAACTTCTTTTTAAGTCAATAGTAATATAAGTATTTCTAGTTTTTTTTTTAAATAAAAAGAATGAGATCTTATTTATTTAAATGGATGTCTAAGCTTTGTATAAATATTTTCCTTCCTAATATTTCTCATATTTCATAAGATTTTCCTACTGATGTTCTAATACCTAATAAAAAAAATTACTATCTTCTATTTGCCATAAAAAAAAATTTAATATTCATTGTATTTTATGTTTATCTTTTCAGCTTCATAATCATTTTAATAACATTACACTCTGTAACTATCTTTTACACTAATAGGTGATTAACATACCATTTTTATCTGTTTATACTCTATTTAATTCCTAGCCTTTTTATATTATAATTCAACCATGCTTACATATTATATATTATTTTCTTTATATACTGTTCTCATACGAACACATTCCCTCAATACCTATAATTGACATTTTCGTCATCCCCTATACTTTCATTTATGGAAAGTGAATATTTTACTTATCGTTTTCTAAGGCGAACGTCACCTATAACATTCTTTTAAGACATTTTTGTCCTATATTTTATATCATTTTGGGTATTATTCACCCTTTAACACATATTCTCTATATAATAATCCCATATTCTCATGGTATTCTTAATATTTTCTATTTATAGTAAGCATTTACTTTCATCTGACATATTACATTAAAAAGGCTCTTCCTTTCTTCTTCCTTTATCACCTAAATTGTTTGTTAAATCTTGATAATTATTTTATAACTTTATTTAGTGCTTTAATTATTCTGAAACATTCTTTTTGTTTTCAAATATGGCTCATGTTTAATTTTCTTCTATACTATCCCATTATCCATTTCTTTTCATATTTATACTTGACAAATCTATTTACTGGTGTACATACTTATATTACCTTCTCTTATGGTTATTTACAAATTTATTTACAATATGGGAATGAGAAAATAACTTATATTCAACTTTTTTCTTTTAAATAAATAATAACTAATACTTATAACAGTTCTATAACTAAATTAAACTAATATAATTCCGGAGTTCCATATCTAAATTCCCTAACTGGTAATCTCTCTCTAAATTCATATTATTTTCTCGAAAAACAAGAACTTGTCTGTATCCATGTATATTTGTTTCATCATTATCTCTTTTATTCACTAATAAAAAGAGAAATTTAATATGCCCCTTTCTTATCACTTTGTTATCTGTATCTAGTCATGCCCCTGTCTTATCATAAGGTATTTATGTCCTCCTAATACTTCAGTACTATATGTTTATTTAATTTCTAATAAACTACATGTCTCTATTTGTCAATAACTTTTAAAATTTTGAGATCTACATGTTACTTGGATAAGCAGGTATCGTAATTACCTTCAGAAGACGATCTCCTTTCTTATCTTCTGTCCTGACTAAAATTTCCTAGGTATGCATTAGTATGATTCAGAGAAATAATGTCATTTCTCCTTTTACAGTTTAATCTCCTAATATTTTCTTACTTATGAAAATAACGTGAATTATTTGTCATGTTATATCATTGTGGATGATTTGTCTTATTACATTGTTGTGGATGATTTGTCGTATTAAATCATTGTGGATGATTTGTCGATATAAATCATTATGGATGATTTGTCGTAATAAATTGGATGATTTGTCGTAACTCAGATTTAGGAAGTGTCGTTACTCACTTACACAATACAATCTCCTAATATTGTGTCTTACCTATCTTCGGATGATTTAATTTAACTCAGATTTAGGAAGTGGCGTTACTCACTTACACAATACAATCTCCCAATATTGTGTCTTACCTATCTTCGGATGATTTAATTTAACTCAGATTTAGGAAGTGGCGTTACTCACTTACACAATACAATCTCCCAATATTGTGTCTTACCTATAATATGTATGCCCCTTTATTTATTTTGATCTGTAGCCATAATTTTCCGAGTCATGTTTCTCATTATTAATTTTAATCGGACTCTATTCTTTAAAGTGTCCACTGTCTTAACTTGCACCCTATTTTCTTCATACCATGTATCATTTTCTTCTATAAAATAAGTGATCTCGTTCATCATACTTCCGACCTTGTTGAAAAATATCATAATACCAGCATTGCTTAATATCAATATGTCTGTACCATCCTGAAATTCAAAATCATGTCCTAAAAATTTTCTGACATCTATATCCAAAATCACTGTAAAATAATACACCTTCCTTTGCAAATCTCTATCCAAATAAACTCGTTTTCTCTTAACGATGTCATTCCCATTATCCGTTCCTTTAAATTGACTCCAAATTTTCCCTTCTGCATTTCCCATAACACTTCTTATATTCTTTTTCATATATGTTGGTATCACATTATGTCCAACATTAAATTTGTTTCCAGTGAATTGATCGTCCCCTGAAACTACCCCTTTTTCCTGCCTTGAAGTAAATAAGACTAACTTTTTGTCATCTTTTGCTCCTATTAAAAGTGTATCTACATACGATCTTAGAATTCTTCTACCAGAATCTAAGTATTTTGTTTTCTTTTGTAATAGTGCGATTGTATAAGATTTCTTAATTTCTACTGTCTTTTGTTTAACGTCAATGCAGTTTGTAACATCCTTCTCAACATTTCCCATTACTTCTTTAGATTCATTTCTTTCTATTTCTAATAGCTGATTTCCCATAATAATTCCTTCTTCCATCTTCAATATTTCCTTAACCTCTGCTGTATCTTGTTTGTCTTTCACATATATTTGCTTTTCTAATTTGTCTTCCTCCCTTTGTCGTCTTCTTTCTTCTTTATCTTCCTCTCTTTGGCGTCTACTTTCTTCAATCATCTTGTCAAATTTTTCCATTAACTTCTTATTATTCTCTTCACTCATCTTGTCAAATTTACCAATTAATTCTTTTTTATCCTCTTCTCTATTTTTCTTATTTTCTTCGTTAACCTTTTTATTATCTTCATACATCTGTTTTAACATTTGTAACATTGATCCAAAATCTACTACTGGAATCGACATTTCTATTTTCGAAGTCTCTCCTTGAATTTCCACCTTATCACCTCTATCCTGTGTTTCCCCTGTCTGTTCAATACCTTCCTGAACTTGTAATGTAAGTTCTCCTCCCTCTGGTACATTCACATCCTGACCTACTTCCTCTTCACTGTCACTAGATGATTCAGATCTATTTAATCCAAAGTTACTCTTAGATCTGGTATTCATTTTAAATAATTGTAGTGCACAATTTCTTATATCTTAATATGTTTGTACTAACTTTACTGCCTTTGTAAAATGTATACCAATGTTACCGCTATTAAAACAATAAATAAAATATTTGAAATATGTTATTGCGAGTCTTATTTTAATTGCTCCACGTTGGGCACGCCATAAAATGCACTAGGGAGGGTAGATATTATAACTGTAAATACTTATAATCGAATATAGCCAAAATAATTCAAATCTTGTTATATATTTTTTTATAATATCTCCTCTCTCACCTAGTCATTCAAATTTACTAAATAGAACAACTGTTAATTATATGCCAATATTTATGTCACACTCAGTATATAGAATTTACTATATCTACACACTATTATATGAGATTTCAATTTTTCAAAGCTCAGTATTTTATTTTAATATGCCCAAACACTCTCTCAGTTTTTATATTTATCCAATTAATTTACTATAATTCTTTCCTTCTTAAGAAATTTTAGATATGATAATTTATCTCCAACAAATTCAAATAATTACTTATTATACACTTCTTTACTGTAAATAAAATTTCGTCAAATGAAACCAGTATTGATTTTGACTACACAGTACTTGCAATACATTAATTTTTATACCGATGTAAGCATGGCATTTGCCGCTATAAAATGATAGTAACAATAACCTCTAAATCTCATCAAATGAAACTGTTAAAATTATTCCTTGTGAATACGTGATGAGTTTTTCTAAAGTATTATTCCTTTACTTGGAATACGATTGTAAGGTATGTTCACTTTTTCCAACAACATTAAACTTATAAATGTTATATTGTTTTGTTTCTCTTTTAGGTTATCGACACAACAAATCTCTATTCATAATATGAAAGTGTCTTGTACCATAGTTCTACTTTACCAAATAAAAAAAAAAAGAATATCACTATAATAATCGTTTAATGGCAAAAACTGTGTAAAATATGATTCAAATAATTATCCAACACATTTCCAAAACGTTACATAAACAATTAAACCTGTCTAATCTTACTTGTGCGAATATTGACAAAATGAAGGATTAATAAAAGCTTATCTACTCGATAAGGTATGTATGAGAATTTGTTTATTATAAATCTTTCAATTTAGCATTCATTCAATAATTTATAAAAAGTCTTTACGATCAAATATTCAAATATGTAAGTAGGTATATTTTAGTTCCAAAATTACGCAAATTTACTAAATGTACATATACTGATATTTCTGATTTAAAAAGAGATTTAAAACCTTTACATAGAATCTTTATAAAATCCTCTTTATAGTATGCAGTATATTTTGATCACTTTAATGTATTTTGCTCGAAGACAATCATTTAAATTTAAACTGTTTCTTTTACATAAAGAAAATATACAACCTTCCAATAATATTGCTATTCTTTCTTGGTGTTTTTCAAATAATACAATCCATTTTCCTTGCAGGTTCTGGTTATATGATGTAGGAAATTTTGTGTATCTTCTTCGTACAGATGAACAGCCTTCCTGGACTAGTTATATACCTGGGATGATCCGCTGGTTCTCTATTCTACGGGTTCGACAAAACAGGATGTATCTTGTGGTGACCTCGTACATACAGGATATCTTCTGGAATTGGTACTTTGTACTGCACGTGTGATTCTATCTGGTAGGAATCCCTCGTGATTATAAAATAATATGAACCTTTTCTACGGGTTCGACAAACTGGATGTATCTTGTGGTGTCCTCTTAAATACAGGATATCTTCTGGAACTGGAACTTTGTACTTTTGAGAACTGGAAATCCGCTTAGACCTCTCGTACAACTGATAAGTTAAATACTCCGCTAGGACTTTATACTTGTTTGGTAAGTTTTTATTTTATTTTGCTATTTCCTTTTCTTCTAAAATTTACTTCTTATACCATAGAATATACTCAATTTCAATAGTAATTCAATTGATTTATTATATTATGCTTCTCTACAAATATTTTTTCTTCAAACGTCAAATTATTATATCCAATGCTGAAATAAACACTTTTCGCACCAACTTTCGCGGTTTTCGTGATTCTAATGTACAATTTTCGGAATAAAACTTTAATTTTCCGAAAATTACACGCACCTCTTTTGAAAAATTATTTTTCAATTCTCTCGTTTTGTTATATCTCCTAGACAACCTTTTCATTTTATAATTACCTCCAATAAAATTCCTTTTCTCATACTTCTTGGTCAAAATAGTTTTTAAACATTTAAATGATTAGTTTCAGAGCTTCCAAATTTCAGTAAACCTTCTGTATTAAATCTCTATTATTTTATAATAATGAATTACTAATACTTAGCACTTCAAAATGCTTTACTAACAAAATCTTATGTAAATGTCAATTTTGACAGATCCGCTTATTCAAACTTTACCCGCGTAATTATTTACCAATTTATATCCTTCATATTTTAATATTCAGCATTAATTTACTTTACTAAGCAATATTTTAAATTAGACAAGTTTTACAAAGTTATAAACCACATTTTAACAAAAATAATAAATTTTAAATCTCCATTTTCAGAATTTAAAGAAAATTGAGGCAACAAAGAACTTGATCCACTACTATTCCTTCAAGAACTGTCTACCATATGAATGTACTCAACTTTACAATAATGAACAACTATTTTAAGTATACACAACTGTTCTTTTTAGTTTAGATATTTTTATTTTAACAGTCAATAAATAAATTAGTAAAATTAAATAATCCTTCAAATTTTGTCAATAATATACAATGCCAGTCAATCATATTTGTTCCCCATTTCAATATATATATATATATAATGTCAGAAAAGAGTGTTCGGGAGTCCGGCAATAAAAAGACTTATGTTTAAAGGAAGTCTAACGTTTTATTTCTCAATATTTCGCACATAAGGTATTTGTGCTTCCTCAGGATAAACTAATTAAGAACAAGATAATGAAACAAAGTACAGTTAGTAAAGAAGTTATTGACAGAAATTTTTAAAAAATACTTACAACTATGACTTCTTGGTGGGAAAAAATATATTATGAATACACAGTAAGAAACAAACTGTGAAAAATACCACAAAACACGGTGTTTTTTCGTGACAAATTGTGTTTACATGTTAATTTAAAATGACAATTAGTTTGAAATATGTCAGTTATTGTTAGCTTGTGATATTTTATTAAACTTACTATGATCTAACAAATATGAATAAATAATACTAAGATTTTGGATGTCCGATCTGAAATTCATACTATTTTTGTTGCTGTTGATATAGACCATCTCAAGGAATTCTCTGCTAATTTTTCTATTATCAGTTTTTAAAATTTTAACGTCATTAAAATTAGGTGAGTGATCTTCCTGTAACATGTGTTTTGCTAGAGCGCATCTGGTTTTTCCAGTTTTTATGTCGCTTTTGTGTAGTGTCATTCTAGTTGAGAGCCAACTTGCCGTTTGTCCGATGTATTCCTTATTACAACTCGAGCATGGTATGGAGTAAATTATATTGGATTTGTATTTTTGTTCAGTTTTGTCTTTGATTGTAGGCAAGAGTTCCTTAATTTTATGTTTGTTGTAATAGCCGAAACGTGTGTTATCAAAGTTTAAAACATGTACTATTTGTTCTGTTAGATTGCTAATGTATGGCAGTTTGAAATATGTGGGTAGTTTGTTGACTGCATGTGTGTCAGATTGGTCAGTGGCTATATTGTTCAGTCTGTTGTTGAGCGATGTGTTATAAAGTAGTTTGGAAATAAGAGCCTTTGGGTAACCATTATTTAAGGCAAGTTTGGATAAAATCTCTAAATTTTTTTTGTGTAGGGTGGGGTGACTAATCTTTATAATTCTATTTTTAAGTCCTACTATTGTATTTATTTTTTGTTGAAAAGGATGGTTTGAATGATAGTTCAAAATTCTTGTGGAATTAGAAGGTTTTCTATACCAGTCTATTATAATGATGTTGTTATTTCTTATGATCTTAGTGTCTAAAAAGGCAATTTCCCCATTAGTTTCTTTTTCCAATGTAAATTGGATCTTATTGTGGAATGTGTTAAACCTGTGTAATGTGTTATCTATTTCATGTTCAGGTAGGGCCATAATAACATCATCGACGTATTTATGGATGAAAGCTAACTCAACAAGATTAGTCAACACGTCATGTAAGCAACGGTCCATGATAATGTTCGCTAAGATACCACTAAGTGGTATCTTAGCTTAAACTAATGGGGAAATTGCCTTTTTAGACACTAAGATCATAAGAAATAACAACATCATTATAATAGACTGGTATAGAAAACCTTCTAATTCCACAAGAATTTTGAACTATCATTCAAACCATCCTTTTCAACAAAAAATAAATACAATAGTAGGACTTAAAAATAGAATTATAAAGATTAGTCACCCCACCCTACACAAAAAAAATTTAGAGATTTTATCCAAACTTGCCTTAAATAATGGTTACCCAAAGGCTCTTATTTCCAAACTACTTTATAACACATCGCTCAACAACAGACTGAACAATATAGCCACTGACCAATCTGACACACATGCAGTCAACAAACTACCCACATATTTCAAACTGCCATACATTAGCAATCTAACAGAACAAATAGTACATGTTTTAAACTTTGATAACACACGTTTCGGCTATTACAACAAACATAAAATTAAGGAACTCTTGCCTACAATCAAAGACAAAACTGAACAAAAATACAAATCCAATATAATTTACTCCATACCATGCTCGAGTTGTAATAAGGAATACATTGGACAAACGGCAAGTTGGCTCTCAACTAGAATGACACTACACAAAAGCGACATAAAAACTGGAAAAACCAGATGCGCTCTAGCAAAACACATGTTACAGGAAGATCACTCACCTAATTTTAATGACGTTAAAATTTTAAAAACTGATAATAGAAAAATTAGCAGAGAATTCCTTGAGATGGTCTATATCAACAGCAACAAAAATAGTATGAATTTCAGATCGGACATCCAAAATCTTAGTATTATTTATTCATATTTGTTAGATCATAGTAAGTTTAATAAAATATCACAAGCTAACAATAACTGACATATTTCAAACTAATTGTCATTTTAAATTAACATGTAAACACAATTTGTCACGAAAAAACACCGTGTTTTGTGGTATTTTTCACAGTTTGTTTCTTACTGTGTATTCATAATATATTTTTTCCCACCAAGAAGTCATAGTTGTAAGTATTTTTTAAAAATTTCTGTCAATAACTTCTTTACTAACTGTACTTTGTTTCATTATCTTGTTCTTAATTAGTTTATCCTGAGGAAGCACAAATACCTTATGTGCCAAATATTGAGAAATAAAACGTTAGACTTCCTTTAAACATAAGTCTTTTTATTGCCGGACTCCCCAACACTCATTTCTGACATTAATACATAACGGCAAAGACTACTTCAAACCATATACTATATGATATGGGGTATTTCAACATGATAGAGAACAACTATGGTAAAGAAACCATGAGAAATATGAAACAGTTATTAAAAACATCGGGAAAAATCGCAAAGCTGAATAACAGAAAACAATTCCTACTACGATGCAGAAAGAAAAACATAACACCGGACCATGTAGCACGCGGATCAAGAAACGTACGTGGATTATTATCTACTAGGGACAAAAAACTAGCAAGTAAAGCTGTTAATCTCAGTGAAAAGTGAGAAAATAAGATCCTAAATTTAGAAATTTCAATCACATTGTCAGATCTTGATTTTCATACGAAACAATTATCCAAATTAAATAATTTAATCATAAACAAACTACCTGTACATGTGTTTGCCGATTTTGAACTCGGTGTTAGGCATAAATATCAAAAAATTTATAATAACGTTAAAAAAACAAACTTACGCAAATTTAACCTCACAAAAAACGTCAAACAACGGAAATTTTTCATAAATAATGATGACTGGTTTATTGATAGAACTAATGGTGGCATTCCACATAACATTAAAAATTTTCTTTCATTAGGACCGAACTTTGGTATTCCAACATACCCTAATAATATAAACATTCCGGACATACTAGCTGATTGTGAAGTAGTACTTAATTCAAATGTTACCCAAGACACCAACATACACAGAGCACGATTAACTAACATATTAACCAATTTCGTAACCAAATTTCATGGTAAAAAAGACACATTGATTGATGATTTAAATGAATGTAAATTATTTTTTAAAAAAAATCCTAATATTATAATAATGAAAGCGGATAAGGGTGAAAAAACAGTTGCGGTAGATCGCACTGAATATATAAAAAAAACTGAAGAACTTCTTCAAGATAAAGACACATATAGCATCCTAAAGGTAGATCCTACCACTAAAATACAGAGACAATTAAATAATTTCTTAAAAACACTAAAAGACCGTGAAGAAATATCAGAGGGCTCATACAAAAAAATGACCATACACAATGCTACAAGTCCTAAACTATATACACTACCTAAAATCCATAAACCTGATGTTCCTTTCAGACCCATTGTATCGTACATAAATGCCCCGACCTCTAGAGTAGCAGTTTTCATTTCAAAAATACTTTCAGATACGTATAGTGACAGCCCACACAATATTCCGGACTCTTTCACATTTGCAGAGAAATACCAGAATTTTGCACTGCCAGAAAACTACCATGTTATCTCACTAGATGTCACATCACTTTTCACCAACATACCGATAAAGTTTGTACTGGATATTTTGACCAACGATTGGCACCTAATCGCAAACAACACTAATTTATCAAAAACTTCATTTTTCAAGCTCTTACACTTACTACTAGATAATAGTTATTTCATTTTCAACAATAAATTTTATTCACAAAAAGATGGATGCCCCATGGGCAGTCCACTAAGTGGTATCTTAGCGAACATTATCATGGACCGTTGCTTACATGACGTGTTGACTAATCTTCCGTTTGAGTTAGCTTTCATCCATAAATACGTCGATGATGTTATTATGGCCCTACCTGAACATGAAATAGATAACACATTACACAGGTTTAACACATTCCACAATAAGATCCAATTTACATTGGAAAAAGAAACTAATGGGGAAATTGCCTTTTTAGACACTAAGATCATAAGAAATAACAACATCATTATAATAGACTGGTATAGAAAACCTTCTAATTCCACAAGAATTTTGAACTATCATTCAAACCATCCTTTTCAACAAAAAATAAATACAATAGTAGGACTTAAAAATAGAATTATAAAGATTAGTCACCCCACCCTACACAAAAAAAATTTAGAGATTTTATCCAAACTTGCCTTAAATAATGGTTACCCAAAGGCTCTTATTTCCAAACTACTTTATAACACATCGCTCAACAACAGACTGAACAATATAGCCACTGACCAATCTGACACACATGCAGTCAACAAACCACCCACATATTTCAAACTGCCATACATTAGCAATCTAACAGAACAAATAGTACATGTTTTAAACTTTGATAACACACGTTTCGGCTATTACAACAAACATAAAATTAAGGAACTCTTGCCTACAATCAAAGACAAAACTGAACAAAAACACAAATCCAATATAATTTACTCCATACTATGCTCGAGTTGTAATAAGGAATACATCGGACAAACGGCAATTTGGCTCTCAACTAGAATGACACTACACAAAAGCGACATAAAAACTGGAAAAACCAGATGCGCTCTAGCAAAACACATGTTACAGGAAGATCACTCACCTAATTTTAATGACGTTAAAATTTTAAAAACTGATAATAGAAAAATTAGCAGAGAATTCCTTGAGATTGTCTATATCAACAGCAACAAAAATAGTATGAATTTCAGATCGGACATCCAAAATCTTAGTATTATTTATTCATATTTGTTAGATCATAGTAAGTTTAATAAAATATCACAAGCTAACAATAACTGACATATTTCAAACTAATTGTCATTTTAAATTAACATGTAAACACAATTTGTCACGAAAAAACACCGTGTTTTGTGGTATTTTTCACAGTTTGTTTCTTACTGTGTATTCATAATATATTTTTTCCCACCAAGAAGTCATAGTTGTAAGTGTTTTTTAAAAATTTCTGTCAATAACTTCTTTACTAACTGTACTTTGTTTCATTATCTTGTTCTTAATTAGTTTATCCTGAGGAAGCACAAATACCTTATGTGCGAAATATTGAGAAATAAAACGTTAGACTTCCTTTAAACATAAGTCTTTTTATTGCCGGACTCCCCAACACTCTTTTCTGGCATTAATACATAACGGCAAAGACTACTTCAAACCATATATATATATATGCGAAAAATACATTGCTTTTAATCTATTACATGGATTTAAGTAAAAATATTATTTTTGCTATCTTCAAACTTTTAATATCGTATAATTTCAAAGAAATAAAATTTTCCCTTACGACGCTGAATTTTATTTCAACAAAGACGTTCATTTGCACGTAATGCCTCTGGAGATCTAAAATCTCGCAAAGTAGAAAACATCTTGATAAGACTCCCACCAATTGCCATATGCAAATATTCGCACGTTGTAGATACCACAAATTGGCTATTTGTCCATCAAAAATGCTTATACATTTACGTATTCAAAATGCTTGAAATCTTTATTAAATTTAATCTAATAAATTGTTAATAATGCATAGTAAACATCGCTAGCAAACATTTTCACGTAGTACTTTCAATGCCCTTTTACATCATTAACAATTCTCCCATGATTTACAAAATTAATCTACTTTAGCAAAGAAAATAATATTTTATTCAAAATATTGACGATGTTAAACGCTTTACCAAAAATGAACATTTGCACGTAGCATTTTTAGCACACGCCATACACCATCAATTATCTATCATGAATTTATTTCAAGAAAAACTTACTTATAATATTGATATACATTATCAAATTCCTGTTGGTTTATATCTACCATTTTGATAATAAAAAAAATATGAAATTAAACAATGTAACAATGAACTAATTATAATGTGAAAAACTAAACTACTTATTGAAATCAAAATAACTTAATAAATTCAACGAAAATGATTTTATGCAGTGTATTAGTACGCCTGCAATCATTTGCGTACGGAAACAAAATTTATACATTCGGTCAATTCAAAAGATCGGCAGCCTCTTCGCTTCTATTGTCGTTCGCGCCTTTTTATCACCTCGGTCCTCGAAACAAAACACGACTATCCGTCTGCAGCGCCAGAACTCACACACTAATGTTTATGTTGGTGTTGCCCTGTTCATATTTGTTTTCTTCAAGTATTCCCCCAGGTTGAACTATACCTATTCAGTTTTGACAGTTACAAAAATGCACAGAATGTACACACACAAATTGTTTATTATTAAAGTCCGTGCACATTCGCGATTATTTGTCTTGAGTAGGTATATTCTTCTTCTATTAACGCCATCCCTCATTGTATTTGTTGCCTCTTTCATCATTGTTTAAATACTTCCTTTTCCCATTATTTAACACTCATCCGTATTTTCTTTTTGTAGATATTTTCGTTGGAAATAATCGGAAATACATTGAATACAGATGAGATTCTTCCTTTTATGATCACATTATCAGGAACACGGACCTCGACAGCTTTATCCCTGTCTTCCAGCCACCTTCTCTCATCTTCGTGTAGGTTTATTTGCACGTAGCTGTCAACAACGTTAACATTATTTTTTTCATTGTAGATTTATTCAGATTAAACCAGATTTATCCTATTATTTCCGAAGCTTTTCCGGATTAAGCCAGATTTATCCTTTTATTTCAGAAGCCTTTACTTTATTTAAATCGTGTCGAATAAAGAACACTTTTTTGTATATCCTTTTTAAAAATACTATTAAATATAAGTATCAGGTATTTATTTTATTGTTAAATGTGACCATAAAATGTCTAACAGATAACAATGTATTTACAAATTTATTTACTATGTCTATTCACTTTGAAAGATGTTTTCATGTCGTGCATGTCTAATTTCACCTTTTTCATACAATTTTACAGCATTCAAATGACTAACTCTTTTCACTGTTCCATCTTTCATCATCACTCTCTCTGTGTTATTTATTTTTAGTACATTGTTAAGCTTGAAAAGTGGTTCACTTCTCAATATATTTAATGCCACTTTTACACAATGCGAAAAGTTTGGTTCGGCCTTTGTATACTGAAAATACATCTTGTGCTCCTCGTTTCTATAAATATAGAATACATGAATTTATTTTTTTGTGTTTATTTCTATACCTTTCATATAAATTTATTTCAATCTCAAATTATCATATACCTTTCATCATAATGTTGCGCCTTAGAGGTTATGCAACTCATAATTCGTTTTTTAGCAATTATGTTTACAACTAAAAATTTATTTTCTTATTCTAATACTTACTTGTCTAACTATTTTAAAATGCTTAAACTATAAGGATCACGGCAATATGTTTAGAAAAACATGCTATTCCTACTTTTCTATATATTAACAAAGTATTGTGTAAAATATTGCTCCGTACTTTGGTAAAAATTACAACAGTTTTAAGATACAATCTTGTAGTGAAGAATACTACAAACTTTTCTTGGAGCCTATGTTACTATAATTTATCGTAAGTAAGTTCCGCAATTGTAGTAGAAAGTGCTAAATTTTTTTTTCAGTGTGGGAGTGATGAGTCCCTTTAACTCGTTGTTATGATCGTGTATGAGGGTACAGACGTCCTGGAGAGAGAGATACACTGCAGAGTGTATAGAGGAAGTGGATCGATTTGGATTAGGATAAGTTATGATATGGGGTGGAATCAGCAGGGATAGTCGTACCGACTGGGTTGTTGTTTCTCAACCTCTCAATTCACAGAATTATGTTAGAATGATCCTTGAACAACATGTTTGCCAACAATTTTGTTAATGTTTTTATGGTCCAGCAAGGTAACTGCCAAATTCACACCGCAAATTTTTGACCAATTTTCTTCTAGAACAAGAAACCCAAATGATGGAGTGGCCGGCCATGAGACTTAAATCCTATCGAACATGTTTGAGTCTCCATTGATAGGAGTATCATAAAGCGCCCAGTTGCACCTCTTACTCTTCAGAAGTTAGCCGAAGTTCTTCTAGAAGAATGGCAAAATTTACCACAAGACATGTTAAGACGATATATCCGCAGCATGCCTCGACGATGCCAAGCTGTCTATCGGAGGGCACACACGATATTAAATCTGGATATTCGGGCGTAAACTGAATTTTTAATAATTTTAAGTAGTAAAATACATTTTTATTTTGGTAGTGTTCTTATTTTTTTATTATTGTACAAGAAAATTGTTAAATTAAAGCATATTTATTGTTAAAATCTTGTTAACCAATGTTAAAAATATTATATTCCAAAATAGATAATTATGTCTCTCTTTTAATTAAAAAATGTTGCAGTATTAAATTTGTGTTGCGCTAATTTTGTTGAGTAGTGTATTTTATGAATACTAATTAATCTTTTTTATTCTTTTTATATAGCACTATAAAAAATTCTTGGGAAATAGAATTCGAAGGGAATTTAGAATATCATTTATATTAAAGAAGTATTGAATAGAAATATTTAGTATTATCAATGTGGAATATATTGCACGAGGAAGCATTTTAAAGTTTGCGATATAAGGGTAGAGATGGTAGTGGGAAAACGTGTCCTAGTGTGTTCACTGATTCATTATTAGTTTAAATGTAAAGTTTTAAATAATTGCTTCAAAAGTCTTTAAACTACCGTCAATCAAGCAACTAAATCCACAAGAATCGTGTTTCGATGGCTACCCTACATAAAGTGGGCTTTGACATTTTGAATTACTTACTCTGTAGTCCAGACGTAGCTATTAGCGATTTTTACCTCTAAAATTCAAGCATAGAACCGCTGCTAAATATTTACGTTTTCACTTTTAATTACACAATTCGCGTTTGCATCTTTCTATGTTTTGTCACTCGTTTGTCATTAACCACATAGGTCGGCATTGTTACCTTGTAATGAAGTTTAATGTCGTTTTTGATCAATTAAAGATCTTTCAATAATTCTACTTAAATGAATTGCTTTCCTAATTGTCATTTTTGTTAATAATGTACTAATTTAATAAATATAGCTTTTACGCCATGAAGACAAATTAGTTTAATTACATTTCTTGTATATTTGGCTAAGAATTTTAGTATATTTGTGGAAAGAATGAAAGTTCGCCCAGCTGTTGATTAAATAGAATTATGAATTTGAATGTAGGAAATATTACACACAATTAATATAACACCAACTACGTTTACATAATGGATTTTGTTGCTTTTCTAGAAGGGAATTCTCTCGGCACCCAAGAGACAGCCGCTCTCTTATATGTACCTACCATTAATTTCAAACTACTATTTATTTACGTACAAAAATAAAGGCATCAATTTCGCTACGTTCTCTAATTTTACCATTATATCTTAGAAGTCAGACAGTATACTATGCCCAGGCTTTTTCTTAAGTTATATAAACTGGATTTTAGCGAACAAGTATGGACCATGTAATACACCAACAGGTCTGGAATTTGAGGATTCAATATGTTAAATATGTAATACCAAGCAATAAAGAAGAATTCCTTTGGAACTATAATATAATAGGAAAACCTACAAAAAAGGTTATCTGCAAAATTACTGCCCAAAAACATTTAACGTATTAAAAAAAATTCTGTCATTAGTACGTTTTCATATTTTATCAAACTTTGAATAATCAATATAATCCGATACACATGGCGCGATTACTAGGTTCATGTAATACAACTATATGTACTTCACTAAAGTATGGCTAGTTATCAACAAAAACATAAATCATATTTAAAATAAAATAGTGATAGGATTTTTTTTTAATGTATTTAAGCATGACAGCTACAGACAAATCCTAAATTATTTTCAGCTAAATTATTTTCAGCTAAATTATTTTCAGCTATACAAAGGGGGAACGTTCTGAATTTAATAACATATTTCAATCCTACAAATAAAATTTGTGTGCAATTTTATGTAAATTGCCCTACCTTATACCTAAAACCTACTACTTTTCATATTTCAAATTTCCATATTGCAGTGTAAAATATAAAATAGAAACATTTTCACCAGGTAACATTGATAACATACAAACGCATTCATAACTAAAGACCGGGCTAAAACAGAAAAAGGTACTTAAAAAGGCATCAAATTTTGACAAAAAAAGCATTAAAAGGCCTTTTTTTTTAATAAAGCATAACATTCCAAAAAAAAATATAAAAAAAGTATAACAATTAAATAACACAAAAATTACACCACCTAACTAATAACATTTTATTTTCACCAAATATACATTTCTAAACAAATTTATATAAAGAAAGCGAATCCCGAAAAACATTGATCTAATAACAACTTATTTTCATCAAAAATCCATTTTCACACCAAATATTTATAAAAGAAAACCTTTTTGGCAAAATTGTATTTCAAGTGCCTTTTTACTTTCAGTATTGTGATGATGAAAATTTTCGACCTCGAGATTGTTGCAGATGTCCACGTTTTGATGTCCCCTGATACCGAAAAAGTGGTTTTTAAAAAATTCTCTCGCTCTCTCTCTCTCCCTCCCTCTCTCTCTCTCTCTCTCTCTCTCTCTCTCTCTCTCTCTCTCTCTCTCTCTCTGTGTGTGTGTGTGTGTGTGTGTGTGTGTGTTCAAACCGCTATAGGTATCAATTCCAAATTTTATATTTACGAATATAATCTCCCTCTTGAGATCTGATTACCGGAAGTAGTAGTTTACTTCAGTGAAAAAATCGAATTTTGCCAATTATTCGTCAAGTACTAAGTTTAAACAAATTTATAAATAATTCATATGTACTTAAAATTAAGTTTGAGACAAATTGTCTTAAAAAAGTTTTTCGAAATTCCAACCGGAAGTAGGTGTTTTACTCTTATCGCAAGTCATGCTTTTTAGATAAGTACGTTACTAGTATAAAAGTATTTAGAACAAAATTTTCAATATCTTTTGTATAAAAAAAATTTCAAAATTCAGACCGGAAGTAGCACTTTTACTCTTATCGAATAGCAATTCTTTGCAAATATGTCGTAAGTTATGCATTCTATATATATATTTATCAAGAGTACAAAAGTATTTAGAACTGGATTTGCAATATTTTTTGTATATATGAAATATCAAAATTCGGACCGGAAGTAGAACTTTTACTCTTAGCGAGTAGCACTTTTTTGATAATATCTTGCAAAGTATGCATTCTATAGCGATTTATTAAGAGAATGAAAATACTTAGAATAGGATTTTGAATAAGTTTTGTATAAAAAAATTCTTAAAATTGTTTAGTTTGAAACGCTCATACGTATGAAAAAGTCGTGTGGTGGCCACACCTCATTTTTCTGTTTTTTGATGCCTTTTAGTCTGCTTTTACTTTCTTATACGTAGTATAAGGAAGTATTGTGATGACGAAAATTTTCGACCTCGAGATTTTTGCAGATTTCCGCGTTTTGAAGTCCCCTGACACCAAAAAAGTGGTTTTAAAAAATGTCTGTCTGTCTGTGTGTGACCACAAACCGCTGTAGATATCTCTTCTAAATTTTGTATTTACGTGTATAATCTCCCTCTTGAGAACTGATTAGTTTTTCAGTAAAATCTGTAGTAGTAGTTTACTTCAGTGAAAAAATCGAATTTTGCTAATATTTCGTCAATTACTAAGTTTAAGCAAATTTATAAAGAATTAAAATGTACTCAAAATTAAATTTGTGAAAAATTGTGTTAAAAAAGTTTTTCGAAATTCCTACCGGAAGTAGGTCTTTTACTCTTATCGAGAATCTGTTTTTTGCGAATATCTTGCAAGTCATACTTTCTAGGCAGGTACACTACGAGTACAAAAGTATTTATAACATAATTCAAATATCTTTTGTATAAAAAAAATTTCAAAATTTGGACCTGTAGTAACCCTTTTACTCTTACCGAATAGCGACTTTTTGCAAATATGTCGTAAATTATGCATTTTGTATATATTTAACAAGAGTACAAAAGTATTTAGAGTTAGATTTGCAATGTTTTTGTATAAATGAAATTTCAAAATTCGGACCGGAAGTAGCACTTTTACTCTTATGGAATAGCGAATTATGCAAATATTTCCTAAATTATGCATTCTATATATATTTGTCAAGAGCACAAAAGCATTTAGAGTTGGATTTGAAATATTTTTTGTATAAATGAAATTTCAAAATTCGGACCGGAAGTAACACTTTTACTCTTATGGAATAGCGATTTATGCAAATATTTCGTAAATTATGCATTCTATATATATTTGTCAAGCGTACAAAAGTGTTTAGAGTTGGATTTGAAATATTTTTTGTACAAATGAAATTTCAAAATTCGGACCGGAAGTAACACTTTTACTCTTATGGAATAGCGATTTTTGCAAATATTTCGTAAATTATGCATTCTATATACATTTGTCAAGAGTATAAAAGTATTTAGAGTTGGATGGGAATATTTTTTGTGTAAATGAAATTTCAAAATTCGGACCGGAAGTAATACTTTTACTCTTAGAGAGTAGCATTTTTTTGCAAATATCTCACAAAGTATGTATCCAGTAGAGATTTATTAAGAGACTGGAAGTACTTAGAATAGGATTTTGAATAATTTTTGTATAAAATGTTGTATAAATTGTATGATTTGAAACGCTCATACGTATCAGAAATTCGTGTGGTGGCCACACCTCATTTTTTCTAATATAAATATAGTTCACAATAAATATCGTTGCGTCTTCTAATTCTGTTAATACATTGAGAAGGTGCGCAGATGCATATTGTAAGTATATCATTTAGTAATGTTATTATTATTATTTTGAGTGTCAGATGAACATATTATTGTTCAGTTCAGTCCTTAACTGATGATTGAAAGAGACTATTTCTGCATCCTAGTTATAAATATTTTCAATAAGCATTCTATTATTCATGCAAACCTAAAATGAAAGTTTATATTTGGTGGAAATTACTATATAGGATTAATTGCAGAATATTAACATAAATAAACATTTCTTTATTAAATGGTAGTTGAGAACATAGAGATATTTTACTCTAAAAAGGTAAGCAAAGCACAATTTAAATCAAAAACGTCATCAAGTTGTCTACTAAAATTATTTCTATATGTAATAAATACTGTATTACGTGCAGAGTCGATTTACTGACATAACATAAAATGAACAGATTGACAGAGTGTATTGTCATATTGTAAATGTATGTTAACAGAATAAAAGCATTAGATGTGACAGTGATATATAAAAAAAGGAGTCGTTTAATATCTCCTGAAGTAATATTTTACGATTCCAGACCACAAATTTCACAATTGCAAGTAATCATCTAACTTGTTAAACATTTATTTTTTTTTATTGGAAAACAACAAGTTAATATACAATATTAAAACTGGTCTAGGACCAACCATCAATTTGATTTTGACATATCTTAACCTAAAAAATTTAATCGAAAATTCACCCAAAGGAGTTCTTTTAGTTACTTCTATTTTGTAGGAGATACACTGTACTCTGCTATTCACTAAGCACTGCAAAACTACACACTAAACTGCACCAGATCGTGTGGCTTAACCTTTTCAGCCTTCTGACGAGGTTTTGGACATCAAGAAAACTGTTTGCTTCGATATTATCGTGTTCTAGCAGTCTTGCCTCGTGTTTGACGGCAGATCTTCTTACTTCACTGACTACATCCTTGATTCCGAGATCTCTATGTAAATCACTGTTTCTAACGTACCAATGTGCATCGACCATATTGCGTAAGACTTTATTTTGAAATCTTTGTATTTGTTTAAGATGGCACGGTTTGGCACAACCCCAAAGTTGTATGCCCTATACCCAGACTGGTTTCAGAATTTGGTTATAGATCAAAATTTTACTGTGTAGTGGGAGTTGCGAGTTACGTCCCAACAGCCAGTAAAGTCCTCTGTACTTAAGATACAGCTCAGTTCTTTTCTTCTTGACATGCTCCTTCCATCTCAGTTTAACGTCAAGCGTCATTCCTAGATATTTGGCTGAGTTTTGGTAAGGGACAGTGTTACCATTGATAATAATAGGTCTTATATCTGTTATGTTTCTGTTGGTAAAGTTTATATGAGTTGACTTCAGCTCATTTAATTTTATTTTCCAGTCGTTTGACCACTTCGAAATCCTATCACATGCTCGTTGCAACTTATTTCTTGCCGTTTGCATATTATTATCTACTGCTAAGATTGCCGTATCATCAGCAAATGTCGCCACAGTTGCGTTCCCCAGTTCCGGCAAGTCAGGCGTATAAAGCAAATAGAGGACCGGTCCTAGGACACTTCCCTGTGGAACACCAGCCTCAATCCTCTTCAAACCGGAGTACTCTTCCTCTATTTTTATTCTGAAAAATCTGTCAGAAATGTATCAAAGCAGAAGTTGCGCATATGCCTTGGGTAAGAGTTTGTTCAATTTCCAGTTAAGGCCTTCATGCCAGACCCTATCAAAGGCTTGAGCCACATCTAAAAAGATGGTTGAGCATATAAGTTTTTCTTCTAGGGCTTTTTCCATGACATCAGTGATCCGGTGTACTTGATCAATGGTAGAATGTCTTTGTCTAAATCCAAACTGGTGATTTGGAATCAGTCCTTTACTTGCTACGATTGGGTTCAGTCTTTTCAATAACAGTTTCTCAAATAGTTTTGAGATAATCGGTAATAGTGATATAGGTCTGTACGATTTAACGTCATTTGGAGGTTTGCCAGGCTTTTGTAGCATTATTACCTCTGCGACCTTCCAACTGTATGGCACATGTTTTAGTCTGAGAGCTGCATTAACTAAATAAGTAAGCATAACAATAGCTTTCTTGGGCAGTTGATTCATGATTTCTCCTGTTATTAAGTCATATCCAGGAGCCTTCTTAGGATTTATATTGTTCTTAATTTCCCAAAAGACTTCTTTTGATGTAACTGGTCTTATTTCTTCGTAATCATTATTCTGTATATTACGTAATATCAAATTACTTTTTATTTCGTTGGGTTGGAATGTTTTTTACAGATGTTTCGCAAATGCTTCAACCTTTTGTTTGTTGTGTCTGGCCCAACTACCATCCGGATTCCTTATGGGTGCTACGTGAGAAATGGGTCTTTTTCGATTTCTGGTGGCCTTCCATAGCGAGAAGTCAGTCTTATCGTTTGCCGTCAGATTTCTCAAGCGATTGGTAAGAGAATCTTGTTTTAGTCTCTGTATTTCTCGTTTCAGTTGCTGTGCTTTCGTATTTAGAATCGTTTTATGTGATGGATCTCTTGTTTGTTGCCATCTTCTTCTAGCTTTCCTCTTCTCTCCCACCAATGTTCTTATTTCTTTAGGATAATCATTACTAATAGTTTTGTGTGTAATTTCTCTGGTATTGTCCCACACAGAAGCCTGTATGATGCTGGTGAAATTTTCAACTCCTTTTTCCAAATCCTCCTTAGTTTTTAGGGGTATGTTCAAGTTGATTTTCCTCGACATATCTGCTTTAAAGCCTTCCCAATCCGTAGTTTTGTTTGCAAGATAAGGACGAATTTGTTTTTTAATTATATGCTCGCTCAATGTCAGTATTACTGCCGAATGATCAGAGCTCAAATCAAAATTTTCTTCGATATCAACGTAATTTGATGAAATTTTTCTAGAGATGAAGAAGTCTAGAAGATCCGGTATTTTTTGTGTATCCGTAGACCAATAAGTTGGTTTAGCAGTAGAATAAAAGTTGCAGTTTAATTCTCTTAAAGCTTCTCTGAGTTCTTTTCCCTTTGTAGTTGACAGTCTTGAGCCCCAATCAGTATGCTTGGCGTTAAAATCTCCTCCTATTATGAATCGATTTCCAATGTGTTGTAAATAGTTCTTGTAGTCTTTTTTCTTGAGGTTGTGCTTAGGAGGACAATAAAGTGACCCCACGGTTAGGTTTTGTTTAATAGTTTTTATGCTTACCAGAGTCAGTTGAATTTCTTCAAGTTGCAGGTGTTGTTCCTCATACTGGCTAATATTCTCCTTGATTATCACTGCACTACCTCCTTTTGCCTGATTTTCTGGATGAATTGTGTGGTATACTTTGTACCCTCTGATTTTTAAATAAGATTGAACTGTAAAATGGCTTTCCGAAACTAGGCAGATGTCTATGTTCTGTATATTTAAAAATACTTCAAATTCTTGTTTTCTGTTTATCAATCCATTGGCGTTCCACGTTGCTATTCGCAAGCCGTTGTTTGCCATTAGTTACTTCCGCGAGGCACAACTTGTTAGACATACAAATATTTTACTGAATTGAAAAAAAACAAAATAATATCAAATATATTGCACAATGCAGTAAATTAGGTTTTGATTTTTTATATATTCCAAAATGACTATCTGCGATGGCATTCAATTAATGGCACTAGTTTGTATTTCAGTATTAATTATTGTGTTATCAAAATTTTATAATATTGTTCCATATTTTGATATGGCTTACCAAATTTAATATCTTTCTGGAATATCTAAAAGTCGAAAATTATTATTTCTGTGATATAGATAGCATATAAATACTTGCATACAAACAATTATGAAACAGTTTATCCCTTTAGGGTCATTAGCACCAAATTTTAAAAATGCTTGTTATATTTATAGTGTAAATTATATTGTAGCTTTTCCATCAATTACCAAACGAAGTCAGAAAATTAGAAGTAAAAAGATTATGCCATCTTGGGTATCTACTCCATTCTAGTATGTGCGAGAAAAGCTTGGTGAGATATAAGGACATATTATACAAACTAAAGTATTTATAATGCAAACACAAGTACTCTCTCAGTCTTCGAAACTAACAATATAATAAAAGTAAAAACATAAGTTATCTCTGTAAATGTTTACTTACTTCAGTACATTCATCGCAGTACTACGTAAATATTTCACTTAATCAAATGATTATATTTAATTAATTAAATATTACAATAAACACTTAGTTGTTATCTAACACTGTGTTAATACTAGTCACTTAGTTTTCATTTAGTAGTTTAAATCAAAAATGGTTTTACTTTTTCACCATAATATAAATATTTGAAATAATATCAGACCTTAAGACATAACCATAAATAATCAATTTTTCAAAGCTGTATCATAAAAAAAAAATTAAACCAATCCTAGAAATGAGATGTCATAATTTCATATGACGTAGTCGACTGCTGTATGTAAACTAGACTATAGTCTATTCCAGTCTAAAATCAAAATATTGCTCTTATGGAGATCGTAGGCGATGTTGCATAGTTTCAATGTTGGATGAGTATTAGGGTTAATTTCATATGGCAGGGTTGGTATTACGTAAATTTTATAACGATAGTAATGGCGGTAATGGCTGAATGTTACATTGACATTGGTGGTTATGTTCAAATATTCTTCATATTTTTATATTATTCATCACATGTCCTAATTACGTCAAGCGACTTGACAACGTTCTATGTACCAAATATGGATAGTGATATACAAACCTTTATAAAATAGCAAAGCAGGGTTATCCTCCATAAGAGTCCGTACTTCGATTCCTAGGTGGAATAGACTATAGCTATCTATGAACTCCGTTAATGAACAATCACAGCGTCGAAGTGCTTCATAAATTATGTTAGAAATCAAATTCGCAGCAATTCAATCACATACATAAGTAATTATATTGTGTAATAAAGTACTTAAAGTAATTCTTCTGAGAGACGGCAGTGTATTAATTTCTTCTTTGATATGGTATTTATCTGTCGTTAATTATATTATTCAGTTAAATGCATCCGATTCTTATCTATTTTGCATTTCTTGTTTAACAATTTTTCTGAAGCATATTCTAAAATACTACTTAGAAGGTCTGATTTAAAATAGAAATTCCTTACAAGTCTTATAGTATTACAAGGAAACGATCTTATTTCATATTTCTAACACTAAACAGCTTAAAGTGAACAAAATATGAAGCAATTAATATAAGAATAAATTGTTCTTTTATTGCTATTACAATTTTGAAACTTTACGTAGTTGTCTAGAATGCCGTCATGTTTTACATCCACAGCCTTAGTCCTCTGAAGATATTCCAAATATTAAATATTAAAATTCGCATTTTCACTAAATCCTTACGCGTCTTCAACAACCACTAATTGTCAACTATACAAATAAGCAATGTAAGCCATCGTGGTGTATGAAATGAAACATGATAGCTGTACTACGTCTCAAGCTTCACGGTACAATAGTAAAGTAGCACTGCTAGGAATACTACTCTCCGACTTTATGTGCCCATATACTTGTATTTATTATACGTATATAGTAGCAGTTTGCAATTACTCTCAATCTTATAAACTTACATCAAATATTGCCTCTTTAGACCATAAGGAATAAGACCACCTATCGGATATATGAACCTTGATCATGTATTTTGCAGCGTTATAAATACAACTTATGAAAAGTATTTAAACGTTAATAATACAAAAATTCATTAATAATGATACAGGATTTGTTTCAAATAAGCAGATTTAAGTAATTCTAATAATAGTACAGATCTGTAAATTAAAATACGCTTATTTTAACATTTTACGGCCTATAGACAGCACTTCTGATCTGATACCGGGTGCCAATTTTCTATATTCCTAGATGGGTAAGTTTCTTAATATTAAAGATACAGAATCGGTTAAATTAGCAAAGATATTAAAGAATTTACGAAGTATTTAATAGTATTTTCAGATTTAACATTTATTTTCAACTTCTGAAGATATTTTAAAAAAATTGATAATTTTCGATTATGCATATCTTGGTAACTATTGAAGATAGTACTATAAAAATGGTGTCTGATAGTAATTTTTACGTAGGATTTAATAATCTTAGTTAAAAATTCATGTCACACTTAATTATGATGATATTACATAAACTTATATTTTTTAAATGGCAATCATAGTTGGCCATGACTTCATAAAAATGCACATTTTTTTCTGATTTCGTAGATATAAGATTTGGAATGGTAATCTTTTTAAAAATTGTATTACAGCGAGAGTAATTCAATTACTGTTAATTTTTGAGAAAATAATGAGCAAAGTGACCGAAAATATTTTAGTATGCGAGTTGGCATTAAAATAGTTTTTCAAGGCTTTCTTGCTCATTATTTCCTCAAAAATTAATTGTAACAAAATAACATATGACTTCTACTAACAAAAATGGCCTCCTGATATAGATATACAAATTATTTATTTTATGGTGTTCACTGCTATTATATCCAGTATTTCCGTATATAACTGCCTTTATGGGGTAATAGAATAATTGTCTATGTTAGTATGTATATCCTATATCGTGTCTTTTTGAAAGGAATGCAAATATCTGTCTTATGATCAGAATGTGAAAATAGAGACATTGCGACAGGATATAAAGACAAAATTATTACTATTAGTTATTGAATGTGTTGTTTCTTTTACTTTGATCACCAAAGAAATACAAGCTGCCACTATAAAACGTTTAAACTTACAATAGTTTCAGAAGATACAAGTATGTTGTATGTACATATTTTCAATAATTTAATAACATTGATACTACTAGTACTTGCACCATCTACAAAGTACGTTGTAGTAATATTTTCTTAAGAAACACATATAGAAGAAGCAAAGTATGTGAAAACACGTTTATTTAGGACTTCCAAGTAAACAACAATTAATTGAATTAATATTCATGTTTTTTAGAATAGAAATATTATGTAAAAGTGGATCAGTAAGTACAGTGCGTTCGTAAATGCTTAAGATGAAATTCAAATTAACCGCCCAAAATTTAAAATTTAAGTTGGTAAAAAAATAAATTGCCCTATCTTTATGTCATTTGGCTTATGTCTATTGTGTTCATTTTCTGATACTCTTTATATTTTGATTTTTTATTCGTCGTTCCCATTTCTTCTTGTTATATTGCGTAATTTGAGAATCTGTAGAGCTATAATTTTATTGTAATTCGACAAGGTAATATATACATACATCATGTTTCAATAACTTAACAACATTAATATAATGGTGTTAACTTCTGAGGAAGATGCCTTCATTTGAATGGCCCACTATTGCAGTGGAACTCAAAATCTAAGTGGATCTTGGGCATACAACTTGGAGTCTTGTATTGATCAATTTAGATAGCAGTTTCTCGATATAGATTTTAATCGTCATAATTTTGTGAATCATAAAAACAATATTAGTAAGCGATTTCAAGAAAAAAATTGCATTTGTAAGGGGAAGACTTCTGGAAGACCAACAAAATTAACACAACCAGTAACGGATGATATTGAGCAACGTATGACAGTTAGTCCAAAAAAATCATTAAGAAAACTATCAGCTGAGACAGGTATTAAGCATTTACTGTAATATGTTTATTTATTCTAATTGTAATAATTTTAGGGCTGTCGCTTGCCACTGTCCATAAAGCTGTTAAGAAGGAACTTCACTTCCACCCTTATAAAATAAGTGTTGTGCAACAATTATTGCCACCTGATTATACGAATCGCATAAGATATTGTAAATGGTTTAATGAAAATTTGGCACACAATAACAACCTACTTGATTTAACATTTTACTTCCAACAAGATAATGCACCAGCACATACAGCAAGAGAAACAATAACATTTCTTCAGGAATTTTATAATAATAGGCTCATTAGTCAAGGCCTATAGCCTCCGAGATCCCCTGATCTTACACCGCTTGATTGTTATTTGTTTGGTCGACTAAAAAATAATGTTTGGAAGAACATCAAGAAGCAATTACCTAGACATGAAATCCAACAAATTACGGTAGAAGAACTACAAAGAGTGTTCAAAAATATGAAAAGAAGAATTAACATATGCATAGAAAAAGTGGGACAACACTTTCAACATTTAATGTGAATGTTCTATTTTTTATTGTGAATATTCTAATTATTATACCTGTGTTACTATCTTCTTTTTGATAAACTTTTTATGTAGTTTACCCACTTTTTAATCCAAACAAATATTTTACAGAGTATACTCATATTTAGGTTTCTTTTTTTGGAAGGTACCAATCTGTATATTTGGTTGCCTATGGTTCTCATCTCAATCATTTACGAACGGAGTGTATATTGCCTGTAGGAACTTTTGCAGGATGGCTACAGGCGGCCATATTGATTTCAATTTCACAGCATCTTGGACAATTCTGTAAAAACGGTGAACTAAATTTTAGGTTACATGTGCACCAAATTTAATATGACTATAGTATACCGGTTGGTGCAATAGTGTGTCGGCGGAGCTTAGTGTGAAAACTAATAACGTTGCAGCAATGAGACTTTACGTACGTATGTAGTATACGACTGTGCATTTTCTAATTTTATTTACAAATATACAGGGTGTTCCAAATTTTCGCAACCACATTCAACTTTTTTATTTTAAATACATTGCTATACTTTCTAGATATTATAATGATAGCCATTCAAATTATCTTTGCAATGATATATGGATATGTGCACTTCAGACTGTTCGTTTTGATTTTATTGATAATATTGTTAAAATCTTGACAGTTGCAGCATCTAACATTTTAAGCTGTAGTCTGTAAATGGGTAGAATGCCTCACGTAACTCTTGTGTTACTAATTTATGGACTAACACGTTATTTGTTTTGAGGTTGAACAAAGTGAATAAATATACAGGGTGTTAAATATGTCGTGTCTAAGTTATCGATCTTTATTGGTTATTTTCTCGTTTTTTTTTAATCTAACCTATAATATTTTTATAAGTCAGCATATTCCTTGTAAAATCGCCTTTAAAATGGTACCAATAACATAGTACTTATTTCTAGTATTTTCAAAGTTATAACCCTTTAATGGGATATACTCATGTTTATAACATGCAAAATGCGGGGCATCTAAAAGTTGGTTGGCCTTGGTTTAAAAAAAAAATGGCTGTACAACCAAACGTCAAGTCTCTACTTCAAAAGTCCATAAAAAGTCGTTTTCTGTATTTTCTCTTTTCTGTAATTGCGTTTTGTTGTTATAAATTAAGTTCGGCTAGTGAATTATTAATTTCCGTTTGTTTGTTAGTAGTTGTTACGTGTTGTATTTACCTTGTTATCAGTTATATCGCTTTATTGACATTGTTTCTCATTTAGATACCATAATAGTTTATTGTTGTTTTTGCTTTAAAATGAATTTTTCGAAAGAGGAGCTCATAGACATGGTATTTGCTCTTGGCGCTAGCAACAGAAATCCATTTTTAGCATCAAGAACATATGCGATGGAATATCCCGACCGAAGAGCACCGGATAGTAAAATGTTTGAAAATTTGTTAATAAGGTTTCTTCGAACGGGTTCAGTGAATTACGTCGAACATGAAAGAAGTAAGACTATGATTACAGAAGATAATGAAGTGATAGTCGTCCAGTCCATTGTGGAAAATCCGCACGTATCTACAAGGATAATTTCGAAACAACACGGGATAGAATTCACAGCTGTAAAAAGGATTTTAAAAAAACATAAGTTTCACCCTTACAAAATTCAAAATCATCAAGGCTTATTACAAACGGACTTTGAAAGGAGACTAGTGTACTGTGAATGGCTACTTTTACAATTACGACACGATATAACTTTTCTAGATCATGTGCTTTTCACAGATGAAGCAACATTTGCTAATTGTGGAACCACAAACAGAAAAAATACCCATTATTATGACACTACAAACCCACATTTTGTTCAGCCCATTTTATATCAACAAAAATGGAGTGTTAACACATGGGGAGGCATCATAGGAAACACTATTATTGGTCCATTCTTTTTTGATAATACTTTAAATTGTGCAATCTACACAAATTTCCTACAAAATAATTAGAAGGCCTCCCAGATAACGTCATCAGGAGATTGTGGTACCAACATGATGGTGCACCAGCACATTATGGTGCTGCTGCAAGAGCACATTTAGATAGGGTATTCACCAATAAGTGGATTGGGAGAGGAAGTTTGATAAGCTGGCCACCACGATCACCAGATCTCACACCTTGTGATTTCTTTCTGTGGCCAACTGTAAAAAACATTGTTTACGCAACACCTCCTACAACGGCAGAGAACATGCAGCAACGAATAAGAAACGCTTTTCTTCAATTAAGTGAGAATAACTTAGCTGAGAATGTAAGTCTGTCGATACAGAGATGGTTGAGAGCATGTGTAGAGCAGAATGGAAATATATTTGAACACATTTTAAATTAAGATTGTTTTATTATCGAAAATTTTCAAAATGTATTTCTAAAACTAATGATAAAGCACTTAAAAAACAGGTGTTTGTTAAAATTACTTTGTTTTATTTTCATGGCCAACCAACTATTAGATGCCCCGCATTTTGCATGTTATAAACATGAGTATATCCCATTAAAGGGTTATAACTTTGAAAATACTAGAAATAAGTACTATGTTATTGGTACCATTTTAAAGGCGATTTTACAAGGAATATGCTGACTTATAAAAATATTATAGGTTAGATTTAAAAAAACGAGAAAATAACCAATAAAGATCGATAACTTAGACACGACATATTTAACACCCTGTATATTTATTCACTTTGTTCAAGCTCAAAACAAATAACGTGTTAGTCCATAAATTAGAGACACAAGAGTTACGTGAGGCATTCTACCCATTTACAGACTACAGCTTAAAATGTTAGATGCTGCAACTGTCAAGATTTTAACAATATTATCAATAAAATCAAAACGAACAGTCTGAAGTGCACATATCCATATATCATTGCAAAGATAATTTGAATTGCTATCATTATAATATCTAGAAAGTATAGCAATGTATTTAAAATAAAAAAGTTGAATGTGGTTGCGAAAATTTGGAACACCCTGTATATTTGTAAATAAAATTAGAAAATGCACAGTCGCATACTACATACGTACGTAAAGTCTCATTGCTGCAGCGTTATTAGTTTTCACACTAAGCTCCGCCGACCCACTATTGCACCACCCGGTATACTTAAATTATATTAAACTATAATTCAGGTGATTAAATTAATTATTTATTTGGGAAAAAAAATAGGTTGACATTAGTAACAAATAAAGCACATTAAACAATGTAGTTTAAACATATATTATAATAATCATATGTCAAAGAGCATGTTTTAGTAATTATGTCGTTGAAAAGGCCAACCCGATAGTATTCGTGAAGCATAGTACAACATATATCCAAAATAACAATAACATTAATTGGATAACCAAAAATTGTTGATTAGTTTAATAAAGCAAAGCATATCACCAACATCATCATTTACGTTACACAATGATGTAGTAATCCGAGAATGTATTAATTTATCTGTTAATAAACTAATTGAAATAAATTTAATTAATACGTAGAGAGAGTCAAATAATAATTTCAATTAAGTTCTGATTAACTGTTGATACAATGAATGTATCAAAACGTTTGTTCTGTTAAATTCTGTAAAATTTAATCTTTTAGGAAACACTCGTTAAAAATGACTTCATTCGTTTGATTTTACATTTAAATGCACGAATACGCAAAGTGACGAAAACACAAATGCAATATCTTACTCTTTTACTTTTTAAGAAAAAAATGGGAAATCTGTTTACTTATAAATTATACATTATACACACAAGATAATAAATATAAATTGATTGATGCACTGAACATTTCCTTTCTAAGGTGAAACATAAATAAAGAATATTCAAAAGTTGTTTTAGATTGACTTTGGAACACTTTTATAATATTCGTCGTACGTTTACTTAGATTACCTTATTTCAGAGATATTCCCAAAAAACTGTTGCTTGTAAAAGTGGTACCAAATGCATATACAAGAACTCTTCCAAATTCACTTATGAACATTCTTGTATTCTTAATAAATTTTCATAGATTTTTTACATTAAAAGCATACACACACAGTATATATAAAAATATGATATGAGATATTCAATTGGATGTTTACCTTCCAGGATATTTTTCTAATCCTGGTATACATATTTCAATAAGTATTTGATTGTAGTTCATTTATTTTCTATAGTATATACAGGGTGTTCCTAAATATCATGTACATAAGGAAGGGGGTAACTATTTGGTTTATTTTGTGCCTAAAATTTCATATAAACATAGGTCTGCAAACGCTTCGTTACCAATATACAGGGTGTTGAAATTTCAAGAATTTTTCACTTTTTACTGTATAGCTCCTGTCAATTGTCAAATTAATAAACTCAAGTGATTATCTGAATAAAGCCAGAGCCTGCTAGACCATTTTAAAAAATTTAATTTTCTCTGGCGAATTACAGAAAATTGTTTTCTATTTTTTTTCTCGATAACGGTCAGAGATAAGAAAAAAATATAAGAGATCAAAAAGTTTCTAAATAAGACAGAAAATTTATTGCGTATTTTAGAATCTAGCAGTGGCGTATCGCAAAAAAGTTCAGGGTGAGAAAAGAGGGCATGACCCCGAAAAAATTATTACCCTATAGATTTACATAATCATTTGGCATGGCTAATGATGCAGGCCTTATAGCGCAACCTACCTTCCAAATTTGAACAAAATATCTCAAAAACTGCAGGAGCTATACTGTAAAAAGTGAAAAATTCTTGAAATTTCAACACCCTGCATATTGGTAACGAAGCGTTTGCAGACCTTTGTTTATATGAAATTTTAGGCACAAAATAAACCAAATAGTTAC
Source organism: Amphimallon solstitiale (assembly GCA_963170755.1). Lineage (NCBI taxonomy): Eukaryota > Metazoa > Arthropoda > Insecta > Coleoptera > Scarabaeidae > Amphimallon > Amphimallon solstitiale. The sequence goes on along the minus strand of OY720675.1, from coordinate 168,238,241 downwards.
CCCCTTCCTTATGTACATGATATTTAGGAACAGCCTGTATAATGAAATATTCCAGCCATAATAATCTATTTTGCGGCGTATAATTTATTGGAGTAGATCTTCGTTTCTTGGTTGAAACCGTGTCGCCGTTTCTAGTTCTACTACCGATGTTTCGTTCACTATCCTAAAGGACAATTTCAGAGCTACTGGTGCTTTTGGAATTATTTGAAACCGATTGCTTTGTTGACAAGAGACTGGTCTATTGGGTTTAGAATTACGGTGCGACAGAGTGCAAATAGCTTTCGTCGCCTCAATTAAGGTTATCGGGGGGTTTCTGGATCTCAATGTATTAGAATATTGTACGAATGTAATAATGGAAAACTTTGGATAGGATTTTTGTGAAATTGAATGATCAGGTTTGTGTCTATGCTCTGCTAGTACGGAGCAAGTCACGTGCTACATTCGGAGACATCGGCCATTCTCAGAAACACGAATGCCAACCTATTGTTTTGACCCGCCGATGTATAGACTTCCCCACGAATGTGAGACCCGATGAACGCGGGAGGATTGAAAATGTTTTTGATCAGATAGCTTTAAATGGGAATTGAAGGTGGTTTTGATGTTTTGTATGATAAAGTGTATGCTGATCGGTTATGCCGCGGATATGTAGTAAGTGATCGTGTATGCGTCGAACTGACTAGATCAGTGGCGTTTTAAGTGTAGGATTTAAATGTCTTTAAAAGAACCTGTCTATACTTTTTGTGGAATAGTTAATTTGATTTGAGGTCCGCATAATGATAATAATACGAGTTGCGTTGAAATTTTAAGATATCCAAATATTTCTATCAGCAGTGAGAGAAGGTAGAAGGATGAGTTTGCTTTTAAAAAAATGCAAGAAATATTTTTTAGTTTATAGCATAGATGGCAACACCGTACCTTGTACACAGCTCCGAAGATTAAATTGGCAAAGTTCAGTTTTTGTGATCAATCATTCATTTTCTCCATTTTCGTGATGAATTTCCAATCGAAATTATTCCTCAATTGAGTGCGAAATGCGGCGAAGGCATAATGAATATTTCATATGTGCGAAAGATTAAAGAAGGTTGGGACTTGTGTGACAATGAAATAAAAGAGCCCCGACCATAACCACCCAAGAGGAAACAATGATTGCGCGTATGGAACAAGTTGCTATAGAAGATCCTCGATGAGATGTGTAGCATATCGTCTCTCAACTTGGCATTTCTGTAGAGTCTGTGGAGTCCGCTTTGCGTGATTACCTGAAAATGAGGCAAGTTCCTTCACGTTAGTTTCCAAAAATGCTGACCGATGAACATAAGGCTGCGCCGGTAGCAATATTTCAGCAGATACTGACATGTAATCCAGTCAGGACTGGTGCATTCTTTTCATCGGTTGTGGATGTAGTTTCGCGCAATGAAGAAAGCACACCAATTCACCGCCAGCGAAAAAATTACGAGAAATTACGAGTAAGAGGGCTTTACTGAGAAGGTTATGGTGGTCATATTTTGGAGTAGCGAAGGCATCATCAGCATTGTGTTCTAAAAGATATGGCAAGTTCATATAGACATGTTTTGAGTACAAAGTTGCATGTACTTCACACCACATTACTTGAGGGTACAATACGCCAACAGTTTCACAATTGCATGCATACTTTCCGAGATAAAATAGAAAAATTTCCTGAAAATTTTGCAAGTTTATTTCGAAACTATTAAGGCTAGAGCGTTATCACTGCATGTACTTCACACCACATTACTTGAGGGTACAATACGCCAACAGTTTCACAATTGCATGCATACTTTCCGAGATAAAATAGACAAATTTCCTAAAAGTATGTTAAATTTTGCAAGTTTATTTCGAAACTATTAATGCTAACACTACATGAAAAACGATCAGGGCCACCGCTACTTACTGGGCACAAAAAAACTCGTGATAACAACTTTGTGCTAGTTCCTCCTTATGACGTACTTACTAGACTTTGGTCCTAGTGACTATTCCGACCGTGAGTAACAATCGTTGGCTGTTCTTTTCCCAGTTGAACTGCCGTTACCTCAGTAATTTTCCAATGGGCAAAATACAGTCCTAAAAGTGTTCTCAACAGCCATGGAATCATGGGGACGACTTTAGGAAAAATGTGTACGTCTTCATAGAGATTACGTTGAAGAGTAAGAGAAATTTCAACTTTCTGAGGCAAGCACTTTTTCAGAAAAAAATAAAGATCTTAAAACTTGAACGCTGTCCACTACGGAGTTAATCACAGATTCTATTTGAAAAGGGTAGTCATGAGACTGTGCGTTGATGAATCTATCAGTGTTCGTAGGTATGTGGTATGCGGAATGTATATATGTAAATATATATTAATTTTATTGGACGATTTTTAGGTCGTTATACTAGTTTTAAATAATTTTAAAACTCGCTAATTTGCAGTGTTTGAAAATTATAATTTTCTAATTTTACCACTGACTATTAATTAATTAGGTAATTTTTTTAAAAATTACCGACACGGCTGAGATTCGAACTCAGGACATACCGATTACTAGCCGGTTGCTCTACCAACTGAGCTACCGTCGGTGTCTGACTTCGTTGGTAGAGCAACCGGCTAGTAATCGGTATGTCCTGAGTTCGAATCTCGGCCGTGTCGGTAATTTTTAAAAAAATTACCTAATTAATTAATAGTCAGTGGTAAAATTAGAAAATTATAATTTTCAAACACTGCAAATTAGCGAGTTTTAAAATTATTTAAAACTAGTATAACGACCTAAAAATCGTGCAATAAAATTAATATATATTTACATATATGAATTAAAGGTCAATAAAAATTTAATATCATATATATATATATATATATAGTACAGTTACAATTTGTGTTTTTTTTTCTTTACCCCTTCTTTTTAAATAAAATATGTGTTTTTTCTTGGGTAAAATAATAATATTATTTTAAAATAGCTATATGTTGATGCACAACTGTAAAATATAATTCAATTGCCATATTAAAATGAAATTGAAAAGGGTTAAAAAGCCTAATATAAAATTGCGTGTAATGTCTCGCTGTGTTCTGTTAGTTAATGTTGTCATATGTGAAAGTGATGGAATTTGCGAGGTAAGTTTTTGTCACCTCTGTGCCATTCTTTATACTTATATTTGTTATTTTATTCGTAGTTTTAATTATGTATGACTTTTTGAGAAAGATGTTGTTGACATCGAAACGTTAAAGTAAATGAACGTATATTTTTAACTGTGTACATTATTATACCCAATTAACCCAAGAAAAAACACATATTTTATATATATATATATATATATATATATAACAAGAAAGAGAATAATAATAATAATTATTATTTCATGTATCCGCGTTATTTCCATTTTTTGATATATATATATATATATATATATATATATATATGTATTGAAAAATTGAAAATCTTCTTGGTAGTAGTGGCATAAAATGAATTAAAAGTAATAACAATATGACAACTGGTTGTCAATTAGAAAACAATGACAAATATAAAATGTAAATCAAAATGTATAAATGAAAATGTAATCAATAAGCATAGGACAGTCGAGATTATTTCTATAATCACATTAAAAGGCTTGGGGTCTACCACAAACTGTTCAGTCAATCCAAATATACAAATAACAACGACGCAACTATGTAAAGAAAAATTAAGAGTAGAACTGTTGATAATATAACAATATAGAATGTAAAATAGTCAAGTATAAATGTAAATGAAAGCAAATAAGCATAGGACAATCGATAATTACTCATGTAATCCTATCAAAATGGCCTAGGTTCACCTAAACATGTACAATTTTGATTGAAATTCACAAACAATTAACGATGCAACTATGTATGTGTTAAGATGTATTTGTAGCTACAGACATATATGTTTCTACCTAGTTTGGTTTCGTCAGTGCAGCATAACAAAGAAAGTGTATGTTAAAGCATTAATATGTGAATAAAAAATATAGTATTACCTTAAAATGTCAATCCAAAATGTCCAAGTGTAAAGCAACTGTGAAAATACCTAATACTGTGTAATGCCTTATTTCAACCAGGCAGTTAATAAAATATATTACAATTCTTTGCCAATTATACAAATGTATTGAAAAATTGAAAATCTTCTTGGTAGTAGTGGCATAAAATGAATTAAAAGTAATAACAATATGACAACTGGTTGTCAATTAAAAAACAATGACAAATATAAAATGTAAATCAAAATGTATAAATGAAAATGTAATCAATAAGCATAGGACAGTCGAGATTATTTCTATAATCACATTAAAAGGCTTGGGGTCTACCACAAACTGTTCAGTCAATCCAAATATACAAATAACAACGACGCAACTATGTAAAGAAAAATTAAGAGTAGAACTGTTGATAATATAACAATATAGAATGTAAAATAGTCAAGTATAAATGTAAATGAAAGCAAATAAGCATAGGACAATCGATAATTACTCATGTAATCCTATCAAAATGGCCTAGGTTCACCTAAACATGTACAATTTTGATTGAAATTCACAAACAATTAACGATGCAACTATGTATGTGTTAAGATGTATTTGTAGCTACAGACATATATGTTTCTACCTAGTTTGGTTTCGTCAGTGCAGCATAACAAAGAAAGTGTATGTTAAAGCATTAATATGTGAATAAAAAATATAGTATTACCTTAAAATGTCAATCCAAAATGTCCAAGTGTAAAACAACTGTGAAAATACCTAATACTGTGTAATGCCTTATTTCAACCAGGCAGTTAATAAAATATATTACAATTCTTTGCCAATTATACAAATGTATTGAAAAATTGAAAATCTTCTTGGTAGTAGTGGCATAAAATGAATTAAAAGTAATAACAATATGACAACTGGTTGTCAATTAGAAAACAATGACAAATATAAAATGTAAATCAAAATGTATAAATGAACCTAGGCCATTTTGATAGGATTACATGAGTAATTATCGATTGTCCTATGCTTATTTGCTTTCATTTACATTTATACTTGACTATTTTACATTCTATATTGTTATATTATCAACAGTTCTACTCTTAATTTTTCTTTACATAGTTGCGTCGTTGTTATTTGTATATTTGGATTGACTGAACAGTTTGTGGTAGACCCCAAGCCTTTTAATGTGATTATAGAAATAATCTCGACTGTCCTATGCTTATTGATTACATTTTCATTTATACATTTTGATTTACATTTTATATTTGTCATTGTTTTCTAATTGACAACCAGTTGTCATACTGTTATTACTTTTAATTCATTTTATGCCACTACTACCAAGAAGATTTTCAATTTTTCAATACATTTGTATAATTGGCAAAGAATTGTAATATATTTTATTAACTGCCTGGTTGAAATAAGGCATTACACAGTATTAGGTATTTTCACAGTTGTTTTACACTTGGACATTTTGGATTGACATTTTAAGGTAATACTATATTTTTTATTCACATATTAATGCTTTAACATACACTTTCTTTGTTATGCTGCACTGACGAAACCAAACTAGGTAGAAACATATATGTCTGTAGCTACAAATACATCTTAACACATACATAGTTGCATCGTTAATTGTTTGTGAATTTCAATCAAAATTGTACATGTTTAGGTGAACCTAGGCCATTTTGATAGGATTACATGAGTAATTATCGATTGTCCTATGCTTATTTGCTTTCATTTACATTTATACTTGACTATTTTACATTCTATATTGTTATATTATCAACAGTTCTACTCTTAATTTTTCTTTACATAGTTGCGTCGTTGTTATTTGTATATTTGGATTGACTGAACAGTTTGTGGTAGACCCCAAGCCTTTTAATGTGATTATAGAAATAATCTCGACTGTCCTATGCTTATTGATTACATTTTTCATTTATACATTTTGATTTACATTTTATATTTGTCATTGTTTTCTAATTGACAACCAGTTGTCATATTGTTATTACTTTTAATTCATTTTATGCCACTACTACCAAGAAGATTTTCAATTTTTCAATACATTTGTATAATTGGCAAAGAATTGTAATATATTTTATATATATATATATATATTATATATTATATATATATGAACTTCCGGAATGAAATCGTCAAGGTTTAGGTGTAGTATAAAACGGACATTCTAAGTTGTACGTTCTAGTTATAAACACCTCATAAAATGGTGTAAAAGTTTTACTTTTTACTATTGAATATTCCTTTCCCTAAAAGCTTTTCTCTATTTGGCAAATTCTAGTAGAGCAGCAAAGGCAATATCTGTAGTTATGTATAACTTTTATCACTATTACACAACTACCGCGAAAGATATCTGCACACATGTTTGGAATGTTGCATTAAAAAATGAGCATTCTATCATTCTATTTGCCCTAGTTGCATTTTCAAAATGACTGTATTATTATCCCCAATATTTTTAAATAATTATCTATACTGAGCTGAGCTACAAACATAAAATATTTCATCAACGACTAAACAATAAAGTAGGTATTATATTAATCACTATTGGTTAATAATAGGACTCATAGTACCCGGAGGGAATATTGAAATTCGGACAATGACACATAACGTAACAATTATTCCCTGCATTCCGCCAATAAGAACATAATGTTACTATCGCTGTCATAGTAACAATAGACAAGTCCGAGTATTTTACTAATTATCAAATACTAAACGCCATATGATAGACTTCTGCGGCGTTTTTTGAATTTGGCGTGTTAGTGTTAGTTTGATCATGGACAGTGAAGTGGATGACCCTAAGTTATATACACCCCCAGAAATTAAATTTAAGGCCGATGCAATAACGCTTTGTTTATTGTCCGAAAAATCCAAACATTTTTATAATAAGGCAAAATACGAATTGATTTTCAGAAAACGTATTATTTATATATTTTGCAGAATTAAGCGAAAAATATAATTTAGCTTCTTTATGGTCTTACTACACAATATTAAAATCGGTATTGTACATAAGACACGATATAAATTTGAGTCAATAGTATAAATTAACCTCGTTCTTAAAAAGAAAATCCGAAACATATGAAGCAAAAAAGTCTTAAACGCTGAAATTCGAGAATATTAGAAAATTTATTTGTGAAGCGCCAGATGAACTTTATCTTTTACATAAGGTTTAGGTGTAGTAGAAAACGGACATTCTAAGTTGTCCGTTCTAGTTATAAACACCTCAAATCGTTTTGACAATATTCTTTATAGGTTATATTAATTACTAGAAATATGGGCGCATGCCACTCCAATATACTATATCATCTGAACCTAGAGGAAAATATCGGTAGAATGTTACTAGTAAGCATACTCAAAACAAAGAACAAAGGTGTGCGTTCATTTACAATAACCGCTATGTACTATGATATCGTAAAAAAATAAATCGCTCTTCGTTTATCCCACATAAAAATAAGTTTAGTTTTCATAAATAATCAAAACTCTAAATGCACAACTCAACGGATACGGAAAAACAAATTTGCCGTATGCCGTAAACAAATTGCAAAATATTTAAAGTTATCAAATCCGGAAAACTACACTGGGCACTGTTATCGTAGATCATCTGCTACGCTGTATGTTGATGGAGGAGGTAACATGACAAAAATGAAACGTCACGGCGGTTGGAAATCTAATCAAGTTGCAGAAGGCTATATTGAGCAATCTCTGAGAAATAAACAGGCAACAAACATAACTATCTTTAATCAAATTAATATCAATGTTTCGGCGTCAACCTCAGTAGCAAACGAAGTAGTGAACAATATAAATACAAAAGTACTAAACTTATTAATAGTAGTTTATACAACGAGTCAATAATGACAGTTATTATTCCCGAGAGCTGAATTTACGAACCGAGCCGCGTAAGCGGCGAGGGAGTAACTCAGCTCGAGGGAATAATAGTCATTATTGCGAGTTAGTATACACTACTTTATCAACGACTAACTGAAAATTACTTAAAAAAATCAAAATAATTAAACGAAAATGTCAGATTACTATATCAATATGACGTTTGACGGTTAGACAGTTAGTAAAATGGCCGGACTTGGCTATTGTTACTATGACAACGTTAGGAACGTTACGTTATGGCCCATTATTCCCTCGTCGCATTTCATTATTCCCTCCGGGTATTATGAGTGTTATTATTAGCCAATAGTGATTAATATAATACCTACTTTATTGTTTAGTCGTCGATAAAGGTCTTTATTCCAACCCAATAAGCATTACTAATTGTAGCCGTTTTAATATTTATGTAAATAAAAACTAATTTCTAATATATCTCGTTAAATTATTCTAATTTTTTGATCATCTTCAGATAACCGCAGCCATTTTACTAACCGTCAAACCGTCAAACGCCATATCGATATACTAATCTATTAATTGATATTTCCGTTTAATTATTTTATTTTTTTTTAGTAATCTTTAGTTAGTCGTAGATGAAGTAGTGTATACTAATAATGACTATTACTACTACTACCATCAAGCCGAGTTACTCCCCCCTCGTTTCCCGACTCGGTTTGTAAATTCGGCTCTCGGGAATAATAACTGTCATTATTGACTCGTCGTATAAAATACTATTAATTGTTATGTACAAATCTATAGTAGAATTACCGAACAGATGCAGTAGCAACAGCGCATTTGCCTATTTAAGCTATTACAAAAATGCATTGTTGCTACTGCATCTGTTCGGTAATTCTACTAACTGAGCGTAGCCAAAACTGGGTCCGAGATCTATAGGGATGCATCAGTCGTTTGGGTCCGAGATTCGAAACAGCCCGAGACAGCGATGATGTTTCTCGGCAAGGGGTTTGCGGGACGACTTAACGGAAAGACACGCAATTTTACTATAGCGTTGCGAATCTTTATATATTCCTTCAATCAACGGTTATATGAAAAATTACATGGTTATTACTAAAACATGGTTGACATTTGGTATAGACAACCCTAATAGAATTAGAAAAACAATTAAGTTTTACATTTGAGACAGCCCTCATATAGAGGGTTTTCTATTTCAAATAAGAAACGTGATTGTCTGACAAAATTTCCAAATTTGAATAGATATAAGTTTGAAATACTCTAAAGTTTACGTCATTTTATAATCCAATATTTCATCCTGTGTTTTAAATATTTGAAAATATCTCAAATATGATAAGTTTTAGGTACATAAAATTGCTCTAATTAGATCTGCAAAATTAAAATATGCTATTACATAAAATGTGCTCTATATAAAAAAATATATAACTTTAATATGTCTATCTCTTCTCGAACACTCTATATAGTTGAAAGTAATTTTAGAATGTGGATATAATGGCTCTATATCTGCCACAACTGAAAGAATTTTTAAAACGTTTTCCTTCGGTAATGTATGATATCAATTACGTGATACATCTCACTTCTTTTTTATTAAAAACTCTTCTTGTTTGGATATGTAAAATATACGGAATTTTTTAAAGTTCAGAAATTTATTGGACATACTTATATGTATAATAATTGCGAATTAATAAAAAAAAGAAATTTGAATCAAAGTAATATTCTTATACACAGTTGTATAATTGTATCACAATATAACATTATGAAAGCAATGAGATACAAAAAGCATGAAAACAAATACCAAATATTTAATTTAGATATATACTATAGAAATTAATAGTATTAGACCAGGTTCTACTTCAGTTCCCAAGTCATTCTCAGGACATGAGTAACTTGTTCATTCTCAGCAAGTTCACTAGAAAATTAGGTATTCTTTTGAGAATTCAGTAAACATAAACCTAATTCAAACAGTCTGAATCAAATATCTCAGGTTATCAATAACATTTAGAAAATTAAATCATTAAATATTCATGCTAATTGTTCTATTATATAGATTTTATAGTAGATAATTACCTTGCGTTTTCATACATTTAGTTATTTTTTTTGTATCCATTTTACACACTTTATCCTTATTAAACTAAATTACACTTATTTATAAATAATTATCCATAACCGAAAATAAGTTTACATTTAAAATATTTTTTTGTTGCTTTTACTGAAACTATTTGGATAGTCCGGGTATATACACTGAAGTATTTCTAATTCTGGATCATTAAACCCTATACAGCCAGTTCTACTTTTTAAGTTTTAAAGCCGGATTGCTCTTAGACAGATTGACTGACTATATAAGTCTCCCAAGCTCGATTTCTTATTAATATTTCTTAAAACAAAAAAAAATAAATTAAATCTAACTTCTGTTCTTGACCGGAAAATCTACATCTACACAGTTTTCTAATACCACACTCCAAATGTAAAGTTCATAAATACAATGCAAAACTAAGATGACATGCAGGTTAGAAATTTACATATAAATTAAACATGAATATAGGTATATAATACCATATTGAAAAGGAATACAATAATCAATATTAATTGAAATTATATACAAAGTTAAATAATATACATCCAAATTACTGGAATAAAGCCAATGTGCATTTAAACTGTACAACTTTTGTTTCCATTTTATCTTTTGTGTTTGGAAAATAATCTTTTATTGTGTTTTTATTGTAATAACCAAATCTAATATTATCATAATACAAAATTCGTTATATCTGTTGAGTTAAATGATGTATATATGACAGTGTTAAATAGGTGATCTACTAGCTTTTGTACACCCGTTATTCAAAAAAAGTGTATACATTCTGATTGTGATAATCGAAATGGCTAATTTTTAATAGGTACTCTGTTATTTATTTTGTTTACAATTACGTTGCACAGTGTGCTTAGAGTAATAATTCAACATTCTGGTTGAGATAGTGCTTTTCTATACCAATCTATGGTAATAATTGTTACTTTCCTTATACGTTTGGTCTCTAAGAATGACACTTCCCCCATTAAGCTCTTTTTCAATAGTAAATGGAAGGTTTCTATTTCTTCACTCGGTAAAACCTCGTCTACATATTTACGTATAAATTTAAGTTGAAATGTGTTTTATGATGTTGTCAAGACAGTGATTCATGACAACATTGGACAAAATTCAACTCAAAGGACTTCCGATGGGGAACATTCTAATAATTAGAGCAGATTAAGAGGTAGTAGTGCATTAGAAACAAATAACTAGAGTAGAGCAGGACTTTTACAAGATAAGGTCACTTACACCGAATTTAAAAAAAGACCCTACAGACAAAATACAAAAGAATATGAATAAAAAATTAAAATTGTTTAAAGGTAGCGACGAAATATCAGAGACACTATGCAAAAAATTAACTATACCTAATGCTATTTGCCCTAAGTTATACTCTCTACCAAAAATACATAAACCTGAAGTGCCCGTTAGACTGATTCTTTCTCGTATTAATTCACCAACAACATACCACGTTTCTAAATTCATAGCAAACATACTTTCTCAGACGTATAAAGACAATAAATATTATATTCCTTATTCCTTTACTTTTCTGAATAAGTATCAAAATTATACACTTCCAGAAAATAATGAAATCATCTCATTCGATGTCATTTCACTATTTACTAATATTCCCATACACGCATTTTGTATTATGATAACATTAGATTTGGTTATAACAATAAGACACAATAAAAGGTTATTTTTCAAACACAAAAGATCAAATAGAAACACAAATCAGATGTGATATAGTTGATCCGTCGGTCGTGATGGATGTGATGAAGTATACACTGGTCAAACTACAAGTTGGCTATCTACAAAGTTATCATTGCACAAAAGTGACATCAAAACGGGTATGAATAGATGTGCCTTAGCCAAACATATGCATGAGAAAGATCATCATTCTCCTAACTTTGAAAGAGTAGAAATATTGAATAATATTGAAGGTAAATGCTTTAGGGAATTCATAGAAATGGTTCACAGCAATAATCATAAAAGAATGAATTTTCTAATATTCAGAATTTATTACATATTCATATTTGTTGGAATTAAATACCGAAGTATAAGTAATTTTATTCATCAAAGATAATGCGCAACTAAATATAAACATCGCCGTTGTTATGTAGTATAATAACATTTAAATTTCGTATTATTATGTACTTCAGAAAATAGTCGCTGTTTAACCACAAACAACATATGCTAATTTATTATTGTGATGTACCTTTATCTTGCTATCAGAATTTTAATATAATGTTAGTACAAAAATAATTTAAGTTTCAATTTGTTATGAGCTGAAAATTTTTTTTACAGTAAAAGAAAGTTGATAAGAAAACATTGCAATTCTCTTCTACATAGAAGTCATAACTGTTAGTGAGTATCTATACATATTACATGTAAGGAAGAATTTTATTACTATTCTTTCTTTGTTGATCGTTTTACTGTAGTTACCATGATGAAGCAATGTCATATAGATAAAATTATAGAAGTCACGAGTAATTTTTAAATAAAATTTAAACATGCATTTTCATTATGTTTTTAAGTAACATCATTAAGTTGGCAGCAATAAGTGTAATATAAAATACTTGAACGTACAATAGAATCATGATTTAGTAAATACCCATTCGAGTGAACTATTCGGTGGAGTGAATACTTAAATTTTATCATTGCGTCGCAATATTGTGAACAGCAGTAAACACCGATACCGTAAACTGGTACTTATTGACTTTACTTCTCCGGGGATGACACTAAATATGTGGTTTTCATTTTGAATATATTTTATGTAAACACATTCATATCTTCTTTCAGTGGTAAATCTCGACACAAAAAGACGTTAATTTTTGTTTTCCAATTTTTTTAAATCAACATGTCTCACAAAGAGAAATGTTTGAGTTTAATACAAAAAAGTTAAGTGGTAAAATGTTGAGTGAAAGAGAATATGTGCGACCGGCCTTCCTAAAAGGTATGGTATATCAAAACCTACAGTGTGTTCAATAAGAAAGAAAATTGAGTGTGGACACCACAGGACTTTCTTATACGTATTGCTGTGCCCTTCAAATTATATAAAAATAAAATGGTTAAGAAATAGCTCAATTGGTGAAAAAGAACATTAATTTTACTTTAAAAACGTTTATTTTTAAGATGTAGGCATTAAATAAAAATGTATACTAGGAAACACAATGTGTTGCCTATATTTAAAAAAAAAGGGAAAAATCTTGCATTAAGAATAAATATATATAGAAATTAAGTTGAATAAATACTAAAAAAAATTTAGGTATAAAAACAAACACAAAATAAATCTATGCATTATATATCCTGTAGAGAAGAGAAACACGAAATATGGTTTGTATATAAAGAGACAGAACCAAATTTCTCACAAGGCGTTAGAACAAAAATATATTGAAAGTAAACAATAGAGAAAGAATTATGTTAAAGGATGGAACAGTCAAAAGAGTAAATCATTTAATAATAAATGTAAATTTTATTATGATATGCATAATGGTACCAATTCATGAGAAATATTTTATGATAATGCTTAAGATATAGTAAATACCTGTACTTATAACTATGAACAGAAAAAAGGATATATAACTCAAGACATTTATAATATGATATATTCAATGGCAATATTCCATGTAAACAGTATTGGTATGAATTAGAATATACTTTTATTAGTTTCTATATGTATAAAACAAAGACTTCAAAGACTGTGGAAATAGCCATGTATGGTTTAAAAACCTACAAAAGAGAAAAACAGTGTTAATGTTGTTTACAGCTTTCTTCAAGTAAACATACTGCCAGAAGAGAAAGCCTGGATAGAATTTGGAGACAATGTGGTGCGGGGTTAGAGAGAAAAATTCCAGTTGTCTATAACATGTTCCCAGTATTACTTAATCAAGATGTTCCTAAAAAGAAAATAAGGATAAAATTAATAAATGGAAAAAGAAAATATGTAGAAAACAGTGAAAAGGGCAATGTGTTTATATACAAGTACAATGAGGGATTATATTAAGAAGAAAGAAAAATATACCTACTAAAGACGAAGTATAGCAAGTTTGTAAAAGACATTCAGTGATAAACAATTCAAGTGCCGCCATTAGTATGAGAACTGTCAAGAACAGTGGGTTGCATTGGTGTGGGGACGATAACTTGAAGAAAAGAAAGATTTCATCACAAGCGTTCAAAATCAATGCCAACCTAAATTTTAGTTCGACAATAGAGGCGTTGCAAATTGTCGATGGCATTTGTTTATTGATATATTAAGGCTAAACATGAATCAACATGTTAGAGAAGAAATTTGTATTTCGAGCTAAGAAAACGTGAAAATCTTCAAAGAAATAGATTCTTCGTGGTAGCGAATATAAGAGTAGGGTGAACATACACTACTTTTCGACTTACCATATAGTTAAATGTATTAAGATTTAGAAATCAGTTTCAATTTAGTTTGCTTTATTATTAATTAATTTGCATTCAAGTAATTTTTTGTAATATTAATTTAAGAAAATGAAAGACATTAACAAGGCAGAATTCGATAGAATATATGACGAAATTAAGTAAGTTATAAGAGAAATGATTGGAATAATGAATAAGTAATGGTGCTAGACGAGCTAAGAGTACTATGTGAAAATATTTGCTTTTAGTAAACGTTAAGCATTGTTAATTAGATATACATTATCCTGTTCAAAAACAATAATTCAATTTCTTATAAAAAAAAATAGAATAACGAAAGGATAGTTAATGGTGTTGGATGCGCTGAGAGTACTATGTGCTTTCAGTAAATCATCAGGCATCATTAATTATTACATTTTTATCATTTTGATTTAAATATTCAAACAAAATAAATACGAATAAAAGGGAACGTTCTTGGAGAGCAGGTATTAAGACGCTAGCCGTACTATGTGCGAATGTTTGCGGCTAGTGATTAGTATCGGCCAATTTCCAAGCATTCACGATTGCGAAGTTCTAGGTTACCAAGGCAATATGTGCAAATGTATGTTTTTGGTGAAATAAAATCTGCTTTGTATTAACAATTATCATTTATCAAGAATCAAGATTTTATAATACTTAAAAGAACAGGATACTTGTTTTATGACTATCATTATAGAGATATAAGCTCTACACAAACATTATAACCCAAATGGGTATAAATGTTTTCCTTTATTATTATTAAAAGATGGAATAGTCAAAAGAGTAAATCATTTAAATGCCATTAAGTTATATGAGCAAGATCATATTCACACAAAAATAGATGTAGAAACAATATTGAAAGGCTATTTATGAATAATTTTCTAATAAAGATATAAATATAATTTATATATGAGATTTAAACTTTTCTTTTAATTTGTAACCTTATCCCAAACCCAAACAAAACTGAATATGAGGTATACCAGAAAACAAAGAAGCTAAAATCACTGCAAGAACTCATAAGAAATTTTAAAATATTATGCTGATCAGGAACTAGCTTATGATTAAGACTATAACAATTTTATAATGAAAACTATCATTTATTTAAATTATTCAAATTATTGAGGCTCCAGCAAATATTTAATGGCCGTACCCAACGTGTGGCAAATGTTACATTTTATCTCAAATAAGCAATTTACCATTTTGTATTAATGTAGCAGCCACCGCAGCAGTATGTTATTTCAAAATACGTTTTAGACTTTTATATTCTTAATAAAATAAATGTGTTAGTAGAGGTGGTTCAAATTTTGAAAATTTTATATACAAAAATTATTCAAAATCTAGACTATCTCATCTTACTTAATATCTCCGCCTAGAAAGTATCAGCGTGATATTCGCAAAGAAATGGATCCCTATAAAAATAAAATAATTTTGTGATATCCGAACACCTAGCAGGCTAATGAATAAGCTTCTACGGGCTAGCCACTTCCCTCAAAACATTTCATTTAAAATATTTCGTGTCTGTAGCAAAAACTGTGAGAATTCACCGTCTTGTTGCATCTACATCTCTTTGTAAATTTAGCAAAACATCTTCCAATAACTCCACTAAGTTGCTGGATTGAAATTACTCACAAGCTTCTCCGTTCGAACTATCTTCAAAGAAATGCGGGCCTATCTTCCAATCAACAAGAATACTTCCCCATACATTTATGCTGTTAATCTATTTATTAGTGAAGTAATGGTTTTCATTTGAATAGTAATGAAAATTACTTGTGCTGACTATCCTGTTTCTATGGAAACCGCAAATAAAACACTATCAAAAAGAATTGCCCAGGCATTCATTTTAATTATTGCCCATTGGCAGAACACTCTTCTAGCTTTAAAATGGTGAGTGTGGAAATCAATATTTAAATGAATTCATTACGAATGATATTTATTTAATTTTACGATAACTTGCAACGATGGTTTGGCTAATATCTAGCAAACAACTTATTTCATGGGTACCTACTGATGTGTGGATTTTATTTTGTTGCCATAAGAATTCCACATATTTAGGTTTCCTTGGTTTTGAACTAGCAATACTACGAGTAGTAATGAAAGTATTCATTACTCTTCTACAGGCATCTGTTGTGGGACTTCTTCTCTCAGGAGTAACGGTGCTGATAAAGTCTTTGAGCTAATAAATAATTTCTTTAACATTCTTTCAGTACAAAAAAAGGGTATTAAAATGAAAAACATAATAGTTCAGTAATGATCGCTTTTAAAATAATACCGAATAATACCGTCTTGCGTGATTTTGTGAGAAATTTAGTAAGCAATTCTAAAATGAACCGATATGCAGGGTGTTCCATTTGAAAAAAATCACTTTTAGACAAAAATGTGTGATGTAACTTTAATCCAGTTTTCTGCAAATTCAATTAGTAATTGCAAGAAAATAAAATATTTTTGTATTTAGGACTCTTTATTATGAACAACGGTACCAAAAATAATGTCCATCTAATACGTCGTTTTCGAGAAATGTAACTTTACAAAAACATTCTTCAGAAAAATGGTAATAAATCGGAAACCTTCAATTATAGGCCTAGGTATAATATCTTATGACTTTTTGACTAAGAATTATACGGGGAATACAAAAATGTAATAATACATAGGGTTTCCATTTAAAAAACTATAGCTATGATCAACCACCAAGTTATGAAACACTCTGTATAATTCAAAATGATTTTAAAAGATACTCCTAATGAGCTGCTATCATAGAAAAAAACCGCTTCTCATAAAGTCACAATGTGCCTTCGCCCGGAGATGACTCACCTTGTATATAATGCGTGTATGATTGTTTTGTTTGTTAACCGTGTAATAATATTCGAAATTATCTTTTAGCATTAGCAGTTAAAATGACATATCTATCCCATACTACAATGTAGTCGAGACGACAAAAAATAAAAGAATTACTCTTTTTATAATTTATTTCTCAAATTTACTTTTGAGCACATTTCTTTCTTTAGAAATTTGTTTAAACTTATGTAGTAGTAGACGAAATATTGGTGAAATTTGATTTTTTCACTAAAGTAAACTACTACTTCTGGTCAACCGACTTCACTGAAAATCTGACTAGATCTCAAGAGAGAGATTACTCTCATAAATGTAAAGTTTGGAATTGATAGATTTAGCTGTTCAGTCACAGACAGACAGCCACAGGCACATTTTTCAAACAAAAAAATTCGAGTTAAGGGACTGTTAAACGTAGACCTGCCAAAATCTCTAACACTTCTTTATACTACGTATAGGAAAGTAAAATGCGTTAGGTATATAGGATGTTTTAGCTAACCGGTTAGTTTGCTTTTTCGCTTACTGTATTAATATATTTCTGAAACTTTATTACAAAAGAGAATAATATTACATCTTTCAGTTTAAAATATTATGCTACCAAATTTAACATCTCTAATCCAACCCATAGATCAGAATGCTATTAAAATAACGAAGCTATTCTACAGTAAAAATTTATTGACGCTATTACTCTCAATGAATTTTGATGTACATTATCAAAAACATTCACTTTGAGAGGGGCAGTTTTATAGTTACATAAAGCCATCTGTCATGCAGATATGTTGGAGGAATATTGTTGTTACAGATTTGGATGATAAAAAAAACTCCTCCATTTTCGAAACACTTTTACTCGACGATGAAGCACGTAATGCTAACCATGTTGTTGCACACCTTTTTCATTATGGTGATCTAAATGTATGTTAGATCCTACATACATATTGATGTTTATTTGAACTGCGCTATATGTTTTAAGTACTATGTGAGATCAGTGACATTGAGGAACGGAATGAAGATATGAACAAGAAGGTACAGAGCCGTTGAAGAATTGATTCCGAATCGGAAAAGGAAAAAGAAGAGCACAACATTCTAAACGTAGAAGACAAATTAAATTCAACAAGTCATGCTTTAAAATCTATAAGCGAAGTTGTTCAGTAGGCCGGGGAAAATGGAGGTAAAGTAGAATACTGCAGTTTGCTCGTGTTACATGATTTGACACCAAAATTAGTACTGCAAATTAACTTGAACAAAAAGCGCCAACAATCCAAAATTACTTCATTCTTTTCGCCATGAATAACCCTTTATATGTACCTACTTATTACACAGTACACGCATTCAAATATAACATGTATCTAAATTTTATATTACATATACATATATAAGTTTAGTGATCAATCTAAAATAAAAGTTGTTTCTCAAAATATCTAAGCCACCTACACAAGAGTCCCGAAAAAGAAAACACCCCTGAAGAGTGAACTGACTTGGACGGAATTAGTTTGCTAAATCGCGACACCAGCGTATGCATGGTAGCTCATATGGTAAGATTCGGGGTCTAGCTAACACAGGTGATGTATTGAAGACACAAGATGTCCAAGGTTTAATTTACATAAAAAAAAGTAAACACCTCTAAAGAGTGAACTTGCTTGGACGGAATTAGTTTACTAAATAGCGACTCCAGCGTATGCTTGGTAGCTCATATGGTAAGATTAGGGGTCTAGCTAACACAGGTAATGTATTGAAGACACAAGATGGCAAAGGTTTAATTTATATAAAAAAAGTAAACATCTCTAAAAAGTGAACTAGCTTGGACAGAATTAGTGTACTAAATCGGAACTCTATCTTATTTCGCTTGGTTGCTCATATGGTAAGAGTATAGGTCTGGTGAACAATACGTGATGTGTTGATGTTACAAGCTAGTAAATAATAATATAGCCTTCAGAAATTGAATTCTAAGTATTCTCACATGCTAGAATGCTTCACGAATTAATAGGTTATTAATTTGTATCGATAAAGCTTTCTAATTCGGGCTTCTTGTGCGTTATGACAAGCGATTATTCATTTTTAGTTATCATCAGCATGTGACCAGTAATTCCAGTTCTTCTTCATATGTATAAGGCAATTGCTTCTGATCATTGTAGGATAATTATGGATATCAGAGAGTGAAATGGTGCTGTTTATTGATTAAAAGTAGAATATAATGGACTGACAGTGTAACTATGTTACATTGTCTGAATATATTTTACAACTCCGCCTGCAGTGGTCGCTGGGTGGATTAAGTAGCCCAGTAGACGCTGTTGTCGGTCTCAAGCCCGGGTAAAGGCATGGGGCTAACGACCCCACCCTGTCAAAATTTCACCGTTACGAAAACTCAATTAGAGCCTCGGACAAAACCAGGACGGATGCTAAGAAGACGGAAACTGCGAGAAAAAGATATGATTATTCGAACTTGGAATATAAGAACCCTATCCCAGTCCTGTCGCACTGATTCACCAAATACACAAATACAAGGTGGATGTGACCGCAGTGCAAGAGATGGGATGATCTGGAAGTGGAAAACTCACAAGGGAAGAACACCACATATACTATAGTAGACCAAGCAGTGAAAGGCAGAGTCCGATCATGTGTTGGTCAAGGCGACATTGAGAGAAAGAATCGATAATGCAAAGTCAATAACCACGAAGATAAGAAGATTTGATGCGAAAAAACTGAAGGATAAAAAAGTGAAACAAAACTATTAGCAAATGATCAAGAAATGTATAAGAAAGTTAGAGGTAGCTGATGCCAATATAACAGTAGAACGAAGGTGGGAAATAATAAAAAAAAGGTATCACAAAAACAGCAGAAACCAAGGTTGTGTATACAATGGGAAAACCAAGGGCATCATGGTGGGACTAAGAATGCAGAGAGGCAGTGTATAAAAAAACGAAGCCAGAAGTAAACTAATGCAAAGACCTACAAGGAACAGAGGGGAAGAATACGAGGAACTGAGAAAGAATACCGAGAAACTAATGAGGAAAAAAAGAGCACGGTTGGATTCCCAAATACAAGAACTGGAACAATCACATAGAAAAAAAGAAGCTAAGAGGCTATATAATGTGCTAAGAAACACCAAACAAGACTTCCACCCAAGGTCATATGTTTGTATGAATGCAGATGGAAAATGCATAGTAGAGACAGAAGAAGTTATGAATATTTGGCGCCAACACTTTGCGAACCTATTGAAACAAGGGCTGAGGGAAAATAGCAACTATGAAAAGGAAGAAATATCGACAGCACAACCACTGGTAACAGACATACGAGGAAGTAATAAAGAGTATACGAAAGTTGAATAACGACAAGGCACCTGGAATAGATGATATCTCGGCAGAATTAATCAAGAACGGAGGACATATATTCTAGTCCAAATCAGCCACAAGAAAAACAAAAATTACAATCTACAAGGGTATGATAAGACCCGTGGTGGCATACGGAAGCGAGACGTGGACAATCACTAAGCACTCAGAGGAGCTACTAGCAAGATGGGAACGGCAAATCCTAAGGAAAATTTATGGGCCGGTGATGGGGGATGGGGAATGGAGAATCCAATACAACTTTGAATTAAAGCAGAAGTACAAACAACCAGATATTGTCGAATTTATTAAATTACAAAGCTTGAAATGGGTGGGGCAGCTGGAAAGAATGGGTGAGGACCGAATCCCAAAGAAAGTATGTAACGGTCGGATGGAGGGTGCCAGGGGAAGAAGACGACCAAGACAGAGATGGGTGGACAACATTGAGGAGGACGCTAAACAATTACTGAAAGTGCACAATTGGAGGACAACAGCAAGGCAGCGGAATGTCTGGTGGCAGAAAATATGGGAGGCCCAGGTCCAAATGGGACTGCAGTGCCACGAAGAAAAAGAATATATTGTTCAATTATATTTTTAATCTAAGTATGACTCATCCACGCTATACATTTCCCTTTTCTTCTGATAAAAAATTCAATTTAATATTTAAAATTTTTCTCTAGCTTTACAAGGAATATTACCTATATTTAACTTATAAGAGAATAACTTTAATAAGAATTTAAATTATAAAAAGCAGATAGAAATAAAATAATTTTTAAATATATAAAATGACTTAATATTTAAGAATGTCGTTCCTCAAAACTTTACGAATTTTAACGCACTGAATCGCTTAACTTTTACAAAGAATGTAAAAGGTGTCGAATATTTAGTAGTCTGAGTTGGGGTTCTAAATGTTTCCACTAAAGTAACTGGAAACACGAGCTGAAACAGTCGCTCCTTAAATCAATGTAAAAGTGTATTACATCCGTAAGGAATTATATCGAATAAGTACGAACGAGCAAAAAATAATGTTTTGTGTTTTATACCAAGCGTAAGGAATTTTTGTTAGCAAATTACATTTTTCATTGACAAATACATCGAGAAAATTTAATAATATTATATAAAATTGTAATAGTAATATATTATTGCTATGCATATATTTTTCATACTTCGTGTTAAATAAAAATATATTTAACAAATTTATTTCCAGTCATATTTTTACTATTATTATATTATACAGACTTATTGTATAATTTCTTTGTAATTAGTGATTACATTAAATTTAAAGAATAGGGTGAATAATATTCTAAAATCAAATAGCTGGGACACTGTATTACGACCTATTCTCAATAGTTATCGTTTCGTGATTATAATATATTCTAAAGGAAAATTCTGTTTTT
This sequence comes from Amphimallon solstitiale, assembly GCA_963170755.1. NCBI lineage: Eukaryota > Metazoa > Arthropoda > Insecta > Coleoptera > Scarabaeidae > Amphimallon > Amphimallon solstitiale. Next base: position 168,216,426 of record OY720675.1, on the reverse strand, counting down.
CCAAGTGAAAGTAATAATAAGATTATACGTAGAAACATATTTTCCAAAGAGTTCTAAAAATCATGAATTCAAATATCTGAGGGAATTTTTAATGCCCATTTTAAATTCTACAGAACAATTCGCAGCTTACGATTGTATCTTCGTAATATATATTCCTGGAAGAAGAATGACATTAAAATAGTCTTTCTCCAAATCGATTCTGATTTTTTTCTGAAAGCACGAGTTAAATAGATAGTAAAAGCATGCAAATTATGGAAAACCGTTAAATTAAACAGGCGATTTTTTTGTCATTTTTGCACAAAGAGATATAATTAAATCAAAATGAATATAGCAGTTACCTATGATTTTCGTTTTTACACTTCAGTTCTATAAAACAGAAGTATATGTATATATATATAAGTATTTTTTATGATAATATTTATTTTAAACATCCAGTACAAAAAAAAAGTGTAAGCTTAAAACATTTCATAATGAAAGCTAAATCAAACATTAATTACTTAAAAAATCATTTAGACTATAAACAAGAGATTAAGGAAATATGTTTATAATTCTTTTTTAAATTGAAAACAAATATATTCCTTATATATCCAGATAGTTTATTTATTATGAAGTTTACAAGCAAAGCAATACAATATAGAGCCTTCTGAAAGTTTTTTTTTTGCACGGAGTATGTAACAAATAATCATTAATACGTATATCATATGCATGATTATTATTACTTATACAAAATTTCAATATATGCATGTATACAAAAGCAAAGTTCCTCCAGAATATAAAGATCATAAAACTTTAAAAAAATAATTTAGAAGCGTCTTTACTGGATGGGTATAACCAATATTGTAGATGATCCTAATTGCAAGGTTTTTTATAAAAAATTCTATGAACTTCAGATGATGCACCCTAATGGATAACACCATATCGCAGAAGAAATTGACTTATATAGATTGTAGTATGTCAACATTACAATTATATTTATATCAAAGCACAACAAATTCTCGACAGTGTAATACATAAATACAGGGTATACCACGACGAGATTTCATTAGAACAATATAGAAAACTAATAAGAGTTGAGTTTTGAAATTTCGCAAATATTAGTTTCGCCTTAAGCTCTTTCGATTTAAAATAGTTTTGAATTTTTGCTTCTTCCGGTTACACCGGAAATGGATATCAACTTCCTTCTTTTAAATGGAATACCCCATTTTTTATGTTTGATTCGTATTTCCCACTTAATTTTAAGGATAGTTTGTCTAATAATTTTTGCCTCTAAAGTTAGCCATTTTTGAAGTATTTCAATTTTTGTAAAAAAATTGACAGCTGCAGACTATTACTCATAACAACATTCCCAATAATTGAATGCATGCACATATTTAAAATTTTAGGTAATCATCTTGGAAAGTATACTGCTTCAAATGCGGTATTACAAACTTTTCAAAATAATACAGGGTGATCAGAAAACCATGTTAAACATTTCATCCAGAAAATATCAATATCTTGTTATTTTTAAATAGCAACCTACATTTTTTTCAACTTCATTGGATTGCACGTTCAAAATTAGGGGCAGTATGTATTTACTTCCCTATAACTAAACGTGTTAGTTTCAGAGTTATTTTGGAAAATGTATCAATTCCTTTAAAGTTTTATTTTGTATAATCAGTTAGGCTATGGAAACTCATGTAAATAAATAAAAACAAAACAAGGCATCATTTAATAATGTTCTAAAACGTTTAAATGAAAACTACACAATATCGTGAAGAAGTAGAAGTCTTAATAATAGTTTCTAATAATCTTAAATAAAGTTTTCAAACACATCACCACCTCTTTCTAAACACTTTCTTACTCTTTTCAAAATATTCAGCATTCTGGCCATCATATCTTCTTTGGTGGTAGGAGGTATACTGTATACTTTATCTTTAACATAGCCCCAAATAAAATAATCAAGGGGCGTTAAATCGGGTGATCGCGGTGGAAACCTATAATGTCCTTTATTTCGGATCCACCTATCATAAAATATGTTGTCTAATACTTCTCCAACAGCTCTGGTACTATGTGCTGGTGCACCATCCATCTGAAACCATACACTACGAGCTTCTTCTGCGGACAGTGTATTTAAATTTAAATTTATGACGTTTCTTAAGATGTCTATAAACCGCTCACTATTTAAATTTTCTTGATAAAAATGCAAAGCAAATATTTTGTCATGTTTAATAGCACAAACTACATTAAAACTCCAAGACTCTTGCCTAACAACTCGAAGATTATCTTCGGACCAAAAATGACTATTTTGTCGATTAGATATTCCATTTCGACAAAACTTTGCTTCATCTGTCCATATAAGATTTTTTGTGATTTCATTAAAAACCACTCACAATACTGTGCTCTTGTTACCAAATCAGCTTCATTAATATGTTGAACAGGTTGAAATTCGTAAGCATGCAATTTGTTCTTTTTCAAAATTCGATGTATGCTCATTCTGGATGCACCTACTTCAGCTTCCGCATCCATTAGAGAATTACTAGGATGTGCTGTAAAGTAAGCAAGTGCTGTTACCTCCACATTTTCACTATCAACAACAGGTTTTCTTTTGGTTGTTTTGGGCAAGAATGATCCGAAGGAAATGCAATTTTTTATAAGATTGCGTAAGATACTCTTTGTAGGTCTTGACCGATTTGGATATTTCTCTGCATAAACACGACATGTCCTCTCGATTACTCTATTACATTCACCATATGTTATTATTAGATTTAAAAAATGTTCGTTATTAAATCCAGATTGCGAAATTATTATTATTATTCAAGTATTCAGAAACCGAAGACAACCAAAATGCTGAATAGCACTAGTAAATACCTTACTGATGACAGGTAATATGATTGCAACTTATTTTTATTTATTCATATGAATTTCCATAGCCTAATTGATTATACAAAATAAAACTTTATAGGAATTGATACATTTTCCAAAATAACTCTGAAACTAACACGTTTAGTTATAGGGAAGTAAATACATACTGACCCTAATTATGAACGTGCAATCCAATGAAGTTAAAAAAAATGTAGGTTGCTATTTAAAAATTACAAGATATTGATATTTTCTGGATGAAATGTTTAACATGGTTTTCTGATCACCCTGTATTATTTTGAAAAGTTGATAATACCGCATTTGAAACAGTATACTTTCCAAAATGATTACCTAAAATTTTAAATATGTCCATGCATTCAATTATTGGGAATGTTGCTATCAGTGATAGTCTGCTGCTGGCAATTTTTTTACAAAAATTGAAATACTTCAAAAATGGATAACTTTAGAGGCAAAGTTTATCAGACAAACTACCCTTAAAATTAAGTTGGAAATACGTATCAATCATAAAAAATGGGGTATTCCATTTAAAATAAGGAAGTTGATATCCATTTCCGGTGTAACCGGAAGAAGCAAAATTTCAAAACTATTTTAAATCGAAAGAGCTTAAGGCGAAACTAATACTTGCGAAATTTCAAAACTCAACTCTTATTAGTTTTCTATATTGTTCTAATGAAATCTCGTCGTGGTATACCCTGTATAAAAGTGGATGTATGTATGTATGTATGTGTGTATGTTCCCTATAGGCTCCGAAACCGCTGAACCGATTTTGATGGAATTTTTAAAAAAAGCATGGTCTGGTGAGTGTTCCTTTTTGGTGCCGATCGGACTCAAAATAAAAAATACCATAATTTTCAAAATTGCCGTTTTTTTTTTGGGCGTAACTACGCCAACAATTAATAATATTCATACAACTTTTGACATATTTGTCGTAATTACCTTTTGACGTTTGTTATAATTGTCATCAAAATAATATAAATTCGTGCAGTAAAGGATGAGGCAGAACAACGTCTGCCAGACCAGCTAGTAATAATAATAATATACGCTTTAAAATATAAATATACATTAGTAATTATCTAACAGGGTAATTAACAAAGTTAAATGTAACCCATGGCTAGTATTGCGAATGAGTCAATATTGTCGAATTCACGGTAATCGCAACAATTGAGGCCATCTCAGACGTCAACTTGGAGAATTTTTCTTAAAGATGTGACCTTGCATGCTTTTGAAGTCTTAATCACTTAAGAGCTGACGCCAAACGATCAAAGATTACATCGCAAATTTGGTCATTAAACACTTGGAAGATGATCCTAATTTCATTCTCGCACCAATAATTGTTATTATTGGTGCGAGAACAGCCCACAGTGTTACATGAATGGCCATTGCATCCCGAAAAGCTCACTGTGTGGTGCGGTTTCTGCCATGGCGGTGTCATTGAAACTTATTTCTTCCGAAATAAGGAAGGAAGAGCAGTAACCGTCAATGGCGCTATAGAGCCATGTTAGTCGAATTTCTGTGACCAGGACATTGATATTGAAGAGGAAGTGATTCCAGCAATATGGTGCTACGTGCCATAAAGCTCGATTTGCCGAGGGATCCGTTTGGCGATAGGATCAACCCACGACAAGGATTTTTAAATTAGCCGCTGCGGTCATGTGATATGACATCTCGAGGTTATTTTCTGCGCGGTTACACCAAAACATAACTCTATGCTGCAAATCCGCAGTCTTTGGGTTATTTGGAAGCAAACTTTCGCTATCACCGACATACTGCCACAAATGTTGGATAGGGTGATAACAATTGGACTGATCGGGTGTGACAGTGTAATAAAAACCATGGTGAACATTTAAACGGTATCTTGTACTGAACATAACTGCATTGCTCAGGTTTCAAAATAAAGCAAAAACAATATTTATATATTAAATTGTTGTTGTTTTATTTAAAATTAAAATCATATCACTCTTAATGAAAAATTAAACTTTACTACCTCCTGTACGAAGATCTAATGTAAATAGTGCCTTTTTGCCCGAAATATTTAGATGAATTTAGAGTTATGCTTACACTGATATTCAGTGCCAGTAAACACCACAACTTAGGGTGCACTTTTCAATCGTATAGTGTAACAACAATGTAAATAAGTGATACATATTTTCGAGTAGGCACTTATTTCACTGAAATAGTATATACAGTGAGGACGCGCGGGTTGGAATAAATTCATTTAAAATTTTTGGTTTTGTTTTATGGAAAAACGCTCGGATAGGTCGATTTTTATTTTTAGCTGCGGTTTTTTTTATGGTAAATTGATGTACAAAGGCTGGTCCAAAAATAAGTTATGACCATCAATTTTTTTTTTCAAATGAAAACATGTTTTTTATTTATTTTGTTAATTCTACATCGAAACACAGTTATCGAGAAATTTACAATTGAACATATCAATAACCGCATGTTCAATTGTAAATTTCTCGATAACTGTTGAGTTTGGGTATAGGACATGGTACATGAAACATACTTAGAATTCGATGCAGAATTAACAAATTAAATAAAAAACAACAAAAACAACAAAAATAAATTACGACCATCAAACGGAAATATATATTTTTTATTTAATTTGTTAATTCTGCATCGAATTCTAAGTATGTTTCATGTACCATGTCCTATACCCAAACTCAACAGTTATCGAGAAATTTACAATTGAACATGCTGTTATTGATATGTTCAATTGTAAATTTCTCGATAACTGTTGAGTTTGGGTATAGGAAATGGTACATGAAACATAATTAGAATTCGATGTAGAATTAAAAAATTAAATAAAAAACATGTTTTCATTTGAAAAAAAAAATTGATGATCGTAAATTATTTTTGGACCAGCCTTTGTACATCAATTAACATCAGAAAAACCGCAGCCAAAAATAAAAATCGACCTATCCGAGCGTTTTTCCATAAAACAAAACCAAAAATTTTAAATGAATTTATTCCAACCCGCGCGTCCTCACTGTATAGTAATAGTAAAAGTCAACATGACGGAGATAAGTCATGTTAAGTGTTCCAAGTGTAAAATAACTGTAAATCATACTACACAAAAAATTCTAAAATGTTCCAAGATGTGCCAAAATATATTACATTACACGTGTAGTGCATTCAAGCCTCAAAGAGTTCAAATTCATTGAAAACCATAAAAATATAAAATGGATGTGCAAACATAGGTTGCACAGGCATGGAGGTAAGCAATATTATTCTATATATAAAGAAACTAGAGGTACATATTCAAGAAAACACAAAACTAATAGACACGTACTCACAAAAAATAGATGATAAAGGAAAGGACAGCAATGCACAAATATAGTCTCTCGCCGCAAAAACCACACTTTTAATACTAGTAAACCACAAACATGAGCACAATCGCTTTTGAATGAAACAGAAAACTTGAGAGAAAAAGCTGAAGCAAAGCAAAACAAGGTAAAAATACATCTCCTTCAAAAAATAGAAAAAACAATATAGAAGATTTAAATAAAACTAAAAAAGATACTAATGTTACAATACAAGCATGTGCATCAGAAGCTACAATTACAGCAGCAAAACAAACCGCAAATTAAAAACTTTATACCATTATTAAAGGTAATAAACAAAATACCACGCTAAATGCGGTAGCATCAAGGAAGTGGATATTTGTATCAAATCTAAGGAATAATACGAGGGAACAAGACATAATAAAATACCTGAGTGATAACGATATATCCCCTTTAACGTGTAAAAAACTAGAATTAAGAAACAAAGATATATCTGCCTTCAAAATTGCCATAAGGGGTGATGACTGGGATGAAATATTTGTTCCGAAGGTGTGGCCATTGAATGTTGTAGTCAAACCTTTCAGAATTCTTTCAAAAGAAGCCACATTAACACGGAAAGATTTACAAAGTTGAATAATAATCCCTCCAAAAATAAGAACAAAAGTAACTTTTTACTTGCAAATATAAATGCACAGTCCATAAGTAATAAAATGGACAGATTAAGTGTTGCATTAAACAAATACAAAATCGACTGTCTATGTGTTACAGAACCCTATTAAATAAACAAAAACTCAATAGCTGTAACATTCCAGGCTATGATACAGCCGATTCATTTTGTAGAACACATGGTGGAACATTGATTTTAATTTAAAAAGGGTACCAATATAGCTTCCACAATTAATATTATTATTGGAAGAAATAAACACTGAAATAGCGGCCATAGAAATTCCAAAGGAAAACACACTAATTATTTCAGTCTATCGATCCCCAGAAGGAGATATAAATATATTCTTGGATTAATTAAACGAGGCTATGATAACAGAGACAGATTTCATTAACATAAGAAGAATCTACCCGGCTAGTGATTTCAATATAGATATACCTAAAAACACAAAACAAAAGAATAGGTTAGTAGATCTGTTTTGATCATACAATATGCAATATAAATTTGAAGAACCATCTAGGCGATCTAGGGTTACTAGCAGAACGTCTTCTTGCATAGACATTTTCACGAATCTACATTCGTGAAAATGTCTATGCAAGAAGACGTTCTGCTAGTAACCCTAGATCGCCTAGATGGTTCTTCAAATAGGCGACATGTAGTGGCCACAGAGACTATCGAGCTGCACTTATCGGACCACAGGACCCAGATTATCATGTTGGGTGGTTTCGATGATGTGTCTGCGATTGCACGTGATGTCTTGTATACAAGACAAATAAATGAACTTACGACTGGTCTATTTAAAAATAACCTCTCGACACATGTTTGGGATTGTTTCGAAGAAATGACAGCAGAACAAGCTTTTAAGAAATTTCATGGAGTTTTTTTTTTATTATTTTAATAAACATTTTCCCATAACCAGGAAAACATATAAACTAAATTGTCGTGAAGGAATGGACTATTGGAATACTCCCACATTAAGACAAATGTCTAACTTTAGACGCCCTGGGAACAATGGCCCAGGTAACTAAAGATGAAAACATATACAAAGCATACGAAGAATAAAAGAAAGACTTCCACGATCAAATAAATAAAACAAAGCAAAATGCAAATTAAATATATATAAATGAAGTATGTAACAAACAAAAAGCTATATGGACGGTCATCAATAAGGAAACAAATAAAATTAGAAATAAAGGAAAATCAGATACAAAACTTTCTGCAAACGAAGTTAATAACTATTTCATAGACTGGATAATAGACATTCGTTCTATTTTAAAACTATTAAAGAAATAGAAGTGTCAAATGTAATAAGAAATGAGAAAAACAAACACACCAAGCACGTATATGACGTTACAACAAATATCATTAAAGGGATAGAATATGAAACAACATCTGTTCTGACAACAGTTTCAATAAGTGTGTCCGCGAAGGTGTCTTTCCAGAACAAATGAAAGTAGGAAGAGTTGCTGCAGTTCATAAAAAGAGAGACCCGAATGATTGCAGTAATTACAGGCCCATCACTATTCTGCCTGCAATTTTCAAAATTTTTGAACGGTTGATAGATCGTCTACTAGAATACTTTGAAAGAAGAAACAATATATCTAATGAACAGCATGGATACAGGAAAAACAAATCCACAGTGACTGGAATTGTGGAGGTGATGGAGGCTTAATTGACGCCTACGATAATAAAGAACGATGTGAACTGACATTTTGTGACCTCAGTAAGGCTTTCGATATGGTAAATCACCAAATTCTACTACAGAAACTATTCCATTATGGTATTAGTGGCACGGCACATCACCTACTTGCATCGTATTTGAGGGAAAAATGCCAGAGAGTAGACTTAAATGGAAAAATACCCAATACAAAACCAATTCATAATGGGGTACCACAGGATCGATATTGGAATCAATTTTATTTGTGATGTATGTTAATGATCTCCCAAAAAATATAACACCTAAACAAAGTTGTCTCAATGCTGATGATACATCTTACGTAGTAACTGGAAAGTCGATTGACGAAATTGAAAAAGAGAGCAAACGGGTAATAGAGGAAATAACAAAATGGTTCCAAGATAAACTAAAATTAAATGAAGAGAAACCTCTGCGTCTGTGTTTTTCTGCCAGAAATGAACAATCATCCCATGCCAATCGATATCTGGGGCTCACGATTGACAATAAACTCACCTGGGACATGCACATATCAGAATTAGCTAACTCGCTAACGATATCTATATATACATCATAAGGAGACTGAAGACTATCTCTACCCATGCCGCTTAAAATCTGCGTATTTTGCGCACTTTCACAGTCAAATAAGCTACGGAATTTAGTTTTGGGGCACATTACCCGTAGCAACAGGAATCTTCTACTTACAAAAAAAAGCAATTAGAGATCTTTGTAATTTGAAGTGTACGGATGGTTGTAGTGAACATTTTAAACAAGAAAGAATACTGGATCTTGCCTTGCCTATTTATACTGACATATATAAAATACGTTAGGCAAAACCAAGTAAAGTATATATCGAATGGAGGGCATAATAATCACGAAACCCGCCACAGAGAAGAGTTCCAGATTCCATATCACCGCCGACAAACAACGCAACGCTATGTGAACCACTGGAGCCCAAGCTCATCACAGTTTTTATACAATAGACGTCAATTTATTGACTTTCGTATAATGTTAATTACAATGAATAAACCATTATTATTATTAAGTAATGCAATGAAGTAGAGCGAACAAAGGGTAACTAAGGTAACTGTAGTGCAAATATTTTATTTCCAAGAAAATGACTCGTACTATAGAAAATTCAAATTTGTTGATACATATTTGAGGAGAGGAATAATTTATTTTATGAAAGGATGCAATTGAATTTTCTGTAAGGTGATAATTCTAGATAGAATGATATCAAACAAAAATCTGATAAATAACTCTGAAAATGTATTTATTGTAAATAAAATGATATCTTAAGTATTAGATCTTTAATTTATGAGGAAACAAGCATTCATAATATATAGAAATTTGTTTATGCGCTTTTATTTAATGTGTTTTGTTATTTATTAATAAACAAAACACATTAAATTAAAGCGCATAAACAAGATTCAAATAAATGATAAATACTAAACACTTCTAAAAAATAAATAATTATGACCAGATAGATGTGTGTATATTGTTCTTCACCGTCAGTCAGCCTATATACCCTTTTATACGTATTGGTTTGAGTATAATACTACGGTATCAAAAAGAAAATTCAAAATTCGAAGCTGAGGAAATACTTTTAATCATGTTGGAAAGCGTATACAGAACAGCACTGTGCTGTTCTGTATACGCTTTCCAACATGATTAAAAGTATTTCCTCAGCTTCGAATTTTGAATTTTCTTTTTGATACCGTAGTATTTAGTTTATTATTTATTTTATAGTTATTATAGTATATTAGATTAATAAAACCGCATTGTCTCTATGCCTTACGTATTGGTTTGAGTATAATACTACGGTATCAAAAAGAAAATTCAAAATTCGAAGCTGAGGAAATACTTTTAATCATGTTGGAAAGCGTATACAGAACAGCACTGTGCTGTTCTGTATACGCTTTCCAACATGATTAAAAGTATTTCCTCAGCTTCGAATTTTGAATTTTCTTTTTGATACCGTAGTATTATACTCAAACCAATACGTAAGGCATAGAGACAATGCGGTTTTATTAATCTGTGTCATCGATAATGACAACGTAGTTGTCGAAATGCGTATGTGCGCCTTTGTGTGATAAAGGTCTGTTTTGTTTAATTTTTGTATAACAATTCGGAACGCATATACGTATAAGAAAGTCGTGTGGTGCAACAGAGTATCGTCCAAATCATGTTCTTAATACGTTCATATTTTTAATATATCCTTTTGGAAGGCATAACTGCGAAAGATTCCCAAAAAACAGTTTTTCCATAACAATTATGGTAGAAATGTCGAAGAACTGTTCTTGGAAATTTTTTCTGAAATTCACGTTTGAGTATCTTTCTATTTGATATAAATTTATATAAGCCAGTCGATGATCAAATTTTGGTAAACATAATTTTTTTCAACCAACACACTGCTATTTCTGATTTACCGATTGTACTGAACATCTCATCAGATCTCAAAAGGAAGATTATAATTGTAAATACAAAATTTAATCGTTTGACCGCTAACGTTGACACAAACACGCACACACAGAGAGACATATTTGCAAAAACCACTTTTCCGTATCGCGAGACATCTACAAATTCTCAAAGTCAAAAATTGTCATCTTCACAAACTTCTTTATATCAGGTATATAAAAGTAAAATGCGTTAACATATTTCTGAAACTTTATGAAAAACGTTAATCTAACAATTTAAAATATTTACAACCGTATATCACTTCCAGTTATATAGAAATTTGTTAACTGATTATCTTTTGTCGTCAAGTTAGGCGAATGTTTAATATTGAAACCCGTAGAGTTTAGTAGTAACCCTGTACAAAAATCATGAAGAAATCTAGAAATTGTCAGTCTCAAATGTCTTTAAAACACCATTACAGCAATATCCTTCTTTTTCGTGAAAGCTAAACCTATTACTATCTTCTTTTTGTATAAAAAATACTCCTCCCTTTCTATAAGTAATAATATTTATTATTTACAATATATTGAAATTTATATTTTAGTGCTACTCCATTATGACAATGCGCCACACACTACAACTCCAGATTGTACCCCAACCACGATATTAACCAGCTCTAGCTAGCCTCTTCAGACTTCCACTTAGTCCAAAAATTTAAGCAATTTCTCGCCAAAAGGAAATTCAAGATAGACGAAAACGTTATTGCTCTCTCAACTTTCGTCAAATCATCCTCGTAGTGTTAGAGAAGGTAATATAAATGTTGATAATTAAAATAACTCCACGTTACTACTTAATAATCTACATTTATTCTAATTTTGCTAATACCTGATATTTTAGTGATAGTACATCATCAACTCTTTCTATATTGCACATAAGAATTTAACATAACATATCTTATCTATACACTTAATATAGTAGTATTCAACTTACTAAAATTAGCATAATCAGTATATTCAAAATCACTTTTTATATTTCAAATATGAATATATTTTAATTTAATAAACACCTATGTATTATATTCATGTGTATTACCACTCATATGATAATACCCCTCTGCAAAAGCACACACTTCCCCACCTGTTAACAAGATTTTTTTCTAAACAATTGTTTTGTTGATAATAGGAAGAACAGATGAAATTTCTGTTGTCGAGTGAATATAGTGTGAATTTGTGCTGAATATACCACTCTAATCTTTTTACACACAACTAATCAGGAAATTTTTTACTGCAAGTTTACTTCAGTGCAATTATAAATCAATATAAAGAAAGCTCTCAAAAATTCTATATCTATTTTAAAACTCACTTAATTTAATGTTCAATATTTAGAATCTGAGCATTTTCAAATCAAAGACCATTCTCCTGACAACAGACTTCAGAAATTCGGTTATTTTTAATGTCACTAATGTGATAGAACCTGTAATGCGGTTGTATGCTTGCTCTATGTATATATGCGTATATATAACAATGAGCGCATTGATTACAATTATTAATTGGATAGATAGCATCTGAATTGTCTAAATCCAAATGATTTATTTGCTAGTCTAAACAGTTTTCAATTTTGATGCACTTTTTAATTATGTCTTTTTGATGTGGTGCAGGTTGCTAAGCCTTTACTCTCGGTATTAGCTACTCGAGATATTCAAAAGCAATGATTTATTTGTTAGAAGAGATATGTATTGTCCATTTTTTATATATTAAACTTAGTTCTATATTATTGCCTTTTAAAGTGGGAAAAGATTATTATTTATGGGATTGTTTAGTGATATTTGTTCACTTAGAAAAAAATGTGGACTGAAATTAATTATAAGGACTTACTTAGCAATATTATTTCAACTTAATGAATTATTTCGTCAGCCTAATTTTTAAAGCTCGTATGTCATTTGTAGTCACTTTTGCAGAAGAGCATAGAAACCGTTTTATTTTAGAATATACCAATTATTCTCTCGTCTGTCAAAATGTAAATGGTGAAATTTGTCTTACGAATTTAAGTGGAAATATTTGTGTTCTATTCAATAAATGTCTTACGAGGGTTTGAAATGCTTGGGAGCAAATTCGTTTGCGTTAATGCTCCCTCCCCTTCATGCCATAAAAACAGTGTCCATCAAAACTTTTAAGATCAAACAGTGTAAAATTCTATACAGTTAATTTGCTTTTGTAGTACATTGTTCCAATATTTGTGAATAGAGCCATAGAGCTTTAAGGATCCATGGTGAAAACCCACATTGTTCTATTTTGTCTTGTTCTTTTTCCGCTCTCACAAAGCCGTTGCGCTCTGACTATTCATTATGCATTAACTGATCAATATTACCGCTTTTGAAACCAAGTCAGACATCGCACGGGGTCCGCCTTAGGTCGAAACAAACTGTAGGTCATTTCAGAAAATATAATGCTCAATGAAGCGACAGAGGAGAGAGCAATACCCTTTTTTCATATGGTTCCTTATAAAACCTGTAAAGTTCACTTTTGATTTCCATATTGGTTCCAGATACTTTTTACCAGATGTGGAGCGGCAATAGTGAGATTCAACGTTTGGTAGCCACTCAAAAAAACTTTTCACGAAATCACTTTCACTTTTTTTCATGTGGTTTTTCGTTGAAACTCTTCTTTTTTTTTGGGTATCTGCTTTGTTTACGAGTATTTCATTGTTCAGTATTTGGCCAGTTTGTGTAATTTTAAAATCTCGTAAGTTTTTAACACTGTTATTTAGTGAAAGCGAGCGTTACGAGGTGTTGAGACAATGTAGATTTGCTGCGATGAATTGGCTCCAAAATACAATCTCATTTTGTATATTTTTTGACTTACGAGGTTTTGAAATTAGGCCGGCGATTTGTATCCCTAATCACTTTATGTCAAGCAGAAAGGGCTCAGGCATAAATGTTGCTTTCTACGTTAAATTTTAGAATAATATGAAATTATTCAGAACATTGCAAACTTCTGACTTTGGCAAAGCCTCAATCTAAAAAAAAAAGCATTATTTTTTTTTAATTTCAGAAAACCAGCAACAGCATAAAGGATAGTAGACGAAAATTGAACAATCAAAAAGTGTTCTAATTAAATACTATTTACGTTTATTTTCCAATATGATAATAATCTACTTGTGTTTTGGAAAACCCCCTAAAATGTCAAAAAGTAACATGACTTTACATATTACTCAATCCATTTTTGTAACTAGTCAAACAAAAATAACAATATATGCCATTTTATAGTAACATAGATACTAAGAAACACTAATGACAAACTCGAATTACAAACGGCAACAAATTTAGTGATTTCCTGAAAAACGCGAACTTCACACTAAAGTGGAAGTAGATATTGATTTCAAGCCAACGGAAAATAGAATGAGATCATTGTTACCTTTGCCGTCTCCTGGAAACGAATTAAACGACGTGCTTGCGATAAATTTGAGCTAATAAACATTCTATATTGTTGTAATTAATATTTACTAAGATTGTGCGGACTTAAAAATCATTTCGATCCGTGAATGAGATTGTTATAAACAAACATAACAGACGATGCACATTTCCCATAAAATTCCCATATATTTCTAACAGTATTAATAAATATAATAATACTGAAAATCTTTAACCAACCCAAACAGTCGTTATTGTGACCAATGATGAACTTACCGCGCACAGGCTCCACCTACCAAATTTTCACCAATGCATTAAGTGGAAATTAATTGAATACAACTCACAGGCTCCACCTACTAATTTTGTTCGAAAATTTATCAAGTGGAAAATATTTTACAGGAGAAGCAAGGGCTTCTGCCAATCAAAAGAGTCGTTATTCTGACGAATAGAATGCGTCTTTCGAAAGGCCACCTGCAAGCGCGTCATTTATTTACGTCGTTAAAAATGTTATAAAAGCTAAGAAATTTTATATTAAGTCAGTCAGTCAGCTCTAGCTGCTGAATCGAGTCGACTCTAAAGACTTAGAGCGACAACAGCAACGCATCCGACGAAAGCCGATGCCGGGAAAAAGTTTCCCGAAGATCTCTGAAACGTACTCAATCGTTTCAGAAGATACCCGAAGGCACAGGAAGTTTCTACGAGCGAGCCGAACATTACGAGCGAGCTCAAACGCATCCGACGAAAAGCCGAAGCCGGGAAAAGTTTTCCCGAAGATCTCTGAAACGTGCTCAATCGTTTCAGAAGATACCCGAAGGCGCAGAAAGGCTTCCACGAGCGACTCGAAGCAAACCCGAGCGTTTCCGAGGCAAAGCCGAACCTACCCGAGGATAACGGACGACGTAGGAAGACTTCTACGAGCAAGCCGAAGCGACTCGAAGCAAACCCGAGCGTTTCCGAGGCAAGGCCGAACATACCCGAGGAAAACTAAAGACGTAGGACGACTTCTACGAGCAAGCCGAAACGACTCGAAGCAAACCCGAGCGTTTCCGAGGCAAAGCCGAACATACCCGAGGAGAACTAAAGACGTAGGACGACTTCTACGAGCAAGCCGAAGCGACTCGAAGTAAAACCGAGCGTTTCCGAGGCAAAGCCGAAGATACCCGAGGACAACTGAAGACGCAGGACGACTTCTACGAGCAAGCCGAAGCGACTCGAAGTAAAACCGAGCGCTTCCGAGGCAAAGCCGAAGATACCCGAGGACAACTGAAGACGCAGGACGACTTCTGTGAGCAAGCCGAAGCGACTCGAAGCAAACCCGAGCGTTTCCGAGGTGACCCGAAGATACCCGAAGGCGTAGGAAGGCTTCTACGAACGAGACGAAGCAAACCCGAACGTTTCCGAGGTGACCCGAAGATACCCGAAGGCGTAGGAAGGCTTCTACGAACGAGACGAAGCAAAACCGAACGTTTCCGAGGTGACCCGAAGATACCCGAAGGCGTAGGAAGGCTTCTACAAACGAGACGAAGCAAACCCGAACGTTTCCGAGGTGACCCGAAGATACCCGAAGACAAGGAAGGACCTTAAAGGGATAAGCCGAACACTTACGAGGAGGACCAAGAGTCCGAATAAACAGCAGTTGCGTGCTTCAACCAACATCCAAGGAGCATTCGTGACCTGTTAGTGAGGCTGTGAACAAAGTGACCCAACCAAAAGAGAGGTTGTTGAACAAAGTGACCCAACCAAAAGAGAGGTTGTTGAACAAAGTGACCCAACCAAATACGAGAGGTTGTTGAAGTTGTGAGTGCCACTTAGTGCTTCAACAAAGATCCAGACCACGGATCGTTATTCAAGTGTCTGACCTGTGCCGATACACCATCCCAGTGACTTGTGACGTGTGGCTAAAGTGACCTCACATCGTACCCATTGTTACAACCGTA
Organism: Amphimallon solstitiale; assembly: GCA_963170755.1. NCBI lineage: Eukaryota > Metazoa > Arthropoda > Insecta > Coleoptera > Scarabaeidae > Amphimallon > Amphimallon solstitiale. The sequence continues at coordinate 168,200,204 of OY720675.1, read as the reverse complement.
AGTACTGAACTGGTTCCTAAGCTTGCACGGTTGGCAATCTCAAGATAGCCCCGTCATGTCACTCAGAAGTAGTTAGTTGGTTTGGTACCCGAAGGCAGCCTTACCCATTCTAGGCGTTAATTGACTAGGTACCCCGAAGGGAGCCTTATCCCCTAGAACCCCAACTGAGTGTCTCAAATATCTCTCTCTATTATTAAACTGCCAGTATCTAGCGACCACCCCCTTTTTCTTATCCCCCTGTGTGTGGGATCATTAGCCCTTTGGTCAAGGTGTCTCAGTAGACAGTGTATATAATTTCAATCTATGTATATATCTCTTAATATTTAGTGTTGCCTTAAGCCATTTCTTTATAGTCCTGCGTGGCTATTGTTTTTAGTGACCGAGTTGTGGTAATAAATTCATGTGGTTTTATACAACTCTTTCATTAACCTTCGACACTAATATAAGCCCTATCCTGGAACACCCAGTGAATAAGTGTAGTGCCATCCTGAAGGAAGGACGCCACGTCTCCCCGTATTAGAGTACTACAGCTATAAGAGCTCAGGTAATTCGAATAACCTTATCTTGAGTAATTCCTATAAGCTGAAAGGTAACATCATGACAATCAATTTCGATCGCATGCTAGTAATATCAGATTTATCAAATGCTTATTATTAAATTGGATTAGATGAGACGCCACTAAAGAAGAATTATAGAATCAGATAGTAAGTGTTACCATACGATTAAAAAGTTTCTATGTTGTATTTCGGACATTAAAAATTATACTGTACTAAATGACTGGCATATAAGTAACTAAATTAAATAATAATGACAATCAAGGAAACAACATGCCAAGAGAAAAAAAATTGAAACTATATTAATAATATTCGTAATATATGTATGTATATAGATTGTTATTACCATCAAGGAACTGCTGGGTGATGCATCTACATACATATTTATACATGAAAAAGTTATAGGTAATGTACACAAGTAGATTCATACATAGTGTAAAACGAATTTGAATTCTGTTTTATGTTACTTTTAAAGCATATTTCGAAATACATGTACGCATGTAAGCAAGCTGATACCGTAATATTGCGTGTGTGCTATAAATATAAACTATTTCTTTAATTATAAGTAGAAAATATATACATTTTAACAACATTCTAAAAAAAATAAAAAACAGGAAACGTATTTTGATATAGAAAGGTTAAAGTGTACACAAGAAAATAAAACAAAAGTATACAGAATTATAATTTTCTCAAAATTCTTAGCTAGGCTAAGTGCACACCAATTATACAAAATGTTTAATAGTTGCCTTGAAGACACAACATACATAAATTGAACAGATTATTAGGTTGGTGTACAGAAATTAAACAAAATATTTGTAAAACAGAATTTTACATTAATCTAATATATATAATTAATGACAATTAAATTTTATTAGTACATTATTATTTATGAATTTGCCAAAAACTTGTATCAACATTTTTAACAAACATTTTATTTGATTGGTGTGCATCATGTATTTTAATGAACGCTGACGTACTTTTATATTTTGTTTGATAAACATTGTTTTGTATAAAAAAAAAAGTACACAAAATTCTAATTGTAAATTTAGTAACATATTTCCGTATGGTTTATATTTGGATGACTTGAATATATTAGTAGCTTTTAACATCACTTCAGCCTACATATGAGGAGTTTCCATCAATATAGTTAGTAATAGGTCCACTAAATAATTATAGAATTTATTTATGTTTTATGAGTAATCTAATTTTTTCTGTTTCCAGTGTCTTAGTTTTATTATATAAGCTAAAACATTATGAATGACAGCTTCTAAATCTTTTTCTGGAAAGAGAATTTGTAATCCTCGATTATTAATTTTTTTTAATGTTTCGCTGTATTCATTTTTATTGCGCAGGATGACTTGACTGGAGGAAAAATTAAAGAAAATTGATTAAAAATAAAGATATTTAACTACAGAATTGGTAAGTTTAATAATTTTAACTGATAAACCACGTAGTAATAGATCAATGGACGGGTTTAAGTACATCTGTATTTCGCGTCCTTAATACGTGATTCTAAGAGATCATCCGCAACTATATTTAAGAAAAACTGAATCCTTGGTAAATATATACGCAGTAAATAGTTCAGTAACGAATTTGGAGAAAAGCATTGCAATCCAGTCCAAAAATTTACTGAATTAGAATAGACACTGACAAGACTTTTCTATAATCCTAATCATCCAATATGATAAATTAAGCACTCCTATAATTTATGGCCACCTCTGAAGTTGTTACATAAATATTCTAGGTTGGGTCACTCTCGATAAGGCTTGGAATGTTTGTACCCGTTATGCCAATTCAATGTTATAGGGAAATTTTTGATACTTCCTTAGAGACAAAATCTCATCCCCATAACCACGCTCTTCATGCCAGTCTTATTTTACAGCCGTTTGCGCCATTGTGGAATTGCAGGGTATACCACTTGCTTGGGCATGATATAATAAATAAATAAGTGTTCTAAATGAAATATCTGAAAGACTCTTAATGCAATATTTCATATGACGTATAAATATTTAAATGTTTTCTATGTTTACATGGTATCTCAAAAATGTTTTATTGTTTCGTATGATTGTAGAAAGATAAAGTCCCTCGGTATGCATACTGTAATTATGTTAAAAGAATTTTATTATATTGATTGCAGAAAAGTTCACTAAATAATTTCGATCTTTTAGCACGTAACTACGTGTTTGTAAACAATATGGATGGCTCTTATAATAAATAGATTTCATACAATTAAAATTATGTCCACATAATTAATATTATCGGCACCACAACACCGAAAATAATAATTCCAGAAAATATCAGCAGAAATAGCGAAAAGTCAAATCGAGTCTGATATCATATGTTCATTATAATACATAATGACTGTTTTAATATGATTTGCAGGGAATATATGATATTTGATTCGATTTGGCTTTTCGCTATTTCTGCGTATTCTCACTAACTGCATCGCACACCATCATGGCTGTTACATGGTTGTTACACTACACATAGAGTGGAATATATTTCTTTGAGAGGAATGTTAGGGTGACTGAAGCCTATCTTTTATGGTATGATGCTTTCGTTATAAGAGGATTACAGACATCGTATAAGGACTTATCATCTTTGTGGCAAAGGTTACTGAGGTGTTTCAATGGATTTACATACAGATTAAAGGGTCATATTCCAGGTAAAGTAACTCAGATATTATGTACGCTGCAAATGTAACTAGTTACACACTACGGCCTGGTCCATCACTCATTTTGCTCTGCTCATATATTTACTGCCACATGAGTGTGGAATCTCCTGCACACACAGGCCAGTTCTAATGATGGATAGCGGTTTTTAGCAGATAATTACTACATAGTTTAGATTGAGATTGGGAAATGATTCTGATATTATTCTTATTGATTACTTTTTTTTACGTTTAGTAATACTCCACATATAAGAGAAATGAACTTTTAGAATGAGTTAGGATTTATAGTGTATTGATGTTTCCTGGGTTTTGACACCATCTGATGATACGTTCTGTTTCTTATTTGCAGTAAGTATTATTTTCCGAAATTTGAACATATGATTGCCGTTTTGATCCAAAAACTTTATAAAACCACGTTTTTAGTAAGGATAATGATGAAAGAGGGCATTCAGGCACCTATCTATATCATCAAAAAGGCCTTAACAGGTTTGTTGGTATAAGAAAGTTCTAGCAGCATACGAGTGTTTGAGTGAACATGACAAATACATCTGAATCGCGCGTATATGGCTCACTTTTTTTGAGGGCACCTCCATTAAACTCTCCTTACTTATTATTAGCTTCGCACTAATTCATGTCTTCTTTATCATTTTTAGAATGACACATGGCTGATTATGTCTGCATGATGGCGACGTTGATTGCTGCTTTGATTTCTGAGAATCTCGTGGCCGAAGCTATAATGATGAGCAGTTACCTATATTGAGAGTCATCTTATTTCCTTTCTTTCATATTTTTGCAGGTAAACCCACTAAACTCTTTTTTTTTCTAGTTATTAATCCCAGTACTATGCCATTGACAAAAGATAAATATATGTAACTCAATAACCATGATGAATTTTTACATAGTTAAGTCGAATTTTTCATTCAGTTTTCGAAATTGTGTAAAAAAGAATGACTTTCTTATACGTATATAATTCGATTTTTTATCAAAAAGTTGTTATAAATTAAGTTTTAAATAATTTTACCCTCTTAATAAACCTGACAGTAAAAGTGGTACTTCCGGTCCGAATTTATTTTTTTGTTTACAAAAAAATAATTCGGAATCCAGCTCTAAATACTTTTATACTCTTAAAAAAGGTGTATAGAATACATATTTGACCAGATATTTCCAATTTTCTGTTAGGTAAAAGTCAAGTCTTACCTTTGTATTCTTTAGAAATTTGTTTCGGCTTAATAACTGATGTATATAAAATTTGATTTTTTAACTGAAGTAAACGACTACTTCCGGTCTACCGATTTGTCTGATTAGGCCTTAAGATGATTATACTCATAAATGCACGGTATGATATTGATAGCTCTAGCAGCATTGTCGTTACCGTGGTCACACACACATACACAAAGAGAGAGAAAGAGGACGCGCAAGAAAGACACATTCTTCAAAAACCAATTTTTAGGTATCAGGTAACTTCAAGACATAGGCATCTGTAAAAATCTCGAAGTCGAACATTTTTGTGATCATACTTTATACTACATACAAGAAAGTGATGCTAAAATTGTGTTTTAATTTTAAGTGAAGTAAATATAAATGCAAACGTTAACATTATGTACATATATTTGATACACATGAAATAGAAACAGCAAATATTAGAATTATAATAAAAATACTGGCTTAAAAGAGAACCTTGCAACTTTCTGTCCTTTGATTACGTCATAATTTGCAGTAACTAACTTCGCTAGCTACGAATTTTTAGGACTGGTTTATCTATGTATTGGTCTATCAAACACAATCTGAAGCTTTAACTAGGTTAGTTTAAAGTCATCAATCAAAATTCTCTTCTTTTGCCTGATGGCGGTAGGTATACAGGGAGCATAAAATAATAAGGTGGCTATACAACGTATCCCAGATAACATATCCGGCATGAGGATTTCGCTTATTATAAAAGATACAGGTTCGGTTAAATTAGGTGAATTATTCCTAAGAATTAGTGAAATTATACGATATTTTTCAATTTCCAAGTTTCCATGTATTTCAAAACTTATAGCAAGGAAAATGTCAAATTTCTTTTCCATCTAATACTTTTTCATTTTAGTAGATATTTTTTTCCATAATTTTTATTTGCACTTTCTTGAGGAACTTTCCATGCTTTAGTTTTAACTCTTAAGTTTATGTTTTCTTATGGAACGTCAAGTCGGCTTTACAATGATATAGCATATGTGCTATTTATTTTTTTAATTAAACACTCAACAATAAATGAAAAATCGACAAATAATAGATAACAATAATAAAAGAAAATCATAAGAATAATAACGATAATAATATTAAAATAAAATAATTATAAAAGATATAATTGTGCCCTGCGTAGGGTCGATATAATGGCACTGCCTAGTTTTTGCCTTTTAATGCTACCAAATGCTGCAAAAACAGCTTCACGAAGATCTTCAGCATTAGCAAAGGTTTGTACGTTTCTCTAACAGATATTGAAAGATTTGCAATAACATATTGTAATACAATTAATTCTACATCTTCATTAATTAATTTGGCATTTCTATACTATATTCACCGAACCAATAGAGTAGCAAAAAACGCGTGAACAACACATGATTTTTAATACTGCCTTTCTATTGGCTCTGAGAGTTACATACAAATCCTAAAACACACGATATAAATCATCTGCTTTCTGTGATTATGTCACATGATTGTGACTATACCCATGCAGCAAAATCACAATTTTAGAGAAGGATGAAAATACGTATTTGCTAATGTAGAACAAGTGAGCATATAGTGTGCTAGTAGGGATAAATAACATTGTCTGTTATTTTGAAATATATGTTATATATGTATACTTTTACTTTCTTATACGTAGTATAAGGAAGTATTGTGATGATGAAAATTTTCGACCTCGAGATTTTTGCAGATGTCCACGTTTTGAAGTCCCCTGATACCAAAAAAGTGGTTTTTAAAAAATGTCTGTGTGTCTGTCTGTCTGTGTGTCTCTGTGTGTGTGACCACGATAGCGGTCAAACCGCTACAGATATCAATTCCAAATTTTGTATTTACGAATATAATCTCCCTCTTGAGAACTGATTAGATTTTGAGCAAAATCAGCAGACCGGAAGTAGTAGTTTACTTCAGTGAAAAAATCGAATTTTTCAAATATTTCGTGAATTACTAAGTTTAAACAAATTTATAAAGAATTTATATGTACTTAAAATTGAAATTGTGAACAATTTTATTAAAAAGGTTTTTCGAAATTCCTACCGGAAGTAGGTCTTTTACTCTTATCGAAAATCAGTTTCTTGCAAATATTTTGCAAGTCATGCTTTTTAGACAGGTACGCTACGAATATAAAAGTATTTAGAACTTAATTTCCAATATCTTTTGTATAAAAAAAATTTCAAAATTCGGACCGGAAGTATCACTTTTACTCTTACCGAATAACGATTTTTTGCAAATATGTCGTAAATTATGCATTCTATGTATATTTATGAAGAGTACAAAAGTATTGAGAGTTGGATTTGGAATATTTTTAGTATAAATGAAATTTCAAAATTCGGACCGGAAGTAACACTGTCATACGTATAAGAAAGTCGTGTGGTGGCCACACCTCATTTTTTGCTTTTACTTTCTTATACGTAGTATAAGGAAGTATTGTGATGATGAAAATTTTCGACCTCGAGATTTTTGCAGATGTCCACGTTTTGAGGTCCCCCGATACCAAAAAAGTGGTTTTTAAAAAATGTCTCTCTCTCTCTCTCTCTGTGTGTGTGTGTGTGTGTGTGTGTCTGTCTGTCTGTGTGTGACCACGATAGCGGTCAAACCGCTGGAGATATCAATTCCAAATTTTGTATTTACGTGTATAATCTCCCTCTTGAGATCTGATTAGTTTTGCAGTAAAATCGGTAGACCGGAAGTAGCAGTTTACTTCAGTGAAAAAATCGAATTTTGCCAATATTTCGTCAAATACTAAGTTTATACAAATTTATAAAGAATTCATATGTACTTAAAATTAAAATTGAGAACAATTTTATTTAAAAAGTTTTTCGAAATTCCTACCGGAAGTAGGTCTTTTACTCTTATCGAAAATCGGTTTTTTGCGAATATTTCGCAAGTCAAGCTTTTTAGACAGGTACGTTACGTGTATAAAAGTATTTAAAACATAGTTTTCAATATCTTTTGTATAAAAAAGATTTCAAAATTCGGACCGGAAGTAACACTTTTACTCTTACCGAATAGCGATTTTTGGTAAATATGTCGTAAATTATGCATTCTATATATATTTATTAAGAGTACAAAGGTATTTAGAGTTAGAGAATTCATATGCACTTAGAATTAAGTTTGAAACAAATTGTCTTAAAAAAGTTTTTTGAAATTCCAACCGGAAGTAGATCTTTTACTCTTATCGAAAATCAGTTTTTGCGAATATTTCGCAAGTCATGCTTTTAAGACAGGTACGTTACGTGTATAAAAGTATTTAAAACATAGTTTTCAATATCTTTTGTATAAAAAAGATTTCAAAATTCGGACCGGAAGTAACACTTTTACTCTTACCGTATAGCGATTTTTGGCAAATATGTCGTAAATTATGCATTCTATATATATTTATTAAGAGTACAAAAGTATTTAGAGTTATATTTGCAATATTTTTTGTATACATGAAATTTCAAAATTCGAACCGGAAGTAGCACTTTTAGTCTTAGCGAGTAGCACTTTTTTCGAATATCTTGCAAAGTATGCATTCTATAGCGATTTATTAAGAGAATAAAAGTACTAAGAATAGGATTTTGAATAAGTTTTGTATAAACAGATTCTTAAGATTGTATAGTTTGAAACGCTCATACGTATAAGAAAGTCGTGTGGTGGCCACACCTCATTTTTTCTATATAGTATTTTGAATTGTTCCTTGTGTTTGCGCTTTTTGTATTTGTTTAAGTTGTTATTATTATTAATCTCAGTATTTTTAAAGACTCTATTAATGATTAAAGATTTATTGAAGGTAAGATCTATAAATCGTAAACAAAGCAAATGCTTTATAGGTTAATTATGTTTCAGCTTTCCAGAAGTGTTGAATTTAAGTTACTGTTTTTACCTTTTTATACAGTACTGTGCAAAATGCAGCCAGAACTGAAGAAACGAGTAAAGAGACATTTTACAGTGCTAGAAAAAGAGATTGTACTGAATATATTTACCAAACGGCAACAAGAATGCCCAGCTGACTCTAAGACACGAATTGTTGACTTTACAGCCGAAGCTGCAGGTATCTGCTCTGCAAGTGTTTTTAATATTTTACGAGAACACAATGCACAAGATGCGAAACCTCCAAAGACGTATACAAGAAGACGATCTGTCCTGGATAATATTGATGATTATATGCGCAATATTGTTAGACGTATAGTACACTCATTTTACTTTCTTATACGTAGTATAAGGAAGTATTGTGATGATGAAAATTCTCGACCTCGAGATTTTTGCAGATGTCCACGTTTTGAAGTCCCCTGATACCGAAAAAGTGGTTTTTAAAAAATGTCTGTGTGTCTGTGTGTCTGTGTGTCTGTGTGTCTGTGTGTCTGTGTGTCTGTGTGTCTGTGTGTCTGTGTGTCTGGCTGTGTGTGTGTGTGTGTGTGACCACGATAGCGGCCAAACCGCTGTAGATATCAATTCCAAATTTTGTATTTACGTGTATAATCGCCCTCTTGAGATCTGATTAGTTTTTCAGTAAAATCGGTATACCGGAAGTAGCAGTTTACTTCAGCGAAAAAATCGAATTTTGCGAATATTTCGTCAACTACTAAGTTTAAACAAATTTATAAAGAATTCATATATACTTAAAATTAAAATTGAGAATAATTTTATTTAAAAAGTTTTTCGAAATTCCTACCGGAAGTAGGTCTTTTACTCTTATCGAAAATCAGTTTCTTGCGAATATTTCGCAAGTCATGCTTTTTAGACAAGTACGTTACGGGTATAAAAGTATTTAAAACATAATTTTCAATATCTTTTGTATAAAAAAAATTTCAAAATTCAGACCGGAAGTACCACTTTTACTCTTATCGAATAGCGATTTTTTGCAAATATGTCGTAAGTTATGCATTCTATATATATTTATCAAGAGTACAAAAGTATTTAGAACTGGATTTGCAATATTTTTGTATATATGAAATTTCAAAATTCGGACCGGAAGTAGCACTTTTACTCTTAGCGAGGAGCACTTTTTTTCGAATATCTTGCAAAGTATGCATTCTATAGCGATTTATTAAGCGAATGAAAGTACCTAGAATAGGATTTTGAATAAGTTTTGTATAAAAAAATTCTTAAAATTGTATAGTTTGAAACGCTCATACGTATAAGAAAGTCGTGTGGTGGCCACACCTCATTTTTTCTATAAAAATGAGGTGCCGAGAGTGGATAAGATTTTATTGAAAATAAATGGAGATGTGAACTTGCCAAACCTCAAACGTACAACAGTGTGGAAGTGAATTTCTCTTTCAAAAAAAAAAGGTTTTTTAAAGGAAAAATGTGAAAGACTACCATCACATCATTGCGAACTGAAGCCGATTGAATTAATATGGGCCCAAGTTAAAGGAGAAATTGCAAGGAAAAACACTACATTTAAATTAAGGAAGTCAAAGAGCTGTTACACACATAATTGAACAATGTTACAAAATAGAACTGGTTAAATGCCATCAAACATGTTAAGGAAGTAGTGAAGAATATGTGGGAGTTAGACGTAATTGTTGAAAATTTACAGGAGAGTTTCATAATTAATTTGGAAAGTTCTGAAAGTAGTGAATGTGACAGTGACATTCGGGAATAATTTTAATTGTCAACACAGAAAAATTTAAAATATATGATTACTTCATAGTTTCTTTCGCTCTTTCTTCTATATATTTTTTGAAAATAAAGTATACCTACTGTGTATGCATTTAATTTATATATGTTTACTATGTATGTACTCTATCTATACACATATAAAATACCTTATAAATTCACAATAAAGTAACTACCTATGCTCTATTTAAACTTGTAATTTATATTATATACATACACATGTAAATAAAGTCTTTAATATATTTGCTTCATTTTTAAATACTTATATTGGTTTTGTATTATGTGTTAAAATGCCTGATATTGAGTTTGACAAATGCATATTAAATTATCTTAAATTGTTTACAAAATGCGCATTTGTGTATTTTTTTGTTAAGTCAATTAATATTTATCCACTTATTAAGTGATGGATTTTAAGCAATTTACGAATGTTTTGTTGATATAGGTTATGTTTGAGATTTACGTATTTTAGTTATCTAAAAAGACAAAACATGCATTTTCTGTAAATTTAAATCGGGTCGGTATTTTATATAAACTAATAAGTTGTTGTTTTTGAAAATTTAAATATGTAATCAAAAGATTTTATAACAGTTTATTGTTAATATAAGTTTTCTATTGTAAATTGAGCTGTGCACGTGAAACAGTCGTGAACAGTTCGTGATTACTCTATATGTTCAGAGAATGGAGTATAGTAGGTTTGCAAAACAAACCATATTCTTTTACATTAGTTACCAAATTTAAGTACGTACGAGCACTGGTCTGTTTCTTTCAGGATACAGCCTCAAGTACATCCTTTCAGCGTCTACACTGTTTTTATGAAAAAGGATGTGACAGCTCAACATGTCAAGTTTTAGTATTAATTATTTAATTAATGTTTGACACAAATACTCTCGACAGAATATTTTTTAAGTGACATTAAATTCGATTGTGTTTTCATGTATCACGGCCTACTTATTGTTGAGTATTTAATAAAATACGTTTTTTGATATTTTTTTTTTGTTTTTAAAAATGAATAGCACATATGCTATATCATTGTAAAAATGATAAAAAATAAGTTCAAGCCGACTTGACGCTCCATAAGAAAAGTTACGGGCTAAAACTAAAAAATGGAAAGTGCAAGAAAAAATCCAAGTTGACATCTAAATTTTGCATAAAAAGTGTCTTAAGAAAATGCAAATAAAAATTATGTCTATACTAAAACAAAAAAGTTATTACATGGAAAAGAAATTAGACATTTTTCTTTTTCTCGCTATAAGTCCTGAAATACATGGAAATTAGGAAATTCGAGAATATCATATAATTTCACTAATTCTTAGGAATAATTAATCTAATTTAACCAATCTTTTATCTTTTGTAATAAGCCAGATCCCTATGCTGGAATTGTTATCTAGGACACGTTGTATAACTGAGCTGCTGTTATATAACTTCTTCGGATCTGTTTATTTTATGATGTCTCAAATACAAACTTTAGTTGGTAATTTTGGAAACTTTAATAAATATGTAGTTTCGATCAGATTCAGATTATCATTTAAGGTCTGTCGGATCTACCTGACACAAAACATGATGCGAGTGGGATAAGTCATTCTTGTTATTGTCTAAATCACATCTTTATTTTCATTTAACGCTTTAACTGACAAAATCCGATATTCAATTAAGTACTTAACTATTTCATAAAATAATGAATTTATATTATACTTTAACGGTAATCTACAAACATAAATTATTTTTTCTACTCCCATACTTTAATTGTATTATTAGATATGCTAAAACTGTACTTTAATGATGTCCATTACGATACAGATTTTCATTATGATACAAGTTTATATCCAATGGGAATACAGATTTTTCATTACGATACAAGTTTATATCCAATAGGAATGCGACATTCCAATATTCAATATGGCGACTGCATATCTGACAGATAAAAAAATTAATTAAATGTGACAGTTCTCTGCAATTTATAAGTAAGTAGTTAACATTTGTGCTTTTTTGAAAATTTAAACGGTAAAAATGAGGGATAATGACAGTGAAATGTAATAATTGATTCCACCAGAAATTATGCAACAAGCCTTAGTAGCCACGAACAATTTATTACCAGCCAAATTCGCAAAAACGTACGGAAAATTTTACGCTCAATTTATGAAATGGATTGTTCAAAAAATATGTTTTATTATGGGGTCGTAGAAAAAATAGTGTATGCAACTCGCATTTAATGGCTATTAAGACACTTGAGAATTACAATACTCGGCTTCGCCTCGTATTGTAATTCTCTTACTCGTGTCTTAATAGCTATCATTAAATGCTCATTGCATAATATACTAAAAGCAAACTATAAATGTAAATGTATCTAAAGTGCCATCGAACTTAATTGTCAATGCCGTTTCTGTAATTTTGCAATTTCTTCGATATAATTTGAGGAATATATTACGAATACGTGATATTGGCATTCGGTTTTTCTATTATTTGAAGAAATTTATTCAAATGTGATATGTTAGATATGTCAGTCAAAGATACACTTGAACATTCCAAAGAGGACAGAAGACAGGAAGAGAAGAGCAGTCTTGAGAAAAAGTGAACCCACAAGGGATACGTTCACATCCGCTATTAAATGGTCATACGTAATATTGTTCATTCTACATGTTATTTTCTTGTTGAATATACATTGTATATAAATTGGTATTGAATAAATAATAAAACTGTAAAACAACAAACATTTTCTAAAATATGTATTCCAATTGTTGTGGGGTAAAAGATGTCGACGTTCTAACCAGTGCATTTTGGTTAATAAATTAACAGAGTTTTGTATTTTACTTTTTGCTAAGGATTTAACTATTATAGAAAATTGTTCATGGTACAACGTATCAATATATAGGTATCGTTAAAAAAAGTTAATAGAGTTACAAAAGTTATAGATTTTCTTTTATTTACTTACTATAATTTTATCAATACAAAACATTTATCATGATATATGTAATTCTAATTGTTTATTCTAAATTCCAGAGAAATGCTTTTTCTCTGACCTATTGGTACCATAAATATTTTAATGATATATACATGGAAAAGAAAATCCTATAAGAAACATGTCAAGTGAGAATGATGCTCATCATCTTTTTCATTGTTTATTAAGTATTTGTACCGCAAGGAAAAAGTTAATCAACTTTTGCATATTATTAGTATATTGTATATCAATAAAAAAGAAAATGCAACTAACAACTTTTGGAAATGTTTAAATATATAAATCACGTCCGCTAGAGTTAACCACATTATCTGCAAAGGTAATTATTACGTAAAATTTAATTAATAAATTTGATTTCAATATGAACTAAGCATACTTAACGGTATGCAACCCATTAAGTGTTCAATATTTTTATCATCCCTACACCCCAACAGGCTTCAATTTGTTTGTCTACAAACTACCATATTTCTCTCTACATATTTTACTTAGGTACTCTAAGATTTGAACATTGCCATGTTTAATATGTTAGTGACGTTTAAGTCAACGGAGCAAGTCAACCTAGAAATTACCTATTAAATATACGTTGATAATGATTAAAATGAAATAAAGAAATATTCGTGGAAGCAGTACTATGAAGATAACAAATATTTAGTATATACATTTTCAAACAATAGGGCGATTATGACTAATTTAAATCAGAAGTAGCAATTAATTTAGTGATTTTCGTAAAACTCTAACTTCACATTGCAACGGGAGGTGGACAGAAAAATTATGACAATCAATTTGAATTGCATGGTATCCTACAAAATTAAATTATTTTGGTATATAACAAAATAAAAAGGCAGTGATGTAAATCCCATTGCCACAAAATTGTTAATGTTTAGGATTTAAGTAAACAACACATTTCTGCAAAGCAATAAAATTTACATTTTATCTATTTGTATATTCCACAACGTTCATTTCTTATATAAATCACTAGAATGTTTAGAATATGACACATAATATAGGACTTGACAATCATAAATATAATGCGGGCATTTTTTGGTAAAGTCATATTTGAAGTTACCATAGTTTCAAATTTTAACAAGGAACCATACTATATTTCTAAAAATGTTCTTTAACTATGGATCAATTCATATCAATACCTCCAAGAAGATTAAATGGATCCCAATGTACGCGAATTTAATTGTTGATATTTTTAAAACATTAAGTTAACCGCAAAGATTTTTTTAAACCTGATCGCTAATGATGCATATATCAGTTTTATCAACATATCTACTTCTAACTGGGAATTCTGAGTATGCTTAAATAAAACAAATTATTTAATTATTTGGACGATATATACAGAAACACGAATTGTACCTTCTTTTGTGTATTAATGAGCATTAGCAGGACGTGGCATTATCATCTGTACTTATATGAAATTAAAATAGAAACAAAATAAAAAACGTACGTAGTCATTATTATGAAACAATGAGGAGTATCTGATAGGTATCTATTTCATACATATTTAAATTTACGTAAATAAAACTTATTGCTTATACACATCTACATCTCCTGCCGAAACAAAATGAATATTAACGACTATATATCAGCGGAAAGAGGAAGAAGATGAAAAGGAATTAGCAAATATCCCAGATAATATAGCTATATTAATACAAACGATAAAAGAGCTAGTTAAGCACATTAAGGAAATAAAGAAAGATTAAAAATAGCAAGAATATAATAGAGGTGAACTTCAAAAGAAAGAAAACAAAAAATACAACAGCATTGTAAAACCATGAATGATAAAGGTGCGAAAGAATTTACGAATAATATTGTACGAATGGATGCAGATAATTGAAGCAACATAAAAAGTGCAAAACTTCTATAAACCAGAATTTGTAGTATAAGACAAAGGGAAAGAAGCGCAAAATTTAAACTAGAAATTCAGATAATTATAATTATTTAAAAATTCTTGTTGCATTCCGATAAGAAAGACATTTTAGTTTTTGTAATTCTACATTATTCGATGGATGTTACTTGATAACAGGAATAACTACTGATAAATGTAGTAACGTACAATAAAAAACTAGAGATTTTTTTTGGAGTACTTCACATATGACAACAAAATACAAACTCTGTTGTGCTTTTTTTAACGTGACAATATATAGTGAAGTTTGTATAATATCTATAAATGGTTAAAACCATATTTTATATACTCACTCTTTTTTTAATAACTGAATATATATAAAAAATTCTACAATATGATAGTAATGATTTGGTTTCCAATATTCATTAAATTAAGTATAATAACAAATCCGATTAAACACAATTTCACTGCTATCAAACATAAATAAAAACTGAAAGATATCTCAAACAGCAAGTGATTTAAAAATGAAACTGCAATATGTAACAATTAAAATTTTCATTTTCACAAGGAATTGCAATTAATTTTGTTTAATAATAAACACTTCACATATCACAAATAACTTCACTATAAAGAGTACAGCTTTTTAAAACATTAAGTTATTTATATTACTACTGAGAGTGATCAATTTATTGTCGAAACGAGTATATAATACAAGGTATTTCATCATAGTAAGAGTTATTTTCCCATATTCTGTTTTCCTAAATAAATAAGAAAACGCTTTTCACGTCTCATAACTACATCACTAATAATTTTTTCACGCTCGAAAACAACCAGTTAGGAGGAAAATAGCAAATCTAAGATGTTATAACGTACTACAGATTGGTATTTTGGGAGCAGTCATTTCAAACATGAAGTAATCATTGTAAAATATACTTACAAAAATATTTAACAGGCGTTATTTATAACTTATCTTATTTAGAAGATTATATAGATGGATGTCAATAAACATTGAATGTGTGTAAATAAACATCTGTAGGTATTTGTATAAGATAGACTAAAGTACAACATGCACTTAACATCCTAAACTAGGAAAAAGGTTTCCTCCGTTAGGTATTGGGAAATTATTCTCACCTGAATAAGCAATGTGTATCTGAAGGAGTAATGCCAGTAGCCCAAGAAAAATCCTTTTCTCTTCCATGTTGATGCTTCTGGAAAGCACTAGTATAACAAACACTGCAAGCTTCAACTCTTCAGCTTTAAGTTTCTCACGTGAGACGAAGCAACTTACATTTTCACATAATCTCCTTACAGAGTGAACATTTATTTCGTTTTAAAACTTTAACAAAGTTCCTTAATTCTAAATCAAAGACCAGTAATTTATTTTTATTTGCAAAAGTTCTACTCGATTCAAGTTCTATTTAAAACTATTCCGTACTTTCGTGTTGTTATATATATAGATTTAGGATAGTCTATATAATACGGTGATCTAATTGAAAAATATACAACAAAACAATACAATTTTGCACTGTAAACTTATATGACGAATCAAAACAATTAGCAAAAAATATTTTAATACATAATTAGTAGGTTATGGATTCGAAGATTGATATTTTTATTTAAAATTAAGCCGGTATTTTATTAATTAAATACAATAGCATGCAATTAATTTTTGATATATAAATTTACAGTGCAATAATTGGCAAAACTATCAGATTTAATGACGTTAGTATTACCCTCGTGAATTTATCACTCGTTCAAAATCGCGACCGAAGAAAACGACGGTCGACGTCGAACTGCACCATCGGAACGTACGTTTTGGCGCCGCTACCTGCGATTTCAACAATATAAGATCATGCGCCCTGAATTCTTATAACAGGTGCGTGTGCATCTGCTTTAAACTGATGATTTTACGCATTTTAAGAACATTTAAAATAAATATATCTACCAATTAATTATTGTTTCCTTTTTAATATATTTTAACTATAGAATACATATACAGCATGTCCACCAAGTTTGTGGATCTTCGATATTTACCAAGCAACATAAAATAAGTAAAATAGATATAAACAAAAGGTACTTGTTCACTTGTTATCTCTGCAAATCAAAAAGATTTTGGAATAGGTATACAAGTATTCAGTTTTCACAATAACATACACTCCTAGATTTTATAATAGACCACAGAATATATTATTACATTTTTGGAGTCCCCAGTGTGTCTAAGTCAACCTCTCATAAGAGAATATTTTAATTTATTCATTCGTTTTCAAGTTATTCGCGCTTATCTCAACTTATGAACATTATTCTCAGTTATCTTTGTGTATTATGTGGTCATTTTAAATATAACGTATCTTACGCTAGCATATTACACATTATTTGAATTATCACAGGATTTTAAGGTATCCGGACAATTCATCGCTCACAATTCATCGCACACAATTCATCGCTCGCAATTCATCGCAACACAATTCATCGCATGCACAATTCATCGCATGCACAATTTGTCGCTTTGATTCATCGCAATTCGCAAAACATTATTCAAACTACAATTTTATCATTATATATTCATTTATTCTGTAATCAGTAAATTAATTGTAATCAAAGCGTACCAGATTTATTGTGTTGAATGTGAGTATATCAGTAAAAATTACCACTTTCACTAATATCCATAATTTAATAGCTAGTTCGTGTAGCTATATCTACTTTTTTAAAACTTCTTGAAATGGGAAAACCAAGCCAAGAAAAGAAGAAAGTCAGTAATACATTCAGCTTAAAAAAGGCTAGAAGACAAAAATAATTAAATGACATATGCATATCACTCCAAATAATGTGGGGAAGTAGTTAAAATACTTAAAACGGAATTCCGTCATCACAAGCAAACTAGGTACAAGTCATATTTTCAAGTTTTACTTTAGATCAGGATTCAGGT
Organism: Amphimallon solstitiale; assembly: GCA_963170755.1. Lineage (NCBI taxonomy): Eukaryota > Metazoa > Arthropoda > Insecta > Coleoptera > Scarabaeidae > Amphimallon > Amphimallon solstitiale. Next base: position 168,182,426 of record OY720675.1, on the reverse strand, counting down.
CCGCATAAATTCTTTGTGCCTTCATATTAATCGTTCTGCATTGTTTTTTTTTTGTTTCTTAAAAGGGTGAAATCAGGAAATGAAGAGTAACTGAGTGTGTTTTACGCTTTAATGTTCTAATGATATGTGCGATTTTGATGCTGTGAGAAGAGAAAGGAGTTAAAAAGGTATTAGTAATACCTTCATTTACACTTTTACAATACAATAATCTTCTAATTAGGATACCCCCATTCATATGCTATTAAGTTTTATTATTGAAATTAGTGTATCCCTGCGAAGAATTGTGGGTGCGATGAATTGTGGATGCTATGAATTGTGATGCGACGAATTCCGTGCGATGAATTGTGTGCGATGAATTGTGAGCGATGGATTGTCCTAGACTCGGATTTTAAATATGATCAACCACAGAGAATATCACAAACGCTGTTTAATTTTCAAAATTATGAAAACAAACAAACCTGACTACTTGGGAATAAGTTTATATATCACTCTCATGTTTTTCATATGAATATAAGACTCAGTACAAATTAATTGAAGGGGCAAGTGGATGAAGGCGCTATGTTACAAAAACTTGTTTATGAAAAATAAATGATGTTTTAACTACATCAATTCGCATTTTTTGGTAAATTTTGTGATTTGAATGTAGAAAACCCCTTCTTCCAGTCACTGTTATAATATGATTATAACTTATGTACTACCTATATTCGCCACATTTTCAGTCGACATCTGCATTACAGATTGCTGCCCTTCATTAGTGATCACGTGTATACCAAAATTGTAGAACCAGAATTGTCTCAGATAAAATGTCATGCATGTAGTTTTTTGGGAAAAGGCATGGTTTGCTGATAATAGCTTGCTCCAGACCATCGGTCTTTGCGTGGGGTCTGTTCATGTGCCTACCTTATTGATTTCTAGATGCTGAATTTGATTGACTTCGTTCATATTCGCTACCTTATTCAAAAACAATAATTTACTGTTGCTTATCCTGCAATTTCACCACTGTTCATACCATAATTCAATGAAAAAATATAACTTTAAAGACTAAGTTTTGAAAGTCAAGCCACAGCTTACTACAACATAATAGTAAAACATTACGGTTTTGAGTGGAAGCAGGAATTATAAGTACTGACCCCTTCTTCCGTAGCGACATTAATAATTACTGTAACTTAGCTCTTTCTTATGTTGGGTATCTGCTTAGGTATTGCAAGCAGAGCTAAGTTCTTTTGAGAAAAGACGCATAAGCACATAACAACTTCACCCACAGCAGAATTGGGTTTTTCAAGAAATGGTCCTACCTTCACATGTCCTTTCAATTGCTGGCTATATATCTGTTTTTAAAAATCTTTCACATTTGCTAGATGACTCAACAGCGATCTTCAAAAAAGAAAGGTTGACTATGCTTTTAAAGAAACATATCATGTAGCACTGATTTTCGTTTCTTCGTACTCCAAATTTGGTATGCTCCGTAGGAATGGGTATATATCGACCTATCACTTTTATAGTAACTATTACATACATATTTTAGTTTTTAAGTTAGTACTGTAAACTAGGTACTCTTCACAAATCAGTCAACAGCTAAAAAATTACCATTTTGTCTTTCTGAAACGATTTGTAGTGGAGTTTTATTTTTTAGAATTATAGGACAGAATAAAATATAGAAACGCTTAATTATTTGTAGAATTTATTTTAAAATCAGAATCATTTAGAACATAAATTAAATAGAAACTAATGCGATGTGTAAATAATAATAGTAATAACAGGTCACGCACAAAACAGAAATATAAACAAATAACAAGGATACTACATAAGTGAAAGAATAATAACATTCAACAATTCAAAAAGAAAAGCCAATTAGCGTAATACAGAAAAATAGGAAAATACAAAACAGAAACAACTAATGAAAACTGCATAGAGCAAAGTTATTAAAATTCACTTTTGAGTTTGGACGAGGTACTCGAAAATTAACTTCTACAAGCAAATTAGGATAGTCGATCTTAAAGAGAATTACATTTTTTATAAAGCTTGCTTCTAGCGATTCAATTGCATGACGATCCAGGAGCAACTTTTAGCCCATTCCCCGAGGAGGGTATTCGTTCCATTGAATTTGTAACACAAATACTTTAAAAACTTGGTCTGATAATTTAAACTGTATTAAGATAGCAGTCCTATATAGGATACCACACGAAAATGCGTCGTCCAATTGCTATCAACCAGAGCATAAAGTGTGATATGTATAGCAATGTTTTCAAAGTCTTTACAAGCGCGCATATGAAACACAGCGCTCGAAATACTGACGTAGTGGCAAAGGAAACATGATCAGCGAAGGTAACATTCTTATCAAAAGTTTTTTTAAATCATGAACATGCGTTTTCCTGCCCATTGAGATGTTGCCAACAAAATAATTGGAATAAAATCTATTGGGTTTTCTGGTAAAATATATAAAACATGATTTGGTTCACGTTTAACTTTAATTTGTTGGAAGAGCACCAATTCGCTACTCGGTCCACATTCCATTGACGAAAAGCAAAATATTGAGCATTATCAATTCCATAAACAAAATTAAATCGTTAGCATAGGCGATAAAGGCTATTAAATCATTAACGAGGATGTTTAATAATAGGGGTTCAAGATCCTCGATTTGTATCCATTTTAGTACACGAAATTACGTCTTTCAGTACGTAATAACCAAAAAGTGCTCGAACCAAATAATTATTTTTTCCAAGAGAGCAGCATGATCGATGGTATCGAAAGCACGAGAAAAGTCAAATAAAAACATTCATTGCTCCCCATTGTCCAGTGTTTCACATAAAGACTGAGGTGAAGTGACAATATTCGATCTAGTAGATAGTTTAGACATAAAATCATGTTGATTCAGGGACAAAAAGTTTTATATTTTATATTATTGTAAATATGTTCATGTAGCATAGCCTCATGTACCTTTGTAAAATTATGTAGGATTCCTTCAGTTGTTCCAGTACATCATCATATACGACTCGACAAATATTCAGTGATATCAACTTTGTATTAAAATCTCAAATTCCAGAACTGCCAGTATTTTGAAAAAAACACCTGAGAAAGCAAATGCATTAACAATCCGCTGAGGGTCATCGAAATCAATGTCGTTGTTATAGAATGTACCAGAAATTTTGGAGGTCCGTCGCGTTTGAAGTTATTATCGCCTGTTTACTTCCATCTCCAATGATAATAAAGCTTCAACTCTAGTAATATCGCCAAAAAAGGTGTAAACCATGGAGGAAAAATTGCTTGCTATTGTGGGTGGTATAGAAAATGCAAATAAGTGCCCTTTAATAATAGATTCAGATCATAATTCAGGTTTGATAGGACTAAGCCTAAAACACTATAATTCGTATTTGATATAGTTATGTACTGCATCAAGCTAAGAAATTCAGTAAAAGATAAAAGCGGATCGTAAAAAAAGTCGGAAAATCGAAATCACATACTATTAGTACTGACTTATCTATCGAGCATATCAAAAAAAATGCTCCAAAACACTTAAACCAGTATCTGATGGAATGTACAAAACAACGAAAAATGTGGAAATATCGCACAAAAAAACGAGCACATCAATGGAAGGTACTGCAGACTTAATTATACTAGTGTCATTCGATTAATGATGAATGTAATCGAATAATGTTAACAAAACACTGCCGCCAAAAGATCGCATTACAGATATAAAGGTGGAAAAAGTACACAATTTGAAACAGAAATGCATAATAACATTTCGATCAAAAGAATAGCGTTAAAGTGAATTAATATAATGAATGTTATGATGATAATCTTCTTTTGATTCCTCTTTGGAAACTTGCTTTTGACTTGATGTATATTCTATTTCTCTTTCCAAACATATTTTCCATAATAGTTTTATCTTTTAAATATATTACAATTATATACAATATATTACTATTTGGAATTAAAACATATTTTTTTGGTTGACGTCATATTATGAGACATTCCCAAATAGTATTTAATTATGTGTGTGTACAACACTATTGCGAATTATCACATATACAAAAAAAATTAGATTCAAGAGTTTAGCTTCTATGGTACCTTGTCCCGATAATTATAGAAAACATAACCATAACTCTACTGTCAACAACAATTTTATCACTGTATATCGAGCCAACAAACAATGTGGGATTTATTAATGCTAGTCAGGCTGGCTTACGACACACAATGACAATTCTTATATTCACCGTGTGTATACGACGGTAAATTTTTAGGTTCGCGAAATGGAGAGGTTAGATGGTAGCACGGGAGGTCGTAATGTGTTCAATGGTTCTTTATTAGCATGGATATAAAATTTTAAAACAATCACATCAGTAGTCTTTAAACTATCGCCAGCCAAGCAACTTAATGTGAAACACACTGGAACAGATGTCATCGGTTTACAAGAATTCTTGCCCGAGAAAAACTATGGGTTTTAAGTGGCACAGTCGCTTTAAGCATGGTGAGGAGTCACTTGAAGACAACTCATGGCCGGAGTAGCCTGTTAAAGTGACCAATCCAGTCCTTGTTAAAAGAATCAAAAAATTAATAATGTAAGGTGCTCAGCCAAACAAGACACAATTCGCAGGAATTACTGGAGTATCTAATATAACAATTTTTAAAATTTTTCATGATCATTTTGGCATGACTAAAGTCAGCGCAAATATATGCTGAAAATGCTCACGCCGGCGCAAAAACAACAGCGCGTGGAATGTGTCGAATTATTACTAGGGATACAACTTGGATTCATCATTATAAACCTGAGCCCAAGCAAGACTACATGCGCTGGCATAACAAGCACACCACTACCCAAGAAGTTTAAGGTATTACAGTCGGTCGGAAAATTCATGGCTACTGTTTTTTGGACTCAAATCGAATCTTGTTAATTGATTACAAAAATAATGGTGTTTTTATAAATGGAGAATACTGCGCTTCAATCTTGGAGCGGTTAAAAGAAGTCATTAACGAAAAAAAGGGGGAAATTAACGAAAGGTGTCCTGCTCCTGGACAACAATACTCCCGTCCACAAAAGTCGTGTTGCACTAGCTATCCTACATAAGTGTGCTTCGATATTTTGAATCACCTACCCTACAGTCTATACCTGGCTCCAGTGGCTCAAGCTAATTGAAACATTTGAAAAATGTATTAGGGTCGCAGGGAAGTAAATATATTTTTAAAAAAACATATTTCTTTATTTGTATGTTCTCCCCTTTCGCGAACTTAAAAAGGCTCCTTTGTAACACTACTGTAGTAGCCATGTAATGCTAAATAATTGCTAAATAAACATTTAAAGGTAAATAAACGTTTTTATTATTATCTGAATAAAATTATCAGTTTATAAGAAATTATAATTATCATGCAAGCAAACGCATAAAAACTATATCAATAAATGATGTTGTCCGTTTGCTTATAACAGAAATTAATCCAAGCTAGAAAGGTCGATGTATTGGAACGATCACCAAACTTTTTATCCCAAAGGGTCACAATGTCTCCTCCACTAATTCTCAAGAGCCACGACCAAGCTAGCTCATCATACCAACATACTATAGTCTTAAACAATGCACATATGTTCATTTCGATACTAAGCAACAAATGAGGTATCTATGGCGCGCGGGTGGACCGCCTTTCACTGTTGCTCCGATCTGGTGATTGGTCAGTTGTCTGGAAGATTCCTTAGAATTTGTTATACGCACCGAGGATGCGCGTTATAAATATGGGAGAGAACCGAGAGTTGGACAGTTCGAAATTTTGAGTTCGAAGAGACAAGTTTTTTATTTTGATCTGAAGTTACGTGCTTTTTGAGTGAATGTGTATAAATATGGAAAAGAAATAATAAATAGACAGAACATTTAAACAGCACTGGAGATATGAATATTTCGTGATTCCATCGAGTAATTAGGAAATGTATATAATTTACAATGAAACAATATAAAACTTTATTATAAGACTAAATATTATCAGAAATACTCAAAATTTACAGGAAGTCTATAGTATTAGAAAATTATGATCTTTAAAACGTGGGTTCAATCTCAGCAATTGCTGTTTAAAAGAGTAAATGCTGAACAAGAAACAGGAACTCGTGCTAGCTTCCGCGTGACTCATTCAATAGTGAAATGTATAAAACCATTTACTGACGGCGAATTAATCAAGGATTGCATGATTGCAACAACAGAAGAAATGTGTCTAGAAGAATTTAATTTGTTCAAAAACATCTGTTTATCCGCAAATACTGTGGCTCGAAGACTAGATGATATTGCAAAGAATATACTACCTTAATTGTCAGACAAAATTGACGCTTAGAATGGTTTTCTTTGGGCCTGAGTGAGTCAATATATGTTTCAGACACTGATAAAGTATTACTTTTTATTCGAGCGATAGATAAAAATTATGAAATGTATGAAGTGCTTCTTGAAATTTATACCATTCACTACACGACCACTAGAGAAGACAACTTCAAAGGAGATGACAATTCTATTTAGAAAACAATCTTCAATGGAAAAATTTAAAGTGTGGCAAGAACATGTGTGGAAAAGATAAAGGTGTCGCTGCACTCATACCAAAAGTCGTGGAAAAGGACAGTGGCTCAAAATCATTAATCGTACGTTACATCATTCATTTATAGTCTTTGTGCAGACAATTCTTGGATATGTCGGAAGTGTAAAGCCAGTCGTGTCAGCTGTCAATTAGGTATATCAAATCAAATTCCCTCAATCATCGTCAATTCCCATAGTTTATTGAAGAAATGGCAGAAATTGATATCATATTATACCGCAGTACACTGGCTTAAGCTGTCGGAAGATCTAACCCGATTTTTTGAGCTTCGATTTTATTGAATAAAAGGAGTTGTTATCTGGCCGAATTACAAAACATTGAGGGATTATGGAAGTAATCGTTTTATACAGATTAAACTAATCATATGAACGACGTTAATTTATAATTACAAGGATAAACCAGCTTCTGTTTGATTTATGCACATATTAAATCGATTGTTTTCTTTCAATCTCAATTCAACAGAAAATATTTCACGCATTTTAATACATGTCAAACGTTCAGTCTGCGAGATGAGAAGCCATATCGGTAGACTTTGCAACTGAAGCTTTGAGTACTCGAAAAATAAATTTCGAGTGTCATTTTTCAGATTTTGATGCAATTGCATACGAAATCAAGACTTTTAAAATTCTTTTAACGCCGACTTGAAAACTGTTGATCCAGAATTTCAAATGGAAATGCTTGATTTGCACGATATTTTTATAGAAAAATATTTAAACTCAACATAAGTCTTCCACTCACACAGTTTGATCAATTGCGTAAATTTGCTAGTGGCTTTTTTCCAGTTTCGAAACTACTTGTGTGTTTGTGTGAAAAAAACATTCTCCAAAACAGAATATACAAAAAATATGTACCTATCCAAGTTACCTGATGAGCATTTGAAGTCACTGCTGATAATTTCCACTAGTAAACTTGCTCCAAACTGCGTTACTTGTTGCACATTTGCCGTTGCAACAAGATAAATCTCATTAATCATAATATTTAATTTTATAACGTGAATTACTTCGGTGTGCAACTTCTTCTTTTTAGAAAAAATCTCACATTAATTACAATTAAATTGTACAATTTCATTATGTATTTCAGTTATTGTGTTTCCTAATTGGCCGTTAAATAAAAACATCTGATTATTAGTCTGCATGATTTAATTAGATTATAAAGGTAGATGATGCTCGTGGGCCGAAGTGTGGTGCCTCGCATGTATTGTAATCAAAATATTAGGTGTGATTGTAAAATTGCGAATACCTTTTATATTAAATTTTATTTCATCAGGATATCCTTTTTGAAGAATCCGAAGAAATATTAAGTCAACATACTAGTTAATTACATTGTCTAAAACTTTAAAATCGCAGAAATTTCATCCATCCCTTATTCACATGTACCAAAGATTGTTCGAAATGATTATGAAAAAATAAAGAATTTCTGTAATTAACTGAAACCAACCAAGAATCGTCATTGCTTAACATTTTATCGTATAATATCAACTGAAGTCTGGTTATGTTTCAAATGAAACAAATGTTCGTACGTATTCAAATGAATTACGTGAAACGGACAGTTTCAAATAATTATGAAAAAGAATGAGTGTTTGTCTTTACATAACTCAATGATAGTTTCAAACGATTATGAGAAAAAAGGGTTTTCATAATTATGCTAGAGCAAAACCAACTACAAATTTTTATTTGTTATGTTTTTCTTATTTGTTGGTGAAGCTGTTTTCTCTAATACTGGTGAAACCGTTTCAACGAATCAAGATCAACTTTGGCAATAGTAATAGACAAGAATTTTAGATAATCGAGTAACAATCTATATATTTCTATTGATAATGATTAATAATTAAGAACTATCTCTATTTCTTAGAAATGAGCTGAAGGATTTATTTGTGCTTCAAAATATTATGTTATCAATGGTATTAACATGATTCCGCTCTTCCCTACTCAAGCATGAGGACAAAAATGATCAGAAGGTGGGAAATCGCCTAATCCCCACCTGTTATTTTTTTTAATTAAGAGAATATGTAAATATGTTATTCAGAAATACCCATAACTCATGATTTTAAAAAAATCTATTTTATATTTTACAATTGGTTGTGGGACGTTCATATTCACTTACTTAAATATTTAATTTAATAAGTTCTTATGTTTCTGCTTATATTATTATTAAGTATATTACTTAATAATTAAATATAATATTTTTTTAATCATAGATAAGTACGTATTATTAGAAAATGTAGAGCATTAAATGTTATTTTTAGAAAAAGATCATGTTTCAAATTTGCTATACAAAAGACATTCAGTATATTTTCTGAACCTTTAAATAAGTCTTGCGAAACGTTGCTAAAGCTATTTTAAAATCCTATATTTGTAGTAATATTTGCTAGTAAATCATTGGCATTTTTCTTAATGACAACATCTCTCCAAAAATAGGATGCAAATAAAACAACTAGATAAATTAAAGTAATATCTTATAAAAACTTATCTTAGTATATGTTAAAGAAGAATCCAAAAGCCCAATAATATACTGGGTGTACCTTTTGAATATCTACAGTTACATGTTATATTTAAAAACCGTGTGTTGAGATTGAAAGTTTAAATTGTAGAGGTAGTAGATGCAAGTATCTTTTATCTATGCAAATCTTCTCTATTTTAGATAGTTTAAAAAATATTGATTTACCCATATGCATTGCCACTTTATTAAAATTATACGTTCAATGGTTTGTTCTCCTATCTGAATTAAATCATAATCGAATTGTAATGAAAAATATAGTAATGAATGAATAATACTGCTATATAAATAAAACATAAAAAAATATATAGAAATATAATCAAATAAAGAAATATAAGATTACAAAACACGAAGAAAGTATGATGGACGATCACAAATTTAACTAGAAACTGTATAAAAAATGCATCAAAAACACCGTTACCACACAAAAAATAAATATGTAACGACAACTTTGCTGCTGTCAACAGCTGGACGGATTAATAAAAATTGCATTGTTTGTATAGCGTAGTCCATATAGAACAACATTCTCCTTAATATTAGCCGACGGCCGTTTCGTGTTAATTTCTTGGGAAAAGACGGCTTAACCGAATCACCATGGTTACCGCCCGAACCGTCAAAATCGACGAAAATTGGTTGCACGGGGCGCGCTTTGTCACCTTTGAGAGGGAATCGAGGGTGTCGTGCGCGTCGGTTAAGCTTAGAACGCACCTTCCTTTTTCAAGTAGACTATTTTTCGGCCCTCCGGGCGGACGGGTTCCCGAGAATCGAGGCCTTCAAGAGGAGCCCGCAAATATTTTGTAACATAAAAATGGCTTACGTACTTAAAAATGCAGTAGTGGTCATCAAAAAGAGACATTTCGCTAATCTGACAGCTCCAACGAAAAATTTTGCATGTTTGACTTTTAAGCCTTATATTCCGAATTTTGAAGGTTTTGACGGCCCAACAAGGTACATAATCGAAAAGTCAGACATTTTTGAACCGATCGCATTCCTATTCCAACTTCATCGACATACGATATCGATAGGACGAGTGATTTAAATTCCTCATGCAGACGGACATCGTAGAAAAATGGCCGAAATACGCCAGAAATACATGTACACAATAAATCAAGTGCAATGCTCATAACATGTAATGTACACACACATACATTCATGTGCACTTTCCGTGAATATATTATATATCGGTAGCTTGACTTAACATTTTTACATACAGGCTGATATCTTTTAATTACTATAAATTTGAATTTTCAAATACGATAATTCCAGAACGGGTATGCCCAGTTTCCTTAATGTAATTATTAACGTCAGAATAGGTTCATGGCATATAAACACACATAATATATTTAGTTTTAGGACACGGACAAGGCACTAAATTAATTATCTGAACACAATTAAAACGTTTTTTATAACCTTTTAAAGATTACACGTCTATTTTCTCTGAGATTTAAAAAAAAAATTGCAGATTTCAGCATAGAGTCAAGCCTACATATAAATATGGCAGTTGAACAAACTATTTACATTAGGTTGATAGCCCAATGGCAAGATTGACGGCTTCTTAATACAATGACTTTGCCGGGTCGGGTTCGAACCCAGGCCGGGGCAAAACATTTTTTTTTCGAATGCGATATTGTGTATTTATTTCGAATATTTTACCGGCAATTTATAAGAGAAGACGCCGGACTTCTCGACATAATTTTCCCGGTCGATGAAATAATCATTCACATATACAGCATGATTTTTTCTTATAATTTTTATAAATTCTATTTAAAATACAATAATTCTAAAACGGGTATGCCGTTTTCTTAAGGGAAAAAATAATGCTTTTAACATTTATGTGCCCCTACGAAATAATTATTTAAATAATTACGCACTGCGCAGTGGGTGGAGCCAAATCAACTTTTTCTTCTGATTAAGGTAAAACTTGGTACTCGGGGGCTCTTGGTGTCGGTGATCTCAAGCCCAATGTCAAAATTTCAAAAAAAAAAATGGTGCATCTAATATGGCGGAAGAGTTTTTTAAAAACTGACGTATGAATGTGAAATTTTAGATACGGGGGTGTCTTAGGTCGCCGATCACGAATCCAAAGTCAAAATGTCAAAAAAAAACAAAATGGCGGAAGTTTTTTGAAAATTGACGTATGAATGTGAAATTTTAGGTACGGGAGTGTCTTAGATCGCCGATCACAAATCGAAAGTCAAAATGTCAAAAAAAACAAAATGGCGGAAGTTTTTTGAAAATTGACATATGAATGTGAAATTTTAGGTACGGGGGTGTCTTAGGTCGCCGATTACGAATCGAAAGTCAAAATGTCAAAAAAAAACAAAATGGCGGAAGTTTTTTGAAAATTGACGTATGAATGTGAAATTTTAGATACAGGGGTGTCTCAGGTCGCCGATCACGAATCCAAAGTCAAAATGTCAAAAAAAAACAAAATGGCGGAAGTTTTTTGAAAATTGACGTATGAATGTGAAATTTTAGATACAGGGGTGTCTTAGGTCGCCGATCACGAATCCAAAGTCAAAATGTCAAAAAAAAAAAAATGGCGGACGAGTTTTTTGAAAATTGACGTATGAATGTGAAATTTTAGATACGGGGGTTTTGGGGGTCGCTGATCATGATTCCAAAGTCAAAATGTCAAAAAAATCAAAATGGCGGACCAGTTTTTTGAAAACTGACGTATGAATGTGAAATTTTAGATGCGGGGGTGTCTTAGGTCGCCCATCACCAATCCATAGTCAAAATGTCAAAAAAAGAAAATGGCGGACGGGTTTTTTGAAAATTGACGTATGAATGTGAAATTTTAGATACGGGGGTATGTGCGGACGCCGATCACAAATCCAAAGTCAAAATGTCAAAAAAAACAAAACGGCGGAGGAATTTTTTGAAAATTGTCGTATGAATGTGAAATTTTAGATACGAGGGTGTGTGCGGACGCCGATTACAAATCCAAAGTCAAAATGTTAAAAACAACAAAATGTAGGAAAAGTTTTTTGAAAATTGACGTATAAATGCGAAATTTTAGATGCGGGGGTGTCTGCGAACGCCGATCACCAATCCATAGTCAAAATGTCAAAAAATAGAAAATGGCGGAAAAGTTTTTTGAAAATTGACGTATAAATGCGAAATTTTAGATACGGGGGTGTATGCGGACGCCGATCACCAATCCATAGTCAAAATGTCAAAAAAAAAATGGCGGCAGAATTTTTGAAAATTGACGTATGAATATAAAATTTTAGATACGGGGGTGTGTGCGGACGCCGATTACAAATCCAAAGTCAAAATGTCAAAGAACAAAATGGCGGACGGGTTTTTTGAAAATTGAAGTATGAATGTGAAATTTTAGATACGGGGGTGTGTGCGGACGCCGATTATAAATCCAAAGTCAAAATGTCCAATAAAACAAAATGGCGCAAGAGTTTTTTGAAAATTGATGAATGTGAAATTCTGGATACGGGGGTGCTTGTAGTCGTTTATTACGTCTTCAATTTGGCGATTCTTCGAAACGTGATTGAACAGGGCTTAAATTTAATACTTCATTTTTTCTTAACGAAGTAGATTCGAAAACATCAGAATGGTATTGTACACTGTCTCAATGAAAATGTTGCGCTCTTTGAGCTCATTGTTTCTTTCGATACTTTAACATCACATGTTTAACAATAAATTACCTTTCTCGCTCTTGAGTGGGTACCAGTTTGTGTCAAAATAGTTTTTAATATACCATTGGCTTCACAAAATTTATGTATGTACAGGGATGTTTCAAAAGTTTATAAAAGTGGACATTCTAAAAAGCGTCATGCCAGTGATCGCTTTTTACAGGAAAGGCGCTTCAATAGGGCTTCACTTTAAAACTTGGGCCTTTTCCTTTTATTATTATTTCGTGCTCCTTTATTAACGATAGTTGATTTTGAAAAGGTTAACAGGCTTTTACACTTTCACATCAAAGTAGTATTGTAAACTGTCTTAATCAACATGTTGGACTTTTTGATGTCATTGTGCTTTTGGATACCTTAAGATGACATGTTAAACATTAATTTACCTTTCTCGCTCTTGAGTGTGTACCGCTTTGTGTAAAAAACCAATCGAGGAGAATTTTAAATAAAATATACTATTGGCTTCACGTAATATATGTATATACAGGGATGCGTCAAAAGTTAATAAAATCAGACATTCTAAAAGGCGTCATGACAGTGATTGCTTTTTACACGAAACTATGAAAAAGCTGTAAGCGGACGCGACAAAGGCGATTCAAACTAAAAGAAATTGACGAACCCGCTGTAAGCGGACGGACCCGCTGTAAGCGGACGATCAGCTGTAAGCGGACGGACCCGCTGTAAGCGGACGTTATAGTTCTCCTTAATATTAGCCGACGGCCGTTTCGTGTTAATTTCTTGGGAAAAGACGGCTTAACCGAATCACCATGGTTACGGCCCGAACCGTCAAAATCGACGAAAATTGGTTGCACGGGGCGCGCTTTGTCACCTTTGAGAGGGAATCGAGGGTGTCGTGCGCGTCGTTTAAGCTTAGAACGCACCTTCCTTTTACAAGTAGGCTATTTTTCGGCCCTCCGGGCGGACGGGTTCCCGAGAATCGAGGCCTTCAAGAGGAGCCCGCAAATATTTTGTAACATAAAAATGGCTTACGTACTTAAAAATGCAGTAGTGGTCATCAAAAAGAGACATTTCGCTAATCTGACAGCTCCAACGAAAAATTTTGCATGTTTGACTTTTAAGCCTTATATTCCGAATTTTGAAGGTTTTGACGGCCCAACAAGATACATAATCGAAAAGTCAGACATTTTTTAACCGATCGCATTCCTATTCCAACTTCATCGACATACGATATCGATAGGACGAGTGATTTAAATTCCTCATGCAGACGGACATCGTAGAAAAATGGCCGAAATACGCCAGAAATACATGTACACAATAAATCAAGTGCAATGCTCATAACATGTAATGTACACACACATACATTCATGTGCACTTTCCGTGAATATATTATATATCGGTAGCTTGACTTAACATTTTTACATACAGGCTGATATCTTTTAATTACTATAAATTTGAATTTTAAAATACGATAATTCCAGAACGCTTATGCCCCGTTTCCTTAATGTAATTATTAACGTCAGAATAGGTTCATGGCATATAAACACACATAATATATTTAGTTTTAGGACACGGACAAGGCACTAAATTAATTATCTGGACACAATTAAAACGTTTTTTATAACCTTTTAAAGATTACACGTCTATTTTCTCTGAGATTTAAAAAAAAAATTGCAGATTTCAACATAGAGTCAAGCCTACATATAAATATGGCAGTTGAACAAACTATTTACATTAGGTCGATAGCCCAATGGCAAGATTGACGGCTTCTTAATACAATGACTTTGCCGGGTCGGGTTCGAACCCAGGCCGGGGCAAAACATTTTTTTTTCGAATGCGATATTGTGTATTTATTTCGTGTATTTTACCGGCAATTTATAAGAGAAGACGCCGGACTTCTCGACATAATTTTCCCGGTCGATGAAATAATCATTCACATATACAGCATGATTTTTTCTTATAATTTTTATAAATTCCATTTAAAATACAATAATTCTAAAACGGGTATGCCGTTTTCTTAAGGGAAAAAATAATGCTTTTAACATTTATGTGCCCCTACGAAATAATTATTTAAATAATTACGCACTGCGCAGTGGGTGGAGCCAAATCAACTTTTTCTTCTGATTAAGGTAAAACTCGGTACTCGGGGGCTCTTGGTGTCGGTGATCTCAAGCCCAATGTCAAAATTTCAAAAAAAAAAATGGTGCATCTAATACGGCGGAAGAGTTTTTTGAAAACTGACGTATGAATGTGAAATTTTAGATACGGGGGTGTCTTAGGTCGCCGATCACGAATCGAAAGTCAAAATGTCAAAAAAAAAACAAAATGGAAAAAGTTTTTTGAAAATTGACGTATGAATGTGAAATTTTAGATACGGGGGTGTCTTAGGTCGCCGATCACGAATCCAAAGTCAAAATGTCAAAAAAAAAAAAAATGGCGGAAAGTTTTTTGAAAATTGACGTATGAATGTGAAATTTTAGGTACGGGGGTGTCTTAGATCGCCGATCACAAATCGAAAGTCAAAATGTCAAAAAAAAACAAAATGGCGGAAGTTTTTTGAAAATTGACGTATGAATGTGAAATTTTAGGTACGGGGGTGTCTTAGGTCGCCGATCACGAATCGAAAGTCAAAATGTCAAAAAAAAACAAAATGGCGGAAGTTTTTTGAAAATTGACGTATGAATGTGAAATTTTAGATACAGGGGTGTCTTAGGTCGCCGATCACGAATCCAAAGTCAAAATGTCAAAAAAAAACAAAATGGCGGACGAGTTTTTTGAAAATTGACGTATGAATGTGAAATTTTAGATACGGGGGTTTTGGGGGTCGCCGATCATGATTCCAAAGTCAAAATGTCAAAAAAATCAAAATGGCGGACCAGTTTTTTGAAAACTGACGTATGAATGTGAAATTTTAGATGCGGGGGTGTCTTAGGTCGCCCATCACCAATCCATAGTCAAAATGTCAAAAAAAGAAAATGGCGGACGGGTTTTTTGAAAATTGACGTATGAATGTGAAATTTTAGATACGGGGGTATGTGCGGACGCCGATCACAAATCCAAAAGTCAAAATGTCAAAAAAAAAAACGGCGGAGGAATTTTTTGAAAATTGTCGTATGAATGTTAAATTTTAGATACGAGGGTGTGTGCGGACGCCGATTACAAATCCAAAGTCAAAATGTCAAAAACAACAAAATGTCGGAAAAGTTTTTTGAAAATTGACGTATAAATGCGAAATTTTAGATACGGGGGTGTGTGCGGACGCCGATAACAAATCCAAAGTCAAAATGTCAAAGAACAAAATGGCGGACGGGTTTTTTGAAAATTGACGTATGAATGTGAAATTTTAGATACGGGGGTGTGTGCGGACGCCGATTATAAATCCAAAGTCAAAATGTCAAATAAAACAAAATGGCGCAAGAGTTTTTTGAAAATTGATGAATGTGAAATTCTGGATACGGGGGTGCTTGTAGTCGTTTATTACGTCTTCAATTTGGCGACTCTTCGAAACGTGATTGAACAGGGCTTAAATTTAATACTTCATTTTTTCTTAACGACAGTAGATTCGAAAACATCAGAATGGTATTGTACACTGTCTCAATGAAAATGTTGCGCTCTTTGAGCTCATTGTTTCTTTCGATACTTTAACATGACATGTTTAACAATAAATTACCTTTCTCGCTCTTGAGTGGGTACCAGTTTGTGTCAAAATAGTTTTTAATATACTATTGGCTTCACAAAATTTATGTATGTACAGGGGTGTTTCAAAAGTTTATAAAAGTGGACATTCTAAAAAGCGTCATGCCAGTGATCGCTTTTTACAGGAAAGGCGCTTCAATAGGGCTTCACTTTAAAACTTGGGCCTTTTCCTTTTATTATTATTTCGTGCTCCTTTATTAACGATAGTTGATTTTGAAAAGGTTAACAGGCTTTTACACTTTCACATCAAAGTAGTATTGTAAACTGTCTTAATCAACATGTTAGATTTTTTGATGTCATTGTGCTTTTGGATACCTTAACATGACATGTTAAACATTAATTTACCTTTCTCGCTCTTGAGTGTGTACCGCTTTGTGTAAAAAAACAATCGAGGAGAATTTTAAATAAAATATACTATTGGCTTCACGTAATATATGTATATACAGGGATGCGTCAAAAGTTAATAAAATCAGACATTCTAAAAGGCGTCATGACAGTGATTGCTTTTTACACGAAACTATGAAAAAGCTGTAAGCGGACGCGAAAAAGGCGATTCAAACTAAAAGAAATTGACGAACCCGCTGTAAGCGGACGGACTCGCTGTAAGCGGACGATCAGCTGTAAGCGGACGGACCCGCTGTAAGCGGACGTTATAGCTAGTTATATATAATAAAAGCCGAGTAGCCAATGGCAACCAAACCCGGTCAAAATCGACGAAAATTGGGTACGCGGGGCGCAGAACTCGTCTCTGGATACGCGAAATTGAAAGCTGCCCTTTGGCGCGAAGTTACCGACGACCTTGAATTGTTCCTCGACGGAGAGTTTTTCCTTCTAAGTGGAACGTGTGCAGAGATATGGGCTTTTAAAGAGGAGCGTGCATACGGTGTTTTAACAGAAAAATGGCTTACGTCATGACGATTCACGTGACAACCGATCAAAATCGTAAAATTGTCAGGTATGACAGGCACGCGCGAAAGAATTGTAAAAGTTTCACATTGACGAAGAAATTTCAGGCCGTCGAGGTTTAGAGTGCGGAAAGAGGATTGGAAACCAAAAGAGTGGACTTTTCCGCGACGATTGAGTGCACTGTCCGCGTGCCAAATCTGTCGTTGTCGAAGGTGCGATTCATTTAAAGCTTTTCTGCAGGGTAAAAAAATCTCGCGATGACGAGTTTGCGTGTCTTTAATGACTATATATATTCACGTTCATCCATCGGTTGTCAAGTTTAAATGTCAGAAGGCCGACAAATATTGCGAAGAAGAAGTGTATTTTTAATTGAAACGTGGTACCTTTCAGATACGTATTAGTGTTATTATTATGAATCATTACTATTTCTTTTCTATATGAATATATGAACAAAATGCCGACGGATATGATAAAATAAACTTAAAGTGTATTATCGCACCTAAGTACACTGACAAATATAACGATCTTTCTATATTTTATTATTAAGATATATTAAATACAAATTATATATGTCATCGAAATGTCGTCACTTCTCGCGAAAGAAGTACGGAAGCTAGACTAAATCAAGAATCATCTGAGTTTTGCTTTTGGGCCTGCCAAATTACGTTAGATGCACACGAATTATACGAAACCTAAATGTTAACAGAATGTTGGAAATATATCAGTGTTCAAGATGTAGTCTTTATTTGTCAGATCAGATGTGTCCGAAGCGCACTTCGAAATAAAATAAATACATCAAATAAAATTCGCATAAGCATTTACGTAATTTCGTTTACCAATTTTCAGTTATAAAACCAAGAATTTAAAGTATGCGCCTGCGGGTAGGCACCAACTAATCAGAAGTACATTTTCGGTTAAATGGTATTAGGAGCCAACAAGATTTTTGATTGGGTTTTACAAAGTACATATACTATTAAAGCGTAATATGAAAATTAATTAATTCTCTCAATGACCTGTAAGTTTAAAACATGTTTATTAAAGTTTATCATGTTATGTTTTTAATTTCATTTGACAATTGGAAAGACAATTTGGTTAAGCACTGCCAGTCTGACATTTCGTTCTCACAAGTTTATGTGTGAATGAATACACTCAACGAACTATTGTCACGATGACAGGTGGAACGACAATTTGGTTAAACACCTTGACGTCAAGAGTCTGACTTTTCATTGCCGTATAAGTGTCACGATGACAGTCTGTCAAAAAATTTGAGGTATACACTATTTTTAACCTGAATGTCAACAAAATTTTTCTAAATATGAGCGTTCAGTAAATTATATAGAAATGTTGTTCGGTTTGTGGGCAAAGTCTTAATAAATAAATTCATTTGCCACTAATTATAAATGTCACAATAATATTTAATTTATTTCTAAAAGACATTTTGTTTAATATGCGTCTTCATTCATAAACAAGAAGAAACTGAACTGCGGTTGTAATTACTCTACATTGTCGGTCATTCAGGTACAGTTTCCAATATCGTAGTTATAAAAATTAAAGCAAAGGCGTGATTCATAACATTTGACGTCCACTGAAAGACATATTATAACCGTTAATATTTACATTTTATTGCATTATCAATTATTATTATTATTACTATTGTATCGGTCATTTATCGTATCTTTAATGGCTTGGACACATCTCTGTCATCTTTCTACATACAAATACATATACTGCGTCTTTAATTTACATTTAGAGTAGCTTATGATATCAATATTAATTTGGGAACACTGTGCTACAGTAATGTTTTTCATTTTCACTACTGTCATAGTTAAGTCAATTTATTGAAAAGTTCCACAGTGTTCTCAAATTAATATTGAAATTGTAGGTTATTCTAAAAAAAATTAATTGAAGGCACGCTATGTCTACAATGACATTCAATTTGACAATTAATTCTCGCAATAGATCAAACTGTTGACAGCTTGCAAGAAAATTTAACGTAGGGGCAACTTTTATCATGAAACTTGAGACAAATAGAGTTAGAGTACTACCAAATTTAAAAAACAAAGAAATTTATATATGATACAATAAATCTTGATCATACAACCATCTTAGGTTTACCTTTTCGGCCTACTTACATTCAACTTAGACTAGATGCTCACGCATTATATCAAACCCAAATGTCAACGAAATGTTCCAAGTAATCAGCTTTCAGTAACTTCTATAGAAATGTTAAACATTTTATGGGATTTTTTTTAATTAATAACTCTATTTGTCTATAATTATATATGCCACAATAATGTATAATTAATTTCTAGAGAGATTTTATTTCATTTGCATCTTCATTCATAAACTAATTAAAAGAAAATTTATAACCGTTAAAATTCAAGTGCTTCTGCGACTGGCAGTGGTCACGTTCCAAACAGGCACATTTATAGAGAAACTTACAGCGAAAAAGTGGACACGAAGAGGCAATTCAAACTCGAAGAGTTTCATGGACCACTGTAATAACAAAAAGACCAAGTATTCTATTAAATTAATGTGTCCTAAATTAAAAAAAAAGGGGGAAAGAGTAAATTGATTAGTCAGCATTTGATGACTTATATCGACATTTTATGACAAACATTATGGAGCACTGATGCTCTTGATTATTTGCAAACAACGTCATATAAATTTATTTCTATTGACTATTGTCCCGGAAGCCCTACGTTAATTGTAATTCAAAGAAACAAATACATCATGCATACATATCACCTTTAATTTAACGATTTAAAGGGTAATGTAACTGCTATTTTAAAAATGGATCCACTACTACATATAAAGACAATGCGATTTAAAAATTTATCATACATGGTAATTCACTAATTATATCAGTTACTTTAAGATCGCGATCTACTTTATTACACAAAAGCATCCCTTCCTTAGAAAAAATAATTTAAGCATTACGCCCCAGATGCTGATCATAATTGGTGAACATAGTATATTATTAAAATAAAATTAAGTAACAGTTAAAGGGTGCAGCGAAAATAAAAAAAATAGTGCACATCTATGTCGCCATCTTTACCCATCTATTATCATTTTAACACCGATATATTTAACTAGAGCATACGCGAAATGTTGGTCAACTCAACATTCACGTTAGGTGGCTTAAATCTTACAGAAAACGTCAGAATTTTCAGAAAAAATCCATCTGACTTTTGATTAATGTTGGCAATTTCACAAAAATTTAATTGCAGGTTATAAAACGTCAAAACGATCAATCGATTTCAGTTCGTGATGAAATCTGAACTGCTTTCATGATGACAATTATTTAAGAAAAAAAGTTTAAACACCCTGACATCTGTCTGATATTTCATTGGTCATGGTTTTAAGCTCCATCGATATTTACTGTAGACCTTGACACAAAAAGATATGAAATTACAAATTTTATACAGCGAAATGACTATAGTCTATTTTTAAAATAGCGAGACGAATTTCTGAACATACCCCTGTCCCAAATTACATGCACGAAAATCTTGAAAACAAACTTACGAGTATATCTGATAACTATTACTGTCGAGCTCTGAATAGAACTGGTAAAGTATATAATGAAATAACGGGGAAATAATAGAAACAACAAGGCTTAACAATAAACAATGTCAGTTGACAGAATGTGAGCAAGATTGATACGGTGTCATTTGGCCTTGCTTTCAACCAATGAGATTTCACTGTCAAAGTGGTCTGTTCAGAAATTCGTCTTTCTATTTTAAAAATGAGGTGTGGCCACCACACGACTTTCTTATACGTATGAGCGTTTCAAACTACACAATTTTAAGAATTTTTTTATACAAAACTTATTCAAATCCTATTCTAAGTACTTTCATTCTCTTAATAAATCGCTATAGAATGCATACTTTGGAAGATATTCGAAGAAAAGTGCTACTCGCTAAGAATAAAAGTGCTACTTCCGGTCCGAATTTTGAAATTTCATGTATACAAAAAATATTGCAAATCCAATTCTAAATACTTTTGTACTCTCAATAAATATATATAGAATGCATAATTTACGACATATTTGCAAAAAATCGTTATTCGGTAAAAGTAAAAGTGATACT
Organism: Amphimallon solstitiale; assembly: GCA_963170755.1. NCBI lineage: Eukaryota > Metazoa > Arthropoda > Insecta > Coleoptera > Scarabaeidae > Amphimallon > Amphimallon solstitiale. Next base: position 168,161,074 of record OY720675.1, on the reverse strand, counting down.
TCCGGTCCGAATTTTGAATTTTTTTTATACAAAAGATATTGGAAATTAAGTTCTAAATACTTTTATATTCGTAGCGTACCTGTCTAAAAAGCATGACTTGCAAAATATTGGCAAAAAACTGATTTTTGATAAGAGTAAAAGACCTACTTAAGGTAGTAATTTCGAAAAACTTTTTAAATAAAATGCTTCTCAATTTTAATTTTAAGTACATATGAATTCTTTATAAATTTGTTTAAACTTAGTAGTTGACGAAATATTTGCAAAATTCGATTTTTTCACTGAAGTAAAGTACTACTTTCGGTCAACCGATTTTATTGAAAAACTAATCAGATCTCAAGAGGCAGATTATACACGTAAATATAAAATTTGGAATTGATATCTACAGCGGTTTGACCGCTACCGTGGTGACACACACAGACACACAGACAGACACAGAGATAGAGAGAGAGAGAGAGAAAGAGAGAGAGAGAGAGAGAGAGAGAGAGAGAGAGAAAGAGAGAGAGAGAGAGATTTTTTTAAAACCACTTTTTTGGTATCAGGGGACTTCAAAACGTAGACATCTGCAAGAGAGAAGAAAGTAAAATAAACTTTAAAATATTAATGAGAAAAGTGTTATCAGATCCATTATAGTTTTGCCTATATATTAGACAATTACCTTAAAATATGATTTATATTATTATTACTAGGTGACAGACGAATCAAATTTCAATGTAATGACAATTGTTTTCTAACTATTCAATTTATTAAAGTAAATATTCCAGCCTAATTCAACAACAACTACTACTAAATAATTTGATTGTCAGTAGAAAGTTTGAAGTATGCGCAGCGTTCAATCATTTAATGGGATATGTTTGAAAATACACCATTAAATCAAATTGTTAATCAAACATTCTGATGATGGTTCATGATGATCGTGTCCCAGGCTGGTGGCTCTTATTTCGATGGATTGGTTGTAATCATGAACTACTTTTTGTGTTATTTTTCCTTAAATACTTAATAAGAATCATAAAATGATCCGACAATTACGAATTATATTTTTTTTACAGTGTGTGTAAGCAAAATGTTTACACAGATATTCCCACGTCGGTCTGTTTTATTTTTGGTTATTGTTTTTAGTTCAACTACCAGCGTCACTACTAAATATTTAAATTATAATAGGATCGTCTCAGCAACCGACATAGCCAGAGCACGATCTACAGGCGACGACTCAATGCCACTGCAAAATCACTTTGACAGGAACAATTTCAGAGCAGACAAATGAAACTAATTTATTATTATGGAAGCCAGTTATAAATTCACTATTATAAATAAAATTAATAAGTCATACTATTCTATACCAACATTTTATTTACAACTTGATTCTTCTGTGTAATGGGCATGCATCGTTCACAAATTTGCATTATAACGAAGCTCAGAAGGTATGCCAAAAGATGTATGACTATTATTAAATATTACAGACCAGATGACGTTTGTGGGCCATGATAAATGATAGATCAAATTATGCAAAACTAAAAGAAATCTGATATTACTTTATTAATAATGATGTAGTCCTTTCATTGTGTAAAACTAATAACACTATGAATCTTTTAGTGTCAAGTCTTAGTATTACGCTGAATAGAATCTAAATTTCAAACTTCAACAACGAAAAGTCAGACCCACGTTAAGATGCTTTAAATTGTCGTTCCACCTGTCACCGTGACAGTAGTTCGTGGACAAAAATATACGTCTATACAAGGTGTGCCAAAAGTTTAGAAAATCAAAATTGATTTTTTTTTTGGCGTTTTACAGGGAACTGTTTTAAAACTGTAAGCGGACGCGAAAAGGCGACTCAAGCTCGAAGAGATTGATGGACAGCTAGTTGTGTTTATAATCTGCAAAGATTTCATCATAAGTAACACTGATTAATAAAAATAGCGTTGTCTGTATACCGCAGTGCATACAGAACAATACTATATTGCTTATGTCATTTTTGCGTGTTAAATGCAGTGAGAGTTTCACAGCGACATCTAACACCCAAAAGATGACACAGAAAAAGCGATGGCTTCTGACGGCATGTTCTGCTATACAGAGGCCTGTATGTTAATAGTGTATCTCTTGTAATAGAGCCTTATGTGGCGTCACATACATATATACATTTATACGTAAAACGTATATGCATATATGCATGTGTTTGAGATACACACATACATTAAGTGCCATTGCCACATAAGACTCTATTACACGAGATACACTATTAACATACATGCCTCTGTATAGCAGAACATGCCGTCAGAAGCCATCGCTTTTTCTGTGTCATCTTTTGGGTGTTAGATGTCGCTGTGAAACTCTCACTGCATTTAACACGCAAAAATGACATAAGCAGCTTTTTAAGTCTTGAAGCCATTGTCGACAGTCTCCACGCACACTGACGAGACCTCAAAGGTCGAAACACCGGTGTCTGTGCGTTCGATTGTCGGCAATGGCACTTAGTGTATGTGTGTATCTCAAACACATGCATATATGCATATACGTTTTACGTATAAATGTATATATGTAAGTCACAGTATTTATTTACTGCTTAATGTTAGTTTTAACATCCATGTGGTTACACTATTCATTTTCGTTTTAATACTATATTGTTCAATATGCGTTACGGTTTACAGACAATGCGGTTTTTATTAATCGGTGATAGTGATGCTGACAACATACTTGTTGAAAGAATACCGATTAATAAAAACTGCAGTGTCTGTACACCGTAACGCATACAGCGTGTAATTTGTTTGGTTTGGTGTCAAGGCACTGTCTCCCATTTAGTTTCCTAGGAAATGTATAACAAAATTCAATGCACTATCTACAAAAATGAAAATAAAGTCAGCATAAAAGCTAAAAAATATAATTAAATCAAAATACTAACTAAACAAATGCATATATGCATCAATTAATTTTTATAATATTCCTTATATTGCACATAAAATACCTATGATTTGTTAAAATTCTAAATAAACTAGAACAGAGAGAATGACAGACTGTGAAAATAATATGTTATTTTTTCTGTGACGGGAAAAAAAGTTGACATTTTATCCTTCTTGACAGGTAATAAAATGTCACTTTATCAACCCGGGAAAAAAGTACTCACTTTTTTCCCGGGGAAAAAAGTGCTCACTTTTTGCCCGCTTAAATTGACAGATATTTGACTATTTTACAGGTTTTCATTAGCAACGCAGGTGTAATGTCACGTGAAATGTCACATTGATTGATTTTCTGACTTCAATATATATTATTTACGTGATTTTTTCAATATTAAATCGTCGCTTTTCCCATCACAGAAAAAAATAGTGTATTATACACGGGAAAAAAATTAGATTTTAGCTCTCGGTAATTTATCTCACGACGCGTCGTGAGATAAACCTTACCTCGAGCTAAAATCTAATACTTTTTTCCCTTGTATAATAAATAACTATTGTTTGAAGAAATACGTAGATAGCATCCATAGCCGACTAACAGGAAAACATCACGGTTTTCGTGAAAAGAATACGTAAACGTAAATAAAACAAAACAGACTTGTTGAACTAGAGTTTAATAACTAGAAATTGAACAATTATTTCACCACACAGTGGCTTCTTCAGCAATTGGTGAAACAATTGTTAAATTTCTAGTTATTAAAGTGTAGTTCAACAAGTCTGTTTTGTTTTATGTATTTACGTTTGTAATATGGAACTACATCAAGTAAAAGCCGAATCTATTTTATTTTAAAAGAATACGTAACTAAAAAAAATTATTACTATTTTACAAATGTATTTATTAGGCAATTCTACTTGTGGTCTATACTAATAAAAATCATTATAATTTTTCATCACCTGATGAAGCTCTCGTAGAGCGAAACGACCGTTGTGTATACTTTAAAGTTATTAAACTTATTTGAGCTCTTTGTGAAATTTTATTTCATCAATTTACTAATAAAAATCACGTTATTAAAAAAACGAAAAAATCACGTTTTTTTCGTTAGAAGGGAAGTATGACTAATTTTATCTTTACACTCAACAGCCTTAAATTGTTCTTGTTTTTCAAGATGTATTTGTTCTTTGTCTCGACATAAGTAGTATCACTTAATAAATTTTATTTAATATAATGATCCATTAAAAGACGGGTGTAACAAAGAGGGAGGGAGCTACATAACTAAGTAGTCAAGATTGCATTTATCGATATTTCTTATCATAGGAAGTTAGTTATCGGTTTAAGCGCAGCAGGTCTGTATAGATATTAATTCATTATTAACTGCCCTAATTAGGACAAAATAAAGAAAATATATTGTTATTATATTGTTATTGTGCTATACATTGTAAGTAATAGTAATTCCGATCATAGTTTTGAAAGAAGAAACACAATTTTAAATACATAAAGTTTTAGTCCCGCACGTAACGTATGCATTCTTATTGTTACTATGGCGTTTTTATGTATGTAGTTCTTGAGATGAGTAAAAATGTATATTTATATGACGCTTCTCTTTAAATTTAAATATTGAATTGAATATAGTATAGGAACTGCGATCTTATATTAAATTTAACTAATTTATTTAAACATTATATTACAACAACATTAACTTAAAGCTTTTTACAATTACATCAGAAGGTTTATTTTCCTTTACCGTCACACATATCAGTTAATGATTTTCTATATCGAAAGTGTAGATTGCTTGCTATTGTTTACATTATTGCAAGTTGTACACTCCTGTGGAGTAGAAGCGCCCTTCTGGGCTCTCCAATTTTTTTTTTTTTTGTGGGGGATCGCTCCACATTTCTACTAATATATCCTACATGCTTATGCGTGTCGTTTCCTTGACTAGTAAGTATTTGTGTCCATTCTTTTCTGTTATTGTTTTCATTCTCCTGATTGTTCTTCCTATTGTGTCAAGGTCCTCTGTCACTTGTTCCTCCCATCTAATTCTTGGTCTTCCTCTTGTCCTCTTGCCCATTGATGTCCACTAGGCAATACTGCGTATTGTGGTTTCTGGGTCTACCCTGCTTTTATGTCTCACTATATCTTTTTCTTTCACTAGTTGGTCGATTAGTGGTTCATTAGTATTCACATTCTCTCTGTCGTTTTGGACCATAGATTGTTCTTACTATTTTCGTTTCAGATATTCTTCATTTTTCCTCATTTCTTTTTGTGAGTACCATCGTCTCTGCCGCGTACGTTACTATTGGTCTTATAGTTGCCTGGAGATTGTCATTTTTGTGTCAAATCTGATGTTTCTGTTTTTTAGTAGCTTCCTGTACATATAATACGCTTTATTCTCTTCGTTCTCTTTTCGTTAATATGTAGACCTCTATCTGTAGCCGCTTCCACGATTTTCTCTGGATTGCCCTTTGAAGCTTCTTTCGTATCTCCCTACTACGACCAGATCGTCCGCATATGCTATAATTTGCACTAATATATTTCTAATATTTTCTCCTACCTCGGATTGTTTTATTATTCCATGGCAATGTTAAATAACGTTGAAAGTGCATTACTCTTGTTTATTTCAAAGCAGACTGATGTTCCTTCTTGTGTCATGATCGCTGCTTGTGAGTGAATCAATGTCGTTTCCACAAGTTTTTTGATATTTTCATCTCTTCTGCATCTTTCAGCATGACTCCTATGTTTAGGCAGTCAAATGCTTGCCGGAAGTCTATAAATAGCATATGTAAGATGATGTCATACCCATTTTCTTTTTTCCAGTATTCGGTTTAAAATATGGATCGCGTCAATTGTAGATCGTCCGCCTCTGAAGCCTTGTTAGTAGTCTAGTATCACTGTGTCTGCATAAGTTTTCAGACAATTATTGATTAAAGTAATGAAAAGTTTGTATGCGGTGTTTAACAACATTATCCCTCTGTCGTTTTTACAGTCCCACGGGTCTCCTCATTTTAGTATTGGTATAGTAGTATTCTTAACTTCCACTCACTTGGCATTGTTTCATGCTCCCATATATCATTTACTAGTTGTAGTAATCTGGTGTGCAGTTTTTCACCTCCCTGTTTTAAGATTTCAGTATTTAATCCATCTGGTCCAGGAGATTTGTTTAATTTCACTTTCACTATTGTTGCTTTTAATTCTTCTATTGTAGGCGTGTTAATTTCTATTATATTGATATTTCAAATTTATAACTCTGCAATTTAAAAATAACGGTTAATTCGATGGTTTTGGATGCCAAAATGGGAGAAGTGAGGAAAACCCTACATTTCTTTCAGTATGATACTTGATGTATTTAAAGAGTAAATTTATATGAAGTAATTATTGTAATTTTATGTAAGTTGACAGTAGACTTACCAACAAGGTTCTTTCTGTCAGCGCTACATGCCACCGACTAGAGACAACCGTCTCTAATGCAATGATCAACATAGATATAAATGAGATTTCAGATCTGACAATGCAATTTTACCGTATCGCGTTGCATTTGCATTAAGTTTTTATATGCTCAATGTGACTGACAGTTTAAGCAACACCGAGGAAGGTAATGGCGCTGCTTATATTACATACTTTATTGAAAACGACGCCATCTTCGTTTTCAATAAAGTATGGAATATTTCTGCGATATGTTAAATGATGATACGAAAGAGAAAAAGGAGGAGTTAAGTACGAGAATGCCGGTATTCCAAAAAAAAGGTGATGAGATGGAATGCATATATATATATATATATATATATATATATATATATATATATATATATATATATATATATATATATATATAATAGAGGCATATCCATATTAGACGTAGCTTATAAAGTGGTAGCCAGACTTATGAAAGGGAAAAGAGAACTGACAGCTGAATCACAGCTAGGAGAATATCAGGCAGGTTTCAAAAAGGGCAGAGGGAAGACTGATCAAATATTTACACTGAAGGAGACATTTACTACGAATGCAACATTCCATTAATGATACAGTTTATCGATTTCAAAAGGGCAGACAGTTCAATAAAAAGAAGTAAGCTAATAGAAACTTTCAAAGAGTTCGAAGTGCTCCGAAAGTTAGCAAGACTTCTGAATATGACACTGACAAAAACAACAAGTAAGTCAGAATAAAAGACAAAACAACGGAAGACTACAATGTCAGAACAAGTCTGAGGCAAGGATATCCTCTTTCTACACTGCTGTTTAATATGGTCCTAGAAAAAATAGTGGGAGATGCCAACATGGACAGAGTGGAGGATATAACTTATATGAGCCACCTTATCATAGCATACGGGGATTATGTTGCAATAATAGCTAGAAATATAAAAGAACTACAAGAAATAACAAAGAAATTAGTGAAAAGTGCATTTAAAATAGGACTGCAAGTAAACCAAGAGCAAAGCAAGACAATGTGAGTAGGAGAACATAGACTAAACACTACTGCAAAAGTAACCACTTGGCAGATAAAAGCGAGGGATATTTGTACCACTTAAAATTAAAATCAAAGCACCTGTCAAAAAACGCTAAATTTCGGCTCCATGAGATGTGCTGCGACCAACTGCAACATATAACTGCGAAAAATGGATACACAGCAAAACATCACAGGAAAGATTGAAGAGATGGGAGCGAAAAATATTAACAAGAATACAAGAAGCAGATGCAGACAGTTATCGCAGACCTGATGATGGCAAGTGTGATTTTGCCGAAACGTCGTCTAGAAAGCAGCACCAGTCTTTTCAAAGACCAAGCTGTTGAAACGCGGAAGAAAACCCGGAATCCAGTGACAACATAGAAATATTTTTGGGTGTTCGCTTTGTTCTTTAATAAAACAAGTTGTTCAATGGCTCAGTATTTCGTTATTTATTTGTAACTTGATAAGGAGCATTTACTAAAACGTCACATAAATGAAGAAATATAATTACAGAAAATGGTGTCAACTATAAATTAAAATTGACAGTCTAAGTTAAAAACATAATACAATTTTTGGCAACTACTGTTAAAAACACCATACATTTTTAAATCAAATCATCATGATTGTGTAACAAATAATGTATAACAGAGTTACAGAATATTTCTTATTAAAATACAGAATAAAATACATCAGAAAATAAAAAATTCAAAACAAATACTTATTGGAAAGATGTAAGATATTACAATAAATATTATTTAATTGATTAATATCAGACTTAAATTAATAGCATCAACATCTCTATTAATATGGATCATTTCTGGAAATAACCTCTTTTTTCAGTTAAGCCACGAATATATGGTAATTTCAAATATCTAATGTCAGTACCCCATTGTGATTGACCGGACCATCATGAATATCATGTATTATTTAACTCTATGGACTCTTGGAACATAATTATTTATTTCTTTTTATATATTTTAAACGTCATGCTGAACTTATTCTAAACTCCATCTTTAATTGATTCAATATGAGATAACTTATTAAGCAATACGATAAAGTACAACTGGTTAGTTTCTGAGTTTGAACAGCTATAGCCTTTATTAATAAATATAATTTCATTCTATTTATCATATACATATCACAATGTATAAGTACACCGCATGTATTTTACATACTATACAAATATTTCAAAATTTTACAATGCAAATTGAACTGTTCTTGCACTAAATTGCATTATATACAATAAATCGCATCTAAATTGTCAGAAATGTGTTCAAATATATTCACTAATTATGCGTTTTCTTTTGTCGTGAAACAATTATATTACAAATCCCATCATTTCGTATGATAATATTTAAACTTTTACAAAGAATGGCAAAACTACAACCAAAACCTTTACAAATTATTAGTGCTTGATGTCTAACAAAATGTATTATACAACTCATCAAGTACTAAATACTTAGGCTGAGTACACACCAATTACACAAAATATCTGTAAAACTGAATTATAGATTAATATGACATTTATAATAAATGAAAAATAAATTAATTAACACATTAATCATTAAGAATAGTGACTTTTCGATTTATCAAGTACAAACTTACTTAGAGCTGGATTTGAAATAATTTGTGTATAAATGAAATTTTAAAATTCGGTCCAGAAGCAACGCTTTTTCTGTTATCGAGTAGAACTTTTTTGCAAATATCTGGAAAATTTTGTATAATTTGAAACACACGTACTTATAAGAAAGTCGTGTGAAGGCCACACAATTTACAAATTTACTACATTCAATTTCTGTAGGCGGACGTAGATATATCAGTTGAATCACTAGTAAAAACTCCGTGTGATTCAAAAAATATTTCTTAGATCTAACTCGCTACATACCTTTGTATTACCACATTTAGTTAATAAAACATCAATATTTTGAAACACTTCATATTCAGGCTTAATATGACTATCTAAAACTCTAGCACCAAACAGTTCCTAAGAGATGAATCCTTCTTATGGAGTAATTTTTAAAGATTCATTAATAAATTATTTTTTTAATATATTCATCATATCTTAATTGATCACTTTCATAAATAGAATAATTATTGTCTATAATTAAATTATTCTAAATTTATTATTAAATTTTTATATGCTTCAAAGGGCATAGGTTCTGCATTATCCATTTCAGTATCTATTGTACATATATTTTCTTTTATTCTTATACCCTTTAAAATTACCATACCAAATTTCCTTATATTGAAATACCTTTATCTTACTTTGCTTTGGAGTACAATTATCGTTGTCCGCTGTACTAATCGTTAACGCTATTTGCTCGGTGATTCGAACGATTTGCTTAGACCTGCCTAGAAGAACACACCTAAGCGAAATTATAAGAGAATGTTTCCAACTTGTGGTTTGGTTATGTTATAAATAGGGGGCGGGCATGACCGAGTTAAACTACAACGAAGTTACAACGGAGCAAAGAAATAATGTAAACAACACACGCTTACTGATTAGCTCTAATTCATATGGTGAACTGCAACATCTGCTTACGCTCGAGAAGAGCCCGAGAATGAGAGCAAAAAATGGCCATAAAATAAGGAATTTATGAGTAAAATTCTTTCTACGTCGGCGTTGATAGCCTGAGGGGTTTTTAAAATGTATTATATTTACCTTATATTTCGCAAGAGAAATAATGTAAATATGTATATACTTACTGTTATTTAGTTTCAATAACATACGCGTACATAGTTATCATTTATTTAGATCTAGAACGTTGTTTATATTACTTTTTCTGATATGAAAATGAATTGTCAGTGATTCCGAAATTTATTATAAAGTCTGTAAAATATCGTTACAGAATGCCAAAATATCGCACGTTCGTCACTTAGCTTTGCTAAAACGTACACAGAAATAGTTTTTATGCAGAGAATTCGATACTTTACAAAATTTCGTTAAATGTTTAAATGACGATCCTCGAAGTACTTCTGAATGCAAGGAACTAACACAAAACCCAAATTTAAAAAATCAGTTGTTATTCCTTCAGGAGCACTTTGGAAATTTGCCTAAACTATCACATATTTTGAAAATCGAATTTCAAATTAAAAAATGGATTAACCACATTAGATGTGGCTATTAATAATTCCAAGTGACTTCGGATGTGGCCTTCGGCAAAAGTTAGACGCAGTTTTTAATAGAAATCCAGATTTAATAACATTTCGGCAATTGTGTATGCTAAATACGCTGAAATAAAAGAATATTTCCAGTACGCACATATAACCAGTTGCGATGTAGAAAGGACGTTTTCTATCTACAAGGATGTACTTAATTCAAAGAGAACAAGTATTACAGAAGAGAAAATGAACAAATAATAAGGTATTTTGTATTTTATAGATCACCAGCCACTTGTTATCCAATTATATAAATAAAATTAAAACCTCTTTAAAAATACAACATTTCAATAGTGCGCCCATGGGCGATGAGTCATGACTCGCTCGTGTCCGCGCCATAGTTATAAACTATGACAAATATCGCGTACTTACTTTTTCCTATAGAATTTGCCTACGGAATATCCAATGAAATCTCTTCAAAATACTATCACTAATATTTAATGCACTTTGTTTAGATTTAGCATTTTTATTTTTGAGTCATTGATTAAGTTATATTTTTCAGTAGACATTTTTTACATCGTGAGGGTCTTTCGCGGTATCTAACAAATCGTAGCTAAAGATTGGAAATCGGGTGGGTGATAACAATAGAGATATAAAAGTAATTGTTTATGTTGTCCTTTTTGGCAGAGCTACCTACGTAAATTATAATAGTGGAAAACCATAATAGAAGGGGAAAAATGGTCTAGTAGTAACAAATCCAAATTATTTGACAAATTTGTCGCCTGTCTGTATTAAATTCAATTTCTTTTGGGTAATTCTTGGACTGTCCAGTATAGCACGCCTGTACACTGACGATGTAATCTTAATTACAGTCTTAGAGCCGATTTTTTCAACATCGATTATAATGACTGTTGGCGTAATCATTGATTAAAGCATAACCTAGGAGACTTGAATTTTTATTATTATTAACAGCGGTTATGTTTATCACATGCATTTGTTTGCTGGAAGTATTTTTTGGAATTAATAATTATTTTCATCAGTGATTTAGTAATTGTACCTAATGCTGCGTCTATAAATGAAATTAACAAGTATAATTAACAATATAAATAGCATAATAACTTCTAACTTACTACAGAAGTATAATTAATTGATAACTACGTATACATTAGGTTTTGTGGTGAGGATAATTCAGTTTTTGAAGTTTTTTAATTGCTCTGCAATTTTGGAATTTGTCTCAGTTCGTGAAGATCCTAAATATTCTATAGCAATTTATGCTTACGTTTGGTCTTTTTCTTTTGCAATGGCATTTAACAATTACCTTATCAAAACATCATTTTTGTCGAACATATCTTGGACTCCTTCCAGACATTAATAAACATAGGTGAGGGAGAGCCTAGGTCTTTTGTACGGCAAGTAGATTTTTGGATCGTATAACATTTCTGCTGTGAGTTTTATGCTGTCGTTGCTGTCGATGGAGTCATAGAATTTTCGGGAGAGATCCTCGATGAATTCTGGGATAGAGGGGGTGTTTGTCTCGTTGTGTATTTGCGAGTTTTAACATACCAGGGGGCTTTCAGGACCATCCTGAGGGAAATATTTTGAAATATTTGTATTGATTTTATATGAGCCGGAGCTGCGTGTTTCCATATCTGTGATCCATAGGTTAACGTGGGTCTTAGGATTTGTTTGTAAATTCTTAATTTTAGTTTCGGATCGAGGGTACTGGCGGAGCCCAGGAGTGGCCAGAGGCTGCCCTTGCTCATTTTTGTCTTCTTTAAGGTAGTTTTAAGGTGATATGAGTACGCGAGTCTTCTGTACAGGTTGATCCTTAAGTACTTGATGCGTGGTAGCCAAGGTATTTTCTATATGGTCGATGTATGTAGATGTTTCCTCGACACGGCATTATTTTCCTACGGAATATGATGATTTGGGTCTTATCTCCGTTTATTCCTATTCGCAGGTATGGCACCAGGTTATGAGTTTATCGATGGCAGTTTGTAGGGCTGAGATAGCAGCGGTAGGATTAATTGATGTTGCTAAGATAGCTGTGTCATCAGCATATGTCGCCAAGAGGGTTTTTGGGGTCTTGGGAATGTCTGAGGTAAAAATTGCATACATATGCGGTGAAAGGACTGAATCTTAGGGAACTCCGGCGGTGAGGATTCTTTTATGTTTTCATTTTTATTTGTAACTTTTCAATAGTTTGTTTATTAATGTCTGGAAGGAGTCCAAGATATGTTCGACAAAAATGATGTTTTGATAAGGTAATTGTTAAATGCCATCGCAAAAGAAAAAGACCAAACGTAAGCATAAATTGCTATAGAATATTTAGGATCTTCACGAACTGAGACAAATTCCAGAATTGCAGAGCAATTAAAAAACTTCAAAAACTGAATTATCCTCACCACAAAACCTAATGTATACGTAGTTATCAATTAATTATACTTCTGTAGTAAGTTAGAAGTTATTATGCTATTTATATTGTTAATTATACTTCTTAATTTCATTTATAGACGCAGCATTAGGTACAATTACTAAATCACTGATGAAAATAATTATTAATTCCAAAAAATACTTCCAGCAAACAAATGCATGTGATAAACATAACCGCTGTTAATAATAATAAAAATTCAAGTCTCCTAGGTTATGCTTTAATCAATGATTACGCCAACAGTCATTATAATCGGTGTTGAAAAAATCGGCTCTAAGACTGTAATTAAGATTACATCGTCAGTGTACAGGCGTGCTATACTGGACAGTCCAAGAATTACCCAAAAGAAATTGAATTTAATACAGACAGGCGACAAATTTGTCAAATAATTTGGATTTGTTACTACTAGACCATTTTTTCCCTTCTATTATGGTTTTCCACTATTATAATTTACGTAGGTAGCTCTGCCAAAAAGGACAACATAAACAATTACTTTTATATCTCTATTGTTATCACCCACCCGATTTCCAATCTTTAGCTACGATTTGTTAGATACCGCGAAAGACCCTCACGATGTAAAAAATGTCTACTGAAAAATATAACTTAATCAATGACTCAAAAATAAAAATGCTAAATCTAAACAAAGTGCATTAAATATTAGTGATAGTATTTTGAAGAGATTTCATTGGATATTCCGTAGGCAAATTCTATAGGAAAAAGTAAGTACGCGATATTTGTCATAGTTTATAACTATGGCGCGGACACGAGCGAGTCATGACTCATCGCCCATGGGCGCACTATTGAAATGTTGTATTTTTAAAGAGGTTTTAATTTTATTTATATAATTGGATAACAAGTGGCTGGTGATCTATAAAATACAAAATACCTTATTATTTGTTCATTTTCTCTTCTGTAATACTTGTTCTCTTTGAATTAAGTACATCCTTGTAGATAGAAAACGTCCTTTCTACATCGCAACTGGTTATATGTGCGTACTGGAAATATTCTTTTATTTCAGCGTATTTAGCATACACAATTGCCGAAATGTTATTAAATCTGGATTTCTATTAAAAACTGAATCTAACTTTTGCCGAAGGCCACATCCGAAGTCACTTGGAATTATTAATAGCCACATCTAATGTGGTTAATCCATTTTTTAATTTGAAATTCGATTTTCAAAATATGTGATAGTTTAGGCAAATTTCCAAAGTGCTCCTGAAGGAATAACAACTGATTTTTTAAATTTGGGTTTTGTGTTAGTTCCTTGCATTCAGAAGTACTTCGAGGATCGTCATTTAAACATTTAACGAAATTTTGTAAAGTATCGAATTCTCTGCATAAAAACTATTTCTGTGTACGTTTTAGCAAAGCTAAGTGACGAACGTGCGATATTTTGGCATTCTGTAACGATATTTTACAGACTTTATAATAAATTTCGGAATCACTGACAATTCATTTTCATATCAGAAAAAGTAATATAAACAACGTTCTAGATCTAAATAAATGATAACTATGTACGTAATAGTTACATTCTACAGAAATTTGGTGTAACTTAAATCATCTGAGATATGGCAACGGAAAGTGTAATATCTTAACCGTTAGATCATGATTGGATTGATAGTCCAGCTTGAGACTGCAGATGCAGACCTTAGCTTTTCAAAAAATATTTCTACTTTTATGAATTTGTTACCTATAATATATTCTACATATTTTAAAATAACTGTTAATTTCATATGAATATATGTATATTATAGTAGTAGTTGTCTCAGTTTCCGCAATTCTTTTGTATTTATCAATATCAGTAATCAATATATTTGTTTCAGTACCTACCATTCAATTTTGTCGCTCTCTGCTTTTTAATTTATGTTAAAGATTGTCATAAATACTACGTACACAGAAATCTTTTGAGGCTATATTCACAAAATAAATTCCTGCATAATTAGTTGTACTTTATAACATATGGAGTATATTATGTCTGGGTAAAGAGTTATAATTAGAAAAGCTAATTAATTTTAATTAATCTCACAATAGCGACTGTCGAACTATCGATAACGACTATCGGTAGTGCCCATCACCAATTTTAACTAAGAATAAATTCTGTTCCCTCTAAAACAAAATTAATTTCAAATGTTTATACACCTTCCATAATTTCTCAAGCTGTTTCTTCGAGGTCAGTGCAAAACCATATACCTACTAAAAAGATCAATACCTTCAACAACTCTAATTTTGTCTTTGTGTTTATATAATAATAATAATATATTTATTTTAAGCTTTCGAATGCATGTATGAATAATATGCATACATTATTACGCAAGTCATACAAAACATTATATAAAGCATCAAGTATCTATAAATTGTGAAACAGAGTAGAAAGGATTATTCACGAAAAACTGTGAACATCTCCTTTGGAAAACTTTAACGTTAGTTTCATTTTTTATATCCGTAAACAGTTTTTTAAAACACAGAGATCCTATATAGTCTGTTCTACGTTGTGATACGCAAAGTCGCTGAAAGGCCGCTCTCAGAAACTCATTGCCTCTAGTATTGTAGGAATGATAGTCTTTGTTTTTCTTGATATCACTGCTTCTTATGTACATTACCAATTTATACATGTATAAGAAGTAAATAGTCATTATTTTAAACTTTTTGAACAGGGGCGCACAATTCGTCAGTGGGTGTACACCGTCCATAACCCACAGAATTTTTTTGCACTATGGACATGTTGTAACGAGCCCCCATCCGCGCGAACTAACAAACTTCTGTCAACATGATTATTTGCAGGATAGAACTGCACCATTTGAGTTCAGCTACATATCGTTATTGTTACACCACACTTGAATCGCCTTTATATTATTATGAGCTGACGCCACCAAACCTTGTGTACTGGGATCCGTAATGACTGCACTGGTATCATCCGCATAAACGCCGATACAAGCTGCCGATGCACACACAGACGGTAATTCGTTAATCATTATCGAGAACAGCAGTGGACCCATTATATTGCCCTGTGGTACCCCTTTCTCCATGTATCTCTTTCCTATGCATAACCAGTCACCGTCACAACATGATCCCGGCCCCCCAAATATGAGAGAACCGACTGGTGGGCAACACCTCTCACTCCCACTCTATGTAATTCTCGTGCCAGCAGCTGATGCACCAGAATTCAACGCCCTACTGAAATCATAAAAGAGTCCCAGAACGTTCCGTCTGTTATTTAGAGCCTCACAGTCTGCATTGATTATCTGCTCCGCAACTGTGATAGTTCATTTAGCCTTTCGAAGTCCGTGCTGGCAGGGTGTCAATACCTCATATTTTCGAGAAAGCTGTACAACCTTCTTTGAAAGCAATGTTCAAAAACTTTTGAGACTGGATTTTGCAGAGCAACAGGCTGTAATTCTCGACATTATATTCATTACCTTTCTTTTTTTTTAATCGGTACTATCTTGGAGGTCTTCCAATTCGCAGGATATTCCCTAGACTCAAAAGACCTATTGATTACCATGCATAAATGAATTACTTCACCATTCGTAGAATTGTTCCTGCTATTAGATCTATGCCCGAGAATAGTTTTATACAACAGTTATCAATTTCTTTTAAAACTTCTGATACGGTCACATGACCCATGTACATGGTATTCAGCACATCGTTTTTGTTGTATGCCCTATGAAGTGGCGGTGGACATTGTCCGGCAATTTTCGTCCATACCAATCTCAGAGTCGCCATTTTATATTATTCTAATGTTGTGTGTGGTGTTGGTGCCCTTCGATTCTCTTATTATATTCCACCACGATCTGTTAATATTCTCTGATCTCAGTATTCGATCATTATTGTAATTTCTTTTAGCAATATTAACTTCTTGTGTGTACATTTCTTTAGGGAGTGGTATGTTTCTTTGTACATATCGCTATGGAGTATCTTATTAATTACAGATATCTCACGAAGAAGTTCTGAAAGTTGTTTAATTTTAGGAGTGGTCCATCTCTTCGGAGTGCTGGGTCGACTGAATGACGAAACCGCCTCATTGAAGTTTCTTCAAATTTCAAATTTATTGAACATTGAATTTACATCAGCTCCTCCATTATTCCATTTCTGCCAATTGCATAGTCGTTTTCGATTTTTTTTTGTGAAGTGAAATTTGTTTTCTTCTGTGTACCTCCTGGTTAATGACTTAACAGACCTCGCATCGAGATCCTGACAATTGATCAAGAGTTTGGCTATCTGATGAGTATACATTCCTCTGTGTTAGCAATAAAGACATCAATTGAAGTTTCTTATGTTTCAGTAACTCTTGTGGGCCTGTTGATTCTGTAGGAAAGAACATGCTCTCCTAATGTGTCTGTTACTGGCTTCCTGACCGGGCTATGTACTAAGAAGTTTATATTTAAGTCCCCACATATAATAATTGTGGAATTAAATAGGAAAATACTATGTAGCTCATCTAATTTATCCAAAAACAAGTCAGAGATATTCGGAGATCTATACACAGACCATAAATATTATTGTACGCTTTATCACAGCGTACGCGGATGCAACCTCAAAGTCCTTTTCTCAATACCAAAACTCCGAATTTCAATATGTGTTTTCGCAAAAATATAAAAGACGACGGGTCGCTTAGGTGCTTCTACAGTAACCTGATATCAGACTATACCCATCAATCACGAAGCTATTCAGCGTCGTCTTTTCTCAATACTTACAAATTACTTTCAGCAGCATTAAATAACCTCAAAAATTCGATGCACAAAATAAAGTAAACAATTGATTATCGCACAGCAATCATATAACACAAAAATTATTTGGAAAATCGTAAATTCACCTCGTACGTATTATGTAAAGGTTTACAGATCGTTGGGAGTACCGAAGTACAGTCTACAGACGGCCATACTTACAAGTCACGTGTTTGATACAAAATAAAGTGCAAGTATACGTAAATAATTATTTATCTATTGTGTGAGAAAACGCTCATTCATTGCATACTCTCTTCTTACGATTACATCAACTTGGTGTAACTACAAATTTAAATTTAGTGATGCTACATGTAATATTACTCCTACCATTATAATAAAGTCTTTGTAATGTTGTAGTAGCTCTAATCGAATCACTTTCTGAACATATGAAATTGTACACTGTAATATTGTTTTAATCTGTGTACGATATGTGTCCGAACTTAACATATTATATATCAATTAAAGGATATAGAGTTTTAAAAATAAATGAGTTTTTACTTTTAAATTAGATAACTAGTACGTATATAGTACTTGCATAAATTGCGACATATTTACAAAACACTGCTATTCGATAAGAGTAAAAGTGTTACTTCCTGTCCGAATTTGGAAATTCCTTTTATTCAAGGATTATTCCGAATCCAGCTCTTTTGTAGGTACTTCAAAATACCTAGACAAAAAATACCTTTCCGATCTTAAAAGTTAATTATATCGTTTTGTTCTTGTGAATTATTTCTATTTCTTTTTGTTTTGTTTCAGACGCTGAAGTTTGGAGATTACTTATGGAAATATACACCATTGCAGAGCGAACGAAAACGCAACGAAACATTGGAGATGTGAGACTCTTGGGTAAATGTCGTTTTGTACGATCGGCCGAAAACATCGAGCTCGTAAGGCAAGGGGTCGCTGAAAATCCTGAAACATCAACACAATGACGTTCAACGCAGTTGGCTACACCACGTGATACCATTCGTCAGATTTTGACCCCTACAAAATTCAATTGGTCCAGCAACTCCAACCTGCTGACCAGGCATTGGAATACTGCAGAGCTGTTCTCAATTTCGCTGAAAATGACGAAATTTTCTTTTGAAAATGTAATAATAACCGACGAGGCTCACAGTCATCTTAGCGAGTTTGTGAACGAGCAGAACTGCAGATTTTGGGGCAGAGAGAATCCCAAAAATTTCGCTAACTCCCCCTATGTGTGACAATTTGGTGTGGCATAAGATTGTTACAGAATAATGCATCAGGACTTCCTCTTCCCACTCGTACGAGCGGGCAACCACAATGACTTCTAGTTCCAGCAAGATGGTGCTACGGCCGACACTGCTCCTGCGACTGTGAATTTTTTGCGGAAACAATTTTCAAATCGTGTTATCCTCAAAAGCGGTGACTTAAGATGACCACCACGATCACCAGATCTGACGGCTCCAGACTTTTTTGTGGGTTTACCTTACGGAAATGGTCTATATCAACAAACCATTGACTTTGCAGGAGATGAAAGACAACATTTGTGCGTAAATTGCGCAAATTATACCGACCATACTGGAAAAAAGTAATATAAAACGGAATTACAAGAGCCGAATCATGCGTGAATTCTGACGGTGGACATTTAACCGATCTCATTTTTCACACGATGTAAAAATACATGAATTAAACTTTAATTTGCTAGTTATTTTGGTATTTTCTATCACTTCGTTTAATATTTATTACAGATATAAATCGGAAATTTTTGTCAGGTATTACTAAAATTTGATTTTTTAACTGAAGTAAACTACTATACAGGGCAATCCAAATTAAGTGTTCACCATTGGTAACTTTGTTATTATTAAAGATACAAGATTGTTTAAATTAGCAAACTTGTAGTACTTTTAACGCTCTTTAAGATGGAAGAATAAAAAAAACAAATGAGCAACGCGTTTTCGAGTTTTGCCGAAAAATATTTTTTTTTCAAATGGAAACCCCTGTATATTATATCATTTTCTGCTAGAATTTTAATTTTTAAACAAAAAAATCTTATAAGAAATTTTTATTGGGATTAAAAATACTTGAGTTATAATGAATAAACGAAAACAGCTAAATTAGTTTTATAAACTTTATTTTATACATAAACTTATCATTAAAAGAAAATAAAAATCACTGATTTTTTCATAGAAGATGTTCAAAAATACCACCTTGTAGTTCAATACATTTTTGTACACGCTTCCGAACTTCTCGAACTGCCTTCAGTGTGGTCCTACCATCTATTTGGTTTATCTTTTCACTAACTGCAATCTTTAGGGCGTTTACGTTTACGTACCTTTGATTATAAATCTGGTTCTTTAAATAACCCCATAAAAAAAATCAAGCGGCGTTAAATCTGGCGATCGGGGAGGCCACTGAATAGGACCATTTGTTCCTATCCATGAAGTGTTAAAAATAGTATTTAGAAGTTGATGAGTACCTTTGTAGTTGTGCGCAGGTGCGCCATCCTGCTGAAAATGCAGATTCTGTCTACTTATGAGATCCAGATCGTCTAAGAAATTATTCAAAATTTCAGTCAAAAATTCTATGTACCTTTCACCAGTTAGAGTGCCCTCATAAAAGAAAGGACCAACAATCCATGAACTGATTTAACCGCACCAAACATTAAAACTGAAACGGACTTGTGGACGTCTTGGATTTACTAAAAGAAGATTTTCCTTTGACCAGTAATGATGATTTTTTTTATTGTACATTCCAGAATTTGAGAAATTCGATTCATCGGTCCATAAAATATAACGAAAGTTGTTTACATTTTGGCGACAAAAGTTAAGTTACCAGTGGCAAAAAAACATTCTTCTCTCTGGATCCCCTGGCAAAAAAACCTGAACTGGTTTGTACTTATAAGGAATGAATTTGTGTTTCTTCAGAATCCTATGCACAGTACCGTGACTCAAATCAGATTCATTGACAATATCTAGTATGGAATTCTCACGGTTGGCCTCAAAATATGCGATAACTGTAATTTCCGTGGCCTCGCTTTTTATAAAAGTCCTTTTTGTCCTTGTTTTGGCAAAAACACTCTCATTGCCTCTAAATTTTCGGTAAAGTCTCAGAAAATATTGCTCATGTGGTTGTGTTCGGAGTGGATATAATTCAGCGTAGTGTTCTTTTGCCCTCCTAGAGGATTTTCTGCACACTAAATAAGATTCTAACATATCACACTTTTCTGAATGGGTAAAAATCATTTTTTTGTCAAATTAATAACTAGCACAATGAAACTTATGAGTCAAAAACTAATAAAACTGTACTAATATTTGACGTTTGGTAGAAAGACTTATCGTCGTTTTCATAGATACATAGAAATGCACTTGACTTAGCTGTTTTTGTGTATTCATTATAACTCAAGTATTTTTAATCCCAGTAAAAAATTTCTTATAAGATTTTTTGTTTAAAAATTAAAGTTCTAGCAGAAAATGATATAATTACAGGGGTTTCCATTTGAAAAAAAAATATTTTTCGGCAAAACTCGAAAACGCGTTGCTCATTTGTTTTTTTTATTCTTCCATCTTAAAGAGCGTTAAAAGTACTACAAGTTTGCTAATTTAAACAATCTTGTATCTTTAATAATAACAAAGTTACCAATGGTGAACACTTAATTTGGATTGCCCTGTATACTTCAGCTCTACCGACTTTATTGAAAATCCAATTAGAAAATAATTATACTCTTACGTAAAAAGTTTGATATTAATAGCTCTAGCAGTTTGGCCGTTATCGTGCTCAGAGAGAAAGACAGACTTTTTTAAAAACCACTTTCTTGGTATCAGGGGACTACAAAACGTGGACAAATTTTACATAACAAAATTATTCAATTTATTATAAAATATTTATTTTTAAAAATCATTTATCGTTATAATATTGAGAATTGAAAAATCTAGTTTCCCGTGCAAAACAAATTGTTTTTTATTAAATAGTGCATTAATTTATCTGTCAATTGCAGTTTAGTTTGTGACATTTGGTTGAATAGTGCCTGAGAAATAGTCCATAGAATAAGCTTCTGTTATCGGAAAAATGAAATTATCACGAGAGAACTTTCGGATAATGATTTACTATGATTTCAAGAAAGGCTTGAGCGCGTATGAGTATGGGGAAAGTTTAAAATCGGCATTTGGGGATCTCGCACCATCATTGGTCACTGTTTATAGATGGTATAAAGAATTTGAGCGAGGTTGCAAGTCGGTGGTACACAAAAAAGGAGCTGGCCCTCTTTTGACTGCTGTTAACCCCTAAAACATTGCTACGGTGAAGAAGATGGTGGAAGAGGACAACCGCATTACCTATGCAATGATAGAGTCCAATGTGAAGATTGGATCCACGCAAGTTAACTCAATATTGCACGAACATTTACATTTGAAAAAGGTTGTATCTCGGTTTGTACCCCATCATCTGACAGATTTACAAAAAGCAGAACGTGTTAGAATTTGCCAACAAACTTTAGATATGTTGAATGCTGGAGGCCATCAAATTATTTCTAAAATTGTAACTGGCGATGAAACGTATATACCATTTTTTGATGTTCCCACTCGCCAAGAAAGCGAGTCTGGATACACGAAGACGAGGAAACCCCTACGATGATGAAAAAACAACGAGCAATGAAAAAGTTATGTACGCAGTATTTTTTAGAAGTACGGGTTTGGTGGCCGCAATTAAATTAGAAGATCAGAAGACAGTTACCGCTAAATGGTATGTTGAAAATTGTTTGCCTATTGGGTTTAGTAAAGTGCCCAGAAAGGGTATCATGTTACATCATGATAACGCGTCGTTCCATACAGCAGAGACTCCTCCCTACTCACCGGATTTGGCGATGTGTGACATCTGGCTATTTTTTGAGCTCAAAAAACATTTGAGAGGAAGAAGGTTCTAGTCAGAAGAAGAGATTGACATCGCCGTTAAGTGTTTTTTTGATAATATCCCTAAGGACAGCTGGTTGAACGCTTTTAAACTATGGAAGGAGAGAATGGTTAAGTGCATTATTGTAAATGGTAATTACTTTGAACATATTTAAAATGAAAATTCTAAAAACTTATATCAATCTTTCTATTCTCAATAATTGTAGCTTGTCCGTCGTATATATAGTAATATAGTTAAAACAAATAATTAAATATAATAGCACAACCTCACAAATACACCCTCTTTTCAAAACTTGTCAAAGCCTGTTTGACATTTCACAAGTCGGCTAATTTAACGTTTTAAATAAAATTTAAGCTTTCTCAAAATAAATATGTTAATAAACAACCGTTAAAGTAAAAAATAATCATTTTACAAAATGTGTATAAACATGTCTTAACAATTCTGTCTTAACTCTTTATTTCGCTAATTAAATAATACCAAATAAAAATAATATTATGCTAATGCTTGTCTTACATCTGTCAATTTATTAAAATTAAAATTGAACTCAAAATTGACAGGTGTAATACCCGACTTGGTTTCAAGTTTGCTCATATTCTACAAATTGAATGACATGTAAAACGAGAGACTGATTTAGGACGCCACTGCTTTAACGACGTCGTGGACAGACGAACATGTAACATGGTGCCTAGGTAGGTAACGCGGTGAAAATTCTTGGTAGAATTTAAATCCTTTACTTTAAGAATAGATTAAAGCACAATATTTAATAATAATAATAAATTTAATGTTTATAGCATAATGCTAACAAGTTACAAATAACATTGCATAATAATATCAAATAATTAATTACAAAAATTATATATCATTTAGTTCTAATAATAAATAAAATGACTATATATTAATATTGTCTTTAGAATATAAAGCACATCCCTTCCTAAAAGTCTGAACTGTAGGTACTTGATGTCTTCACGCCATGCGGCAAACTATTGAATTGAATAAGTCCCTCATGGAAAAGATCATTCTGACTGTAGGTCGTGGCCACTGAAACATAAAAGTCATCCTTGACTCGTGTTGGGTAGTCATGTACATCTGATATATACCTAGTATTTTTTAATAAATGTTCAGGAAGTAAGCCATGTTTTATTTTGTATATAAAAGTCATTGTATTAAGAAATATTAATTGTTTAATACTTAATAATCCTGTTGCCCGCAACATGGCCCTAATACTTGTATAACGATTACACCCTATAATGCAACGCATGGCTTGATTTTGTTTTTTTTTGAAGTATATTTTTCTCTGTCGTGTTCAACAAAAACATTATAGATGAACAGTAATTAAAATGTGGTAAAATAATTGATTTGTAGATTGTTAGTTTAGACCAATCACTAAGATATGCACTCATTCTTTTCATTAGATTTATTTTCTTTGCTATCTTATTAGTGACATATTCTGCATGTCTGGAAAATGTTAAGTGTTCATCCACTATAACTCCTAAGTACTTGCACTGTTCAACCTGTTCTATCCTTTGGTTATTTATGAAGATTCCTGTGTGGTTCCAAGTTTCTATAGTATTGAACTTACTTTTAATTATCATAAATTTAGTTTTTTCTATATTTAGACTTAAACCGTTTTGTGTTATCCACTTACACAATATTTGTAGCTCATCGTTTATGATTTGCACAACTGCACAAACATCTTGACCCATTAAATACAATAAGGTATCATCTGCAAAAAGCTGGATGTTACAGTTTTTGATGTTCTTGACAATATCATTAATATAAACAATAAACAGGTTAGGTCCCAAAACTGTCCCTTGCGGAACCCCATACGAGTTTTCTTTTTGCTCAGACGTATTATTTAAAAATTTTGTTTCCTGAGTACGATTCGAGAGGTAGTCCTTAAACCAATTGAGCGCAACCTCTCGAATACCATATTTTTTCAACTTTTCTATCAGCATACACCTGTCTATAGTTTCAAATGCCCTTCGAAAGTCCAAGAAGACTACCCCTATAACCTTTTTCTCACATAAAGCACTTTTCCAATTCACCAAAACTGTTTGTAATGCACTCTCACAGGAATTATGTGATCGAAAGCCCGCCTGGTATTCACTAAGTAATTTATTTTTTTCAATGTGTTCTATAAACTGTTTATTAACTATAACCTCCAGTACTTTCTCATATACAGGGACCATATTGATAGGTCGAAACTCTTCACTTTTGTTTGTGTTTGTTTTCTTTTCTATTGGGATGATTGTAGATTTTCTCCAATGTTTCGGAAATGTTCCATATTCCAAACTGCTGTTTATTAACTGCAAAAATCTATCACCAGTCACTTCAAATGCTTTTTGTAGTATGTTTGTTGTTATTCCATCTACACTGCTGTTCTTCTTTTTTAGGTTCATGACTATAGTTTTTAATTCTGTAAATGAAATTACTCTAAAGTTGGCCATTGTTATATCAGATTCTTCCATTCTTTCTACTATCTCCCTAATGTCTCGGCTATTTAACTTCATGGTTATCGCCTCTATGCTTTTTATAAAGTAAGTGTTAAATTTTTCTGCTATAATACTCTCGTCTCTCTCAATATTGCCTTCAAAGTATATTCCTGTTTTAATTGTTATTACTTTTCCTCCTACCAGTGTTTTTATGGTCTTCCACATTTCTGTTGAATTATTTTTATTGAGATCTATTTTTGAATATAATAAGCACTTTTCTGTTGTCTAATCATATCAACTATTTTATTTCTTTGAGTCCTATATTCTTTAAAATCATCATTGCTCTTAGTTATTTTGGATTTTCGATATAACTGGTCTCTTTTTTGTATGTTTAAATCAATTTCTGGTGTCCACCATTTTTTATCAACCCATTGTTCTTTGATAACTTTTTCCTTAAGCGGAGCATATTTATTTAGTACAAAGGATATGTTATCCACCAGCTTATCTGCTAGAGTGTCTATGTCTGTACAGTTTCTGTCCCATCCAGTATCCATGAGGTCCAACAGAAACTGTAAGTCATCAAAATTGTTGTAGTCTCTGTAATATTTTGTGATACTCTTTTTAACACTATTATCTTTTGTTATATCAACAGTCAATATGCCATGGTCAGTAATTTTTGGTGTCATATGAACTTGAGGTTTTAAATTTTTGTCATTTGTGATTAATAAATCTATCATCGTTGATGAATGGTCTGAAACTCTTGTGAAATTATTTACATTTTGATATAATCCGTTTTGTAATATCAGTTGTCTTAACTTTTCAGAATAAAATGTGTTTTTTGACATATCAATATTGAAATCACCTATACATATAAGTGTTCCTTCTTTACATGCATATTCTTCGAAAAAGTCTTCCATATATGCTAAAAAATCTGCATTACTGCTTGAGGGTGAATGATACACACTAAACACCGATAATTTTTGATCTTTTATTGAAATTTCTACACCAGTCATCCACACATTACTCAAATATGATGATGTTACCAATGTTTTGGAGGATAATTCTTCCTTTATGTAAATGATTGTTCCACCAGTGTGCCTGCTGTGTGATGTTGTATTTATAAGGTGATATCCTTCAATATGAATTTCATGATCAAATATTTGATCTGTCACACATGTCTCCGATAAACAGACCACTAAAGGTTTCCAATTATTAACAATTAAACTCAGTTCAGTTTTGTGTGCCAGTAAACTCTCTATATTTAGATACATTAACTTACCCTTTGGTTGCTATTTCTGCGGAGGGTAATTACTTGGGTAACTAATCTTTTGTTCAAGTTCCCTGTATATTCTTTTGTATGCTTCACACTTTTTGTCATACGCAAGGTGATTATAGTCAATGCCTGGCACTTTCAAAGCAACTGCTGCATATTTACAATTGACACAAATAATTTGTTGAGAATCACATATGTCAATTTTATGATCTCCTGTACATTTTGGACAAACAGATTTTTCGGATTTGCAGTCTTTTGCCATGTGTCCAAACTTATAACACTTAAAGCACTGCACTATATTTATATGATCAAAATATGTGTACGATCTCCACCCAATTGAAAGTTTATCTTTGTTTTGAATTAATCTATATGTATTAGAGTCAACCTCCAGAACAACACTTTCTTTTCCTCTTTTACCCTTAAAGTGTGTTATGAGGGATACATGTCTCGTTTTCTCTGCAGTGGTGATAGCATTTTGCAGGATAATTTTTTCTATAAAGTCATTTTCATTGTTCAATAATTTTTCTTCTACATTTATAATTTTTATCCTTGGAAACTTTTTTTCTGGTATTTTCACATCAAAGTCTTCACCAAATTGCTTTTGAATACTATCAGATACACTCTCTAGATCTTCTCTTCTTTCAGAGCTAATTGCAATTGCCCCATCCCGAAGAAACCTCATTCGTGAAACCCCAGCCCCAATCTTACCCGGATCAATATTTTCTTCAATTTGTTTTTTTGTTACTAGACTATCTTGCGCTTTTTTTGGCTTCACTACAAGTACCTCATTATACTTTCTTCCAGTCACCTCACCATACTTGATTTGATCTTGTTCACCCACTTGATTACATCTATTGCTAACTATCTCCAATTCCTTTTCCATTAGTACTATCCTTTCCTCCAAACTCTTTATCAGACGATCCTTTGTCAAAATTACCTCATCTTTGGTTTCGATTAACTCATCTTTACATTGTACTAACAGCTGAAACATTGACGCTGGTTCATGCTCCCTGCATTTCACACAGTAAAATTTCATAACACGAACATTTAATTCCAATACTTTTATTTCCGATGACGTCAACTGTCCACATGCTTTGCAACTTCTTGATTTACATATATCACACTTAAAAACTGCTATTTTTTTGGTCTGTTCACATATATCACACTCCATGTTTGTAGGTTAACATCTACAATTTTTAACTGCAAATTTCCGTAAAAACTTGATTCTGTTTGGCAAGACTCGAATTGTGGACTATTTACAAACTATAAACTTTAATTTTAGACCGAAATAAAACTTCTGTCTTCTGTTTTTACTAGGTTTTTCAACAAATTTTCAGAGCAACAAAAATCAAAACCCCCAAAATGGCCGACATTCTGTTGTTGAAGTTATGCTTTATATAGACATTTCGCGCGCACTACAGCTTACTGCGATAAGAATGCGTGTATATTCACACCGAAGCCTAACTTTTAGCAATATCTTTGCAATCTATATTCATTATTAGAGGCAGAAGTGCTTTTATTACATACGTTAGAAGAGTGAACGAAAATAATAGGTTAGGATTTTGTCACACATAAAATGATTGATTAACATGTTAGGGAGCAGGAAAATTGTTACTAAAACTATTAACCAAATACAATTGCTGGAAAACAATTGACCAATAGCAAAAGTGATCAAAAGGAAAATTGATTTAAAAATAAATTGCCCGAAGAATAATTCACCGAATGGAAACTTGACAGAATTTCATTACAACTTTCCAATTGCAGCTCTAAATACTTTTGCATTTGTAATAAATCTGTATAAAATGCATTATTTGCCAGATATTTGCATTAGGTACTTCGAAATACGTTTTATACAAATTTTTCTCAAATTCACCTTTGACAACTTTTGTATTTCTTTAGAAATTTGTCTAGACTTAGTAGTTAACAAAATATTAGTAAAATTTGATTTTTTAAATGAAGTAAACTACTATTTTCGGTTTGCCTATTTCACCGAAAATCTAATCAGATCTCAAGAGGAATATTATACTCTCAAGTATACCGCATGTGTTAAATTTCATTAGGTATAGGGATTCAATGTTTACGTGCGATTTATACGTATACAAGTTGTGATATATTTATCCTATGTTGCCAACTGCATAATAATGTAATGAGATAGTGTGAATATGTGAAGCAATTAAGTAACATGTGAAATGTTAGATTAAGATGTACAAGTTATAAATAAATGTTACCACTGAGCTGTATTTTTCTATATTAGTTAAAGATAGAACACTGGCGACGAGGTGGATTTAAAACGGAAAATGGATTCAAATGAAACAAGTACAGGTACTGCGACACACTCGCAATAGGGTTAATAAAAGAATATGACGCCACTAAAGAATCAATGTTGACATAATAATATATAAAACGACTAAAATTATATTTCAAAGTGAATGGCACAATGGATGGAAAGAAAGCGAATATTTTACTATTATTAATGGGTTCTAAAGTATATGAAACACTGACAAATTTAGTCATGCCAAAAGAGCCAGAAGAATTGACCTTTGAAGAAATGGAGAAGACACTGACGCAGTATTATCAACCTGCTAAGTTAACAATTGTTGAAAGATTCCAATTTTCAAAAAGAGATCAAAGAGAAAATGAATCAATTAGTGAATATGCAGTACAGTTGAAGAAAATGGCTATTCCTTGCAATTATGGAACATTTTTACAAGAAGCACTCAGGGATAGATTTATAGCTGGGTTACGAAATGGTAATATACAAAAGGAAATTCTGTTAAAAGAAAGAGATTTTAATGAAGCACTGAAAACAGCTGTGAGTTTAGAACTGGCAGAGAAAGAAGCAAAGCAAATGCAAAGTACAGAGAAGGAAGTAAATTTTATCACAGAGATAAACAGTATGTGCATAAGAGAAATTATAAGCAGCCAACAGAAAAAACCGATAAGAAGCATTGCATATGTTGTGGAAAAATCCATACAGGGAAATGTAAATACCTGGAGTACATGTGCAATAAGTCTGGGAAAAAAGGACATTTAAAGAAGGTATGCACACAAGAAAATAAAAAGCACGAACAAGGCAGAAAGAAAATAGTTCAGTGTATCGAAGATGAAAAGGGGTGTGACAGCATGGATAGTGATGATGTATTGGATGAAACTTCGTTGTTTGCCATACAAGAAGGACAAAATCAGCCATGTTTTAAAATACCCGTGGACATTAATGGAACAACGATGGAGATGGAATTGGATACAGGAGCTTCAGTTTCAGTGGCCACGGAAGCACATTATGATAAGTATTTTTCAAACTGTAGTATTAAAAATGCAAATGTAAAGTTGTATACATTTTCTGGTAGTAATTTAGATGTAATAGGCAAAATCAATGTACATGTAAAGTATAAAACAGTAAGTGAAATCTTGCCACTGTATATAATTAAATGTAAGACAATTAGATACATGCCCATGTTATTAGGGAGAAATTGGGTGAATAAATTGAAAGTACAGTTACAACTAATAAATCATATTAGTGTAGAGAAAAAAAATATGTTTAGAAATAAAATCATTAAAGATTTTCCTACAGTTTTTAGTAGTGGTAATGGTACTTTTAAAGGCACCAAGGTTGATATTGTATTGGAGGGAAACCCCTCTCCAGTATTTTGTAAAGCTCGTACCATTCCCTATTCCCTAAAAGAATCTGTTAAAAATGAATTGGTTCGATTGGAAAGTTTGGGGATCATTCAAAAAGTTACCGCAAGTAAATGGGCAACTCCAATAGTAGTCGTGGAAAAAGGAGACAAAAAGATTCGAATATGTGGGGATTATAAAGTTACAGTAAACCCATTTACAAGGATGGAGCATTATCCTCTACCCAACATTCAAGAATTGTTAACAACACTAAAGAAAGGCCATGTTTTTAGTGTTATTGATTTGACTAACGCCTACCAACAATTGGAGCTAACAGAAAGGGCTCAAGAATTACTAACTATTACCACACCATTTGGATTATATCGTTATGTTAAAATGCCGTATGGAATCAAAAGTGCCCCAGGAATATTCCAGATGTGTATGGATAAGTTGTTAGAAGGTTTGGACGGGATTGTTTGCTACATATATGATATCTTGGTTGTGAGCAAAACTTTGGAAGACGGAGATAAATTGGTAAGAGAAGTGTTGGGACGTATTGGTCAAATTGGATTAAAGGTAAAAGAAGAAAAATGCAAATTTTTTGAAAGTAATGTGACATACTTGGGTTATAAAATTGATGCAGAAGGTGTACAACCAACCGACGAAGGAATTAAAGCAGTTTGTGATGCACCTAAACCTCATGATACAAGTACTTTAAAAGCTTTCTTGGGTTTAGTGAATTATTACATTAAATTCCTAAATAATGCAGGTAGTTTACTAAGACCGTTGTATGAATTGTTAGAAAAAGGGAAAGAGTTTGAGTGGACGGTGGAATGTGATCAAAGTTATTACAAATGAAGGGTACAGGTCCAAAAGGGGCTAAGTCACATATTAACCATTGTGAGAAAAATGAAAAAGAAAGTATATAACGCTGTTCTCATGTTATTAGTTAAGTAATCCTGAAATAAAAATCGGAAATACAGACTGTAAATATTACTAAGCAACGTTTTTGTATCAGAAACGAGATTTATTGATATTAAAATACAAGAGAAAATGTATTTAACTCTAAATACACAAATTAAACGGCCTAAAGGTGCCAAGTCCCTTTCAAATGGATTGTCTGCATTCAGTTATCCAGTTCCATTATTTTGTGGGAATGTTGTTAAAAAAGTTCTGAGCCTCTTGCCTGCAAAAGATTTTTAGATCTTGCAGATGTTGGAATTTTTTGGGTGGTATTGGAAGGGCATCTGAAAATGAACAAGAAAATTTGAAGATTTTCTGTTTTGATGTACAAATGAAATTTACCTGTATACAGATATTGGGGAAGAATGAATTCATTTTCCAGTAACACCGGAAAATTCTGACTTTTTCGAACCTTATTATCTTGCAGTACACCTGACGCCCAAAACCCATTGTAACTCGTACGATAGTAAATTAGTTTTGGATGACCAGCGCGAATTTCTAATTCCCTCACTGGACGAGAAGGGAATGGGCATTTCTTCACGTATCTACTATTGAAAAAAAGCGTCCAAGCTCGGAAATACGTTTGGTCAACGTCAACTACGTCGAATGGACATGGTTTTGTACGTGCATCTTTAATAATCTCAACCCAGTCTGATGGAGTTTTCCGTTTATTAGGCCCATATTTTTATCAGGTTCCATGTAGGAGTGTCCACGAATTGGAAAGACAACCTTAACATAATCAAGTCTGCGCTCACTATGGACTATATTATGCAAAAAGCGAAACATTGTAAAGTTTTTGTTCTGGCCTCCACAAGAATCACAGAATATGTGGAGTTCCTTCACTTTGGGATACAGAAAATTGTATAAAAAGTGGTGAAGCAAAGAGCATACGTCGTCGCTCCCTTTTTTCGCAACCGTTTCAGGGTAAACATAAAAAACGCTTTTTGCAGTTGACAGAATATGAATATTAACAACATACACATTCAGCTGGCTTTTGAAATAAACGTCATTCGTTGATATGTTTGGGACACATAGATTTTTACCATAATCGAGACAGATTGCTTCTTTGGTTTCTGAAATGCGGCTGCTTCTTTTTGCGGCCCTTTTTCGGCTATAAAATACTTCAGCCTTACGTTTGTGTAGCTCATTTTCCACAGTAATGGTTTTTCTTTCGTTCTCCAACTTCTCCTTGGTGTCGGAATCTTCAGCAGTAGAAATGTCAGATTGGAGAGATTTACTCTTGACGATAAATGAATCGCATGCACTACAAGTATCTGAACGGGGATACCCGAAGGAAAGGTTAAATTTTGTATTAAAAATCCTTCTGTATGACCCATAAGACGTTTTGATTGTGGGATGTGAATCGCAAAACATCCTAAACATTTTTTGTATGTTTAGCTCTTCGGGCAAATAAATTCTTTTGCTATCTTTTACACTGTAGTGGCTTGTCCTGCCTTTGAAAGATTTGATGTGGTTGTAAATTGTTTCATAAACATTATGCTGCATTTTACGAGGATGATTAATGTTCTGGCCCCTTTTATCTCTTGGAGCTATTCCCGTTAATTTTAGAGAATTTAGTAGATAAGATAATTTTTTTTTTATACCATGCATGGCCATAAATGCTTGTTTGCAAACCTGAATTTCCTGTGGGGAATCATTCAAGCTAAAACGAATTCTGTAGGAAAACACAGCAGTGCGAAGATTTGCTTCCTCCTCTGGTTTTCTAGGCCTTCGTCGGCGTACCGGCAGAACCGAAATTAAACCACATAAGTAGGAATTCTGCTCATCGTTAGACTTCAATGTATTGAAATTCCTTAATACAGTCATTTTAGCTTCAAACGGCACCTTTTGAAAACATTTTTTCTTACAGTTACAGGACTCACCCAACTCATGACTTTGTAGTTTCATTTTCGTCATAACCTCTTTCATTCGACCGTGTTTTTGCCTTTTCTTGCCTCTATTTTGACACGGCACTTTTTCACACTCACTGTCACTATCCATTATCGTTGATTACCGTCTTTAAGTACACAATCCAATGAAAGTTTATTAAAAAACCAAACAGCAACGATGATAGCAACACAATGCGATGCAGTAATGGCGTATTATGCAATGAAACCTGTATACGAACTAATGGACTTAGCTCCTTTCGGCCGTGTACATGTGGACTTAGCCCCTTTTATTGGTGTACACCAATATTTCAAGTGTAATTTTCACAGTGACTTAACCTCCTTTTGGACGTGTGCTATACACCATCGAATTCTACTCCCAACAATCTACAAGATGGCGTACTCAGTTTCATTTGACATAATTTTGGACATAGCCCCTTTTGGACCTGTACCCTTCAAATGTAAACAGATGTTGACTGAATGCAAGGTTTTGACATACTACGATCCGAACAAACCGTTAATACTAAATTGTGATTCGTCATTTTATGGAGTAGGTGCGGTATTGTTACAACTAGAGGAAGATGGCGAAAGACCGATTTGTTATGCTTCGAGATCACTTAATAGAACTGAAAGGAATTACCCTCAACATGAGAAAGAGGCACTGAGTATCATATTTGGTATTCGCAAATTCCATGCTTATCTATATGGAAGACGTTTTACATTGTATACCGACAACAAAAGCTTACAAACATTATTCAATCCAAGTAGAGGAGTGCCTACATTAGCAGCAGCACGTATTCAAAGATGGGCACAACTTCTATCTGCATATGATTATGATATTAAATATAAACCTGGAAAACAATTGGGCAATGCTGATGCTTTATCTAGGTTGCCTTTACCAGAAATGGAGGAACCGTCTGAATGTGAAATTAACTATTTCTCGCCTGTAAATGAAATACCGATAGCAACTAGTGATGTTGTTGAAGCAACAATTAAAGACCCTGTACTAAACAAGGTATCAGATTATATAATGTCAGGATGGCCTCAACATATAACATCTGATGATTTAAAATGTTTTTTCAATAAGAAATTGGAACTAACAATGGACAATGGTTGTGTTTTGTGGGGACGAAGAGTAGTAATACCGCAATGTTATCAACAACAAATATTAGATTTGTTACATGAAATGCATCCGGGCGTAGTGCGCATGAAAGCATTAGCTAGAAGTCATGTGTGGTGGAGAAATATCGATTATGATATAGAACGAAAAGTAACGGAATGCCACATATATCAAGCAACAGCAAATGACAAAAAGGAGGAATCAACAATATCATGGCCATGGACATCTCATCCTATGGAAAGAATTCATGTGGATTTTGCACAAAAGGGTGATGAATACTTTTTAATCATTGTAGATTCATTTTCAAAATGGGTGGAAGTCAAACACATGAAACAAATAACAGCCAGAAAGACAAACGAAGCCTTAAGAACTTTTTTCGCGGCAAATGGGTTACCATCAAAAATAGTAAGTGACAATGGTCCACAATTTACGTCAGATGAGATGGAGACATTTTGCAAACAAAATGGTATCATACATGTTAAAACACCGCCCTATCATCCGAAATCGAATGGGTCAGCGGAACGGGCAGTGCAGACAATTAAGAAAGCTCTGTTGAAAATTAAATTAGAAGAAAATATATCAAATAATAGAATAACAACGCAACATAAGATAGATAATATACTATTTAGTTATCGGGCCACACCACAATCAATAACAAATAAGACTGCAGCTGAGCTTTTTATAAATAGGAAACTAAAAACTCGACTAAGTCAGATTACTTCTGGAAATCTAAAAAAGCAACATGTTTATATTAAGGTGACTGAATTTAGGGAAGGTGAGAAAGTATATGTTAGAACGGTAAGAGGAAACGAAGTAAAGTGGATACCAGGAAGAGTGTTGGAAAGGAAAAGCAGAATGACTTACATGGTGCAGGTGGGATCTCAGATCAGGTACACTCATGCGGATGATCTGAGAAAGAGACTGAATGAAACGGAGGAAAAAGTGAGAAATGATGTAACCCCTCTTTCAACATTAGAAGAGGCATCGTTTCCAGTAATCCCCAAAGATAACACAGACATTGCACAGAGTGAACCGGGGGCTAAGGATGATGTGAGTGGATTGCAGGAATCGGACCCTACTAAACCTATCACCGCAGATAATCCTCAAATCCCATTCCCTAGTCCTAGAGGTACTACCTTACCGGTACTAAGGAAATCTAA
Organism: Amphimallon solstitiale; assembly: GCA_963170755.1. Lineage (NCBI taxonomy): Eukaryota > Metazoa > Arthropoda > Insecta > Coleoptera > Scarabaeidae > Amphimallon > Amphimallon solstitiale. The sequence continues at coordinate 168,126,179 of OY720675.1, read as the reverse complement.
TAGAATAATAAAGGTACCACAGAAATTAGATTTGTAAATAAGTAGGGGAGAGTGTGATATATTTATCCTATGTTGCCAACTGCATAATAATGTAAAGAGATAGTGTGAATATGTGAAGCAATGAAGTAACATGTGAAATGTTAGATTAAGATGTACAAGTTATAAATAAATGTTACCACTCAGCTGTATTTTTCTATATTAGTTAAAGATAGAACACAAGTAATACGTGGCAACGTAGTACCCCTACTGTCCGTCACCAATCCCGGCAACAATCGACATCACAACGATTTTCTCCGATCTTCCCACTTCTCCCCACCAGATTTTACATTCAATATTTAGCTGTGAACACGTTGCAATCTAGTCTGCAATAAAAGCCGTCTTATTACTGGAACGGGAAACATCAAATGGCCGCCGCGATCTCCTGATCTAGTAGTTTATTATTATTTTCAGAATCCTTTTTCATTTACCTTATTAGGGTCATTTTCTAATTTTATTAGAATTACGCTTTTGTTTGTGTCATGCAGCGTGAACGCAGCTTAATAATTCTCTGCATTTACTGAAAGGAAAAGGAAAAACAAATCCTTGCAACTCGTAAATATTATTTCTGAACGCATAACCAACACCCAAGTCAGTGGTCCAATACTTACTGCTAACTTGTATTTTCGAGCATGTATCGGTCGCGCTGGCATTGGAGAGGAAAGTAGGAGTGCCACGTTGTCACGTATTGCATGAATTGATCGCCTATGGCTAATGAAAATTGACACATGCTGTATATACGAAGGTAAAGTGAAAAATTCTCGGCCTGACACAGAGATGGTGTTCCAATAAGCAAAAATTTATGATTCCTGCCTGCGTGCACCTGTCATTACTTCGTATGACAAGTTTCAAATTGTTCTGTCAAGTAGATTGTTTACACGAATTTTCGCAGTAGACGCCTTCCGTGTTTTTCGTTAAAATGGATAAACTTGAATATCGTGCGGTCATAAAATTCTTCGTTTTGGAAGGATTAACCCCTAAGGAAATTCATCCGAAGTTGACAAAAGTTTACGGGGGCTCTGCTCCTTCAATGTCAACCGTTAAAAACTGGGCAGCTAATTTTAAACGTGGTCGCATGTTCCTCGAAGATGACCCACGTGAAGGACGACCAAAAACCGCAACCACACCGGGAAAAAATAAAGGTGCACGATATCGTGTTGGACGATAGGCGTGTGAAGGTGAGTGAGATAGCTGAGACCGTGGGGATATCGGAAGAAAGGGTGGGAAACATCTTGCACAAAGAATTAGGGATGCGAAAGCTCTGCGCAAGGTAGGTGCCGCATTTGCTGAATGCCGATCAAAAGCAAATGGGCAAAGGACTTTCGCAGCACTGTTGGACCGATTCAATAGGGATCCGACCGATTTTGTGCGGCGATTTATTACCATGAAATATGAATCCACCACTTCACGCCAGAAACGAAACAGCAGTCGAAGCAGTAGGTGGAAGCCGGTGGTTCAGCGCCAAAGAGAGCGAAGTCGATGTCATCTGCCGGAAAGGTCATGACCAGCGTGTTTTGGGATGCGAAAGGGATCCTGTTAATTGATGACTTTGAAAAAGGCAGAACAATTACAGGCGAATATTACTCCAACCTTCTTGACCAGCTGGATGCCAAAATTCACGAGAAAATGCCTGGCTTGAAGAAGAAAAAAATCATGTATTACCAGGACAACGCACCTGCTCACAAAAGGGCGTTGGAAATGGGAAAACTGCGGGAATTGAGGTATGTTCGCAGTCTTTCATTGTCAGGCCGAGAATTTTTCACCTTACCCTCGTATATATATATGGCGTCCGAGCAAGAGGGCAGACACGCGGCGTCCCTAGGAAGGAACAGTTTAAACTAGTTTCTGAATTAAGTATATTGATTTTGGACATTAACATATCCTTCTAATAGCATCAGATTGAAATGTAAGAAATATGATTTTCATTGCACTATACTTACAAACTACTTTTACGTGCGCATATTATTGGACTCCAGCGTATATTTTATTTTCAATCACTCGATTTTATGGAGTCCGTATGTGTTTTCTAAATTACCGTCTTTATAAATACCAAACTGATATACTGTTGGGAGCGTATATTTGTTTAAACCTTCAAGTGCCTATATATGGGATTCACTTCGAACAACACGGTCTATACACGAAAAAGGTAAAATTCATTTTATTGTGACAGTTACAGAGACATTATATGCACAACTCAAATTATTTTCAATTATACAGAGTGCTAGAAAGGAGCCGTACATATCAGTTATGTTTTTCTCTGTTTCGGTGTTAGAATAACGTTATTCTAGCAGCCATTTTGGTGTTAAAATGGACTCCATTCTAACACCGATTTTTGGTAACTTTTTATTTTAGTAGAAATAGGTTGGTAGCATAAATTTTTCATAATCCTTTTCATACTTGCTTTTCGATTTACCTGGTAGTAAATTATTTATGGCGTTGGAGGCCCCGTCCCGCAATTCTAGTCCCGCAGATTGACGCTCTTCGTCTGACATTCCGCCCACAGATAATATGAGATTTTTTTCTAATTTAAGCAAACTTTTCAATTCAAATAATTTTTACAAAAGTCAACTGTCAAATATAAATGTAAATCATTGCTACCAATCGACTACGTCATGTTATCAAAATTTACCTTAATGAATGTTTTTAACAATTTTTCTATAAATAAATAATATAAATACACTCCGAAACAGAGAAAATAGTGTAAAATACTCGTAACAGAAAGCCATTCCAGCATTCTTTCCTTCGGCCACTCGCGCTGCGCGCTCGTGTCCGAATTTGGAAATCATGCTGGAATGAAAGGCCTTCTGTTACTTGTATTTTAATGTACTATTCTCTGTTTCGGTGTTAGAACAACGTTATTCTAGCAGATATTTTGGTGTTAGAATGGACTCCATTCTAACACCGATTTTTGGTAACTTTTTATTTTAGTAGAAATAGGTTGGTGGCATAAATCTTTCATAATCTTTTTCATATTTGCTTTTCGATTTACCTGGTAGTAAATTATTTATGGCGTTGGAGGCCCCGTCCCGCAATTCTAGTGCCGCAGATTGACGCTCTTCGTCTGACATTCCGCCCACAGATAATATGAGATTTTTTTCTAAATTAAGCAAACTTTTCAATTCAAATAATTCTTACAAAAGTCAACTGTCAAATATAAATGTAAATCATTGCTACCAATCGACTACGTCCGTTATCAAAATTTCCCTTAATGAATATTTTTAACAATTTTTCTATCAATAAATAATAAAATACAATCCGAAACAGAGAAAATAGTGTAAAATACTCATAACAGAAGGCCATTCCAGAATTATCGTGCGCGCTCGTGTCCGAATTTGGAAAGGCCTTCTGTTACTTGTATTTTAATATACTATTTTAATGAATATATTTTATGTAATGTACCTTATTTCTAAAATCTACCATTTTTGAGATGTTTATAATTTCCAAAATTACAATGTAAAATATATAATTATAGCATGCTTCACCAGGTAACACTGAACATACACAAATGTATACAATATGCAACAAAAGGCTATTAAATAATAACACTATTCAAATTTGGTAAGGTTTTCAAATAGTTATTTTAGTATTTTAAATAGAACGTATTGTATATGATAACTTTATTGTGTTCAAAATTTAATTGTCTGTAATAAGAGGATTCTCTATAATTAACGTCAACAGTTTGCTATAGAGTGTCTCAACCTTAGTATGCAGTCTAGTCCGTTATGGGATATATACCTCTTTTACTACCGTAAGCAATTCGTAATAAACTGTCTTTTTTAATTTTAAGGCAATAAATTGTACTTAGAAATATAATTACTATCATCTGGAAATTAAACCTTAAAAGACAATTTCATCTAAATGTTGCACTTGATGTCATATGCACTCATCTAAACGATGTCGTGCATTTAGAATAACTCGTTGACACAGTACTACAGGTATGGCAGTAATTTGTTCCTGTATTCGATCTTTAGCACCATAAGAAAAAAATCTAGTGGTGTCAAATCACAGCTGCTTGCAGGCCAGTCAATGTTACCTCTACGCGAGATTAATTTTTCATGGAAAAATATTCTTACTGCCTGTAAATAATAATAATAATAATTTATTTAGTCTAACAGTATCAAACCAATTATAGGACAAAGAAGTAACCACTAATACAAAACAAATCAATTATATTCTTATATGTAATATAAACAATTTATAACTAGGGGAACCGCAGGCAAAACGGACCCAGCGGGCAAAATGGTCCATTTAATAATTTTACATATTTATAACGCCATCTGTCTGTAGCATGTGGATCTAAAATGTACTGTAAATAGGCAACTTCGGACACTAAACTAGTAAGTCAGTTAACACGCCCCGGCATTTTTTAGCAAGTAAGTTCTTTTCAATATCATTTCATGTAAAATTCGGTTTTTCTAAGCATGCTATACTTTTGTATCATACATTATAGAGAGTAATCGACTGTACTGTTTGAAACAGTATTGTTTTAGTTTCTCAGAGACCATTTTGTTATTCTGTAGCTTGTTTACATAACCTCACAACTATCGCGTTTTGTTCGAGATGGTGTAAAGGCAAAACGGACCGGGCAAAACGGACCACTTGGACCGTTATGCCTTCTGGTGGTCCATTTTGCCTTCTTAAATTAAAAAGAGCCATTCAATATTCTTATTTTAGGTTTCATTATTCGCTACCATGGTCAGTAACTACAAAAGGAAGTCAGATAGACAGAACTGGTCTGAAGACTCTATGAAACACGCAATTCAAATGGTTTTCACCAAAGCCTTAGGCCTTAGGAAGGCTTCTGAGACTTATAACATACCGAAAACGACATTAAAACGCAGAGTGGAGATATACAAAAGAAATCAAAATAATGATATATCTGTAGTAACAACGAAGAAGATGGGTCGGTTTGTTACTGTATTTAATAAACAGCAGGAAGAAGAACTGGCCACTTACGTCAAAAATATGGAATCTGGCTTGTTTGGTCTCACAACCAAAGATTTGAGATCTTTGGCATATGATCTAGCAGAAAGAAATAATATAAAACATAATTTTGATCGCAGCACAAAAATGGCTGAAGAAATTTTTTTCACTGCTATTAGAGGTAACTGATAAATACAAATTGACACCTGATAAATTTTTTAACGAGGATGAGACTGGGATGACAACAGTACCAAAGTCTTTGCCAAAAATAATTAGTACCAAAGGGAAAAAACAAGTGGGTATGTTAATTTCTGCTGAGCGAGGCCAACTAGTCACTACTGTTTGCTGCTTTAGTGCTGATGGGTCATATCTGCCTCCGATGTTTGTGTTTGATCCAAAAAGATATATTTACAAAATGGTTTCAGAAGTTTATTACATTTTCTAGAGCTTCCAAAGACAGTCCAGTGTTGCTGCTGTTGGACGGCCATGCAACTCACACCAAAAATTTGGTTGTGATTAAATTAGCTGGCAAACATGGTGTACACATCATTTCCGTCCCCCCGCATTGCACACATAGACTACGCAACCTCTGGATGTAGCGTTCATGAAACCATTTTCTGCATATTATACAGATGCCGCAAAGCAGTGGTTGAGAACCAACCCAGGACGAGTGATTACTCAATTTCAAATTGCGGAACTAGTTGGCAAAGCGTTTGAAAAGTCAGCTACAATTCCTACAGCACATAACGCTTTCCGTGCAACAGGAATATGGCCTCTAGACCCAGATGTATTTACAGAAACAGATTTTATAGCAGCAGATACAACTAACATCGTTCAAAACCGCCAGGAACAAGAGAACATTATAGAAGAACCTCAGCCGGGTTGTCCGAGATCGTTACCTCCAAAGAAAATTGTTGTAGAACAACATGAAAAAAATGAATCTGACGACGAATCACTTGCCCAATCTCGTCTTGCCTGTGATCTGAATTCTTAAAATGCATCTAGGAGTTTTGTTGTGTCCCCTGCACAAATCATGCCAACACCCAAAGCTAAACAAACGAAAAGAGTCACACGAAATAGGGGCAAAACTGCAATTATTACTTCATCACCTTATTACAAAGAACTAGAAGACTCACAAATCGATGCAAGTAATGTTAAGAGGAAAGTTGCTTTTGATAATACCGTGAAGAGTAAAGAGATGAAGAAAAAGAGAATTAAAAAGACTGAGAAACATAATTCTTCCGATGAAGATAGTGACGTAGACTGTTTGTACTGCCATTATTTCTATTCTGAATCTGCAGAAGGGTGGATCCAGTGTTCCCAGTGCCTAAGTTGGGCACATTGTTCATGCGCTGGAATTGAAAATGAGGATGACGAAGCTGTTTTTACGTGTTAAAATTGCCAAAGTTAGACTTTTTACTCAAGCCCATTTTGCCTTCATACTGGTGCCATTGTGCCTTCACGTGTGGGCAGAACGGCCCAAACGCAAATATTTTGTTTTATTTTTTTTTAAACATATAGGTACTTTCGAATATTGTTGAATTTTACATATTTATATGCAAGAAGACATGTTACGTTATGGAAAAGTGATTTTATTTTATAAATAAAGTTTAGTTTTTTTTTTACTGAAGAATTTTCTTAAGGGTGCCATTTTGCCTTCTGTTCCCCTATGTATGGTGGAAACGCGTTACATTCACAATACAATAACTATAACGTAATATATTTAGTAATTGAAATACTCTAAGACTTCAATCTTTCTCAACTTATTTATTATATTGATTTAGAATTTCGAAAAACCTTAAATGTTTCATTACGTATCCATAATATAATTTATAATCACTTATAATACCATGAGTAGTCAAAGTTATGTCGATTATTTTTGTGGTGGTTACACGAATGTCTTTCATGATTGCATTTAAATACTACGAGTGCGGAGCACGAGTAGTATTCGCAATTATGAAAGACATGAGTGTAAAGCACCACAAAAATAGTAGACTCAACTTTGACTACGAATCGTATTCGAGAGACTATTCAATGAACCAAATCAATTTTTCATATTAAAATGACTCAAAATTTAGTTACACATGATTACGTTTCCATGTCAACAAAAAAAACATTTATGTTTGTCATTAAAATTTTTGGAATCGTGTTCCTATTTAGTTCGTTTCGTTGAATAAAAACTGGTGTTTCTAAATAATGGGAACTGAGAAAAGATTTGGCACGAAATCTGAAGACGAAATCGATGCTGAAATTTGCGAAAATATCCCTTGGAACACGAAGAAATCCAAAGATTCAGTATGGAGACAATTTAGTACAACAAATGTGTCATGTACAACTTCGACATCTGTCAGTAATAGTGACGGTATTAAGCTACAAGAGAAAGGTACTCCCTCGGGTACTCCCAGTGATAGCTCTGTTCCAGAATGTCTGCTGCAGCACTGCAGTAATGTTAGTTTTTCTAATTGTACCTTCAATATTGTTAGTAAATGAGTTACATTAATAAAAACTTTCACTTGTTTAAAATATCCACTTGAATACCTTCTAGGAAGATATAATCGCTGAAATTTCCTGTTGCTATGATACGAAAGTAAATATTTGCTATTTTATTGGTTCATATTTGAACAATGACAGGTGAATTGAATAGTCACTTATAATACCATGAGTAGTCAAAGTTATGTCGATTATTTTTGTGGTGGTTACACGAATGTCTTTCATGATTGCATTTAAATACTACGAGTGCGGAGCACGAGTAGTATTCGCAATTATGAAAGACATGAGTGTAAAGCACCACAAAAATAGTAGACTCAACTTTGACTACGAATCGTATTCGAGAGACTATTCAATGAACCAAATCAATTTTTCATATTAAAATGACTCAAAATTTAGTTACACATGATTACGTTTCCATGTCAACAAAAAAAACATTTATGTTTGTCATTAAAATTTTTGGAATCGTGTTCCTATTTAGTTCGTTTCGTTGAATAAAAACTGGTGTTTCTAAATAATGGGAACTGAGAAAAGATTTGGCACGAAATCTGAAGACGAAATCGATGCTGAAATTTGCGAAAATATCCCTTGGAACACGAAGAAATCCAAAGATTCAGTATGGAGACAATTTAGTACATTTTTAACAGCAAAAGGCTATAAACTGGATCAATCTACTTCTCCTGTGGACTTAAATGTCATCTTAAAGTCGTGGGCATGTAATATGAAGAAAAAAGATGGGTCCGATTATAAAGAAGGCGTCATCAAGCACATGTGGAACGTGACGGCGAAAATGGTTCAAGAAATGTTCTTCAATAAGTGGAAAATAAACGTAAACCCGTTTTCTGATGCAATATTTAAGTCAGCACGTGACGCCAGGGATGCTACAAGAAGAAAACTGCAAGCGTGTCCTGAAAAAAGAACCAGCAACGCGGCGGCACTTACAGAACCAGAATACTTAAATATGATACGCATATTAGATGAGAGTACCCCAGACGGTTTACAGAAAAAGTTTTTCTTAATAGCATCTTACGAACTAGCTTGGCGGGGAGGAGAAGGGAGCAACTGTTTCACCTATTACTTCAAGGAGGAACTCGATAACAAGGGAAGAAGAACTGGTAGAATTGAGTATAATCCAGTATTTTCGAAAACTGCGCAGGGGGGAACTAAATCATTGACAGGCAGCAAGTGGTTGATAGAGAATAAAAGCAATACCGATATGTGTCCAGTTAGGTAACCTATTTATATTTAATTTCAAGACGGTATAATTAATATTCTTCTGTTATTTAGATTGTATTATCTACTGAAATCGAAGAGAGGAAAAAATGTGAAAACAGAAAGGATGTTTTTGACACCGAATCCGTTTTGGGATAAAGTTGAGAATGCGGTGTGGTATAAGAACAGTCCAGTTGGTATATGTGAGATCAGTAAATGGGTGAAGTTATTAGCTGAAAAAACTGGATTAGATGTTAAAAGAAGGAAGATATCAAATCATTCGGTACGCTCTTCAACTGTATCATCTCTGGCAAAAGCTGGAGTCGGAGAGCAACAACTGATGAAAATAACGGGACACCAAAATCTGAATTCCATAAAATCGTACTTGCAGCTTGATGATGAGCACCACGAGTCGATTATCACCAAAATGCGAAGAAATTTTACAACAACAAATGTGTCATGTACAACTTCGACATCTGTCAGTAATAGTGACGGTATTAAGCTACAAGAGAAAGGTACTCCCTCGGGTACTCCCAGTGATAGCTCTGTTCCAGAATGTCTGCTGCAGCACTGCAGTAATGTTAGTTTTTCTAATTGTACCTTCAATATTGTTAGTAAATGAGTTACATTAATAAAAACTTTCACTTGTTTAAAATATCCACTTGAATACCTTCTAGGAAGATATAATCGCTGAAATTTCCTGTTGCTAGGATACGAAAGTAAATATTTGCTATTTTATTGGTTCATATTTGAACAATGACAGGTGAATTGAATAGTCAAAGGTAATATAACGAGAGCTTGACAAATAGTCGACTATTTCATTGTGATCAATTTTTCGAGTGTGCGCTACGGTCAATTTGACGAGACCAAAATTGGCATTAATAATTTGACTAGAGCACGAGAGCTTTAGCTCGAGGGCTTTAGTCTTTAATTATTAATGCCAATTTTGGTTAAGTCAAATTAGGAGGCACACGAGAAAAATTGAAACAATGTAATAGTCGACTACTTATCAAGCTCGAGCTATATTTGTTAAGATTATTTCCTAAACCAAGTTTCATAATAAAAAATGAGTTGTCAAATCGATGTGATTATCAATAATTTCATCCGAAACATCGCTAAATCTCTTTTTGTCGGACATTTTCATCTATTTGACACGTTTGCCACTTAATGAAAAAATACATACCTGATTTGTTACCTACATTTGAATAGTCGATTTGTAATAGTCGCTGATATCAAGAACCGGTACCTTTCATTGGTTAATTTCAACTTCGGTTTTGATTGTGATTGGACAAAATTTAAATTTGACAGGTGAAGGAAATAATCAGCAATACATACGCTATTCACATTAAATTTAACACATGATTATAGAAAAGTTTGTAAAAAGCCTCGACTGTTTACAGAAACCTTTCAGCATTATATTCAATTGACGCAAATAAATAATAAATACACTTCTAGGAAGCACTGTTTTTAAGCAATTTATATCAACGTAAAAATAAACATGAAAAATTTGACAGGAAGAATATACACAACGCACGTCTTTTTGACAGATATGATTTATCTGTCAACACCGAATTGAAAGAAATTTAATATTGAAACGGAAATTATGTGTTTATTTGCCATGAATGCGTATATTACGATCAATTTATAAATCTTCTATTTAAGCTAATGAAATAAATGCCCTCAAGTATAATTTAACAAAGTAACTTTTTTAGTTTCTCTAATACAGTTATGACAACATGTAAACGTCATCGATGACGTGCAACGGAACTTAACGCGTCTCCAGTATACATATATTTATATATAAAGTTCAAGAATTATGCATTACTTACTGAATTAGAAACAAAAAATATATCTTCATAATGTAAGTTCGTAGCCCGACACATGGTGAGTAGTGCGATCCCCGAAGAAGATTAGTCCTCGAACAGGGCAACCAAAACGTGGTGGAGGAGCGAAAGGAAATCCTGGGAATGTAAAAGTTTAACCATGATAGAAGATGTGGGCAATCAATTATTCCATTACATAGCTGCCATATAAACGAATGATGACATTCAGAAATCAAAGATTTTGTATTGAAAGCTATGCAGGAATAAATTACGTTTTCAAAAACATTTGCAAAGTTGGGTAGAATGGATATTGGCCTATAGTTCTCAACTCTGGTTCTGTCATTTTTTTAAAGATTGGACTTATTCTTGCTCGTTACCAGCGCCAATGAAAACTAGCTGTCCTTATTGAAGTACCTAGTTATTATTATAGCCAGAGGCTCAGCCAAAGCAATTCTGGCATTGTGAACAAATATACTTGAGATTTGGTCATCGCCAGCTGTATAATCTTGATTGAAAGACATTATTTGTATTAGCTCGTCTTCTGAAACACTGGATAATGTAAATGGATCTTGATTAAGTTGAGAATCATCAAATGAGAATTGTAAGCTATCTTGATATACGGATGAAATCATTTTAGCAAAGGCGTTAACTATATCTTGTGGCAAGTCTATTTGTTTGTTGTTGATATAGTATGCTACGTATACGTGAAGTGCCACGTTTACTCTGTATACATTTAAATATTCTTTTGGATTTTTCAAGATTGATAATTCCACCCTATCCATGTAAGATTTGTAAGAGTCCGCAATCAATAATTTACATTGACCCCTTAATCTTTTATACATGGTATGAAAATAATTGGTTTTTGTTATCTTCCATCGCCGTCTGTAATACGCTGTTAATATTAGGTGGCGTATGACCAGTGGCGTAGCTACCTAGGGGCTAGGCGGGGCAGTGCCCCGGGGCCCTCAAGCTCAGGGGGCCCTCGAATCCTTACCAGAAATCTCGATCGAACTGAACTTTTGGAAATTTCTCCCATTTTCAAAATAAATATGACAGGTTGCAACCCCACTTTAATCATGACAACTCAGTTGAGTGAAATTCAAAAGTTATGCCTAGGGAATTCCCCTAAATTCATGTGCGTTTTATTATTCATCGATGTGCGTTTTATTGTGAATTCGAGTTAAGATTTTTTTTTCGAGAACCGTTAAAAAATTAATGCTGTATCAAGAGTAAGTAAGCTAATGTCAATAAACTTTTTTGTACTGGTCAATATAGTGGTTCAATTTTATTTGATTTTACCACTCATATTGATGTCCGTTAAGTCAATAAATCGTGTCAAATCTATAGATTTCGGCTACAGCTCATTGTATAACGCGAAATATCGTGAAAAAATGCAAGTCACCTCAGGTGACTTGCATTTTGTGTACCTACTGCAGGTGACTCACCTGCAATAGGTACATTAATTCACATCCGCGGGCAGGAGATCGTTCATGGTCTCCACCGTTAAATGTGGTAGCACTAACGGTGATAATTTTTTTGCGGGGATTCCCCAACGACACTTGTAGCGTATCATTGTGGTTCTCTTTCCTTTTATTTTACTTTTAACGTCGTCAGTGAACAGTGAGTACCTACCTACTCGAGCACAATCTAATATTGTATTGTTTAAATAAATTAGAAACCTAAAATTATGGATAAAAAGAAGAAACCCAGTGGTGCATTTAAACGCAAACAACGCCAAGAAAGAGAAGATAGTAAACAAAAATTGCCCAAAATTGACAAGTTTTTTAGTCAGCCTTCTGCAAGTACATCTGGCCAAAATATTTCTATTGATAGTGACTCAAATAATGTGGTAACTGCAGTGTTGGTTGAGAAGCCTACTGAAGAAGATTCGACAATTATTGCAGTTGGAGATACCTCCGCCGCCGATCATGTGAGCGTGGATGATGTTTGCATGACACACATAAGAGCGGAGGGTTTGGAGGAACCACAGACCTCTACATTTTTCGAAAATGTGTACGACAAATCTTCTTATGACTTGGGAAACTTCACGAACAAAATATTAAGTGATAACAAAAAACGTCAAATTCTTGATATGGAGCCTTTACAGCCTTCAGGACCTTTTCCAACAGACATCAACCAGAACAATAGGTGTTTTTCAAAATCGTACTACGTTTCGTGTTCTAAATATGGGCCAGTTAATCGTTTTTGGTTGTGTTATTCCAAAATACTAGACGATGCCTATTGTCAACCCTGCTGGTTATTTGCTTCACAAAGGAATAATGTTTGGTGTACGGGAATTCGAGATTGGAAGCATTTATCAGAAAGAATTAAACAACACAGTTGTTCGAGTGGCCATTCGGAAGCATGTGCTGTTTATGAATTTTGGGAAAAAAACGATACTAATACTATCGACAAGGAACTTGAAAATGAAATTCGCAAAGAAGCATCATTTTGGAAAATGGTTCTTCAAAGGTTATTCGATATCATACTTACCCTAGCAAAGAGTTCTTTGGCTTTGAGAGGACATCAAGGAGACTTAAGTCAGGAAGGATACCATGGAAATTTTCTGTCCTTTGTAGAGCTTGTCGCCCGATATGATCACATTTTGCGGCAAGTTTTGGATATGCCCAAAGGTAATAATAATTATTTCTAAGTTTTTTTATTGTTTTATTTTGTTTATAATTATTAACTGTTTAATATCAGGACTTTTTTGAAATTGTGTTTTTTTTATGTTTTTAGGATCTACAAGATATCTGAGTGCAACAATTCAAAATGAAATGATTGAGAGCTTGGGGACCAAACTCGAAACCCATCTACTAGAACAAATTAGAGCGTCACCGTTTTTTGCCATCATAATGGATACGACACAGGACATATCGAAGGTAGGTCAGCTAAGCATTGTTGTGAGGTATGCAGTAATAACCAGATCGGAAAATGGACAGCCAATTGATATAGAAGTAAAAGAAGTGTTTCTAGGCTTTTATGCAGCCATCAAACATGGCGCAGTAGATTTAGTCAACCAAGTGACAACATTATTTATCGACAAAAATATTGATTTAAAAAAATGTGTGGGGCAAGGCTATGATAGAGCCAGTGTGATGAGTGGTGTGTATAATGGTGTACAAAAACATATTAAGGATATCCAGCCTAACGCAGAGTACGTACATTGTGCCACGCATAATTTAAATTTGGTGATAAATGATGCCGTTAGCAGTTGTGTGGAAATACAGATTTTTTTCGTAACGTTGCAAGATTTGTATAACTTTTTCGGAAACAGCATCAAACGTTGGGATCTACTGTCAAAATTCACTGGCGAATCGGACACCACTCTAAAAAAAAACTAAATCCGACTAGATGGTCCAGTAGGTTCAATACGATATCTGCAATAAAACTTCGTTATTTTGATATTATCAAAGCATTATCAGAAATAGTTCTAAAGAGTCCTAATAAAGATGAGCGTAGTGAAACAAAAATGCTAAATTTCGAGTTCGTGTTGCTTTGCGAATTCATGCACAGTGTATTGAACGACATCAATTATGCATCCAAAACTTTACAAAAATGCGACATCAATTTGGGCGAGGCGAGTAAAGTTTTAGCAAAGACCAAAGCAAAGTTGCAAATTTATAGAAATGATTTCGAATTATTCAAGTGCAAAGCCAGTGAAACTGCAAGAAAATATGGTATTGATACCCATTTTCAAGAAAAAAGGCAAAGAAAAGTTAAAAAACATTTTGATGAATTAGCTGCTGATCACCGATTTCCAAACCGAGAAAAAATATTTAAAATTGAGATTTTCAATAATGTACTAGACACAGTAATATCTCAATTAGATACACGTTTTATTGGTATGAGTGCTGTCTGTCATATATTCGATTTTCTAACACCAACATTTTTATTACATGTTGATGAAGCAACTTTATTACAAAAGTGTGACGAATTCCAAAGAAAATATTCAGATATAATAGGCCCTAGTTTTTCACTTCAATTTATTAATATTTACCACCTACTTTTACCTCAACTAACTCAAGTATGGACTGTTCACCAATTATGTAAGAAAATAATGAGCAAATATGGAGTTCTAGAATGCGACCTAACGGAAGTATTTACAGCATAGGTTCCCAAAGTGGGCGATAACGCCCCCTTGTGTGCTGCAGGTCTAAAGGGGGGCGGTAAGAGACCCATAAAAAAAAAGTGGGGGCGTTGTGTAAAGGCTTAGGGGGCGATTTGTAATTTCATCTAGAATCTAGGAGGACTCTTAGACACCGACTGAGCTCTCGACTCTCGACTAGGGATGGGCGATAAACATCGATGTTCATTGAACATCGATATTTTAGGATCGATGTTCGATGTTTTTGCATCGATGTTTGCAATTTAGATTTATCGATAAACTATCGATGTTAGAAGAAATATAGTGAACATCGAACTTTTAAGCTTGACAAAATGTATTTGCACTAATCACAAAATAAAACAGCGTCCTCTGTTGACAAATACAAAAATGTTTCCAAATTAACAGCTCACATACAGGCTACGAGGATGTAAAATTGTCTACGAATAAAAGAAGTATTTAAATTACACAGTGCTATATCATATAAATTCGAATATTTCATTTTAGGCTCTTTTAAATATTACTCAGTATAAATATTTAAATAATATATAATTAAATACATAAATTTATAGTACTTTTAATGTGCAGAATAAAAGTTAAATTATGTATGCATGCAGAATAAGTGAAGGAGGTAAACGTATTTTCATAGAAAAAGAAGGGAGATAGACATTACCGATGTATACTTCTTCGGGAAATTCCCTAGTGCGTACAATCATACACGACGATACACGTATTAAATGCAAGATGACACATCAGAAATATAAAACCATATCCATATGTATCTCGGTATTTGCCAGCGTAGTCAAAAAAAAATGCAAGACTATAAAATCCCAAATAAAAATCGTTCTCTTAAAAAGCTTTGATACACGTAAATGTATATATTTTTTAAGTATCAGACTATTTAAGTCATGTGGTTGTTTCATGCGTAATTGCATAATATTGTTTTTTTATATAGTTTTTTTTGAGTAGTTTCTAAAGTTAACTACATATTATAAATGTATATATTTCTTTTATTATTTTTTTTGAATAGTGATATCTTTTATATCATTTTGTTAAGGACGTAAATTAATTAAGTTATAATAAAGTTTTTGTTAAACTGCCAAAAAATAAATCTATAAATATAATTATCGATGTTTAAAAACATCGATGTTTGGTAGTCGATATTTTGCAACCATCGATGTTGATCAACGATGTTAACATCGATGTTTGATATCGATGTTTACCCACCGATGTCCCATCCCTACTCTCGACTACAGCTTGTGAACATCAACTAATATTAATTAAGAGATTGCTCAAACCAACTCGGTTCGATATTTCTCTCCGAGTAGTTCATATATCTGTCCTGTTTTATTGAATAAATAAAATAAAAAACATATCAATCGGTCGCTCCGTTTCGAAACGAAAAGAGACACAAACAAACAAATAAAAAGGCAACTGTATCAATCGGCTGGTTCATGGAAAGACAAGAATGTAGCATATTTTCAAGACCTAGAGAAGAAGCATAATACTCGGCCAAGTGTGGCAAAACTCTTTTCGGCGGCTGCTAAGCAAGATGACGACGGACTTCGAGCTTCGTACAACATCTCTTTGTTAATTGCTCAAAAAGGCAAACCACACAACATCGGAGAAGTGTTAATTTTGCCAGCAATAAAGGAAGTAATAACTACTGTGCTTCATAAACCGGCCGCAGATATTATCGGAAAAATTCCTTTGAGTAATAATTCTGTGCAAAGACGAATTGATGAAATGGCCGGAAACATAGAAGAATCATTGTGCAATCATCTGAGGACTAGTCAATTCTCAATTCAGCTCGATGAGTCCACTTTACCAACTAATGAAGCATTGTTGCTGTCTTACGTGAGGTTTATTAAAGATGAGAAAATATGTGAAGAACTATTGTTTGCTAGAAATTTAGAGACCGATACAAAAGGCGAAACCATATTCAATACATTGGAAAAGTTTTGTGATGAGAAAGAGATTCCCTTGAAAAATATTATATCAGTTGCTACGGATGGCGCTCCGGCTATGACAGGGTGCCATAAAGGCTTCATAGCGTACGTAAAAAATAAAATTCCAGATGTCCTTGCTGTACATTGCGTTATTCATAGACAACATTTGGTTGCTAGAAATTTAAGTGAACGACTATTTCAATCACTGCAATATGTCATCAAAGCAGTCAATAAAATCCGTAACTGCTCTTTGAATGATAGATTATTTCATCAGCTTTGTGTTACTAATGACGAAGATTTCAACCGTTTGTTGTTTCATACCGAAGTTCGTTGGCTATCAAGAGGCAATTGTCTGACTCGATTTTACAACCTGTTTGACTCTGTGATAGAGTTTTTGGAAACTAAAGATACAGAATTGCGCAACAAGCTCATTACATCAAAAAATGATATAGCTTACATGACAGACCTGTATAAATTGTTCAACAACATGAATCTCCAACTGCAAGGCGATGAACTAAATTTAATTAAAACAAAAAATGTCGTTGCTGCTTTCGCAGCCAAACTGCTTCTACACAAAAAGAATATGGGCAGACGTGAGTTTCATAATTTTCCGAATTTATCAGTATCCTGCAGTAACGACGACTTGTTTGCCTACTGCCAACATTTGGAAAAGCTCCACATTGACTTCACCGAACGATACCAGGATATTTTGAACTTGGAAATACCAGACTGGGTGTTGGATCCGTTTTCAAATGTCAACACAGCAATATCACCACATCTGGAAGAAGAACTTATAGAATTGACAACGAACGAGGAAATAAAAATCAAGTTCAAAAATGGCTACCAAGAATTTTGGCTACAAAAACCGATCCCGCAATTGTACCCTGGATTGTGGTCAATCATTCAACGATTCTTGATAGCATTCCCATCGTCATATTTGTGTGAACGTGGATTTAGTGCTGTAGCTACGCTGCTTACTAAAAAGAGAAATCGTTTGCATGTTACCGAACGTGGTGACTTGCGGCTGTTCTTGAGTAAATTGGAACCTGATATCAACAAACTTATTAAACAGCATCAGATTCATCCTTCACATTAGTTTTTATATTAGAATCGATTATGTTTGTTTTATTTTGAATTTTGAATAAAAGATACTTTGTCTGAATACTATAAAGTTGCGTTTCAATAATCATTCTCATTGGCAGGTGTAGCCCGTAAAAGTTAACTTGAGACCTGAGCGCCGTTGTGTACTACCTACTACGCTCAGGTCTCAAGTTAACTCATTCATTCTAAACGAGACTTTTACTATAACCCATAGTAAAAGTCTCGTTTAGAATGAATGTTTAATCTCCGCTAATATAGCTCACAATAATTAATTTAATTTGAAGTTATAGTGGTTTTTGAGTAGGTGAAAAAATGGGGGCGCTAAAAAATAATTTATTCTCAAAGTGGGCAGTAGGCAAAATAAGTTTGGGAACCACTGATTTACAGCAATGTTATTATTCTTTACAATTCCTGTCACTTCTGCAGCAGCTGAAAGGTCATTTAGCAAATTCAAAATAATAAAAAATCATTTAAGAAATAATATGGGCCAAACTCGACTCCGACATTTATCGCTAATAGCAATTGAAAACAAAACCGCATCAAGCCTAGATTTAAACGAAGTCATTGATACTTTTGCGAAAACTAAAGCTAGGAAAAAATTGTAAATATAATTGTTATTTAGTCAGTTGGTAGGCCCGACCTTTATATAATAAACCCTTGAATCTTCTCTATTTCGTTTTATTAGCCAAACCTACACCAAGTATTAATTGTAATTTATGTTGTTACTGTTTAATATTTTTATTACCTGCCCTGCAGTGCACAAAAAAGAGCTTAAGTAGCTTAGCATTTTTAAAGTATTTGTACATTTCATATTTTTATTTGATAAAACCTAATCAGTTTACATAGCAGTGGGGCCCCATTTTTTAATTTGCCCCAGGGCCCTTGGTTACCTAGCTACGCCACTGCGTATGACGTGCTCAGTAAACCAAGGCGGATAAAGGGATTTAGCAGCAGAAGTTGTTTTAGGCACATGCAATTCAATGATAGATACAAACCATTATAAAAAATTTCCAAAGCTTCATTTGCAGTATGGCTTGTGGCGCCATCCTACTGGAACCATGTGCGATTATCAAACCGTTCAAATGCTTGTAATTCTGGGCCTACAAGATTGCGGATCATCGACGAATATCGTTGTGCACTTACTGTGGATTGATTGCCCTTGATTATTCTCAAAAAAGTACAGACCAATAATGCCTCTTGAAGACATTGCTGCCCGTACAGTTACTTTTGGAGTGTGCAAAGCGACTCCATATTTTTCTCTTAGGTTTGCCGTAGACCAGTACCGACAATTCTGTTTGTTCACATACCCGTTTAAATGAAAATGTGCTTCGTCACAAAAAGAATATTATCAAAATCATTGAACTCTGTTTGGGATTTTGAATTACGCGCTACACTACAGAGGACAGTAACACATACATGTCAAAAGGTTGGCAGTATCGATATATATGTCAAGCAAGTTTTTACTTTTACTGACGCCAAAATAGGTGTGCTTTATGTTAAGTTGTTTATATGTCTATATTCAATAGTATAAATGAATATGTTTCATTTAAAGCAGTGTACTCTGTCTAAGAACTTTATTTTCATCCTCCCCTAAAAAACTCCCGCATAAAAGTAGCAAAATTAAGACGGCTACGGTAATCATCATTCTTCAAAGCTGGAACCAACTGGATCTTATAAGGATGGTAATGCAAACCTTCTTCAAAATTCTTTGAACACTACACCGGTTTAAATGTAAAGCAAACGCATGTTTTCTTATCGAACGATATGGATTTTGGCGTGCAGCAGCACTTACAGATTCGATATTCATTTCATTTCTAAGATATCTTCTTCGGCCACGGGGCTTAGAACAAACCGTAGAACCACTTACTTGAAATTTGCGTATCCATTGCTTAATTAAATTTGCAGATGGACCTGGATGAACATACCGCAACTTGTAGTGATTTAGAAATGCTCTCTGGACATATACTTAAGAATGAGCATTTTCGTAGAATGCTTTACACAAAAAGCACGCTGTTCACCACTAAAAAAAAAGTATTCCATTGGAAACAAAATTCCACAAGACGATAATTCGAATGGTGGCAGTAAAAATAATCCGACACTGACAGTTTCCCCTAGATACAAAAAACAAAATCGAATTTCTGATCACCTTATTATAAAAATATATTAGACTATTCAACTCATGTGTCATTTGTAAAAATATGACCAATAAGAATCAAAGAATCACATTTTTGTGTCCTAGCAACAAAAATACTGCTGCGTATTTACACTAGTGGGTATTTCATTGAAATCACCACTAGTGGTATCGGTGGATATTTTTGACAGATATATGTCTCCAGATATAATCTCTTGTTTTCTTTGTGTTTTCCGGAATAGTTTTATGAATTTCAGCATCAATTTCACTTTCACCTTTTTTACCAAACCTTTTTGAATTGCTTTCCATATCAGAAATCTATTTATTCTTGCAATAACTTATTAAATTCGAATCGTAGAAAATTTTCTACATTGACAGTAGTTTGTTGAAAACATACTACTATCACAGACTAAACAACCCAGACCGGCAACTTAATCCTAGATTTTATCCAGAGTACTCATCCTTGTTTAGCAAACGTAAACTTCAATACTCTACCATCTTTGTCAGATTCACTGAACTTGGAGATGAGATGGCGCTAGCGTCAATTGAAATGTTTGTTATGCTGTGGTTATGTCATTCAAAACTTCATTTAAAATTTGACACCTTTGACATATTTTTGCAATCCTTTGTCGTACATCGTATTAATTATATGTTGATACAAATATGGTGTCCAAGTGTTTAGTGTGCTGTTTTGGGCAGGATGAAGTTAACAAAATGCACAGGTTTCCTGCAAATCTCGACAAGTGAGTATAAATATTGTACAGTTGTGCTTTAAATATGTATATTACAAAATTTCTTTGTCATCATATTAGTCCTTTTTGCATGGTATTTTTTTTATAAATTCAGGTCAAGATTATGGCAAAAGGCAATGGCGATGGTTTTTACATGAGAACACCTCCAGAATTATAGGATTTGTAGTCTTCATTTTACACCTGATATATTGCTGAATTTGTTCCTTTTGGTATATATTAGTTTTGTTTTTATTTGTCATATTACATAAAATTTGTATTATTTTTGTCTTCTCATTACTGATTGTTTAATTTAATTTTATTATGTTTTATTGTATATGTATATGTAGGTATCAATAAAAACTATTTTTATATCCCTATGTTTTGCTTGACAGTTTTCACTTATTAGATTATTATATTTCTCTTAACTTATATAGAGTAGTAGTTTGTTGTGTCTAATAGGTCACCGTAAGAGGGGTGTTATAATACATGTAAGTAAAAGATTAATATTTATACTTCGTATCACATATTTAATATGTAACACCACAAAATTACACATAAGATGCTCAAACTATGGCTATAATTGTTACAGTAAGTAATATTCATTACCATAGTTTTAGTAAGTTTTGTGTATGTTCTGTTACATAAATAATGTATTTAATAAGCGTATTCTAAAAACAAGCTCATTTCAAATTTAGCGCCAATATGCTGCTAGCGCCATCTTCGTACCAAGTTCACTGATATGTGACAAGGATAGAAGATCTTGGATATTTTTTTTTCAAGTAGTTGCCGGTCTGGGTTGTTTAGTCTGTGCTACTATGGAAACCAACGCAATAGCTACTTAATTTTAGAAAATTAAAAAACTCAGTTCGTCATTTATGAATGAATCATTCGATGAATAGTCCTTCGAATACAATTCGTAATCAAAGTATGGTAGATCATTTTTGCGGTGTTATCACTCTTGTTTCCTTGCGCTTGTAAATAGGACTCGTGCTGACGCACTCGTCCTATTAATATTCAAGCGCAAGGAAACATTCGTGAACCACCACAAAAATAATCGAGCATACTTTGACTACTCGTTGTATTATATATGACTATTCAATTCACCTGTCATTGTTCAAATATGAACCAATAAAATAGCAAATATTTACTTTCGTATCATAGCAACAGGAAATTTCAGCGATTATATCTTCCTAGAAGGTATTCAAGTGGATATTTTAAACAAGTGAAAGTTTTTATTAATGTAACTCATTTACTAACAATATTGAAGGTACAATTAGAAAAACTAACATTACTGCAGTGCTGCAGCAGACATTCTGGAACAGAGCTATCACTGGGAGTACCCGAGGGAGTACCTTTCTCTTGTAGCTTAATACCGTCACTATTACTGACAGATGTCGAAGTTGTACATGACACATTTGTTGTTGTAAAATTTCTTCGCATTTTGGTGATAATCGACTCGTGGTGCTCATCATCAAGCTGCAAGTACGATTTTATGGAATTCAGATTTTGGTGTCCCGTTATTTTCATCAGTTGTTGCTCTCCGACTCCAGCTTTCGCCAGAGATGATACAGTTGAAGAGCGTACCGAATGATTTGATATCTTCCTTCTTTTAACATCTAATCCAGTTTTTTCAGCTAATAACTTCACCCATTTACTGATCTCACATATACCAACTGGACTGTTCCACACCGCATTCTCAACTTTATCCCAAAACGGATTCGGTGTCAAAAACATCCTTTCTGTTTTCACATTTTTTCCTCTCTTCGATTTCAGTAGATAATACAATCTAAATAACAGAAGAATATTAATTATACCGTCTTGAAATTAAATATAAATAGGTTACCTAACTGGACACATATCGGTATTGCTTTTATTCTCTATCAACCACTTGCTGCCTGTCAATGATTTAGTTCCCCCCTGCGCAGTTTTCGAAAATACGGGATTATACTCAATTCTACCAGTTCTTCTTCCCTTGTTATCGAGTTCCTCCTTGAAGTAATAGGTGAAACAGTTGCTCCCTTCTCCTCCCCGCCAAGCTAGTTCGTAAGATGCTATTAAGAAAAACTTTTTCTGTAAACCGTCTGGGGTACTCTCATCTAATATGCGTATCATATTTAAGTATTCTGGTTCTGTAAGTGCCGCCGCGTTGCTGGTTCTTTTTTCAGGACACGCTTGCAGTTTTCTTCTTGTAGCATCCCTGGCGTCACGTGCTGACTTAAATATTGCATCAGAAAACGGGTTTACGTTTATTTTCCACTTATTGAAGAACATTTCTTGAACCATTTTCGCCGTCACGTTCCACATGTGCTTGATGACGCCTTCTTTATAATCGGACCCATCTTTTTTCTTCATATTACATGCCCACGACTTTAAGATGACATTTAAGTCCACAGGAGAAGTAGATTGATCCAGTTTATAGCCTTTTGCTATTAAAAATGTACTAAATTGTCTCCATACTGAATCTTTGGATTTCTTCGTGTTCCAAGGGATATTTTCGCAAATTTCAGCATCGATTTCGTCTTCAGATTTCGTGCCAAATCTTTTCTCAGTTCCCATTATTTAGAAACACCAGTTTTTATTCAACGAAACGAACTAAATAGGAACACGATTCCAAAAATTTTAATGACAAACATAAATGTTTTTTTTGTTGACATGGAAACGTAATCATGTGTAACTAAATTTTGAGTCATTTTAATATGAAAAATTGATTTGGTTCATTGAATAGTCTCTCGAATACGATTCGTAGTCAAAGTTGAGTCTACTATTTTTGTGGTGCTTTACACTCATGTCTTTCATAATTGCGAATACTACTCGTGCTCCGCACTCGTAGTATTTAAATGCAATCATGAAAGACATTCGTGTAACCACCACAAAAATAATCGACATAACTTTGACTACTCATGGTATTATAAGTGATTATTTCCTTCACCTGTCAAATTTAAATTTTGTCAAATCACAATCAAAACTGAAGTTGAAATTAACCAATGAACGGTACCGGTTCTTGATATCAGCGACTATTACAAATCGACTATTCAAATGTAGGTAACAAATCAGGTATGTATTTTTTCATTAAGTGGCAAACGTGTCAAATAGATGAAAATGTCCGACAAAAAGAGATTTAGCGATGTTTCGGATGAAATTATTGATAATCACATCGATTTGACAACTCATTTTTTATTATGAAACTTGGTTTAGGAAATAATCTTAACAAATATAGCTCGAGCTTGATAAGTAGTCGACTATTACATTGTTTCAATTTTTCTCGTGTGCCTCCTAATTTGACTTAACCAAAATAGGCATTAATAATTAAAGACTAAAGCCCTCGAGCTAAAGCTCTCGTGCTCTAGTCAAATTATTAATGCCAATTTTGGTCTCGTCAAATTGACCGTAGCGCACACTCGAAAAATTGATCACAATGAAATAGTCGACTATTTGTCAAGCTCTCGTTATATTATCTTTAAATAATATCCTAACCAACAAGTATTTAAAACGTCATGTCATTATAATGAGTTACCAACCTAACATGTCATTTTCGTACTAACAACTATGTTGTCTGTCTCCATATGACACATACTGAATACTAAGGTTCAGACGCCCTCTAGTAGTTAGCATTCTATTTTTAGTAACTATATTTAAAAATTTGTTGATAATTAAATGCATGTGTAAAAAAACATGTCAGAATTGTTTTGTCACTTTGACAGCGATAAAAGTTTACTGTAACTTTTATATCGGCAAAAAAGTTGTTTATCTTTGGTTGACCTGACAACAACTTGTGTTTTTTCGTTATGTCATAAACTCAACGAACCCACTGTCA
Source organism: Amphimallon solstitiale (assembly GCA_963170755.1). Lineage (NCBI taxonomy): Eukaryota > Metazoa > Arthropoda > Insecta > Coleoptera > Scarabaeidae > Amphimallon > Amphimallon solstitiale. The sequence goes on along the minus strand of OY720675.1, from coordinate 168,101,867 downwards.
AAATGAAATGTCGACGCAGCTTTGCGTACTATCTTTGGTTGACCCGACATCAATTTGCTTACTTTATCATCATAGTGTTCGTTGTGAAGTGTTGTTATGACAAAATTTGCAAACTGATTGCAAATAATCTTCACAAAATGAATAAGAACTGTATTTTTAATGACTGTATTTTTAAATAATATAATTACCTACTATGTAATACATTTTTCAGTAATGTTGACACATTTAGTAAATTATCTTACCGAATTACATTCAAGCTTCCTTTTTATTTCCGAATAAATTTTCCATTTTTAAACTCTAATTTAGTTGCTAAATGGTAACTGAACTCAACAAATTGCATCCTCCATAAAACAACTCGTCTTTCGGACTTGTCGTTTTATCAAGCAATTTGTTTCGTACAGTTACCTAGCAACAATTTTTTTTTTAAAAAACTAAAAATTTATCCGGAAAAAAGAAAGCTCTCGAGTAATTATAAGTTGCTACCTTCTTGTTCTAAAATATCAATATGGTTTAAAGGGCCATATAACCGCTCGGAACAAAATACAAGGAGGCAGAAATATGACGCCACCACGATAACTTACCTTCTATTAACAGATTAACAGAGACTAAATCAAAATATCAAAAGAGATGCTTGTCTATTTATGCCACTTCCAACTTATACGACACTTATGGTCTTACATTTCACTCTTCCCAAGGTCGGTGTCAAATATGATCAAACAGTATTGCCTCTAGCTGCAGTCGGAGAAGCGCGGATTCAAAACACTGTACAGTCGAAGGTCATAAGTTGTCAAGGCGCCAGTCCCTCGTGTATCTACAATCTATCAACCTGATATTTCAACTCGGGACAAGGTTCAATAGTAAAACACCAGGAGAAATGACTGGCGAAACCAAACACACGCACATTCAAATTTAATACCAAAATTTATTCAGTACATTTTCAAATTTTAAGAAATGAGTCACCCGAAAATATTAAACAGCAACAAAATTATGAAATATGGTTGCCAAAATTTACAAAATAACTTCCCAAATTTATGAAATAAGTTACCAGGATTTCTAAAATAACTTCTTGAATTCCCACACAACTAGGACGCTTAATTAATAATAAACATAAATATAAATAAATATGTGAGCAGTTCTAGTCGAATTCACAAAAACAAAAACATTAAATTAAATGAAATGATGAAATACCAAAGGCTTGCCTTAATTAACTAGGAAAATCTCACATTAGTTGAAATTAAATAAATGCGTTAAATACTATTATTGACAAGACTATAGTTGTCGAGCAGCTTGGTCGCTAACTTGCAAAACCAAAACACTTAAATCTGAAACACCCTGTATACCAGCGGCAATACGCCGAACTGTGGGACCACTATACTCTAAATTCTAGTTGGAATTTAATGTAGCTCAGATATCCTTGCCTTACAAAAACATAAAACCCTAAATAATATACAACGATTACAAATAGTTCAAATTACACCCATTGGTTGATAATACAGACTAAAAATTGTTAATATACATGAGATATAATTTACAAAACAAAACTCCAGGTGTGGCAATTCCAGTAGTCCACTGAATCACAATATATTAAAATAACTGGGAAAATTTAACAGTAAAACAATGCAAAATTTACTCGTAATCTCCACTAGAAGATTCAAATTATAAGAAAAATTGAACGTTAAGTGGCTAAAGAGAAATTGAACAGAGGCCTAAGTGCCTTAAAATTATAATAATTGACAAATAACGATAACTTATTTTATGATTTTACAGCGAAAACAGTATTTAAACACTCAGATGTGCACCGAACAGCTGATTCTGACACACACAGGTGATTGTGCCCTATTAAATTTATCGCAGTGTACTATGCACACGAAGGACATTTAGAAAACAATAAAACTATACTCCATTCAGTCTAAGAATAAAGTAGATGGCGCTACAATTTGAGCACAGTTTACACACGATGAACTTTGTATTTTGAAAACAAGTAAAACATATGTTCACAGATCACTATACTAGAAGATAGTATAACTTAATAGTAAAAAGTTTAGACAATGTTTAGCGCCGCCTGCCAACTGCAGGCAGTACTAAAATGGATCAAACCGATGAACCGGGAAATTTAAATATTATATATTTCTATTCCATTTTGTATTTACCTTAGTAGTTTTTATTCTTCACTTTAAATGTTCGGAAGTAAAATAGTAGATGTATTTCAAAGAAAAATAAACTACACTTATTGCTATAATAACTTAGTAATAAATTAGAAACATATCTTTTTAGTAACGCTTTATTATTATATGAAAATTTATTTCTATTTCAAAATATTAAGAAGAAAGCATTCTAAATTATTCTTACATTTGAACTTATTTATTCCTTAAATGGAAATCGTCGATATTCTCTTATGACATTGAATAAATTAGGATCTCATGTAGCTTCCTACCACTCATGAAAACGAATTGATTTTGGATGCGGGAAACTTTTACATTTTGGTCACAATTTGACACATAACATTTTCTTGTCGGCATAATTACTAGGAAGTCTAGAAAAAAGTGCTAATAAATAAATAAATTACTCGAATTATGCAGAATAAATACTTACGTACATACAATTTAAAGAAATAAGTTAATATTTTATAACTCTGATTAATAATTAGCATATATTAGCATGTATATAAAAATATTAATTAAAAACTGTCAACAAAAATGTTTGAAAACTATACCACATGTAGTTGCCATAGTTACCGAACTCAGTCAACAGCCTACAAGCAGCTAAGCCCTGAAGTATCACATGTGATCCTAAAATTTCGTCAACACATGCGCCACCTACCAACTGCAGGCAGAAGTAAAACGATGTCTACGCAATCTCAATTTAACATTTCCCCCTCTGCATATGTTTACTGTCAGATGGATAGCAGGGATATACATATCTGATATCATTATATTTTGACATTTACGTACATTTTTGTACAAGTTGGTAAGTCATTCCTCAAGAAAAAGGAATGCACATGTCGTCTAATTGTACTTTTTTGTGCTTCATCCAATTTATTGTAAGTATGACGATAATTTCTTTTTCTTGGAGGAGAAATTGGAACTCCATATAATTCCATTTCTTTAATAATGCAGTACATTGTATTCCTATTAATACCCACTTCCTCTGCTGTTTGATTGACTGCAGCTGTTTTAGACATATTGTCTTTATGCTTAATGTACACATTATAAGCCATTTGCCTTTGTCCAGATCTTATGTGTTTCCCTTTACGATTTTTTGAAGGACCTGGTAAAATGCTTCCGCCGTACTATAGAATATTAGCGATTACGAAATAACGAAATTGATAAAATACCTTAACAAATGAATATTTCACTTGCGAGTTCTAAGAAGAACTATTTTTTAAGAATATTAACAACAAATAACTATGTAAAATACGGAAATCGACAAAATCTTTGAACAAAACTGTCAGTAAACAAATTTTTGACAGAACGAGCTAAATGCGATTATTTTGCCGGTGTAAATGCACACTCGATTTCAACCAATCACAAACGTTTATTTTAAGCCCTATCTTTCCCAATGCTTTATTCTTAGACTGAATGGAGTATAGTTCAAAAATACCTGCATTTGTTCACACAGCACAACATCAGACCTAACATAAGACTTGCACAAGGAACAACTTCCAAGAAAATTCCCACGATGCTTATGGTTGCAGAACACGTTCGGTGGGCAAAAGTTAAAATTCTTCACATAAAAATAGCATCAGAACGACAAAAGATCTTCCCCCAAAAAAAAACAGCACGTGGTTCCTAGTTTCAAATGGCTGCTGACACGGTTTTTAATTACCGTACATAAATTGCAAAAGTAGCAAATGAGCTCCCAGCCAGAAGAAAGTTACATCCTCATCATGAGATTCGAACATCGACAAATATACTAATTAATCCTGGCATATTCCAAAAATAATCCACACTTTTCGTGGTTTAAACAACGATAGAACTAATACTTGAAATTAATTTGCTCCAGACTGGCTGTGAAACATTACCACTACTTTTGCGACGGAAGATGTTGTTTCGAGAAGTGCCAAAATGTAAAAGGAACGTGGAAGAGATTGTTCTGGAACAATTAAGAAGATAGATGTCAAAGCGCCCTCTGAGAGAAAAAATTAACTGTGGAACAAATGACTAAAACGACTATTTTGGCTTTACTAACGGTAATTCCAAAGCAGAGTAATTATATTATTATTTATAAATCCCCAAACAATGCTTAAAATAAACAAAAGGAAATAAACAAAAGAATTTTCGATAAAAATTTAAGGAAGTGTCTCCGTAGCCGGCGCCGGTTCTAAGTATGGTTGCCGGCACCGGCATACCGTATCGCTACCGGCGGTTATGTGCATATGTGATTGAATCTCCACCCCCTTTTACACTACCTATAACTAAAAATTTCCAACTAATTTTAAAATTTTTGTCTACAACTATCGCGCATAATGTATGGATTACTAAGGTAATTTTGGCAAGTTATGACAGTGATTATTTAGTCAGTTGAATAATAATGACAGCGATGGAGTTCTGGTCATAACTCAATCATTATGTCAATATCAGTTTCTTTCCGTGAAAGTTGTAGATAAAGTACATATAATATTCGATTCGCGTGTTATGACTATAACCCACGAAGATGACATGCATCATGAGCGACAGCGAGTGGTGTAAGCATCTGAGGTTCTCTTCCATCGTTGCAAGCAAATGTTTTCATCATATAAAGACTGGTTGCACATAGATCGAAGTTTGAGGATGTGGCGACAAGGTAACTGGACGGAGGTCCAAAACATGCACTGACTGATAATGTGTTACCCCTAGAAGACCTTCAATAGTAGGAGCAGGACATTTTTCTTCAATAAATTGAAAATTTTTGCATTTAGTCATACATTCAAGTTGCTGTTGAACCTTTTTAAAAGCGAAAGTCCTTAAAAGTCTAGAATACAAATCTTCCGCTGAAAAATTATTTCTGGATAAGAGTCAAACATATGTTTCATCTCAGAATCTTGAAAATAGAGGTATTTCAAATTTGCTTCCACATCAACGTTAATATGAACGTCACATTTGTAAGTATTTCGTAAAATTGGTACACATTCATCAAACTTAATTCTGTTATGTGGTTTTCTGTTTAGATTTGTTAAGTCTTTCAACGTCACAAGGCACTCGGATTCATTAATGATATTATTTTGTACGATTTTTTTTGTTGGCGCGAGCCTGCAATGCTGCTACTGAATTAACCTTAAGCTGATTTGAAATGTTCAGTCTTTGCTGGGGTAAACTTTTAAATAAAGTTAGTGATACTGGATGAGTGTGATCTTCATTCAGTTCCTTTATCTCTAAAAATTTCCCACAAGAAGTTAATTTTAAAACCATACCGGCTGGACACTTCTGCCTAAATGTAAATGTGTTTTTTGTTTTATTCCTAGGAGTGTGCATTCTGCCACCTTTAATGCAAGCTATTCTTACATAATGGTAAATTAAGTCTTGTTTTGCTTGAGCTGCCACACTTTCAGGATATCTTTTAGCCTGAGTCTTGATGGTTCTAGAATTTCTAATCCAGTAATCATTGAACACTTCATTTTTGTATTTCTGTAACTGCTTGTTGAAATTCTCGTGACTTTCAAACTTATCGCCCACTTTCAACATTCTATAATTAGAAGAACATCGTTTTTAACAAAAAGCATAGCTACAGGGAAAAACATATCTGCGAATTTAGATAAATTAAAGAAAATTAAGACTAAAAGTTAAGCCGTTCACGCGCGCAATATGGAAAACAGAGGTTATGTTGATATGCCGGTAACGATACGTGAAGCCGGCTGCCGTCCGCAATTCTTGATGCCGTAGCCGGCATCAATATGCATACAAGACGAAGACCAGCGCCGGCTATGGAGGCACTTCCAAAATTTAAATTCGTTAAACGTTATGCACACGCCATCTATCGCTGCAACACTGTGCTCTTTGACCCGAAGGGAACGACGTTCTAGCAGCAAACGCACTTGCATAATTGCTCAATAGAGGTCGATAATATACCCAACATCAAAATAAAATCAATTCTACATCGATGAATACAAGCATTCTACAAATGGTAATTAAATATAGAAACAAAATAAATGTTCTCCCAAATCAAGAAATAACAAAGACAATAACTAATTAGACTGAATTCGAAAAATAAAATACTACCCAAATGAACGGAACAAAATGTAACTAACATTACCAAGTGTTAAGTGAACGAGATATATATATATATTCCACGAGAGCCGTTCGTTAGAAGTTTTCGTGGTTAGAAAAAACTCATAAGTCCTTCGGCAAATCGGCCGGTAAATAATCTGAATAAAGACGTCCCCCATGCCGCACGCGAAACAGCACAGTTCCCAACCCAGTACGTTAGCGCCCCGAAGAATACCTATAGTACGCATAAGGAAAAGCTGCTTATAGCACAGAAAAAAGCACAGACTGATAGGGGATCATTACTATCAGCGGCGAAAGAAGAAGGAAGCTGCGCTAAGCATACGAATCGAGTCCCAAACTGAAACACAAACAGCACAACGAACGACAACCGTCAGCGTGACAGACATGCCAATCCTGAAGGGATCGAACACTCGAACAAAAATATAAAAGGACAACTAAAAATAGGTTTATTACTACACGTTAAAAAGGATAGAAGCGAAAATAAGGAATTCGGAAAGAAAACAGAAGAAAAAAATTGCTCTCGGTGAGTCTCCTACGGACACTCACAAAAGAACTATTGGTCCAAGGTTTGGTACCAAGAAAACAAAAAGAAATGGGGACGGAAAAAGGGTAAACAAAATACGTAAAGGCAAAAGAGTTTAAAGTCTACGCCAGCCTAGCGCAGACTGAAACACTGAAGGTGGACACAACAAAAAAAGGAATAAATATCAAATGCGATTCCTGAACATGAAAACGCGAGTACGATACGATGGAACTGTCAGGACTCAGTTCCCCTGACGGTAAACAATAAAGCAGCCGGAATTTATTGACTAGACCAAACTGCGTCAAATAAAAGGTTACATCAAGGACGATAGTGTGTCACGAATATACACCCACGGTACGATAGAATTAACTATCATGGCAAAATCTAGAACATGCGGTACGAAACGAAATCCCAAAAATTCTAGAAAATGCTACGATACGAAAAGTTAAAATAACATTACAAAGGTCAAAATCGGTAAAAACATAGTCGTAAACAATACGAAAGTCATAATCGGCACGGAATGTCATAATTGGTACGAAAGGTCAAAATTAGGCACGGAAGGTCAAAATAGGTACGAAAATATATAACTTATAAAAGTTACACGGAAGTCGAAAATAACTATAACTTAGATAAGTTATACGATACTCAAAAGTAACTTACAAGAGTTACACGAAATTTCATCCGCCCAATTCAATCGTCGTTGTGTGGGTTGTCGACCAAAACATATGGGAAGATATCCCAAATCAGAACATGCAAGAGATACGTCGAACCCACGACAACTAAAATTGAAGATGTTAACGAAGCGGCGGGAAACAGAAAATTTTTGGGACGCCTTTTACGCCCAGGCATTTAACTCACAGGTATATTCTTAAGGCCTACCTGCAAATCAACACTTACTACAAAAGTTCAATCATCAATAGTTGTGCTTTAAGATGTTCAACACTCCATGTCACAGGTAGCACATCACCATCACAATTCTTAAGTTCATAAGAATTATTAGACACACGACGATGAATCATGAAAGGACCAATAAACTTATCTGCTAACTTCGCAGAATAAAATTTCGCAGCATCAGATAGAACAAAGTTCTTACGCCAAACCAATTGATTAGGCAGGAAGGAAATGGGACGATGTCTAAGATAGTAACGAACTTTAGCTTTCTCATAAGCTTTCTGGAGACGAATAATTAATGTCACCCTAGAGTATCGTAAAATTAGAAGATCGACACATAAAATCATCCGGATTTCGTTGACACGTTTCGACGGCATTATCGTCATTCACAGGGGTATGGAAGTTACGTTCACCAGTAAGGAACATTTCTCTGCCAAAGTTTACGAAATAAGGAGTATGAGCAAGAACTTCATGTTTTACAGTGCGAATTGCACAAGAGATTTTCGGAAGGAATAAGTCCCAGTCACGATGATTATCGGACACATACGATACCAACATAGTCTTAATAACGCGATTAATTCGCTCAACAGGATTTGCTTCTGGGTGATAGTACGACGTATACAAAGTGTTACTGATGGTAATAGTTTATTTTGTGTTGGGAAGTTGGTATGAGAGATAGAGAAGGGGAGTAGCGTGTGTGTGTAATAAATGACAGTGATCGATAGACCTGATATATAGACAGACACTAGAAAGAATCAGGGTGAATGAATATTTTGTCCACAAGTATGTTACAATAAATATGTATCAATAAACAAGTTGTAGTCAATTACAAGTTTTTAAATCAACCTACGGCAAGCACAAGCAACACGAAGGTTTAACCTTGTATTTCTCTAAAAATTGACGAGATTCTCTAGAACGAAACTGAACACCATTATCGCTAATAACTTTACGAGGAGTTCCAAAAAGTAAAAATACATGATTTTCCAGAAATTCGATGATCTTGTTCGTCGAAGCTTTTCGTAAAGCACACGTTAAAACAAATTTACTAAAACAATCAGATACGACAAGAATGTAACTAAATCCACGTTTAGTTCTCGGTAACGGACCTACAATATCGACACTTAATGCGTCTCAAGGTTTATAAATGAGAGAGTATCTCCCATACGACCAGCAGGTTTACGTTGCTCAGGTTTAGTTATGATGCAAGTAGGACATCGACGTACATAACGGATTACATCCTGAACCATTCCAGGCCAAAAATATTTTTGATAAAGACGATGGAGAGTTTTAAAGATACCCAGATGGCCAGAAGTTGGTACATCATGACAGGAAGTTATTGTATCCACTCGACGTTCTTTAGAAGCTACAATTTTCCAGTCTTCATCATCATTGCCGAAATACTTATTAGCAGGACGTACAAACTTACAAAGTTGACCATTAACTAGCTGAAATGTAGGATACTTATTCAGAGTTGTTTTGACTGTTCTCAGTAGTCTGTTATACCATTTATCTGTTGATACGACGGAAATTGAAATAGAATCGACGACAGAAACCGAACGAGAAAGAGCATCAGGCACGACATTATCTTTACCTTTACGATGGATACTGTCAGTCCTATCGCTGTAACGTGCAGCCCATCGTGCAAGACGGCCACTAGGAGATTCTAATTTATTTAACCAGCACAAAGAGTAGTGATCCGTGATGACGGTAAAGTGCGAACTCTCGATGTAAGGACGCAGTTTTTCAATAGACCACAAGACCACTAGGCATTCCTTCTCGGTAGTCGAAAAATTTCTTTCGGCGCCACTAAACGAACGACTAAGATAGCAGATTACTTTTTCCTCGTTATCGATATTCTGGGTTAACACATCACCCAATCCAAATTAGAGGCGTCAGTTTGTATAATGAACTCTTTACTAAAATCAGGACATGACAAAATAGGAGCTGAGATTAAATGTTGACGAATCTGTGACCATGCTTCCTCACAAGACTGATCCCATCGAAAAGGTTGATTTTTACGTAACAAATTGATAAAGGACCAACGAGAGAAGAAAAAATGAGGTGTGGCCACCACACGACTTTCTTATATATAAGCGTTTCAAACTATACAATTTTAAGAATTCTTTTATACAAAACTTATTCAAAATCCTATTCTAAATACTTTCATTCTCTTAATAAATCGCTATAGAATGCATACTTTGCAAGATATTCGAAAAAAAGTGGTACTCGCTAAGAGTAAAAGTGCTACTTCCGGTCCAAATTTTGAAATTTCATGTATACAAAAAATATTGCAAATCCAACTCTAAATGCTTTTGTATTCTTAATAAATATATATAGATTGCATAATTTACGACATATTTGCAAAAATTGCTATTCGGTAAGAGTAAAAGTGGTACTTCCGGTCCGAATTTTGAAATTTTTTTTATACAAAAGATATTTAAAATTCTAATTTAAATACTTTTATACTCATAGTGTACCTGCCTAGAAAGCCTAACTTGCGAGATATTCGCAAAAAACTGATTTTCGATAAGAGTAAAAGACCTACTTCCGGTTGGAATTCCGAGGAATTTTTTTAAGGCGGTTTGTCTCAAATTTAATTTTGAGTACATTTGATTTCTTTATAAATTTGTTTAAACTTAGTAATTGACGAAATATTTGCAAAATTCGATTTTTTACTGAAGTAAACTACTACTTCCGGTATACCGATTGAGGGAGATTATACACCTAAATACAAAATTTGGAATAGATATCTTCAGCAGTTTGACCGCTATCGTGGTCACATACAGACACAGACATTTTTTAAAAACCACTTTTTTGGTATCAGGGAACTTCAAAACGTGGACATCTGCAAAAATCTCGAAGTCGAAAATTTTCGTCATCACAATACTTTCTTATACTACGTATAAGAAAGTAAAATTTGGTATGAATCGACGATACCAGGAAGCCATACCATACGTCTAACACCAGGTACTGAAGTTGGCGTCGGAATTTCAAGAATTGCTTTAACTTTGTCAGGATCAATCAATAAACTTTGATTATTTATTACGTAACCCAAATATTTCAGCTCATCTCTACAAAATAAACATTTCTCGCGATTAAGGGTGAGACCAGCAGTCTCCAAACGAGAAAGAACTTCAAGTAAAATTTCAATATGTTTTTCGAAAGTGGAAGTAACGATAATTATGTCATCTAAATAGACGAAAACATTCGGTTCTAATTCAGGACCCAAAACTTGATCAATCAAGCGCATCCAGACGGCAGGCTGTTTTATAACCCGAAAGCTAAACGTCGAAACTGAAATAATCCCTGATTCGGAACTGTAAAGGCGGTATAGGGTCGAGAAGACTCTTCAATTGGGATCTGCCAATAGGCGGATTTAATATCCAAAGAAGTCAAGAATTTAGCATCACGAAGTTTATCCAAGGTATTCGATACATAGGGCAGAGGATAAGCATCCCGTTCCGTTACTTTATTAAGTTTCCTGTAGTCGACACAAAATCTGTAGGTTTTATCTTTCTTCGGAACCAGTAAAATTGGTGAAGCCCAAGGACTTAGATTTCTCGACAACACCAACTTCTAACATATGATGCAATTCTTTATCCACAATCTTCTGCATGGCAGGAGAGATAGGGTAATATTCTTTTGTTTAATTGGCGGGCCATTAACTACATTGCGGTGTTCCACTAAATTAGTGCAACCTAATTCTTTAGTAGATTTCGAAAAATGATTATTAATGAGTTGATCTAATTGTTGTTGTTGATCATCAGAAAGAACATGTTCAATACCTACGGAATTAATGGAAACAGGCTCAGGCGAAAATACCCATTCCCCACGTCTTAGGTCAGGTACAATACCCATTATTTTCCAGAAATCTGTGCCTAAGATTAACGTATGAGGTAAAGAAGGGACAACCAAAATATCAGTAACTTTAAGCTGATCACGAAGACACACAAGTACTGAAATTTCACCTTTTTTGTGAGCCAGGTGAGTCATCTCCGCTGTTAAGGTCGATTATGTCTTTACTAGTAAAGATATTTCGAAGCGGTTTTTTTCTTGTGATAGCTGGTCATTAGGAGCACATTTTAAAAATATTTTGTATTATACAGTGTTCCATAACTTGGTGGCTTTGTAGTTTTTTTAATGGAACGCCCTATATATTATTACATTTTTGTATTTCCCGTGTAATTCTTAGTCAAAAAGTTATAAGTATCGGCCGAAAATTTAAGGTTTTCAACTTATTACCATTTTTCTGAAAAATTCAATGTTTTCATTAAATTTTACTTCTCGAAAACGACGTCTTAGATGGACACAATTTTTCGTAGAGTTGTTCATAATAAAAGGGTCTAATACAAATATATTTTATTTTCTTTCAATTACTAATTGAATTTGCAGAAAACTGGACACCATTGTTTCCCTCGATGTAATAAGCCTTTTTACCAATGGACACTCATAGAAAAGAACACCAATATACCGAAAAAAGAATTCATTGACATAATAAAATGGATATTCGATAGTGTTTATTTCGTGTATTAAGGGCAATATTATTCACAATTTGATGGTACCCCAATGGGACTCTCTCTGTCTCCCACAATATCGAACTTGACAATGAATACTATCATAAAATATGTAATAACCCGAATAGATTTTCAGTTTCACTTTTCATAGCATTTCACCCGATTGAAATCAAATTCAAACTAAACTACCGAAAGATCAACAAACACACCTAATATATCAAATACCATGTAAGGGATGCGAAAGTGTTTATATCGGACAAACAAAACAACACTTAAAGAGCAGAATGAATGGTCATAAATACTGTAAAAACAACACCGCATTGAAAAAACATAATACTAATACTGGGCATGAATTTGATTTCAATCGAGTGAAAATTCTGGACAAAGAACATAACCAAAAAGCAAGAGATGTATTAGAAATGATTCACATTAAAAAAACAAAAATTCTCAATAAATGACAGATCAGACATTGCTATCAAATTTATACCACTCAATAATACAAAATTAGCAATAAATATATGACAAAGTAGCCTCTTTTCGAATTGAATTTTTATTTGAATCCTTGTATATTATAAACTTTTAAAAGAGAATAAACATATACATTTACAAATCATAATAAAAAAAAAATAAAAAATAGTAACAAGAACATTTAGGAAAGACAACTCGAGGTAATGCATGTATGCAAATATTATATTTGAATATATACACGTGAACGTGTGTGTAGGTTAAAGTAAAATAATTTCCTACAATATATATTTATTTTTACACAGTAAAAAGAAAAACAATAAGCACGTTAAAAATGTATTTGAAAACAAAATGCTTTCACATTTTATTAAAAGAGAATATTAATGATGACGAATCGAATTTTAAGGTAGGTTGCCATACATAAAAAGAATTTTAATTATTGTTAGTAAATCATGTTGCATCGTAGACTGATATTTTGTAATGTTTTTTACAGTTATATGTTTTATAACCTTTCAAAAAGATGTTAAATACATCGAAACGTAAATAAAATGTGTTAGTTTTAATTAAAAGGAAAACCACAAACCCAAGAAAGAAAATAAGTTTAAATAAAATAGTGGTTAAGAAAGAAATACATATATATATATATATATATATATATATATGTTGTCACTGGATTCCGGGTTTTCTTCCGCGTTTCCACTGCTTGGTCTTTGGAAAGACCGATGCTGGTTTCTTGACGACGTTTCGGCAAAATCACACTTGCCATCTTCAGGTCTGCGATAACTGTCTGCTTCTGCTTCTGGTTATTCGTAAACTGACGTTTTCGGGATTCGGATGGTGGTTATATACTTCGTTAGCGTTTCGGATGGTTGCCCTTGGACGAGTGTGTGCATGGTTCCGTGTCGTCGGGCTCGTGTTTGGAGTGTGACAGCTGGTTTGCGATGTAGAAGTATTAGTTTGGTGTTCTTTGTTGGTATCTGTTCTTGTTAGCGCTGGTTTCCATGCTGTTGGTAACCTCTGGGTATCATCTCGTGAATTCAGATTGTTCGGATGTTTTTCAATTTCGATGGCTTCCCTGATGATTCTGGTTTTAGTATGTTCGATGTTCGCTAATAGCTTGGTGTTACTGAAGTCTATCGTGTGGGATGTTTCTTTTACATGTTGAGCCAGAGATGAAGTTTTCTCGTCTTTTCTTACGGAATTTTTGTGTTCGTCTCTTCTTGCGTTTACCCTTCTGTTCGTTTGTCCAATGTAAGTTTTTTCACAGTTGAGGCACGGAATTTCATAAACTCCTTGGTTTTCTAAAGGTATTTTTGTTTTAGGGTTTCGAAGGACTGTACTGATTTTTCTGTCTGCTTTGAATGTTGTTTCAATGTTGTGTCTTCGTAGGATTTTGTATATTCTATCGGTGGTGCCTTTAACATAGGGTAAGAAGGTTTTGGCAGTTGGTGTTTCTTTTTCCTCTTGTGGTGTTGTTGGTTTCGGCTTGGATGCTCTTTTGATAGCAGATTCACTGAAACCATTCTGCTGGAGTGCCTTGTGGAGTTTGTCCATTTCTTGGGTGATGTTATCTTCGTCTGCTAACCTTTGCGATCTTGTCACTAGGGTTTTCACTACTGATTGTAACTGAGCTGGGTGGTGGTGAGACTGAGCGTTCAGATATCTGTCTGTATGGGTGGATTTTCGGTATACCGTGTGACTTAAGTTCCCATTTTCTTTCTTCTTGACCAAAACGTCGAGGAATGGTAATTCGTTGTTCGATTCTATTTCCATGGTAAATTTTATTTTTGGATGGGTTTTGTTTAAATGTTCCAGGAAGATGTCGAGGTGGTCCTTTCCATGTGTCCAGATCACGAAAGTGTCATCGACGTAGCGTAGCCAGAGTTTGGGTTTGTGGGTAGCCGTCCTTAGTGCTGTTTTTTCCAAGTTTTCCATAAAAAGGTTTGCTATTACTGGTGATAGTGGAGACCCCATTGGGGCGCCTTCTATTTGTCTATAGCGCTGATCTTCGTAGATAAAGTATGTGTTTGTCAGACAGTGTTTCACCAAGTTCATTATGTGCACTGGGGGTTGGTATATTCGTTCGATGGTCTCTAGAGCTTCGGCAACTGGTATATTGGTAAACAGTGATACTACGTCGAAGCTTACTAATAACCATTCTGGTTCTACTTTTTCTTGTTTCAATAGATCGATGAAGTGACTTGCGTTCTTGACGTAAGATTCGGCTTCTTCTACATGAGGTTGTAGTTGTTGGGCTAGGTATCTAGCCAATTGTTGAACAGGTGATCCAATGGAGCTGACTATGGGTCTTAGGGGTGCACCTTCCTTGTGGACTTTAGGTAAGCCGTAGAATTTGGGGCATCTTGATGACTTCTCCCTTGGAATGAGTGCTGTCTGGATTTCCTTGTCGATGGGACTCTCCTTGATTTTCGTTTTGGTTGTTTTCTCCAGGTATGTTGTTGGATCCGTGGAGATTGGTTGGTATGCTGGATCCTCCAAGAGGGTTCTTACTTTGGCGTCGTAGTCGGTTGTGTTCATTACCACACTTGCATTTCCTTTATCGGCTGGTAGAATAATAATGTTTTCGTTTTCCCTTAGTTGTTTCAATGCCAGGAATTCTTCGTGTGATAGGTTCTTCTTTGGTGGTTTGGCTGTCCTTAATATTTGCGATACATCTTGGCGGATAGTCTCGGCCGTATTCTTGTCAATCCTAGCTATAGTTGCTTCTACTCCACAAATTATTTCTTCTACTGGTATGCGGGCAGGAGCTATTGCGTAGTTAAATCCTTTAGCCAACACATTGTGGGATGCTGCGTCCAATACATGGGTGGATAAGTTGTATACCACTTTGAGTGATTTGTTCTCTACTCTGGTGTTTCTGGATTTTTGTTCTGCTTGCAGGTGGTTGAACTTCTTTATTTGTTTTGCTTTTGTCCAATCGGTATTTGTCTCGGAACGGAAATCACTGAGCTGGTCCAGTATTCTCCAAATTATCGGGTGGATGATGTTGCTGAGGTTAAGATGTAGTTGCAGTAATTGTTTGTTGGTATCATCCAACATTTTTCTAGTCTCGTGGATGGATTCCCTCAGTAGCGCCATACTTGCTTTCTTCAGAATGTTCTTGGTTTGTCTGGTGTTTCTGTTGAACTTCAATTTCAATGTCTGTGGCACGATGTTTTCCTCTCGGCAACGTTGTAGAAAAGTCAGGTCACAAAGCAGTTTGCTTCTTCTTGTTCTTAGTTTTTCGAAGGTCTTGGTTTGGTGTAAAGTCTTCTCCCCGTAAAGACGTAATATGTTCTCTTTCAGGTTTCCGCGGTTAGTAGTATGTGTTGTCACTGGATTCCGGGTTTTCTTCCGCGTTTCCACTGCTTGGTCTTTGGAAAGACCGATGCTGGTTTCTTGACGACGTTTCGGCAAAATCACACTTGCCATCTTCAGGTCTGCGATAACTGTCTGCTTCTGCTTCTGGTTATTCGTAAACTGACGTTTTCGGGATTCGGATGGTGGTTATATACTTCGTTAGCGTTTCGGATGGTTGCCCTTGGACGAGTGTGTGCATGGTTCCGTGTCGTCGGGCTCCTATGTTAAAGGCACCACCGATAGAATATCCAAAATCCTACGAAGACACAACATTGAAACAACATTCAAAGCAGACAGAAAAATCAGTACAGTCCTTCGAAACCCTAAAACAAAAATACCTTTAGAAAACCAAGGAGTTTATGAAATTCCGTGCCTCAACTGTGAAAAAACTTACATTGGACAAACGAACAGAAGGGTAAACGCAAGAAGAGACGAACACAAAAATTCCGTAAGAAAAGACGAGAAAACTTCATCTCTGGCTCAACATGTAAAAGAAACATCCCACACGATAGACTTCAGTAACACCAAGCTATTAGCGAACATCGAACATACTAAAACCAGAATCATCAGGGAAGCCATCGAAATTGAAAAACATCCGAACAATCTGAATTCACGAGATGATACCCAGAGGTTACCAACAGCATGGAAACCAGCGCTAACAAGAACAGATACCAACAAAGAGCACCAAAATAATACTTCTACATCGCAAACCAGCCGTCACACTCCAAACACGAGCCCGACGACACGGAACCATGCACACACTCGTCCAAGGGCAACCATCCGAAACGCTAACGAAGTATATAACCACCATCCGAATCCCGAAAACGTCAGTTTACGAATAACCAGAAGCAGAAGCAGACAGTTATCGCAGACCTGAAGATGGCAAGTGTGATTTTGCCGAAACGTCGTCAAGAAACCAGCATCGGTCTTTCCAAAGACCAAGCAGTGGAAACGCGGAAGAAAACCCGGAATCCAGTGACAACACATACTACTAACCGCGGAAACCTGAAAGAGAACATATATATATATATATATATATAGTATTTAAATAAGTATTATATTAATAATACTATTATTTCTTGGCCTTTATTATATTCGTGTAGGTAAATTCTTGGTATTAGGCCTTTTTAACGAAATGCAATAAATACTAGGTTTTAACGTTTCGACATTTTTTAATATTAATGTCTTCTTCAGAAAACTGAAATTATAAGTATAAGTTACAACAATGGTTCAAAAAATTAATACAAAACAAGATTACTTACTTAAGAATAGGTATAACAGTTAAAACTGTATAAATAAAATGTTTCTCTTAAAATTTTGTCAAAAGACTTGACATACATCAAAATATAATTGTAAATGTCAGCATTTAATTTGTTAATCTAGAAATCATATGCTGACATTTACAATTATATTTTGATGTATGTCAAGTCTTTTGACAAAATTTTAAGAGAAACATTTTATTTATACAATTTTAACTGTTATACCTATTCTTAAGTAAGTAATCTTGTTTTGTATTAATTTTTTGAACCATTGTTGTAACTTATACTTATAATTTCAGTTTTCTGAAGAAGACATTAATATTAAAAAATGTCGAAACGTTAAAACCTAGTATTTATTGCATTTCGTTAAAAAGGCCTAATACCAAGAATTTACCTACACGTATAATATATATATCAAATATGATTTTTCATATTTGACATTTTCTACGCTGAGGAAAACGAATTTTAAAATTATTTAAAATTTACATATATATATATATATATATAGGTATGTATATTTACTGATCCAGGAAGGTCAGAATGTGTGGGCTGGGTTAATTAAAACATTCTATTTGTGGCTGGTAACGTTTCGGAATAATTTATTCCATCATCAGACTCTACAATAAGTTGAAAAAATTTTTTTAAATAATTAGGGACAATCTTAAATAAACAAAAGTCATGAACACTCAAAACAAGAGAACTCACTTACTTGCCACTATGGACACCGAAAATTATCTTAACAGATACAATCATAAAAATAGAGAACTCGTGTTGGTGGTCCACTAAATTAAAAATTTTTAATATATTATATAGGCCATTAAAGTGTCACATATTAAAATTACATTTAACAATTTCAAATCAATTGCTCAGTAAAATTAAAACCAAAGTTTTTGACGGACATTACTAGTTGTATTTTAAAAAGCACCAACACGAAGACAACAACAACAATTAAAATGCATGACCTATCTGACCGTAAGTGAGTATTTGCAGGTCACCTCTTCGCGATGTCAAGGGCAGGTCAGAGGTCACAGTTCAATAGCGAATTATCAAAATTTCTTTAAATAAAACTGTTAATATGATAATTCTAAATTACATCTGTAGTTCTGATATATTAATTTGGAAATAAACAGCAGCAAAGAAAACCAAAAATTATTTTGTTACAAGACCAAAAGACCACCGCAAACAAGGCAATATAAGGATGTTACGCAAGAAGTAGGAACCAGCAACGATAGGATAAATTGGAAGAACAAAGAAGGGGGAGGGGGTGGGTAAGGTGGAGGGTTGTCATAAAATAATACTGAAACCATGGGTTTAATTATTTAAATTAGAACAATTATTTACAAACGGTGCCAAGACGCCATCTGTCATCCAACAACCCAACTGTCTGAAAGATATATTTACAGAAATCGACTCTAAAGTTTTGTAACTCAACACATACATGTTACTGCCGACCAACATTACATAAGATTTTAGGTCTTATAAACCTTAGAATATTATTGTATATCACACTGAAATTGGCAGAGTCAGATTTAGAATTCATATTTGGTTCTATGACATTGATACAAAAGGTCTCAAGAAATAATCTCTTGTGCAGGTTAGCTTCATTATATAAAATGTGAGTTTGGTCAAAGTTAATAGTATGTTTAGTGTTACTCATATGTTCACCAAGTTTACATGACTTAGGTTTACGAATGGCATCACTGCGATGTTGTATGTTCCGCTCATTGACTCTTTGTTTAGTTTGTCCTATGTAACATTGCGGACAATCCCTACACTTCAAGCAGTAAACTACATTGCTTCTGTATTTTGTATCCATTGTGTCTTTTAGAGGTGTAAAGAATTTAGAGACTGAGTTAGCCGTTGTAAACGCTATAGTTACTCTATCCTCAAACAGTTCCTTTATAAAGTTGGTAAGACCAGGTATATATGTCATTTTCTTATAGATAACAGGATCTGTGTTACCCAAGTTATTTATGGTATTATTGGTTTGTACCTGACTTAGCGGAATAGCGTGCATTGGCAGGGTAGTGCCACTTGAAAACAAGATCTTGTTTAAAATGGCGTTAGGATAGCTGTTTTTTAGAAGAATGTCTTTCAGTCGTAGTAGGTCCGAGTGCTGCCAATCCGTATGAGTGATGTTAATTATTCTATGTTTTAAGCATTTTATTAAATTGATCTTATATTTTGTAGGACAATTAGAGTGGAAATTCAACAGTCTGTTCGAATTAGAAGGTTTTCTATACCACCTAAGCTTAATCTTATCATCCTGGCGAGTGACTAGTGCATCTAAAAAGGGCAAGGTGCCATTAGTCTCTTGTTCTACTGTGAATTGAAGGTGGTTGTTATAATTGTTGAAAGTTGTAAGAAGATCATCAACACTGTCTTGGGGAACTAGAGCGATAATGTCATCAACGTAATGATAGATGAATTTAATGTTAACTTTGGCATGTGCAATAACATATTTGAGGATAGTGTTCATTATTATATCTGCTATACTGGGAGACAACGCAGACCCCATAGGTGTCTCAGACCTATAATAATCTCTGTCAGTTACATCTATTGAGGAAAGGGTTTTGGCAGAATGTGAAGACATTCTTTCCTCAATAGATGTAACTGACAGAGATTATTATAGGTCTGAGATCGCTTATCGTGTGACACACTATATTAGCAATCATACTCACAACACACTACATAACAGCATAGAAAAACAATGCAGAGAATTCTTAAAACAACATACTGACAT
The DNA here is from genome assembly GCA_963170755.1 of Amphimallon solstitiale. Classification (NCBI taxonomy): domain Eukaryota; kingdom Metazoa; phylum Arthropoda; class Insecta; order Coleoptera; family Scarabaeidae; genus Amphimallon; species Amphimallon solstitiale. The sequence goes on along the minus strand of OY720675.1, from coordinate 168,081,909 downwards.
CATAGTCACCCAATCTGATAAAAGTAATGTCACAGTGGTCATGTATAAAGCTGATTATTACTACAAAATGTTAGAACTCCTTAGTGATACTCATACATATACCAAACTCAATAGGGATCCCACATACGCTGATGAACGCAGAACTTGTCAAATTATAAATAAACTAAAAGTTAATAACTACATTGATGACATATTACACAAACAACTCATCAAAAAGAACTCTGCCCCGTCTAGGATATATGGGATCCCCAAAATTCATAAGTCTAACATACCCTTAAGACCTATAGTTTCTAGTGTTGACAGCCACTCGAGACATTTGGCTAAATATATGGCGAATATTATTAGTATGTCGGTCAAACCGTATAACAGCTTCAAACTTATTGATACATTTGATTTTGCCACAAAAGTCAATAACACCCCCGTCCAGGCTGACCATATATTAGTTTCTTTTGATGCTGTCAGCTTGTTTACCAACATACCGACAGAACTAGCCATCGACGTGGTTAGAGATAATTGGGCTCTAGTGGGGGACAACACTGACATTCCTTGTGGTGAATTTTTGTCCTTGTTACATTGGCTGTTTAGCAGTGTCCACTTTACTTACAACGGTCAGCATTATGCACAGAAATTCGGGACACCTATGGGGTCTGCGTTGTCTCCCAGTATAGCAGATATAATAATGAACACTATCCTCAAATATGTTATTGCACATGCCAAGGTTAACATTAAATTCATCTATCATTACGTTGATGACATTATCGCTCTAGTTCCCCAAGACAGTGTTGATGATCTTCTTACAACTTTCAACAATTATAACAACCACCTTCAATTCACAGTAGAACAAGAGACTAATGGCACCTTGCCCTTTTTAGATGCACTAGTCACTCGCCAGGATGATAAGATTAAGCTTAGGTGGTATAGAAAACCTTCTAATTCGAACAGACTGTTGAATTTCCACTCTAATTGTCCTACAAAATATAAGATCAATTTAATAAAATGCTTAAAACATAGAATAATTAACATCACTCATACGGATTGGCAGCACTCGGACCTACTACGACTGAAAGACATTCTTCTAAAAAACAGCTATCCTAACGCCATTTTAAACAAGATCTTGTTTTCAACTGGCACTACCCTGCCAATGCACGCTATTCCGCTAAGTCAGGTACAAACCAATAATACCATAAATAACTTGGGTAACACAGATCCTGTTATCTATAAGAAAATGACATATATACCTGGTCTTACCAACTTTATAAAGGAACTGTTTGAGGATAGAGTAACTATAGCGTTTACAACGGCTAACTCAGTCTCTAAATTCTTTACACCTTTAAAAGACACAATGGATACAAAATACAGAAGCAATGTAGTTTACTGCTTGAAGTGTAGGGATTGTCCGCAATGTTACATAGGACAAACTAAACAAAGAGTCAATGAGCGGAACATACAACATCGCAGTGATGCCATTCGTAAACCTAAGTCATGTAAACTTGGTGAACATATGAGTAACACTAAACATACTATTAACTTTGACCAAACTCACATTTTATATAATGAAGCTAACCTGCACAAGAGATTATTTCTTGAGACCTTTTGTATCAATGTCATAGAACCAAATATGAATTCTAAATCTGACTCTGCCAATTTCAGTGTGATATACAATAATATTCTAAGGTTTATAAGACCTAAAATCTTATGTAATGTTGGTCGGCAGTAACATGTATGTGTTGAGTTACAAAACTTTAGAGTCGATTTCTGTAAATATATCTTTCAGACAGTTGGGTTGTTGGATGACAGATGGCGTCTTGGCACCGTTTGTAAATAATTGTTCTAATTTAAATAATTAAACCCATGGTTTCAGTATTATTTTATGACAACCCTCCACCTTACCCACCCCCTCCCCCTTCTTTGTTCTTCCAATTTATCCTATCGTTGCTGGTTCCTACTTCTTGCGTAACATCCTTATATTGCCTTGTTTGCGGTGGTCTTTTGGTCTTGTAACAAAATAATTTTTGGTTTTCTTTGCTGCTGTTTATTTCCAAATTAATATATCAGAACTACAGATGTAATTTAGAATTATCATATTAACAGTTTTATTTAAAGAAATTTTGATAATTCGCTATTGAACTGTGACCTCTGACCTGCCCTTGACATCGCGAAGAGGTGACCTGCAAATACTCACTTACGGTCAGATAGGTCATGCATTTTAATTGTTGTTGTTGTCTTCGTGTTGGTGCTTTTTAAAATACAACTAGTAATGTCCGTCAAAAACTTTGGTTTTAATTTTACTGAGCAATTGATTTGAAATTGTTAAATGTAATTTTAATATGTGACACTTTAATGGCCTATATAATATATTAAAAATTTTTAATTTAGTGGACCACCAACACGAGTTCTCTATTTTTATGATTGTATCTGTTAAGATAATTTTCGGTGTCCATAGTGGCAAGTAAGTGAGTTCTCTTGTTTTGAGTGTTCATGACTTTTGTTTATTTAAGATTGTCCCTAATTATTTAAAAAAATTTTTTCAACTTATTGTAGAGTCTGATGATGGAATAAATTATTCCGAAACGTTACCAGCCACAAATAGAATGTTTTAATTAACCCAGCCCACACATTCTGACCTTCCTGGATCAGTAAATATACATACCAATACACCCTGAAAACAGTGTCTAACATCACAACTTCCTATATATATATATATATATATATATATATATATATATATAACAAGAAAAAGAGAATATTGGGTAAAATCCGCTGTAGTGCAACCGTAGACACGTGTTTCTGACACCGTACTGATGACGACCAATTAGTCAGAAACACGTGTCTACGGTTGCACTACAGCGGATTTTACCCAATATTCTCTTTTTCTTGTTTTATTTTATGTATCCGCGATAATTCCTCTTTTTATTATCTTTCCTGGGTTCGGATGGCACGCAGGTTGACAATGTCTTTCTCGTGGCGATGTTAGTTGTTGTCTTCAAAACCGAAGATCTTCTAACTGAAGCTGCAAATTGCGGTCTGTCACCTGATGGTCTTCCGTTTATGCTTACATCTCCAAGGTTATCCCACCTTATTCCTTGGCTACACCGTACTGATGACGACCAATTAGTCAGAAACACGTGTCTACGGTTGCACTACAGCGGATTTTACCCAATATTCTCTTTTTCTTGTTTTATTTTATGTATCCGCGATAATTCCTCTTTTTATATATATTTATATATATAAATAGATAAAATCTAAAAATTAAAATAACTCAATTACTTCTTGGTTTCTTGATTGAAACCGTGTCGTTACTCCTACTTCTACTGCTGACGTTTCGGCCAGGGACATCTTCAACGCTGTTGATGCCTTATAGGATACTGGACAAATCGTCGGAAGCAGAATAGGAACAACGACACGATTTCAATCCAGAAATCAAGAACTAATCAAAGAAAGCCGTGGAAATCTACGACTTAGATTAAAATAAACCAAACCACGTTTCTGCTTTTCCTTTTCACTTACTTTAATCTTTTCGACTGAAGGTTGATCATAGTTTTCCATTATATAACCTTTGAGGTTTATCAAATTATTACTGGTCTGAGCACCATTAAAAATAAATCTCAGGCATATTTTCTTCACCTTCAGAATCTATATATATATATATATATATATATATATATATATATATATATATATATATATATATATATATATGTTGTCACTGGATTCCGGGTTTTCTTCCGCGTTTCCACTGCTTGGTCTTTGGAAAGACCGATGCTGGTTTCTTGACGACGTTTCGGCAAAATCACACTTGCCATCTTCAGGTCTGCGATAACTGTCTGCTTCTGCTTCTTGTTATTCGTAAACTTAACAAGAAGCAGAAGCAGACAGTTATCGCAGACCTGAAGATGGCAAGTGTGATTTTGCCGAAACGTCGTCAAGAAACCAGCATCGGTCTTTCCAAAGACCAAGCAGTGGAAACGCGGAAGAAAACCCGGAATCCAGTGACAACACATACTACTACCCGCGGAAACCTGAAAGAGAACATATATATATATATATATATATATATATTTATAGCCAGTATCATGTCACTTCCGAACCAGATACTCGGTATACGTTATAACTTCATATATAACGAAGCGACTTCCATTTTCGGAAGTCATAACGTTTTCCATTTCTTTTGGTGTAAATGTGTAACAGATATCATTTAAAGCCTAATCCCAAAAATTGTGTTGGAAGTCATTTCAATACCCCTATACCTGTAAGTTTTCGTTTTAGTTCCAGTGTAGATCGATGGCGCTAGTATCGCTTTTCGACGGAGCATGTCTTATACGAATTTACTTCCATATATGTGCGTATTACAAAAGGTATGCCGTGACTTCCGAACCTTGACAACGTCGCACGACCTTACGGCATTTAAGTGCGTGAAAGTTAGCGGCATTCTGTATTTGCGTATTTATTATTGTGAATATCTTACATTGAAGAAGGTGCATTTTACAAGTTAATTTTATTTTCAGTATCATTCAAACAAGTGGTAATTTATTAGTTAAAATGGCAATTAGTATTTTTAGTATTTTAAAACTATAAAATAAATGAATTATTAAAAGATTAGTAAATATAAAATTTTAAATATCATTTTATGATTAGAATTGGGAATTTTTTTCAATTGTAACTGCGGTTTAACGCCATTTTTATATTAAAATATAATAATTATAATGTAACGAAATAGTACAAGTAATACCTAATTATACTTTTGAAATGTTTTTGTGCTGTTATAAAAATATATTGTACATTACTAACTTTACATATACTGTAATATGTGTATTATTTATTTTACACTAAATTTTAACACGAAATAATTCTAAACTTTTGCATTATTTACGTAAAATCTTGAGTAGAATTCATTTTTTGGCTGTATTATATTTTAATTATTGCGTGTAACCATTATCATTCTATATCAACAACAAAAGTCGGGGATTTATAAAAAGAATATCATCGAACAAGACTAGGCGAGAATTTATACTGCCACTATTATTCCAACAATTAATAAGTAGTTTTCTTAGCTGAGACACAATAAATTTCAGAGTTATTACATAAAAGGCAGGTACAATACCTAGTAACAATTGTAAATGAAGAAAACACAAGAACCAAATTTGAGAGGACTTGTGCAAGTAATATATACAGGCTGAGTCATCTAAGCGGGTAAGGCAGATTAAGCCTTTATGAGTAAAGATATTTCGAAGCGGTTTTTTCCTTGTGATAGCTATCCATTAGGAGCATATTTTAAAAATATTTTGTATTATACAGAGTGTTCCATAACTTGGTGGCTAACCATAGTTATAGTTTTTTAAATGGAACATCCTATATATTATTGCATTTTTGTATTTCCCGTATAATTTTTAGGCAAAAAGTAATAAGATAGTATTGGCCTAAAGTGTAAAGTTTTTGACTTATTCCCGTTTTTCTAAAAAATTCAATGTTTGTATAAAATTATATTTCTCGAAAACGACGTACTAGATGGACAAAATTTTTGCAGTATTGTTTACTACAATAAGATGTCCTAATAGAAGCATGTTTTATTTTTTTACAGTTACTAACTGCATGTGCAGGAAACTGGATTAAAATTAGATGACACGTTTTTGTATAAAAGTCAATTTTCTTAAATGGAACAGCCTGTATATCAGTTCATTTTTGAATTGTTTATTAAATTTCATGTCAGAAACATGTAAGACGTTAATACTTTAAATGTGACTATTACTGAGCTGCTGTCGTTTTTTGATATGCTTTTGTTAATTTTTGCAAAAAAGGCAATTTTTTCAAATGGAACATCCTGTATATTATTTAATTTTTGAATTTCTTATTAAATTTCATATCAAAAACATGTAAGACGTTAATACTTTAAAAGTGACTATTACTGAGCTATTGTCTCTTTTTGATATAATTTTGTCAGTACTATACTATATTAATTAAAACCACAAAACTGACAAAATTATATCAAAAAGAGACAATAGCTCAGTAATAGTCACTTTTAAAGTATTAACGTCTTACATGTTTTTGATGTGAAATTTTATAAGTAATTCAAAAATGAAATAATATACAGGGTGTTCCATTAAAAAAAAAACTACTTTTATTCTAAAACGTGTCATGTAATTTTAATCCAGTTTCCTGCACATGCGGTTAATAACTGTAAAAAAATAAAACATGCTTCTATTAGGACCTCTTATTGTAAACAATACTGCAAGAAATTTTGTCCATCTAATACGTCGTTTTCGAGAAATATAATTTTATACAAACATTGAATTTTTCAGAAAAATGGGAATAAGTCAAAAACTTTACACTTTAGGCCTATACTATTTTATTACTTTTTGCCTAAAAATTATACGGGAATACAAAAATGCAATAATATATAGGGTGTTCTATTTAAAAAAACTATAACTATGGTTAGCCACCAAGTTATGGAACACTCTGTATAACACAAAATATTTTTAAAATATGCTCCTAATGAACAGCTATCACAAGGAAAAAAGATGTGCCTGGCCAAAACGTCAGCAGCAGAAGTAGGAATGACGACACGGTTTCAATCAAGAAACAAGAAGTAATTGAGTTATTTTAATTTTTAGATTTTATCAGATGTTTTTTCCAACAAATAGTACTAACTAATGTATTGATAAGGATATTCGTTTGAAAGATTTTTCCTCGGACGAAATGAATTACTTTGACCAGAAAGTATTAGATATTTAAGAATTCAATTCAGACAGTAATTTCGATGACACTGTGAAAAATAAAGACTTTGATATACATACACGAATACTGCAATGAAATAAATAATGAAACTCAATCTTCTAGTTTGAAGTCAAATAATAGTTGTGTATACGAGATTAAACCGAGTTCTGTTTGTAAACCAGTCCCTCAACTTCTTTCCGAAAAAATAAAGGTAAATTTATAGTTTCCTAAAAATGGCAACATTTGGCAACAATTTTCTAAATAATGTAATAATTACGTTATTTTGCAAAATATTAAAATCGTATTATTTTTCAACATTTTTGGGAAAACGTTTTTAATTCTGTTTTTTTTTATTACTACTAGTGTTAGTACTGTCCCTACTTTAAATTTGCAAAATGTGAAAGAAACAAACAAAAAAATGTTCCGGTGTAAGTATTGCATAGAAGATATATTCACCAAAAACTTTATGCGGCATATAAAAAGAAATCATGCTGATGGGAAAGAAGTGCAAAACATATTTCGACACCCAAAACGGTAAAGATAGGCGCCGTGCTTTTGGCTTACTGTGAAACGAAACTAATTTGAACCTGTATATAAATGGTATAATAAGACCAAATAGACAATGCAGTCAACATGCTATGGATCCTAACTACTATCTATGTGTATTTTGCAAGGAATTATTTATTAAACAATACCTAAAACGTCATGTAAAAACTTATATTGCTAACAATTCAGTCGTCAATGTTAATCAAGAAGTTACGAAAAGCAATCATCTTTCTCGCTCTCACACATAAACTGCTTGTACAACAGACGCAACAGATGTGTTAAAGCAAAGGTTTTCATACTTTATTTGAGCAATTTGTTCATATTTTTGGTGTAAAATTGTAGGTTTTTGATTTGATGAAACCGGAGGAAATCTCTATTTCAAGCTAAAAAAGATCTCCTAATAGCACATATTGGAAAATCGTATTTAAAAAGACACAAAAGAGAACGTCTTTCGTATGCATGCAGCACCGGAATGTGAGAATTTTCGCAAGTACTCAATAATTCTGAAAATATTATAAGTAAGGATAACTTGAGCTTAAATAATTTACTACATTCTATGTATTTCGATACGGTTGCAAGTTCTGTTAGAAATGTTGTAGGGTATAACTCATTTAAAGTCTTTTAAATCTCCTAGTCTTATCATGCATTTGAGAACATTTCAAAACTGCATGTGATGAATTAACGCACCTGATATTAAAAAAAAGTTGTGGTTTTAAATGTCAGTCGACTGAGTCGTTGACAGAAATAAAATTTGTTCCAAATTTGGACTATGTGGAAGAAATTGAAGACATTACATTAGTAAGTTACCAATGAAAAATATTTTGAAAATTTAGAATACAATAATATTTGTTCTAGATAAGAACTTAACTTATTTCCATTCCAGCAACACACTACAGCATGAGCAACCTTCTCAAGAACACACAGGTGGAGCTACTCTTAAATTAATTATAAAATAGTTTAAAGTGCTAAAATGAGTTCATTTTGCAAATGGTTCGAGTGGTATAACCTCATCTATTTGGTCTACTTAAGCGTATTTTTGTTTATATGAATATTTACGTTCTTTGAACGGCATTAATTTTTTGGTTTGGTTCTGTAAGTTATTAGTTTCTATAGAACATACAACAGGATATTCACGAAATGTTGATTATAACTATGGACTATCGATATAAAGTTTGCACTTTAATGAACAGAAATTGTTTTTCATCGAAACAGCATACAAAAGCACTTGATTTGAAACCATATTCACATTATATTCTATCGCTGAAGAAGTCGACTTTGTTTACCGAAATGCGCATATCAACCGTATGCATATTTCGGTAGACTAAGTCGCCTTCATTAGTGGTAGAACATAATGTGTATATGGTTTTTAACCAATTGCTTTTGTGTAGCAATTCGGTAATAAAATAATTCTTCACTCACTCACTTTCTTTTTTTGCATAAAGTGACAATTTTGAGAAAAACGTTTATGAGAAACCTTAAACTTTAGGTATCAATTTTTCAGGTGTTATATATTCTTCACTAATCTTCACATTAACATTAATAAATATATTACAGATGCAACAGACACAGATGACGACATTATTACCAAAAAGGTAAAGACACATCAGAGAGAAGGTACTAAAATTATTGTATGTGGAAATATACATATCTTCATCTGGTTTACTTTCACCTTGGCACGAACATAAAATTAATTTAATTCACAACTACTTCAAAAAAATGTTGAAGCAGAAAATTATCTTTCTTCATTAAAATAAGCCTATTTGTAGAAGAAAACAAAATTAAGAGAAGTGTACAACAAAAGAAATTTAAAATTCAGCATTTAATTAAATTGAAATCTAAAGAATAAACCTTTGGTTAATAGTATCGTTATTTCTTTTTATAAGCCTAACTATAATCAAATTCTATATGCAAGCAGTTAACAGAATGAGAATTGATACTTTTATGAATAACTGGAATACAGCGTCTTGTGAATTATGAACACGTGCTATTAAATCAGTTAAGAGTGACTTAAACATTTGGCAACATTCGCGGAAGTTACTCCGATGCTTCTGATTATCAAAATATAAAAGAGCGCGGAAGTCGCTTCGTACCCTGAAAATAAGGAATTTATATAAAATTAAAGTATAACAATTAACTACCCCTCTTTAGAAAATCTTATTGTTTGGGTTCCCCTTAATGTATATATGTAAATTTTATATTAAAAATGTATGTAATTAGCTGGGAAGTTAGGTAGTCTTTTGAACATAACGGAAGTGACAACTTAACAGGCATCAATATACCGGGCTCTTTTTTTATCATTACACATAGCATTTTCCCTATGTGTAATGATAAAAAAAAATTATCAATGCATTAGCGATATAGTCACTGTATAGTAGACAACCAGTTATACACTCGTATTTTGACAAGCAGGAACAGTGAGCTGTCATAAGATTTTTATCAGTCAATTTTCGTTAAACTTTTTATTAAAATTTTAAAATAAAAATTGAGTTTGTAGCAGAAACACTGTACGATACACGTGTTAAAATGTTATTTTATTTTGCTTATTTTAAATTGCTCCAGTTCCTAATCACCCTCGTGTCGCAAATCTTACTCGCAAAATAAAATAGCACTTTTAACAATTATATCGTAAATAACTAATTTTGTACAATTTTAAAATTCGAAATATATCACGTCGTCAACATCATAATTGCTACATTAAGGATTTCCCGTCATTTCCCACTGGCCGATACAAATAAAATAATATTCTGGAGATCCGTTTCTCTTACTTCTACCATAAATTATTTGTACGGAAAAATTAAACTTTGCAGCGTACATAAAACCTTTTACATTTATTACGAAACTGTTAAAATTTAGCGCGAAAGTATTTGATTCGGCAATAATACTTGTACTGGTAACACTGGGCGATACAGAGCAAAATAAAGCTTAGAAGAATTAGGTTATGTTTTTAATAAAGAAAATGCAGAATATCACTTGGAACAAAATAATTAGTTTATTATAACAATTAAACGAACTTAAATGTGAAGTCTAATATCATAACAAGTTCTCGAAATGTCCACCTTGTCTTTCAAGGCAATAAGCAAGGCGATCTTAAAAGCAACGAAGTGTATTTCTAATAAATTCTGGCCTTATTCCATTACATGCAGTACGTATACGCTCTTTTAGTTCATTCAAGTTGCGTATTCGTACATTGTTGTAAATTTTACTTTTTAGGTAACCCCAAAGAAAATAGTCATTTGGAGATAAATCAGCGGATCTTGGAGGCCATAGTATGGGACCAAATCTACCAATCCACCATCTTTGAAATAAGTTATTTAAAAAATTCCTGATAGCGTTAGTAGAATGTGGCGGGGCCCCATCCATTTGGAACCAGGGTTCATCAACATTCATCATCTCAATTGATGGAATGATATGGTCTCTCAACAAATTCAAATATTTCACTGCAGTGAGGTTACCGTCAATAAAAAATGGGCCAATAAGTCTATCGCTTATTATTCCAATCCAGACATTAACTTTTGAGGGTACTGTGTTCGGGTCAGGTTTTGAGCGTGAGGATTTGTACGGGACCAGTACCTAATGGATTAATGGATAGGAAATTTAATAATTTTTCATGGATAAATGTAGGGTACAAACCGAAAGTTCTGAGAGTTGACTTCACCGTTTACGGTAAATGTAGCCTCATCAGTAAAAATTATTTTATTTAAAATTTCTTGGTTTTCATTTAACATGTTAAACATTATTTCACAAAACTCAGTTCGTTTTACCTTATCCTCTTCGAAAAGCTCTTGATGATTTGATATTTTGTATGGCCTATATTTAAATTCTTTCAGAGTTTTGTATACCGAACTGTACGATACTCCAAAATGTTTAGCTACATCTAAAAGAGATCCTACAGACCGTTCCTCTACGTAACACAGGATATTTAATTTCATGTCTTCTGTTCGAACATGATTGGTTCTATTTCTTTTTTTGTGAGAATTTAGAACACAACCATCTTCTTGAAATTTTTTAAAAAAGTTCAGAATTGTTTTTGCACAAGGTATAGGCCTGTCTGGATAATTGACGGAAAACATGTCTCTAACTTGCCTTAAACTATTATTTTTCTGGTACCACATTACTATAGCCACCTTTTCATTTCTGTTGTATTTATCCATGATTTATAAATAAATTATCTATTTTTTAATAAAATGTATTTAATTTATGACATGTTTGAATAAAAATTCAGAAATATTAGACATAAAAAATGTTTTTCCCGTCATGGCAACCTGATTTAAGAATTAATTATACGTAAATTCTTCATTAGTGCATAACTGGTTGTCTACTATACAGTGACTATATCGCTAATGCATTGACAATTTTTTTTTATCATTACACATAGGGAAAATGCTATGTGTAATGATAAAAAAAGAGCCCGGTATATATATATATATACACCGTGTTTCATGTAACTAGCACATTAGAAGTTTTTGTGCTTACAACGCGAATTTTTTCCAGAAGTTTTGCCTTCTCACATAATTGACCGCAATCTTTCAAGTTAAAATATTTTTAAACTCGTGCAACTTCCGGTTGCACCGGAAGTAGGCGCCATCTTTGTTATTTTAAATGTGACACCCTGTATTTTATTCGAGATTTGAATTGCTTATTTAAATAGAAGAACAGAGATACCGGGTTGGATTATGTCAAAGTCAACCGTTTCGGAGTTATTCAACTGTTTTCCATTTTTAGGGCACTTGAACGTAAATTTTAAAAGTTCTTTATCTGAGACATGAAAAAAGATAAACAATTGAAATTTGTTCCTGAGATAGTCAAAGTATTGTCCTATTCGAATATCACCAGGTTTTGCAATAATATTACACAGGGTGTTCTCTAATTAATTTACAATTATACACATTTCAAATGCAAGAAACTCAATTTTTTCAAATGAAACACCCTGTATATTTTCGCCTTTTCTGAAGCAGAAAAAAATTGTCTTTCGATCCACTATTACATTCCCTATACCTATCTCTAGAGGTTTTTGAGTTATTGGGGAGATCAGCCTGAAGGCCCGATATTTTGCCAAATAAAACTGAAAAAATAATAGATTAAGTATAGGAGGAGTGGATTAATAGTCATTTGTAAGCATGTTATGGGCATGGAAAAAAAGTCTTCTAGTTCAAAACCAAAAATTTATTAATTGCGAAAACATTTTTGATCTCACCGTATAAGTCAAACAAAGAAAACAAAAACAAATCTAAAACCAAATCACAGCAAGTGCTCAATATGTCCACCGCCTACTTCAATGCATTTATTTAACCTTGTTTGCAGCTGGTCAGTCGTTGCACGTTCAATCATTTGAACTTCAATTTGGTCAAATGCTCTTCGCACCCTATCCTCTAGTTCTTGCCTGGAGTTAACTGGTGTTGCATAGACCTCTTTTTTTTATGTAACTCCATAAAAAAAGTCAACTGGAGTTAAATCCGGAGATCTAGCAGGCCAAAGACATGGTCCATTTGGACCAATCCACCTATCCTCAAATAAATGGGTCAACTCTTGATATACAGCATGAGTAGAGTGAGCTGGAGCTCCATCCAGTTGAAACCAATAATAGTTTTGGTGTGGCATGTCATTGACTATGTTTGCCACCACTTCCCTAATGATTCGCAAATATCTTTCGGACGTTAGCCTTTCATCATAAATATGATAAAATACCCTTCCCCACCCTATTATGGCGAATACATTAAAACTAAATTGATATTGAAAATGGCTTACTCGTGAAAAGTGGGGATTTTCATCTGCCCAAAAATGACAATTTTTATTATTTACAACGCCTTGCCTGATAAACTTGGATTCATCCGACCATAAAATCTTTCGTAACATGTCCGGATCTTCCTGTTTACGAATAGTTAGAAACTCACAAAAATCAATTCTTCTCTGAACGTCTCCATTTCTCAGTTAAACGTAAGCGATTCTGAAAATATCTTTCATCTAACCCAGTGTATAAATATGCTACGGGTGAATTTCATATTTCGTAATTATTCTGGATTCTCAAAATTTGACTTACATTTAACTGACGACTAATTTTCTTAGTACTAGCACAGACTAAACAACCCAGACCGGCAACTACTTGAAAAAAAATATCCAAGATCTGCTATCCTTGTCACACACCAGTGAACTTGGTACGAAGATGGCGCTAGCAGCATATTGGCGCGAAATTTGAAATGAGCTTGTTTTTAGAATACGCATATTAAATACATTATTTATGTAACAGAAACATACACAAAAGTTACTAAAACTATGGTAATAAATATTACTTACTGTAACAATTATAGCCATAGTTTGAGCATCTTATGTGTAATTTTGTGGTGTTACATATTAAATATGGTGTAAATATGTGATACGAAATATAAATATTAATCTTTTACTTACATGTACTATAACATCCCTCTTACGGTGACCTATTAGACACAATAAACTACTAGTCTATATAAGATTAAGAAAAATATAATAATCTAATAAGTGTAAACTGTCAAGGAAAACATAGGGATATAATAATAATAGTTTTTATTGATACATATACTTATACAATAAAACATAATAAAATTAAATTACACAACCAGTAATGAGAAGACAATAATAATACACCAATCTTGTAATATAATATAATATGATGACTAAGAAATTTTGTAATATACATATTTAAAGCACAACTGTACAATATTTATACTCACTCGTCGAGATTTACAGGAAACCTGTGCATTTTGTTAACTTCATCCTGCCCAAACCCGCGCACTAAACACTTGGACACCATATTTGTATCAACATATAATTAATACGATGTACGACAAAGGATTGCAAAAATATGTCAAACGTGTCAAATTTGAAATGTAGTTTTGAATGACATATAACCACAGCATAACAAACATTTCAATTGACGCTAGCGCCATCTCATCTCCAAGTTCACTGAATCTGACAAAGATGGTAGAGTATTGAAATTTACTTTGCTAAACAAGGATGAGTACTCTGGATAAAATCTAGGATTAAGTTGCCGGTTTGGATTGTTTAGTCTGTGGTACTAGTATGGAGGGTGTTCGACTAAAGTCGCAAGTACCATAATAGTATATTAAAGGACAAGTTTCATTTTGACGTTTCAAAGTACGAATTCAGAGTTTAAGAAACGAGTGGCGTAGCCACGAGTTTCTTAACTGAATGAGTGCTTTAATGTCAAATGAAACGTGTCTTTTATGCTATTTTTTGCAATTAGTTTTAAAATTTCTCTTTTTGTAAAAGCAAAACGAGAAAAATTTGATAATCAAGGGAAATTTTGTGGCGGTTGTCACCTTGGTTTGGCACAAGATTTAAATTGACAAGTTAATTTAAAATTGACACATTTTTGATAATTTTCAACAGAATGTTTCTACTGCACACGGTATCACTATCACTTCGAAAGATAATTCAAACGTTAATATAAATGTTTATAATAGTTGTACTATTTCAAAGATTAATTAAAAATATCAAATCTTACAATGAATTTCAATATAAAAACCTCAAACTTGCTTACAAAATGTCATATTGACATCTCCATTTCTGTTGCAATGTGACCAACTTAAAATAAATCTGTTTAAATGTTCCATTTCTATTACGCAACTATACCTTGTCTCAGAATAAGAAGGAGTGATTCAAATATCCCGCCAAAACATGGAACACAGCTTAAAATTTAGTAGACAATTTGATATGACATCATGACAATTGAGGTTAGATGAACTGTATTAATACTAACTAAGGATTTAGCTGTTTTGTGTTTTATTTACTACTTTCATTAAAATAGATGGATGTGCCGCTTTTCATTGTACCAGTCAAAGCAGAAATACGAGTGCACGGCAATTGGAAAGAGGAGAGTAAAGTTATAAACACAAGTGAGAGTAAAGTTATAAACACAAGTAGCTGCATACATCTACAATTTGATGAATATAAATCTCTTAACATTCAAATCTGTTCATTCTAGTTTTTCAAAAAAAATCATTAGAAAAATCTATGGATAAAGATATAGGCCCAATTTACAAATGAAAAGAGTAGACTTTGATGTGAACGTTTTGAGAAGGATTGCCATTATAAATATATAATTACTGCACATTTTAGTGAATGTGCTATATCAACATGAAAATTGTGAATCAAGTCTATTTATTATTAAATATTTGTATCAGCGAGCAAGAATGAATCAAACCTTTTACCTTTTATCAAAACGTCCTTAAGAACTTGCAGAAAAAGTTTATGCTTATTAGTTTCTATTGTAAATATCAATAAAGAACTTGTACAGATAAATCATTCGTATTACTGCTACAAACCTTGAGGAGGTAAATTCAAGCAACTACTCTTGGAAATGTGAAGCTTACGTAGAACACTAATAAATTGAAAAATTTACATCGGCTGAAGTTGTTTACACGACCTGCAAAGATAATTACATATACCTACACATTACTAATTATTCTTCTCTATTAAAATTGATGTATTTTGAAAATATATAAAGTATAACACATTTTTATTTCTATTATATATTGGAAATTAACAATAATTTAGTGTTCACAAGATTAAAAATTTACATGGTCGGCACAATTTTTCCAAATACTTATTGTAACATTTGTAATTGCTTCTGTCAAAAGTTCTCGAATAACTGATATTCTGAAAGGGGATTTTTTGAAGTAACCACCTCATGTATCAATTCAGAACGTATATGAAGTATTCTTAATTGCCTATCTTTATCGGTATGGCTTTTAAACCTACAGGTTTTCAACAAAGCTTGTCGTGCACTCATTATACTTGTGGCAATCCAAACTTTTTCCCAAATATTCTCCACCAGATATTTTCACCTTTTTCTATTAGTACCTACAGGTTTCCTTACGTTTGACATATCTGAAATATAACATGTATATGAACATGTGGTAATATAATTAGTATTTAATTAACACTTACTTGAAATTAATGCGTCAATTCTCGAATATATGTGAGTTGTTCAGTTCATTTATGGTATGAACTCATCTATAGTTATTTTTGCAATGATATTAATTGTTGGACGTTTGATTTTTGCACTGTCGTACAGTATTTTTGACAGATTCATCAAATTCAAAGTTTTAAATGCCTGATCACTTGTTCCTTAGGTCTTAAGCCGTCTGATCAACTCATGCTCGTGTTGTACATAAAAGTACGGATTTTATTTAATAACACAATAAACTATAATAAACCGAAGTAAAAATGTAAGAGACTAGGTTATGGCTTGACTATAAACATAAAATGACGTTTTGTCAAACTTATTTTCCCATGTTAAACTTGCCTACGCAAGAACCAATGAAATACCTTAAAAATATACGCCATTTTGGCGCGATATTTGAATCACTCCTTCTTATTCTGAGACAAGGTATAGTGCTGTAATAGACCCTATTACAGCACTAGTGAAATAAATGGTATGATTACGGTACTAATTGCAATAACGTCTTATTCTCACCAGTCATTGCTTTTTCCGCTCTTTCTTTCATATTCAATGCTTTCTGTTCACTCAAACCGTCCACTTTGTATTTTCGAAGGTTTCTGGCTTCGGTTGATTTCTACCAGGGATCGCTGTGCATAGTCTGGATGCTAACAAAGAGTTTCTTTCAGATTCACCCAAAACGTCAGTCATATCTATTAACTCTTTATAAGAATAATTCATTTCGATGATAACTAATAGCGATGCTTTTATAAGTTTGAAATAAATGTATACCGACTTTCTTCAACAGTTGACTCACGCAGTTAGTCGCATTCCAGCCTTTATTGGACGAATATTTGGGTGCATAGAACAGCACCCGTAGTTCTCTAGTTGACCGCTAATTGCTCCTATAGTGATTATCTCAAAAATTACAAAAGATAGGTATAGGACATTGTTAACAAAAATTAAAGAGTATAAAAAAAGGAACAAAATGCATCAATAAAATACTGGGTGTTCCATTAAAAAAAAATATGTTTTTGGTATGTGAAAATTTCAGGAAGTAGGCTTTGAAAAAGCAAAGTTTTTCGAGGTATTGTCGAGTGCAACAATGATGCTGAATTTTCTTGGCTACAAGCACCACCAAAGTTAATGGTTTTGCTTTTAAAAACAATGTGAAAATGATTTTTTTCTGAATAATAGTTTTTGTCAAATATTTTCAAAAAAAATTAATAACTCAAAAACTATTGGCTAAATTTTGAAATAGAAAAAACAGTCGAACAGACAATTTAAGGCAGTACAAGAAAATCCAAAAATATATAGGGTGAGTCATTTAAAAAAATTAAGTTGCGTGCATTTCCGGTGAAACCGGAAGTGCGCCAGAGCTTAAGGTATTTTTACAATATGCGCCACAAGCAACCATGCATCTTCCACTAATTGTTTTTTCTTTTATTTAAAACACAAAAGAGCAAATGAAGAAGCGGCTACTAATGACTCACCCTGTATATATATTCCTCGTGGCGACTTTAGTTGTTGTCTTCAAATTTGAGGATCTTCTAGCTGAAGCTACAAATGGGAATCTGTCACCTGATGGTCTTCCGTATAGCTTACATCTCCAAGGTTATCCCAACTTATTCCTTGGCTACATCGTACTGATGACGACCAATAGTCAGAAACACCTGTCTACGGTTGCTCTACAGCGGAATTTACATGTTATATTCTCTTTCTTTTTATATATATATATATATTATACTATAAAAGCTCAGTATCAGAGTTATTTACCTTTTACTAATGCTGTTTAATAATAATACATGTCTTATTAATTATAATAACTACTTTGCATGAACACCCAACATATATTGACAGGCACTTGGTAAATTATAATAATATTCTTATGGTTTCTCTTTTAAATAAAATTATTTTATTGCTTACATTATATTTAATTAGAACAATATACCTCCAAGATAGGGCTGAAGTCTAAGTTCGAAGCAAATTTAGTAAATGGCTTTTGATTCTATTATACTTAGTAAAATAAAATCAGAAATATATCTTTTATTTTTTCTCTAAAATATAACTTCACAACATAAAAAACCAAGGAGTGGGGAACTTATTGCAAACGCTAAAGATTTTACCACTATTTTTTATGAAAAATATAATAATTTATATATAAAAAAGCACAACTATTACTATGTATAAGCTGCAACACAATGTAAATGAGAAAATATAAACAAATTGAAATAGATAGCATACGAATGAAAAGAATACTAGCATTTCTATTATATGTAATGCTTTCACACTTCTAAAATAATTAGTTAAAAAATTGTCAGTTTATAATTGTCTTTATGCACTATATTAGATACTTGAAATTATATGTATAGAATTCATGAACTTACTTTATTATTGTATCATACATCACCACATTTAAAGGGCACCAATTAAAATATTTAAACATGTTAAGTGTTATTTTTAGTTAAAAGAGTCCAATTAAACTATACAAAAATGGAACTTAATATACACTATCATAATATTTTGTGATAACGTATGTTTCTTATACAAATTTATATATAACAATATAATACAGAAATATTCTAATATAAGTATATGGTCTGATATACCGAGAGTTAATAAATTTATTGAAATCAAACCAAGTAAATTATAAATAATATTGTAAATTAGAAGAATGTAATTATATACTTATAAATGCTAATGTGATTGCTAGCTCAATATACTCCTTATTTCTTTGTGCATATGACATAAGAAATCAACATAGCTAGGTGAACCATCAATTCCTCTATCTTCAACCAAGAAATGCTTGAAAACAGACTCCAATTTTTCCCTTTGCCGAATAAACGTTAGCTAAGGGATAAAGAATATTGAAATAAATCTATATTGTTATCTATATTTCTACTTACTCTCATGCATCTATGTCGTTGCACTCTGATTTCATTAATGATAGACCTAATAGTAATTGACAGTGGATTATCTAATACAGGTAGTTCGCATTTGTCTATATCAATTTGTACTGCAGTTGGAACACCAAATACTTGCTGGCAAAACTCTGGATTTAAAGCTAAACCTATGTAAAAGAACATATAGATTCCATTTTCTAGAATGTATGCTCCTTGTTCATTAGTTTTTTCTATTGTAGTACGAATAGGTGACGGAATTTCAACATTTTCTTTCGTAGAGGGTTTAACATCACTAAGGGGAATTAATCTCGGGTAAAAGTAAGAAACTGAAGTAGGTACGTCCATAGTCATGACTACATGCATAACAAATGACCTATCGTCCAGTGTTATGTCTGAACCTGTAAAAGAATGGAATATTTGTTGTTAGTTCCATAGTAAACTTCGCCATTATTGCGTGAATTTGTGTATTTATTATGGATCGACAGTCAGAGGTACATGGCTCTACAATATTGTTTCTTGACAAGATGTATTTTCTATTACATGATAATAATAATAATAATAATAATAATAATAATAATAATAATAATAACAATAAATAAATCTTCTCCATAAGCATTATTGCATAGCAATATAATCCTAACTGCCGATGCCTATTAATTATAATATTATAATATACAAACGTCCCTCCACCCATACCATACAACATCAAAAAAGAGAGAAGAAACGTTTGTCTATTTAGCATATGAAACAAGTATGGAAATGCGATCTACATATTCTATAGTCAATACAGATCTAAATAGAATCAAGTTTTCTGCATTTAATGTAAGACCCAAGCCTTCGCCTCCATGGCACCTATAATAGGAGCCAACACCAGTGACGTTCAAGCTCAATTCTATTACTACTACACTTGTGTCATCGACGAACTGTGAAGAATACATGAGCCCATAAATATAGGTAAACTATTTACATAAAGTAAAAACAGGGCTAGAGTATGAATAGAGTCCACGGAATGTAAAGGCGTTGTAGGCATTCCTATTTCTAAATTTTTTGGTCACTAGCAAAAAAACAAATTTTTCGAAAAAAAAACCTCTCTCATCGTGCTAGAGCTACCTACACAATATCCCAAACTATAATGCAATCTAGGTTACAAGAAGTGACTAGTTTTCGAGCAAAAGGGTAAGCAATTTACCGAATTTGCTTCAGGGTGAAAGTTATATTTTCAGAATATCTCATTAACTATTAATTAGTTTTGTGAAACATTACAAAGAATATAAAAGTATTCAAAACTTAATTTGAAAAACTTTTGTATAATTTTTTTTCAAAATTCAGACCCATAGAATACAAATACATATGGATCAGAAAGTCGTTCTTTCAAAACCATTTTCAATGGAGGAAGACTTGAAACAAAACCATAACAGAGGAACTAAATAGAAGGTATACCAGAGATTTTATAAGATAAATTACAGGATAATTTGTCTTCATAAAATATGCAACTTATGAGTATTATAAATCTATATCTAGACAATAATAAGGCAAAACAAACAGCTTACAATATTATCCTCGAATATAAAGCTCTTCAACGATGTTCAAAAGCTGTTCAAACTGATTATAAGGGCGTTTAATATCTCTTTTATACAAAGACCATACAGAAATATACGCGAAATAATAATTACAGAATTACATCTGATATAATACTAACTAACAAATCCACTGCACAAAGAGCGACATATCAAATTGGCCATTTTTACTCCATCCAACTAAAGCCGCCATGCACTATAACTATAGACCTGACGTACCGGACCAAAATTATGACGGACAAAAGAAATAATGTATAACATCACGCAGTTATGAATAGCACTATTCATATGGTGAACTGCAACATCTGTTGTTGTCGCGAAAACGACAGCAAAAAAGTCAATAGACTTCTCCCAATTATCTTGACGTAAGTGTGCACTGGACTTTGTTAAGTTTCAATAACATACGCATACATTTTTAATTATCAGTTATTTAGATCTAGAACATTGTTTATGTTACTTTTTCAGACATGATATGGAAAAACGTCGAGAATAGCATCGTGAAACAATGGCGACTTGGATTAAGGGTCATACTGATTGTATGTCCTCCATTGTCAGAGATTCCGAAATTTATTGCCAAGTCTGTAAAATATCGTTACAGAATGCCAAAAAATCGCACGTACGTCACTTAGCATCGCTAAAACATACACTGAAAATTGACCCGTCAGAAGCTGACAATTTTTACGAAGAACTCTGTGAAACTTTAATGGCGGTTAATATCCCATTAAATAAACTTGACAATCACACTTTGAAATCATTTCTCCAAAAATATACTGGTCGAATTGTTCCTGACGAATCCACCTTACGCAAATATTGTGTTTCTAAGTGCTTCACGAAAACAGTAGAATGCATTAGAAGACATCTTTCAAATCAGTACCTATGGATAGGTGCCGACAAAACTGTCGATATATTAGGAAGCTGTGTGGTAAATGTTGTAGCTGGTGTACTACATCCAACTATTCCATATAAAGCATATAACATCTAAAGTTATAAGTACAGTTGATTCGGAAACAGTTGCTAAAACCATTGACGGGAATTTGCACAAAATGCTTCATTCGGACGACAGGTACAAGGAAAAATACTTTTATTTGTTAGTGACAGTGCCGCAAATATGTTAAAAACAGGCAGCCTATTAAAGGAAAGATATCAGACACCTATCGGGAAGTTGAGACTTGTACCCGCTTTTAAAAAAGTTTTCAGAAAAGCACCATTGAGAGCAGCTCCTTACAGTGAAAAACTTCCACCTTTGTCACTGCCTCCCCCGTATGTAATACCTAGAAGGAAAACATGGTTGGAAGCTTCTAGTTTTTATGCAGAGAATTTCGATAGTTTACAAAATTTCGTTACATGTTTAAATTACGATGCTCGAAGTAACACAAATCCTAAATTTAAAAAATCAGTTGTTATTCCTTCAGGAACACTTTGGGAATTTACCTAAACTAATCATATACTTAGAAAATCGAAATCTCAAATTAAAAGATGGATTAACCACATTAGATGTGGCTATTAATAATTTCATAAGTATTCCAAGTGACTTCGGATGTGGCCTTCGGCAAA
Source organism: Amphimallon solstitiale (assembly GCA_963170755.1). Lineage (NCBI taxonomy): Eukaryota > Metazoa > Arthropoda > Insecta > Coleoptera > Scarabaeidae > Amphimallon > Amphimallon solstitiale. The sequence goes on along the minus strand of OY720675.1, from coordinate 168,059,683 downwards.
AATTAGACGCAGTTTTTAATAGAAATCCAGAACATTGCGACAATTGTGTATGGGGACAATGACACAAAATCTAACTGCTAAATACGCTAATATAAATGAATGTTTCCAGTATGCACCTATACGTGGATGTACTTCATTCAAAGAGAAGAAATCTTACAGAAGAGAACCTTGAGAAAGTATTGCTAGTAAATATTAATACTTCTTTACTCGACTTGAACTACAAAATAAACAAATAATAACGTATTTTAAAAATACGACGTTTCAATAGCGCGCCCATGGGCGATGAGTCATCGGCCTCTGTCCGGTCTATAATTATTATACCTATAATACTACTATATCGCGTGTAGACAAGGAAAACTTCCCTCCAACATTGTGAAATAAAAAACATTATTCAATACGCCCACTAGCGATTTTACACAAAATCTAGGGAATAAATAATTAAGTTATCGTATTGCTATCTACTTTATTTATTTAACGTTTCTTACGAGAGACAAAAAATAAATAATAGTAACAAATAATAATAAATCGGATTTCATATAGACTGCTGGTCATTATGCTTTAATTTTTTTCAATTCATTTCTCATCCCGACACTTCAACTACGTTGATCATTTTTCCCAGCATCAGAAGAAAACTTTCTCAGGAGAGAATGTAGCCTGGTTCTAAAGTATATATCAAAAAATTTTCCATAAATGTTGTGGCATTTCAGAAGATTATTAGTGGAAAGATTAAAAATGCGATCTAAATGATTTCAAGTTTTTATCAGTTTTGCACTGTTTTCTAAAAAAAACATTTCAGCTTTTAAAAAATAGCCGAAAACTGATTTCATTGGATACAGCAGAGAATTTGTTTGTAACATTTTAGAGTTACCAAATTACTAATAGATTGCTCACCACCATGCTTTGTGGCAAAGGATATGCAATTATTACAATTCTTGAACGTATGAGCTTAATAATTATTAGGCTATCTGAGAAATATCGAAATTAAATACTAGTTATGTATTAAAATCTAACCCCACAAGCATATACTCTTTCTGGTAGGAGTTTTCTCTTTATATTTCGCTATTCTTCGGTCCTTGGGGTAGCAGAAATAGTCGAACACCTTTTGCAGATCTCTCACTGCGGTTAAAAGACAACACGGCATTTTACACGATTAAACACTATTAACAACGGTTTACTGATGAGCGTTCATGCGTACGAGTAAACATAGCGACCGCGTCGACATCTGTCGGTTCAAAAGAATCCGGTACTCTCAATATACAGGGTGTTCACACTTAAACCCGCACCATTGGTAACTCCGTTATTATTGGAGCTACGAATTCGTCCAAATTAGCAAACTAGTAGGATTTTTCCTGGCGGTTACGACGATGAAAACAAAAAAACAATTGAACGTCGCGTTTTTCAAATATTTGACAAAATGTAATTTTTTAAATGGAACACCCTATATATTTTTATGCGGTTGAATAAAAAATTTAGTTCTGAATAAAAATGTTTAAATACATTATCTTAAAAAAATTGAAAATAAAAAAGTTATCACGTGATTTCTTAAACATTGCATTTTGCTTAAAAAATTTTATGAAAGACGTAGCATGTTTCACATGTTTATCCAATTGAAGTCATCTTCAGATATTAAATAAAATAATATCATAAACATCCTTAAAATTTGCTTACTTTATCACTAAAACGTAAGTTTTCAAATGAGATACCGTGCATTTTTAGGGATTTAGGATTTGTTTTTAGGGATGCCTAACGAAATTTGTAATTAAATAATATGTACCGATTATTGTATACTATTCTCTTGTTGAATGGATGAAAAAAAATTTTGTATAGGTCCTAGAATGTTTGTTCATAATATTCCTAAATGAATTCAAACGAAACGTTGTGTTTTTAACGAAATTTATTTTTATTTCGTCCACGAAACTTAAGAATAACAAATAAAAGAATAATAAACACTATCAATCAACATACATAACTAAAATAGTTGTTCGAAGGTACCACCTTCTTGGTCCAGACACTTGCGGGCTCTTTTCTGAGTGCAGCGCGTGGCTTTGAGAAGGGTCCTTCCATCAATATTCCGAATAATGGCCGTAATGTTATTTTGAAGTTCTTCCACATTTTGGTAACGATGTTTGTAAACTTCATTTTTCACTCGGCCCCATAAAAAAAAATCTAGCGGAGTTAGATCTGGTGAGCGTGGGGGCCACAGAACTGGTCCATGAGTTCCAATCCAACGGGGTGCAAACAGTCTCTCCAGTAATGCGTTAACGATATGGTGATTATGAGCCGGTGCACCGTCTTGTTGGAAGTATATCCGCGGCCTATCCATCAAGTTCACGTTGTCCACGAAATCTTCCAATACATGAGACATAAAGTCATCATATCTCTCCCGTTAATGAGCCGCGGTAAAAAAAAAGGACCCACAATTTTAGATCCAATCATACCACACCAAACATTAAGGCTGAACCGATGTTGTGGATTAGTGGGATGAGTCAAAAAAGGATTTTCCCGACTCCAAAAATGATAGTTTTTTCGATTAAACATTCCCTTATTAGAGAAGTTACTCTCATCCGACCATAAAACATATCAAGGAAGATTTGGATCTTCTTCACATTTATGTAGGAACCATTCACAAAATTCCGTTTTTCTTATATCATCATTAAGATGCAAAGTTTGTACTGGCCGATATTTGTATGGCTCAAAATTATATTTTTTCAAAATTTGATGAATCGTTCCCAATGAAAGGCCTATTTCTCTTGCCAATTCTCTAATTGAATTGTTAGGATACGCCTCAAAATATCCCAGTACATTTATCTCTACTTCCTCACTAACCACAAATTGCTTCTTCGTTCTATTCTTCTTCAAAACCTCTTCGTTTCGCCGAAATTGTCTGTATAATTCCAAGAAATATCTTCTTTGAGGAATCGCACGCTCGGGAAACATTGCACTATAATGTTCGCGAGCTCTAATAGTGTTTTTTCTCTGAAATATGTAAGCTTCCATAATATCACACTTTTCCTCATGTGTGAAAACCATTTTTATTAGAAGAAAACAAGAAGAAAACAGCAAAATAACAATGCGAATTTTAAAACACTGACAGATTAATTTGACGGATTGTTATTGAATATTTTTTTTTATTGGTGCCTATTTGATCAAAATTGTAACAGCTATTGTAATGTAGGCTAATTTCATTTTCTCCTTTCCTTTTTTTTTGAGTGGAATTTTAAATTATACTGTCCCATTTTAAAATGGGTACTTTTCTGATTATCTCGGGAATATGCCCCTTTAAAGAAATCACGTGATAACTTTTTATTTTCAATTTTCTTGAGATAATGTATTGAAAAATTTTTGTTCAGAACTAAATTCTTTATTCAACTGCATAAAAATATATAGGGTGTTCCATTTAAAAAATTACATTTTATCAAATATCTGAAAAACGCGACGTTAAATTCTTTTTTTGTTTTTATCGTCGTAACCGCCAGGAAAAATCCTACTAGTTTGCTAATTTGGACGAATTCGTAGCTCCAATAATAACGGAGTTACCAATGGTGCGGGTTTAAGTGTGAACACCTTGTATACTGGCTCTGCTTTCAGTTAGTGGCCACATTCGAAACTCAAAAAGTGGAGGGGATAATTTCTCGCACCTCAAACTCTTGTGACCTCGGAAGAAGGGAGGGTAGGGTGGCTTAGATTCGATAATAATCATCTATTATGGATGTCCATTTTTATTAATATCGTAATTTGGAGAACAAATAATGTCCTTTTTATATATGTATATTTAAGTATAATTTGTATGCATAATATATTTAACATATAAACGTTCTTACCTCCAGACATAGCATCACTTTTCAAAATGCAGTTAACATACAAAGGCAAAAGTTTCATACATTCTGGCAAAATAAGTTGACCTGCACTGCTTGGACTTGCACAATTTTTTCTATAGTTCGCTAATATCTGCGCAGCTCGTGCAACAATGTTGTCCTTCACAGCTTTTGGATTGTGTTCTAGCAATTTGTACATAGATTGTTTACCAAAGAAATTAACAATTGTGTCCAATTCACAGCAACGATAAAGATCAGCCATTTGAGAACATGTTTTCAAAGATAAATTTATTATCCTCAATCTACGCTGCCCTGAACAGGAAGTATACAATAATGCAACTTGAATATAAACTCCATCTTCTTCTGTCAATTTATCATCATGTTTAATCTCTACTGCTACGGCTTTGTCACAATCTACAATAATTATGTTATAACCAATTCATATATACAAAGGGCCAACTTACCAATAGCGGCAATTTCCATATCAGTAGTATTAGACATGTAAAGATGACCATAGAAATCTGTTGCTCTGATTCCTGTCGATGTTCGAACACGCATAACAGTGTCGAAGGCAATGGGTCTACTTATGTCTGTTATTATATCTGATACTAGCCTACTTCCGTCAACATCAGCCTAAAACAAATTTATATTATTTCAAATTACAATTTGTGAGAAACAAAAATAAAATAAAGCCTAATAGCCTTCTTATAAACAAAGACATATTTTAATGTTCCTAGAGAGTAATGAAAATGAAAATTGGACAAAAAACTATGACACCATGGATAATAACAAGAGAATTGTTATTTTTGTTACCCATGTTCGGATATTTCCTGGGGGACTATTTCATTAGAACAATGTTTGGCTAAATTTCTTAATACAAACACGCATCAAGTATAGAAAAATAATTGTTAACTTCCAGTATGGCGGACATGATTGCAAAGGTAATATACAAGGCAAATAACAGTTTAAATTAACTCCAGCAAAGTATTAAAACATACTTTTCTAAACATATAAATTTCAAAATCCGCCTGCATTTTTTATTGACATGACTTTAATTAAGCGTACATACCTGAAAATATGTATATTTAAATATCTCTCCTCCAGTTAACCTAGAAACTTGTCCAATTGTTGCCACATCAATATATGAATTATTAAATAGAAACAAATCTACTGAACAACCTGCTGCTACACAATCTTGACCAACCTGATTATAAGATTGATTTTGTGGTGTTAATACAGTTCTTTCTTTATCAGTACCTAAAAGTTTTCTATCGTCACGATTTCTCAATTTTCCAGGCGCTTCGGCAATGGGTAGTGAAGAATGAAATACTAATAGTTTTCCAGAACATTCTGACGCCTGAAACATTATTTTATGATAATCTTACCTAACTATTTAATATTCATTAATCGAGACATACAGACATTTACTATTTAAATATGAGTATGAATGTAACTTTAGTTGTAAATTTATGTTACGTATTTAGGATATCTACAAAGAATTCTCAAAGAATAAAATGTCCCCAGATGTCCATATACGACATTGTTCGCTGTTTAACAAATTCCGTATTCTAGAAAAATACGACTAATGACAGATATAGTCTTGCTAAAGATGTATTTTTCCCGAGTTCTGTTATTATCGTAACTGTCAAAAATAGTTTTAAAGAAAAAGGTGTACCAAACCATATTCCTCCCATAAAAACTATTTTCATATATACATTTTGTCTAACTTAACTCGATTTTGTAAACACAATATTATGTATATTCTGACCAACTATTTTATCTTTTTTCAAAAACAAAACTCACGTTCTCGCCAGTACCGAAATTTTGCAATATCTCCACAACCACCAAAATTTGGTCCTTTAGGCTTGAACTGAGATAAGTGAGACTATAACTTTACTTTAAATGTAACGACATATCAATTTTCATGTAATCATTTGTTAAACATTGTTCTCCAGTTCTGCATCTATCTCTGCCAGTGTTCGAGATATCTAATTTTATTAGATTAATAGTATAGCTATGAATATATCTTAGATGAGATACATATATAATTCTGATAATACAGAAAGATTTAAAACTAATATACTGCTCCTGTAATACATAAAAAAGCTTTAGGAATACGCCGAATTTTCAGAATACATATTCTATATTTTTCGATAAATTTTTTTCCACAAGCTGGTCATAACTAGGGATAGGCAGTCAGGGGTACATTGCAGGACTGGTCTTAAAAGAATAATGTAATTTGAAGTTGGGCACAACAATAGCGATCATATAGTGAATCGTTTATGCAACCGACACGGCGCGAGTATGAACTAAAGAGAACGATTCAATGCCACTACAAATTCCCATCATCATCCCATGACAGATAAAATTTTGCAACATCTCAAATTTGACGACATTTTAGTTTCATGGCGCATGTCAGTTGCCAAAGCGACTCAAACCATATTACTATTACTGTGCCCAATTTTGAATAGTGATGATATCACCAATTTCAAATTACATTATTCATTTATGTTTAGTCCTGCAATATATCCCTGACTATCAATCCCTAGTCATAACATAGATCTAGATTACATTTTTTTCCTTGTTCTATTGTATAATAAATAACACACATAGACACAATAAAGGACTAATAAACAGCATCAGCATTTTAATGCGCACTATAAACTAAGAGGTAGCCATATTTGAACACAAATGTAATTGCAAGAGGTATTTCTAAGAAAGTCGCGAAGTTCAACAATTATATAAAATCACCTATTTATGACGTTAATGATTAGAGGCTTCTGCTATTCATTCTATCACAGTTTGATTATGTTTACTATTTAAGTTTACTATTTGTTATTAACGTGTGAATTAGTTCTATATTATTTGATTTGAAAATTATATACAGATAAATTAGTATTCAGTGGAAAGCATACTTAATTCTTTAACATTGTGTATTTGCTAATATGTGTAAATAATATGAGTCATCTTGAACATTAATCATACTGTATATTGTACTATCTATAGCAGTATGAATATTTGGAATACCTAAATATCAATTCTTGACAAGTTGACATTATGGTCTTTTGAATTTTTTTATTGAATATATATATTAAAGAAACCCTACCCTAGTCTTTTCTTACAACAATTTAAGATAGCTGTAGAGATTTCAAGACAAGCAGTCGATGATAAGCTACGTAGATATTCCAACTCACTCCGTTGTGCAAGACGGCATTTCTAGCTCACAATTTAAAAAGAATTACTCCTTTTATTTCCAAACTGCAATCACATATAGTTAAACAATTTGTTTTGAAGCGACTTTTCCCAAAAAGTATAAAATTTGCTACAATTAAACCTTTATACAAAAAGTGGATTCTCAAGAATTATAGACTGATTAGTCTGCTGTCATCACTGTCAAAAGTTTTTTAGTCCATTGTTCATGAGAGGCTAATGTCCTTTATCGCTAAAAGTAATTTAAACAAGAACCAAGATGGTTTTATTAGAAAACAGGATGTTAACAAGGCACTCTGTAAATTTATTAATTTAATTGTACGGCCTCGTGATTGGGAATACAGTATACGGATTGTTTGTGGATTTCACAAAGGGTGTTGACTGTGTCGATCATTGACTTCAACTGGTTCAAGTCTTACTTGAGTAAAAGATACCGGCTTGACGCATCAAGCGATCAAAAATCGAGTGTTCAGTATACAAATGCAGGAGTTCCTCAAGGATCTATACTGGGTCCCGCACTCTCTACTACTTTAATTAAAGATTTTATTATTATACATCAACTCTGGGTTATTCTATAGTGCCTTACGCCGACGACATTAATATAATTGCTACAGGTTCCTTTTTGGTGCAGCTTGTGCAGGGAATAATAAATAATATCAGTTCCTGGACTGAAGTAGGTAAATAAATTATATATAAATATGGACAAACTCAATTATATTGTTTATAACCTGATATATCTAAACTTGATGATGCAAATATTCTGCGTTTAAATTCCACAGGACTATTGGGCCTATGGGTTGATAGTGGGTTAAACTGAAATATTCATACTGAGTTACTGACTGGATGTCCGCTAAACTCGCGAAAATGTGTTATGTATAGAAGAATTTTATAATATCACTGTAACAAGGATATAACTTCGAATGTTTTTACTCTGTACTGAAATATGGTGTTATTCATGAGATGTCTTGTGATGCAATACGGGTGTTTCTTTTACAAAAGCGTACCATTAAAATAATTGAAAATCTCAAACAACGCGATTATTGGAAGACTCATTTTACTAAATCAATATTTTGAGTTTGTCCTCAATATTTATCAACAAAACCTTGTGTTTCATGTATAAAAAAAATGAACTTATTTCAACTCCATAAAAGGAGTTCTAAACATTATACCAGAAAGACGAGTCACATGTTATCACTTGTGCACCGCTATGCTCTTTTCCAAAAACATCTCGAATGTGTTGGATGTAAACTTTTCAATAATTTACCTCCCAAGATTGAAAATAAAACGTAAGTGTTGCTTCTACAGCACAGAGGAATATGTTTTTTCTTCAAGTAATTAACTTCGCTTTAGCAATTACATGGTTAATAAGTTTTGATTCAAATTTTTAGTTTAGTTTAGTTTTTAGGTAATTATAGTTGAAATTTGTACATATGTTATGTACTTTTAGACACATTTGTTTAATATTGTATTGTGTTTAGTTGATGTAATTTTGTAAACATAAAACCTACTTTTGAAATATTTTTCTTTCTTTAAAAAAATAAATTATATTTACATAGGTTTTACAGCAACATATGACCGCGACCATAATATCAAGAGGAACATATCAATAATAGTAAAGATTATCTTGTTTTTTATTTATGCATATACCTCATTCCATCATAGAGTGCTATCAACTGAATAAGCAGAAGCATCAACTAAACTGAATAACCAACAAATTCTTAAACAAACTGGTTCGATATACCTCCCTTAACATTCAAAACAGTTTTTATGTGCCCTTACTTGTGATTAAGAATTATATTTAATTTAAAAGTTATAAGATTTTTTAATTAATTCTAAATTTAATCATCTTTGTTCATTTTTGTGTGCTAATGAAAGTGACACATGAATAACACTACTTCCCAAGCTGATTTTTGTTAATTTATCGCGGATACCAATAATAACCAGTATTTGATGCAACGTGTTTGTAATTAAAGTACAAACATCTTTCATCACTTGCAGACAGCCGTACAAGGTTTCAAGAATGAAGTCAATGAGTAGTAAGAAATTGCAAGTGATAAGAAATGCCTGTGCCTAAATGTTAACTATTTAAAATAAATTGTTCATACTGTGTATCTTACTTATTGCCATTTCTCAAAACATTATTTTAAAAGGGCAACATATACTGAAGATAGGTTATGCATTTTTGAGGCAACAAAGAGAATATTTATGACATATAATGTGAAATTATGTGGTAGTAGCAACTATATTTAAAAAATTCACATAATCTAAATATATCTAATATATATATATTAGATTTTCTACTAATACACTGAAACTCAATGGCAAAATTTTTATTAAATTTCGTTAACAATCTTTCTGAATCTCATGGTGTATAATTAATCCCTTTCATAAATACCGTTTCGTAAATTTAAAAGAATATATATAATAAAAATATGTAGTCTTTAAAGTCATCAATTGTTTTATTATTGATACAACACTAAGTATACCGGTAAGTTTTCGGGTGAAGCAACGACAGAGGAGTGTCCAAGTCCCCACTATCACTCGCTACAGTTATCGTATTCCCCGACGCGAACGGCTGTAGTATACTACTACCACCGCTCTGGTTAACGGAGGGGAGTACATATACGTAGTCGTTCAGTTGTGGGGACTGATACATGCGCTATACAATCGTTGCGTTACCAGAAAACCTACCGGTATATGTTTAAAAATATTACCTTAAGTGCTTCTAATCCTGCCAGTAATGCCGGTAAAAGAATTGTTTCGGTTTCTCTTGTATCGCCAAACATAGCAGGAATTTGTTCCATAAGAGCATCAATCACAATTTCAGATTCCTCAGGTGTGCACAAAAATCCATCTAATAGAGGCATAAACACATCTTGAATATCACCAACAACCAACATTTGTGGTGCAGCCAGAGCTCCCTGCAAAACATTTCTTTATAACTCAGAATTAGCACACTATAGAACTCTTTTATACCTTAATGTTATAAAAATGTACAGTAGAATTATAAGTAATAAAACCGACCCTCATATTACTCCGTTGCTGGTCTTGATCAACTGGTAAATTTTTTATTATTTCTTTCATTTGAGAGCAAAGTAAATGTACTAATCCTGACTTCACATTATTGTAAGTAACATCAATTACAAAAATAATTGCTGGGGGCTTCGGAAATTTATTATTTCTACAATAGTCGGCGGTGGCAGTGAATTCATAAGTACCCAATATTAATTCAGGTCTTTCATAACGATCTATTCTTTGACCTGTGTGGTCCAAATGTTGAAAGTATTCTGCTGGCACTGAAAAGAATATGAATATAAATTATCACAGAACATCAAAACATAAAAACTGATAGGAATGTACTGTAATAATAACAAAAACTCTATTACACTTTCTATGAGAAAACTAATGAACTAATAAGAATTACAAATACAAAAACCATAGTACACAAACTGGAATATTTAGAGAATTTGGATATTCGTTGTTTTCCTAAACAATAAAATCAATATGAAGAATATATAATGCATATTAACAATATTTTAAAATTAAAAGAAATGTTTCAGTAAAGATTACTAAAAGAAAGAATACTAAACTACATTATCCTACACTATAGATTAGAAAACTTACCATCTGTGGTAGCTTTACAAAACAAACACTGAAATCGTCTACCAGCATCAATAAATTGCATGTAAGGGCACATGTAAGCCTTACAACGTATGCATCTAACTGGACCTAGTTCACCGAAATTAACAATGGGTGGTGCATATTCTGAACCAACTGTTCGTGCCATTGGACTAATGATTAAACCAAATGGCACTGATGTTTGTTTCATTAGATCCTATAATAGTTTTCATATTCTGAGTAATATGTAGCAATATAAACTAAAAGTCAAATATACCTGTGTTATTGGGACATTGTACATAGTAGAACGTATAAATCTTGGACTTGAGTTTCCTTGATCTTGAACTGTAAAATCTGTTGTTACCAATGGCGGAACCAATCCCTTTTGATTAGTACAAAATACTCCTGATCTTGTTCTCTGATCATCTTGCATTACTTGAATCTAAATATTTCAAGACAAGTTATAAAAAATACAATAAATTTAAACGTTATGTTCAATTATATACAGTTTAAGTGAATCTAAGCACATTCCTTTTTACATTAAAATTATTTTGACAAAAATATTTCTTTTATTTTGCTAAATTCTATATATTATACTTTCAGTGTTAATTAAGACTATTTGATACATGGTACCTACTTTTGTACAGATAATTTTAAAACTGCACAAGGTCAATTAGAACAAATTCAAAATTAAAAAACTTAAGATGATTTTCAAGTTATATAATTTCTTAAAAATTACTTACAGGACTTGGCATTTGATCTGGATCTAGACGTTTGGTTTGTTGTGGTTGCTGATAATTTTGAGGATAAGGCCCACTCACACCAGACATTGATTGTTGTACTGGTAATGAACCAGGCATTGGTAATTGCCCTGGTAATAAACTAGGCAATGGCGGTTGTCCTGGTAATAAACCAGGCATTGGTGGTTGCCCTGGTATTGAACCAGGCATTTGTGGTTGCCCTGGTAATGAACCAGAAATTGGATGTTGCCCTGGTAATAAACTATGCATTGGTTGTCCTGGTAAAGGTGGCATGCCAGCATTTGATGTTCGTGTCACATCTGAATGTAAAGATGGTTGAATTTGGCCTGACATTGGTGGAAATCCAGGCACCGGACCAGTTTTTGGTGCATATCCTTGCTTGTCTAGAGTAGACGGAGGCATGTGCATTTCATTTTCATATTGCCTTGGACTATTTATGTTCATGTTTTGCATTTGTTGTCCTAAGTTTGATGGAGGTGTATATTGACTTGATGGTGGAAATTGACCTTTTGGTACTTGTTGAACAAATTGATTAGGTAATGATGCAGTCATTGGTGCTGGTCTTGATACTGTTGATGGTTGTCCTTGTAATTGCTGTGGGTGTGTTACAGAGAACTGTCCTGGAATAGATGGCTGCCCACTTGTTTGTCCAATTAGAGGAGGGCGAGAAAAGTGATTCATACTTAAATCATTGTTCGCTGAAATATTTGCATTTGATTGAAGTGGTTGCAGACCTGCTCCAGGCAATGGCGTCCGAGAAATGTGAGATGCACTATAATCACTATTTAATTTTGGTGTTTGATTATACTGACTAGATGGTGGTATATTGTTTAGCACTTGATTAAATTTTTGGGAATTTATATTTGAAGTAGGTGGTGCAGAAAGTTGAGGAAGTCCATTCTGATTCAAATTATTGCTAGAATTAGTATCTTGCTTCACAAGCGACGGTGAAAACCGGCTTGTAGATATTTCCGATTTTTGGAGTGGTATTTGCTGTGGATGATTATTTTGATAACCAAGCACATTTTGCGGAGGCATCACAGTAGTTTGTGGTGTCGCCTGGGGCAAACCAAATTGATTTCCGGAAGGTACTGCACCTGTTGTTGTTAAGGGAAATGAATCCAGTCCTGCATTTACATTTCCAGGTAAAGGCATTGATTTAGGCTGTCCTAGTGGAACATTTTGAAAACCTGATGTTATTGGTGGAGCTGGTTTATTCTGAAAGTTCTGAGGTGGCCCACCATATTGTGTTATATACTGAGGATTCATTCTTAGGACTTCTGCATATGTATAATAAAAAATTATAATTAGTTAGATCATATTGCAACTTAGAATATGATATATTTCATACAATGAATTATATTTTACATTCACTCATACAATCAAAACAAGTACCATCAAGGAAAAGCAAATAATTTTGCATTTATAATTTAAATATATAATTTATCAATTTTCCATATAAAATAGGTTGACAACATATGTACAAAGAAACAAATGTTTATCATTTTGGGGCAATTTATAAACACAAACTTAGTGATACTGTTATGTTAAACCACATATCAAAATATCAAAATCTCAAGCATCATAAACAACCCTATTATTACTTACATCAAATATATTGAGGAATATTAACACAAACAATTACATTGACAATTCTCAAACTCCCTTACAATTAAATAGTTAAATATGTATGCCACGTAAGGCTTTAATGCGCAAGGTTTAGTAACTTCCACGTCAATTTCGCTTAAACTTCACACGAGAGCGGAGATTATAAAAGTTGGTCCAGTTATATGGACGGTTTTATCTGACGGGAAAAAGCCATTAATAGATGTCATTACTGTAGCGCTGTCGGCATTGTCGGAACGCCAGCAAATTTTAATCGAAAATCTAACCTTCAAGCAAACGAACTAAGCATTGGTGTTTAATGTGTTTATAATATAATCGTACCGTAGGTTCTGTAAAGAGTAATATGATAATTGTATTAAGTTGCCATTTGTAGACTCAAAGGCAAGGATGGATCACGGATGATGCATTGTGTGTGGGGCGTACAGGCAGGAAGCAACAGCGATGCATTATTTTCCGAGATGCGAACAGGTAAGTATCACTGATAGTTATACATAACCCGGACATGAGCCGTAGATTTTTTGTATGCAGTTCTGATTTCAAGGGCAATAAGGGCCACCTGGTTGTCGCAACAATTTTTTTGGTTCCCGATTGCACCAATTAAAGTTTAAATGGCAATTAATAGTATAATACCGCGAGATCAAAAGTTATATTGATAAAGATTTGCCATAAACGTCTGTCTTAAGTTATATCGTCATACTGTCATTAATATTTGTCATTATATTAATGACAGTACGACACTTAATGATATAACTTAAAACGGACGTTTTACATTCCATGGCAAACCTTTATCAATAGATTTTTTGTCTCGCGGTATAAGTGTATAAAAAAACCTTTGAAGTACACGAAGAACTTACTACTTGTTTTTAAGTTTCTATATTACGTTTTTCACAATTAATCAATCGATATTTAGCAGTGGTAACACAAACTTCAAATTTCTTGGTACAGAAGCATTTATGATTTTTCCTAATGATTTTCCTAGGCAGTTTCCTATAATGAAAACGTGACTTTATACTATCACTTATAATACCATGAGTAGTCAAAGTTATGTCGATTATTTTTGTGGTGGTTACACGAATGTCTTTCATGATTGCATTTAAATACTACGAGTGCGGAGCACGAGTAGTATTCGCAATTATGAAAGACATGAGTGTAAAGCACCACAAAAATAGTAGACTCAACTTTGACTACGAATCGTATTCGAGAGACTATTCAATGAACCAAATCAATTTTTCATATTAAAATGACTCAAAATTTAGTTACACATGATTACGTTTCCATGTCAACAAAAAAAACATTTATGTTTGTCATTAAAATTTTTGGAATCGTGTTCCTATTTAGTTCGTTTCGTTGAATAAAAACTGGTGTTTCTAAATAATGGGAACTGAGAAAAGATTTGGCACGAAATCTGAAGACGAAATCGATGCTGAAATTTGCGAAAATATCCCTTGGAACACGAAGAAATCCAAAGATTCAGTATGGAGACAATTTAGTACATTTTTAACAGCAAAAGGCTATAAACTGGATCAATCTACTTCTCCTGTGGACTTAAATGTCATCTTAAAGTCGTGGGCATGTAATATGAAGAAAAAAGATGGGTCCGATTATAAAGAAGGCGTCATCAAGCACATGTGGAACGTGACGGCGAAAATGGTTCAAGAAATGTTCTTCAATAAGTGGAAAATAAACGTAAACCCGTTTTCTGATGCAATATTTAAGTCAGCACGTGACGCCAGGGATGCTACAAGAAGAAAACTGCAAGCGTGTCCTGAAAAAAGAACCAGCAACGCGGCGGCACTTACAGAACCAGAATACTTAAATATGATACGCATATTAGATGAGAGTACCGCAGACGGTTTACAGAAAAAGTTTTTCTTAATAGCATCTTACGAACTAGCTTGGCGGGGAGGAGAAGGGAGCAACTGTTTCACCTATTACTTCAAGGAGGAACTCGATAACAAGGGAAGAAGAACTGGTAGAATTGAGTATAATCCAGTATTTTCGAAAACTGCGCAGGGGGGAACTAAATCATTGACAGGCAGCAAGTGGTTGATAGAGAATAAAAGCAATACCGATATGTGTCCAGTTAGGTAACCTATTTATATTTAATTTCAAGACGGTATAATTAATATTCTTCTGTTATTTAGATTGTATTATCTACTGAAATCGAAGAGAGGAAAAAATGTGAAAACAGAAAGGATGTTTTTGACACCGAATCCGTTTTGGGATAAAGTTGAGAATGCGGTGTGGTATAAGAACAGTCCAGTTGGTATATGTGAGATCAGTAAATGGGTGAAGTTATTAGCTGAAAAAACTGGATTAGATGTTAAAAGAAGGAAGATATCAAATCATTCGGTACGCTCTTCAACTGTATCATCTCTGGCGAAAGCTGGAGTCGGAGAGCAACAACTGATGAAAATAACGGGACACCAAAATCTGAATTCCATAAAATCGTACTTGCAGCTTGATGATGAGCACCACGAGTCGATTATCACCAAAATGCGAAGAAATTTTACAACAACAAATGTGTCATGTACAACTTCGACATCTGTCAGTAATAGTGACGGTATTAAGCTACAAGAGAAAGGTACTCCCTCGGGTACTCCCAGTGATAGCTCTGTTCCAGAATGTCTGCTGCAGCACTGCAGTAATGTTAGTTTTTCTAATTGTACCTTCAATATTGTTAGTAAATGAGTTACATTAATAAAAACTTTCACTTGTTTAAAATATCCACTTGAATACCTTCTAGGAAGATATAATCGCTGAAATTTCCTGTTGCTATGATACGAAAGTAAATATTTGCTATTTTATTGGTTCATATTTGAACAATGACAGGTGAATTGAATAGTCATTATTATATTTTATTTTAGGAGCGAAACTTGGCAACAGCAAATGAGCATGAAACATGTGCTAGGTGCCAGTATAATGTGTAATAAGAAACTTTGTAGTCTACATTTTGACATGCACATCTTCAATCTATACGCCTCAACAGAAATGCAGTGCCGACACTCCTTCCTATAAGGCCACCCATATCACTGGCAGTCTTATTTGTTTCAGCACAACAATAAATTTATCAATTTGGTGTTAGTTATCCAATTTTTTTTTTGTTTTCTTTTATAGACATGTAATTAACATTATTTAGTTCTTAAAGCCCAAATTGTCATTCTTTTAATTATGTATTGATGATCAAATGTCTACTAAATTTGTTAGGTATCTTACTACGAGGAAAGAATAGAACAGGAGGGAGTCTCCTTAATAAAAATATTTGTCAAAAGTGGCAACTCAATATGGCCGCCGCAATGCATAGGCGTGCATAAATATTTTGTATAGGGTGTATGAACACTTCGTATGTTCTCGATAATCATTTAAAATGGGTTCTTAGTCGAATAATAATTAAAGAAATATCGTGAGTGCATAATTTTTTCTATCCTTCTATTCTTTTTAATATAGTAACATTTATTCTAACAGTATTAAAGAAAACATTTAAAAAAAAACATGCCTAGGATATGTATGTTACGCCACTGAGCACATAATCAAACATGTCAGATATATGACCAATTATTCAAAATACATACTTTTTAAATTATTATTGCCTATGTTGAATATCAATTTGAAATTAACTTTACCGATGAAGAGAAAAAGTGAGATTATTCTTTTTTTGTCGTTTTCTGAACGGCCACAAGTCACACAATTCACCATTATAAAAGCACTAAGAAGTCAATTTGACCAATAACTGAGCTGCCTTAAAGTGGTAACTTCCGTCTAAATTATACCTATTCCTGCACCACTTTATTATCTCTCCTGTTCTATTCTTTCCTCGTAGGTATCTTATGTATCCATATTTTTATTTATATCGCCTCATTTTATGTTAATCATTTATTTAATACGAGATTTTGTAAATGGTACTTTAACTGTAAGGGTCCTCGCTAGTGGATCTGTCAACAATGACAAAATAGCTGATTTTAGAATCCAGATATTTTTGTTGATTTTAAAGATGGAGTAAACCTTTCAACGTCAACTTATGAAGAATTTAGTAATCTACCCGGCTGAAGAATCAAATTTAGGAAAAAAATTATCGGATTACAGAAAATTAATTAATATGTCAAAATATTAAAAACCAGTTTTCTCAAAAATCCTTCGGTGGAGATTTGTTTGCTTGGGTTCACGTTATAAATTGAATAGAAAGCTACCCGGCTGTGCACTTATTTTTCGTTCAACTATTCTTTACTTAGTTTAAAATGAATATAAAATAAATTAAAATTAGGCAACCCACATTACAATGAACTGTTATTCTGCTATAAATATTTCCCGCAGTTACAAATGTGTAAATAGTTGGTCATAAATGCATTTTTATTCGCTTAGATATTGAGTTATTATTTCAAATATTTATTATATGTTCCCTATGTGTAAAAGTACTCGGACATCCTTGGCTTATTAAATTATGTGCTATGCAACCATTATTACATTTCCCATTCACTAGCGAGGACCCTTAATAATCATAAATGTAATTTGTACATTTTCTACATGTCAGTATTAAAGTGTAATTATTATATAAATGGTACGCCATTTGATTACAGTGTTGTGATCATGTATTAAATGCTAATTTGAATTTTTCACTACAAAATACATTTTGAATCGCCCGCTATTATTTAAAACTGTAACTTTTTATGTCAGCGCCATCTATACTTGGCTCTTTGCCGATCCAGAACGCAGATCAAAATATTGCGTTGAATGCGCCAACGAGTAAGCACCAACTAATCGGAACTGTGAGAGTGATATGAGCAATAAGTATGTTTGGTAATATCACAGTATAGTGGAGGCAATCCTTAAACCGTTGCACGTCATTACTCGTTAATGACGTCATATACTGCAGCGTAGTCAAGTCTGTTTGAAAAATCATATGATTTGCACGCCATTTTAATGTATAGTGGAGGCAATCCTTAAACCGTTGCACGTCATTCATTTTTTAAAAACCGTACCACCCAAAAAATTATAAAATTTACAATACACAATTATATTTTTCAGATATTTATATGTCAAATTTGTTTACATTAAAATGGCGTGCAAATCATATGATTTTTCAAACAGACTTGACTACGCTGCAGTATATGACGTCATTAACGAGTAATGACGTGCAACGGTTTAAGGATTGCCTCCACTATAAACAAATTTGACATATAAATATCTGAAAAATATAATTGTGTATTGTAAATTTTATAATTTTTTGGGTGGTACGGTTTTTAAAAAATGAATGACGTGCAACGGTTTAAGGATTGCCTCCACTATATATAGCTATGTAATAGAAACAATAGTTTCTCTCGAGGGAAATAATTGTCCTCCTACCGACGAGCTTGAACCGACGCGTGCGTGAAAATTTCTGAATGCGCAGTAGTCAGCCGTCAGCTGTTGAGTCGGCGGGATTATTTGATGCGACTGCTGGGCATGCGATTTGTGAATGGCCGTTAATATAAGTTATGGTGTACACCAATTATACAAAATGTTTGACAAACAATTTATTATGAACACTAATTTTACAAATTAATGGGTAGTTGTACACAGGTTAAACAAGGCATTTGTAAAACTAAATTATACATTCTTTTGGCATTTATAATTAACGTCAAATAAATTTATTAACACATTATTAATTTAGAATTTGTGTTTAAAATGTGTGTCAAAAATTTTTGTTTGATTATTGTGCATTTCCTTGAAACATTTCCATATAATTTAATGGATGCTGACGTACTTCCAACATTTTTGACAAACAAACTGTTTTACTTTCTTATACGTGGTATAAGGAAGTATTGTGATGATGAAAATTTTCGACCTCGAGATTTTTGCAGATGTCCACGTTTTGAGGTCCCCTGATACCAAAAAAGTGGTTTTTAAAAAATGTCTCTCTCTCTCTCTCTGTGTGTGTGTGTGTGTGTCTGTCTGTGACCACGATAGCGGTCAAACCGCTACAGATATCAATTCCAAATTTTGTATTTACGAATATAATCTTTCTCTTGGGAACTGATTAGATTTTGAGTAAAATCGGCAGACCGGAAGTAGTAGTTTACTTCAGTGAAGCAATCGAATTTTGCAAATATTTCGTCAATTACTAAGTTTAAACAAATTTATAAAGAATTCAAATGTACTCAAAATTAAATTTGAGGAAAATTGTATTAATAAAGTTTTTCGAAATTCCGACCGGAAGTAGGTCTTTTACTCTTATAGAAAATCAGTTTTTTGCAAATATCTCGCAAATCATGCTTTCTAGGCAGGTACATTACCAGTATAAAAGTATTTAGAACGTAATTTTAAATATCTTTTGTATAAAAAAAATTTCAAAATTCGGACCGGAAGTAACACTTTTACTCTTACCGAATAACGATTTTTTGCAAATATGTCGTAAATTATGCATTCTATATATATTTATGAAGAGTACAAAAGTATTTAGAGTTGGCCCAAAAATGTGCATATTGTGTATTGTAGTTGTGAATAATTACTCAAACTTCATGACAAATTCACCACCACCAACGCAAAATTTAATTTTCGAAGATTGATTACCGACAATGGGAAAATATAACTGAACAAAATGCCTTCACTTATTTTATAGGTTATTTCAGTTATTTGGGACACAAATGTTTTGAAAAGCATAGTTTTTCAACAATTATACGTTTAAAACACAAGAAATGAATGAATTCAAATTTTACACTTATTTTAAGGCATGTCCTAACTTTGTGAAACAGCTTTACTAATTTGGAAACGCCCGACCATAATTTCAGTATACCTATAATATATAAATACCGCATTAGGAAAAAGCCTTCTGTGAATTTTTTTCTTCATTTTCCTTCGAACCAAATGTTAGGTTTAAATTAAAACAGAAGTTGGAGGAGATATCATATAAACATCCCTGCGAAAATTTTCCTACTGAATTTTTGATAAAGCTATTTATTCGTGTAAGAATTTTTTATACTTTGAAATTTTGCAATAGAAATTTCAAAGTTAGTGGCAATTCAAATAAAATAACAATTTTACAACACCATTGATGAATTGTGTCAAGAAATTTAAGTAATCTTTAGGTTAGAGGAGCCTTTTTTTGTGTTGTACGTATAATGTATTACATTTTAAATGCGTGTGTAATATGTACTTAATAAAAAGCAGTGTTTTATCATCGTTTTTTGTATTATTGATATAGCTTTTTCATAATTTTAAAAATAGATTAACATAATTATCTCATAAACGATTTGGTTCTGCGTCACTGGCTTATTCCTGAATAGAAAAATTTACTACGCCTCTGGTTGCGCGTGCGTGAATGCGCAGTACTATTTTGGGACACAAACATCAAAGGTGCCGACGGCGAGTGAAACTACTGTGTCTATATACAGCTCTATACTGTGGTAACCTAAAATAATGTCCCTATGAATCTATTACCCTTGTTTATAAATACTATAGTTATACAACCTAGAGAAAACTGTAAATATTTCTTATGTAGTAAAGTGTCGTCCTCTGATATCTTTCAAATGGATTAATACGAATGAATGAAAGTGCTCAGCCAATGAAATATTCTCAACGCCACTCCCACAATTTAATCCGGAAGTTTATAAAAAATGTAAATATATTTTGATATTTTCTATTAAATTTTACATAAGAGTATATTTTGTTTGATTTGCTTTTCACATCGTTTGCCCTTGAATTACATATCAACATAACCTATATAGCTTAACTGTGATAAAGTAGATTTAAGTAAATGTTTTATTGAAGAATCGTAGTATTACTATTTTTTTCCCTTATTATACTCACAATTACCCTTTTATAACATAATAAAAAAAAAGACATACAAAAGGCTTTTTAAAAAACGTATTCATGTTTTTTAAAGAAATAAATCTAAACAAGAAAACGGTATTAAAAAGTCTGCATTTTTATTAAATAGGTACTCACATACATGAAAGAAATGTCAGTCTGTGTCGGGTTCAGAGTTTGGGTTATTCTAATTTGTTTCTATGTGTTCAACAGGTATGTCCGAACCACAACATTTATTAAGTTGCTTTGCATGGTGTCATCAACTTGACTGGTTTATGTGAGGCTTTCAAACCAGTAATGTAGTACGTTTTACAAAGAAAATGCATTATAAACACCACATTATTTTAAGGTTTTGGTATCTTCAGAATTTAGAAATTTAAATGGTTCACAGCCAATCATTTATCACTTAACCAGGATAAATGTGAGACAATTTACTTTACTAGTAAACATAGATCAAACATATATTCTACGAATTGAAAATTCCTTGATATTAGACTAGACACAAGATTAATATGGAAGCCGCAGATAGTTGAATTAGTCAAACACTTATCTTCTGCTACTTATACAATTAGACGTATCAGATTTATAACTGATAGTCTACTGGAATAACGACATACTATGGACTATCAAATCACATATCAACAATGTTTAACCAATGTGGGGTAAGTAGGCCTATGTAGAAAAGGTGTTCATCCTGCAGAAGAAGGCTGTTCGAGCAATTGTCTGTGTTTCACAAACTATTCGCTGCAAACCTCTCTTCAGAGAACATATTCTGCAACAACTAAGGAGGGCTTTGAAAAAGCTGTCACACCTCATGACTAGGGGTGAGATTACAGAAGTCTCCACCCCTCATAACCATTTGCTACACATCCCGCATTACATAGGACAAAAGCCACTTCAGTACAACACGTCACTGGTAATTATTTAACAAAATCAAAGTTATGTGTAGACATCTTTCTACTTTCGTATCTAAAGAGAAAATAAAGGACATTCTCATTATAATGTCAATGACATAAATTAGCCCTGTGTTGACGTTATCATTACATTTTTGCTTGATGTGCTATTGTGTAAACTGTATGTATATCTTATTATTGATATAATAAATTTATTATTATAATAGAAACACTATCCTTCTTACTGTAGAAGTGTTATAATTAATCCTGCTTTTACACCCACAATACTTCATCTCATCAGGGAAGTCGCAGCAACTTTCATTATACATTTACATTCTTGGTAATTATCAATATAGTAAGTACTGCCTACACGTGCTCTATATATGGACGTTTCTTCAATTTGCATATATTTACCTGCGATTTTAAAAATTGCTTTCAATAATAGTAATTCCTAATAATTGAAGTTACATTGGGGTTATCAAACAAAACTAGTTTAAAATATATAACTGTTTCGGCTGTTACTTTGTAACGATTCATGATACTGGATATAAGTAAAATAAAACACTCAATTAAATTTGAATAACTTCACTTTATGTTAATCACTATGTGACTGCAGTTTCGACATTACATGTCATTATCAAACTAACTTATATTTTTACTATTTAATTTTTCTTTCACCCACGTTTAATTGCAATTGTTTGAAATCTTCATGGATTTTATTGTGTTATATATGTAGAATTTTAGCCTTCATACTGGTTGAAGTAAGGTATATCACTTCATAAAAATTAATTAGATACACACTTAAATGTACTCGGCTTTGACATTACTTACTTTATTATGGTTCTAGTTATTTTTATTTTATCTAGGCCTGAATCGTAACAACAACTGCCATGATACAAGTCTGAATGAATAATCATCAATTATTGTTGAGGATAGTACATACCCAACAAGTTATACAAACAAACTAATTCATAACCAAGCAAAGATTTTATTAAAGGTTAGTACTTTGAACCTTTTTCAGCTTGTTCTGCAATATCCATTGTCAATTATAAGATAAAATATATAGGAAAAATGACATTTCTTCGTTACATCGTCTTGCATGTATTTTAGAATAACATTTTTAACGTCCACAATCACATCATCATTTATTTTTGGAATTTGAAAAATTAGTGTCAGTAGGCTTATCATATCCCTTAATTCAAAATACTTTAGGATATTTAAATCTAAAGCAAAACGCCTACAAAATTGTAACAAACACGATTGGTGTAATTGGATAATTGCGTCACTTCCTTTAAGCTCCCATTGGCTTCTCTTTACTACTACGACAAGACTGCTTTTACTATAACAAATTTAGCGGGAGAAATTTATGAATGGGCACATCCTACTGTCCAACCCCTCTGGTGGCTACCTACCCGAACTAACCCTCAGTTGTATAACTATAGTATTTATAAACAAGGCTATTACCAAACATAATAATAAAATACCAATCACAAATTTATCAAACCAGCATTTTGATAGCCCATTATTAGGTATGTATATAATGAAAGAATTATTTAAATATCTTTTAATTTCAGGGCAGTTATCTCTTACGGACGGGTCGCAGAAATTTTTTTAAATCTTTACTAGATCCGCTAGATGTCTTTCGCTGAACATACACGGTCGATCGGTAAAACAATTAATGTATATACCTACTTACCAAGTTGTCTTGCGTTTTCCACACTACATTACAAAAGTTATACAATGATTAACATGAACAGTTCATATTCAAATTGCGACATGTTAATTGTTGAATGAACTTCGTAAATACCAATAAAAAAAATATACACATAGGGAATGAAAAAATGAAAATCCAAAAAAATAGTAATTATTGTATATTACACAATACATGATATTTTTCTAATTATACAACCAACCATACAAAATGCACTCAGGTAAAATTAACAGCTGTCAATCAAGAGATTAGTGTACCACACGCTGGGATTTTACTTGACCCATGAATCTACGGTTATTTTACTAGCCACTTTATAGAGGGTTCCCCTGAAGCCTGTGTTTAATATATTAGAGAATGCTAAAATGTACTTAGATAAAATTTGGGCAGGAAGAGCGAGAAAAAGCTACAATAAATATCAACTTGTATTTTCTTTATTCAATAAAGTTTTAATTAAAGACATAATAAAAAATTACATCAAAATTAAAGAAAGACACAATAGAATAATTATTATTAGATACAAACAATGTCAATAAAATATATTATAAAAAAAAATCTAAAATACACACTATTCATCCAATTATAATAGTAAAACTATGCTTTTTATTAGGTACAAATAAAATAAACAAAGAAGAGGTACATTATTCTGCGTATTATAGGGATACAAATCATCATTGACGATAAAATAAAATTGCATATTCACGACTATCAATTATAAACCTCTACATTTAATGTCTCTTAAGGCTGGCGTTTAGTTTTCAGTTTGGTGGTGATGAAGAATATAATGTGGGGCGGTAGGATTAGGTGTCGGTAATGTGGCGGTTCATGTTGGCAAATAGACGAACTTAATTGAGGATGAGAGATGAAGCAATAGAAATGTAGATTGCTATTACAGCAACAAATTTATATCTGGGGCTTTTAAATGAACTCGAACATAGACAGACAAAAAACTAACAGGCACAAAAAATTAGTAAAGAAACGCTTTCAACACGTTTTTGTCTACATAGTATTTTAAATTTATGCTAGTATTTATTACGAACCTGACTATATAGAAATAATCTCAACAGTCAAGCATCAATAAATACAAGCATTCATTTATAGCAATTTATAAAATTTCAAGTAGGTACACCTTATAAAATAAATAGGAATAAAACAATTTATGTTTGGAAAAAATATTTTTTGAAGTAATAATAATAACAATATTTAGTAATTCATGTGACTATAGACATGGTAAAGAACAAGTCAGTTTGAAGTATTCTTTCTCGCTTAATTTGTAATGTGTTTAATGAATTTTGGATTTAAAACATGGGTCATTGTAAAAAGAATGATGGACAATGCCATCAAGCTTCTATTGCCGCACAAAAACTGTTAAAAAGTAATGAAAATAAAATATTTATGAGTGACATTTTGTGTGATGTGTTACAAAGGGTAGAAAAAGTAGAACAGTCGACCATAGACTGCAGTTTTATTCTAAACATTGTGTAATGAATGACAAAAGAAATAATGTATAACATCACGCAGTTATTGAATAGCACTATTCGTATGGTGATGCAACATCTGGTTTCGTCGAGAAAACGGACAGCAAAAAAGTCGATTTTAATGTTAAATTCCTTTCTTCTATTTACCTACCTTATATTTCGTGAGATTAATAAAATACGGAGAATTTACTCGATTTGAACTACAATATAAACAAATAAAGAAGTATTTTGTATTTTATAGATCACCACCCACTTGTTATCCAATTATATAAATAAAATTAAAAACTTTTTAAAAATACAAAATTTCAATAGTGCGCGTGGGTGATGAGTCATCGGCCGCTCGTGTCCGGTCTCTGAACATATGAACTAAAACATATACAGCTTATATTGTGATTTTCGTAACTTTAACTGTGTGTTTAGGAGATATGATTCAGAATGTAACCAGAAAAGATCAATAGGTATTAATTACTTACGTTTATATTTTAGTCCACAATTAATTTTCATAGTAAATCTGTTTAATTATAGGTTGTCTATAGGTGACACTAGTGTTTTTGGCAAAAATCAACTGCGCTTCTATACTTAACATTATTCATATTTTATATTATTATTTATTATATAATATTGGAGATGCGCAACATTCAGAAGTGAAAGTAATTATTTTAGTTGTTAAACGTACCTAAATATATTTTACCGAACTGAAGTAAGTTTGCCAAAATAAGGTTTTGATTTTCCATATTATCCAAAGATGACATATCAACTATTATATTCTTTTAATAGACTTACCTAATATTTCACTATTAATGACAACATAAAGAATTTTTGGTATAAACCACCGAAAAAGAAGCTATCTACCTGACGAAATGGTTGAACATGCAGAACACATAATTAAGCCTATTGTGCCATATTTTTATATGGTCTACCAAATCTAGTACCTTCAAGATATATCTAAAACGTAGAATATTAACTTTCTGTGATAGAAACACCACCGATGTAATATCCTTGGAGAATATACATATAGCCCAGTCAAACTATACCAAAAAATCTCGCATGGTTCAATTAATTAGGGTACCTTTGATATTTTGATATGGTGTATGGATTGGTACACTGTTGCAAAGTCCCAAGTTTTCTTATTTTCCCCACTACCGCAGACGCCGCCATCTTGAAGAAACCGCTAAATTTTTTAGCCTCTTTTTACAAAATATCTCCTAAAGTATTAGTTTGAGCAAAAAAGCCGTTTACGTTCTTATTAAACTAGAGAAAATTTTCTACAATTTAATACAAAAACGGAATATTTAGCTTCATTACTTCCCGAGATAGACCTCTTTGAAATTAGAGAATTTTTTTTTAAAAATGTCAAAATAAAGATTTATAATCGGTTTTTGCTCGATAGTAAGTAAATGGTGTATTCTCCGCTAAAGTCTGACATAGCATTTATAGTAGAGGTAGGTAGCTAAAGTTTAAGACCAAACTGATTCTTCTAGCTCGTTTAGACTATGATACTCTCTTTTGAATATTTTTGTAGTCTTTTAGGAAGACACGTTACGCAATAACTTAATACTGACAAAATTAATGTATCTATTTATTAAAAACAAAAAAAAGTTCATTTATTGCTAAGTTTGTATATCTCATATATTCAATAGGTCTGTGAATTATATATCAATAAATTTGTAAGTAAATAAATAATTGATAAATAATTATAAATAAATTATATACTACATAAGTTTCATCAACAAAAGTGTCAGATATACCACAACTTTACATTATAAGAACCAAATGGTGATATTTTGTTATATAAGACAAAATGTGTCTGGACGACAAGTCACATTTGGAGCTTCGGAACTTTAGCTATTTACCTCTACTATAAATGCAGTGTCAAACTTTAGCGTAGGATTCACTATATACTTACTATCGAGCAAAAACCAACTAAAAATCTTTGATTTTTACATTTTTAAGAAAAAATCTGTAAATTCAAAGAGGTCTATCTCGGGAAGTATTGGAATACTTTGGAAGATATTTTGTAAAAACTGGTATAGTGCAAAAATTTAGCGGTTTTTTCAGATGGCGGCTCATAAGCCAAAAAGTTTTCAAAAAAGCTTGTTATATTTATCGTGTATAGGTATTATATTTAATCCTTTCTACCAATTATCAATCGGAATCATAGCAAATTAGACGTATAAATATTATTAGTAGGAATAATATAGATTTTGTTATGCTCTGCAACAGTAAATCTTGCAGCTTCTTTGTTTGTGTGTACGTGTATAATATAAAAATTACTTTCGTAAGTTATTGATGTAATTTAAGCTATTGTACATTTACATATTTCAAATAGACTCTTATTAATAAATACATAGGTACATATTTTTTAATTATTTAATCATACACTATGAATAAATGAATTAGTATTTATTTAGAGTAATGTACACAATGATAATTTGCGTTAAGCACCGGTAAATCTCAAAATTTATTGAATAAGTAAAAAATGTACCTATATATATTTATAGGTATCAAAATGCCTTTGTAGTCCCGTCGCAGAATTCAATAAATTTGTGCATCAAGAATTATTTAATTTTCTGAAGTAGACTAAATAAAATATACCTAGAGTTGGTATACCATCTTCTAGTTTATCCATGTTTATGTGATTGTTTGGATATTATATTCTGATAATGGTACGAGCAGAAGCATTGTTTAAGTCCTCGAGATTATCAAGATATAAGGTGTACTTCTGCAGATTTTACTTATTTCAGTACAATACAATACACATGTAATCGTAATTAGATAACATTATAAGAAGTTAATTATATCATATATTAAATCAAGAAAGGTTTTCCCTTTTCGTCCAGTTATCACAACACACATATTTCAAATAATGTCAAACTGTCAAAAATTGCTATAAATATACATCGCTCGAAAGTAAACAATGTGTAAGATTATTATACCTATAGCAAATTTATTATCGTTTTTGTTTTTTATAGGTATATATTTTATATTACATTCCGCAAAGTGTTAAACTGTTGAATATATAATAATAATAATATATAACTGTTTTTATTATTAGACGAAGTATTGTGAGCAATTGTACTTTTGCGTAAATAAAAGTACCTATCCTGACATTTTTAATTAATAATAGGTACATATATACGCACAATTTCCAGTGCCCCCTAATGCCCAGAAGCTACACTAATATTCAAGTTCCTGGCGTGATAATTCTGCATCTTGACGGTTTTTCTCCACACTATAGTTGAATTGTAACCCTAATTTCATATAATGTCCACGCATTTTTATTTTGGATACCATTTACAAACGAAGATATTATTTTCGTTGCAGTATTTTTTGTTACAATGCAAACTAATTTTTTGAGGTCAAGGGGGGTGCAAGAATGCTATACTTTATTTGAAAATTACAGACAAAAAATATTTATTTTTACCTCTAAAAGGGGTATTTTATTCACAGTATATAGTGTAAAAACAGCCCAATTAGACATTTAAAAAACCCCTACGACCTCGAATCAAGTTTCCTTAACATAACTGTGTACTTTTTATAGCAATTAAATTAATAGTTTCCATTTCTTATCAAACAAATGTGAGCATGTTTTCAACGTGAATATTGTCCGGTGCAGCGTACCGAGACGCCAGCCTTAAAGCCATGTTTCGATTGTATCTGAATCTAATAATTCATATAAATATGCAGAAAAATTAAACTTTTCCAATTTACTGACCATTTAATCTTTCCAAAATTGTTTATTTCTTACAATAACTTCGCAATGGCAGTTCTTAAAAGTATAAATAAAAAAATAGCAACATTTTCGATTTGTTATTTCCAAGACACTTTGAATTTGGTACATATAACTATGACTTTCTTTTAGCGTAAATTTATTATTTTCAATGTAAGAGTAGTCAATTATGTTGTTTTTTACTGCATTTTCTACATCCATATTTCGGGCAGCGTATGGGCATTTTATTTCCAAAATAGCATCTTGATCGATAAGACTATCTGGAGAGGCAGGCAAAAAATGATACTGTGGATGATAAACATGCCACATTCTTTCACGTGTAAATTGTAGGTACATATTTTCAAAAATTCCTCGAGCTGTTGCTTCATGGACAATGCCATGTTGTAATGGTGCGCTGCGTTTAATATTTGTATTATAAATTAATTGCTTCACGGTCGATGCAGTCGAAGTGGTTGGTCGAAGCTTGCAAATTTTTCCAAAATTGCTGGAAGTTAATCGATACATACGTTCTTGCAGCCATTTTGGATTTAAAGATTGTCCCCGAGTATTTTCTTCAATTGTTTCACAATTGGCATTTTCAATATTAATCAAAAACTCTTTTTTAATGCTTTGAAATTCATCAACACTTAAATCGTCAACAATGGGTGTGCCGTAATCGGCATCAGCTTGGTAAATAATTTTCTTTTTCGTAAACTGCTTTTTTTAGTACGCTTACTTTTCAAACAAAAATTTTCCGTGAAGCTTCCAATTTTACCAATTTTGTTTTGAACAATTATGCAAGCAAAATTAGGAAATAATTAATTTAGTTCGACCTAGAAAACAACTTTGTTATCCTATAGAAATATGGATCTCCCCGTAGAATTGAAAATTGAAGATGTTATTTACGGGTAAAGAATTGGTGCTTTCGCGTATACATTTTCGGTACTGATAGAGACCCTTAAAGAAAATGAAAATAGATATATTTTGTACAAAATATTACTTGTTGCAAAAAGCTGTATGAGAAGATTAGCTCGTCTTCTCATCGAAACACAAAATATTGAGGAAAATAAAAACTTGTCTCTTTTATCTATTTTACACCCCTCAAAGTTTCAATTAATTGTGCAGGCAGCACGGAACATTAGTCTTTATGATTCAGTAAAAAGGACATTTAGTTCCCCTTCTCTAGCTCCCCAAATGGGTACCATAATTAATTAAAAAAGCTGCTGCATATTCCTTAGAAATTCAAAAGAACTTAGAATCTCCAATTTTGTATGTATTAGATTGTTTTAAAAAATGAATAGAAGAAGAGTGGGCTATCGAAGTAACAACTGAAGCTGAGGAAAATCTGCACTTAAATTGGCTTAAACCAACTTTAATGACAACCGCAAAAAATATTGCCACAATGAAAAGTTACTTGGATGTCTTGATCGAAGATTCTAAAATAAAATTGGAAGGAAATTCTAAAAATGAGGAAGCTTATAAAAAATTAACTGAAGCGGCATACTGCAGCGTTATTCTGTTTAACAAGCGACGAGTTGGTGAACTTCAGCGGATATTAGATGCCTATCTAAAAATTCAAAATAATCCGCCATCCGGAGATTATTTTGAAAATATCGTCGTGGATTCATAGGCAAATCATAGACAAACAAACGATCATACCGCAGAAATATATTTGTCAAAAATTGTACGAATTGTGGTTATGTTATAGTAAAAATTGTAAACTAATTAACTAAAACACGCAGTCAGTTCAATTGCATTGCAATTGTGTTTGTTTGAAGATATCGTGGGATATCGTGAATAGAAAGAAAAACACCTCTATAGGTACAATAATTTGTGATATAATAACAGCACTAAAATTATTCAACTCAACATGCAAGAATAATAAAGAATTAGATAATGTGGTATTCTTGTATTCTAGAATTACTGTCATCTACATCGGAGAAATGTACGCAATCAACAGAGTAAATTGTACTTGAATTAGATAATTGTATTACTATGTTACATATTAAAATATTTGAATTGCTCATATGTAATAAATAGGCTTTTATTAAACCTTACAGAGTTGCACACCCATCTTTTTGCCATGACCTAATTTTTTTGGTATATGTCTAATAGAACATACATGTGTTCATAGAAAGTTGAAGAATTTTGATATGTCCACCATGGAATCCACAGATCCCATATGATATGAGATAATAATATGCCGAAATTGGGTATTTTGAGAAGAGATTGGGCCGGTTATTGGAATTTATGCTATGATGCATCACTGATTGTGAAAATAACTTGAAGGATGAACACATTATTTATAAGATAGTGAAGTGTTTTTTTTTAATTTGTACTTTGCTAAATATGTATCGTAATTTCTGTCACTAAATTGTAATCAAGCATATATAGAATGTAGGGTCAGTCGAGGTAATTATGAGACACCCAAAGTGGGGCAAAAAAATATAATATAAAATTTTCATTTTTGTATTTTCAAGAAATATCTAACCATGGTATTGTTTGTTAACATTATTTTACTATGTTTCAAAATTTTTAGCTACTTGTGCCGTAATTTTTTTGTAATAAATCCTAATTATTTGACACGTTCTATAAAAAAGCCCAGAAACTTTTATTTTTCTAGCTTACACTTTTGTAGTTGCATCTCTCGGAGGCCCGGTTATAGTGTTACCGACCGAGTCTGTTTTGTACCAAAATCTTATTTTATGCTTTTTGTGAAAATAAGAATATGAATAATAAAATTTAAAAAGTGGAATGATGTATAATTAAGTAGTGATTAGTCTAAAGCAATTAATGTTATAAATCGTAATCAACTAATTCTAAAAATAAAGAAATATAACCAAGGGCATAAGGATAGCATTAGCATAAAGTACGCATATTTTGCGAAAAGATAGTGCAAATAGATATAAAAAATATGCTTTTATTTGCCTGAAAAGCAAAAAATACGTATGATAAAAAACAGAGGCGTTCTGTAAAACGTGGCTTACTGAAAGTTTGTACATTATCTCATAGATAGCACCACAAAATAAACAAGACCAAGGCTGCATTCGGATATCTATCCGGACGTCGTCCAGGTAAATAAATTTCACAATAAATTTGAATCAATACCCGTTCATATTTAGTAGATGTGACGTCATAAAATTGTCGGTACAAGATAGCAAGCGTTCATATATCTGCTGGGTGAAACAACTTTAGGCCCTATTCCCGAGGTGGACGAAACTTGCTCGTCCTGCGCAGTATATAGCAAAACAATATCTGACAAAAAATTAAATGAGCCAAACATAAGTTTACTTTATTTTTGCATTGTTCATTGTATTATTTTCAGTGTATTTAGTATAGTATATTGTTCTATTTTTTAATAATAGGATAAAATATGGATGCGTTTTAAGTAAAGCATATTACCGTATTATCTAAAGAAAAACATTTTTATTGGAATCTACTTTTATTGGCGGCAATCAAATTCTATTTATTTATATTGATATATAAATTTATTATCAATAATGTTTTTTAGCAGGATGTGTTCGCAGTCCATTATTAATTTATTATTTGCATCAACTACTATTTGATAATTACCAAATTTATTGGAGCGTAGCCATTTAAAATCATAAAAATTTGTTCTTACTCCCTTTTAATTAAACTTGATAAATGTTAATTTATATTTATTAATAATAACCCCGAATTCAAAATTTTAACTTTCCGCTAAACAGCGCCTGTCAATCGTTCGCATTTTTTGGTTGAATCTAGTATGTGACGTAATTACCCAGACGTATTTTCTCTCAACAGAGAGTCTTAATAAATAGGTATATTATAGAATGCATAATTTAAGATATATTTGCAAAAAATCGCTATTGGATAAGAGTGTTACTGCGGGTACGAATTTTGAATTTTTTTTTATACAAAAGGTAAGGTACCTGTCTAAAAAGCATGACCTGCGAAATATTGGCAAAAAACTGATTTTCGAAAGAGTAAAAGACCTACTTCCGGTAGGAATTTCGAAAAACTTTTTTAATAAAATTCTTCTCAAATTTAATTTCGAGTATATATGAATTCTTTATAAAAAAATTTAAACTTAGTGGTTGACGAAATATTGGCAAAATTCAATTTTTTCACCGAAGTAAACTACTACTTCCGGTTTACCGATTTTACTGAAAAACTAAGCAGATCTCAAGAGGGAGATTACAGACGTAAATACAAAATTTGAAATTGATATCTACAGCGGTTTGACCGCTAT
This sequence comes from Amphimallon solstitiale, assembly GCA_963170755.1. NCBI lineage: Eukaryota > Metazoa > Arthropoda > Insecta > Coleoptera > Scarabaeidae > Amphimallon > Amphimallon solstitiale. Next base: position 168,026,852 of record OY720675.1, on the reverse strand, counting down.
CGTGGTTACACACAGACAGACAGACATTTTTCAAAAGTCACTTTTTTGGTATCAGGGGAATTCAAAACGTGGACATCTGCAAAAATCTCGAGGTCGAAATTTTTGTCATCACAATACGGCCTTATACCACGTATAAGAACGTAAAATGGTTTTTAAAAAATATCTCTCTCTGTGTGTGTGTGCGCGTGTGACCACGATAGCGATTAAACCGCTATAGCTATCAATTCCAAATATTACGAGTATAATCTCCCTCTTGAGATCTGATTAGATTTTCAGTAAAATCGGCATACCGGAGGTAGTAGTTTACTTAGTGAAAAATTCGAATTTTGCCAATATTTCGTAAACTACTAAGTTTAAACAAATTTATAAAGAATTCATATGTATTCAGAATTAAATTTGAGAAGAATTTTATCATGAAAGTTTTTTTGAAATTCCTACCGGAAGTAGGTCTTTTTCTTATCGAAAATCAGTTTTTTGCCAATATTTCGCAAGTAATGCTTTTTAGACAGGTACGTTACGAGTATAAAAGTATTTAGAACTTAATTTTCAATACCTTTTGTATCAAAAAAATTTCAAAATTTGGACCGGAAGTAAAACTTTTACTTTTATGGAATAGCGACTTTTTGCAAATATGTCGTAAATTATGCATTCTATATATATATTTATCAAGAGTACAAAAGTATTTAGAGCTGGATTTGGAATATTTTTTGTATAAATAAAATTTCAAAATTCGGACCGGAAGTATCACTTTTACTCTTAGCGAGTTGCATTTTCTTTCGAATATCTCGTAAAGTATGCATTATATAGAGATTTATTAAGAGAATAGAAGTACTTATAATAGGATTTTGAATAATTTTTCTATAAAAAATTCTTAAAATTTGGCTAATCTTTCTAGGAAATAAAACCATTTCAAACAATTCTGTATAATTTGAAATGCACATTCGTATATATATTTTTTAATTCTTTATTTGAAAAGTACGACAATTTATTTTTTAATAATATATAAGTACAGTAGAACCCCGATTATCCGTGCTCCACGGGACCGGACGAGACACGGAAAATTGAAAAGCACGGATAATCCGAACATTTATTTCTTATACGTATGTATGCATACATACTAAAAAGATAACAGAATAAAAACCAGAATTCTACATAAGTATACTTTTACACTAAATAAGAAAAAATAAACTCTACATAGGTAGGTTAACTTGCATTTATGTACCGGGTGTTTTTTTATCTTTGATATCATTTTGATCACCTGCAACTTTCTTGTTTTTAAAAATATCAGAATGAAGCAAAAATCATTTTGCATAGGTATCTATGAAGTTTTTTACGCTTTAAAAAATAAAACAAAACACTAACGTTTTTCCAAGATATTAACCTAACTTATATTTTTTTAAATCGAAAGCCCTAAATATTTTCGGATATTTCGATTTTACATGAAATTTCAAATATATTTTATAAAGCATACCCCATACCTATCTTCAACGGTTGGCGAGAAAACGGCGTTTAAACATGCCATTTTTAGAATAATTTAATTTTGTAAAATTGTTTTTTTTAATAATTTGTTACTTTGTTAATCGTTAATCTTTTGTTTTATTAAAAATAAACTTTCTAAATAATTATGAAAAATGATTTCTGTTTGATTTCGACATCTTTAAGAACAGGGTTACAAAAGTAAATTTTTCTTTGTTGCATGTTCAAACGCCGTTTTTTCGCAAACCGTTGAAGATAGGTATGGGGTATGCTTTATAAAATATACTTGAAATTTCATGTAAAAGCGAAATATCCGAAAATATTTAGGGCTTTCCATTTAAAAAAATATAAGTTAGGTTAATATCTTGGAAAAACGTTAGTGTTTTGTTTTATTTTTTAAAACGTAAAAAACTTCATAGATACCTATGCAAAATGATTTTTGCTTCATTCTGATATTTTTAAAAACAAAAAAGTTGCAGGTAATCAAAATGATATCAAAGATAAAAAAACACCCGGTACATAAAGCAGATGAAAAGCCAATGATTCCCAGGGATTCCCCTAGTATACTGCTGGCGATATCGATATTGCGTCATTATGCGTATGACACGGATAATCCGCAGCCCGGATAATCCGCACACGGATAACCGGGGTTCTACTGTACATGGTAAATAATAAAATTTTATCATGGGCAATATAACTCAACAAATAGAGAAACTTATAATAAGCAATGTAGAGAACATATTTGTAGTGGAAAATAGAAATATGTATATACAACTGCATATGTGCCTATCAGAAAGGAAACATTTTTTAAATATATTATAGAGTCTTAAAGAAATTTACATTATTCGATTGCATTTTCTATGTATTTTAAATCTCTCTTCTGACCGAATACCATACCTGTGCTTTATATCCATTTACAATAATGTGTAGGACGGAAAGAGAGGTATACCACTTGCAACGTACTCTCCCTCTTACTTTAGAAGACCGATATTCATTCATATCGTTACATGCGCGATCCAGTTCGTTCTACAATTCAGTAAATAAATCGTTTGCTTTACTTTCGACTTTCGTCTGCATCCCCATGGCAACGAACTAAATTTTAATTTTAGTGTAATCCTAAAGTCACTAGATATATAAAGTACCGCAATCCATAAGGCCAAAGAGTGCGAGAGAGAAAGCGCTACTTTTGCCCAAACATGGCCGCCAAACGTCAAATCACTTGTCAAATCGTTCGAAAACGTAGACGTAGTGTTCAGTTTGGTTAAGCGTGCGACATCGTTGCATATAAACCCACCGTTGGCAACATAAAGTGTAATTATGCCTGGTTGTTGTATTATCAATTGCAAAAACAGTGTCGCCAAAGGTTTCCGTTTATTTGCATTTCCCAGTGGTGAAAGGAATGCAGACAGAAGAAAAGTGTGGTTATGTGACATTAATCAAGACAATGTGCCGGTAAATGCGAAGATTTGTGAGGTGAGTACATATGTAAAAGCAGATCACATGTTATAACACTTAGTTACTTATGTAAGGTGCATTTTTCTGATTCCCAATTTGAACAATCAAGAGCAGACGACATGAAAAAACTAACTCCAAATGCACACCCTGACCTGGTTGTCAACCACAAAAGGCGAAATTAAAGGAGTTTAAAGTTGACGTTCTCCAATTCGCAACAAATGATTTGTATCAATATATTAAAAAAATTGAACTGTACTTCCGTGAATGTACGAATTCATTGATACAAAATGATTTATCATTAAATGAGTTCAAAGCAATTATTAAGACGAAATTTGATACTCCTGACATACCAAATTGTCATAATATATTAGATAATATTATTTCTATATTTATATGAAGTAGATTATATTTTGTTTTGTCCGATTTGGACAAAGGGGCTACCAGGTCAATTTTAAAAAGTAGTCGCAGCGTTGCAATGCGTGCTTTAGTAAACCAACAATAATAAATAATGAAAACGGTGCTTGCTTGTTTTAATTAATTGCCTTACTATCTGCGGTTTAATTATTAACGCATGTTCATACAGTTGCGTTCTTTTAAGAATACAGTACTAAATTGATTTTTTATTTAACACAGCAATTCAATTTTGGCGCCAAATTTATAATAATAATAATAATTTTTGCCCAAAAATGGCGGAGGTTTGCGGTACTTTATATATCTAGTGACTTTATATAATCCGTACATTTAGCGACATCTAGCATTAGATTTCAAACTCTAGCTAATTTCATACCTGTTGAAATTTTTACCGACTATAACCGGGCCTTAAGCATTGGATTTTGCTTGGGATTTTGTTACTAGTGGTGTCCTCTAGTGGCTTGCAGCAGAACTGCTCTATAACTTTAAAAATAACGTGTACAGAGAACGATAAAGTGAAGAAGCAAAAATAAGACAAAATAAAAGGCAAATGTGAGACACATCAGAAGGCAAAACTGAGACACTTGCTCCTCCTATCCCTTCAGATGAAATACCTGGCTCTTCAAATGAAATACCTGATCATCCTTCCGGTGAAGTACCCGGCCCTTCAGATGAAATACCTGGCCCTTTAAATGTAGTACATGGACGTCGATCTGGACCTTCAGTTTCACCTGGCTCCGGATCTAGGCCTTTGAAATATGTTCAAAACACTAAACCCAGTTGTCTCTTCGAAAATTTGTTATTGAAAAAGATTAAAAAGTCAAACGTTCCTTCAGCCCTGCGAAGAAAAGTAGGTACTAGGGCCAAAATTGTGACGTCAGAAGGGTTTTTAAAAAGTATTAAATCAAAGGCAGATCAAAAACGTGCTATAGAAAATAAAAAAATAAGAAAAAGGGAACAAAAAATGGAAAAGACAAAAGAAAAACTGAAGCCAAAATTAATTACTAAGTCAATAATCGATTCGTCGGATGAGTCTAATGTATCATGGGAAGCAAGTGGTGAAAGCGACGGAGGAGATGGTTTTATTGGCCCTAGTTATGAAGCTACAGAGATTTTATACAGTGACGATTGGTGAACTGAAAGATGGTGACTTTATACTGGCAAAATTTAAGGGTGGAAAAAGGAATAAATCCACATATAAATATGTGTGTATCGTACAAAATATTATAGAGGAGGAAATTAATGTAATGGCCATGAACGCTATTGACGCAGCACATAAAATTTTCAAAACCAAAGAAGACGACGTTTCTTCTATTAATTTTGATTCTGTTATAGGCAAATTGCCTACTCCAGGCATAACTATCTCAGGGGAAAGGGTAAAGTATACCTTTAAAAATCCGGTTGATGTCAAGGAATATTAATAGAATTTTAATTTAGTGCAAAATTTTCACCAAAGAATGTACATTTAGTTTCTATTTTTCCAAGGGTTTGTTTCAAGTTAAATATTAAAATATATTTTGGTTGATGATTTCTCAAATATGAGACAAATTTGATCTTGTTTATTTTGTGGATTTTTCATGCTTTTCTGAGATAAGATACAAGAAAAAAATGTTAATAAAATGTCTTCATTTTGAAATGCTCTGTCTTATTTTTACCCGCCCAAATCCCTAAACTCCATAATAACGAATATGTAAGGGCGTCTTATATTTGCCTTCTTGTTGTCTCATATTTAAATTTTCAGGAAGGTAAAAATGAGACAGTTTTTCGTTTTAAAAAAATAGAAATCATAAAAATTATTAATTTTCTACACTTGCATTGTATGAACTGGCACCTGTTACAGTTAAATTTGAAAATACTGAATTTTTATGATGTTTAATTTGCGCTGTAGATACGAAAGTTATGAAAAGTGTCTCATAATTACCTCGACTGACCCTATTTTATATTTAAATTTACAATAAAATATGTTTTAGTTTAAAACAACTTGTAGATGGTACAGTATAAAGATAATATTCATTTTGGATTTTGCCAAGACAATGTGTTATGAGTTCTTCTAAACTTTTCCCAACATTGTGGAAGTAAATATGTAGGTACTGCAGTGAGTGCAGTGTTATGAACGGCAAGGTAGGCACTGCATCAAACAGTATTCCTGTTTTTATGATATTGTTATATTCTCTAAATCTTTTTTATCATTTTATAAATTTGTATGGATCTATTAATTCATACAAATATTTATATTTCATAATGATTTTTTGTTGTTTTAATTCCAAGAAAGTATAAACAAAATAGATTTCCGAACATAAATAAAATAAAATTGAATTTTTTACTTCGTAAGTAGAAATTGAACTTTGATGTAATTATTGAATCAAATACAACATCAACATACCTTTTTTACAAGCAATAATATTAATTATTTGCAAGTCTCATTTCTACTCATCTCAGTTTATGAGACATAGACATCCAGAAAAATGTATTGATTATGAATGTGCTATACACTTGAGTTTCTGTAGTATCTAATACCACAGTATAGAGCTGTATAGACTATTACATAGCTATATACTGTGCTAATACTACAGAAATTCAAGTGTATCAGAGTAACTGTTTGTTTATATTCTTTGCTACTATATGGGCGTAAATTACGCTTCATCACGTTTTTATTTTCATAAATGGCTTAATCATTCTAAATTAAAAAAAAAGTTAACAACAATAAAAATTATATTCAATCACAAAAATGTAATGCTGATTAATTCCACAACTTTTTCTAAAACATTCATGTTTCAGTGTATATCTCGACACACACAATTAAATAAAGGAACACAACAGGAATTTAATTAGTTTTTTACATTGTTGATTACGCGAAATTATATTGAATAATGTACGTAGACAAATATAAAATAGATGTTGTTTTATTCTTATATATAGGCAAAATACTAAATACAGTAATTTAAGTAATTTTATTTGCATTCTTAAGCTTAAAATACATAGCAAAACTATATGTTGAAATATAATACAATCTGACTTACCTATATAAAACATACCTGAATCTATTCGATTGTGTATGTAAAACATTAATTTATGCGTTTTCTGTAAAACAAAATGAAAGAAGCAGTATTTATATTCAATAATTTCACATACACCAATAAGCATATACAAATCAATGTAGGTACACAAGATTTTCTGTTCAAAATCTTTTCAATAAGACGAAATGAAACGATCGGTATTTACCTATACACTTAATAATATATGTAATTTCACATATACTAATAAACACGTACAAATCAATGTATTAGTTGTAAGTTCACCAGTTTTTCTGTTCAAAACCTTTTCTGTTAAGAGGGGCGTTTACCTGTCGAAAATTAAGGCATCGCCGTTTCGCGTTTTTTAAACTCATTTTGTAATTTTAGAATCTCAAATTTGGGTTAGTGATGCAAAAGGCATCAATTTATAATGGCAAGGTCCGTTTTTGTACTAATTTATTTTCTTAAAAAAGTTATGTGTCTCAGAAATAACCCCAAAAATGCATGAATTTGATGAATGTCTACTAACTGTTCAATGTAATAAAGACTGTAATAGTGTTTGATGTAAAACAGGCTTATGTATTAGGTTGTCAGTGTGTAGATTCATAATAAACATGTTATACCAGTATGATGTATGTGTCATTATTTCTTAAGTATAAAAGAATAAAACAAGTGTAAAATATAAATATAAATATAAAACATGGCGCAGTCATTAAAGTGATAAATTATCGAAAGGAAATATGTACAACTGAAAGTTAATATACCGTAAATATAACAAGTATATCAAAAAAAAAAAAATGGCTAACCCAAGCTCAGGCACAGTAAAATTACCGCCAGATTTTAATTTACAAGGAAGTAACGCATCGAAAGAATGGAAATTTTGGAAAATAACCTTTGAAGATTACCTTATAGCGACAGGGCAAAATGAATCTGCTGATAGGATTAAACTTTCGATTTTGAGGAACATCATAGGAACAGAATCTGCAAAATTGATGTCAACATTGGTTATTCCGCAAGAAGAAGAAGACAAATATGATAGTGTTATCAAAGCAATTGACAAATATGTTAACCCACGGGTAAATGAATGTTTTGAACGATACAAGTTCATGAAACGTATGCAGCAGGAAGGCGAATCGTTTGAACAATTTTTAACAGAATGCAGACACTTAATAAAGACTTGTAACTATGATGAAGTAGATGATAAGGAAACTGCAGAAAATAAATCACTAAAGGATAAGATTGTAACGGGAATTAGGGACTCGAATACAAGAGAAGCTTTATTGAGAATCGACCAATTAACATTAGAGAAGGCGATACAATTATGCAGGACCAGTGAACAAAGTCGGAGTCAAAACGAACAATTCCAGCAGGGAACAAGTGGTGAGATCAATATGGTAAGAAGACAACAGAGAAAGTATAATGTAAGTAATAGTGATAAGTTTAAATCACATCATAAAAGAGACAAAAGTGACACTCGAGTTAAAAGGACTGATACATTCAAGTGTAGACGATGTTGTAAAACACATGGACAACGAGAATGTCCAGCATACAATAAAAAATGTAGAAAATGTGGTTTATTGAATCATTTTGCTATATCGTGTAGAGTTAAAAATGTAAAATATATAGACCAAGAATGTAACAGTGATTGTTCTAGTGAAATATACATAGGTAATGTAAACGTTAAGAAAAATAAATGTAACCGTAATGTAAATATTCATCATGTAAATAACATTTGGGATGAAATTATTAATATTGAAGGTAAAAAAGTTAGAATCAAAATCGACACAGGTGCAGATATAAATATCATGCCATTAAATATATTTGAAAATGTTAATAAACAATTTAGGGTTAGACCGACAAATTATGTATTAAAAGCTTTTGAAGGTACACAGACCAAACCAAAAGGTATTGTTAATTTAAACTGTAAATATAGAAGTTCAGACATATATGAAGATTTTGTAATTGTTGATAAAGCTAAATATGTACTTTTAAGTGGACGAACATGTGTAAATTTAAACTTGATAAAAAGAATTAATAATGCTAGGTTGGAGGGTAATAATGTTAAAAAAGAAAGATTTATAAAGCAAAATATAAAAATATTTGAAGGTTCCGGAAAATTTTCAGAAAAATATAAAATTACTACTATTGATAAATTTGAAACAGTGAGTCATCCACCAACAAGAATTCCTCTCGCGATACGTCCAGCACTAAAAAACGAATTAGACAGATTAGTAAAAAGAAATGCGATTGTTAAAGTTAATGAAATTGATGCACGCGCAAATATAAATAGAGTTGTAATTGTTGAGAAACCCAATGGAAAATTGAGACTCTGTTTAGACCCATCGGATTTAAATAAACAAATAGTTCGAAAACCAGGATTAATTTACAATATCGAGGAAATATGTTCAAATTTAAGAAACAAGAGTTTTTTTTCAGTTTTTGATTTATCGGAGGGCTATCACCATCTGGAATTGGTTGAAGAATCCTCTTGGAAGTGTTGTTTTGCGACACCATTTGGGATATATAGATATGTGGTATTGCCATATGGTTTGTCAAATTCACAAGATTTATTTCAAGAAGCAGTTGCTTCAAAATTCAGTGATATTGAGAATGTTCTAATTTGCCACGATGACATGATAATAGCAGGTAAGACTGAAGAAGAGCATGACGAAATAATAAGACAAGTAGTCGACCGTGCCAACAAAGTAAATGCGAAATTTAATAAAGAAAAATTTCAATACAAACAACAACAAGTTAAGTTTATGGGTCAGATATTTTCAAGGGATGGAATGCAAATAGATCCTGATAGAATAGAAGCATTGAAAAAGTTAGAAAGCCCAAAAGGCAAAGTAGAGTTACAAAGAATTATAGGCTCTTTTAATTATATTAGACGATATATACCAAATATGGCAGATTATTTGCATCCTCTGTGTGAATTATTAAAATCTAGTATAGAATGGAAATGGATGCCAAAACACCAGGAAGCCTTCGAGAATTTAAAGAAAATAATATGTAATACACCAGCTTTGGTACCGTTTGATCCTGATAGAAAGACAATTTTACAATGTGATGCATCCAAAAATGGACTGGGATGTTGCATGTTTCAGGAATACGAAAATAAAACACTCAAATTAGTAGCTTGTTCATCACGTAGTATGAATGACCATGAAATAAACTATAGTCAAACAGAAAAAGAATTATTAGGGATTTATTTCGGTACACAAAAATTTCACCAATTTATTTATCATTGTGTTGTTGATGTGCAAACGGATCATAAACCTATCATTGCCATTATGAAAAAGCCTATCTGTAAAATAGGATCTGTTAGATTACAGCGACTAAGATTAAAACTTATGAAATATTCTCTTAATGTATATTATGTGCCAGGTAAGGAAATACACTTTGCAGACATGTTATCAAGATCATTTTTACCACACGTAACATACGACGCAGAAATGATAGAGATGATACATTCTGTATCCAGGCACTTACCCATGAGTGATGAGAAGAAATCCGAATTTAGAACAGTAACATCAAATGATCAGGTATTAGTAAAAATAATTGATTATTATTTTAATGGATGGCCCAAATCAAACAAGGTTGAATCGAAATTGAGACCATACTACAATATCAAAGAAGATATATATGTTGAAGCAGGTATTGTATTTGTAAACGACAAAATTGTGGTTCCTAAAAAACTTAGAACGTCAATCATAAAAGTATTGCATAAAGGTCATATTGGTATGAGCAAAACAATAAACAAAGCGAGGAGTTTGTTCTTCTGGCCAAGTTTAACTGAGGATGTTAAATTATATATTAAACAATGTAGAACTTGCGAAATGTTTATGCCGCATGATTTCAAAGAACCTCTATTGCCTCACGAAGCTCCTAAACTAAGATTCAATAAAATAGGTGTTGATATATTGGAATTTGGAGGAAAAGCGTACTTAACGTTAATTGATCATTTTTCACATTGGATTGAAATACGAGCAATGCCAGACAAGACAGCAGAATCTACTATAAATATTATGCAAGATGTTTTTACAAGATTTGGATATCCGGAGTACATAGTAGCAGATAATATACCATTTCTGTCAAATAAATGTAAAGAGTATTACAGAAATAAAGACATCACCATAGTAACGTGTTCTCCGCACCACCATCAAAGTAATGGTAGCACAGAAAAGGCTGTTAGTATAGGCAAACAAATATTACGCAAAAGTTTTCATGAAAATACCGACTACAGAGAAGCATTAATGGAATATAACAACTCGCCAATAATATATTTAAAGGCATCTCCAAGTCAAATTCTCCAAAGTAGACGACTGAAGACACAATTACCAATAACTAGTAAAATGTTAGAACCTAAAATTCAAAACCAAATTTATCCACAGCTTTGCAAACAGAAAGAACATACGAAGTTACACTACGATAAAAGAAGCCGTAAACGAATTCAAGAGTATAAGAACGGAGATAAAATAGTAATTAAAAGTTCCAAAGACAAGATTTGGTATAAAGCAGTTGTCATTGAAAAGGCAAAAGAACCAAGATCATACTGGGTACGGAAAGAGTGCAACAATAAAATTGTGAGACGCAACTCAAGTCAAATAAAAATATCAATAACAAAACCCCAGCCAGGTGACTTGAAATTATTACCAGAACTACAAATAGACCAACACCCGGAAAAAGAACATGCAAATGAAAAAATAAAATCACAAGGTACACATAGTGATAGTAATAACCATGAAAACCAAGAGATAGACGAACCAACTTTGGTCCCAAATCATAATGTTGAAATACCTTCACAACTTGCATGTAAAACAAATGTTATTAGTAATAAGATCACTCGACATGGACGCCAAGTGTTACCACCCCAACGACTAGATCTTTGAGGGGAAGGTGTTCAATGTAATAAAGACTGTAATAGTGTTTGATGTAAAACAGGCTTATGTATTAGGTTGTCAGTGTGTAGATTCATAATAAACATGTTATACCAGTATGATGTATGTGTCATTATTTCTTAAGTATAAAAGAATAAAACAAGTGTAAAATATAAATATAAATATAAAACACTAACTAAGGCTGATACAAAAAAAGAAAAAAACGACCTCCCCGCGCCAGCTGCACATTTGATGTACGACATAAAAAAAAAAAACTTTCTGTAATTATTTTTGAAGATAAAAAACATTAAACAGTAAACATTGTCACACACATTTTACACGTCGTTTTTCGAAGCTTTTGCGTCGTCTATCCCCACTATACGGTATCTCTACCAGTCCTAGGGAAGACAAAAATCTATCGGAATCGGTCGGCTATTCCAAGTCAGAGTGACAGTTTGTAATTAAAAAGAAATGTCATATAATATTCGAGTGTAATGTCACGAAATACGAATGGGTGTCATGGAGACAAGGTTTGTCAATAAAACTAAAATTGACATGACTGACAGTATAGAGAAATTGTAGAAATAAATGTATGTGTCTATTTAATGAATTGGATATAAATATACGTAAATAACATTAATTAGTGATATTAAATAGTTACTCCTATAACTGCGTATTCTGTTTTTTTTTTTTAAATTAACGAACGATTCACGCTACAATAATATAAGTTATGGGCAAGCGAAAATTGGATTATCATAAAAGATCAATCATACAAAGAAGTAAGCATGCAAATCGTATGAAAAATCAAAATACGAGGTAAGTAATTTTTAGTCTACAATTTTATTTACATTATTTTGATATTTGTTAATTCGATTTAATTTAACTAAGTACATAATACCAATATGCGAGTAGATTTCAGAATTTAAATATTTGACGATTCATTTTATGTGTATATTAAAATTTTCATTTTGGATTGCCTTTCTTACAGTCCGCTTTTAATACATACGCTTTTGCTGTTAGGTCTGATCCAACTTCCATTGATTTGTCATCCCCTGAAGGGGTTAATGTTGGAAACTCTGAACACATCTATTTAAGCAACTCACAAGGTAATGGGAAGTACGTATTACAATCGAAACTGTAGACTTTGGGCATTATTTACAAATTTACAAATTATTACAGTTACAAGCTTCCACCTGAAAATGAACCCGAGGAAGGTAATTTTCTTGTAAAAAAAGAAACCAGGAACGATAATTCAGCAGTTAAAAAGTTTTGGCGGCCATGAATCGTCATATGGATGCAATTCAACTCACATGACTTTTTTAAAAGAATTGAGAAATGGATTAAATTGTAAATTTGTATTTAAATGTAGCATATGTGGTGCAATTGAAAAACTTTTTTCTAACATTGAACGTGATAGCTCAAAAGATATGGGCATAAATGAAGCTGTGGTAAGACATTTAAAAATTTGTAATCACCTGGAAGTCGTTATGATTACGGTGTCTATGTGTTATTGTAGTATTTGCTCTTTATATGTTTCAATGTACATAGAAATTAGACTCAAAATAATGTTAGGTGTCCCCCTGGAAAACTATAAACTAATGATTTTGTTATAGTAATCTAAGCTATTTATGTCTATATTAGTGTAAAAGTCAACATTTTCAAGGAGATGCTTAAAATATTTTGCATTGTAGGTTTTTGGAAACTTGTGCACGGGACAAAGTTTTACTCAAATGGAAGAGCGTTTTCCAATTATGAATATGCCTACCATGTCTTCGCGAACGTATTATGATATACAAAAGCACGTTCATGAAGTAATAAAAGAAAATGCCGTGGAAGAAATGGCGGAAGCTGCAGAAGCAGAGAAGGCTGAAGCTATATCTAAAGGAGAGCTAGATAGTGATGGGTTTCCACTTCTAACTGTAGTTGTTGATGGTACTTGGGCTAAAAAATCATATAAGTCTAAATAATATATTAAACACAAGAAGTTCTTCATAAAAATTAAGAATAATTGATTATGTACATAATTTATTATATATTATTATTTGTTATACACATGTATGTATTTGTATATCGATCAATTATTTGTAATAAAGTAACTTCATCATTTCTGAAATTGTTTTTTTTATAAGAATTTCTTTTTTATTATTTTTTTCTAGATCTATTTATCATTACAATTGTACAATATAATGAGAAATAATGTTGTACTATTGTGATGGCTGAAAATAAATTAAAAAGAGAGTATTCTTTTATTCTAAACAAATTGAATGTATAAATTTTCATCCGACTTTAAGATGTGCATTAAAGCGAAGTGAAAATGAACCCATTTAATTTGTTCACATCCAAAAATAATAATTAAATATTTCAAAATATGAATAAGTATATGAAAGTAATACGTGACTAGACCCGCAAGAAGGCAGTTCCGTAAGTTTTTCATTCTTTATACATATGTTTCCCATCTATAGTATTCCTTTATCTATGAATAAAACCGAAGCGTTCGGATCGGAACCTCATAACGTGTAGCTCCACCCACTCACACCTCCTTGCGTCGACTCGTCCCGCATACGTTTCTATTTGTAGGTAAAGGCCCCTCTTAATCAGAATGAAACGATCGGTATTTACATTTAATAATATAATTTCACATATTCCAGTAAGCACGTATAAATCAACGCAGAAGTTATAACTTCACAAGTTTTTTCGTTATTAATTCACTGGAATCAGTCTTCATATAGTTTATTTATTCTACCGCGTATTTTCTGGGTAATTCTACAAATTCACCGATGAACTAGACTTGCACAAAACTGAATTCAATAAAAAAAACAACCTTGCGTATGCTTTCAGTAATATCATAGTTATAGATGTCAATTTAAATCAGAGGTTATAATTATGTTTTCTGTTTATCTGTCATTTCGTGAATTTCAAAATGGACAGTTTGAGTTGACGCATGCGCAGAACACGCAATGCGACCAATTCTATCTTAGTTGGAACGAAAAATTACACATTATCAAGATACAACACACGCAATATAGTACCACGCGATCATTTAAATTCTAAATTATAGCAGGCGGGATTTTTTTATTAGGTTGTCCAGAATGTCAATTATTGATTAATTGAAATTTGCGGTTATGTTATACTTTGTGACATTTGTGAATCTTATGTGTAATCGATTTAAATTTAATGGAAATGAAAGCATTACAAGATAAATTAGTTTTATTGTGAATTACAAAAGGTGTTCAAAGTGTTCTCCCCCTGTTGCAATGCAACTGTTAACCCTCCGGTTCATATTTTCAAAAGCATTTGCCAACATCTGAACGGTTATAGCGTTACATGCATTAGAAATTGCCTCTTGTAGTTCTTCAAGATTTTGTGGGTTATTTTTGTAAACTGTGTTTTTCAGATACGGATAAATGAAATAATCAAGAATCGTTAAGTCCGGACTGCGAGGCGGAAATTCATTGACTCGATTATCATAATGGATAATGGTAGGGTTACTATACTAGTTTTGTTGGATTTCAGTAGAGCTTTCGACACTATTGATCATGAATTACTTATTGCAATTCTATATTTTATTGGCCTGGGGAGAGGTGCGGTGGATTTGTTGAGTAATTATATATCCTTCAGGAAACAATCGGTAAGGATGAATAATAGTTTCTCTGCCTACAAAAATGTGCGCTCTGGTGTACCGCAGGGTTCGGTTTTGGGTCCTCTGCTGTTCTCTATCTACTCTTCTCAGCTGCATACTTCACTGCGTCATGCCCAGTTCCACTGTTATGCTGATGATACGCAGGTCTATATATCTTGTCGGCCAGATGAGATTGTGCAGACCTGCGAAGTACTGTGTGCTGACCTCGATAGGCTTGCAGATCTGTCCGAAAGTCATTCCTTATGTCTGAATCCTTCGAAGTCTACTGCTATGCTTTTTGTAGGTAGGAACGTTAGGATTAATATTAATGATGTTATAGTTAGGATTCGTGGTGTTGATGTTGGGTTAGTGGATGAGTCAAAAAACTTGGGGTTGATAGTGGATCACAGGCTAAACTTTAATGCGCATGTCTCCAAGTGCATTCAACGAGGATACAATGGTTTAAGGTTGATTTATCCACATCGGAAGGTCCTTAATAAAACAATAAAAACAATGCTATGTGAATCTCTGGTTTTAGCACAGGTAAATTATGGAGATGTTATATATGGTCCTTGTTTACGTCAGAGAGATGTTTATCGTGTGCAAAAGCTGCAAAACTCGTGTTTGCGCTTTATTTTTGGCATTAGGAAATATGACCGCATTACTCATAAGTTGAGAGAGGTCCGCTGGCTTAATATGGAACAACGCAGATATTTGCATAGTGCTTGTTTATTTCACAATATTATTATAACTCGCTCCCCTACATATTTTTATAACAAAATTACATTCAGAACTGATGTTCATAATTTAAATTTGAGATTTAGGGGCCTGCTGACGCCGCCAATTCATAAACTTACCCTTTACAGTAAGTCGTTTAGCTTCAATATTGTAAAAATTTACAACTCCCTACCCAGTTCTTTAAAAAGTATGTCGCCTGCTTCATTTAAAGTTAACTTGAAGCGACACCTGCTCCAATTGTTGTGACCTGCGCGTTTGTGTGTCCACCTATCTTCATTCTGTCATTTATTCAGATTTGTATTTATTAGGTTATTAATATTATTAATACATTTATTATTTTGTTGTTATGCTTTGAGTTGCTATTTCTAATGCATGACTATACTTGTATCTAGTTTAGTGTTTTTGTGTGTATGCCTGTGTTATAATTAGTATTTATTCTCACTATGATTTGTTAGGTTAGGTTTATGGTTAAGTTGAACAGCAATAGCTGAACTTCGCCATTTGGCACATATATATGTATATATGTTTTGTGTCAATAAAGTTTATTATTATTATTATTATTATTATTATAAAACTCGCGAATTCGAGCCATACTTTCCCATGTCTTGTGAGCTGTTGCATTGTCCTGTTGGAAATACCCATGTAAAAGTTCGTCATCATGAAGATTTTGTAAAAACGGTTCAAGTAAATTATTTCGATATCTCTCAGCATTTATCGTTCCTTCAAAAAACACAGGTCCAAATATACGCCTTCTAGAAAGCGCTAGCCAAACACCAATTTTCTGCGGATGGAGAGGCGATTGAATAAACTCATGAGGATTCTCCGAAGACCAAATACGCATATTTTGTTTGTTTATATCGCCGGATAGGTGAAACCATGCTTCGTCAGAAAAAATTTTAAATCCAAAGTGTTGTTATTTAAATTATTCAAAAACCACTGACAGTATTCTATTCGTACAGGAAAATCTCGAGGGAATAGCTCTTGAACGACGTTAATCTTATAGGAATAAAGATTTAAATTTTCTTTTAAAATTTTTTGACAAGTTCCATATGAAAGGTTTATTTCTTGGGCTAATCTGCGAAGAGATTTTTTGGGAGACTGTTCCATTCTTTCTGCAACATCTGCCACAATCTCAGGAGTCCTTTTTTTGGGCGCGCCACTACCAGCTTTCCTACCTACAGTTCCAACATTACGAAATTTCGCCACACATGTGTAAATTTCTTGGACTAATTTTTGATAATCCGCAGGAAAATTAGGGAAGGCATTTTGAAAATCATTGTTGCAGTGCGGTACTGAATATGTCCATTCACCATTCTCTTGTCGTTCGGCGTTTTTAAAATAACTTTCAGTAAGAAAAATCTTATGTTCTCAATCAAACATTTTGAAACGTCACTTTGACAATTCAAATTGTAAATTAGTACTTATATACCAACTTAATTTAAATTTCACAAACTGCTCTAATTTAGAATTTAAATGATCGCGCGGTAGTATTATATAATTATATGGTTTTTACTGACGCCGAAATAGGTGTGCTTTATGTTGTTGTTTATATGTGTATATTCAATAGTATAAATGAATATAAGTTTCGTTTAAAGCAGTTTACTCTGTCTAAGAATTTTATTTTCATCTTCCCCTAAAAGGTTATGGGCCCAGGACGTAATGAAAATTTACTAATTTACCGATAGTAGTTTCAGACAGAAAGATATACATTTTTAACATGACAGACAAAATAGATGTGGCTGTAGTCAACAAGTTTGATGGAAGAAACTTCGAGCAATGGAAATTTCAGTTAACCTGTGCACTTAAAGCTAAGCATTACATCTGGCTCAACAAAGAAGCCAGAGATTGATCTGGACAAACCGGAGACAATAAGAGAGGTGGAACAATGGAAGAAGAATTATGCTGTGGCAATGTTTACATTAACAGCAGCTATGGAATTAACCCAGATTGCTCTAATTGAAAATTGTAAGACATTAAAAGAAATAATAGACAAACTTAGTTAGATCTATGAACAAAAAACAGAAACTAACAAAATGTTAGTTCATGAAAGATTTCATCAACATAAAATGGAAACAAGTGATACTATTGCTCAACACATTGCTAAGGTAGAAAATCTAGCCCGACAGATTCGAGAAACAGGTGATACAATCAGTGATGCAGCAATAATGAATAAAATTTTAAGCAGTTTGCCAAGCAAATACCTATCGTAGCTTCAGACAGGGGTTATCCTTGGACGAAAATAAGCAAACCATTATAAATTTGACAGCCAGACTGTCAGATGAAGAAAGCAGTTTAACCGCACATGAAGAATCTGAAATTGCTCTAGCAACATCGACAAAAAGTTCAAAAGACAAAAAGAATAAATGGAAAGGTACAAACAAACATGATAACCCCAACAGAAAAGAGGACTTTGTTTGTTATTCTTGTGGCAAGAAATGGCACATGGCCCGAAATTGCAGAAATAAAAATAAGAATTCACATGTCAAACCTCGTGAGAAGAGTGCAGATACAGGTATGTCTGCATTTCAAATAGAACAAGATATATTGGACTCAGGTACGAGGAATTATACCATGATCATGACAATTGGACATTAGATAGTGATGCTTCTGCACATATGTGTTATCGTGAAGAATATTTTTCGGAATTAGAACTGACAAGTGAAAAGAATCATGTGACCCTAGGAAATAACGAGTGTTTAGATATAAAAGGAAAAGGTACTGTAAAAATAAGAAAGTTAATAAATAAACAGTGGCATGATGCAATCATAACAAATGTGTTATTTATACCAAAACTAAAAAGAAACTTAATCTCCGAAGGTGTACTAACAAATAAAGAAATGAAAATAGTGAAAGAACATAATTATGCTAGAATTTATGACAATAAAAATCAACTAACAGCTTGTGCAGTGAAAGAAGGAAATAACTTGTATCGAATGTTGTTCAAAACAATGACGCTTGAAACAAATATTGTGACAACTAATTTCAAGACATTACATGAGACTTGCTCATGTGAATCTAAAATCACTACGTGAAATGTTAGCAAAGGAACTTGTATCAGGAGTGAGTGTTGATAATACAGAAGATTTTTGTTGTGAAGCGTGCATTTATGGTAAGCAACACAAATTGCCGTTTACAAATTCAAATAAACATGTAAAACAGAAGCCTGGAGAATTAATATACAGTGATGTATGTGACCCTTTTCAAACAGAATCAGTAAGTGGTTACAAATATTTCGTTCTTTTCAAGGATGATTGCACTAGTTACAGAGTAGTATAGGTACTTTATGAAACATAAAAGTGATGTCTGAATGTTTTAAAACATTCTATAGAATGGTAAAAAATAAATTCGGCTACAACATTAAAACACTACACACAGACAATGGGAAAGAGTATGTAAATCAGCACCTACAAAACTTTTTATGGCAGAAAGGCATTACATTTGAAAGAACGGCACCATACACCCCAAAACAAAATGGGCGATCAGAAAGGGAAATGAGAACCATAGTTGAAAGCGCACGTTCTATGCAGAGATATAGAGCTCTTACAAATGCGCGGAAGATGATTGTAAATGATGATGTGCGCCATTTTGACTCAGGGTTGTCAAAGAGCACCAATCATAGGCATTCTTGAAAGAACGAATTTTCAAACAAAAATTGAGAAAGGAATGTGGAAAGAAACGTTCGGGTGATTGGTTTATGCATTTAAACCGCAACGTAATCGCGTTTTGCTTATTTTGTCAAACATTTATTTATTGTATTTTACAGTTTATTGTTTATTATTAACATTCTTAAAAAATAGTCCTTTTTAGAAGGCGCAAGTAAAATATTCCCTTTATGAAGGTATTTTGTCACTCCCATTAGCTTTCTTTTTGTAATCGCTAATACTTTATAGTATGGTGGTA
The DNA here is from genome assembly GCA_963170755.1 of Amphimallon solstitiale. NCBI lineage: Eukaryota > Metazoa > Arthropoda > Insecta > Coleoptera > Scarabaeidae > Amphimallon > Amphimallon solstitiale. The sequence goes on along the minus strand of OY720675.1, from coordinate 168,007,359 downwards.
GCGCTTTACTGGGTCCTTCAAAAAATCGTAAAGGAAAACGTATAAGGTTTGGACAAAGGCAAATGGCTTATAATGTGTATTTTAAGCATATTTATATAGTACGTCTAAAACAACTACTGTCAATCAAACAGCAGACAAAGTGGGTAGTAGTAAGAATATTAAGGAAAAACAATAACTTTGATGAAGCATAAAAAAATCATTTGGACGACATGTGCTTTCACTTTTCTTGAGGAATGAGTTACCAAATTAATATATATTACATATTCTGTGAGTTTTCGTATAAATTATATATGAGTAGTTTGATTCTAAGTTATTAATACCAATGGTGGCTTATGGCCAATAAAATGAACATGTCAAAGGAATGAATAACTTTTACCACGAGGAATGTTTGCTAATAGCAGTATACTAAAATCTGAATGACTGGAGCTTGCAAACAAACAACTTTTCATTTACCTTTATATTGTGTTAATGAAATAGTATGGAAAAAAGGTTGTTCTGCTTTGCTCCATATCACTGTGATTTAAACATCGAACTTGTATGGGTTCAAGTTAAACATCATGTCACTGCCAATAAGAATTCATTTAAATTAGACACAGAGTCTAGAATTTGTTGTTAGGATTAAACATGGTTGATGCTGATTTTATCACGTCATGGAAGAAGAAAAAGTGTATGGTACTGAAATATTGTTGACAATATCCAATCTTGAAAACATGTAATTTTAATCATCAACATTCATGTTTTGACATTAAGTTGGTGCAAATAACAGTAGTGTAAAATTGCAAGAGTTAATTTTAGTGTTTTTTTTAACTTATTGTAATAACAATTAGAAATGTACTTTTTATTCTCTTCAAGCTTTCTGTTATTCAGTGTAATGTTTTGTGAAATAAAAATACTTGTTCATGTTTACAAGTTTTTATTAATAACAATATGAAATGATGCTTATTGCTTTTATTATAGATATTATATTTATTAAAGATATTTCTTTTGAGGTATTAAACACTTTATCTCTACACTGCAATTAAATACTGCATATATCCATATACAATAGCTGCAATAATCTACAACAATAAAATATGAAACTACAAAGTATTAATTGCAACACAGGTAAGAGTTTAGATTTTTCATAGTCCTTCTTTCTTGATTTTGCTTGACTTCTTTTCCAAGCTTCATATATATTTTTTTATATTTACCAGGAGATACCATAAACATAAATTGATTTTGTTTTACATAATATTCCTTAAATATAATATAAAAACTTACGCAAAATTATGAAAAGTCTTTGTCGACTTTGCCTTTTTTTCCTGCAGCTCGTGTCAGAACAAGTCTCATAACCAGAAAATATTCTTTAAAAAGTGTGCTATTATATACTTAATCTGATAATCATTTTAATTGATTTATTACATTTTAGTACTCTCAATTTCCTATCTCATCTTGGTCTAATGGGATCATCCGATCCAGCTCTTTCCTTTTCAGCAACACTAATACTTGAAACTTCATCTATAGCAGATGTTTCCAGTATTATTTTCTAAGATGCTACAGCATTGTTACACAATCGAAATCGCTAGTGTTCCATTGGCACATAATCTTCATCTCTGAAATGTTCTGAACAAACATATTTATTTTCTGACCATAACCAATCAGTTGCTATATTCAAAGCTTTCAAGCATATCGGTAACAAGCCACCTTCTGTAAATCTGAAATAATTTTGATATTTCAACAAATTTAAAATGATCTTGCCATCAAACCTGTGAAAACTTTATCCTTCAAGTTTCAACCTCTTAATATTGGGGCAGCTTTTAGCACTGCACGACATGTTGATATGGATATTTATGTATTTAATATCTAAAAGATTTATACAATAATGAAACCACACACTTGAGCACATGAAACAAATATTACTTCCACAGTTACTTTTTCCACACGATTCACCAGAAACAAGTATGTCTGAGAACTACATTTAAAAGTCAAAAACAACAATATAATAGTTTAGTAATCACAACAAAGACAAACATAAGCTAGATGAACATAAACAAACCACTCATGATATACCTGGGTCAAATTGGCGACGATCATTGCGTTGCGTAAAAATTAGATGGGCAGTGAGTGGTTCAAGAGCATTCTCCCCTCTCTATATCTCTGGTTCTATGATGTACTGCCGAGATACCCCTACTTCTATTAACTGTGCAAGTGCAATATACATACTTAATAGGACACCTAAGTCCTTGTTCACAATGGACATAAGACATAAGCTCTACGTAACATAAACGTAACGCGTAAAGTTAAACCACAGTATATAGCTATGTAATAGAAACAGTAGTTTCTCTCGAGGGAAATAATTGTCCACCGGCAAACCGACGCGTGCGTGACTGCGCAGTAGTCAGCCATCTGCTGTTGAGTTGGCGGGATTATTTGATGCGACTGCTCGGCATGCGGTTTGTGAATGGTCGTTAATGTAAGTTATGCTGGGTGTACACCAATTATACAAAATGTTTGACAAACAATTTATTATGAACACTAATTTTACAAATTAATGGGTAGTTGTACACAAATTAAACAAGGCATATGTAAAACTAAATTATACATTGTTTGGCATTTGTAATTAACGTCAAATAAATTTATTAACACATTATTAATTTAGAATTTGTGTTTAAAATGTGTTAAAAATTTTTGTTTGATTATTGTGCATTTCCTTGAAACATTTCCATATAATTTAATGGATGCTGACGTACTTCTAACATTTTTGACAAACAAATTGTTTTTTATAATTAGTGTGCACGCAGCATAACGTTTTATCAATAATTGTAGTGTTTCGTTTCGCGAATACTTGGAACAAAAATGCCCCATTATTGTTGTCCACCTCGGTGCAAGAATAGTTCGAACAATTCTAAATTAAGCTTTTTCAGGTTTTCGAAAGAACCAATGCGGTAAGATACCCACGTGCATTAAAATGTCCTCAACTGTTAAAATGTGCATATTGGTTATTGTAGTTGTGAATAATTACTCAAACTTCATGACAAATCCACCACCACCAACGCAAAATATAATTTTCGAAGATTGATTACCGACAATGGGAAAATATAACGGAACAAAATGCCTTCACTTATTTTGTAGGTTATTTCGGACACAAATGTTTTGAAAAGCGTAGTTTTCCAACAATTATACGTTTAAAACACAAAAATGAATGAATTCAAATTTTATACTTATCTTAAGGCATGTCCTAACTTTGTGAAACAGCTTTACTAATTTGGCAGTCAGATACTTAACAAAACACCATATGAAGCCTCGACAGGACAGAAACCGTTACCCATGTTAGAACTTTTGGAACTACTTGTTATGGTCACGTTCCAGAAGAAAAGCGGAAGAAGTTAGATCCAAAAAGTGAGAAATTAATAATGGTTGGATATGAAGGAAACAGTAGAAACTATAGATTATTCAATCCTACAAATAAAAAGATTACTCTTTCTTATACTGTTTTTTGTTGAAGAAGTACCAAGTGAATCAATGACACGTAAAAACTACGTTCCCATCGCAATTGGCAATGAAACAATTGAAGAAAATCCTACCATTGAAGATGATGCAATCCGATAAGATGTTACGGCTAACAACAACAACGAGGAATTAGAACATAACTTGCGTCCTCGTAGGAACATAAAACCGCCAAAGAGGTATGAAGTAAACCTTGTAGAAGTCGAGGCTCCGAAAACATACGATGAAGCGATGGACAGCGAAGACAGAGAATTTTAGAAGAAAGCGATAAAAGATGAATTACTTGCTCTAAAAGAAAATAATACCTGGACCGTCGTAAGAATACCACCTGGAAAGAATATAATCAGCTCAAGATGGATATTTAAGATTAAGCAAACACCAAACAAGAAGTATAAGGCTAGACTTTGTGCAAGAGGTTTTTCCGAGATGGAAGGCATAGACTATACAGATACCTTCTCACCAAGATATGATTTGATTAGGGCTTTGCTATCACTAGCTGTAAAATATAACTATGAAATGATTCAGTTTGATGTAAAGACAGCATTCTTAAATGGTGACCTCAGTGAAGAAATATATTTAACACCGCCCGCAGGTGTGAGGATTGAAGAGGGTTATGTATGTAAATTGAATAAAGTATTATACGGCCTAAAACAAGCTTCACGGTGTTGGAATAGTAAATTTAATGAATTTTTAAGAAACCTTGGATTTGGAATAAGTTCAGCAGATAACTGTGTTTTTTGTTACAAAAACAATCATACAGTGATATGATTGACATTGTACGTTGATGATGGCTTATTACTTGCAAACAGTAAGGAAGCTTTATATTTTGTTCAAGAGGAACTAGCAAAGGCATTTCAAGTGACGTTTGTCGAACCACGTTATTTCATTGGAATGGAGATTACCAGAAATATTGATGGTTCAATTGCCATACATCAAACGAGTTACATCAAGCAAATATTGAAACGCTTTGGATTCGAAAATGTCAATCCAATCAGTACACCATCCGACGTACACACAAATTTAACTGACAACTCAGGAACAGCACTTGAGAGGTCCGTACCCTTCCGAGAGGCGGTTGGCTCTCTGATGTTTGCAGCCATGGTCAGCCGTCCGGACATTGCTCAAGCCGTGGGAACGGTGAGCAGGCATGTAAATGAATATACAACCACTCACTGGAATGCTGTCAAAAGGATTTTTAAATATCTCAAAGGAACTATAAATACAGGTATAAAATATGTGAATAATAATGATAATTTAAAAGGTTTTTCGGAGTCAGACTACGCCAGCGACTTGGAAACCAGAAAATCAACGTCTGGCTACGTCTTCACTCTGAATGGTGGGGCAATAACCTGGTGCAGTCAACGTCAGTCGGTGATTTTGTCAACAACCGAATCGGAATATATTGCAGCTTGTCAAGCAACTAAAGAAGCTGTGTGGTTGCGTAAACTACTTTCCGACGTGGGAGAAAATATGGAACCCCCAACTAAAGTATTCATCGATAACCAGAGCACTATAAAGTTAATCAAGAACCCAGAATTTCATAAGCGCACAAAACATATTGAAGTGCATCATCATTTTGTTAGAGAAAAATTTTATAATGAGGAAATCGATTTGGAATATATCTCAACAAACGATCAGCCAGCCGATATGTTTACTAAGCCGCTTCCTAAACCACGTTTCTCTAAATTATGCGAATCCATAGGACTCGAAAAATTGCTTTAAAAGAGGGTCCAACATTTTTTTAAAAAAAAATTGTAACGCTTGTTACATTTGCAAGTATAGCGCATATTCCGTGGGAGTGTTCGGGATTTTGAATTACGCGCTACACTACAGAGGACAGTAACACATACATGTCAAAAGGGCAGTATCGATATACATGTCGAGCAAGTTTTAGGTTTTACTTTTACTGATATCAAAATAGGTGTGCTTTATGTTGTTGTTGTCTATATGTGTATATTCAATAGTATAATTAGTATAAATGAATATAAGTTTCGTTTAAAGCAGTTTACTCTGTGCTGTTTGATAAGTTACCTCGATGAGGAATAGATTTAGCTATAAAACACAGAAACAATTTTTTGAAACATACAATCTCTACCTATTTGGAGTATGTCATTCCGAGAGTCCTATAAGTGGATATCATGTATTTAGAAAACATGCAAATTTGGCTCTAGGTGATTCAAATAAAACAGCCACGCTAACTTCAACAAAACCTCGCAAACATCTGGCAACAATAGCACAATATTAAAATGGGACCCGAAGATTTAGAACAGTTGGCGCTACCTTTATGGGTTATACAACTAAGACTCACCAAGAGTGGTATAGACTGCCTTCAGACATATACCAGACCGCAAAAGTGTCAAATTTCTACTACTGGCTCAAAGCAATAATAAGATAAGTATAACAATTGTAAATTATATGAAATTTATGTCGAAGATGACATCGTAGAAGCACACAATTGTAGCGGTTCAGAAAATGAGGAAGAATAGGAGGAATAGCAAACAGAAAGTAATTCAAAATAACAAAGGGCTCCCTCAAGCATAACAAGCAAAAATAAAAAGAGAAAATACTTAAGAAGTAGACACTCGACGAAAAAAACGTAACTGAAAGTTATTTCGAACGCCATATTAAACACAAAACTGAGCCAAAAAAGGAAGATTAATGTAACTACACCCAATACTATTCAAATACAGAACATGGGTAACTGTTAAAACTTTTTTTTTTAATCAATATTCAAAATAGTAATATCTTTTTAATTTTATAAATACGTTATTGTTAGAATAAAGTTAATTTTCAGTATATGTATTCGAAAGAATAATACATGCTTAATCTTATATACACCTCATTGTTAAAATAAAGTGTTATTTCTACTAAATATATGTACGTATATTGTATACATATATCTAAAAATTAATAATAAAAATGTTTTAAAATATATATAAGGCTTATTTTTAATAATATAATAGACTGTTATAGATAGTAATAGATGTTATATCACGATAACGTTGAATATATACGAGTAAATACTAGGAAAATTGGAAACAATGTTTGGATGCCCAATAATGCTGTATACTTGCATAGACGGAAGTCTAGTTACATTGTTACATATACACAGAAAATGTATACAGCAAACCTGTTAAAGTAGTGGAGCCTTAATCTTTGCAAGTAAAGCTTTATATACAGGGTTAGTTTTAAATAGCGTCATTAAAAAAAGGGGGTGAAAGAAAAATATTAGTAATGCCCGTATAAAAAAAATCGCGAACCAATATGCACGCAGTGATGAGAAATTGATTTTTATTTCGAGTCCGAGTCTGTCGCAGTTAATATACAAACATAATAATTTTCATATAGAGGTATTAAGTTTCAAAATAATAGACTTCTATTTAACGAAAAAAAGACATGGTAATGCACCGAGGTTGTCGACCTTTTCCACATAAAGGCGTGCTATTCACAAAAAAAAAATGCGTATAGGATAACAAAGTTATGGTCTGACTTTAACTACATTTTGGGCCTAAACATTTAGACATTTTTGATTTTCAGTTAGACATTTATACGTATTCTTCAAATTCGCACAGCCTGGTACCTATTTAGCGGTAACCCTGTATAGTTCACATACCGCATGTGTAAAATCATATTGGGGATAGGATATATGTATACCAGGCACACCGGCAACAACGCCTAATCGTGGCCGTAGTCATGGTACAAGGAAACAAGGTATGCTTTTGCGCATCTCTGGATGACGCGCATTCGATCTCTAGTACTACCAGTTCAATAAAGTCCTTTTTAACAGAAATACAATACAACACAGTAAGAAAATAAAAACACAATTCTAATTAAACATTAATTCTTAGTAAATTATTATATAAATTTATTAAGAACGGAATTCTAATGAAAATAAAAAATATACTCTAAACGATACTAAAAAATAAAATGTTATTGCATATGTTCAAAAATGCCTCCTTCAGCAGCAAGGCATTATCCGAGCCTATTATAAAAATTTTCTCGCACATTACGAATCACATCGACTGTTACGGATTCAAAAGCCTCTATGATTAGTCTTCTCAAAATATCTAGGTTTTCTAGCCTGCCAGCTTGTGCACTGTATATTTTATTTTTGATGTATCCCCACAAAAAGAAATCATTTGGCGATAGATCAGGAGATCACGAAAGCCAACGAATGTTTCCTGCTCCACTAATGAGACGATCAGGAAAAGTATTAATTAAAAAATGCTTTACTCTGACCGCATCATGTGCAGGAAAACCATCCTGTTGGAACTAAATAATATCCCGATCTATTCCAGTATTGTCAATAGCGGCAGGTATCTGATTCTGTAGCATATCGAGGTATTTGTCCGCATTTAACGTACCAACAATAAAAAAATGGACCAAGCAAATGGTCACTCAAAATACCTGCCCAGACATTCACTTTTTGGGGATATTGGGTGTGTTTAACAAAATATCTGTGCTGATTTTCCCGAGCCCAATATCGAACAACAGAAGGATTGTGCTTTTCATTTAATGAAAATGACGATTCATCTGTGAATACTATATTTGCGATGAAATTCTCATTTTTATTTGTCTTTTCCATTACGGTTTCACAAAACTCCATTCTTCTAAAATTGTCATCGAGAAATATTTCTTGCGTTTTCGAGTATTTGAAACATTTTAATTTATTTCGCTTCCATATGTTCGCGACGATTTTATTACTCACACCCAATTCCACAGCACACTTCTGGTAGATAGCGTATCCTCTACTTCGAGAGTGCTACAAATCATTATATCCCGCTCTTCTCGTTCCTCAGCTTTTAGTGGATTTACCTCTCTAGGATTACACTTTGTGCAATTATTTAAACAAAGACATTTTTCAAAGCTATTCAAAATATGTAATATGCTTTGCTTACAGGGTACGGGTCGGTCTGCAAATATTTGCGGAAATAAATTTATGCAATCCTTTGCAGAATGACCACTATAGTACCATTTAATAATTTGCAGTTTTTCTTCTGGTGTGTAGCGAGGCATTGTTACCATTGACCCCTCCTCTCACAAACACAGAACGACGCTGTTCGACACGATCTCCAGATAAAATTTTAGTTGTTAAAGGGAGTCTTGGAAAATGCTTTCTGTCAGTGAGTTCAGTCAATGACTTCTGTCAGAGTTGTGATTTTTTTTCGATAAATGCACGTCATCCAGAGATGCGCAAAAGCATACCTTGTTTCCTTGTACCATGACTACGGCTACGATTGGGCGTTGTTGCCGGTGTGCCTAGTATACATATATCCTATCCCCAATATGATTTTACACATGCGGTATACTAAGTTTCCTAATATTATGCGATTTTCATTATAACGTGACGAGTTTTTCTTTATTGAACAGTTTGGTGAAAGTAAGAATATAGAGAAAGAATAAATTTTAAAATGTTTTATCTTTGCATTCATATTTTGTATTGTAATATGTACTTTTTATTGTTTTAACTTTTTAATTAATTATTTAAATTCTACAAAGGATATTTCAATTGACTTGTTATTGATATGCTTTTTGCAATAATATTTTAACATGATATACACTATTTTTTAACACACACAACATTGTTACAGATTTTTTGGATATCCGAAGAAGACAAAAATAATATGTCAAAACGTAAAATAAACACAAATTTTATTCTACGAAAATAGTTTTTAATTTGTAATGCCGAAAATTCCCACAAAGAAAAATATCATAATTTATATTCTACACGGCAAGGAAAAATAACCACATAATATGTATATATACAGGGTGGGGCACCTCATTCCCGTCGGTTTATATACGAAAAGCGGTAATATGTTTTATTTTTATTGAAGGTTGTGTAGGTTCATTAGGGGCCCGTTTTAAAATTATTTTGAAATATACAGAGTGATCCAAAAGAAATTGGCACACCAAAGTTATGAAAATTTAAATGGAACACCCTGTATATTATGGAATATTTTGATGTTATAGGCTAAATTAAGGCCATTTACTGTTATATTCCCTATACCTAACTCAACCTCTTTTCGAGATATTTCACTATTTTTGAAAATGTAGATCAAAATTTCAGAGACATTGCTGTCTTTCATATTTGAGCGAATTATTTTAAATTGTATTTAATGTATACTCAAAGCTTTAGACTCTAAGATAAGCTAAAGTTGATATCTAAAAATTATACAGGGTGTTTAAAAACTACATTTATGTTTTGACTAACATTAAATGCAAATAACTTTCATATTTTAAATGGAACACCCTGTATTTATTGCCATATTTAGATTCTAATTTCAATTGTTTTTAAAACTGTATTAAGGTTTCCTATACCTATCTCTTATAGTTTTTTGGTAATTTAGGATTTTCAGTTTCAAACACTAATTTCTTGCAATTTTTTCCAAAAGTAGGCTTTGCCGCTGTTATTAATACTTCAAACAGATAAATTATTTGACAGTGACAGTACATATTGGTCAAGACATCAACGCTTTTCGACATCGTTTAAATAATTTTAATTATTTAAAATGAGAACCTACTCTGAAAACGAAAAGGTGGATATGATTTTAGAAATCGAAGAGTGTGGCGAAAATTGCTTGCTAGCATCAAGAGTTTATGCTCAAAAATATCCTAACAGGCGTCATCCTGACAGGCGGTCATTAAAAAATTTATTGCAAGTTTTCCGAATAACAGGAAGTGTGCGTTCAGAAACCAGAACGGCAAAGACCAATTACGGGAAATGAAGAAAATGATTTTGTTGTTATCGGATCTCTGTCAGAAAATCCGCATACAAGTCAGCGAAAAATATGTGAAGCCAGTGGAATAAGCAGACGGAGCGTCAGAAGAATTATAAAAAGGCACAACTTCTTCCCGTATCGTATTCAATTACACCAAAAACTTTTGGAAGTAGATTACGATAGACGACTCCTATTTTGTTTATGGGTTTTAGAAAAGTTTAGTGAAGATGAAAATTTCTTCGATTTTGTACTTTTTTCGGATGAGTCATCATTCCACAATAACGGATTAGTTAATAAACATAATTTTCATTACTACAGTGACGAAAATCCCCATTTTTTAGAACTATTGATAGGCAACACAGATGGTGTGTCAATGTATGGGGTAGAATAATTGGAACGCATGTCTGTTCTTTTTTGATGGTCACTTAAACGGCGCCATGTTTCTTCGATTTTTAAGAGACAATTTGCCTGTACTTTTGGAAAATATACCACTTAAAATTCGTCAAAGGATGTGGTTATAACTAGACGGTGCGCCAGCGCATTTTCAAGTATATGTAAGAAATGAATTGGATAGGCAATATCCCAACAGGTGGATAGGAAGCGGCGGTCCACAGAATTGGCCAGCAAGATCCCCAGACTTAACGAGTCCCGATTTTTTCTTATGGGGATATGTCCAAAATATCATTTATGATACGCCACCAACCACACCCGACGATATGAGAGAACGAATAAGAATAGCGTTTCGTTCTAGAACACCAAATATTTTAACAAGAGTTAAACATTAACAGTCCTTTCAAGAGAGAATTCGATTATGCATTGAAACAGATGGATATCATTTCGAGCATTTGTTAAAACATTAGTTTTCTTTTAAAATTTAAGTTTGTTGTTTGTTTAATAAAGTATGTATTTCTTATTTACCTAGTTATGACGCCTTTTAATTAATGTGAAACAAAACCAATCAACCCGATAGGTTAATAAATATTAGCATTTTGAAAAATATTTTGCAAGAAATTAGTGTTTGAAACTGAAAATCCTAAATTACCAAAAAACTATAAGAGATAGGTATAGGAAATAAAAATAAAAAATATTACCGCTTTTCGTATATAAACCGACGGAAATGAGGTGCCCCACCCTGTATATATATGAAATAATTACTACTTTAATAAAAGTAGAATTTTGGGCTGGATAGTTGATTGAAGCACAATTGTTGGCTAAATAACGTTTCGGAAATATATTTATTCCTTCATCAGATCTACAAAATAATTAAATTAGGGACAACTGTTAAGAAAACTATAAATTATCTTACAATTGCCACACTAGGACATAAAATATATGGGTTTCACAAAAATTAAAAATATAACATGATATGACAGCAAGGAAGATATATATGTAATGTATGTATGTATCTATATGTTGCCGAAATATACAAGAATGTATTAAAAGCAATTAGTTATCTTGGCGCAGCGGCAATGTAAAAACAATAATAAAAATGGAGGCATTCTATGGTCGTCATCAGTACGGTGTAGCCAAGGAATAAGGTGGGATAACCTTGGAGAGGTCCAAGGTTATCCCACCTGATTCCTTGGCTACACCGTACTGATGACGACCAATTAGTCAGAAACACGTGTCTACGGTTGCACTACGCGGATTATACCCAATATTCTCTTTTTCTTGTTTTATTTTATGTATCCGCGATAATTCCCCTTTTTATATACAGTGTGCTTACCGACGACCTGCGTATAGGGCTTACTGTGAGATAAAACGACGACACCGAGAGTTTGTATGAGTTAGTACGAAAAAGCAATATACAAACTGCTCCTTGGTCGAGTGTAGTGTTGGAAAAGAGGGGATTCGAGTAGATTTACGCTGAGGCTAGAACGGGCTAGGCTGGCTCTCCGTTTAAGCAGAGCAACGAGGATAGATAGCGCAGCTGTACTGCAGTTTGTATATTGCTTTCTCGTACTAACTCATACAAACTCTCGGTGTCGTCGTTTTATCTTACAGTAAGCCCTATACGCAGGTCGCCTGCAAGCACCTGGTATACAATATATCAATACAGGAAATATCACGGATACATAATAAAAATAGGAGAATATATATATATTTTAAAATTTGAAGTATGGTATATCCATCCTTCTTGGTTTTCTTGGCCGTGTGTATTGTATGTGATAAAGATGTCTTGGGGTAGCGGCCTTAATAATAATTATTAAATAAAACACATATTTTGTTTTTTTTGTTTACGTTTCGGCATATATTTATATTGCCTTCTTCAAAACACTAACAATCTGTAAAACAGTTGAAACATACATAATAAAATGACACATTAAAAAGTGATAACAATATATCACTTACAATTATTTTTTTATGTTGTACAAAGTATTTGGAAACTCTTTTGTAGGGTTCCGTCATTTTTTTAAAATAAAAAGAAAGGTCTTCTGTTTCAAAATCACTCATTCACATACTATTACGTTTTTTTATGTGGATTAATATCTTATATCTTCATTACATTTGCAATGATTCTGCTCGACTGTGTGTGAGAACATTTATGTGGTTTAAAAATGTATTTTGCGATATATTTGTATACATATTCTCCTAAACATGTGCACATCGAAAAACTTTCGAGTATATGACACATTTTATTTTAGTTGTTTATTTTAACTTCTTTATAACAAGTTTTGGGTTTTTTAAATTGTATTTCTTAGATACCAAAACAAACGAGGCGTTAAAAACTAATTAGTTGTTAAAATAATGTTACGTAAATATTGGAGATGTTATTGATATCCATTCTATCGTTAATTGAATTCTCATCCTTTTTTATATGTATGCTCTCCAAAAAATTTCTTGTTTTATAGTGTGTCTCTGTTGTTATGATTGAAGTATTTTTGAAGTCGAAAGCGTGATTAGTTCTGTTAATATGCTTTTTTAACGTTGTGTTGTTATTTGCGAACTTATGGCCATTCAGTCTATCTTTTAGATGTTGTGTCGTTTGGCCAATGTATACGCCATTACAGTCATTACAGGGAATTTTATAGATTACGTGGGTTCTTTTTTCGTTTGGTATTTTATCTTTTAGTTTAGTATATAACGAGTTTTGGGTGTTGTATTTTTTGTACGCAGTTTTTATGTTGTATGGTCTTAAAATATTGTCTAATTTATTTGATAGGTCTTTTACAAATGGTAGCGGCACATATTTACTTAAAGTTGGTTCCTTCTGTTTTTTCTCTCTTCTATTTGAGTTATAGTACATGTAGAGTTGTTTCCGTATCAGTTTGTTGATGTACGGTAAGGGGTAGTTGTTCTTTTGTAATTAGGTTGTTATATTTCTAATAATTTCTGTTCGGTAGTTTGGGCTTGTTAAAGCAATTGCTCGCTTTATTAGATTTTCTGCTACATTTCTTTTACATGCTGTGGTTTGGCAGGAATTGAAGTTTAAATACCTGTCAGATGCAGTGGGCTTATGATATAATTTTGTTTGTATCTTGTTATTAGACCGTATTAATGTTAAATCCAAGAAATTGATAGTACGATTGCTTTCTCTTTCTATTTCAAATTTTAATTTGGGATGAAAGGAGGTGAACTTATGTAGGATGTTATTTACTTCATCAGTGGGTACGCATGCGATACAATCGTCGACGTATCTCTTGAAAAAGAATGGTTTGAATTCAAGCTTCTCTATTATATTTTCTTCCAAGTATTCTAATACCAGTTGTGCAATGGCACTAGATATTGGGGATCCCATTGCACAGCCATGTATTTGTCGTTTGTTTTGGTATCTAAGAAATACAATTTGAAAAACCCCAAACCTGTTATAAAGAAGTTAAAATAAACAACTAAAATAAAATGTGTCATATACTCGAAAGTTTTTCAATGTGCACATGTTTAGGAGAATATGTATACAAATATATCGCAAAATACACTTTTAAACCACATAAATGTTCTCACACACAGTCGAGCAGAATCATTGCAAATGTAATGAAGATATAAGATATTAATCGAGATAAAAAAACGTAATAGTATGTGAATGAGTGATTTTGAAACAGAACACCTTTCTTTTTATTTTAAAAAAATGACGGAACCCTACAAAAGAGTTTCTAAATACTTTGTACAACATAAAAAAATAATTGTAAGTAATTTATTGTTATCACTTTTTAATGTGTCATTTTATTATGTATGTTTCAACTGTTTTACAGATTGTTAGTGTTTTGAAGAAGGCAATATAGATATATGCCGAAACGTAAACAAAAAAAACAAAATATGTGTTTTATTTAATAATTATTGTTAAGGCCGCTACCCCAAGACATCTTTATCACACATATATATATATATATATATATATATATATATATATATATATATATATATATTGTGCTGAGTAACAATATTGATGTTTGGCACTGTATATTTTTGAACAAGTTGGAAGGATTACTTAATTTTACTAATTTTTCTTTGTGACTGTTAAATTAAATTATTTAAACTAAAAAAGAACATTTGTGTATACTTAAAATGTTATTTATTACAATAAAGATGTGTGCAGTCAATTATGAAAACAGTACTTGAAGGAGTTGTAGTGGACCAGGTTCTTGGTGGCAGTAATTTTCATTGGTATCTGAAAATGGAGATTTAAATATTATAATTTATGTAAAAATGTAGTTTGAAATCTTGTAAAACTTGTCTAATTAACAATAATGTAAAGTAAAATAATTTAATGTTGATTGTTGAAGTATGAAGGAAACAACTTGGTAAATAATTTCGCGGGTAAAGTTTGAATAAGCGGATCTGTCAAAATTGACATTTACAGAAAATTTTGATTAGCAATATTTTTTGAAGTACAAAGTCTTAGTAATTCATTATTATAAATTAATAGAGATTTAATAGAGAAGGTTTACTAAAGTTTGAAAAGCACTGAAACGTATCAATAAAGTTTTATAATACCATTTTGAACAAGAATTGTGAGAAAAGGAATTTAATTGGATGAAATTAGAAAACGGAAATATTGTCTTGGTGACGATAAACAAACAAGAAATTGAAAAATATTTTTCAAGAAAGGCGCGTGTACTTTTCGGAAAATCACGATTTTATTCCGAAAAGTATATCTTAAATTCACTAAAACCGCGAAAGTTGGTGCTTAAAGTGTTCTTTTCAGCATAGAAAATATTTATTGACGGTAGAATCAAAATATATTATAAAGAAGCATAAAATTATTCAATAATTTCATAGTAATTTAATTAATTGGTATCCTGTATGAATAAAGAAGATATTATATAAGGAAAATAAATATCAAAAGATTACTTACCAAATATTAACCAAGTCCGAGCGGAATATTGGATCCATCAGTTGCACTAAATGGTAAATTAATTAGAGGATCCGATAACCCATATATATTTCCGAAGAGGTCTAGTTCAGTGTCAAGTCGAGATAGAAGTACAGCTGCATTTAAATCCAGAAGATATCCCGCAGTTTTCGAGGACACAACAAGATACATCCTGTAAGATATAACCGAAGCAGTTCCAGATCCTGAAGGAGAACGAGGATACACCAAGAAGTCGTGCTAGGAGGGTTTCCAGAGAGTTACCAGTTGCACAGAACGAGTCCAGTAAGATCCTGTGAAAAAAAAAAAGAAAACATAATTTAAACAAACCAGAGATAGAAGAAAAATATTAACAAGAGGTTGTATAATTTTTAAATAAGGAAAATTTGAATTTATTTAATTGTATATCGAGTAAAAGTCATAAATATTATTTAGAATTGATTACTAGTATAAAACAAGTATAGAAATACGTTTTGTTAAAAGATTAAATCTCTATTTTCATAAAAAGTTACAGAATATGCACATATATAAATGAATTGACATGACCTTGGTACTATAACATACCTTCAACTTGTTTAATAGTTTATAGACGAAGGTTATTTATATTTAATAAAATTGCATCGTTTTTATGCATGCTAAATTGAATAAGATAATTAAATAGAATTTTGTACATACCTTTTGAATAAATAACATTTGCTGACATCCTTCATATAACAATAAACGTACAGGTGCGATTAGACAGGTTAACAATCTATGTACATGTCGTATAACTATTTTGGATGTATATTTTCGAATCAGGATTTTTATATTTGTTGTCATTAAACTAGTATTGTGGCGAAATTCTTCTTTTTATTTGGTAAAATAGTAACATTGTATTAGACATTTTCATTACGGACATAGAAGCTGATAAGTCAATGACCTACAAGTAAACAAAAATAAAATAGCATTATAAAGAAGATAGTGAGAGGAAAAGTATACATACCGTACTATTGTTATCCTATAAGAGGGATAATTTATTAGCAGCAATATTCTCCTCATTATAAGAATAAGTAGAACAAGATTATTAGAAACATTTAAATTGTTATTTTTATGTAGTAGTGTATAACGGCAAATACCTAAGCGACATCTTTATAAAAGTAAATGAAATGCTAGTACTGCGCGGTTAAAAATAAAAACTAGTTACATTTATAGGAAAGTCATACCAGAAAGAAGTGATGAATCGTAATTAATATTTGAAAGAGTTAGGAGATTAATATTTATTTCTAAATGCATTAAATAATATTATTATAATAAAAAAAAAAGAATTAATTAAATTGATTTAGAATAAAACTGAGTAGTGTTTGGGCATAGATAAAAGAAATAAAGAAACCTATTATAGCATATGAGTACATTAATTTTGGTGCAAAGATTTTAAAATATTATATACTGAGTGATACATTATCATTATCATAAATTATAACCTGAGATTAATTGAGTAAATTTGAATGACTAGGTAAGAGAGGAGATATTATTAGCAATACAAATAACAAGATTTGAGTACATTAGGGTATATTATTTATTATATGTGTTGCAAGTATATTATCCCCTCCACTAGTGCAATATATATATACAGGGTGAGTTTTTTTGAATGTTTAGCATTGGGATCTCAGAAACTACTGGAGATAGAAAAACGCTTAAATGGGGAAAGATGCGCAGTTTTACGAATTTGATTTAAAACTGCTTTTGTTTCTCCGATAACTTTCATGGCTTATTAGATATTCAAAGAAAACTAAATTTTACGTTTTTCTTTAAACATGCTTAGCATCGTTAATAGTAATTTTAGAGAAAAAGTGTTCAGACAAAAGTTTTAGACAATTTTACGCCAAATAAAACTATGTAGCTAATATTTTTTTTTCGTTCGCCATTATCGAGTTATGACACAAACTTGTGTTTTTTTAAATGGAAACCATAGTTGGTTTTGACATCATTAAAAAGCTTATTTTTTGCTGATTACAATGATATAAGGTTTGATATGGTTATTTTAAAAAATAAAGAGGATATAGACATTTTTATGGTTTTTATGGAAAACAATTGAATTTCGAACTGATAAAATACAAACCAAACGAAAACTTATTTTGAAATCTTATGTAGTAATAAAATGAAAACTATAAGAACTTTTATTAAGGGCACACAACATTATTAATGTTCAAAGATACCTCCATTATTATTAATACACAAATTGCATCTCTTCACAACAGAATTTGTAGCATTGCGTACTTTACGCCTACCAATGTTATTAAAAGCAACTAAGACAGCTTCTCTTAAATCGTCGATTGTTTCATGTGTTCTTTTGTATACTGTGTCCTTTAGTACACCCCACAAGAAAAAATCCAAAACTGATAAATCAGGGGATCTAGCCGGCCATTCAATGGGTGCATTTCGTACTATCCATTGATTACGGAAGTTCAAATTTAAATAATTTATAACATTCAGTTGATTGTGCGGAGGCGCTCCGTTATGTTGAAACCATTGCATTGCTCGGGTTCTTAAATTTAAATTATCTAACATTTCCTCGAAATCTTGTAAAAAATTAAGATAACGATTGCCAGTTAGTGATCCATCAAAAATAAAAGGAGGAAGAACAGTTGATCCTATAACACCACCCCAAACATTAAACCCAAATTTAATTTGTGGTCTCCTATGTTCAACGTGAAGCGGATTTGTTTGAGACCATATTATGTGCTCATTGTGCCTATTAAACATTCCACAATTTGTGAAACGAAATTCATCAGTCCATAATATTTTCATTGAGCAGTGTGGATCGTTTTGACACTGATCTTTAAACCATCTACAAAAAGCTATTCGTCTGATGTTATCACCTTCATGTAAAGTTTGTGATACTGATAATTTGTAGGGACGAAATTTATGCTTCTTCAACACTCTGACAATAGTGCGTTGAGAGGAGCCCATTTCTGTTAAAATTTGTCGGGTCGATATAGATGGATTCTGAGCGACACATGCTAATATGTTTATTTCTCTATCTTCATCCATCCCTTTTTTTGATTTTGGTTTAACGAACGAACCATAATCTGCTAAATTATCCCATAATCTCTTAAAAGTAGGTAGCCGCGGCTGACATCGATCAAAATAATTTTTAAAATAAACTTCAGCAGCTCTAGTAGAATTTCTCTGGCACTGAATGTAACATTCAACCATATCACGCTTTTCTACGTTAGAAAATTCCATAGCCAATGCAAACTTATGATTAACGGCCGTTTACACCGCTTATAGTTAGGTTACAATTAAATTAATTAATAGTTAATTGTCAATGTTTGACAATTATGGTTGAATGTTACATTCAGTGCCAGAGAAATTCTACTAGAGCTGCTGAAGTTTATTTTAAAAATTATTTTGATCGATGTCAGCCGTGGCTACCTACTTTTAAGAGATTATGGGATAATTTAGCAGATTATGGTTCGTTCGTTAAACCAAAATCAAAAAAAGGGATGGATGAAGATAGAGAAATAAACATATTAGCATGTGTCGCTCAGAATCCATCTATATCGACCCGACAAATTTTAACAGAAATGGGCTCCTCTCAACGCACTATTGTCAGAGTGTTGAAGAAGCATAAATTTCGTCCCTACAAATTATCAGTATCACAAACTTTACATGAAGGTGATAACATCAGACGAATAGCTTTTTGTAGATGGTTTAAAGATCAGTGTCAAAACGATCCACACTGCTCAATGAAAATATTATGGACTGATGAATTTCGTTTCACAAATTGTGGAATGTTTAATAGGCACAATGAGCACATAATATGGTCTCAAACAAATCCGCTTCACGTTGAACATAGGAGACCACAAATTAAATTTGGGTTTAATGTTTGGGGTGGTGTTATAGGATCAACTGTTCTTCCTCCTTTTATTTTTGATGGATCACTAACTGGCAATCGTTATCTTAATTTTTTACAAGATTTCGAGGAAATGTTAGATAATTTAAATTTAAGAACCCGAGCAATGCAATGGTTTCAACATAACGGAGCGCCTCCGCACAATCAACTGAATGTTATAAATTATTTAAATTTGAACTTCCGTAATCAATGGATAGTACGAAATGCACCCATTGAATGGCCGGCTAGATCCCCTGATTTATCAGTTTTGGATTTTTTCTTGTGGGGTGTACTAAAGGACACAGTATACAAAAGAACATATGAAACAATCGACGATTTAAGAGAAGCTGTCTTAGTTGCTTTTAATAACATTGGTAGGCGTAAAGTACGCAATGCTACAAATTCTGTTGTGAAGAGATGCAATTTGTGTATTAATAATAATGGAGGTATCTTTGAACATTAATAATGTTGTGTGCCCTTAATAAAAGTTCTTATAGTTTTCATTTTATTACTACATAAGATTTCAAAATAAGTTTTCGTTTGGTTTGTATTTTATCAGTTCGAAATTCAATTGTTTTCCATAAAAACCATAAAAATGTCTATATCCTCTTTATTTTTTAAAATAACCATATCAAACCTTATATCATTGTAATCAGCAAAAAATAAGCTTTTTAATGATGTCAAAACCAACTATGGTTTCCATTTAAAAAAACACAAGTTTGTGTCATAACTCGATAATGGCGAACGAAAAAAAATATTAGCTACATAGTTTTATTTGGCGTAAAATTGTCTAAAACTTTTGTCTGAACACTTTTTCGAGTGTGTGAAGTTAGCCCCCCTTTTTTCGAATATCGGAAATCTGACGGTTGTTCCAGGTTGTTCTAGGTTTGTTCTAAATTGTTCCAAAGTATTTCAAAAAAAAAGTCAAAATTGGCCGAGATAATTGAAAAAAACTACTTTTTCACCCAGCCCCCCTTTTTTCGAAAATTGAAATTCTAAAGGTTGTTCCAGGTTGTTCTAGTTGTTCTAAACATTGTTCCAAAGAATCTTGAAAAAAAAATCAAAATTGGCCGAGATAATCGGAAAAAACGAGTTTTTGCCAGCCCCCCTTTTCTTGAAAATTGTAATTCTGATGATTGTTCTAGGTTGCTCTAGGTTTGTTCTAAATTGTTCCAAAGTATTTCATAGAAAAAATCAAAATCAGACGAGAAAATGGGAAAAAACGAAAGCCAAAATTATGAAGTCGGACCCAGTTTTTGCAAAAATTAAAATTTTGACGGTTGTTCTAGGTTGTTCTAGGTTTGTTCTAAACATTGTTCGAATACGTCAAAACAGTATCTCTTATATATCAAAAGATATGGCAAAAAAACCAAATCCAAAAGTGTGAAGTTAGCCCCCCTTTTATCGAAAATCTAACTTCTGACGGTTGTTCCAGGTTGCTCTAAGTGTGTTCTCAATTGTTCCAAAGTATTTCAAAAAATAAATCATAATTGGCCGAAAAAACGGCAAAAAACTTTTTTTTTCTGGCGGCCCTTTTTTCGAAAATCGAAATTCTGACGGTTGTTCTGGGTTGTTCTAAGTTTGTTTTAAATTGTTCCAAAGGATTTCAAAGAAAAAATCATAATTGGCCGAGATAATAGAAAAAAACGATTTTCCCACGGACCCCCTTTTTGCGAAAATTGAAATTCTGAAGGTTGTTCCAGGTTGTTGTAGATTTGTTCTAAACATTATTCTTATACATCAGAACCGTATCTATTATATTTCAAAAGATATTGCAAAAAAACGTTTTTAAAAAAGTGTGAAGTTAGCCCCCCTTTTTTCGAAAATCTAACTTCTGACGGTTGTTCCAGGTTGCGCTAAGTGTGTTCTCAATTGTTCCAAAGTATTTCAAAAAATAAATCATAATTGGCCGAAAAAACGGCAAAAAACTTTTTTTTTCTGGCGGCCCTTTTTTCGAAAATCGAAATTCTGACGGTTGTTCTGGGTTGTTCTAAGTTTGTTTTAAATTGTTCCAAAGGATTTCAAAGAAAAAATCATAATTTACCGAGATAATAGAAAAAAACGATTTTCCCACGGACCCCCTTTTTGCGAAAATTGAAATTCTGAAGGTTGTTCCAGGTTGTTCTAGATTTGTTCTAAACATTATTCTTATACATCAGAACCGTATCTCTTATATTTCAAAAGATATTGCAAAAAAACGTTTTTAAAAAAGTGTGAAGTTAGCCCCCCCCCTTTTTCGAAAATCTAACTTCTGACGGTTGTTCCAGGTTGCGCTAAGTGTGTTCTCAATTGTTCCAAAGTATTTCAAAAAATAAATCATAATTGGCCGAGAAAACGGCAAAAAACTTTTTTTTTCTGGCGGCCCTTTTTTCGAAAATCGAAATTCTGACGGTTGTTCTGGGTTGTTCTAAGTTTGTTTTAAATTGTTCCAAAGGATTTCAAAGAAAAAATCATAATTGGCCGAGATAATAGAAAAAAACGATTTTCCCACGGACCCCCTTTTTGCGAAAATTGAAATTCTGAAGGTTGTTCCAGGTTGTTCTAGATTTGTTCTAAACATTATTCTTATACATCAGAACCGTATCTCTTATGTTTCAAAAGATATTGCAAAAAAACGTTTTTAAAAAAGTGTGAAGTTAGCCCCCCTTTTTTCGAAAATCTAACTTCTGACGGTTGTTCCAGGTTGTTCTAGGTTTCTTCTCAATTGTTCCAAAGTATTTCAAAGAAATAATCATAATTGGCCAAGATAATAGGTAAAACGATTTTACGAGTGTGTGAAGTTAGCCCCCCTTTTTTCGAATATCGGAAATCTGACGGTTGTTCCAGGTTGTTCTAGGTTTGTTCTAAATTGTTCCAAAGTATTTCAAAAAAAAAGTCAAAATTGGCCGAGATAATTGAAAAAAACGACTTTTTCACCCAGCCCCCCTTTTTTCGAAAATTGAAATTCTGAAGGTTGTTCCAGGTTGTTCTAGTTGTTCTAAACATTGTTCCAAAGAATCTCGAAAAAAAATCAAAATTGGCCGAGATAATCGGAAAAAACGAGTTTTTGCCAGCCCCCCTTTTCTTGAAAATTGTAATTCTGATGATTGTTCTAGGTTGCTCTAGGTTTGTTCTAAATTGTTCCAAAGTATTTCATAGAAAAAATCAAAATCAGACGAGAAAATGGGAAAAAACCAAAGCCAAAAGTATAAAGTCGGACCCAGTTTTTGCAAAAATTAAAATTTTGACGGTTGTTCTAGGTTGTTCTAGGTTTGTTCTAAACATTGTTCGAATACGTCAAAACCGTATCTCTTATATATCAAAAGATATGGCAAAAAAACCAAATCCAAAAGTGTGAAGTTAGCCCCCCTTTTATCGAAAATCTAACTTCTGACGGTTGTTCCAGGTTGCTCTAAGGGTGTTCTCAATTGTTCCAAAGTATTTCAAAAAATAAATCATAATTGGCCGAAAAAACGGCAAAAAACTTTTTTTTTCTGGCGGCCCATTTTTCGAAAATCGAAATTCTGACGGTTGTTCTGGGTTGTTCTAAGTTTGTTTTAAATTGTTCCAAAGGATCTCAAAGAAAAAATCATAATTGGCCGAGATAATAGAAAAAAACGATTTTCCCACGGACCCCCTTTTTGCGAAAATTCAAATTCTGAGGGTTGTTCCAGGTTGTTCTAGATTTGTTCTAAACATTATTCTTATACATCAGAACCGTATCTCTTATATTTCAAAAGATATTGCAAAAAAACGTTTTTAAAACAAGTGTGAAGTTAGCCCCCCTTTTTTCGAAAATCTAACTTCTGACGGTTGTTCCAGGTTGCTCTAGGTGTGTTCTCAATTGTTCCAAAGTATTTCAAAAAATAAATCATAATTGGCCGAAAAAACGGCAAAAAACTTTTTTTTTCTGGCGGCCCATTTTTCGAAAATCGAAATTCTGACGGTTGTTCTGGGTTGTTCTAAGTTTGTTTTAAATTGTTCCAAAGGATCTCAATGAAAAAATCATAATTGGCCGAGATAATAGAAAAAAACGATTTTCCCACGGACCCCCTTTTTGCGAAAATTCAAATTCTGAGGGTTGTTCCAGGTTGTTCTAGATTTGTTCTAAACATTATTCTTATACATCAGAACCGTATCTCTTATATTTCAAAAGATATTGCAAAAAAACGTTTTTAAAAAAAGTGTGAAGTTAGCCCCCCTTTTTTCGAAAATCTAACTTCTGACGGTTGTTCCAGGTTGCTCTAGGTGTGTTCTCAATTGTTCCAAAGTATTTCAAAAAATAAATCATAATTGGCCGAAAAAACGGCAAAAAACTTTTTTTTTCTGGCGGCCCATTTTTCGAAAATCGAAATTCTGACGGTTGTTCTGGGTTGTTCTAAGTTTGTTTTAAATTGTTCCTAAGGATCTCAAAGAAAAAATCATAATTGGCCGAGATAATAGAAAAAAACGATTTTCCCACGGACCCCCTTTTTGCGAAAATTCAAATTCTGAGGGTTGTTCCAGGTTGTTCTAGATTTGTTCTAAACATTATTCTTATACATCAGAACCGTATCTCTTATATTTCAAAAGATATTGCAAAAAAACGTTTTTAAAAAAAGTGTGAAGTTAGCCCCCCTTTTTTCGAAAATCTAACTTCTGACGGTTGTTCCAGGTTGCTCTAGGTGTGTTCTCAATTGTTCCAAAGTATTTCAAAAAATAAATCATAATTGGCCGAAAAAACGGCAAAAAACTTTTTTTTTCTGGCGGCCCATTTTTCGAAAATCGAAATTCTGACGGTTGTTCTGGGTTGTTCTAAGTTTGTTTTAAATTGTTCCAAAGGATCTCAAAGAAAAAATCATAATTGGCCGAGATAATAGAAAAAAACGATTTTCCCACGGACCCCCTTTTTGCGAAAATTCAAATTCTGAGGGTTGTTCCAGGTTGTTCTAGATTTGTTCTAAACATTATTCTTATACATCAGAACCGTATCTCTTATATTTCAAAAGATATTGCAAAAAAACGTTTTTAAAACAAGTGTGAAGTTAGCCCCCCTTTTTTCGAAAATCTAACTTCTGACGGTTGTTCCAGGTTGCTCTAGGTGTGTTCTCAATTGTTCCAAAGTATTTCAAAAAATAAATCATAATTGGCCGAAAAAACGGCAAAAAACTTTTTTTTTCTGGCGGCCCATTTTTCGAAAATCGAAATTCTGACGGTTGTTCTGGGTTGTTCTAAGTTTGTTTTAAATTGTTCCAAAGGATCTCAAAGAAAAAATCATAATTGGCCGAGATAATAGAAAAAAACGATTTTCCCACGGACCCCCTTTTTGCGAAAATTCAAATTCTGAGGGTTGTTCCAGGTTGTTCTAGATTTGTTCTAAACATTATTCTTATACATCAGAACCGTATCTCTTATATTTCAAAAGATATTGCAAAAAAACGTTTTTAAAAAAAGTGTGAAGTTAGCCCCCCTTTTTTCGAAAATCTAACTTCTGACGGTTGTTCCAGGTTGCTCTAGGTGTGTTCTCAATTGTTCCAAAGTATTTCAAAAAATAAATCATAATTGGCCGAAAAAACGGCAAAAAACTTTTTTTTTCTGGCGGCCCATTTTTCGAAAATCGAAATTCTGACGGTTGTTCTGGGTTGTTCTAAGTTTGTTTTAAATTGTTCCAAAGGATCTCAAAGAAAAAATCATAATTGGCCGAGATAATAGAAAAAAACGATTTTCCCACGGACCCCCTTTTTGCGAAAATTCAAATTCTGAGGGTTGTTCCAGGTTGTTCTAGATTTGTTCTAAACATTATTCTTATACATCAGAACCGTATCTCTTATATTTCAAAAGATATTGCAAAAAAACGTTTTTAAAACAAGTGTGAAGTTAGCCCCCCTTTTTTCGAAAATCTAACTTCTGACGGTTGTTCCAGGTTGCTCTAGGTGTGTTCTCAATTGTTCCAAAGTATTTCAAAAAATAAATCATAATTGGCCGAAAAAACGGCAAAAAACTTTTTTTTTCTGGCGGCCCATTTTTCGAAAATCGAAATTCTGACGGTTGTTCTGGGTTGTTCTAAGTTTGTTTTAAATTGTTCCAAAGGATCTCAAAGAAAAAATCATAATTGGCCGAGATAATAGAAAAAAACGATTTTCCCACGGACCCCCTTTTTGCGAAAATTCAAATTCTGAGGGTTGTTCCAGGTTGTTCTAGATTTGTTCTAAACATTATTCTTATACATCAGAACCGTATCTCTTATATTTCAAAAGATATTGCAAAAAACTTTTTTCAAAAAGTGTGAAGTTATCCCCCTTTTTTCGAAAATCTAACTTCTGACGGTTTGTCCAGGTTGCTCTAAGTGTGTTCTCAATTGTTCCAAAGTATTTCAAAAAATAAATCATAATTGGCGGAGATAATAGGAAAAAACGATTTTACAATGGGCGGAATGCACTTTCCGAACATTACTGTGTTGAAGGAAGTTTTTGTATGATGCAGTTCTATTTAAAGAAATAAATATCTAATATAGCAATAAATATATATTTTCGCAAGAAATATAATGTTCATTTATTACAAAACGATATTGTTACCAAATGCTGATGAACTATTTCAAAGAAAAAATCAAAACCGGTTATGAAAAAACGATATTTTTCCCCAGTCCCTATTTCTTAAAAATCGAAATTCTTACAGTTTCAAAGTATTTAAAAAAAAAAAGCGCTGGATATGGGTACCCAACTAAAATCAAACAAAATGGGGAAGTCTATCAGGCTCCCTTTGTTATTTTATTTTGTCTAGTAATAATAAAAATAAAATACTGATTTTGAAGTTTGAAAATTTTAATTATAGTAAACCACTACAACGTTATTTTGTCTAGCCGTGGTCTGGCCACTTTTTTTCATGGTTTTTGCTCCGGGAATGCAAGCACGTGTAGACATTCCTATCAAGTATGCTTATTTTTTGTAGCCCCTCTTCGTAAACATGTTGAAATATGCTGTCTAATTTTCTCACTAAAACGATTCAAAGGCTACTATTACTTTATTTGGAAAAAATATTATATAGGTACCTATTTAGATAATATAAGATAGTATATCCGTCAAAGAGTAGCCGATTTGGGAAAGGCTGTTTTACAATACCAAATTGATAAAAAAATATATTATTTATGTCAATGTTATCAAATAATATAATAATATCAATAAATAAATTTTACAGAAAAAATATATATTTTAGATTTTAGGGATAAACTAAAGCATGAACTCTAATAAAAATAAACAAAGAAACATCAACCTAGCAGCTCTTGAGAAAAACACTAATCTTTTTATGAGCAAGGTATAATGATTCTCAATATGTTTATGAGGTAGTTTTTAATCTACATTAATAATGTAACTAACGTCACTGTTCTAATATTATTTTATGTTAGGAGCATCAGCATTTAGTAACAATATTGTTTTCAAACAAATGAATTATATTACTTGGGAAAATATATGTATATTTACTGCTTCTGCTTTATTCTGAATCACAAATGAGTATTATTATTCATTTTAAAATATAGATAATAGGTAAAATCGATTTACCTATTATCTTGGGCAATTTCGATTTTTTCTTTGTAATCCTTTGGAACAATTTAGAACAATCTAGAACAACCGTCAAAATTTCGATTTTCGAAAAAAGGGGCGCCAGAAAAAAATTGTTTTTTGCCGTTTTTTCTGCCAATTATGATTTATTTTTTGAAATCCTTTGGAACAATTTAAAACAAACTTAGAACAACCCAGAACAACCGTCAGAATTTCGATTTTCGAAAAATGGGCCGCCAGAAAAAAAAAGTTTTTTGCCGTTTTTTCGGCCAATTATGATTTATTTTTTGAAATACTTTGGAACAATTGAGAACACACCTAGAGCAACCTGGAACAACCGTCAGAAGTTAGATTTTCGAAAAAAGGGGGGCTAACTTCACACTTTTTTTAAAAACGTTTTTTTGCAATATCTTTTGAAATATAAGAGATACGGTTCTGATGTATAAGAATAATGTTTAGAACAAATCTAGAACAACCTGGAACAACCCTCAGAATTTGAATTTTCGCAAAAAGGGGGTCCGTGGGAAAATCGTTTTTTTCTATTATCTCGGCCAATTATGATTTTTTCTTTGAGATCCTTTGGAACAATTTAAAACAAACTTAGAACAACCCAGAACAACCGTCAGAATTTCGATTTTCGAAAAATGGGCCGCCAGAAAAAAAAAGTTTTTTGCCGTTTTTTCGGCCAATTATGATTTATTTTTTGAAATACTTTGGAACAATTGAGAACACACCTAGAGCAACCTGGAACAACCGTCAGAAGTTAGATTTTCGAAAAAAGGGGGGCTAACTTCACACTTGTTTTAAAAACGTTTTTTTGCAATATCTTTTGAAATATAAGAGATACGGTTCTGATGTATAAGAATAATGTTTAGAACAAATCTAGAACAACCTGGAACAACCCTCAGAATTTGAATTTTCGCAAAAAGGGGGTCCGTGGGAAAATCGTTTTTTTCTATTATCTCGGCCAATTATGATTTTTTCTTTGAGATCCTTTGGAACAATTTAAAACAAACTTAGAACAACCCAGAACAACCGTCAGAATTTCGATTTTCGAAAAATGGGCCGCCAGAAAAAAAAAGTTTTTTGCCGTTTTTTCGGCCAATTATGATTTATTTTTTGAAATACTTTGGAACAATTGAGAACACACCTAGAGCAACCTGGAACAACCGTCAGAAGTTAGATTTTCGAAAAAAGGGGGGCTAACTTCACACTTGTTTTAAAAACGTTTTTTTGCAATATCTTTTGAAATATAAGAGATACGGTTCTGATGTATAAGAATAATGTTTAGAACAAATCTAGAACAACCTGGAACAACCCTCAGAATTTGAATTTTCGCAAAAAGGGGGTCCGTGGGAAAATCGTTTTTTTCTATTATCTCGGCCAATTATGATTTTTTCTTTGAGATCCTTTGGAACAATTTAAAACAAACTTAGAACAACCCAGAACAACCGTCAGAATTTCGATTTTCGAAAAATGGGCCGCCAGAAAAAAAAAGTTTTTTGCCGTTTTTTCGGCCAATTATGATTTATTTTTTGAAATACTTTGGAACAATTGAGAACACACCTAGAGCAACCTGGAACAACCGTCAGAAGTTAGATTTTCGAAAAAAGGGGGGCTAACTTCACACTTTTTTTAAAAATGTTTTTTTGCAATATCTTTTGAAATATAAGAGATACGGTTCTGATGTATAAGAATAATGTTTAGAACAAATCTAGAACAACCTGGAACAACCCTCAGAATTTGAATTTTCGCAAAAAGGGGGTCCGTGGGAAAATCGTTTTTTTCTATTATCTCGGCCAATTATGATTTTTTCTTTGAGATCCTTTGGAACAATTTAAAACAAACTTAGAACAACCCAGAACAACCGTCAGAATTTCGATTTTCGAAAAATGGGCCGCCAGAAAAAAAAAGTTTTTTGCCGTTTTTTCGGCCAATTATGATTTATTTTTTGAAATACTTTGGAACAATTGAGAACACACCTAGAGCAACCTGGAACGACCGTCAGAAGTTAGATTTTCGAAAAAAGGGGGGCTAACTTCACACTTGTTTTAAAAACGTTTTTTTGCAATATCTTTTGAAATGTAAGAGATACGGTTCTGATGTATAAGAATAATGTTTAGAACAAATCTAGAACAACCTGGAACAACCCTCAGAATTTGAATTTTCGCAAAAAGGGGGTCCGTGGGAAAATGGTTTTTTTCTATTATCTCGGCCAATTATGATTTTTTCTTTGAAATCCTTTGGAACAATTTAAAACAAACTTAGAACAACCCAGAACAACCGTCAGAATTTCGATTTTCGAAAAATGGGCCGCCAGAAAAAAAAAGTTTTTTGCCGTTTTTTCGGCCAATTATGATTTATTTTTTGAAATACTTTGGAACAATTGAGAACACCCTTAGAGCAACCTGGAACAACCGTCAGAAGTTAGATTTTCGATAAAAGGGGGGCTAACTTCACACTTTTGGATTTGGTTTTTTTGCCATATCTTTTGATATATAAGAGATACGGTTTTGACGTATTCGAACAATGTTTAGAACAAACCTAGAACACCCTAGAACAACCGTCAAAATTTTAATTTTTGCAAAAACTGGGTCCGACTTCATACTTTTGGCTTTGGTTTTTTCCCATTTTCTCGTCTGATTTTGATTTTTTCTATGAAATACTTTGGAACAATTTAGAACAAACCTAGAGCAACCTAGAACAATCATCAGAATTACAATTTTCAAGAAAAGGGGGGCTGGCAAAAACTCGTTTTTTCCGATTATCTCGGCCAATTTTGATTTTTTTTTCGAGATTCTTTGGAACAATGTTTAGAACAACTAGAACAACCTGGAACAACCTTCAGAATTTCAATTTTCGAAAAAAGGGGGGCTGGGTGAAAAAGTCGTTTTTTTCAATTATCTCGGCCAATTTTGACTTTTTTTTTGAAATACTTTGGAACAATTTAGAACAAACCTAGAACAACCTGGAACAACCGTCAGATTTCCGATATTCGAAAAAAGGGGGGCTAACTTCACACACTCCACTTTTTCTCTAAAATTACTATTAACGATGCTAAGCATGTTTAAAGAAAAACGTAAAATTTAGTTTTCTTTGAATATCTAATAAGCCATGAAAGTTATCGGAGAAACAAAAGCAGTTTTAAATCAAATTCGTAAAACTGCGCATCTTTCCCCATTTAAGCGTTTTTCTATCTCCAGTAGTTTCTGAGATCCCAATGCTAAACATTCAAAAAAACTCACCCTGTATATATATATATATATATCTAAATTGATTTTTCTGCTTCGCGCTGAGTAAATTAATTAGGAAATTTTTGTGATAAAATTTCCTAATTAATTTACTCAGCGCGAAGCAGAAAAATCAATTTAGATATTTCTACGCTGAGAAAAACAGAATTTTAAAAATAATTAAAATTCAAATTTACATATATATATATATATGTATATATATATATATATATATATATATATGTATGTATGTATGTATGTATGTTTGCGGAAATATACAAGAATGTATTAAAAGCAATTAGTTATCTTGGCGCAGCGGCAATGTAAAAACAATAATAAAGATGGAGGCATTCTATTTATTAGCGAAGTAAGGGCTTTCATTTGAATAATAACGAAAATGTCTTTTGTTTACTATTCCGTTACTATGGAAAGCATCCCATCGGTAAATAACGCATTATCAAAAAAAATTGCTTGGTCATTAATTTTAGTTATTGCCCATTGGCAGAACACTCTTTTAGCTTTAAAAATGATGGGTGCGTAACCTAGTATTTAAATGTATTTATTAGGGACATTTATATTAAATTAATATCCTTGCAACGATGGTTTGGCTAATGTATATCCTGCAGACGACTTATTTCACGGTTACTGAAGTGTGGATTTTCTGTTTTTCCCTTAAGAATTCGTAGTTAATTTTCATCATTTATCACATATTTACGTTTCCGTTGTTTTGAATAAGCAATACTGCCGGCAGTAATGAAAGTACCCATTACTTTTCTATAGGAATCTGTTCAGGGGCATTTTCTGCTGGTAAACTCTCTGGGCTAATAAATAATATCTCTGATATTTCTCCAGTACAAAAATACCGTATTCAAATAAAAAAAAAAACAAAGTTGGCAAAATTATATCAAAAAATGACAATAGTTCAGTAATGACCTTTTAAAGTAATAACGTCCTACATGTCTTTGGTGCGAAATTAAGTAAGAAATACAAAAATTATCAGATATACAGGATGTTCCATTAGAAAAAAATTACTTTTAGGCAAAAATGTTTCACGTAGTTTTAATTCAGTTTTCTGCACAAGCAATTAGTAATTGAAAAAAAAGATGAAATATGCTTGTATTGGGACCTTTTGTTATGAACAATTACTATCAAAAATTGTGCCCATCTAACACGTCGTTTTCGAGAAATATAATTTTATAAAAACACTAAATTTTTCAGAGAAATGCTAATAAGTAAAAAACTTTAAATTTTAGGCCTATACTATCTTATTACTTTTTGACTAAGAATTATACAGGGAATACAAAAATCTAATAATATACATGGTGTTCCATTTAAAAAACTATAACTATGGTCACCCACCAAGTAATGGAAGACTCTGTATAATACAAAACATGTTTAAAAAGTGCTCCTAATCAGTGGCTGCCATAAGACTGTATTACACTTATCAATTTCTTGACCAAAAACTTGATCAAGTGAAAATTGACGATAAGTTGTGGTACTACATTTGTCAAGTCGACTTGATCAATTTCTTGACCAAGAACGTGCTGACTTATATGTTCTATTTTTCTTCTACCACTTGATCAATCATTTAGTGATTTCTAGTAAAATGCATGTTATAAAGTTTTTTTGCCAACTGCATACAATATAAACACAAATTTCATTATTTTAGAATCTTGTTCAAAATGACATGTTAAATTAACATTTTTTGATACTTCTTGAAAGAATTGCGTGCGTAAATTATTTATTTAATTTTGCACTTCTTGTGTTTTTACATTCAATATAGATCAAAATCTTCAGTAAATTTATTAATTCTGTTATTTCCCAAAAAACTTGGTGAAGAAATTGCTAAGTGTAAAACAGCCAAGGTCAAAATAACTTGATCAAGAACTTGAAGGCATTGCTGCATATTATAAGGTCATCTTCTGCATGGGATATCAGGTTTATATGGAGGACTCATGTCGATACCCTTTCTGACAAGCTTGATATAATTTAAAGATTTTAAAGAACAGCAAAATGACATCGACATAACCTTTACAAATTATTACTTTATGACGTCTAATAAGTGTATAGAACTTGGCAACTGTTAAATGTTTGATGACTGATGGAGTGCATTGGCTAATCTCAAGCATACATTCCTACATAAATGTAATGTAGTATATATTCGTGTAATGGGAGTATAGAAAAACCGAAATAACCCATTGGAATTCTTTATAGTGATTGCTATCGCTAGGGTAATCAGAGGTAAATTAATTAAAATTATGTTAACTATTCAAGATTTTAAGTTGAAAGCTTTACTTATTAATAGTTGGTAAACCTCTCAACTTAAAACCTTGAATAGTTCTTAAAATACTGTCAAATTTAGAATATAATTTAATTAATGTACCCCTGACTGCCCATCTCTAGTTATCACATCTGAAAACAAAGTTTGTGCAAGTGTTTTCCCTTAAATTAACACACATTGTATTTATTGTACAACTTATATTTTAAAATTTTTACATTCATATAAAAATTAACATTTGAAAACAATACTGTATAATAAATATCATGTACTCCAAAAATCTTTCAGTTCAGGTAGTTAAACATTATGAATCACAGACAATGTACTCACCATCCAGTTGTGAATAGATAAATAAGATATAGTTAAGCTACGCGCACACTGCACCGACCAGTACGATCGACACGGGCGACCGGGATTTTTCTAAAAGTCAAATGCATGTTTCTCTATTGAGGCGTCCGTTCGTACCGGTCGGTGTGTAGTCTGCGCGCCTCCATCGAGAAACATGCATTTTACTTTTAGAAAAATCCCGGTCGCCCGTGTCGGTCGGTGCAGTGTGCGCGTAGCTTTAGTCAACTGAGTAATTGTCGTGAGTGCCCATTACACTCTGCCTTGCGGAAAACTCTTCGTCGTAGTTCATATATATTGTTATTGATATAAGAGTATTTTAAATTAATAACTCTTTTTTCAACCAATTTATAATACTGTTAAAGAAGAATTTGATTTTTTTATAATAAAATTTTGTCTTAGTTGCGACTTGAACACACAACCTGCATTTGGCATGCGCAACTTCTGCCATTTGAGTTACCAAGCAAGTGTTTTGTACGCCCTGAACTATACAGAACGGCCGAAACAAGTCGCTTGCAGTTATATGTATGTTAAATTTATGACTGACATAATACCTTTACACACTGAAAAAGTAGTTTTTATTTAAATGAAAAATATTTATAAAATTGCTAGTTATCTATATTATTATTTTTCAAAATAGCTGAAATAAACCATAATTACTCATCCTAGTAACTTACAATTATATAAAATGTGATAATTTAATGATATATAAGAGAATAATTATCTCAAATTCGATATCTTGATAACAAATTCCTATTATAATAAAAACTATACATGGTTGTGTAATATAAAGATGTTAAAACTACAAAAAACAAATAAAGAAATAAAAACCTAAGTGGTTAAAAGCGCCACATAAATCAAATTTCGAGTAAACGATCTTCATCCAAATAAGACAAGAGGTTGGAAATATTTCTGGAATGTAGTAACTTGTTAGTTGACAGTTCGTATTTAAGTAAAACACATAAAAAAGTGTTGTGTAAAACAGAATTTACACGTCAAAGTTTTCGGGTCATGTTTCAAATCGTGAGATTGAAGCAATACACACGATTTTTCATGAATATTTGAACGTTACAGAAAGTCTAGAGTCGTAGGATCCAATACAATTTGACACAAGATCAAAAAGAAGGCCATGTCCATGGGTAGACCGCTTTTGGTTTTCTACCTATTGTCGCTGAGCGCTGCAATCGTTTTAATTGTATACTATACTCCATTCAGTCTAAGAATAAAGCATTGGGAAAGATAGGGCTTAAAATAAACGTTTGTGATTGGTTGAAATCGAGTGTGCATTTACACCGGCAAAATAATCGCATTTAGCTCGTTCTGTCAAAAATTTGTTTACTGACAGTTTCGTTCAAAGATTTTGTCGATTTCCGTATTTTACATAGTTATTTGTTGTTAATATTCTTAAAAAATAGTTCTTCTTAGAACTCGCAAGTGAAATATTCATTTGTTAAGGTATTTTATCAATTTCGTTATTTCGTAATCGCTAATATTCTATAGTACGGCGGAAGCATTTTACCAGGTCCTTCAAAAAATCGTAAAGGGAAACACATAAGATCTGGACAAAGGCAAATGGCTTATAATGTGTACATTAAGCATAAAGACAATATGTCTAAAACAGCTGCAGTCAATCAAACAGCAGAGGAAGTGGGTATTAATAGGAATACAATGTACTGCATTATTAAAGAAATGGAATTATATGGAGTTCCAATTTCTCCTCCAAGAAAAAGAAATTATCGTCATACTTACAATAAATTGGATGAAGCACAAAAAAGTACAATTAGACGACATGTGCATTCCTTTTTCTTGAGGAATGACTTACCAACTTGTATAAAAATGTACGTAAATGTCAAAATATAATGATATCAGATATGTATATCCCTGCTATCCATCTGACAGTAAACATATGTTTTACTTGTTTTCAAAATACAAAGTTCATCGTGTGTAAACTGTGCTCAAATTGTAGCGCCATCTACTTTATTCTTAGACTGAATGGAGTATAGTTGAGGATTTGTTTTGTAATGGTTGTCACAATATATGTATGAGAAATGATGATGGTTTCTGGTCCATTTATATTGTCTAGTGAGTTGTGTGTATATGTAGTTATTTAGTTGTTTGGAGTAATATAAAGTCGTATTATAATAATAATGGTGTTCATTTGCACTGTATTTATTATGTGTGTATTGGTAATTAATACTAAGTATATAAAATACAGAATAAATACTTTGGAAATTAATAAGCTTGCTTGTTTCAAGTCTCCTATCTATTTATATTTCTTGATATGTGACCGTGACAAATAGTGCAAAAAAAGAAATGTTAGAGACGTTAATTCTAGTTCACCTAAATGTAGTCTACAACAGCATTACTAGCAACTCACCTTAGATTTAATCCAACGATCCTAAAAGTAATCAACAATTTACTGTTTGGATCTTTCAAGTGAACCAAACACAATGAAAGTTGCAATGCTGCTATAAAAACGGTTTTTTTCCGTTTTACTGAGCATGTAGCAACAGTAACTTTTGAAAATGAAAGTACGTACAGTACACTTTAACTGGTATACCAACATTTGTCAACACTCATTGATGAAATAAGAATAAATAAACGAATTATTCTTTGTCTTGACATCTCTCACTCAGCATGTCACGCCCTGATTTTCAGCTATCAAAAATAACGATTCCGAACACTGGTTTTCGAAGTATCAGCTATAAAGTGGAAAAATGCTTCCAAATTGTTTTGGGCATATGCAAAAGCGTATTGACGTCAACGGCGTATATGTTGTTTAATAGTTTCCAGAAATATTTCTCCCAGCTCGTGTGCAAGTACACGGAATATTTAATCCGAGCAGCTTGTGAGTAAGAGAAAAGAAAGCAACGGGTTCCGTTCTACACCAATTTGTACGCCAGCGCCCTTTCACTCTTTTTTTGATTTAAACTGTCCGGTTAAGAAAATCCGTTAATATACAGTATACATACTATGCTAATTCGACGTTTCCTCCCTCTGCTTTATCTGTAGGACTTGAAAATAAATCATACTATTTTTATAAAAATGGTCACATAACACTTTTATCCATTTAGTTCTTCCATTGATAAACATAACATTTTGAAACTTAGTAATAACAGATAATATAAAATTTTCAAACTAAACAACAACAAATGATGGACAAATAGTGATTATAGAAATTCTTAATGAAATTAACAATTACATTGATCCTATTTATTCCTATTGGAAGTGTATACTCCAATAGGAATAAAATACTCAATTAAAAATATCCGCGACACTGTTCGCCATCTATACAACAGAAAATCAAAATTAAAATGTTCAATTTTAGCTTTTAATTCATTATACAAAAGTTCAAAAAGCAAATAATAAAAAATCTTTTTAAATACTGTGGCACTGATATTTTTTAATACTATTTTATAGTTAATACTACTATAAAATTGAAAGATTTTCTGAACATATAATAAATAAATATTATAAAATACAAAATCACAATTCATCTTATAATACTGGAATATGTGGAATGTTGATGAGTGAATTTGAGGAAATATGGGAGCTATAAAAGTTGACATTTAAAATCTAACACTTAAAACAACCATAAATGTAATAAATTACCTGTTAAATAAATCTATATTGCACTAATATAATACACAGATGTGCACAGATCTATAATTCAATGAAGAATAATTGCATGATCCCTTTCTAAACGACGTCTTGCTTTTAAAGCAATAATACTCATCGGATCGACCGGAGTAGGTAAACCAGCATTACTAACTGCTGATTGATGATAATATACTTCAGTTTTCCCGCAATTATGAGCGTAAATTATACCATCATCATCTCTGAAAAATGCAAATAATCATTCAATGTGATCCTTTTCAAGTCAAGTAGTAGCATAAAATTCCCTATTTTAGTATAGGACAGATATATACCGCATGTGTCAATTTTCATTAGCCATAGGCGATCAATCCATGCAATACATGGCAACGTGGCACCCCTACTTTCCTTTCCAAAGCCAGCGACGCGACAACCGATACATGCAGTAACCATTGGACCACCGACTCGGGTGTTTCTAAAGCGTTCAGAAATATTATTTACGAGTTGCAAGGATTTGTTTTTTTTTCCTTTCAGTAAATGCAGTGAATTATTAAGCTGCGTTCACGCTGCATGACAAACAAAAGCGTAATTCTAATAAAATTAAAAAATAACCATAATAAAATAAATAAAAAAGGATTCCTCCCTGCACAGCAAGACATTGCCCTAGGCGGTTGTAGAAATTTACTCTTACGTTTTCTAACATGTGAGGAGTTACTGAATTAGCAGCCTCAATTATTTTTTCTCTCAAGGCAACTATGTTTTCTGCTCTACCAGCTTCATGGGTATAAACAATATTTTTTAAATATCCCCACAAAAAAAAATCGTTTGGAGAGAGATCAGTAGATCGCGGAGGCCATTTGATGTTTCCCGTTTCAGTAATAAGACGGCCAGGGACCGCAACATGTTCCCAGATAAACATTGAATGTAAAATCTGGGTCGGGATCGGAGAATGTCGTTGTGATGTCGGTTGTTGTCGGTATTGGAGACGAACAGTAGAAGTACCACGTTGTCTTGTATTAGATTCATACGTATATATCGCACGGAAACATTGAATCCCTATACCTAATGATATTTGACACATGCGGTATATGTATATATATATGTCAGAAAAGAGTGTTGGGGAGTCCGGCAATAAAAAGACTTATGTTTAAAGGAAGTCTAACGTTTTATTTCTCAATATTTCGCACATAAGGTATTTGTGCTTCCTCAGGATAAACTAATTAAGAACAAGATAATGAAACAGTTAGTAAAAAAGTTATTGACAGAAATTTTTAAAAAATACTTACAACTATGATTTCTTGGTGGGAAAAAAATATATTATGAATACACAGTAAAAAACAAACTGTGAAAAATACCACAAAACACGATATTTTTCGTGACAAATTGTGTTTACATGTTAATTTAAAATGACAATTAGTTTGAAATATGTGGTATCTTAGCGGACATTATCATGGACCGTTGCTTACATGACGTGTTGGCTAATCTTCCGTTTGAGTTAGCTTTCATCCATAAATACGTCGATGATGTTATTATGGCCCTACCTGAACATGAAATAGATAACACATTACACAGGTTTAACACATTCCACAATAAGATCCAATTTACATTGGAAAAAGAAACTAATGGGGAAATTGCCTTTTTAGACACTAAGATCATAAGAAATAACAACATCATTATAATAGACTGGTATAGAAAACCTTCTAATTCCACAAGAATGTTAAACTATCATTCAAACCATCCTCTTCAACAAAAAATAAATACAATAGTAGGACTTAAAAATAGAATTATAAAAATTAGTCACCCCACCCTACACAAAAAAAATTTAGAGATTTTATCCAAACTTGCCTTAAATAATGGTTACCCAAAGGCTCTGATTTCCAAACTACTTTATAACACATCGCTCAACAACAGACTGAACAATATAGCCACTAACCAATCTGACACACATGCAGTCAACAAACCACCCACATATTTCAAACTCCCATACATTAGCAATCTAACAGAACAAATAGTACATGTCTTAAACTTTGATAACACACGTTTCGGCTATTACAACAAACATAAAATTAAGGAACTCTTGCCTACAATCAAAGACAAAACTGAACAAAAATACAAATCCAATATAATTTACTCCATACCATGCTCGAGTT
This sequence comes from Amphimallon solstitiale, assembly GCA_963170755.1. Taxonomy (NCBI): domain Eukaryota; kingdom Metazoa; phylum Arthropoda; class Insecta; order Coleoptera; family Scarabaeidae; genus Amphimallon; species Amphimallon solstitiale. The sequence continues at coordinate 167,968,861 of OY720675.1, read as the reverse complement.
GTAATAAGGAAGGAATACATCGGACAAACGGCAAGTTGGCTCTCAACTAGAATGACACTACACAAAAGCGACATAAAAACTGGAAAAACCAGATGCGCTCTAGCAAAACACATGTTACAGGAAGATCACTCACCTAATTTTAATGACGTTAAAATTTTAAAAACTGATAATAGAAAAATTAGCAGAGAATTCCTTGAGATGGTCTATATCAACAGCAACAAAAATAGTATGAATTTCAGATCGGACATCCAAAATCTTAGTATTATTTATTCATATTTGTTAGATCATAGTAAGTTTAATAAAATATCACAAACTAACAATAACTGACATATTTCAAACTAATTGTCATTTTAAATTAACATGTAAACACAATTTGTCACGAAAAATATCGTGTTTTGTGGTATTTTTCACAGTTTGTTTTTTACTGTGTATTCATAATATATTTTTTTCCCACCAAGAAGTTATAGTTGTAAGTATTTTTTAAAAATTTCTGTCAATAACTTTTTTACTAACTGTACACTGTTTCATTATCTTGTTCTTAATTAGTTTATCCTGAGGAAGCACAAATACCTTATGTGCGAAATATTGAGAAATAAAACGTTAGACTTCCTTTAAACATAAGTCTTTTTATTGCCGGACTCCCCAACACTCTTTTCTGACATTAATACATAACGGCAAAGACTACTTCAAACCATATGTATATATATATATATACAGGCTGAGTTTTTTATATTGAGACAACGGAATATCTCTAAACCACTGCATCAAATCAAAAAAAGATCTTAATAAGATTTGTTATAATGTAGGGGCTCACTGAATGGTGCCGAACTCGATCCCCCACCTCACCCCCCAGAGTGAGAGGGGGAGCAACTTTGAAGCCTTAAATGGGAACCCCCATTTTGTATTGCAGATTCGGATTTTACGCCATCAAATATGTAGTTTTTGTTTGAAACTTTTTTTTTCGATTCGTAACAGATTGCGCTGTAATCCCAAAAAACATGGTTGTAAACGTCTAGAAAAAACACTCAAAAAAAAGAATGCATCATTCTGTGTTTTTTTTTATTTTAACATTAAATAACATTTCAAAAAGCCATTCAATAACGAAGAACTTTACTCTATCATACCCATTTCAGAAAATGTGTTCGAAAATGTGCCATTCCACTTCGATACATTTATTTATTCGCAATTGGAATGATTGCACACAACTGAGAAGTGTTTCCGGCGTAATCCTTGAACAAGCGTTGGGATTCGCTCAATCATGTTTTCCCTCGTGGTTGGCACTTCTGTATAAACTTCAGACTTGAAGTGACCCCACGAAAAAAAGTCAGATGGAGTAAGATCTGGCGATCTTGCAGGCCAAGACACTGGACCATCTCTTCCGATCCAATGGCTATTGTAGGCTCGAACTAATACTTCTCGTGTTATTCTTGAATAATGTGCTGGACAACCATCATTTTGGAACCACATTGTTTGTCGTACATCCAAGGGAAGGTCTTCAAGTAACACTGGAGGTTCGTTCTGCAAGATGTTTCTATATTTTTCACCATTTAAGTTTCCATCGATAAAATATGGACCAATAAGCTTATTGCCAATTATTCCACACCAAACATTTACGTTCCAAGGATGTTGAAGTTCAACTTGGCGCAACCAATGAGATTTTCGATACTCCAGTAATGCATGGTGTGTCGATTTACCGTATCGTGATTTGTGAATGTCGCCTCGTCAGAAAATAATACTCGAGCAAAAAAATTTGGATTATCTTGTAATTGTTATTGTGAAAATCATCGCCATGAAGTTCTTGATGCAAGGAAACTCTATATGGATGATATTTCCTACGCTTCAATATTTGGCAGATAGTGGACTGAGAAATTCCTGATCCGCGAGCTATTTCTCGAGTACTAATGTGCGGATTATTAGCTACTGCAGCTAACACCGCGATTTCATTATTTTCTCCAGCAATTGTTTTTCGCCGATTACGTTTTCTTGGCTGTACAGTTCCTTCGCTAGAGAACTGTTGAACGACTCGGTAAGAAAAAGCGCGCAATCGCACCTTGTCGGGAAACGTTGTGAATAAGGATTAACAGCATCATCGATATTCCTACCACTTTCTCCATAGATGTAAATCATTTCAATTCTCTCTTGTAATGTTATAGCCTCCATTACTGTTCAAATATTCAACACTAACTAATTTGTATTGGATTAATAATTAATAATCTACATGGGGATCAGTCAATGTGTAAGTATTAACAGCTTGTCAAGTACTGAATAAAGTACGGTTTTGTATCGTTGAATAGCATTCCAATTGCGAATAAATAAATGTATCGAAGTGGAGGGGCACAGTTTCGAACACATGGCTTTTTGAAATGTCAGTTTATGTTAAAATAAAAAAAAACACAAAATCATGTTTGCTTGCTTCTATTTTTTGTGTATTTTCTCTAGACGTTCACAATCATGTTTTTTGCGATTACAGCGCAATCCGTAACGAATACAAAAAAAAATTTCAAACAAAACGTACATACTTGATGGCGTAGAATCCAAATCTGCAATACAATGTGGGGGTTCCAATTTAAGATTTCAAAGTTGTCCCCCCTCCCACTCTGGGGGAGGGGGGTTAGGTGGGGGATCGAGTTCAGCACCATTCAGTGACCCCCTACATTATAATAAATCTTATTAAGATCTTTTTTTGATTTGATGCAGTGGTATAGAGATATTCCGTTGTCTCAAGATAAAAGCTCACCCTGTATATATATATATTATAAATATAGTTGCTGTCACTGTGTTGCTTTGGTTTTTGTCTTATTTTTAACTTAAGTGTTTTTTTTTAATTTTACATTTCAATAAGGTTACCCCATAACAACATCCATATTTTAATTGAATAAGACAACAAACATAACAATAGTAACGATTAACTAGATTATTTATAAACATTTAGTGAAAACTGAAATAAAAACGAAACATGATACAGAACAATGCACGTAAATAAATATAGATGTATCAAAAATTAATAATAATTACATTTACATATACAGAGATATCAACAATTCCAGTAGACCACGTGACTACCAATTTAGGCAACCCAATTAACAGCAGTTGGTAGTATTGAATGTTTTATGTAAAATATTCTAGACAGTGGCGCACCATACATACATATTCCTTTTTCCGTAATGCAGCTATATTTGACTTGTCAACAATGACAGCAGTATTTGTGAATAAAATGTAGGCTACAGTCAAATACTAGCGATACGCGAATCTTATAAACGTATGAACACGATAATCACCAGATTTTAGAAAACTACTAATCACGTGGTCTACAATCTTTCTCGATAGCACAGTAGCAACATCGGCATTTTTTTTTGATAATTACAAATGAGTCGTCAAAACTGTCATTAATTGAATTACTAATTCAACTCAAGGGCGCTCACGAAGAACTAATGGCAGCGTTAGTGTTACAACATGGAATATACATCTCAGATCTCTAAGGAGTCATACAATATATACGAATCAGCAGTGATTGCCTACAATGTTATTTAATAATTTTTTTAAAAAAGTGATATTATTCAATGCTCGTTACTCAGTTAAAGGATGCAATTGAAACAATGATACAACTAAGAAAACACTCTTTTCATCAAAACATAAAATCAACGACTTTTATGTGTACGTTCGCATATGTCAGTATTTAAAATAAGATTATGTACCACCACAATAAGAGATCAAGTGATAGTCATTTAACAGTAATATGCAATTATCAGCACATGAGAGAAAGGGGTCATGGGTAATAAAAAAAAAATTGTGAGAACCAAAGCACTAATATCGTTTATGACTACAAAGAACAAGTGGTAGCAAGAATAATGTAAACAAACTCGAATATAAAGGACACAAACCAACATACATGTAAGCTACGAGGAAAGAATAGAACAGGAGAGTCTCCTTAAAAATAATATTTGTCCAAAATGGTAACTCAATATGGCCGCCTCAATGCATAGAATATGTATGTTACACCACTGAACACATAATCAAACATGTCAGATATATGGCAAGTTATTCAAAATACTCATTTTATAAATTATGATTGGTTAATATTGCCATAACTGGCCTGCCTTAAAGTGGTAACGTGCTAGCAATCGCCTAAATTAGTTTCAACAGACCTAGGCGAAAGAAATCATGCTGGACAAAATTGTATATTTAAGCGAACACTGTAAACAACTGAATCAGCTAATTGCACATATAGTAGATTTAGTTCTATAATGTCAAACAGAACATCAATGTATCCCCGCCTTGTTTTTGAACATAATATATGCTATAATGGTGTTAGGCTGTATCCCGAAATTTGGTTTAAACGTTTCTTTCGAGGGTATCAAATTTAGAAGACTTTTTTTAAAGATTTATTTCAAATGAAACATCTTACTTCCTAAAGATTACTTTCTAGACAGTCTCCCCTTTGGAAATGCATTTTGGACAACGCATAGACAGATTTTTCATCCCTTTATTGAAAAAGAAGCCAGATACGTATATCTCCACTTGGTCATTTGATTAAAAGTGCTCGCCTTCCAATGGGCAAAACAAGTGAATATGTAGAAGTGATAAATAATATGAAACCAACTATTAAGAAAATAAATATCATAAGCTTCTGGCTAAGGCCAGGTGTTAGTGCCGCACATGCGCCCCTATTATGACCGTAACTTCTGAAATAGCCAGAATCGCCTCTCCAAAGCACGGTAGCAAGCTCACAGAATATATGCCTATATGATATTAGGAATTGCTTTTAATAATATGAATTCCGAATTATTGATGCATACACAAATGTGGTACTGAGAAATGAAATTCTTATTGCTTTAAGTATTATTACTTCTTTTAAGAATTTTACTGTGGTATTAATTGTTCTCATTTTCAACATTTTTGGCCTTTTAAAATTTCTGCAAAAGTTAAAATTAGTAGACTTATTAGTTCTCTCATTATTTTCTTCTTATTTATATATTTAAAATATTAAATAAAATACTCATAAAATTTTAATAATAACGATTCGTGAAATTGGATTATGGTATAATAACTTTTGCAGGAAGAATATATGAATGATCATATTGTACCGGCAAATCCCTCTGGTGCACATTGTCACGAAATCGCCTTATGTTGCATATCTAAAGAATACGTCATCAAAAGTGAAATCAAAAAATTGTAAAAAGCTAAATTTATCTATCCATTTACCAAAAGTTATAGTTACATACATCATGCCATTCTATGAAACTTTTCATAATAATTTCTACCGATATTTTCAAAAATACGGTTCACCCTTATTGCTTAAATTATAGTTATAGTCAATAAGAAGTTGATCAGTATTATATCAACTCGGTAATACGCAGACCTATAACGAGCAAAATATTCTTTCAAACAAATGATAACAATCCGTGCGTTCAGGAAGTTACGGCGCCGCTAGCGCTGAGCTGTGCTAGCTCGAGCGGTGTCCTGAACGCGACTGCTAAGTGCCGGCGCTGGAGCTAGCGGTCGCCATCTTGCCTAGCGAAAATAAATTTCGCTCGATGACCTAGCGGCGCTAGAAAGAAGTGGGGATAAGCGGTGAATATTCAAATATGAATTTAAAAATTCAAACCCGCGGATTAATAAACACATTAATGTATTAATTGTAGTAGTAAATATAATTTTTACGGTTGCTGTTGTACTTGTTGATATATTTATGTAATGCGAAAGTTATGGGTAAATTTATCATATAAAATAGATATTGATAAGTACTATTATATTCGGTTTACATATAAAGTGAATATCTTTTTTCAACTTGAAATAGATTATTTATTTCTAATAAACAAATAACTGTTAGTGAATCCTAAGTAATATATGAAAATAAATTTGGCTCGATGACATAGCAGCGGTAAAAGAAAGCGGTTAAAATTCAAATTTGAATCTTGTGAATAATACGATCAATAAAAACTTCAATTATGTTGCACAATAGATCTTAAATAGTGCCTAATAAGTCTTTTTGATATGTTTATATACGTATTGAAATGTATTTTGAAATAGATATAACTAACAAGTAATGTCAAACAGCATAATTCCTTCTAATTTGGCACTAAATTTAATCAAAAATATTAAGAGCTGCTACTGAAACTAATGAGCTATATATATAATATTGTTTGTTTTTGGGCCTTATCTTCTTATTATATTTTCGTGTTCTAAAATACATTAGTATTGTATGCATAAGTATAGATAGCTACATAGTCTATTAGGTAACGTAACTTAAGACTTTTACACAAGATCTACCATCAGATTCCAGTACGATAAATGTTGGAATAATATTGCTTCTTCAACCACAACAATAAAACAAACACACAATGGTATCAGTTTATGTCATATTTATTTATCAATAGGATAGACGATTTATTTATTTATTTATACACTTATTACAAAGTAGCATTCAAAAAATACATCAATTATTTAAAATTGAAATGAACAACTATTCAAAGTGCCGATAAATATCTCAGCCAACACTGCTAATATAATAGTGTTAATCGTTACATCATCTTCAACTAAAACCTCAAAACATTCCAACGAATTTGCTAACATCAGATTTCAATAAATTAAATATTGGAAGAATATTGTTTTTACAACTACAGTAATAAAAGAAATACACAAAGTTATTTCTTTGTAATAAATTTATGTATCAGTTATAATTCTGTGGTTATACCTACTCTTACTGCAACATTAGCATTCAGAAAATTCAGCAACTAATTAAAATTGAAATGAATACTGTTCACAGTGCCGATAAATATATCAATCAAAACTGCTGATATAATATTGATAATAGATTACGCCAACTTCATCGAAAACTTCCACATAATCCATATAATAATACACTGTAAAATGTAGTATTAAATATTTAGACACACTTTATATTATAGTAAATAATTTACCATCTCCTCGGTCAATTCTAAAATAAGGATTTTATATTGCTATAAAACCAAATACGTTGACTTTATTTTTAGTTTAGATTTTAAAAGTACGTATGTCACGTCTTCATACTTCAAACAATAATAATAATAATTAAATTAAATAATAATAAACTTCACAACACCATATTGCCGCTGTCAGACTTCAGAAGTAGTAAAAGTACGCATGTCCAAGCAACAATTTTAAAATGTACTACTGTGACCCGTTCAATGACTTCAGGCGCTGGCCACAAGCTCTAGCGGTATACGCTTCCAGCGCCGTAACTCCCTGAACGCACGGAATATGTCATTTATGTCATAAGCAATTTCTTTAAAAGAATTGAAAATATCCTCAAAAGATGGTGTATATATAGTTATTGATAAGTCTTATAAAAATTTCCCTGAACTGTTAAGTATAATCAAAAAATTGAAGAAAAGATACAAAGCAAAATTAATACCACTTCTCAGACAAAGCAGGAGTGGTATATGGATAGGAATTTCCTATTAGGAATACAGTGTTATTGATAGATGTACCTCCAAAATTTCGCAGTCTCATCTCTCTTGTAAATAAATAAACATCTAATAGATAGATCAGTATAGTGAACTACTGTCATGTCTTAATTTTTATACCACATGATTTTTCATCATTCATGCTACCGCAAGTTTACTACAACAAACATTTTTAATAAGTAGAATTAATGTTAAGTCAAGTTATAGAAATTTACATTTTTGCTATGTTTCTTTCTCCAGTTTTAATTATACTGATATTAGAAGTCTCTTGACACGATATTTTGGTTAGTCTCGTGGAAACTTGTCTAATTTTAATTTACAAATATCTCAGAATTTTCTATAGAAATTCAAGCTTCTTAAGAAAATTAGAGAAAAAACAGTAATATTAAGAAAAGTTTAATAACCTCTTGTTTTTTTATAATTTATTTCCCCAAATGTGTAGCCTTATTGAGAATTAAGAGTAGAGTACCTTTTCCTCACAATAAAAGAAATATGTATGTGGACAAGCAAAATAGTTCAAATATTATAAAATATCAATTTTTCATGTGCATAAAATCTTACCTTAATAGGATTTCTGTTAGATTTTTTACATTCATAAAGTCTCTGTGTAAATGTGTAAGGGCACCCAACTCAAAAGAATTCCATGGACCACCTTTCTTAATTGTATCCCATAGTGGATTCATACATAAATAACTGTAAGGGTCACTATTCTCATTCTGCATGTTTCCTCCTGGGCACAATTCTAAGCATGAATGAATAAGTTTCTCTAGTTTTGTTAAAGAAACAACACTTGTTTCATGCTGTAACATAGAATAGTTATGACTTCAGTTTGATTCAACATAAGTGGGGCAACTTGTATGTGTAATTGAAACATGACACTGAGGTTCAGTATTTATTGGATAAGCCACACGGTGGTGCATATGTTGAATAATAATTTATAATTAATTATAAATAGTACCAGATAACACTGTAAGGTAAAACTGAACATATATAAATACTTACAATTTGCTTTAAATCATCCAGTGAATTAACGGCCTCATCCTCCAGTAATAAATTTATTACCATATCTTTTTGGCCATAAATCAACAATATAACTGGTTGTAATTTCTGGTCTTTTTTATTATAAAATGTATTTTCGGCCTTCAGAGAATTTGATCTAAACAGTTTATTTGTTTTCAAAGTATTACTTATGTCTTTAAAATCATTTGGAGTTTCTTCTATGCTACAAAATCCACTCGATTTTTCCTCCATAGCAAGAATACTAAGTTTACTAAGCAAAGGAGTAAGCTGTACACCACTATGTTTACTGAAAGCAGTTACATTATTTTGCGAATTGGGTTCGTTGGACAGAGATTTTAAGGGTAACGTCAAAGACTTCTTAAGTTTATTATTAACATTAACTGGTACACTTTCTTGTTGAGTTACCTTTGGTTTTAAATCAATTTCAGCATCTTTTTCGTGGGTACTAATTAAATCCTTATATTCCTTCCTATGCTGTATCTTGTTCAAATGGTCATTTATTTGTATATTTAATAAATCACCATTAAAAATATTGTAATTATATAGATGTTTAGAAACAAGCATTCCATTCGGGGTAAAAACAGGAAATGTTGGATCTGTTATAGTATTTCGTAATTTTTTATATAACACATCAAGATCATTTTTATCATCCAAATTCGAGGTAAACACATTTGTTAAGCTTAATGATTTTTTTATATTAAATAAATGATTATTGTTCACATAACATGAATCAATTCTACATGTGGTCTTTGTATTTTCATTTTTTACAGATTCCACATTCGCTTCCGATGTAGCAGATAATAAAGAATTTACAGAATCAGACTTTTGAGAATCACTTAAATTATCTATCTTAAAACCATTCGCTTCAAGATTAGTACATATGGACATGGAAGTCTTGTGTAATATCTTATTCAAGTCAGTCATTGGAGTTGAACATATGCTAATATTCCCAAGAAATAAATTTCCTGTTTCTTTGGCTTCTTGTTTTATATCAGTAGTTTTTGATTTTAAGTTCAAAAATTTAGGTCTTGGAGCTTTAGTGATAATTGATGTATTTTCACTGCCTTCTTCAGGCACAGTTGTAAATATTAAAGACTGATCTCTTTTCATTGTCATTAAAACCGGTTCTTTCACTTGATTAAGTTTTGTTTGTATCTGAAACAAGTAAAAAATCGATGTAGTTTTGTAATAATAAAACAATGTGGTTATTAAATTATATCATGAATTCATGTTTCCTCTTTCAAAATAGAAGTAAATGTTGGTTTTTGGAAACATTAATGCGTCACTTGTGCTTGTAAAGTCAAGATATTTTTTCAAAATAATCTTTTTATGCAGAAATCCCTTAAGTTATTATGTTATTTTTTCATGTCATCTTGAATATAAGCCTTAGATAAATACAAATGAATAAATTTCTATATTGTAGTTTTTGAATAATGCTTACTTCAAAATAATTTAAAACAAATTTGAAAATATTTTATGCATTAGAGATATCCGCTCAATTATGAAAATCAAGTACGTTTACAGTACATAAACAAATTGTTTTGTATAATTATTATTAATTTATACTTTTAATTATATTTTTCCAATAGAAAATAAAGCATTTACAATAAGCATGTGGTTTTAGGCAACTTAAGAAAATTTCGAAAACAATCCCTCATATAAACATAATTTCTTAGTAACAAAAAATAATATCGCTCCATCTCCCATCAATAAGTACATACAGAAACTGATCAAGGTCGATTATCACGCGACTACCCATTTACCCGTTTCTTACGCCTAGTCACACATACACAATAAGATGATTGCAGGTAAAAACATACATTAACACGAGGGTGTCTAATAATAAATTTATTAAAAGAATCACCATGTTTTGTCAAATAATTATGACATTTTGTATTGTATTTTTACAGTCATATGTTCTATGTTTTTTGAAAAATATGTTAAATACATCCAAACGTAAGAGTAAAATGTACTACATTTAATAAAAAAATAGCCACATACCCAAGAAAGAAAAAAGTGTTAATATAAATATCGTGGTAATATATACATCGTGTCTAGAAATTCACGCATAAACTTCAGGTAGAACGATTCTAAAATTAATTCTGAGTCGACAATTCTAATACAAAAAAAGCTGTACGGACCGCCGTTAAGTCATTCAGATTACATTAAAGTGTAGGTTTGGCAACACCGCACTATAGCGGTTATCAACAATTATACAAATGAGCAGGAAATAGGAATTTTATTCATATTTGTAAATTTTATTTACAAATATTATTAACTACTTTATTAAAACTAAAATTAATATTAAAAAATTAATAAAACATATTTAATAGTACAATAGTCATATTTAATTATTAAAGTAAGTTTTGAAACTGGTAGCCATTAGTTTCCAGACAGAGTTGTAATTTTCGAGAAATAGAACTTAATACGAGTTGCAAATATCGTAGGTAATTTATTGAAGGGTGTCGTTAATTCTATTAATTATTTCTTGTTCATTGGCTAGAGGCATCGTATACACTTTTTCTTTTAAAAAGCGTCAAGCTGGCCACGATATCGATCCATTACGCCCGATCCATCCATTCAGAGAGCTTTCATTTAACCATGAAAGTCGAGTATTGCGAGCTGGTGCACAGTCGTGCATGTAAAGCATGTTGAGCCTGAAATTTAATGGAACATTATCCAGCACTTACTCCAAGATATTGACGTACTCAATTGCATTTAGAAGACTACGAAAAAATATTGGTTCAACATCGCGAAGGTTTAAGATTCATTTACAGAAAACCTTCTTTGATGCCAAATTCTCTGAATGCTCATGCGCCCAAATGTAGAAATTATGGCTATTAAATAATCCGTCTCTTATGAACAAACATTTGTCGCTCCAGAGAATGTGCGATAGAAAGTTCGGCTGTAGTTTACTTCTGTTTAAAACTGTATTACAGAACATTACTCTACTCACATTGTCATTTCAATACAATGGTTGCACTTTTTACATAAGGTTTTATGTTACGATTTAATGAATTGTTGTCTTCCCTAGAACATTCAGTTCTCGAGCTATTTGTATAGCGCTGCAAGTAGCATCTTCGTGAACTGTATCCAAAATGTTGTTCTTCTAACAGAACTGTACGACGGTCCAAAGGTCTTGCGTTATAGCAATTAAAAGCAAACGCAGGTGATTCACAAAGGCGCTGATTTAATCTTTGGAATGTGTTGATAAAGAGATGTCACCAATGTGAATACCGTATTTCTTATTCGAGCTTGGCCATATTCGCCTTCCCGTTGCAAAACCCGAATACCATATACATGTCAGCATATTCATTAAGAGTATACATAATGAAATCAATCGCACCATAATGATATAACAAAATAAAACGAAAAAAATAAGCGTCAATCTTACAAACGAAAGATTTTGACAAAGAGCTTTTGATGGCAACCGAACATTATTCTTGTGCAAGGTTGCCATATGTACTTTAAGGTAAGAAGTGCAGTTGACGAAATGTTGAAAATGGGAAGTATTGGCATTAAGCCATTAGTAACATCAACGCTGTGCTACATAAATCTATTTTACTGTAAACAGCAATGGTTACTCGTAAAGAATGTGAAAAATTTTAATCATTTTCAGCCGCATGTTTTCAACTTTGATGGCATCGCGTGGATTATTGAAAGACTGTACACGTTTTTTTTGTATTACGAATGTGTACCGAGAATTAATAGCAGAATCGTTCTACCTGAAAGTTATTCGCGAATTTCTGGATACGGTGTATATGGTTGAATCGCTTTGCAAACCGACATGCACCAATAAATTTAAATGGCGTCAAGTTTGAGATGTTGCAAAATGTTATATGTGCACAAACGCCATTTCAGGACTGTCTTAAATAATAAAATCTGACACCTCTTGACATTTGTTACATTCACTACAAATTTACATTGATCAGAAGAATTTCAGTACAGAGAAATTATACTCATTAATTGATATTTAAGGATATATAGTTTCTGCTACTAAAACACAAATTGAATATTATAAATAAACTATTTAAATATTACTTCTCAAGAACTATATCTTATTTAATACTATCCTCTAGTAGAAGCATTGTTAACAAATGGCTACTGTTTTGATGATAATTTAAACAAATGTTAAAAAGAAATTACAAATTTGACAAATATCAAAAGGTCTATTACAAATATAGCCGCCTGTATCCATGTAGGTATATGTAAACATACTAATTATTCATTTTATCGCGTTCAGTACTACCTATATCTACAGTATTTCCGTATCTAACAGCATATATGTGGTAATAAATTAATTGTCTATGTTAATATATTTTTAAGTGAATTTTACAGATAGAAAACGGTAACGAATCGTTTTAAAGGAAGTGCAAATATCTGTGTTATGCCCAGAATGTAAAAATATAAACATAGCACCGGGATATAAAGACAAAATTATGACTATTAGTTATTGGATGTATTGTTCCTTTTACTTTGGTCTCAAGCCAAACATAAACTGCTTCTGTGAAACAATTTCCAATATTTTCCAATGAAGACAATCAACATGACTTCATAACTGGTGTATCTCATTGTTTCTATTTAATGTAGAAAATTGTAGGCTTACATTAGTTTCAAAAAATACAAATATTTTGTAAAGATATGCACATGGTTATCAAACAAGAACAAATTGTGAACGTATTAAATGGAATGGTACAAACTAGTTTTATTGTTATTATTTATTTTATGTATCTCTATTTACGTACAATTTAATCTACACATTCTACTCTATTTCCAAATAAAGCACCAGTAACAGTTGAACAGTACTACACGGCTACATTTTACGGTATTATGGAACGTATATATACGTGATGAAGTGAGTCGATGTGTAGGCGAATCAACTGTTATATTATGTTGTGTATTGTGTTATACAGTAATAAATCGTGAAAATATCTATATTAGTTGTGTAAACGAAATTGTTTAAGTAAAGGCTGATTCGTTTAAATTTTTACCTGTATTCATTTCTGGAAATTTTATTTTTGAAGGTTCATTTTAATTCACATTAAATGGAAAATCAATATCACTACATATTTTAAATAATTTAATAATATCGAGATTACTAGTACTTCTACAATTTAGAACACAGCACATTGTAGACCACATGAAAAATACCTGAAAACACGTTTATTTATGACGTCCACGTAAATCACAATCAACTGAATCAATAACGTGAATATTAACGTTATTGCAGATTAGAATTAATACTTAAAAGTTGCTCAATAAGTTATTTGCAAGAAAGAATGTTTAAAGCATAGCCACAGGTGGCCATACAAATACATAGTTACCAAAGATGCTGTCAAAACAGCATCCATAACTCATATTATTTATAACAGTCCTGAAATGGGTTTTGTAGGTTATATTACTTGACAGGAAAAATTTCGCAACATCTCAAATTTGACGTCATTTTCATTTAATACGCATATCAGTTGGTAAAACAATTCTACTATATACATTAGTAAAACAAATTAAACATATTAATGGTATTATATATAATAACCAGGGAATACAATAAATAATTTAATAAGTCAGGAAAGCCCATAGAGTATTATCATACATTACGATCGTTCGCGATCGTTAGGGTATTAGTGCTATGCCCCGACTACCTATTACCAACCGGAAGTTTCGTCTACAGAAATTTGTTTTCAACAATCACAGTCGAGAAAGTCGTAGAAAGCGCCATAGATACTAGCAGCTAGACCAGGGTCGAATGCAATACCCTCCAACTTATCAATCCTTTCTCTACGTCACCAAAGCCCTAAATAAGTTAACAGTTTACTTAATTTATTTTTCTATATGCTGCCCAATTGAATCTTGAGTTTGACAATTATTGCAAGCTGCATAAGATGATACTTGACTTATGCACGGTAAGAAGAACTCCTTAATTATATTGAAGGTGTACTGCAAACGATACCAATACTATCTACTATTGATGGTTGTTATTTTGTATGAAGGACATTCAAGTCTAATTGTACTATTAAAAAATCCATACCTTTAAATTATTGTGTAGATGAAAATGGGACATTCTCAATTTTGTAGATTCTACTCTTAGTTCATCATAATCATCACTGTGTATATATACTCGTAATAACTGGATGCCAGTAGGTAATTTAAAATCAGTCTTTATTATTTCTGCAGGAGACTTAATGTGATATGGGTTTGTTAAAATCAACCATTTTGTAATATCTGATGTCAATTGGGTTGCTACTACCCTAAAATACTAATTTGTAATGCATAATAAAAGTTAAGACATATTATTTATACTTATTATGATACAATATTGTTCCACCTAAAACACGATTAATTTTTTGACAAGTATGAAGTATTTGAATAGCTTCTAGAAATACATTGCTTGCACTCTGAAAATAGAAAGATAAACAACAAATGTATGTCTTTAATTTATGTAAGTACAAATATAATCTAACTACTACATTTCTTAGTGCCAATCTCACCAATATTTGAAATTACTTTGTACCTACTATAAAAGGTAAGTAAGTATGATACTAAGGTTTATATACTTTACAAACAATTTAAAAAGTAAATATTACTCTCAAACATCCAATATTGCTCAAATTTCATTTATTTGTTCTTACACACTTTTGTTAATACTATTTTTATATGGTGCCATTCATTGTTGGACCAGGTAGGTATAACAAAAAAACAATTTCTTTTTTGTCTGAATGTGTTTTACAGTCATAAATAGGAGTTTCAGTTCCTGGTTTCTAGTTAATTAATTTTTATAATGTACTTTTATAGAGTAGTTTGACTACTCTTATTCTACTCTTGGAAAATAGATCTACTATTTTTATTTCTGCCAACAAACTACATTCAGTTTCAAAAGAATGTGAATGCAGTATTACTATTCTATTTATAGAAAGCAATAGATTGGTAATTTATGAGACTAAAATCAATTATAAGCTATATTTGAATCAATTTTATATCAATATGATGGCAACACACTTGTCTTGCACTAAGGTCAACAATCAATACATACGTATGAAATATTTGCTTTCCCGATTAACAAAGAAATCTGACTAGACATAAATTATAGACTAGAATAAAGTAATTAAGACATTCTTCTCTTGAGACAATAAATAAATCAATTTGAAAACTAAAATAAATACCTTGGGCAATTGGATAGACGGTATATTAAAAAACATGTTCCCACCATACATTAACACATTTAAATATGTTTCCAGCATATAGTACAACTTAGTTGAGAAATTATTATTTTGATATAATGCTGCCATCGACTCCAAATCTTTATGAAAGAAAGTTACAAAAGAAGATAATATATGTGTACGATGTTCTAAGACCCAATCGGGAATATTTCGATCAGAACCTACAACCTAAAAAGAAATTGGCTCTTGTTTACTAAATACCGTGAGATCAAAAATTATATTGATAAAGGTTTGCCATAGAATGTAAAACGTCCATCTTAGATATCATTCTTTTGAGATAATTCTGATTAAATTATCAGGTTAACTGTCATACAGACATTTGAATTTGCAAACTCGTTGTAAGTACTCTTTACAATATGTATTAGAACTGTGTTTTTAATAGTATGATTGTTGCTAAATGGTAACTGAACGCAATTTGTATCGTAGAATTATCTAGCAACAAACATTTTCGTTAAAAGATGAAAATTGATTCGGAAAAAAGAAAGCTCTCGTGTAATTATAAGTGAAAATATAATGACAAATATTAATGACAGTATGACACTCAATTATATAAATTAAGACAAACGTTTTACATTCCATGGCAAACCTTTATCAATATAATTTTTGATCTCGTGGTATAATAATCATACCAGAACATATTTTCCATAATCACAAATACAGAATTTTCCACTTTGTAATGCTAGTATTCTTGGACAGCTAAATATTGTTTTTAAACAATGAGCTGTTCCAATTATTTGACCACACAGAGAACTCTTCTGTTGATCCGAAACCCAACTTGGATGAAAGTATACAATTGCAGATGATAGAGGAGTTTCGTGTGCTTCAATAAGCTCTGTATCATATACAAAAATTATCATCATTTCTCTAAAAAGTCAAATTTAGAAAGAGTAAAGCAATAATATAAAAGTGATATACTTAGCCATTGTGAATTGAGTAGTCACTTCATTTATAATACCATTAATTTATTCTTTTTTAAAGAGTAATTTGATATTCTTATGCTACCCTAAGAAAATTATCAATAATGTTATTGCCATTGTTATTAATCTATTAACTAATTACAACCTCAACCATACAACCACCTGTCAAGATATACAACATGACAACATGAAACTGGAACATGATTATAAGAAGAAATTGTGACAAACATAAATATACTTTTGGTGTTAATTAATCAAACACGTCAGTATTCTGGGCATAACTGCGTGGTGATAACTAAGCATAGCCATTATAGTACGCCAACTAAAGGCAATTAATAATAAATATCCATGTGTATTAAAGATTCAAATACACATCCAAGCGTAATGTTGGTACAACTGTAAACCCTTCTTTTGATAAGATTTAAAATGTGACTAAAATTTCTTGAATAAATGTAACATGGATTTTTATGAATGTTATTGTTATTAAATAAAGTATTCAACAATTAAAATATCTATAAAATAAACCTAAAAATTATTAATAGTATTGAGGGAATCTCTATAATTTAATTTCAATTTGAAGTACCTAGGTACAGTATTTTATTGCTGTTAGATTTAATGTTGAATTTCTTAAAAAAAAAAATTTCGAAGATTTTAAAACAAAAGATTACAAGAACGCCATTAGACGCCATTAGTATATATTAGGACAGAAGAGATATTTGTTGAGAAATAGAAATATTATTCTGAAATTTTCAAAATGAGCTGCAAAGTACAGATTGTGCAGGTAATATTTGTAGAATTCCTGTTATTTAAATATTGACCGTGTATTGAATTATTTATAGGGTATTACTGTACAGGATATGAAAACAAGTGTTTCGTCGTATACTTCGTCATTACGTTATGTGAAAAAAATTGTGCCGCTATCTATATATAATATAGTATATAACAGAGTTAATTTCGATGAGAACCTTTTCAAAAATGATTCGGTTTGTGATATTCCATTTAAAAGGATTAAATCCGGGACCAAGAACCACATACTACTTGACGTATTTTACTGGGCTAAAGGAACTGTTGATGCTATTGAGAAGAAACGCGTAAGTATTAATACCATAATTTATATATATAGTACAGTTTTCATAATAATTTACATTATATCCAGCACTCTGCTTATTTTATGTTTTCATTATATACCAATATAAATAAACACACACACACACACACACACACACACACACACACACACACATATATATATATATATATATATATATATATATATATATGTGTATTCATAATATATTTTTTCCCACCAAGAAGTCATAGTTGTAAGTATTTTTTAAAAATTTCTGTCAATAACTTCTTTACTAACTGTACTTTGTTTCATTATCTTGTTCTTAATTAGTTTATCCTGAGGAAGCACAAATACCTTATGTGCGAAATATTGAGAAATAAAACGTTAGACTTCCTTTAAACATAAGTCTTTTTATTGCCGGACTCCCCAACACTCTTTTCTGACATTAATATATAACGGCAAAGACTACTTCAAACCATATATATATATATATATATATATCATAAAAAGAATCTTTTTATGATATTTTATGTATCCGCAATAATTTCTTATTCTTTCATTTATATATATATATATATATATATAAAATATATTACAATTCTTTGCCAATTATACAGATGTATTGAAAAATTGAAAATCTTCTTGGTAGTAGTAGTGGCTTGGTAGTGGCATACAATGAATTAAAAGTAATAACTTACTTTTAATTCATTGTATGCCACTACTACCAAGAAGATTTTCAATTTTTCAATACATATACAAGGTGTGTATAAATTGGCGGACCCACTACACGTGGCGACATTCTTGGTCAAATTTTGAGTACAAAATCCTAATACGAAAATGTTGTACCATGCTCCATATCTTTGCACGAGGTTCCTAAAGTTCGGACTTTCTGTCTTGAAATAAGCATTATTACTTGATATTTGTTGACAGAAAGAGCTACAATTTAGAAGAAAGAAGAATTGTTGTTATTATCTTTCGTTAAAGTTTTCTTTTTGATTTTAAAGTTTGTTTAAATATTTGTTTATTAACTTATTTTGACGAAAAACACATCTGACAACGTTGTAAAACAATAAGTAGGCAGCCTAATGTTGTTCTAGTCAAATACATTACTACTGTCAAATTTTGACACTTTGTAATCTACCTATTTTATTCGACTTGCTTATTTTTCGTGTTTATTTGTATAGTTTTAATCAGTTTTCGGGTTTTCGTGTTTACTAGTTGTTCTGTTTGTTTATTATGAATTTTACGTTCAACAAATATGCCGATATGTACATGATATACGGTTTCTGTCGTGGAAATGCTAGCATAGCAGGGCAGGAATATCGAGTGCGTTTTCCAAATCGGAGGCATCCAAGTAAAAATGTATTTCGAAGGCTGGACCAACGACTTCGTGAAACAGGTTCGTTTATTCCAAGAAATGCGAACGCAGGTCGACCAAGGCAAAGGCGTACCGTGCAACTAGAAGAGCAAGTTCTAGCCACAATACAGGACGATCCCTCTGCGAGTACCCGTCAATTAGCTTCTATACTAAATATTCCCAGTAATAAGACTGTTCATTTGGTTCTATGAGAAAACTTGCTTCATCCATACCATGTTTCTAAAGTTCAGCCTCTTTACGGAAATGATAACTTATTTCGAATCAATTATTGCAATACAATCTTAAATAGAATTCAGGAAGAAGGTGACTTTTTAAGACGTATTCTTTGGAGTGATGAGTGCATGTTTACCAGAGATGGTGTGGTTAATACTCATAATTTTCATCATTGGGCACATGAAAATCCACATGAATTTCGCGAATACGGTCACCAAAGAAGGTTTTCTGTTAACGTTTGGCTGGGTATAATAAACCACAGGGTAGTTGGACCAATTTACTTACCAAATCGCCTAGATGCCGGTGAATATTTAAATGTTTTAGAACAAGTTATTGATGAGATACCGCTGAACGTACGCGGTAATATAATTTACATGCATGATGGAGCTCCTGCGCACTTTGCTCGTAATATAAATGGTTGACTGAACACTTCCCAGACAGATGGATTGGTCGTGGCGGTCCCCTTTTGTGGCCTGCGAGATCTTTCAATCCATTAGATTTTTTTGTTTGGGGTTTCGTTAAAGGTAAAGTTTACGCTACACCTCCACAGGACGCTGACGAAGCTAGAGCCCGAATTGAAGCCGCAGTATTAGAAATCACACCAGAAAGACTTGAGCGAATAGTACAAATTTTAATGATACCACAAAGATTGCAGCTATGTCTACAAACTGATGGATTTCAATTCGAACAATTATGTAGGTAATAATTCCATTGATTTCTATCAATATTATCAAAAAAATTTTAAACTTTGTAATGTTTTCGTAATAAATATGTACTCTAAGAAACCAATTTTATTTCGTTTGTTTCTTTTTTAAATTTAAAATGTAAGGTTCACATGACGACGTGAAAAAATGTTCCGAAGATTATAACAAGCACATGCGTGTTCAATGTTGCCAAATGTATGTTTCTTTCAAATTCATTCTGAAGACAAAGGAAGCCTGATACATCGTTTTAGGATTAGGACTTTTAACTCAAAATTTGACCAAGAATGTCGCCACGTGTAGTGGGTCCGCCAATTTATACACACCTTGTATATATATATATATATAGGAAGTTGTGATGTTAGACACTGTTTTCAGGGTGTATTGGTATGTATATTTACTGATCCAGGAAGGTCAGAATGTGTGGGCTGGGTTAATTAAAACATTCTATTTGTGGCTGGTAACGTTTCGGAATAATTTATTCCATCATCAGACTTTGCCACTATGGACACCGAAAATTATCTTAACAGATCCAATCATAAACATAGAGAACTCGTGTTGGTGGTACACTAAATTAAAAATATTAATATATTATATAGGCCATTAAGGTGTCACATATTAAAATTACATTTAACAATTTTAAATCAATTGCTCAGTACAATTAAAACCAAAGTTTTTGACGGACATTACTAGTTGTATTTTAAAAAGCACCAACACGAAGAACACAACAACAATTAAAATGCAGATAGGTCATGCATTTTAATTGTTGTTGTGTTCTTCGTGTTGGTGCTTTTTAAAATACAACTAGTAATGTCCGTCAAAAACTTTGGTTTTAATTGTACTGAGCAATTGATTTAAAATTGTTAAATGTAATTTTAATATGTGACACCTTAATGGCCTATATAATATATTAATATTTTTAATTTAGTGTACCACCAACACGAGTTCTCTATGTTTATGATTGGATCTGTTAAGATAATTTTCGGTGTCCATAGTGGCAAAGTCTGATGATGGAATAAATTATTCCGAAACGTTACCAGCCACAAATAGAATGTTTTAATTAACCCAGCCCACACATTCTGACCTTCCTGGATCAGTAAATATACATACCTATATATATATATATATATATAAATTATGATATTTTTCTTTGTGGGAATTTTCGCCATTACAATTGAAAAACTATTTTCGTAGAATAAAATTTTTGTTTATTTTACGTTTCGACATATTGTTTTTGTCTTCTTCGGAAATATAAAAAATCTGTAACAATGTTGTGTGTCTTAAAAACTAGTGTATATCATGTTAAAATATTATTGCAAAAAGCATATCAATAACAAGTTAATTGAAATATCCTTTGTAGAATTTAAAATAATTAATTAAAAAGTTAAAACAAAAAAAAGTACATATTACGATACAAAAATATGAGTGCAAAGATAAAACATTTTAAAATTTATTCTTTCTCTACATTCTTACTTTCACCAAACTTTTCAATACAGAAAAACTCGTCACGTTATAATGAAAATCGCATAATATTAGGAAACTTAGCAAGAAAACTAACCTTATAATTGCGGGAATATTGTTCGGTTGTAAAACCTTGTTGGTGGTGTTTTTTCCCCCTATGTATTTTTCCATAACTTTCACTTATCACTAATCAACAATAGTTTTCATTACGTATATTAAGATTTTATTTATTCTCATTTTTATTGTTGATTTATAAATTTTTAGAATAAAACGACTATCTGCACTGAATGCTGTTAAAGTTGGAATAAACGTGTGAGGTACAGGCGGTATCCAAACAACTTTTTCTTTTCTTTTTATTTTTGTATATTTTTTCTTATACTTTAAAACTGTTTATATATTATCACGGATGTTCGAAGATTTTAAATATTCTAAAGTGTCTATTGTAGTAATTGGAAATATATTTTAGATAGATTTTCTATTTCACTCCTATCATTAATGGAATTATGGCATTTTTTAATCTCGATCATCTCCAGTATGCCCCTTGCCCTGGTGTTATGTTCTTTCTGTAAAATAGATGTATTATCAAAGTCGAAACCATGTGATAGCTGATTAATGTGCTTTTTGAGTGCTGTACTGTTTTTAGCATACTTGTGCGCTTTTATCCGTTCCTCTAGGTGTTGTTGTGTCTGACCTATATAGACACCCTGGCAATCGTTGCAAGGGATTTTATAAACTATATGTGTTTGTTTATTGATCAGAATACTGTCTTTCAACTTCGTGTATAAGGGCTTTAGGGTATTATGATTTTTATGGAAAATTTTAATATCGTATGGCATAAGTATGTTGTGTAATTTTTGAGACAAGTGATTAACAAATGGTAAAGAAACATATCTTTTTTGTTGGTTATTGTTTTGTTGAGGGTTGGTGGCATTCTGTGTGTTATTATATATTTTGTGGATTTGTTCTGCTGCTATTTTATTAATGAAGCTTGGTGGATAATTGTTATTTTTTAAAAATGTTTTTGCGTTATTAATTGCGTCTTTTCTGTATTTTATGTCTGTTAATCTAATTGCTCTATTTATGAGGTTGCTTGCAACATTTTTCTTGAAGGAGATGGGTTGTGAGGAATGATAATTTAAGAACCTACCTGATGTAGTGTCTTTGACAAACCATTTAGCTGCTATGGTGTCCTGTTGGTGGATCAATGTAATGTCTAGAAAATTTAGCATGTTGTTAGATTCGACTTCTATGCTATGATACAATCATCTACATAACGCTTGTAAAAAGAAAGAGGAGTGTTTCTCTTCTAGATCTTCGAGGACAAATTGCGCGACGATGCTAGATATCGGAATTTATTTTTAAATGAAAAGTAGGTAGTGGAAAGAGTTACATCTATTGCTTCTATAAATTCATTTAATGGTAATTCAGTAAACTGTTTTATTTTATTCCATCTATTAATAATAAGTTGTTTAGCTAGATCTATGGGAATGTTGGTGTACATTGATTTTATATCTAAGGACACAAGTTTTTCATTATTTTTTAATTTTATAGAGTTTATAAAATTTTTGAATTTGAAAGAGTTTTTTATGTAATATTTATTTTGATTTATGACATTTTTGAGTATATTTGCTAAATATTTGGATAAATTATAAAACGGACTCTGGATGCAGGACACTATGGGTCTTAGAGGAACATTGATTTTGTGTAATTTAGGTAAACCGTAAATTTTGGGGCATTGTGAATTGTGGATTTTTAAAGTTTTTGCTATGAAAGGTGAAATTAGATTTTTGTTTTCCCAAGATTTTTTGAGGTTGTTATTCCTTTTTTGATAGGTGGTGGTGGGGTTAGACTTTAATATTTCATAAGTTGTTTAATCATTCAGTAATTCCAACATTTTACTTTCGTATTGTATTGTGTCCATAATTACTGTGCTATTACTTTTGTCAGGTTTTAATACAGTAATAGTAGGGTTATTTTTAATAAATTGTTTCGCTGTTTTTAAAATCCAAAAATCCAAATCGACTAGTACCAACTTAATAATTACAACTAAAGCCATTAAAACAGCGAAACAATTTATTAAAAATAACCCTACTATTACTGTATTAAAACCTGACAAAAGTAATAGCACAGTAATTATGGACACAATACAATACGAAAGTAAAATGTTGGAATTACTGAATGATAAAACAACTTATGAAATATTAAAGTATAACCCCACCACCACCTATCAAAAAAGGAATAACAACCTCATAAAATCTTGGGAAAACAAAAATCTAATTTCACCTTTCATAGCAAAAACTTTAAAAATCCACAATTCACAATGCCCCAAAATTTACGGTTTACCTAAATTACACAAAATCAATGTTCCTCTAAGACCCATAGTGTCCTGCATCCAGAGTCCGTTTTATAATTTATCCAAATATTTAGCAAATATACTCAAAAATGTCATAAATCAAAATAAATATTACATAAAAAACTCTTTCGAATTCCAAAATTTTGTAAACTCTATAAAATTAAAAATTAATGAAAAACTTGTGCCCTTAGATATAAAATCAATGTACACCAACATTCCCATAGATCTAGCTAAACAACTTATTATTAATAGATGGAATAAAATAAAACAGTTTACTGAATTACCATTAAATGAATTTATAGAAGCAATAGATGTAACTCTTTCCACTACCTACTTTTCATTTAAAAATAAATATTACAAAAAATTCGGTCTAGCTATGGGTTCTCCGATATCTAGCATCGTCGCGCAATTTGTCCTCGAAGATCTAGAAGAGAATATAGTTCCCTCCTTAAACACTCCTCTTTCTTTTTACAAGCGTTATGTAGATGATTGTATCATATCATGCCCATTAAACAACTTACAAGACATTCTAAAACATTTCAATAGCTATCATCCACGCATACAATTCACAACAGAAGTTGAATCTAACAACATGCTAAATTTTCTAGACATTACATTGATCCACCAACAGGACACCATAGCAACTAAATGGTTTGTCAAAGACACTACATAAGGTAGCTTCTTAAATTATCATTCCTCACAACCCATCTCCTTCAAGAAAAATGTTGCAAGCAACCTCATAAATAGAGCAATTAGATTAACAGACATAAAATACAGAAAAGACGCAATTAATAACGCAAAAACATTTTTAAAAAATAACAATTATCCACCAAGCTTCATTAATAAAATAGCAGCAGAACAAATCCACAAAATATATAATAACACACAGAATGCCACCAACCCTCAACAAAACAATAACCAACAAAAAAGATATGTTTCTTTACCATTTGTTAATCACTTGTCTCAAAAATTACACAACATACTTATGCCATACGATATTAAAATTGCCCATAAAAATCATAATACCCTAAAGCCCTTATACACGAAGTTGAAAGACAGTATTCCGATCAATAAACAAACACATATAGTTTATAAAATCCCTTGCAACGATTGCCAGGGTGTCTATATAGGTCAGATCACGTCAGACACAACAACACCTAGAGGAACGGATAAAAGCGCACAAGTATGCTAAAAACAGTACAAATACTCAAAAAGCACATTAATCAGCTATCACATACTTTTGACTTTGATAATACATCTATTTTACAGAAAGAACATAACACCACAGGGCAAGGGGCATACTGGAGATGATCGAGATTAAAAAATGCCATAATTCCATTAATGATAGGAGTGAAATAGAAAATCTATCTAAAATATATTTCCAATTACTACAATAGACACTTTAGAATATTTAAAATCTTCGAACATCCGTGATAATATATAAACAGTTTTAAAGTATAAGAAAAAATATACAAAAATTAAAAGAAAAGAAAAAGTTGTTTCGATACCGCCTGTACCTCACACGTTTATTCCAACTTTAACAGCATTCAGTGCAGATAGTCGTTTTATTCTAAAAATTTATAAATCAACAATAAAAATGAGAATAAATAAAATCTTAATATACGTAATGAAAACTATTGTTGATTAGTGATAAGTGAAAGTTATGGAAAAATACATAGCGGGAAAAAACACCACCAACAAGGTTTTACAACCGAACAATATTCCTGCAATTATAAGGTTAGTTTTCTTGCTAAGTTTCCTAATATTAGCTATGCGATTTTCATTATAACGTGACGAGTTTTTCTTTATTGAAAAGTTTGGTGAAAGTAAGAATGTAGAGAAAGAATAAATTTTAAAATGTTTTATCTTTGCACTCATATTTTTGTATCGTAATATGTACTTTTTATTGTTTTAACTTTTTAATTAGTTATTTTAAATTCTACAAAGGATATTTCAATTAACTTGTTATTGATATGCTTTTTGCAATAATATTTTAACATGATATACACTAGTTTTTAAGACACACAACATTGTTACAGATTTTTTATATTTTCGAAGAAGACAAAAACAATATGTCGAAACGTAAAATAAACACAAATTTTATTCTACGAAAATAGTTTTTCAATTGTAATGCCGAAAATTCCCACAAAGAAAAATATCATAATTTATATTCTACACGGCAAGGAAAAATAACCGCATATATATATATATATATATATATATAATGCTCGACGAAATTCAGTTTTTTAACTGATGACGTATATCACTATGTATGTAGCTTACTACCGCAATGGTAGAATTAGGGTTTAGGTAATTTTGTAAATAAAACTCCTATTTTCGGCTTTGTGACGTTTCGGTCCTCCTTCAGAACCTTCATCAGACCTTTATTAGGTGTAGATAAAAAACATATTAAGTTTTGCTCATTGTAAGATAAAATCAATTAACAATGCTGAAAATCTATGTATACTTACATTTGCCGATGGCCTATGTATTTGTTCTAATACTTGCATCTTAATTTTATGACACTTTAAAATTTAACATTAACAAATATCAATTAAAAAGTTATTACGGCACATTTAAAATTAAAGTTCTCAAGAATTATGTACTTAATAATTACTATCTTGAAAGAAATTCTGAATGTAAAGTCTAGAGTCCCTCCTATACTTCTTTCATAGTCTCATGCACTCGCATGTTTGTCTCCATCGGCAAGAAAAACTTTTCGTCCGAAACACACAAAACAAGGAAAACAAAAAAGGGAATATCGTTTTATTTCTTACTGTTATTCTATGTATTTATGTACTCATATTGATAAATTTTGTATTTAACTTTATTATTTTCAAATATAATTATGAGGGAAAACACAAATCAAGAAATCACTGTGTTATGCCAATTTTAATTGTATTTTCCTCGCTAATTGTGGCAAAAACGCTCCATATATATTACTGAAATTCTGTGAGTCCGACTTACAATTTATACCGTGCGTTAGGGTTTTGATGGTCAGTGTTTCTAAGAAAGTTCTTCGAGTGTAGTTGGGTTCTTTGAAAATAATTCTTGTGTTATTAAAATCCGCTGTATGGTTTGTGGTAGATATATGACGTGCCAAAGCACAACCCTGCGGCTTCACTCTGACGTCACTGATGTGTTGGGTGATTCTATTTTTTAATCTTTGTTTCGTTTGTCCCACATATATTTCATGGCAACTACATTCCACCGCGTATACCACATTGTTCCTCATTTGTGTGGGTATGTTGTACTTCAGATTGGTGTACACCTTTGAGTTTGAAAAGGCCGTTGTGTACGCTATGGAACATATGTTTTGAAAAAGCATTTTGAGTTTGTTTGTCAGGTTTGGAATGTACGGTAGTTTTCCGTACTTTGGAGTAGTGTTGCTCCTGTCATTACCGTTTAAATCTTGTTCCCTTTTTGTTAAAGTTTCGTTGTTGATGTCTGTGTTGTATGAAGAGAATAGTAGTTTATTTACAACATTCTTTGGGTAGTTATTGTATACTAGTATTTCTTTCAGTTTGTGTAAGTCTTCCTGGAGATGATCAGGATGTGATATTTTACTAATTCTATGTTTGAGTGCTTTTATTAAGTTTATCTTGTATTTCTTTGGGCAATTTGAGTGGTAATTCAATAACCTGTTTGAATTAGATGGTTTACGATACCATCTTAGTTTGAGGGTGTTGTTTGTCCTCGTAATCATAGTGTCTAGAAACGGGATTGAATTATTTTGCTCTATCTCAACCGTGAATTTTAGTTTATCATTGTATGAATTGAAGATTTGAAGGGTGTAGTCTATTTTATTGTTTGGGATGCAGCAAATCAAATCATCCACATATTGCCATAAAAAATGAAACGGGAAATCTGTTTTTGTTATTACATGTTTTATTATGGTATTCATTATCAAATCCGCAATTGTGGGAGATAGAGAAAGACCCATTGGGGTGCCATTTACTTGCGCATAATATTGCCTCTCATACACAAAATAAACACTATCGAAAATCCATTTTATTATCTCCAGGAATTCTTTTTTTGGTATATCGGTGTTATTTTGTATTAGCGCCCAGTTGTTTTCTATGATTTGTAGAACTATGTCTACCGGGATGTTAGTGAATAGGCTTATTATTATATATATATATATATAGGGTGTAACAAAATAAGTGTAAAACATTTCAGGGGGTGATTCCTTAGCGAAAAAGAGATAGGGTCTTTCATATAAAAAAACTTCAATGGAGCATCCCTTGTTAAGAAACAGCCCGATAAAGGGGGTACATAAAATTTGTTTTACAATTTTTCTCACGAACACTAAAAATGTAATTTATTTCCAATGTAACTTTTTGTCTGATTATTTGTTTACCATTTAAAAATCTATTTCCAATACCTTGTTTCATTCGAAACAAAAAATGTTTCTTGAATTTTTTGCCCAAAGTAATCAGTTCGCAGCAAAAAATTATAAAAAACATATCCCTTCTGACGCCCAAAGGAACTTCCTCCAGCAGTACTGGATGCACTTCTCTTAAAAATTGAGTGTATGCCTCACCATTTAATCGAGGAGGTAGAAAATGAGGGCCAATTAAATAATCCCCAATAACTCTGAGCCACACGTTAAGAGAAAAGTGTTCTTGTTGGTTAGCTTGCACAATAGCGTGAGGGTTTTCATCAGCCCATATGTGGTTATTATGAAAATTAATTATCTTGTCCCGAGAAAAAGTACATTCGTCTGTGAATTCGATCGTCTTCAGAAAGTCAGGATTTCTTCTAATCATTTCCAGCATCCAATTGGAAAATTCAAGACGGTTCGGAAAATCTCGCTGTAACAGTGCCTGTACTCGTTGCAGATGGTAAGGGTGTAAGAGTTGTTCCTTTAAAATTCGAAATACCGTCATATGATCAACATTTAACTCGAAAGCAATCTTTCTAGTACTGCTAGTAGGTTGTTCTTCAACCAAATTAAGAACTGCTTCTTCAAGATGTGTTGTTCTAACTTCTCGATGGCGACCACAATCCTGCGTTCTTTTGTCGAATGAACCATATTCTCGTAATCGTTGATGAAGTCGGGCAAATATTCTATGCGAAGGAAGCTGCCGTTGAGGATACATTTCAGCATATCTTCTAGAAGCTTCTAACCCATTCCCCTGCGACAGACCGTAAACGTAATGCATATCAGCCATTTCCTCATTTGTGTATGCCATTTTAATAACAAGTGAATTATTAAACTAACAAATTACGAACAAAACAACGACACACAATTAAGTATTAATTCAATTTCAAAAATTTACAAACTGACAGCGTGATACCACTACTAGCGGCCTACTAAATAAATTAGTTTTACAAGTGTTACTTCCGGTCCGAATTTTGAAATTTCATTTATACAAAAAATATTCCAAATCCAACTCTAAATACTTTTGTACTCTTCATAAATATATATAGAATGCATAATTTACGACATATTTTGCAAAAAATCGTTATTCGGTAAGAGTAAAAGTGTTACTTCCGGTCCGAATTTTGAAATTTTTTTTATACAAAAGATATTTAAAAATACGTTCTAAATACTTGCAAAATTCGATTTTTTCACTGAAGTAAACTACTACTTCCGGTCTGCCGATTTTGCTCAAAATCTAATCAGTTCTCAAGAGGAAGATTATATTCGTAAATACAAAATTTGAAATTGATATCTGTAGCGGTTTGATCGCTATCGTGGTCACACACACACACACACACACAGAGAGAGAGAGAGAGAGAGAGAGAGAGAGAGAGAGAGAGAGAGAGAGATTTTTTAAAAACCACTTTTTTGGTATCAGGGGACCTCAAAACGTGATCATCTGCAAAAATCTCGAGATCGAAAATTTTCGTCATCACAATACTTCCTTATACTACGTATAAGAAAGTAAAAGTATAATACAAGAACGCTTACCCAATCTTTATAAGTTTCACCGACATACTGTTCCAGACAGGTACTGTTCATTGTACAGTTTGTTTTGAGGGAATAATAAATATAACACTACAGTTTGATTACATCTGACGATAAACGAAGTCCATTTTGCGTGTCTTTGACTTGCAGAACAGTTCTATCACTTTTTCATTAAAATTTGGGAAATCATTTATAAATTCAATTAAAAACCGGTGCTGCTTCGATGTGATCTCTGAGCGATTTATCTAATTCTGCCGTAAAATTTATCAATTCCCGAAAAATGCCCATGGTATTCGACGTTTGCCGTTCATCATGACCCCGAAGTGCCAGTTCAAACGCGCCACAAAATCTAATGCAATTTATTATTAAATTTAACACATGCCTATTTTTTGTTACCTGTTCATTGTGTTGTTGAACTGCTTTTCTATATGATGATCTAAAACATTCTGAATGTTATTTTTTCCTAACATTCTTAGACTAAATATATTTTTCAAATGCCCTTCGGAATTTTCATGTTTCGTAATTTTAGCACTAAGATGAATTAAGTCTTTTATTCCGTTCTTTGACCAAGACGGTTCACCACCAAACAAAAGACACGGAAAACATAACAAAGTATTTTTAATTTCACACCCACAAATCCAGTCATTTTTCTAATAAATATTCATTTTGAATTTTCTTATAACGTCTTTACCTTTAACAGATTGTTTATTTCCTAAACATAATTGAGGCATCGGCCGTTTAAGATTTTTATTGCGATTTTTTCATCATACGTTAACCGCGAAAACGTGTTATTATGCATCGCAGACACGAAATTCATCTTACAACAGCGTTGAGCCGACGGGAATCTTGCTCACATGCTATGTATTATACGATATGGAACTAGAACAAAATACAGTTCTCCCCACCTTCAATGTAATGTTTAATGGCTTAACGCAGCAACAGTAGCGCTTGCACATGCGTATTTTTCTCTCGGTGGAAGGGGTCTTTACATCCGTGCGCTCTTAGTCTTATTCGTCATTATATCTATGACTACGATCGGTGCATGTAGGTTGTTTCGCGTGCCGTACACGCCACGTTCCTATTCAATAACAATGAATACGTAATAAATAAATACTTTCACAGTTAGTCGCTGCTTGGTTTGTTTTGTTTCAAAATTCCAGGGGGTGCAATTGCTCACTTGCTCTCATTAAAGAGCCGCCACTGTCACATACATATATGACAGTTGTGCGATCCCGATCGGGGGGGGGGGGATGTTAAATTCGGATTGCGTCTTGGACATAGTTTTACTTCTGCCTGTAGTTGGTAGGTGGCGCATGTTAAAATCTGTTGACGAAATTGTAGGATCAGATATGCTACTTCAGGGCTTAGCTTCGCAAAACTGCCTGTTCTTGTTGATTGATATTAGTAACTATGGTAACTATATGTGGTATACATTGAGAAAGAATAAGTAGGGAGACGACGTCACGTGATCAAACCGGGTACAGGTACATACGTCAAATTGATAACACACTTACGTCAAACAGAGAGAGTTGGTAAAAAGTGGAGTGTTTGTTGAGTGCATCGTGTATTAGAGTTATATAATAAGTTAAATATTAAAAGAGATTATGGTTTTTTGTGCTCTACGTAGCTGCAACAGCAGAAACTGCGTTGATAAGAAGAATTCGTCTGAAATAACATTTCGTAGGATAGTGTAAACATGACAGATGTGGGATTACAGATTATATATATAGATATATTTTGAGTAGGTCGGATTAGGTGAGGCAGCCATATTTGTGCCTCACTTAGCCCCGCTCAATGCTCCCGTTTTGAGAATACAGCAAAGATGCTTTACAGCGTCTCCAAGTATTTTTCCTTAATGGTGGTATAGCTTTTTAAATATTTTTGTTGACAGTTTTTAAAATTATTAACCAGTTATAAAATATTAACTTATTTCTTAATATTGTATGAAGGTAAGTATTTATTCTGCATAATTCGAATAATTTCTTTATTTATTAGCACTTTTTTCTAGACTTCCTAGTAATTCTGCCGATAAGAAAATGATATGTGTCAAATTGTGACCAAAATGTAAAAGTTTTCCACTTCCAGAATCAATTAGTTTTCATGAGTGGTTGGAAGCTACAGGATATTCTAATTTATTCAATGTTATAAGAGAAGATCGACGATTTCCATTTAAGAAATAAATAAGTTCAAATGTAAGAATAATTTAGAATGCTTTCTCCTTAGTATCTTGAAATAGAAATAAGTTTTTATATAAAAATAAAGCATTACTAAAAAGATATGTTTGTAATTTATTACTAAGTTATAATATATAATGCACAACATTTTTTAAATATGTCAACTTTACTTACATTAATAGTTTTTATTCTTCACTTTAAATGACTTAAAATATAGCCATTTGTGTAGCATATTTTACTCTAAAATACATCTACTATTTTACCTTCGAACATTTAAAGTGAAGAATAAAAACTATTTAATTTAGAATGCTTTCTCCTTAGTATCTTGAAATAGAAATAAGTTTTTATATAAAAATAAAGCATTACTAAAAAGATATGTTTGTAATTTATTACTAAGTTATAATATATAATGCACAACATTTTTTAAATATGTCAACTTTACTTACATTAATAGTTTTTATTCTTCACTTTAAATGACTTAAAATATAGCCATTTGTGTAGCATATTTTACTCTAAAATACATCTACTATTTTACCTTCGAACATTTAAAGTGAAGAATAAAAACTATTAAGGTAAATACAAAATGGAATAGAAATATATATTTAAATTTCCCGGTTCATCGGTTTGATCCATTTTAGTACCGCCTGTAGTTGGCAGGGGGCGGTAAACATTGTCTAAAATTTTTACTAAGGTATACTATCTTCTAGTTATAGTGATTTGTGATCTCGACGCTTCATGTTCTAAGCCAATATTATCCTAACAGATGGTTTGGTTCGAATTCAATGGCCAGCAAAGGGAATATATCTAACAAAACTTGATTTTGTGACTTATCATGACTAACTTTATCAATATTTACTATTGCCGGGTAATTTATAAATTGTTACCTAATTATGAATTAGATACGACAGAAATAATACTAGAAAATAATAAAAACCATATATCACACATATAAAGGGTGCGGCAAAAATAACTAAGCGATTTAGTTCATTTATATTTATGACAAATAATACAATATTTTGTAAATAGTTAATACAGAGATATCAACAATTCCTGTAGACCACGTGACTACCAAATTAGGCAACCCAATTAACAGCAGTTGGTAGTATTGAATGTTTTATGTAAAATATGGTTAAAAGTGTCAACAATGACAGCAGTATTTGTGAATAAAATGTACGCTACTGTCAAATACTAGCGATACGCGAATCTCATAAACGTATGAACACGAAAATCACCAGATTTTAGAAAATTACTGATCACGTGGTCTACAATCTTTCTCGATAGCACTGTATCTACTTTTAATAAACGGATTAGGTAAATTATTACATATTATTTGAAAATTATATTATTTAAATGAGCGCCGTGATTATCACGACAAGATTCAGCCCTTTTAACCACATTTAGCATAACTCTATCCAAAACCTCAGGTGCCATGTCTGCAATTGTTTGGCGAATATCCGTTTTCAAATGTTCCAGCGTTTTTGGCCTGCCTTTGAAACATTGTCCTTTAGATAGCCCCACAGGAAACAGTATGGGGCAGTCCACATAAAAGAAAATGTGACTTATCGCTCATGATAATTTTTGTGTGGAAACCATTAATGTCGTTATTTAAGTTTATATACGTGTTGCTCCATGCTAGACGCATAATCTGTAATGAGTATCGACTGCATTATTTGAATTTTATAGGGATATAAGTAAAGGTATTGTTTCATAATTCGACGAACAGAACGATCACTAAGTTGTAACTGTTGAGCACGGTGCCGTGAGGATGTTTGTGACGTTTGCCACACATCGTTCCATACACGTTGAATATTTACCTGTGTTCGACTTGTACGCGGTCGGCCAATACACAGTATAAACCTGTTTTTTGGACTTGAATAGTGTGTTACAATGTTCGTCGGTTTTTACTTTCCTTTGAGAGATAGACAGTTTGGGAAAATTGTTTTTATTGCACTAACTCTT
Source organism: Amphimallon solstitiale (assembly GCA_963170755.1). NCBI lineage: Eukaryota > Metazoa > Arthropoda > Insecta > Coleoptera > Scarabaeidae > Amphimallon > Amphimallon solstitiale. The sequence continues at coordinate 167,935,040 of OY720675.1, read as the reverse complement.
AATTTGTTTGTATGAAGTTGAATCTGCAATAATCGTTTATTATAGCTTAAACATTTATCAACTGTAAACGCCATCGTAAAACATATTTAATAACATTACTAAACTATAGGTTTTTCAACTAAAGTACCTCATTAACCCTGTAAACTTTTTAATTCGCAAATTAAAGTTATTTCCATAGGTATACATAGTCTTTTTAGGTAAGTTCTTATTCAGTACAAGGATTTTTTTTGCCATTTGTTAAGATTGTCCCCGGGAACTACTAGGATGTAGGAAAAAACTTGCAGAATAAAAAACCTACATCACAGTGCCACAAAACTAAAGCGTTGATTGAAGGAATACATAAAGATGCGCAACGCTATAGCAAAATAGCGTGTCTTTCCGTTAAGTAGTCCCGCGCACCCTCTGCCGAGAAACATCACCGCTGTCTCTGGCAGTTTTGAATCTCGGATCCAAACGACTGATGCAATCGCTATAGATCTCGGATCCAGTTTGGGTACGCCCAGTGCTATGTAGTGGCGCATCTTTATGTATTCCTTCAATCAACAACTAACGGTCTTTAGTTGTTAAGATTCAAGTAACTGCCTCTGGAGTTAAATTATGTAAATCTGTGTATCCAAATTCAAACTTAGCTACAGGACATTCTTCAACAATATGTTTAACTGTGTCAATTTCAGATCCGCAATTACAAGCTGGACTCACAATCATATTACACTTGAATAACATACTATTCTCCTCTGCAAACATTTGATCCACTGATGCTACATGAATTTCATTTGTCTTTGGATATACCTTCAAAATTACGTTGACAAATCTAAATAACTGGACCAAAATGCCTAAAAGAAACACAATATGAATTCAAACTTGAAAAAGTATACCTGTCATATGATCGTGAGGATCTTGGGGATCTTGTACGGTCTTCCAAGTGATGGTTATTATGGACAACATTATATTCTCCATTTTGGACCATCGTAAAGATGGTTACCATCGACCAAAATCAAAAAAAAAATATAGATTAAAACATAAAAATAACTAGGAAAATAAAAACTTAAAATTGACACTGACAATATGAAATAATTATAACATAAAAATGGAACAAAACTGCTTTCTAGACACTTCCAAATATTTATACAGGGTGAGTCATTAGTAGCCGCGTCTTCGATTGCTCTTTTGTGTTTTAAATAAAAGAAAAAACAATTAGTGGAAGATCCATGGTTGCTTATGGCGCATATTGTAAAAATACTTTAGCTCTGGCACACTTCCGGTTTCACCGGAAATGCACGGAACTTAATTTTTTTAAATGACACCCTATATATTTTTGGATTTTCTTGTACTGCTTTAAATTGTCTGTTCGACTGTTTTTTCTTTTTCAAAATTGAGTCAATAGTTTTTGAGTTATTAATTTTTTTTGAAAATATTTGACCAAAACACGTGTTCAGAAAAACATCATTTTCACATTGTTTTTAAAAGCAAAAACATTAAGTTTGGTGGTGCTTGTACACCGGCGAACTGACCTCCGGCAGAAGAAGAGTGAGCAGGGACATGTGATTTGAACTATAGAAAGTTTTGAAAATTGCTATCAAATAAAATGTACCTATATTTACATTTTAAGTAATTAGCAACAACCTTAAAAAAATTTTTGAAGAAAAATATTGAACGTTCTTGTCAACAATATCTTTGCCACTTCGTAAATATAAAACGGCTTTTATCGGCGTAAAAATCTCAGTTTAATTGATTTGCATAATTCATCTCATTAGTAAAAGGATAGGCATCTTTTAATTCAAAATAACAGAAAACTCCATATTTTAAAATATTGCAATTTGAATAAACTCTCATATTAAACTATAGGCGTTTTCGGAAATTAAACCCGGGCATTGGAGTCACAACACGGTTAGCACAAATGCGTTCGTTAATTCAGTCGGGTAAAAACAACCGTGTTCGTAAAATCGAAAAAGTAACCGGGTTCAATCATCCGGTTCGGTTTTCATAATCTAGAGGCGTTTTCGGAAAATGTATATCATTAACCTGCCCCGGTTAGAAAGTACCTAACTGGTTCAGTACCTTTACCCGGTTAAATGAAACATTTCCGAACGCAATTGCGGTCACGTTGAGTAACGTAACGTAAACGTCTGCATATAACCTTATAAATACCTATCTTCATAACATAGTTTAGCTGTACTGGCAATACGACAGAGAAAATGGTCCGGGGAGGGGGTAAAACAACTCGCATTACCCTACTCACTTACCAGGGTTATGAAAATCGAACCGGGTTGTTGAACCCGGTTACTTTTTCGATTTTACGAACACGGTTGTTTTTACTCGACTGAATTTACGAACGCATTCGTGCTAACCGTGTTGTAACCCCAATGACCGGGTTTAATTTCCGAAAACACCCTAGGTGAGTAGGTTAGTGTAGGTTGTTTTACCCCCTCTCCGAAGATAACCTTAGAAAGCGTTAGTGTCAATACACAAAACTCTTTTATTTACTCTTATAGAAAACAAACTAAAAAAAAGCCTTGATAAATTGTATTTTGCGACAATTACCTTATAGTTTTTAATGCAAACTCCCTACTTATTCCTCTTTGCGTTGAGTTTTATACAGATTATAGTATCATCGTCAGATTCAAGTTCAAACAAACTTGCTAATAAAACTATTTTACGAGTACCTGGAGTTGAAATATTCACTGAGGTATTCATTTCCTATTGCATTTTGCTGGTACAGAATCTAAGCGACGAATATAGGTTATGTTTATGTTACGTTACTATACATGGCCGCCAAGTGCGGTCGGAAATGTTTTAAATAACCCGGTAAAATTTGTGAACCTGTCAGGTACTTTCTGACCGGGTCAGGTTAATGCTATACATTTTCCGAAAACGCCTTAGGTAGTTACTTTTTATGGTTTTGTGGAGCCAACCTGTGATGGCAAGTAGAGTTGGGCAAAACGGTGAGGTGAGGTGAGGTGACTCTCCGTGAGATTCTGTGAAACGAATAAGAGGCTACTACACCGCATGTTCACACGCAGGATGAGGTGACGGAGTTTCAGAGCGCCCGCGAGTTGCGAAGGTTTGTGCTCGTGCCGCAGTTTGTCACTAGTGACTAGTGACCTAGTGACTACCACCTGCGAATGAAATATTGTGTTGAATTTTGAATTTCACGATGGAGGAAAAATTAATAGTGGCAGTTCGAGGGTGAACAGTACTGTACGATACGTTACACACTGACTAAAAATCAAATTAAAATTTTTGACTCTCCGTGCGTCTTTCTTTTTTTTTGAGATAACTGCTTTTTGGAAGCTTTTCATGAAGTAATGTTTATATTACTTGTTACTCAAGTTCATCGGAATCAGATTGCGAACTTAGTAATGATTGATACATTGCCATCGCGCACATTTTCGTTTTAACACCAGGCACGAAGTTGGGATAGAACTACCTCCCAACTTTCGCTCTCCCTGCGCGCAGTTCATTAAATCCTGCTTCCCTGCGTCACCTCACCTCACCAAGCTGCGTCTCAACTTGCGCCCGGCCTAATACTCGGCGCCGTCGCCGGCTCAAACAAACCGGGATCCGATTCATTATCAACCGGTTCCCTCTGTTCGCGACCGAAGCGGATCCAGCGGATCGCATTACGTTAGAACTGTTCTATAAGGTCGGTTCAGTCGGGGGCATAGTTACTTTCCAAGTGAGCCGAGATCCGGTTCATAGAAATTTACTGAAATGTTGTGCTCGTCTTGGTTCGTATGATTTAAATTCTACACGCATTTGTTTTAAAAGTGTTTGTGCATTGTGATATGTAATAACGGAATTAAGGACTTTTAATACGAAATACATAGTAAAAATGGTGCGATTGTGTTATTTCTGTAAACGTCGATACGAAAAGGTATCCAATCAGCGCTCTAATATTTAAACCATGTTAAACACGTAAAGTTGAATTCTTGACCAATTTACTTATGATATGATCGAGTGGATGCCTTTTCGTATCGACGTTTACACAAATAACACAAATTTCACCATTTTTACTATGTATTTCGCATTAAAGGTGCTTAATTCGCGTTATTACATATCACAAAGCACAAACACTTTTAAAGCAAATGTGTGTAGAATTTAACGAAATCATACGAACCAAGTACAAGCACGACATTTCGACCAATGACAGCACGCCGTCGGATTTCCTTAAGGACTATAATCTCTTGGCAATGTATCAATTCCCCTTACCCCACTTGCAGTTGTTGCGGCCAAACATTGCAGCTTGATATTCCTATCTCTTTGTATGTGCTACACTGTAATGCGACGTAAATGTAACAGATATCTGTAATATATGTAACCACTTAAAAAATTACACATATATTTAGCTACTGTTACTATTTTTATCTTCAAAATATAAATACCGAGTGTAGTAGCTATATTACATATAAATTTACCGTGTAATTTTTAAATGTAGGCATTTTTTCTTGTACTTGCAAAACCACTGACTTCCCATTTTATTTACGGCTTATATATTAACTTAATTTGAAAAAGTGTACTACCGTTCACTTCACTTAATCCACAAAATTTACATGTTTTGACTTTTAACGCCCGTAAAACTGGAAGTAAATAAAAATGGTTTTCTGGGTACATATCTCCCGGCCAAACCTTATCAAACGCAGCCTTAAGAAAACATAAGTAATTTCCTTACTGTCAAAAAATATCAATATTTTAGTCCTGTATCAAAACTCATCGTCTCAAATATACCAATAATTAAATTGGCAGAATTTGTTTGAAATAACAAATAGGTATACAATCACTATTAAATTATTTTAAATAACTTAGATATTTATGATTATCTCTTAATTTCCATAGATAACCAGTCACACTACAGTATTTTCGGATCCCGCGACCTCTCTTAGGGAATCCTCAAGGTAGTGTGTACAAATATGACCGTTCTTTAGTAATTATTAAAATATGCAAATAAACCAAACTAATACATCATTGTCAAAATTTCTGTTATATTTCTTTTCTGGGAAATACGCGACATAGGGTTAAGGGGTTCTTTTGATAAAATTGAAATAAAAATGTGTGTAACGAGCGGTTGATGACTTATCACCCATGGGCAGACTATTGAAATTTTCTATTTTTAAAGAATTTTAATTTTATTCATATAATTGCATAACAAGTGGGTGATGATCTATAAAATACAAAATACGTTATTATTTGTTCATTTTGTAGTTCAAGTCGAGTAAAAGAATATTAATATTTACTAGCAATACTTTCTGAAGGTTTTCTTCTGTAAGATGTGTTCTCTTGGAATGAAATACATCCTTGTAGATAGAAAACGTCCTTTCTATATCGCAACTGGTTATATGTGCGTACAGGAAATATTCTTTTATTTCAGCGTATTTAGCAGTTAGATCTTGTGTCATTGTCCCTATACACAATTGCCGCCATGTTATTAAATCTGGATTTCTATTTGTAGAGAAAAAAACTGAGGAGGCTGCCCCGTTTATTAGAATTCGAATGTATAATTAAATATAAAGGCATGATTTTGAATCGTTTTGAAGTAATAAGATTTACACAATAGATTTGCTGATTCGTATTCGCCGCTCAAAAAATACCGGATAATTTCACGAGTGACAACTACACGAGTTTAATTTTGATTATAAACATTACTCGTGTAGCAAGTATTTGGCTATTAGAATAATTCAGTATTGCTCGTCACTAATAATTAAATAAAATTCAATTAAAGAATATTTAGGGAGCATATTAAAGCTTCTATTGGTACTAGGTACTTTAATTTTGTTAACTAAAGTAACTAAGAAGGGTTATTTCTTGAATGTTTTCTTATTCCTGTATACAGATTTGCATTTAAATTATTTGTTAATATCTTATTTACGAGGTAGGCGCCATAAATTCTCAGCCTGACAGGCTTTTACAGGTTCAAACGTGTTCAAACTCCAGCACGTCATGCATGCACATACGCGAGGTGTATACTATAAATATGACGGTTCGAAGCCTAGTAGTTTTTAGTAACCAGCCAACCAACGTGACTAGCGCACGAAAATGTCTGAAGTAACGAAAATTGAGTACCGCGCGGTCATTAAATTTTTAAGGACATACACCATATCACATTAAACAACGTTTAGACGGCGTTGACGGCGATTCATCTCCTTTGTATTCAACTGTAAAGAAGTGGGCAAAATGTTTCCGTTTGGGACAAGACTCCCTGGAAGATGCCGATCGGTCGGGTCGACCAATTGAAGTGATAACGCCTCAACAAATTTCAATTAATGAACATTTAGTGCTAGAAGATCGCCGTTTGCAAGTGAAAGAATTAGCAGTGATAACAAACATTTCCGAAACAAGTGTTCGCCGAATTCTCCATGACCATTTGGGTATAAATAAAATTAGTGCTAGATGGGTACCGCGATTTCTTTCTGCTCGCCAACGTGAACGTCGAGTCGAATGTGCGCAGTTGTTTTTAAACATGTGTAGAGACGACCCAAAACCGATTTTGGAGTCCATTGTTACAGGGGATGAAACAATTGTTCTGTTTTACGATCTTCTATCGAAAAGGGAGTCCATGGAATGGCGGCGATCTGATGAACCTCGTCCCAGAAAGGAGAAAATCGCTCAATCAACGAAAAGGTGATGGCCACAATATTCTGGGATTGTGAGGGCATTGTGCTAATTGACTTTAAAGAGCGCAATACAAGTGTGAATGGTACATATTGTGCGTCCTTATTGCATAAATTAAGGATCTTCGATAGTGGATCTGTGAAGAGTTGATAAATAGCAGATTTTTGATGCAAGATATTTTTGTTGATTTTAAATTTGGAGAAAACTTTTCATCGTCAATTTATGAAGAATTTAGTAATCTACCTCGCTGAATAATAAAATTTAGAAAAAATTATCTGATTAAAGAAAATTAATTAATATGTCAAAATATTTAAAACTAGTTTTCTCAAAAATTCTTTGCAGCAGATTTGTTTGCTTTAGTTCACGTTTAAAATTGAATAAAAAGCTACCCTGCTCTGCACTTATTTTTCGTTCAACTATTCATTACTCGGTTTTAAATGAATATAAAATAAATTAAAATTAGTCAACCCACATTACAATGAATGTTATTCTGGTAGAAATCTTTTCCGCGGTTACAAATGTGTAAATATTTGATCATAAATGAATTTTTATTCGTTAAATATTGAGTTATTATTTCAAATATTTGTTATATATTCCCTATGTGTAATAGGTACTCGGACATCCTTCGGTCATTAAAATATGTGCTATGCAACCAATATTACGAATCCCGTTTCAATATCGAGCAGCCTAAAGGGACAGTATTCGTGCAAATCGTGGTGGAAAATTGACAAAAGGTATGCGATTATTACACGACAATGCTCCCGTCCATACTGCCGCCATTTCAAAAGCTGCCATCCGCGAATGCGGCTTTCAAGAATCGGATATGGCTCCATGTGATTTTTTTTGTTTTCTAATTTAAAAAAAAAACCTTAAGGGACGTAGTTTTAAGGACGACAAGTGGCAAGCAGCTGTTATAGAACATTTTGACGGGAAAACTTCTGATTAAGGATTCAGAAGGGTATCGAATCCTTAATTAATCGTTGTAATAAGTGTATAGATGTTAGGGGAGATTACATTGAAAAATAAAAATTAAAAGACATTATGGTTTCTTGTGACCTACGTAGCTGCAACAGCAGAGACGGCGTTGATAAGAAGAATTCGTCTGGAATAACATTTCATAGGTTAGTGTAGGCATGACAGGTGTGGGATGACAAATTATTATTTTGAGTAGTCCGGACCAGGTAAGGCAGCCATATTGATCCCACACTTAGCCCCGCCCAATGACCCTGTTTTGAACGTACAGCAAAGTTGCTTTACAGCATCTCCATAGTATTTTTCCTCACCAAGTTTCTTTTTTGTATATCAGGCCGAGAATTTATAGCGCCTACCTTGTATGTAGTAATTTTCAATATGACTTAAACTGTCAGTTTTATCTGATAGTGTTCGGACTATCGATAGTAGTAAAACTATCGGAAGTTAGTACTACCGATAGTAGCTATCGAATAAAATACGAGTTAATTTTATTCGATAGCTACTATCGGTAGTACTAACTTCCGATAGTTTTACTACTATCGATAGTCCGAACACTATCAGATAAAACTGACAGTTTAAGTCATATTGAAAATTACTACATACAAGGTAGGCGCTATAAATTCTCGGCCTGATATACAAAAAAGAAACTTGGTGAGGAAAAATACTATGGAGATGCTGTAAAGCAACTTTGCTGTACGTTCAAAACAGGGTCATTGGGCGGGGCTAAGTGTGGGATCAATATGGCTGCCTTACCTGGTCCGGACTACTCAAAATTATTTTCGTGGGACTTAGCTTTAGATACATGTTCTTTATAATTTTATTAGTAATTTCTCTTATACCATCACTTATTTTATATCTCTTAGTCACTTTTGGTCTCATATGAATTGTGCACTACATTTTGCTTTTATTATTAATAACAATCATAATAACCTTATAGAACATATTTAATAGCTACTATTGATAGTATTTCATAATGCCCAACTGTTATAAATATATGTGATAATTAATATATGTATTATTTGTTGCAGCTTCAGGAAATGCATTTATTGTTTAAAAATAATACGGATAATATTATAATGGAGGATTATAAATTTAACTTTACTTACGAAAGTGAACCGTAAGTCTATTCAGTCTTTTCTATTTACAGTTGTTTAAGAAAAATGTTCCAAATTATGCTGAAAAACTTTTTCAAAAGATGAAAGGCCACTGAATATCATGCCAATTTTCGTTTTTTAATAAATTGTCCTATAATTATTGGAAAAAAAAATATTGAGTACTGGTTAAAATACTTCGTAATAGATATCCCTTTTTATAAATAGAAAATACCACCACCCCCAGAGGCATTTAGTTTAAACTAGTGTATCTTTTGGTGACACCAGTTTCTATATGTATTAGGTATAATAAGATTAATTGGTATTATTGTGCCCATAAAGTCTCGATCCATTTAGCTGAAAAAAGCCGATAGTAGCAAATGAAGCTTTATAAGTGGGATAAGAACAATGTTAACAAACAAGCAATAACATAACTAACGTAATTGGACATGACCGCCCTCCATTTCGAAGCACTTTTCCCAATGCTCTACAGTGAATCGAAACACGTTCTGCAGCACATCAGGTGTAATTTCTTCTACTGCTGCTCTAATGCGGTTTCGTAAGTCCTGAAGGTGTCGAAGTGGTGTTTTATAAAACCCCACCCGCAGAAATCAAGCGGACTTAAGTGTGGTGAACGCGGTGCCCACCACTGTTGGGATCCCCTGCCGGTCCATCTCCTTACAAAGACGCAATCTAAGTAATCATGGACGATTCGTGCCCCATCTTGCTGAAATATCATGGTGTCAATAGTGCCGTCCTCGATTAATTGCGGCTCCAAAAACTGTTGCAAAATATCGAGGTAATTGTTGCTGTGGCAAGAACCGTCTGTTCGGAAAGCATAAAAGGTCCATATGTTTCATTGTGTTTGATGCCTCACTAAACGGTTGGTCTTTCCGAACGTGATTCATCATTAACGCTTCCTGTACGTTGAAATTTATTGACAAGTCGTCGAATATTGGCTCGTGTGGGCCCTGGTTTTCTAAACTTCCTAGTAAACTTTTTGCGATATTCTTCATAAGTAAACCCTCGCAATAGCGCACTCACTACGGCTATTCTCTCTTGTAAAGTTAATATTTTAAATACCTGCAGCAGGAAAGATATATCACTACATTTTCCATCAAATGGATCGAGACTTTATGGGCACACTGTTATAAATTGAATAGAACCAGTAAGATACCTCAAAATATGTTCTGATTCCAAAAAGAACCACTTCTATACCTTTATCTCTGCATGAGTGTGATATGAAATAGTGGATTTTTGAAGTTTTGTACTACCTGAGAAAAAATATTTCCAATAAGTGTATCATGAATACCTTTAAGTAATTGATTGTTTCTAAAACCCTTTTTGAAATACGCTCAAATACTGTAAATTATTTTACCTAGTATAAGCAAATAGTTGTAAGGAAAATTTTCGACTTGTTATCCCATTTAGGGCCGGTTACTTAAAGTCCAATTAAAACGCCGCTTAGCGTAATAATTGATTAAAACACCGGCTAGTACAAATTTGCGTTTTTCCAACACCGGTTACCACTAATCATTGATTAAGGACGTCGTTAATTTAACCGGGGTTTGGAGTAACTGATAAAATATTATAGTATATTAAGTGACAAGTTTCATTTTGACGTTTCAAAGTACGAATTCGTTTCTTAACTGAATGAGTGCTTTAATGTCAAATGAAACGTGTCTTTTATGCTATTTTTTGCAATTAGTTTTAAAATTTCTCTTTTTGTAAAAGCAAAACGAGAAAAATTTGATAATCAAGGGAAATTTTGTGGCGGTTGTCACCTTGGGTTGGCACAAGATTTAAATTGACAAGTTAATTTAAAATTGACACATTTTTGATAATTTTCAACAGAATGTTTCTACTGCACACGGTATCACTATCACTTCGAAAGATAATTCAAACGTTAATATAAATGTTTATAATAGTTGTACTATTTCAAAGATTAATTAAAAATATCAAATCTTACAATGAATTTCAATATAAAAACCTCAAACTTGCTTGCAAAATGTCATATTGACATCTCCATTTCTGTTCCAATGTGACCAACTTAAAATAAATCTGTTTAAATGTTCCATTTCTATTACGCAACTAGTGCTGTAATAGACCCTATTACAGCACTAGTGAAATAAATGGTATGATTACGGTACTAATTGCAAAAAATAACAAATAAAATGAACAGTATAATTAAATATAAGGATAATATAATATTGAATATGTGTAACTTTTAGCTTACTACAAAAATAAAATTAATTGAGAACACACATACATTATTTTTACTGGTGAGGACGATTCAGAAGATACTGTGGCAATTTATAATTACGGTTGCTCCTTTCCTCTTTGCCACTGCACCTTATTAAGATATCATTTTACTCGAACATATTTTGGACTCACTCTAGAAATGTCATTAACATATTAAACTATATTGAAAAATTACAAATGACATAGAAAACATGGAAGAAATTCTACAGATGCTGACAGGTTCACGTTGAGAGCTAATGCAGATACTTTAATACGTTCTGACTGAACTGGGCTTGGATGAATAATGTGCATGCTTGTAAAGTTAACGTGCAGTTAAATGCTACACTAATAATTGTTACTGTCACCGAATTTACTTCGATTCCTTCCTGAACATAATATATTTTAAGTTGAAATCGTGTAAACCAGTTTGGAAACAAAGTTTTTTCAATCAACCTTCATTGTTAAATGACATAAAATAAGTTAGAATGTATTGTTTAATAAACAGCTGATATTCAGTAGAAGTATCGTGCTTTATTCATCCTACAGAAATTTCGTGCAAGCTAAATCATATCAGATATGGCAATGGAAAGTGCAATATCTTACTCCATTAGAATGTGAATGATCCCCTTGGTGAAGTCTTTTCTTTTTTCAACAAACTATTTTTCCTTTTTTCATTTTGTTCAAGTCATATATTTTACATATTTTTGGTAACTGTTAATTTCATAGGAATATATGTGTGCATATTGTATTAGTTTTTATATTTTAACATTTTTTTTATCTCTATAGCAGTAAGTAATCAATAAATTTGTTTCAATATCGGCAAGTTTATTGCACTTTGTTATTTATTTCATAAGGAAAATTATAAATATGTGCTATGTAGATAGAAATTCTCATATGCAATATTCACAAAATAAATTCTACAGTTTATTTACTAAAATGATGTTTCTAATTATATAGAATATAATAAATAAATATAATAATGAATAAAATAAGGGCAAAAAGCACGAAGAACAATTCAAAAGTAGAAAATTGCGCCAATATTCTTAGAGCAAAATATACCAATTTAGATCAAATACACTAGCAAATACAGTGGCGAGCAATAAATTCTGGTCGTCAATGCCATTCCTAATGCAGTTGACAGCTCTCTAATGTATATCTGGTTTTTGTATTATTTTTTTCAAACGTTGTCATTATTTTCCATTTGTCAGATACATGTCAAATGTGATAAATATTGGTATAATAATACAATACAGGCATTAAATAATAAATGCAACACAGTCTATTAGATTAAAAAATAAATACATAAAAAAGATCTTAGTACTTGATCATTTCGCTGTTTACTTGAATAATTTTATTTAAGCCGTTGGGCATAAACAAGCATAAATTCCTGAAATAGCCTTGTGAAAGATTATTGCAAGCTGTACGTACAGCGACCAAAAGTTCCTCCGTTTGAAATTGTAAACGTTGGTTTTATATACTTTTGACCATCTTTCCCCACATGTTTTCTATAGATTTCAAATCAGGACTTAAACTCGGCCACTCAAGCACATTTATATTGTGGTTTTGGAACCATTCTGTTGTCCTATGAGCAGTATGAATTGAACAACTGTCCTGGTAAAATATAAAGTTGCCTTCTGGAAATACTTGCATTACTGAGGGCAACCTCACATCTTCCAAAACCCTAATATAAACGTCACTTATCAAACGTTCTTATAAATGCAATAATACCCCAGGACCAGCTCAAAAATCGGCAGCTGGTTTCAACTTTTTGTGTATATTTTGCAACATACCGCCGACTCCTTGGTCTGTATACTCTAACTTGGCCAAAGGGGGATGACTGGGAGGTCTTTTCATCACTAAAAATTACGTTTTCCCAAAAGTTATTGTCATTCGTAAGATACAATAATGCAACGCCCAATCTGGCTTCTTTGTGTCTAGCTGTAAGTTTGATCTTTCTAGCAGCAGCGAAATTTTTAAGTTCCCTTCCCGAATACGACGTCGTGCGGTGAAAACGAATGCGGGGAAGTTAGGATGAATGATTGCCTCTGTTGCTGTTAGAAAAGGGTTATTTTTAATATTTTGGACCAACATAAGATCGTCCACCGCAGTTGGTGTTTGAGGTTGTCCAGAACCCGCTTGTCTATTCAGAATTCCTCTCTCCATCCTCCGCAGAACAATTAAATTTATTATAACTCTTTGCCATCCCTAAATGACCTGCTACAGCAGCTTCCAATAATCCTGTTTCTACTAGGGAAATGGCTCTAACTTTATTAAAGTAAGAAATTGGTCTCCTGATGACTAGTACATCTCTTGACAACTCAAAATAAAATTTATATTAGACAGCTTGTTGGTTATTATTGACAAAAAAATATACAAACAATCAGCTGAAATTTCTAGTTTGTTAAAATATGACATAATTTTGTATGGCATTGACGACCAGAATTTATTGCTCGCGACTGTATGTTGCCAACTTTGTACAATAAATCCTTAAACACTGTTTAGATAACCGCTGTATTTCTTTGCACTCAAAAACGCCGGTTAGAGATAATCATTGATTAGACTTAATCAGTGATTAGTTCTCCGAGTATTTTAACCGGTGTTGGAAAAATCGGCCCTTACAAAGACATACTCCCTCCGTCCGAAAATATGGTATACATTTTGTAATTTATTTTTGTCCGGATTTATGGTATACATTTACAATTTGTTTCCGTCCACATTTACATTTCTTGTTTGATGTAACATCAGCACAAATTTTACCGTCATTGTACTGTTTTTGAGCCATTTTCCCAAATTCTAGACACGGTTAAACGGGTTACCCCAAATTCAGTTGCAACTTTATTTATACTGCCGTGCTTCAGCTTCTGCCCTTCTTTCAGCTGCAACAATTTTTGCAATAGACCATGACGTTGCTTACCGGTTAATTGCTTGAACTTGGAATTCCTTTTCAATAAGCTTACTTCATTATTTATAACAATATCTGCAATTTTGTGAATAGGGCATGTGTAAAATAATTTTTCATGAAATGACGTTTTAACTATATTGACGTTTTTGACACAAACCAAATCGGACATCAGCCAACTATGTATTATAGTTGTTTACCTAGCATAAGAACTGCCAAATAAGTATATTTAATTATAGTTCGTTACTAATGTCTCATTAATTTTCAAAAAAATTTCAAATGTATACCATATTTTCGGACGGAGGGAGTATTACATTATAAGAGCAGAGAATAACGAGCGACGAGAAGCGACAGTATAGTCAGATACCTTGATGTTTTGTTTTCCAATTTCACCTCGTCGAATTTGAGACTGGAGACATTAGGGCAGACCAAGGACCGCGTGGCATTGGTGACAATGACGACTAAACAACCAAGCTCGCACCGCCCAAAGAGAAACAGGGAGCTTTTAACGTCTTTCTCACTTCTCGTTGATAGTTGTTCTCTAATAAAAATGTTTAGATCTTGTTGGTTTGGTACAATTTCTGTATAAAAAAAATCAAACCTTTGTCTAGTTTCATATATGATTATTATTCCCTAATAGTTCTTTTCCAGGTAAATATGTAATAATTCTACTGATGATGTGCGCAGTGCACATGATCAAAAATGACAAATTAACAACATACAACGTGTTTCAAAAAGAACTTAGTAGGTAACTAGTACTTGCAAATTATAATAAGCCACTTGCCTTTTATTTATAAGTAATTATTTATCTAATGTCATTTTCACATTTGTTATTTTGATAGTAATATATTTTTTTCTGACAAATACGTTTTTTACTTAATAAATAATACTACTAAATAATATACACTTGCAAGAAAAATATTTTTTTGTTCAAACATACTTCCGAAGTGCACAATTTCTTAATGGAGAATGGCAATATTCCTACGCGGAATGTAAGTGACAGTTTCACTTACAGCATCATATTCGCCTAGTCGTGGAGAAGTTTCGGGCTACTGGAACTGTGTTATAAGGCAAAAGTTCTGGTACAAAACCTTGATGGAGAAAACCCACATACCTACATCAGTTCGTCGTTTATCACTTCAAACGAACTTTTATTAATGTTCATAGAATCCTGAAGCGTCGCTTGCATATGTATGCATTACAAAGTATCGCTTGTTCATCAGACCTTACCTAGAGATCACGCTAGTAAGCTTAACTATTGAAATTTTGTTTAAGAAAATTTAAATAATGAGGAAATTCTAGATAAGTTTTTTTTACCTGAGTTTTATTTAAGCGGGTTTGTAAATAAAGAAAATTACAAAACATGATCTATAAATAATCCAAACAATCAATTTATATTCTGTTGAAGTCGGAGTATGGTTAGCTGTATCTCGTCGTCGTATAGTAGAACCAATATTTTTTCTTTTTCACAATAACATGAGTAGCCAACGATACCGAGAACAGTCATTGACACAATTTTTAACTCAAGTGCAACAGGACGAATTCAATGGCGGTTACTTCCAGCAAGATGGGGCTACTGCACATACAACGCGTGAAAATTTAGCGCTTCTAGAACAGTACGTCCCTCATCGAGTTATAAGTAAAGGTGTTTGGTCAGCGCGATCACCAGAGGTATTTAAGACAAGAATTAGTAACTTAAATACAAATAAGTTAATTACCTTAGTTGTTTGATTAATAAATATACTGGGTGTTCCAGCTAAGACTTTCGGGTCATATGTCTCCATTATTATTGAACGAATTTTTTTGAAATTTAAAATGTAGATACTTTATTGAATGAACATTGGGCGGGGCTAAGTGTGGGACCAATATGGCTGCCTCACCTAGTCCGGACTACTCAAAATTATAATCTGTCATCCCACACCTGTCAGGCCTACACTAACCTATGAAATGTTATTCCAGACGAATTCTTCTTATCAACGCCGTCTCTGCTGTTGCAGCTACGTAGAGCACAAGAAACCATAATGTCTTTTAATGTTTAACGTATTATATAACCCTAATACACGATACACTTAACAAACGGTCCACTTTTTACCAACACTACCTGTTTGACGTAAGTGTAGTATCAATATGGCAAACCTGTACCCGGTTTGATCACGTGACGTCGTCTCTCTACCTATTCTTTCTCAATGGTTTAGAGAGATGTATTGAAGCTCTGATTAGTGTTCTCGTTTTTTGGTCGTTCTTTGTTATCAACTTTTGTTATTAAATTGACTACTTTCAGACTTGAAATTCAAAGTTTTAACGCACTTGCTGCCCCTAAAACCCGACATAACCTTTATTCTCAGTTTAGTGGAGTATCTATGAGTGTCCTGTGAGTTTAATTGTTTGCACACTGTAAAGGCGTTAACAATAAGATTCACTGAAAACTGGAAAGTCTGAAATCAGTATCTTGCACTTAATAAAATATGCTGCCTTTAACTCGCCTGAATATACAATAACAGGATATAAAAGCTAGTTGAATTCTCATTTTGAAGACTATGGTTATTTCAGTATAGCGCAACGTGTCTTCACTTAATAAATTGTCTATATTCCAAATTGTATAAAAATTCGTACTATAATAATGGAGATATATGACCCGAAAGTCTTAGCTGGGACACCTATATACATATATAATAAATTAATAATCCAATAGTACTTATTATTAATTTTATCACCATATCGCTCGATGATAAATTTTGACAGTGGAAAACCCTTATGCTAGTTAATCTATATCCGCATTTCAAGAATGCGGAAGATCATAATTTATAGGAGAAATTTATGGACAACTAAATGAAGTTCTTTTTGAAACACGTTGTATAAGGTAATGTGGAGCCTACTTTCTTTAGTGGTGGTAGTGCTTTTGTTACCTATAAGTTATTTAGTGGCCATAGCCGAATTATTTTAGCAAGCGACACTGTTAAAGCAGGAATTACAGACTTTACATACGACGATTCAATGCCACTAGAGTATCAACCGGAACAATTTCGTATTAAAATTAAACTAATTAATATTTCACAATATATAGGTAAAAAGGCAGGTACAATTTTGCAGCATCTCAAATTTGACGCGTTTCATTTATTGACACATGTCGTTGCTAAACCGATTCTATTATATTGTTTTATCAACTAATTAACACCTTGTTATCATTGATTCATATACTACTGACTATCTTCATATTAGTGATTGAGGATCGACTGTGAAGTAGTAATATTCTGAAATATATGGGAACTGTAAAATTTATGCTTTTTATATCTCAACACTCCCTACTTTCTTTTACCCATCAATGATTATGAACAGGAATCTGCAGTGCGGATTTAAAACAGTGAGGACTTTAAAAAGATAATTTAATATAATTTTTAGGAAACCAGAAAAATTACCTAATTCTGAAGATGTCATCAATGTCACACGACAATTTTTTCAGTCTATAGAATCACTAAGTGACTATAAAAAAATGGATGAAGATATCGGAATTTCTATAGAATTGATGTTATTCGATGAAAGTAAGTAATGATTTGGATAAATAGATATAAATAAATATTACTGGCATTCTTAATATACACCTTGTAAAATAAAATGAATTTAGATATTTTCATGTTATTAAGGGGGCAACTTGGGAACATTTTTCTTCATTTGTTCTTCGATCATAGGATAAAGTAAACATCATTATAATCATATAATCATACTTAAATGCAACTACAACATTGCCAATATAATAAAATACCTCATGAATAACCTGTAAATTCCAATTCATATTATGTGAAAGTTGATTAGTTTATACTGATAATTTTAGAATCACTGCTAGAACCTACGAGTAAAGAATAGAACAGAAGAGAGTCTCCTTAATAATAATATTTGTCCAAATGTGGTAACTCAATATGGCCGCCTCAATGCATAGAATATGTATGTTACATGTCAGATGTAGTGTCAGATATATGACAAGTTATTCAAAATACTCATTTTATAAACTATGATTGGTCAATATTGCCATAACCACCTGCCTTAAAGTGGTAACTCCGTCTAAATAATACCTATTCCCCCACCAGTTTATTATCTCTCCTGTTCTATTTTTTCCTCGTAGGCTAGAACAGATTTAAACATTCTAATGTCATTTGACAATTAATTTTATTTACAACCATACGCGTATGTTGGCATTTCTGACTTTTTAAAAGTTTGGAAGTGTGACTTTGTTCACGTTTACTTCCCACCCTCTATTACTGCCCTCATTTCCCAACCTCAATGTCAATCACAAAACTGTCAACTATATATGTCAAAACCTTATCGGAATTTTTATCACAAATAATTATTAATTGTATGATTGTAAATAAAATTAATTGTTACATTAGAATTATTGGAAGCATGAACCCATGTAGATTGACCACCATGCTATTGCTGATATGATGATATAGTAGGTTTGTTCGAACCTCCAGTTCTGAACAGTTCCGGAATCGTTCTAGAATTAGTAGTTCTGATAATAATGCGCATGTCCACAGATCACTATTACTAGAAGATAGTATAACTTAATAGTAAAAAGTTTAGACTATGTTTAGCGCCGCCTGCCAACTGCAGGCAGTACTAAAATGGATCAAACCGATGAACCGGGAAATTTAAATATTATATATTTCTATTCCATTTTGTATTTACCTTAATAGTTTTTATTCTTCACTTTAAATGTTCGGAAGTAAAATAGTAGTTGTATTTTAAAGAAAAATAAACTACACTTATTGCTATAATAACTTAGTAATAAATTAGAAACGTATCTTTTTAGTCACGCTTTATTTTTATATGAAAATTTATTTCTATTTCAAAATATTAAGGAGAAAGCATTCTAAATTATTCTTACATTTGAACTTATTTATTCCTTAAATGGAAATCATCGATCTTCTCTTATGACATTGAATAAAATAGGATCTCATGTAGCTTCCTACCACTCATGAAAACGAATTGATTTTGGATGTGGAAAACTTTTACATTTTGGTCACAATTTGACACATAACATTTTCTTGTCGGCATAATTACTAGGAAGTCTAGAAAAAAGTGCTAATAAATAAATAAATACTTGAATTATGCAGAATAAATACTTACGTACATGCAATTTTAAGAAATAAGTTAATATTTTGTAACTCTGATTAATAATTAGCATATGCTATAAATATTAATTAAAAACTGTCAACAGAAATATTTGAAAACTATACCACATGTAGTTGCTATAGTTACCAAACACAGTCAACAGCTTACAAGCAGCTAAGCCCTGAAGTATCACATGTGATCCTAAAATTTCGTCAACACATGCGCCACCTACCAACTGCAGGCAGAAGTAAAACGATGTCTACGCAATCTCAATTTAACATTTCCCCCCCTGCGCATGTCCGGCCAAATCCTGATTCTAGCACGGTTCGAAATCCTGAAGGTTCGAACCGTTTTAAAATAGGAATTTTAGGGAAACTTGTACTACCAACATTAGTAATAGTAATATTAAAAAAACACCAATCTTATTGGAAGAAATATCATCATTTCAATAGCTAATGCATCTAACTACGAAAATTGCGACAGGATTTAAAAAGTAATGAAAAAGTTGTTTATATGAAATACGTTTTTCCAAATTTTGTAATGGATTATTCTGCATTTTTTATATAAGCAATATAGGGGAGAGTGTTGTACCTTGGACATAGTGTACCTTGGATCACTAACCCATAATCCGACATATGCTGCTAGCTTGTGGCAAACTGTTGAACTATCTCGTGCAATATTCATTAGTGGGCAGCGTAAACCATAGATAAAATATTTATACTCTTATATAGATGGCTAACTTCACTAATAACACGAGACTTGAAATAGTAATTGTTCTTGTCGCCAACAGCGTTATGTGCACGAGCGGCAATTTTGAAATATGTATCTGTGAATGTACCTTTAATTTTTCAGTTTTAAAATTGATAAAACAAAGGAGTTACTGCAGATTAATAATACTAATATATTTTTTAGTAATAAATTTATTTTGCATTTAATTTAAAGTACATTTATTATCTAACTATAATTAATAATAGAATATATGCGTATGATTGCTGACATATTAGTATACAAGAGACAAATATCAAAGTTTTTATATAAAATAAAACCTACACTTTTTTTTATTCAATGTTTTAATACCTGATAAATGTAATGTAGGAACAGCATCTGCCTTCAAATTTGATCGGTTATGATATGATGTAAATTTCATTTGTGGAGAAAAATGGTAGTCACACACCTTCACTTTTCAATTTTAATGTCCTCTCGTCCCACGGCTATCGTCCACTGTTCAAAAAGCTAAGAAAACGAATATAGTTAGTACATATTTTATCGAATATGGTCGAAATTTCATTGCGTGATTATTTTTTATGTATTGAAAAGCTAAAAAGATAATTTAGTAGAAAATCAAAATAATATGCTTACCTCGGGTTTCCTAGAAAATATATGCACAATTGCATTTTCCTGTTTTTATGCACTTGACAATTTTTTCAAAATTATAAACAGTTCAAATAACCTAAGATATTTCAAAACCAAACTAACTTTAAAAACGAATATAAATGATTATAATACAATGGAGAAACACGTAACTAGTAATAAGAAAGGAAATTAATATAATACCGAATCACAAATAATTACAAACTGAAAATATTGACATAAACCTCGAAACAACTGTAAACACTCGAAAGCAAATAAAACGCGTGTATCCAGCAGGGATACCAGCATAACTGGCTTTAGAAACTGTAAAATATTAAAATTCCCAGATATATTACTAAAGTGCTACAAACCCGCCGCAGGCGACAAAAACTTTTATTAATGGTTTGTAACCGAGCTAAGTTTCTATTAGTAGATAGGAAGTTTACAGGGCATGGCGTAAACTTCTTATTGCATATCGTGCGTGTTGTGTTATGAGTATAGCCGCAAAATTGTTTTTGTAGTTTAAAAAGTAAAGTTTCTGAACAATAATATTTCCGTATATACACACTTCATGTATTGCTTCAGAATTTTCTCAATATTCCAGCTTGTGCAGTATAATTTGGTGAGTAAAACTACATGCTGTATGTAAGTCTGAACATAACCTAACAACCTAGCCGCGTCTTTAAATTGTAAACTGTCACCTCTTGTACCATGGATTATCAATACATCTTGTACCATTGATCACATTTCCAGATTATAATACAATGCCACGGAGCAAGACGGGAAGAAAACGTGAACATATTGATCCAGAAGCAATACAAAAAGCAATTGAAGCTGTGTGCGCTGAAGGAGACAATAAAATTTCTATTAGAGAATCATGTAAAGTGTTTAACATTAAATTTACAACATTAGTCGGCATTTGAAGGCTTTTAGAAATTCTGGGAAAGAGGAGTTCAAATATGATGTTCGGTACGACACTAGAAAAGTATTTTCAGAAGCAGAAGAGCTCTGTTTGGTAGAGTATATCAACAAAGTAGCTAAGATGAACTATGGATTGACAAAGAAAGGAGTTCGGAGTCTGGCTTATAAATTCGCAATGGCCAATAATAAGAATCGACCTGTCAAGTGGGATGAAGAAAAAACAGCTGGAGAAGAATGGTTGAGACTATTTATGACAGGGCATACTGCGAAGTTAACCATTAGAAAGCCAGAAAAGACAAGTTTGTCACGGGCAACTGCTTTCATTCCTACCAATGTTGAAACATTCTTCAAAAATCTCGAAGATGCACAGTTGAGATTAGGACCTTTTCCTCCTCATCGCATCTGGAATCAAGACGAAACCGGGCTAACAACAGTACAGAATCCCAACAAAATTGTTGCCCCAAAGGGTATAAAGCAGGTAGGAAGTGTGACATCCGGTGAACGGGGTCACCTCGTCACATTGTCTGCTTGCGTAAATGCCGTCGGTAACCACATCCCTCCATTGTTAGTGTTTCGGAGGGTAAACTTCAAGGAGTACATGCTTTATGGTGCACCCCCTGGAACAATTGGTGGGGCGAATCCCTCAGGATGGTCTAACGAATTATTATATGTGAAGTTTATGGATCACTTCATAGCTCATGTAAAACCGTCAAAGGAAGAACGTGTTTTATTAATAGTAGATAACCATGAAACACATTTATCTCTGCAAGTTATTGAAAAAGCATCAGCAGCAGGTGTTGTTATGCTCACATTTCCGCCCCATACATCCCATAGGCTGCAGCCACTTGACGTATCGGTGTACTCACCTCTGAAGAACTTTTACAACCAAGCTGTTGACTCTTGGCTATTGAACAACCCGGGCAAAACTTTCAGCATTTATAATATTGCAGAAATAGTTGGCCAAATTTACCCTAAAGCATATAGTACTAGTAATATTTTAAGTGGTTTTACGAAAACAGGAATTTATCCATTTAACAGACAAGTATTTTCAGAGCAGGACTTTCTTGGAGCTTGCGTCTCCGATCGTCCAAACCCTAACGACACTTTCCCAGTTAAAAATTCAGTCAGTACAAGTTTAAATCTAGCTGTTATCCAGTCTCCAACGCCACCTACTACGCCTATTATGACTAATAATAATAATAATAATAATAATTGTCTTTATTATCCAACAGATTACTCCATTAACAGGACAATATAATACAATGATATTGTACAGTGTTAGAAATAATATATAAATAATAATAAAATAAATATATTAATGCTATGGCAAAACAGAAACAAATAGCTAACAAACAGTTCTTGCGTACAACCCTGTATAAATTGGAAATTCAATGAAGAATAGGACTAGGAAGAGTGGAAGGGATCTGGGAAGATTTTATTCGCATTTCTGCTCATGTGGGCAATCGGTGCTTTAGCAAGGATATTTGTTCTGGCTCTGGGCTCAACAAATGTCTCCCTTGATCTTGTACCATACTTTGGCACCGCTATATCCACTTCTGTGAGCAAGTTGGGGGCATCTATGCCATTATCGATTAATTTAATCATAAAGTTAGCACTGGCCATCTCTCTGCGATATGAAAGT
This sequence comes from Amphimallon solstitiale, assembly GCA_963170755.1. Classification (NCBI taxonomy): domain Eukaryota; kingdom Metazoa; phylum Arthropoda; class Insecta; order Coleoptera; family Scarabaeidae; genus Amphimallon; species Amphimallon solstitiale. The sequence continues at coordinate 167,912,212 of OY720675.1, read as the reverse complement.
GAAGTGAAATTGTGCCTCAGAAGGAGCTCATCGTAGTCGACGCCCCTGGCTGGATAGTTACCAGATGATTTATAAATTAAATATTTTAAAAATCTTCTCTGCACTCTCTCAATCAGTAAGTTCTGGTAAACATAGTAAGGGTACCAAATTATTGAAGCATATTCGAGTTTCGGACGCACCAGTGTAATGCTCATCGAAGCGAAGATGAGCCGTCTACTTCAGCTGCAACGCTAAATCAGAATGAAAATAGATCTAATGATCTTAGATCTCCTGAAGAAGTCCAGCCATACCCGAAGGCAGCACCTAGGAAAACCAACAGACGAGGTAGAAAACCTGGAAGAAGCAAGATAGTAACAGATACACCTGAAAAAGAAGCTATAACGATAGAAAAGTCTAAGAAAAGAGAAGGCCTGCCAAAATCAAAGACTACTAAGCCACCTGCAAGTAAAAGTAAATCTCAAGATAAAGCTAGGAAAAGATTAGTTTGTGAAAGTGACTCAGAAAATGATGATCAAATTGATATGTCTGATGTTGATGACTCTGATAACGATGATAACTTTTTTGCATCAACTAACGCTGAATTAGCCGACGCTCAGGAGGAGCTTGAATTTGAAAGATCCAGTTTCAATAATGGCGATTACGTTCTTGTCAAGTTTGAGAAGAAACGAGGGCCAACTGAGCACTATGTTGGGAAAATTATTTCTAAAGACTGTGATGGGTGTGAATTCCAAATACAGTTTTTCAAACGTATTAGCTTGAGTAACAAATTTGTCATAGAATCATCGCAATCATTTGATGTAAATGAGTCAGACATTTTACTCAAACTGCCTAAACCATCAAAGTGCAGTGGTTCAACTCGAGTTGCAGAACAAGTGTGGTTTAAGGTAGATTTTTCAAACTATAATGTAAAATAGGGAGCAGTTGTTTATATTACAAAATTACTGTTTCTGTGTAAATTTCTTCAGATGTTTTAAACAAATAAATTTTGCAGCTGCACATTGGAGTTTTTTTATTCAATATGCATTGGTATGCCTTTCTGTATGATCCAAGGTACAGGAGGATGCGATCCAAGGTACAAGACCATCATGTACCATGAATCAGTTTACTTGCTATTATAAATGTTTTAGTTTTTCATTAACTTTGCTTATAATACCGTTTATAGATAAAAGAAAACTGAAGTCGAATAGATGTTACATAAAATAGACACCAATAACTAAAATAAAAACGAAAGTTGTTAATTTTTAGTCGTATATTAGAAAAAGTGATCCAAGGTACAACAGTCTCCCCTATTTATATTTTACAAAACACCAAACTGGTAGACAAATATCAATCGTAATGAACATTTAAATGTTACTGCATCTGCATCTAACCACCAAAATTGGGACAGGATTTAAAAAGTAGTGAAAAAGTTGTTTATAAGAAATATAGTTTTCAAAATTTTGTTGTGGATGGTGGACCAATGTCAATCGTAATGAACATTTAAATGTTACATCTCAAAATTGCAACAGGATTTAAAAAGTAATGAAGAAGTTGTTCAGAAGAAATAAATGTTTGAAAATTTTGTAATGGATATTTCTGATAAACCGGGCAAATAAAACAAGGGTTTTTAATACAAGCTGTTATTAATAATTGGCACGTGCATCAAATGCACACACACATTAATAAATATGTATTACATAACTATAAAATCAACAATCATAATGGATTTAAACAAATATAATACAATACATTTTCAATGTTCAAAGCCAACTCCTCTTCTTTATTTTAATCTGTGAAGAAGTACACTCTTTCATTCCATTTTGGAGAATTGAAGCCTTTTTGGTAATTTGAATTGCGATACCTACTTGATTTGGTAGGTACTTACATCAATCAGACTCTGAATGTTTTGTGTCACAAGTCTGGAAATCACATTAACTTGCAATTTATTATAATTTTCATGACGTAACAGGTTGTAGTACAACTACTATATATAGTAGCTATAGGTTGTAGCACACAGATAGCTCGTCCAATACGATTACGAGAAAACAAGCGTGTTGCATAGTTAACGGCGCAAAATTTTATAAATCAGTTAAATTTGGAGTCTTGCGGATACTACGGGGTGCGGGCGGACCTAAATAGGTATAGATATCTGTAGGTTTAAAATAACCAAGTCGTATGTCAGTTGAAATCTACTATTACAACATGAAAACAACTCGGACATCTAGTATCTAAAAGACCAAATATTAATCTTTATATACACGCATTACACATATATGTTATTCATATAAGCCCATAACATGAATGTGTGAATACATACAAAAAAATGATTCAGACCACAGATGTGAAAATGAATGGCACAATTGAGAGTATTGTGTAAAAAAAATCCATAAAATGTCTGGGAATTTTAAATAATGTTCCAGGATTTTTAAGTTTACCTTTTTTATTAAAGCAGATACATTATGTTCTTTTATTTGACAATTAGGGAGTTTTTTTAATCGAAAAAAAGCTGCCGAAATTCATTCGATTTCGTATGCCTAGCTGATATGGTTTCATATTTACTTAAGTATGTCATTTATCTATAATAATTTTTAGTTCCGGGGCTCTGGTTTTGTTTTACGTGTTGGCCGTCGTTACAAATGCTATTAATCGCCATCACTTTCTAATAATATTGGTTTATAATTTAACAGTTATTTTGTTTCCAAATAAACAAAAATATTTAACGAAAAAAATAAGAGACAATGAACATCCTTTATTTATCCTACAAAACAGTTTAAAAAATGAGGTGTGGCCACCACACGACTTTCTTATACGTATGGAAAGTGTTACTTCCGGTCCGAATTTTGAAATTTAATTTATATAAAAAATATTCCAAATCCAACTTTAAGTACTTTTGTACTCTTCATAAATATATATAGAATGCATAATTTACGACATATTTGCAAAAAACCGATTTTCGATAAGAGTAAAAAACCTACTTCCGGTAGGAATTTCGAAAAAAATTTTTAATAAAATTCTTCTTAAATTTAATTTTAAGTACATATGAATTCTTTATAAATTTGTCTAAACTTAGTAGTTGACGAAATATTGGCAAAATTCGATTTTTTCACTGAAGTAAACTACTACTTCCGGTCGACCTAATTTGCTGAAAATCTAATCAGTTCCCAAGAGGGAGATTATACACGTAAATACAAAATTTGGAATTGATATCTCCAGCGGTTTGACCGCTATCGTGGTCACAGACAGACACACAGACAGACAGACACACACACACACACACAGACATTTTTTTAAAACCACTTTTTTTGTATCAGGGGACCTCAAAACCTGGACATCTGCAAAAATCTCGAGGTCGAACATTTTCATCATCACAATACTTCCTTATACTACGTATAAGAAAGTAAAAATTAGAAACACTTTTGTATTTAGTGATAAAAGGGCGAAGGTTTTGCTAAAGCAATCTAATAATATCGGTACATAAAAAGAGATCCATTGATGAGTATCTCATAAATAGGCCGCGGACACGAGCGAGCCATGACTCATCGCCCATGGGCGCACTATTGAAATGTTGTATTTTTAAAGAGGTTTTAATTTTATTTATATAATTGGATAACAAGTGGCTGGTGATCTATAAAATACAAAATACCTTATTATTTGTTCATTTTCTCTTCTGTAAGACTTGTTCTCTTTGAATTAAGTACATCCATGTAAATAGAAAACGTCCTTTCTACATCGCAACTGGTTATATGTGCGTACTGGAAATATTCTTTTATTTCAGCATATTTAGCATACACAATTGCCGCAATGTTATTAAATCTGGATTTCTATTAAAAACTGCATCTAACTTTTGCCGAAGACCACATCCGAAGTCACTTGGAATACTTGTGAAATTATTAATAGCCACATCTAATGTGGTTAATCCATTTTACTTTCTTATACGTAGTATAAGGAAGTATTGTGATGATGAAAATTTTCGACCTCGAGATTTTTGCAGATGTCCACGTTTTGAGGTCCCCTGATACCAAAAAAGTGGTTTTTAAAAAAATGTCTCTGTGTGTGTGTGTCTGTCTGTGTGTGTGCCTGTCTGTGACCACGATAGCGGCCAAACCGCTGTAGATATCAATTCCAAATTTTGTATTTACGTGTATAATCACCCTCTTGAGATCTGATTAGTTTTTCAGTAAAATCGGTAGATCGGAAGTAGCAGTTTACTTCAGCGAAAAAATCGAATTTTGCGAATATTTCGTCAACTACTAAGTTTAAACAAATTTATAAAGAATTCATATATACTTAAAATTAAAATTGAGAATAATTTTATTTAAAAAGTTTTTCGAAATTCCTACCGGAAGTAGGTCTTTTACTCTTATCGAAAATCAGTTTTTTCGAATATTTCGCAAGTCATGCTTTTTAGATAAGTACGTTACGGGTATAAAAGTATTTAAAACATAATTTTCAATATCTTTTGTATAAAAAAAATTACTAAATTCAGACCGGAAGTACCACTTTTACTCTTATCGAATAGCGATTTTTTGCAAATATGTCGTAAGTTATGCATTCTATATACATTTATCAAGAGTACAAAAGTATTTAAAACTGGATTTGCAATATTTTTTGTATATATGAAATTTCAAAATTCGGACCGGAAGTAGCACTTTTACTCTTAGCGAGGAGCGCTTTTTTGATAATATCTTGCAAAGTATGCATTCTATAGCGATTTATTAAGCGAATGAAAGTACTTAGAATAGGATTTTGAATAAGTTTTGTATAAAAAAATTCTTAAAATTGTATAGTTTGAAACGCTCATACGTATAAGAAAGTCGTGTGGTGGCCACACCTCATTTTTTACTTTCTTATACGTAGTATAAGGAAGTATTGTGATGACCAAAATTTTTGACCTCGAGATTTTTGCAGATGTCCACGTTTTGAAGTCCCCTGATACCAAAAAAGTGGTTTTTAAAAAATGTCTGTGTGACCGCTGTAGATATCTATTCCAAATATTGTATTTACGTATACAGCATGTGTCAATTTTCATTAGCCATAGATGATTAATCCATACAGTACGTGGCAACATAGTACCCCTTCTTTCCTTTTCAATGCCAGCATGACTGATGCATGCTCGTAAATACAAGTTAGCGTGGTTAGCAGTAACTATGCGACCACCGGCTTGGGTGTTTGTAATGCGTTCAGAAATAATATTTACGAGTTGCAAGGATTTGTTTTTCTCTTTCCTTTCAGTAAATGCAGAGAATTATTAAGCTGCGTTCACGCAGCATGACACAAACAAAAGCGTAATTCTAATAAAATTAAAAATAAGGTAAATAAAAAAGGATTCTGAAAATAATAATAAACTACTAGATCAGGAGATCGCGGCGGCCATTTGATGTTTCCCGTTCCAGTAATAAGACGGCTTTTATTGCAGACTAGATCGCAACCTGTTCGCAGCTAAACATTGAATGTAAAATCTGGTGGAAAGAAGTGGAAAGATCGGAAAATCGTTGTGATGTCGATTGTTGCCGGGATTGGTGGCGGACAGTAGGGGTGCCACGTTGCCACGTATTACTTGTATACGTATAAATCGCACGTAAACATTGAATCCCTATACCTAATGAAAATTGACACATACGGTATAATCTCCCTCTTGAGATCTGATTAGTTTTTCAGTAAAATCGGTAGACCGGAAGTTCTAGTTTACTTCAGTGAAAAAATCGAATTTTGCAAATATTTCGTCAATTACTAAGTTTAAACAACTTATAAAGAATTCAAATGTATTCAAAATTAAATTTGAGACAAATTGTCTTAAAAAAGTTTTTTGAAATTCCTACCGGAAGTAGGTCTTTTACTCTTATCGAAAATCAGTTTTTTGCGAATATCTCGCAAGTCATGTTTTCTAGACAGGTACGTTACGGGTATAAACGTATTTAGAACATAATTTTCAATACCTTTAGTGTAAAAAAAATTTCAAAATTCGGACCGTTTACTTTTATCGAATAGCGATTTTTGCAAATTATGCATTCTATATATATTTGTCAACGGATACATTTGCTTTAAATTAATTAAAAAGTATAATTGTGAGACTTGTGAAAGAAGCGTATAATCCCAAAGCACATTAAAATCAAAAAGTCAATTATTTATTCTAAATAAAGAATATGAAAACAGCAAAGACTTTTCTATAATTCTAGAAAACCAAATGATCAAATAACAGCCTTTGTGAAAAGGTTATTAAAATCGCTTCATAAAATATTCAACAAAAATAAAGATTTAAATCATATTAGGACAAAAATTAAGCAGAGAGTACTGGAAAAGAATGATTTAAACATTATTTGTAACAAACACGAACATCAAATGTTCTTTTTAGACATGTTACTAATAACAAAACTTTATAAAGAATGTAAATGCCACAAATATCCGACATCTAAATCTAGATCTGAAAAGTTGAATATTTTTCGAAATATATAGACCCTATTTATAAAAAATATATGTATTTTTATTACCAAACCCTTCCATATTTACTATAAATAAAAATTTTGTTTTATTTTATTAATGCTTTCATTTTTTCCCTATATTTTGTTTAACAAACGTACTCAAAAATATATTCATTAAAAATCAATTGTTCTCAGTTCACTGGGTTATTTTACAATCTTAAAATCTCAAACAACAAAGAAACTGTTGTAGTCTCTGGTTATGCACTATAAATATAATTCTTTTATAGTCACTACGTCTCCATACATATTATGCGGTAGGATATGGGTAATTGTGTGCGTATTATATACAACACATACTGACATACCCTATATATACATATATACCTATATATATTATTATATATGTTGGCATGTGGGAATACATATATGTATAGTAATCTAATAATACAATTTTATAATCTAAAAATATATTTTTTAAAGTGGTTTTTTGTTGTCTTCAATAATTACGATAAAAGTCAGGAAAGCACATAATTAATTATAGGATATAATAAAAAGAAAAAAAATTAAATGTAAAATTTAAAATGTTAAAAATAAAACGACATCTATATTTTATTAGTACAACATACATAGATTTGTTTACATTGCAGCGCCAAAACCTTCCTGCTATTTAGCGGACGGATTCCATAGTAATAAAATTCCAGCTCCATTTCGAGCGAAATGCCGCTTCCAATTGTCCCATAAGGATGAGCTATCTGTATACTTATCTGTGGTTGTAGGTTGGTACAAATACATACATATAATAGATTGTTCGGATATCTAATATATTGATATCACAGATTCCCTTTATTTTTCTTAAATCTCAAGGGGGACACATCGAATCAAAAATTATAAGTTTTGTTTACATAATATTAAATACTATTTTGTCTAAGTTTAACAAATATGTCAGTTTCTCTACGAATATATGATAATTATAAATTAACTTTTCACATGTTCGCAAGTTCCTATAATTATACCATTACATTCACTTTATTCTTAGAGGAAGAATCACTTGCTAGACTCAAAAACATGGTAGTCAGTAATTTCTAAAACAATAAACCACCATATGACGAAACTTTAATGTTTAGTCACATACTTATAGCTGTTTACTTTGGCTATTACAAAATTGATATAATGGGTGTGAATAAAAACAACTGTAAAAAAAATTAAAATTAGGTTTGATGAACCGAATCACACCAATAATCTAATAATATCACAAACTAAAATAAAAAACAAATAGGTACTTGAACGACAACTTAAAAACTAACCTAAAACAACTCCAAACTCTGAAGTTCAACATAAATACGATAAACATAACCAGAAAAATGCGAAAGCTGATACGAATGACAATTACGCATGCTCCGGATTTAACAGAATTTCAAATACTAGCCCATCATCCAGAACTGTTAGAACCGAAGAACGATTCCAGAACAGTTCACGTCATGCGCAGAATTATGTTAAGTGTTCGGGTTTCCGGAACTGTTCTGGAACAAAAAACGTCGTGTTTTGGTTTGTGATTGGGTGATTGGCAGTTCTGGAACCGTTCAAGAACTGTAGAACTAATTCGGGCTAAAGGCATCGAATCGTTACAGAATCGTTCGGAACCGTTCCGAACGGTGTACTATGACGCATCAGTTCTTCGCAGTAACAGAACTGTGTTAGAACCGTTCGTAATATTAAACAAACCTTTAAACTTTTATATCGGCAAAAAAGTTGTTTACCTTTGGTTGGCCTGACAACAACTTGCGTTTTCTCGTTATGTCATAAAATCAACGAACTCACTGTCAAAATGAAATGTCAAAGTCGATGCAACCCTAAGCTTTGCGTACTCTCTTTGGTTGACCCGACTTCAATTTGCTTACTTTATCATCATAGTGTTCGTTGTGAAGTGTTGTTATGACGAAATTTGCAAACTCATTGTAAGTAATCTTCACAAAATGTATTAGAACTGTGTTTTTAATAACTGTATTTTTAAATAGTATGATTACTATGTAATAAATTTTTCATAATTGTTTACACCAAATAAATTTTCCATTTTTAAACTCAAATTTAGTTGCTAAATGGTAACTGAGCTCAACAAAGTGCCTCTTCGATAAAACGACTCGTCCTTCGGGCTCGTCGTTTTATCAGGCAATTTGTTTCATACAGTTACCTAGCACCCAAAAATTTTCGTTAAAAGCTGAAAATTTATCCGGAAAAAAGTAAGCTCTCGTGTAATTACAAGTGATAAAAATCCAGTAAAAGTTTTGACATATTGAGTTGTCAGATTTGTGATGTTCTAGCGTAAACGTCAAATAAATATACGTCAGTTTTTTTCGGTGAATAGATTATAAAAGAAATGTTGAGTAGTAAAGCCTTCAAAGACTGCACTCCACTTGAACTGAGGGAAACTGTCCTACCGTAGCAATCCAGATATTTTGGCTCGAATGGAGAAGGACAAGAAATCACTATTTCATAATATCAGCAATAGCAGGGCGGCCTATCTACATGGATTCAAGCTTCCAATAATTCTAATGTAACAATTAATTTTATTTACAACCATACAATTAAAAAATATTTGTGATAAAAATTCCGATAAGGTTTTGACATATCGAGTTGACAGTTTTGTGATTGAGATTGAGGTTAAGAAATGACGGCAGTAATAAGAGGGCGGGAAGTAACTGAGGGCAGTAATAGAGGGTGGGAAGTAAACGTGAACAAAGTCACACTTCCAAACTTTTAAAAAGTCAGAAATGCCAACATTACGCTTATGGTTGTAAATAAAATACCACGCGATCATTTAAATTCTAAATTATAGCAGGCGGGATTTTTTTTATTAGGTTGTCCAGAATGTCAATTATTGATTAATTAACATTTTGAAACGTCACTTTGACAATTCAAATTGTAAATTAGTACTTATATACCAACTTAATTTAAATTTCACAGCCTGCTCTAATTTAGAATTTAAATGATCGCGCGGTAGTATACAAACCTCGGTGAAAAGTTTCATTCCTGTTTCGAGATAAATTCTAACCTCGACGCTTCGCGTCTCGGTTAACTACTTAATCTCTCGACAGTATTGAAACACTTTCTACCTCGGTATGTAATATACTATTAATTCACGCATGGGCGGAAATTGTAAAACTTAAAAATCGCTAAATTGCGGCGGCGTAGATTGCAAACAGACGCATTACGTTAACTTCAATTGAAACCAAGATTAGATTTTGTTTCCATGTAGAAATCCGCTAAATATTCTAAGCTTTTCGGCTTGATACTGACAAAAGCAACCAAGTTACGTCGCAATAAACTCAAATTTGTCTTTCTATCACTTTACAATATTTGATATTTGAAAAAAAATCTTGAAAATTTTGTACTTACAAACTTCTGGCTTCTTGATATATATTTTGAAACTCTTTGATCAGTCGTTTTGAATAAAAAAAAAGCTTGTCCTTGATTTTAATTCCACGAGCCTACTAGTAAGAGCATTTGAATAATATAGAACACCTTTAAAGGATATTTTAGTGCTTGCAATTATGTGTAGGCTTCTTTAAAATTATGTGATTAATATTTCTATTACCATGATTTTTATATAAATGATACCCTACTTCTCATATTCAAACTTATTTAAATTTATAATTAACTTTAAATATAAATCATAAAGTTTTAATTCTAATTTCCATCTTTTACAATAATGGTATCTAATTTCCGCTTTGTCACTTCATTCAACTGCCAAATTTGAGTAAAAATGGGTCATTTTAAAGTGATTATCATTTGTTAATTTTCCCGTTACAAAGAAGATCTATAAATGTAAGATAGATAGATAGGTTATTCAGTTGGTAGTGGTATAGAATATTAGCATTTTAAATATTACAATAATTTGATAAAATAATAATAATTCTCATACATACGACTGTAAAAAATGTAAGATAATATGATAATTCCTAAAATAACTAACTGGCAATTTCATTAAGGACATCACTCTATACATTTATGAAATTCCATTAATATTAGAATATCCAATTATATTGTGGAGAATGCTATTAGTAAGAACACGAAATAACAAATACTGATCTAGTCAAACAAATCAAAGAAATGCACCATCGAATTTATATCACATAAACTTGAGGAAAGACGAAAATAACCAAATGGAAAAACAGATAAAAATATACATCAAGCATAAAAGAATTTGCCCGTTTAAAGAAATATTAGTTATACAAAATAGAATAGAATAGAATTAGAAACTATGAAATAAAAAAACAGTTCCAGAAAACGGGAGAACAAAATACTGAAACTACAATATTAATTAATGAATACTACAACAATTACTTATTACTCCTTACCCCTTACTAATGAACATGTAACTTTGAAAGACTAATACAATAAAAATGACATAAGGTACACGTCCGACTGTATAAATTACTTTCATTATGCCTTATATGAAAGTAGCGTGCCTTCATAATCTTACCTTATTAAAATAGGCTGTTTTTTAAAGTCATATATGTAATATATGTAATAAATGTTGGTGTACATACATGCTGAGCTTTTGAAAACTTCAAATTCTGACAGTTGTCATACCTGGCTGAGGTGCCGACTAACTGCCGTGGGTAGGACGTAAGGGGTGGCGCCATATGCGCTAATGTAAATTTCGCCGATGTAAGGTATTCGTTAAAATAAAACAAACAGCAGAAATTTTTGTTTTTCTAATTATGTTTTTCCATTAAATTGAATACACAGGATTACAATTAAGGCTTCGTTGGGAGTACTTTCTAATAATTAAAATTATTTACTCCTATATTTCAGTCTCAAAGTTGGCAAAATTTAAAACATCAACACAGTTTCAGAAACCTTATTTAAAAACTAACGACTGTTTATAAGAAGTTTTGTAAAAAAATACGCGAGGATGATCTTTCTCATGTGAAACTATTTGAATGTCATTCCAAAGTGCCTTTTCGTTTTCAGTAAGTATTTTTTGAAATATTATTCTTCTTAAAGTCAAAAGACAACGTTAATATAGATTTCGTTTATCTACCATTTTTTGCGTTTCTGACCACAACAGACTATTGAGATGGAATTGGCTCTCTCTTCAATGCTCCTATTTTCACGTTCAATTGTAGCGTGCATGCTTCATTTTTTTGGGTATAACCTTCAATTAGGAATGTATGTTTTAAGCTTAAGTGTAGTACAAATATATGCCGAATATAAACTTATTTCTGTTCTGTCCGACACAATTATTGAAATAAAACTAAACTATATTTTTGTTGTTGGATATTAATTTGAAAACACAACAGTATGTTTCATTCGCACCTCGTTTGGCAATTGACTGATGTCATAAATAACAATATCCATGTTTATTGTTACGTCGTGGATGGTATAGTTATAAATGGCAAATTTTCGTTTGTAATAAAAGGAAGTCACGTCTTTACAAGGAGTTAGACAAAAATAATGCAAATTATAACAATACAATGTATACGCCATCAATTGAAACATCATTTATCTTTTCTGTTCTGAGCACAGTTCTCTATTTTTCTTGCACATATCCATTAGTTCTTCATCCACATTTCTCCTTTTTTCGTATTATTCAGAATCAAATCTTAATCTGAGCCTTGACCACTATTAAAATCTTCTTCAAATGACAATTGAGCTTTTTCAGAACTAACCTGAGCTGTGCTATAAGTAGTATCAGAATCAGAATTAACATTTAAAGACAGATTTTGGAACCTCTTTACATATTTGTTAATAATCCAGACTAGTTTTACTGTTAGTCTTCGGTAGAGGATTTGTACATACATTATTCAGTTGAAGAAAATCAAAAATCCAAATTATAGTCACAAGCATTCCAAAAAGGAAACATGTTTGATAGATATATTTATGTGAAATTTACAAGAAAATGGTGCCTGTAATAAGACACATCAATCTAATCGAAGGAGAAGCTGATTCTCACTAAAGTAATAAATGTTTGAAGATCACAGATGTAATTGTTTCATAATCAAGGACTAGATATGCTGACTTTTTCATGGTGGATGATTAGTGTCAGCACCTATCTTTCATTATACCTAAATACCTTACTATGAACAACATTTTGAAGATTAAAAAATAAGTTTGTAAATATGAAAAACAAGCAGTTTTGCAGAATTAAAAAAAAAATAATGACGTAAAAGGAAACTCTCAGTGGAATACTTTTGATGAAGAAATAAAATATAGGATGTTGTTCTGAAGAATGTACATTGAAATGAAACAAACATTAAATTCACATACACGAATTGTATCTTTACTATATGAGTCAGTAATGGTTACTTTGACTTTAGTCGTTAATTATAGGAGTTTTTCAAAATTTGTATAATTTTATCTTGAATGAGATCAAAACTGTATACAAATACAAATTCTTGTTAAATTAATCAGCTCTTGAAAGTCTAACATAAAACGGAATTACATGTAGGTATAGCATTTCATTTAAAAAAGTAAGTTTGTGTTGGTTCGACGTTCTCAAACACTGTATAAATAACAATATTTTTAACTAGTACAGCTCATGATTATCTACATTTTTTAATTATAAACATTTTGTTATCTACATTTATAGATACCAGTACTGAACTTTGTGGTTTCGCTGGTACAACCGGTATGTAAACACTTTTAGTAAAACCACCGAAATGATATTAATCATTACAAATACAAAAGAAATATGAATAAACATGAAGTTATAGTTAGTACAATAAACTAAAATTGATATTAATTTTTTTTTTATTATTATTTAAATAAATATAACACTACAAGGGCTGCTATATGAGTATAGTATTATAGTAGATTTGTAGCAGTATTTTATATTTTATAATAACATTGTAGGTAACTTAGAAGATTATGAACCATCATATTTTACTCGTCCGTCCAGTAAACCACTTTTTCTGCAAATGCCTGAAGTATCGCAATATATTACAATTGGATATTTAAAAACTGGCTATCATAAAATGAAATGTTTAGTTAAAGGCGCTCCGGTATAGTAATTATATTTTTTTGCATATGCAATTTACTTACTGAAACAAACTTCCAGTTTGCAGTTGAATCTAGAACAAATTCTGTGGTAATTGACGACATTAACGAAAATATGGACGAAACTAAGCTTGTAATGCAAAACATTGATGATAATGCAGACGAACCGAAATCCAGAAAACAGAAAAAAGGTGAAACATTAGACCTTGTAAACACAAGTATAGATGATCTCATTAGCATTGGATCTACGATATGTGATGAAGGTAAAAGTTATTAAATAGTCAGTGCGATTTATAAATAAACAAATTATATTAAAATTTTATTTTTTACAGTAATTTAACTATTTAACGTTAATACTTTTTGGAGCACATTGTAGAATAATAACATAAAATAATTTTTCAACGCCTAGGTACCTAATTATGTTGCAATTATTATCTAGTATTTCTTTCATGAATAATCGTACGTATGTACCTATAATTCACTGTATACTAGAGGTGGGCCAAACGGTTCCTTTCTTTGATTCGGCTCACTCGGTTCAGCTCCTTATTGTGAGCCAGGTCCCGGTACCGGCTCATTTGAACCGTAATAGCATACCGTTCCAGAAACGTGTAGGACATGTAATACTCGGCGCCGTCGTCGGCTCAAACGAACCCGGAACCGATTCATTATCAACCGGCTCTCTCGGTTCGCGACCGAAGCGGATCGCATTACGTTAGAACTGTTCTATCAGGTCGGTTCAGTCGCGCGCATTTTTACTTTCCAAGTGAGCGGTTCATTGAAATTTAGTGAACCGACTCCCTTGGTTCTCTGCTGGGATTCGGTTCACTGAACCGGTTAGTTCGCGAACGACCCACCTCTACTGTATACGGTATACGGGCAATTACAAATACTAATCTTAAAATCACTGATTCACTGATCCAAAGAAATTTTAAATCATCAGCGATCAACTCTTTTTGTGGCAAACAATCAACTCACGTAACAGCCAAGTGTACTGCCATGTTGCTTGTTTACGTTCTTCAACGTAAGCGGTAAGCACTTCGTACGAGTATATGTGACCGTCCACGAGAAAATCCCCGTAAGGTGTCAAAAATCGTTTTTCAATTTTTGATTTTCTGTGTACTTTGGTGCCCTAAGAATCACAACGTAAACCCGAAGGAGTAAGATGTAAAAATCAGCTCTTGAATGATCAAAATGAAATCAAGGAAGGAAGGTCATATCGTATAATTCAGCAGAAAATGTTAAAATTCAAGTAAATGAAATTTTGAAAGCAAAAATAAGTAAAAACAAAAAAAAACAAACAATAATTATTATCCTTATGTTCTATTCTTTTTGAGTTGTTTGAGCACGATAAATTACATTGCGAAGTGGAACACTTGACAATATCACTTGCGCACTCGAAATAATGGGATAATACCAGAGATTTAAAAGCTTCATATTTTCTCTTGTATTATTGATTATATTTTACATAATATTTCTTAAATATAATATAAAAACTTACACATAATTGTCAACTTTGCCCTTTGCCTACCTGCAGCTGCTGTCAGAATAAGTCTCATACCCAGAAAACATTCTGAAAAAAAGGTGCTGATAATCATTGTTAGTGATTTATTGCATTGTAGTCCTCTTCAATTTCTTATGTAATCTTGGTCTAATAGGATTATCAGATCATGCGCTCTCCTTTTCAGAACTTAATGAAGGCACTTCATGTGTTCTTGCTAACGATTCATCAGTGAGACTTCGTCCGCTAACACCGGCAAAACTAATACTTCATCAACAGCACATGTTTTCAGTTTTATTTTCAAAGATGGTACAGCATTGTTACACAATCGAAATTGCTGGGGCTCCATTGGCACATAATCTTAATCTTTGAAATGTTCTGAACAAACATTTATTCTCTGACCATTGCCAATCAGTTGGTATATTCAATGCTTTCAACCATTCCTTTAACAAGGCACCTGAATTTGAAATAATTTTCATATTTCAACAAATTTCTAATGATCATGCCATCAAACCTGTGAAACTTATTCTTTCAGGTTTAAACCTCTTAATATTGGGCAACCTTTAGTGTAACATGACATGTTTATATGAATATATGTATATGTATTTAATTTCTAATCTAAAACTTTTATACAAAAATAAACCCATACACTTGGCCACTAAAAACTAATTCATCTTACTTCCAGCTAACTTCTATCCTGTTTATTCACACGATTTACAAGAAACAGTCTGTCTTAGAATTACATTTAAAACTGAGAAACAAAAATGCAATAATGTAGTACATAAACCATAAAAACAAACATAACCTATAGTAAAATTACCGAACAGATGCAGTAGCATAATATATTATAATGCAATGTTCTATTCTATAATTCTACTATAGACGAACATAAACAAACCACTCAACGTCAAACACTGGGTCAAAATGGCGGCGATCATTGCGTCGCGTATAAATTATATGCGTGCCACGGTGGATACTCTTTGCGTAGGAACAAGGTTTATTGAGTCAAACGTATTTGACACATACACACAATAATTTACAAAACTAAATATTGACACACACAAAAAAGGAAAGGAATAATAATATGAACACACAAGATTACAATAATAAGAATAATGTTTGATATAAATAATAGTTTGTATACTTGGGCGCACTCACAGTATTTTTTGGCGGACGGCACTTTACACGGCTGTAAGTCTGTGGGTGGATAGTTGTGAGTGTCCTTGAGACACAGTACCAAGCACTATAACTTTCCACGGCTGGAATCCCTGATGATGGTCCAAATGTGGTGGTTGGCTTCAGCGGACTGGTGATGCGGGCTGCTGCGGGCTGCTGCGGTTGGGAACCGATCTTACGCCAATAGTCGGTGGGAGTGTTACTGGGGGTGTCCTTGAGCTCCAGTACCAAACCAGGCTGGGATCCCTGATAATGGTCCAAATGTGGTGGTTGGCTTCAGCGGACTGGTGATGCGGACTGCGGCGGTTGGGGACCGATCTTACGCCTGTAAGTCGGTGGATGTGTTGCTAGAGGTGTCCTTGAGCTCTAGTAGCAAGCACAGCAATTTTCCACGGCTGGGTTTCTTGATAATGGACCAAACGTGGCCGCTGGCTCTGGTAGTCTGTTGAACGCACTTCTTGCGGTTGGCAACCGATCTTACTTGTGTACGTCAGTGGATGGGTTGCTGCTTCTTCCAGGATGATGGAGCAGTTGTTCTTCTCTTCTGGCTTCTTTTTGGCTTATATGTTTCTCGGACTGTGGATGGGTTGCTGCTTCTTCCAGGATGATGGAGCAGTTGGTCTTCTCTTCTGGCTTCTTTTTGGCTTATATGTTTCTCAGACTGAGAAACATATAAGCCAAAAAGAAGCCAGAAGAGAAGAACAACTGCTCCATCATCCTGGAAGAAGCAGCAACCCATCCACTGACGTACACAAGTAAGATCGGTTGCCAACCGCAAGAAGTTCTGAGTTGAACAGCCTTCTGGTGTTTTCGTGCCTCCTTTTATATGGACTTCCACATATTTTTTTCATATAGACCTTTATGGGTCGAGGGGGGCGGAACCTACGTGCCGTATACCACTGGGGTTCACGCTCTCACGTGGCACGGACCGTGGAAAGTGACGCAAACAAGGGCGCCAGTCAGGCAGCGAGGGGACCGAAGGTAACACATAACTTTGAAGGCGTCGTTTTAAAAATGTCGTTTTCGTACGTTAGGTGGGTTTTTTTGTGGACGGTCACATATAGGTACCGATTAATTATTAGTACATTTTTCAATGTATGATTTGCACAACTATCTTATTGCTAGTGGCCTCAAACGTAATGTTCCGGAAATAATGGCTGTCATAATCGATTATATAACAATATTTTGGCAGTATGATCTAGTTTTTTCTTTAATTTTTGCGTTGAAATATTCATATCACACTGTAAGGTAAATTTATATTACGACTTTTATAACCCACTACTTGGTATATAATTTAACACAACTTTTTTCTGTTGAAGATCCTGAGAGCCTAGTGTACAAAGACGATGTTAATTGTCTTTGTGAGATAAATGCTATAATTGGATCGACTAAAACAATTAAATGCTCAATTTGCTTAAAATATCAGCATCTGGTTTGCGTTGGATGTACTATTGAATTACCACCATCTTTGAAGGAATCTTATACATGTGCACATTGTAATACTGAAGAACACCAATATTTTGATAAATACTTGCTAACTCGTCAACAAAGTGAATGGAAAGTTATTTGCAGTTTTAGGTAAGTATTTTTAGCATTTCTAAAATATATATAAAAGTTTGTTTACGCCGGAATACTTCTTACACAATTTATACACTTCTTATATATAATTACGCTATCACATTTATTTGTCAAATGACTACCAGCACAAGTACCACATGTTTCCGCATTTTTACATTCTTTAGCAAAATGATTATACCCTGCACATTTGTAACATCGAACTATTTGTAGGTGTTCATACACCTTACATTTTTTCCATCCTATATTTATTTGTGCCCTGTCTATGATGCTGGAATATATCGCCGGTTGAACAGACAATATAATATTTCCATAGTTCTTCTTTTTCTTATCTAAGTATTTTTATTCTATTTTAATTTTATCTGAGACATCCTTGTCTACGTATTTTGCCTAATAATCGCGTCTAACACTTTTCCATTGTTTTCATCAATAATATCTGCTTCAACACCAGTAATTATTATTTTAGGGTTTCTTAATTTCGGTTCAGAAACTACATATTTATTTCCAATTTCATTTACCACTTTTTCTCTTAATTTTTCTTTAGAATTTCTATCACTACAATTAATAGCGATACCACCTTTTCCAACAGATTTTATTGTTTCAATTCCAAGTGCTAGTTTACTTGGATCCACTTTATTTTTAATATCCTTTTTTGTTTCGTGTGATTTTTGATCATCCTTTTTAGGCTTAATGATTAACACATCATTTTTCTTTTTCAATAGGTCGCTATACAATGTCTTCTTTTCTACCTTATTTTCGGTGTTCGAAATAAACTCTAAAATTTTGTGAATCAGTTCATTTTGTTCTGATATTGTTTGGAGACAATCATTAAGTTTATCGTCCATTTCTTTCATTGTTTGACACACTTTCATTTTACGACAAATATCGCATACATATTGCTGTGGTATTTTTCAGTATTTTTAAAAAAATATAAAAAAATAAAAAATAATGAGAAAACTGGATATAACCAGATTTAAATATTAAAAATTTTGTATATGTAAAAACATTGATAAAACCAGATATAAGTGGTTATTACTGAATAAATGTGAATGTAACCAGATATCAGTGAATGTGGTTAACACATTTTTATATATAAAAATAAAAAAATTAAACAAATAAAATGCCAACAAAAATAAATTTCAGCACAATTTATTTTAAATAAATATAAGTATACATATTTGATACATTAGTTATAATTTAACATTTCATCAGATATAAATATAGAGAATAATCCATTAACTTATATATATATATGTATATATATATATATATATATATATATATATATATATTTGTTTAAATTATTGGATAACAATAAATATTCGAACTGATGGACATGCAATACAATACACATCAATGCAATGTGTGTTGCACACCCGTCAAAAGAAAACAAAAATGGGAGCATTGGAAATTAAAAGTGTTGACCTCAATTTTGAATAAATTAGAGCACAAGAATTGTATCGAATATCATACAAAACATGATGTTCAAATACTGACCTCAGTCTAAAAAAGGATATGTAATGATTTAAACAGTATTATTAGTAATTAATAGGAAAGTAGGTCATTCCAGTAATACATTCTTTAGCAGCAATAATAATCAATGAATAGAAGCCTGCATTTCAGCATATTGCCATAATTATAAACACTACTGCAAAAACAAAGGTCTTTATACGTAAATAAATGTATTCCACTCAAATTTTCTAATCACTATATAGAGATTCAATTGTAATGTTTCTTTGCATAAGACATCAATAGATACACATTTAAATGTACGATTGGCATAATTTCCTTCATATAAAAATGCTCCAAGAGATTCCAAACTAAAAACAAATAAAACATTAGTCAGTATATAATATAGTACAGCTTAAAAATACCTACCAGTCGATAAAAACCAATCGATATTAATTAGATATGCAAATGCATAATATGTAAACAACAACAACAATAAGATGGCGGACGCAAAATCATGTGATCACATGGCGTCGATAATTATCAAAACAAACACGGAGGGCGCAGTAGAAGAAAATTCAAATAGAACTAAAATAATTTGAAACAAAATAAGGCGTTTGTCAATTGTTGAGGGGTATATAAACACGTGCATTTGCAATTATAGAGGAGTTCGTCAGAAGATTTTGAATACCTAAGAAGAAAAAGTTGATCAGCAGCCACCACGCTTTTAAGATTTAAACACGTGTAGTGAGACAAGACGCATAAAACATTTCAAACGATAAGTGCGCGCTAAAGCGAGGGAAATTATTATTACATTTTTACAAAACCCGCCATAATAAATTTCAAAAGAACGGAAACAAGGATTATCAAGAGGAATTCGAAAGGATATACAGTCAAGAAAAGTAAGTACAAGCACTATTAATAAAGCTTCAACTTGCAATCTTATAGTCAATAAATAAAGGAATCTTCATGTGTGTTATATAAAATTACTGGATAACAATAGTTTTAAAATATTATTTGAACATTTAATAAATCCTTCTTTGGGTAAGTCTTGACTTGACGTGAAAATCTCAAGTTAAGGCGATTCAATGAAGTGTTGACAATTTTACCTGAACAACAATTTTATAAAAATATTATTTAAACATTTAATAAATTCTTCTTTGGATAAGTCTTGACTTGACGTGAAAATCTCAAGTTAGGGCGATTCAACGAGGTATTAACGTTTTCACTTGAATAACAATAGTTTCAAAATATTATTTGAAATATCTAATAGGTTCTTTATTGTTTAAATCTCGATTTTGACGTGAAAATCTCAGGTCGAGATGATCCAATGGGGATACGTCGCTAAAGAGTAAAGAAAGTAATTTAGTAATTTCTTTTGATTTGTAAGCATACATGAAGAGGTAATTCAGTAGACTTCTACAATTTTTAAAAAACTATAAAAGATTTGCAAGGTGCTTGTACTATAACGAAGAAGATAAGATATCTTAATGAAACAACACTATTATATTGTATAGTTGTCAATATTTTTATTATGCTTTGTAAATAAATATAAGTTGTGCTGACATTCATTATTTACTTATTTATACCCATCCCAAAGGAGAACATTAGGAAAGCAAACATCACAATCACAGCTAGAACTCACAATAAGGAAAAGCTGTGACATATTTCTTTTAAAAAAACATAGAAATTTACCTTTAAGACCCTGAGATTATTAAAGAATATTAATTTATTAATTTGACTATTGGTTATCAACCATAGTACAGCAGATCACAGCAATATGTAATAATATCCGTGTCACTCAACTTTTAGCTGTTTCGTCACTAATTGCAGCACATTTACTATGTCTCTCTTCCTCACATATGAAACACTTTACAGTTCTTTCTGTTCTTCGGAATTCCACGCGGCAAATATAGCACTTATTGTTATACATATTTTTGTTGTTTTATATATGTTGACCCACTTGACAAATGATTAATCATCCATTTGCTTCATCGATGTATTTCACTAATAGTTTAAATCATCACAATTTTATTTATGTCTCAATAATAAATAACTTATTTTTTTCTTTTCGACACTGCACTATATGCACAGCCGATAAAAATACGTCCTCACTCTTTGAATATTAAACTACTATCTAAGACGTATATAATGCGAACCTACCTACTACATATTGTATATTAAGAGCTTACATCTGTGCAAATAAAAACGCTTCTATTTCCTTGGGTAAATAGTAATTGTGGTATTATTTGTATGAGGTGCCGTTAAGGCTTAACTGTAAAAATAACTACTTATTGTTGTTGTTATAATGATTTATTCGTAGTATTACAATGTATATAAAAATGCTGTTATTAACCCCACCAACTCTAGCGTCACTCTCTGTCTCTTTCTGTTTCTCATCCTTACCCCGTTAACCAATTGCACAGATAGACAACTTGACTATGTTATTTTAGCGCGATATACTACATTTCTCCCCCTGTCAAATAAAATAAAACACTTATTCTCGGTACCGCACAGGTACGCGCTTGCTTCTAGGTAGATTTTTCTTGGTAAAGAAATAGTTTCGTCCACGAGTGTTTCAGCCACTTCCAGAGAACTGTTATCCTCCCGAGCGGTGTTGGTTAACGGATTTCCTATCAGCGATTCTTTCGTTTTCTCCATGTTATTGTTCTCACATTTATCAGGAATGCGTGTATCCGCCCCTGTAGATATTTCTGGTGAAGATAACGGTGTTTCTTGGGTCGTTCTAGTTTGGACAGGAAATGAGTCTTCGGATTCGATGCGAGGTCTCATCTGGTCACCATGTTTCCTTTTATGAATCCCATCCACATCCACGACGTATTGTACGTACGATTGTTTACCGATACTGGTTGGTGTTCCACTGGTAGCCTATCTGTTGCTCCTTTGTCATGGATGCGTTTCTGGTTCTGTTGTGCTCGGTCCATGCTGCGGAAAATATCAGATTTCATTAGGTCAAATATGCCTCTAATATGACGCCCAAATAATATTTCACTAGGAGCGCGACCGGTTGATCTTTGCACAGTGTTGCGATATGAAAATAAAAAATTCTGTAAGCGCTCATCTTGTGGTTTATCCTGACCGCTCGCAGACATTCGTTCTTTAAAAGTCTTAACCGCTCTTTCCGCGAGACCGTTGGTTTTTGGATGATACGGTGTAGTACGAGTATGAGTCACACCGTTAGACTTACAAAACAGGTCAAACTCGCCAAACGTTAATTGCGGACCGTTATCCGATACAATTAATTTGGGATACCCCAGTCTCGAAAACACTTCGCGTAACGCGGATATCGTCGATAGCGATGTAATGTTTTTCATAGGCATAATTTCGAGCCATCGCGAGTTAGCGTCCATAATCACTAACCACAATCTACCTTCAAAAGGTCCGGCGAAGTCTATATGCACTCGCGCCCATGGTTCTGGTGGCGCGCTCCATGGAAAAAGTGATAGTTTAAACTCGTTTTGTTTTGATTCCTGACACAATATACATGTAAACGTGCACATGACTGCATAGCTGTTATTCCAGGATGTCCGTCGTGAAGCATTGATAAAATATCACGACGTAAAGATTCAGGAACACAAATTCTTCCTTTCCATAGCAGTATTCTTTCCTCAAAAGAGAGTTCTTCACGTTTTTCATAAAATGTCATCAACTCCTTAGCAATTAGTCGTTTTTCCGGCCAATAGTTCTGCATATAATTGACAACCAAACGAAGTGTCTTATCACTGCTAGTTGCGTGTTGTAACGTTCGTTTAGTAATTGGTAATTGATGCATGCGTAGATGCAATAAATGTCCTCTCTTGGGTAATCCTACTTCCTCTTCAGGCGATAAGCGTTGGTCAGCTAGAGGAAGTCGTGATAGCGCATCAGCTGGTGCGTTCTCTTTGCCAGGATGATATGCGATATCATAGTCGTAGCTATTTAAAATCATTGCCCATCTTAGTAGACGGTTACTAGCTATTTTCGGTGTTTCTCGTTCTTTACTGAAAATGCGTTCGAGAGGTTTATGGTACCAAAGTATCGGTTGATGTTAAAATGTGTTTCAGCTTTTCAAACAATGTTTCATCTGCAGGAGTCAACTTGAAAGTAGTTCCTTTTCGTAGATGACTATATAAGGGTGTACAAATAACATGTAGATTCTCAATAAAACGACTGTAGTATGTTATCAATCCCAAAAATGATCGCAATTCAGCCACATTGTTAGGCCTTGGCATTTTCTGTATAGCTGATATATGCTCAGTAGTCGGGTGTAAACCATCTGCGTCAATAACATGTCCTAAGAATGCGATGTTTTTCTGAAACCATCTGCATTTGTTCTTTTGCGTTCGAATACCGGCGGAATGTAAACGTTCAAGAATATCTTCTGGTCGTTGGTTGTGTAATTCTTTTGTTGGAGCTGTTACCAAAATGTCGTCTAGATAACAGACTGTTCCATCTATTCCTGAAAACAATAGATCCATTGTTCGTTGGAATAGTGACGGCGCGAAGTTTACACCAAACGGTAAACGTTTGTGTTGGAAATATCCTTTGTGTGTTGCGATTACTAGGTATTTCCTAGACTCTGGGTATACTTGAAATTGCATGTATGCGTCTTTCAAATCCAGCTTCGAAAAATATCTGCCACCACTAAGTTTGGCCATGATATCCTCAAACCGTGGCAAAGGATAATCGTCCTTTATCACGTGTGGATTGATGGTGACAGAAAAGTCTCCACAAATTCGTATGCTGCCATTGTACTTAACCGCTAGAACAATTGGTGTTGCCCATTCAATAGGATCAGTGTTCATGTTAACAGGATCCAAAACATCTTCTCGCACAAGTCGGTCCAGCTCTGCTGCTACTTGTTCCTGTAATGCTATAGGCACGGATCTTGGACGAAAAGTTTTGGGAATTGTGTTGGGTTTCATATGTATTTTTACAAGGCTTCCTTTAATTGCACCTATATTTCCACTAAAAAGTTCGTCGTAGTTACTCAGAAGAGTTGCCAAAGTAGAATTTGTAGAGTCTGTTGGCAATGTACTTGTTCTTGATTCATTCGAGAATCCTTTGTTCGTTGGTTCTGTAATGTTATCTGTTTTTGTTTTAATTTGGCACAGTCTGGCTCCAGGCGGAAGTGGTGTGTTGAAAGAGAGACACCAATCCAGACCAAACAATGGAATATCATTCGATCGTGTAACATAAATTGGTAATTTCTTTTCGACTCCGAAAGCTTTTACGTTCACCTCTGCAACGCCTAAAGTATCAATTTCAACATCCGTGTACGCAATTAGATTTGCTGTTTTTCGCAGATGAGGACTGCCGATGCATGTCCGTATTCCTCTACCCACGACAGAATGTGCTGCACCAGGATCATACAACATTTCGCAGTTGTAGCCGTTAATATTAGTTGTCAACATAACCTTATTAATGCCATTAAAATTACGTATGTTCGAAGTTTTTGTTGAACTGTAACTACTTGTTTCGATGTCGTTACTACGCGTGTCATTCGTACGCACATGACGCGTCCTAGTCGTATTTTGTCGTTTGTCTTTATACGATTTTTCCTGAGCGCGGCCATTTGCAATACAGACTTTAGCAAAATAATTTTGTTTTTCGCATAACAAACAGTTTTTACCTTTCGCGGGACATCGCGTTCTTTCTTTGTGGCGTAAGTTTCCGCACATTAAACAATGTTTTTCAGAATCTAACAACAAAATTTCGTGTTTCGCTTTACAATAAGAATGTTCATTTACCGCACTTTTACTAAAATTTGATACAGTTTTTCGTTTTTCCTGAAACTTCACTCGATTAGTGTTTTTATCGAAATATCCTGTTGAAAATTTTGCGAGTTGTTTTGATTGTAATGTAGCTTGTTCTAAACTTAATGCTGACGATTCGATTTCTTCCAGTTTCGCAGAAATCGATGGGTGTAGACGAATAAGTTCTTGTTTCCATGCAGTATTGTTTATCCCGATGACCACTTGATCGCGTAAACGTTCGTTCAAATTATTGCCAAACTCTCAATTGCCGGCAAGACTGCATAAAGCACTTATAAATTGCGTTATCCCTTCATTGTCCTTCCGATATCTTTGTGCGAACATCACGCGTTCCGAAAGTATGTGTATTTTCTTGCCGTAATATTTATCCAGTACCTCCACAATTTCATCGAAAGTCTTTGTGGTTATTTTATCTGGCTTAAAATAATCTACGAGTATTTTGAAAGGATCAGCACCTACCTTGCTTAGAAGTAAATTCTTTTTTTTACCACCTGTTGCGTCGTTTTCATCGTTTATTAAACCATGGAGTTCCAATTCCATTTGAAAACGCTGTATATAGTACTCCCACGCTTCCTTCTCGGGGCAAAATTTACCAAATTGGAAGTTTCTTAGATAATAGTTGGATCCCGTTTCTGTTATGTGCGTCATTATTTACAAAAAAAAAACAATGTTTGTTTTTCCGTAACACTTGAAATGAAATGTTTCTGTATCACAGTTATTGTTTTTGTTCCCACAATTTTGTCGTAAAATTGTCACTATACTTTAACCTCGTCGCCAATTTATATGTGCTATTATTTGTATAAGGTGCCGTTAAGGCTTAACTCTAAAAATAACTACTTATTGTTGTTATAATGATTTATTCGTAGTATTACAATGTATACCGGTAAGTTTTCGGGTGAAGCAACGACAGAGGAGTGTCCAAGTCCCCACTATCACTCGCTACAGTTATCGTATTCCCCGACGCGAACGGCTGTTACCCAAGCGTCTCACTGTATTGAAATGAAATGAGTCGATACGCTTCGAGGGGAGTACATATACGTAGTCGTTCAGTTGTGGGGACTGATACATGCGCTATACAATCGTTGCGTTACCAGAAAACCTACCGGTATAAAAATGCTGTTGTTAACCCCACAAACTCTAGCGTCACTCTCTGTCTCTTTCTGTTTCTCATCCCTACCCCGTTAACCAATTGCCTTGACTATGTTATTTTAGCGCGATATACTACAATCATGTTACCTGATTACAAATATATTCCAAATAAAAGTCGTCCAGAATAATATAATACTTGACATATTTTGAAATTTTCCTCTGTTATTTACGGATACGGTGTTATCATTGTCGTAGCTCAGTGACAGTTCTAAGATACCGTATTTGATCCCGGACTAAGCCACCTAAAACACAGATGGCGTTCCTTCAGACTCAGTTTGTCTCAGGCCTTTGAAAATGCATATCTGGAGGTTTTAGTAGAATAGCCTGAACATTAATACATTTTCAAGTTCTTTGTTAATTTACAGTAGGTACCACTTATTCACCAACCAATTCAGCAACGTGGCAGCCATGCAGCGTTTTGAAGTTATTTGGCTTTTTTAAAGTGATATTTGAACTACTTTTCCAGATTTTTCATTATCTTTATAACTAACTATGCAAGGTATAAGCGTTTTGTTATTACCAGGTATTTGTTTATAAAGTTGGCACTGTCAATTGCTTTAACGTTGCTTATTATTTGGACAGTATTAATGTTAAATAGTAATTATATTACGCTGAGGCAATATGATAGAGAAGCGTAAATTCGGATTTGCATTTTAATAGCTTCTGCATTAAGTGTTTCGAGGGCACAAACTCTAATTTAAAAGAAATTTTTAGGATTATAAGGGCCGAATCTACAGCAATATTTAATACGGATTTGTATTAACTGTCACTTCTCAGTGGCGTTTATAGTACTAAGTGAGTAATATTACTGGAGTGGTAAAATAGTATTACAGTCCTGCTTCCTAATTACAAAAGATTCTATTACACAGGAAACGGCCGTTTTGTGCCAGATTGTTTCTGAGTGGAATTACGAAATCGCCAGTATCGAAATCGGTATGTAAAATTCGATAGGTATAGAGTGTAGAAACTATTTACATCTCACTCTCCAGTTTCAAAAAGTTTGTTTTAGAACGTGTATGATGGTAAATATTTTTTTACGTAATATTAATAATTGTAATAGTAGAGATTGGCGGCTATATTGTTATCGAGATTCATGAATATTCAAAATGTCATCTAATTCGGACAGCAAGAAAGTAAATTGTTTCTGTATAGGAAGGCACATTCTGCCAAGTATCTGTCGCACTACCTTCCAAAAAAAATTCGGTGATATGTCTTCTGTATAATCAATACACAATTGCCATTAAAAAAAAGAATTTTTCAATTTACCTAGTCTTCACTAATCGCTACAAATTTCTTGCATAGTTACCTTTCAGAACTATTATAAACGCAACATTTTTGACTTTCAGATTGGTAGTGAATTATTTATACTATTATGGAAGAGAACCCATGCAATTACTCCAGAGAATGGACAAAAGTACGATGAAAAACATTCTGAAATTGTTTAAGGTGAAAAAAATAATGAATATATATCCACAAAATGGGACGTACGTATTTTATTTATATAGTTAGTCTGGTTATTCTTTACAAATAATTAATTTATTTTAGTTGTATGGTGAACAAGGACTCCTTAGCTAGTATTATGTTACAATTATTTTCGGATTTTAATTTACCGTCTACCATGATGTTGGACGATGATATAGAAAGTGTAAAAGATTAATTTTGTGTTAATATCCATAGTTATTTCTAATTTTGCTAATTAATGCTTATTAATAATCTATAGTCGATGATAAGTAAATATGATTTAAAAAATATGTTGTTAATTGTTTATATATGTTCAATAAACTATGTTATTCTGATATTTTAATAGATTTAATAGTTAGTTGAATAGTAGGTTTGAGAAATAAGGTATATGATTCCTAGAATTTTAAGTAAATTATAGAACGTACGACATTTATAGTATATGGATATATGTAATTCACTGAACTTACAAATTGTAAAAAATATATTTACTCCCCCTGCATCTGAGGGCAATGCTGTAATAGTTATAGAATGTTAATGTCTGGTTAAACGCTACACATAGTATACAACAGGAAATTCTAAGAGTAGTGCGAGAAAGTGGTCCGAATACATTTCTTCCACCTGTCCCCCGCTTTAAACCAGAGAGGTATAGGTACAAGATGACGGTGTCCTAGTTAGTGATTTGGTTGTGGTGGGGACACATTATTTCTTTAGTTATATTACGACTTCAATGGTGCACAAAAATAATACAAAAGTTTTTAATGCTGTTAACCTGCTAAAAAATATGTGTGAAATGCATAATTTGCGAGATATTGGTAAAACATGCATTTCGATAAGAGCAAAGCGTCACTTCCAGTCTGAATTTTGTAAATCTTAAAAATATTTAAAATTAAGCATTAAATACTTTCAAACTCTTAATATATTTGGCAAGAAAGTATAAATATTTGCAAAAAACATTTTTTCCAAAAGAATGAAAAATTTTTGAAAAATCCTGATTATTAAATTCACTAGCGAGTACTTGTTTATTCTTTAGAGATTTGTCTAAACTTAGTAGCGCCATATTGGTATAAATTGATTTTTTCACTGAAGTAAACTACTACCTCCGATTTACCGATTTGTCTGAAGATCTAATCAGATCTTAAGAGGATGATTAGACACTTAAATACTAAGTTTGGTTTTGAGACCGTTTGCAGTTTGACCTTCATCACGCTACAAATAGTTTTCAAGTTATCTAGTTTTCAGTAATATAAATTTGAATACTTGTATTGAGATTTTGCTTTGTCAACTAGAGTTATAAATGTAGTTTTAAAATTCCTTGTTACGCTTCACTGCGATACTGCTAAACTCTTAATAATTCATGAATTTTCAAATTTTTTAAGTTTGGTAATTGTAATGAAAATTATTTATTTATAAATACTATATATAAGTAAACTTGCGTCTAATGCAAGTCATGGCAACTCATATTTTTAAAATCAATAAGTTTATGATCAAAGCTTTAACATTCTAGCAACGTTAAACATATACATTTTTACAAGCATACCTACTAGACATATACAAGAACAGTATATCAAGCTATAACCAATAGATAATTATAAAGAAAATATGATTTGTAAAACACTATTCATGAGGGAACAAGACATTCAATGAAAATAGTCACATAATCATCAACATTCGATAAACATAAATTTCCAAACTGTATAGTAGGAAATGCATATATTTGACAGATATATTTATTTCGTAAACACAATGAAAAGTGATGTAGTGACGACCTCGCATTTAATCAATGTCAATTACATGCAGGGGTTAGTAAGGCAATGTTCCCGCATGAGCGCATTTTGAAAGCACGAGCGACGGAAGGAAGCGAGTGTTTTTAATTGCGCAAATGGGTAGAAGATGTCTTCACGCAAGTGGTTTGTACAATATTTTTTGTACGAGCATTAAATTATAAAAATATTGTTGACTAAAGTGATTAATATCATACCTAACCTTAAATAGTAGTGTTGTTACTTTTTAGTCGTTACCGAGTACTCGCTCAAATGTGCGGTGCGGGAATATGTATAGTTAATATATGGTACAAATGTTCACTTATATACTAATCTTAATACATATTAATTTAAATAAATAAAATTCGTTAAAAGTATCACACAAAACATTCCAACTCAAAATTAAAAGTAAAATGCCGAAGCCTAAAGGCCTAAGGAGCCATTTAATTCCGATAGAATATCATGGCACAAAATTTATATTACATTGCTTCAATACAATAAGTTCAAACAAAACTTTTCTAATGAAATCGACCTACGCAAATACAAGTAGTACTAATAATTGGTTAAATTCAAATATTTTGTACAAAATTATTTACTCTAAATTATGTTTCTTAATAAAATATTTCAGACAAGAATGTATTCTAAAAGTTATATATTATGAGAGTAACTGCTTATCGAGTAACGAATACTTTAGTAACGGTTAGTTACATTTCCAACACCACTAATAAATAGATTACCTACCTAACTAATTTAAGTATTCCGTTTACGTACTATTACTTGCACTTATATTAAGTTTAAGTTATTATATTCTTACACATGACGTATTTATTCTTATATTTATAGCGAATTCATCGCTTTTTGGGTTTGATTACAATTAACTGTCAATGTGAATGTTACTTGCGAAATCGTCAAATAGATGGCGCCAACAAATTTTTTGGAAGAATTTTTAGCAATGATTTCTATTTCCCTAAATTTTAACAAAGAAAAGCCGCTATGGTGGTCATGGGATTTAGTATATAAACATTTTTCCGGGAAAAAACGTAGAGTCCTATCAAACTAACGTCGTAGAGTACGGCCAGTCGGCATTAAAAAAGACGCCATAAGGGTAACGCTAGTATGACAGCACTCAAGTATAAATATTTTATACTCGAGTGCTGCCGCCTTTACATACAAATACGACAGAAAAAGTATAGAAGTTATTATTGAAAGGAGAATTTAAATAAAATCAGAAGCTACTACTATTCGGCGGTAGTGCGAGCCAATTATCAGCCGAAGTAAGCTCATTCAATCAAGAAACATTCCAAGAAGGCCTCGACTTAAGGAAGCTTCCGACACCCTGAAGATCCACAACGTAGATCCCTCTCGAGGAAGTCAATCTTTACCCATTGCACAGACGGATTCAATGTACAATTTTAAACTTTAATGATTGGATATATCAGCTCTGCAAATTCATAGATGTCATAAATACTTCGTAATTTTATTATCTTATATGACCTAAGGTTGATATTCTGCCCCCGCATGTAAAATAGATCATTTCAATTTCAAATTATATAAAAAAGCGTAGCGTTCAATCATTTGAGGAGCTGACATTCAATATGCGTTTTGTCCAAATTACATAATTTCTGTAAAACGCAAAAAACTATAGTCTAAAAACGATACAACTTATAGTAAAATTCAACATGTCATTAAATATGAAAAAATGTGAGTTTTCATCCTATCTTTTTTTTCAAAAATTCCTCTTTCTAAATAATTGCAAAAAACTAAAAATTGGATAGTTTAATGCTTTTTGATTGTCCAATGTGGACAAAACTCACTTTGTTTGTAAAATAAAGGACTTAAAACTGTTTGTTAGGAAACATGCAATTTTTGTAAGGTAGGTAAACTTTATTCATTGTTAAAGAAAACAATCTGAAAAATGAAGCTAATACTTCACAACCTAACCCCACCAT
The DNA here is from genome assembly GCA_963170755.1 of Amphimallon solstitiale. Lineage (NCBI taxonomy): Eukaryota > Metazoa > Arthropoda > Insecta > Coleoptera > Scarabaeidae > Amphimallon > Amphimallon solstitiale. The sequence goes on along the minus strand of OY720675.1, from coordinate 167,881,024 downwards.
CATCTTCCTGGCATTGACACAGCTCTTCCTGATCATGATCAGAATCATCTCCATCCTCACCCTCTTCGTCATGATTTTGAACATTTTCAGGTAAAATTGGATTCAGCCATGCCAATTCTGGGTCATTCCTCCAATTTTCAGTAGCCAGTTCAACGAGCAACTTTGTTAGACTCTTTACTTTCTTTGTCTTGATTTCTCGATAAAGTGGTAGTTCTGGCAGCACAATATTCTCAATCTTCTTGTTCTTTTTCAACAATGTTTCATACTTTTTTGATTCATCATTATTTCTGTAGTACTGCTCAGTTTTCACGCTCACACCTCTATTTTTGGTTCTTGTGATAAAAATTCTTTTTGCTTCGCTGATCCCATCAACTTTCTTCAAAACTGTTAAAGCTTCTTTGAAATTGTAAACACAAGTCCACTCCATCCCTAATTTTCGTACTTCCCCAACTTGAGAATAAAGTTCCCAGTACTTTTCCGGCGATTTTATTGTACTTTGTGCTCTTATCAATTTCTCCGCTCTTCCAAATGCACGGTCGGCAGGAAGGTACGAATGCCCACGAACTGGAAAACACATCCTTATGCACTGTAATGTTGGTGGGGCACGTCTATGGAGCCAAATCATCAACATGTGTATTATATGGCTATTCTTATTTTGGCCACCACATCCATCTGAGTATAGTCTTAGTTCCCTCACGTGGTCCGGGATTTCCAATTTCAAAAGAAAATCATAAAGCGCAGATCCTACTTCGATCGATCCCCGACCAGCTTGCGTCTCTAGCCAGGAATAGAATATGGGTGTCTTGCTGGAAATGTCGGTTATGCAGAATGAATATAAAGAAACTTGCTGTGCATAAAAAGCATCTCCTATCGGAACTTTCGGTAGCACCTGCACTTGCTGCAAGTCAAAGCAAAAAGAAAGAGAGTCATCCGAATCTTCTTTCATCATGGTATAAAACTGTTTCGCCCTCAATTTGTGTACTCTCAAGTTGGTTATTATCTTTGTTTTTTCTTGCGGATTTTGACTTAATTCTACTTGTCTGCGATGACGTACACAAAATCCACAAACATCGGTGGCGGGAGAACCAAATCCAATGTTGAAGTGACCATTGAAGATGCGACTAAAAAATTTGTAGTTCACTTTATAGCTTAGGTCTACGGAATCGTTATAAGCTTTTGCGAGTTTGGTGATATTAAGCTCAGAAGGTAAGTAAATTCTGCGGGATTTGGCTCGTCCATAGTGGCTTTCTGTGCCCTTCAAGCTCTTGATGAATTCCATAACTTTAAGCTTTTTGGTGATATTTTTTCTTGAGCGGCGATCACCACCACGATTCTCCACTATTCCGTCACCACTTTTCATTTTCTTGGCAACTGTCTGAACTCGCCTTTGGCTGACGCCAAGAACAGAAAGAAACATTTTCTGGCAAACATCTTTCTTCCCAGATCTGGTCCACAATTTGTACTTCACACTCATGCTATGGTGCTTCGGATTTCGAGGCCTCCTACTCCTTTTCCTTTTTGGCGATTTCACGTGAAGACAGTGAGAAATCTTGGTGTCTTGTTTAACTTTATCTGGGTGCTCATAAAATTTTGCGCGGCTCAAGCGTAATTCCCGCAGTGTAATACTGTTACAAGATTCATGATGGCAAGGATATGTTAAACTATCTAAATTGGGATCACTGTCAGAATACCTAAAAGTATGCACCAAAATCAAACCAAACCTAACCACAAAATATTATAAAATTACCTTATCTGCTTTTTTCGCTCTCTGGTTGTCACATTTTTGGCTCGCGTACGACTTCCTCGATCGGTATCGCCCACAATGTGCTCACTTTCCATATTTTTTATCAATTATCAAGCAAGCACGTTGGCACAACGACGACCGACACATCAGAACAATATAAACAAACATTCAAAGTGCAACAAGTCCGCAGTGCGAGGACAAAACGCAATTTGACAGTACCGTTGTTATGGACAAAATGCACTTCGAATGTCCAAGCAACATTCACCATGGATTTTGAACTGGACAAAATGTACTTGGAAGGTCCAGGATGCTGCGAAAAGATGCGCTGTATTTCAAAGACTAGAACGCCATCTCTAACTCAAAACTTGAAATTTTGGACAAAACGCACATTGAATGTCAGCTCCTCATTTGATCTAAGCGATTAATCACGTACACACCTCCGCGATTATAAATATGTAATGTAATCACTGACTTTTCATGACCATTTCGATCATTACTAGATTATAATTCAGCCATTATCGATCAGATATTAAATAACATTTCTAATTTGTCATTTGTAATATCGTAATACTATTTTTAAATAACGTCAATAGGAGGAATTGCTTAAATTGCAAGTCTAATTTCCAGATCTTAAAAGAATCGGAATCTGCACATTCATTTATTTAATAGATTTCGAACATATTACTTTCCATTTTTGAATACCGGACAATTCTGCAAAGCTGTATAATTATTTCTTTGTCCATTTTGGACCTCTTGTGTTGGGCAATAAATGTATTATTTTATTGTTATTATTATTATTGCACCCATTATTTACATACAATTTGTATGTGTTTATCTCTGCGAAATTTATTTTATGCTTTAAAAAGTTATCCGAACATAAGTAGATCTTCGAATCAATCAAAATTTACGATTATTATCTTTTAATAATTGTACCGGGCTAGTTTGTTGCAAGGCATGTAATAATACCACAAATATAAAATAGACATTCTATTCTCTAATTAAATACCACAATAAACTTAATATCATTTCCAAAATATTAAACAATATAGCAACTTGTGTAAATAAATTAATAACTCAATAAACGAAGAATATTACTAACGTAAATATATAATAAATTATAGTAATTATAATACATTTACGATACTGGGCCCCTAAAAAAGAAAATTCTAACGTGTGAGTTTAAGGTTCTTATATTTTGTATAAATTGAATGATTTCTTGTAGTCGTCAAAGAATTAACTATATGTTCACAATATTCACGGCCACGCATGCGGTCCCATACTTCTGTGACATTTTGAGTTAAATTGTCTATATTCCTTACGCTTCTGTTTGCATTATCTGAGATGATACAGATTACCCCTTAGAGTCCTGCAAAACAATAATGGATCCAAATCACTGTCAGCCAGAATATATTTCTCTAATGAAGCAACATCTACCTTTAATAGAGAAGCTAATCGTCAAAATTTTCGATATTGGACCTCTAAAAGTCCTCACTGAATGCGACATCATACGCAGAATCCACAAAAAAAGTCAACGTGTGGTCAGGACCAGTGAATCAACCCAAAATTATATTTTTTTGGTGGGTAAACTAACAAGAGAAATGTACTTAAATTTTTGGAAGGGCAAATTATTTTCCGCATTAGCTGAATTATACTCAAATCTAGTAGATTCAAACTTGCCACATCACTCATTGTGGTACCAGCAGGATGGAGCTCCTCGCACTATGCTAGACTAGCACGGAACCTTTTCGACAAAAAGTTTGACTTCTGGAATGGCTTACGCGTTCGCCGGATATATGTTTAGAGGGATGTGTAGAAAGTAAAATATACAGCAAACCCCATAACATCGACGACTTAAAGGCAAGAATTAGAGATCAATCTTATTCGGTAAAGCTCTGTAACGGGCTGTTTGTGTATGTTTTCAGGGAGTTATTGTTTGTGTTGATAAATTAGTACAAAATTCAATGGAATTATAGCGTTGTGATATTGAAAGTTATTTTCTTCTTGTTTTAATGGACCGATTAAAAAAAATATTGCTATACAAAAGATAAAGCGATCTTACCGAAAATGTAACATTTGACCTCCATTGCAATATCAATTTTTTAAGTTGCCCCTCTTTGCGCCGCCACTGGTTATGATAGAAAAGTATAATTTATGCCAACAAGTGGGGATTTAAAAAAAAAATTGACATGTCCGAGGAAAATTACCAAAAAGTAGAGATAAAAATTTAACGAATTTTATTTCTTACTTTACATTTACACTGTATGTAGTTACTACTGGTACTCGCCGTAACTTCCAAAACATTTTAATAAATATGTAGCACTCATTAAATGAAACGACTGAATGTGTGTAGTATTAGTAGTATTTCAAGAAAGAAGAATATACAAAACAATTGTCAAATCATTCATATTTTAATAACAGTAGGCTCGATATAATCATATTGCATATTTTTAACGCGTGATTTTAGAAATGCTCAGCGATTAGCAAGTAGTTTATAATGCTTTAGATAGATGGTGTTACTTAAGGATCGATAGTTTGATGTTAGCAGAATCGGAAAAAACTCGTTATTATCCAGTTGGCCATGGTAATCACACAAGCGTGCTGCTATCTACAATCATCATTTTGAATACATTACACATTAATACAGAAGAAAGTTAAATTAATAATATTACCGATAAACAGAAGACTAATCCCGATGCGAGCAAGCAGTTTAATATCAGAAACAATTCCTGCATTTGAAAAAAAACCGTTGACAGTCAGTTGTCAAATATACTTGATTGGTTGTAAGTTACACTAGTTTAAAGTACTCTTTTCGCCAGTGAATCATAGAACTAAAGAAGGAACATTATCGAGCGATGATTTTTTACAATTTCAAGCGTGGCTTAATCCATAACGAATGTTTTGAGGAAATCAATCGAGTGTTTGGTGACAAGTCGTGTTGCTTCGCTACCGTAATACGGTGGTACCTACCACGATATATTTATACCGGTATGCTCACTTTAGCTGTCAATGACGTCATTGCGGAGCAAGTCAGATTGGCAGTTCTCATATGGGCTACATTTTGACGCAGTTTTAAGTAGCCTGGTTGTGTTGTATACGGTTGTCGTAAATACAATTGAAAAAGTAGAGATAGTCAGATTAAGTATTACAGGTTTCCCAAGGAAGAGACGGTACAAAATGTGTGGTTAATTGCATGTAAAAGGCAGGATTTAATAAATTTGAAAAATGGTATTTCCAGAAATCTGATTTTATCATTATTCATAATAAAAAAAATATTTTGGCATGTATCTGTTCCGTTCATTTTAAGCCATCATGTTTTCATACATTACTCCAACAAGAATTGCTGGAATTTTCCAATAAATCATGTAGAGATTTAAATTCAGATGCAATTCTCAGATTGAAAGAAAACACAACTTGAAGCAATAAACAATGTGTTGAAAATCTTTAAAAAGTAAAAAATAGATGCTCTGGTAAAACATATACAGATCCTCAAAGTACTTTAGGATCAAGCAGTAAAATGTATGAAGCATCGACATAGACTAATTTTGAAGCTTTAAAGTGTCCAATGCTTACTAATCATCTATGAAAGTAAATTATTTGATTCAATACTTTTTCCAAGATTGTCACCTTAAGAGCAACATGTTTGTACATCTGCAAACATTTATAAAGTATTTTGAGGAATTCTATACATCGTAGCAACACACTTAGTTTTTTTTTGCTTATTAAGAATTTCTAAATTATTGTTAACTAATTTAGGTTGCTTTTCATTAATATATGGCAAGGATATAGTAAGAATAGTATTTGAATTTCAATTTCATACAAAATTTCTTTAATAGTGTTAAAAACATCGACTCTTACTGAATTGAAAAAAACTTCTTGAACTATCAAAGTTATTATTTATATTAGCAACCATAATTTAAATTCCTACCTTTTACAAACATTTGGCCATAACCTCCAAGGTATCTTTCTTAAGGAACATATAATATATTATCTGCCTGTTATAAATATTTGTAATTTGTTCAAATACTGTTTTTATCAAACACAAAAACTCAATAGTCTCTTCAAATAAAAAAAATATAAGGCAGAGAAAAGATGAAATAAAAGTTATATTTGGCAGTTTTATTTTAAATTAATATTATTATAATACAAAGCTTCTTACAATTGTGAAATACGTCACTACTGTTATTGTTTAATCTAGAATCAAGATTAATTTATGGCTTGAAATCGTGGAGTCAGTTTTATGCTCTTGTATTTCGGTGGGTAATTTATAATTATTGTAAACATACAAAATATGTAAACATAACAAACTCCACCCAAGTTGTATTTGCTTTATTCAAATCTTGGTTTATCTTCTCTTCAATTGCCCGAGACCCTTCTATTAAAAGAGATGTAGCTATACATTACCAATATTGAATACTTCAGATCTATGCGATTCATTAAATAGGATTTACATCTGTGCAAAAGAAAATATTATAAGCCTCAAAATATATGTTAAATAAATATCTTTATTTACATTTTGGCAATGAATTTATTCACATGAAACATTTATCAATTACAGTTTTCAGATTTACACAGACCATTAATGTATAACTGTAGCCTCTAGATAGTACAGTACACAAATGAATTCACAGAATAAACTATTTTGCATTGTGTATTGAAAATGTAATTTAAACCCAACAAAAACAGTTAAAACATCTTAAGTCGTTATGATAGCATTTTAAAATACCACTTTGCCTGAGTACTTCAATAATTGCTGATATTATTAAATAAACCACTATAATCAGAAACTACTATTAAATTGGGTAATTTGGATTTCTGGAATTACCATTTTTCAAATTTATTGAGTCCTGCCTTTAACACGCAATTAACCACAAATTTCGTACCGTGTCTTCTTTGGGAAACCAGTAATATTTAATGTGGCTATATCTCTACTTTTTCGACTGTAATTACGGCACCCATATACAGCACAACCTGGCATATTAAATAGAGTATCACTTTAAAAGAACGATAAGACAACTTCAAACTGCGTCAAAATATTGCCCATATGAGAACTGTCAATCCGACTTGCTCTGCAATGACGTCATTGACAGCTAAAGTGAGCACACCGGTATTGGTGGTACCACAGTATATAGTTATATAATAGAATCAGTAGTGTCAGTCGAGGGTAATAATTGTCCTCCGTAAAACCGACGCGTGCGTGAAAATTTCTGAGTGCGCAGTAGTCAGCTATCAGCTGTTGAGTCGTGGCGGGATTATTTTGTGTTGTACGTATAATTAATTATTTTAAATGCGCGTGTAATATGTACTTAATAAAAAGAAAGTGTTATCCTCATTTTTTGGATTATTGATATAGTTTTTTCATAATTTTATAAATTGATTAACATAATTTTCTCATAAAGGATTTGGTTCTGACGCCACTGGTTTATTCCTGAATAGAATAATTGACTACGCCTCTGGTTACGCGTGCGTGAATGTAGTATTATCTATATTAATCTCGATTTATAAACATGTTACCGTTCGCTTTTGAATACTTGTCCCATTTCAGTACTGTACTGATTGTTTGTATTTAAATATCAATTAAATAGCCTCATACGTTATAATATTTATAAAGAACTAGTCACATGACGACTTTACAAATAATAAATCATTCCTTTATTTAATTTATCTATCTTTGTGGTTATTACTTGATTCCAATAAAATTCCTTAGTGCAAGTGATAAATACTTATTTTGCTGCATTTAATCTTGAGAAAATTAGAGAAGTAAAAATCAAAGTAAAAGCGGTATATAAGAACAGGTAAGGGACATATAAAGAAATCCACTTCTACACATCTATGTTGTAAGTGAAATATATAAAAAAAATAAACAAGAAGTACATACCCACAAGTAAATTATAGAGCTTACGAAGTCTAAACCGAAGCAAGAACACAGGTATCAGCCAGACCTGTTTCGAGACCCTGTGATTAAAATTTTTATAGCAATTAAAAGCCGGTAAATTTAAGATATTGTCAAAACAAAGCCCATGTGACAAACAAGACTCCGAGGACGGAAATTCCTCATTTTCAGAACACACTGAACATCGCGCTACCTTTACAGAGAGCTATTGACCTGCTACTACTAAGTCTACTAAGTAATCTTTGCTGAATAAATCTATTTCTCTTTTAGGCATGTGTGAAGTTGTCAAGTACATATTACAAAAAATAAAAAATAAACAGTTCCCCCATATTGTAAATTTAGTGATTTATCAAATATGCACCAATCAGAGCAATATCATCCTGTGGAATAATTCAGTAGCAATACCCATACAACATGTACTTATTACAAACTAATTCATAACAATATTATTATTTTATTATTTATCTGTATCCTCTTTTGCCGTTAGGCGTCGAGGCGATCTGCTTTGCAGAATTCTTTCCATCCTATCCTATCCCTAGTCATTTCTTGAGCTTCCCTCCAGGTACTTCCCCGGTCCGTCAGCAGCTGCGCTATCCCCTGATTCCATATTCTTCTTGGTCTACCTCTGTTTCTCCTCTTGTTCAATTCATAACTTTGTTATTAATTCATAACAAAGTTGTATATATAACAAACTCATCAATAAACAAACAGAAGGTAACACTTTGTACCTTTTGTATCAACAATTTCTATGCAAAGAAAATCGTGAAAATATAACGGTCATAGAAATGTATACCATGTATCACAAATAATACATAACAAAATTGCATGTAACAACTCTCATTAACCAACCAGAAGCTAACAATATGTACTAATAATATTTCTATACCAAATAAACCCAACACGTGGCCTACTCATAGCTGCAAATATTCCTATCAATTATTATCACTGATGGTTATATTAGGTGTCCTTAATTATTGGATAATATGTAAATAAGGTTTTATCATGATTACAGATTAATTCTTATTTACTATTCGTTATGAGTGAGTATTTAGATATCTATTTTTCAAAAATAGTAATTAATAGTATATTTACCGAAGGTATTATATTGACATTTATAAAGATACATACTTCGATACTATGCTCTGGTCTCATATACAGCTTGTGTAATGAAACGCTTGATATTACCAGGTAAATATTGCAACGTCGTATTCTTTGGCCGTACTGAGAGCGCGACGAAAGACACGAGAGAGTAGAGATAACTGTTATATTGCCAATCGATGCTTCACCGTTAAATGTGGCGAGAGCGGGGATACAGTCCACTACGTTGCTATTCTGATGTATTTTGGACTTGCTATATCAAGTGTTGCATTACACAACTACTATATACAATACCAATATATCGCGTATAGACAAGAAAAATGTGATATAGAACACATGGTTCTATGCCGTTTTAGAGGCACGTTGTCTCCTTTTAGTTATAATTAAGGTGAATATTTCTCAATGCATAAATGTGTAAATCAACATTGTATAGTCGTGGCCAAAGCATAGTTTATTAATTCGAGTTTTTTCTTGTCGCTTTTTCATTGTCTCGCACATTATCGAACATCGTTTGATGTACGTGGTGGACTGAAAAACGTGTTCATTTTAATGACAGAGGCGATCTAAGATTTTTTGCGGTGTCACTTTTATGACGGATAAAAGGGCAATTATCATTGGGTGGAAAACAAAACCCTCGAAAAAAAAAGAACAGGCTACTGACAAAATACGTTTTACATTTTTTTAATAATAATCTATATACCGCGAGATCAAAAATTATATTGATAAAGGTTTGCTATGAATGTAAAACGTCTCGTCTTAAATTATATCATTAAAGTGTCATACTGTCATTAATATTTGTCATTATATTTTCTCTCTGACATCTTGTAGTTTCTCAATTATGGTTTACACCACATCACACAAAACTTACATGATTAAAGCGTATTTTAGAACAGGTATGCTAGTTAATGATATTTGGGAATACAGTAAGCGTTTATGTTTGGATAATTTTCGTGAACACTTCCCAAATTTCGCAGTAGTAAAGCAAGATTTTTATATGTGCCTTGCACATAGTGTTAGTGTATTTCGCGAAACCTGGTTTGACTATTATGGACTATTTTGTTTGCCCTTACTGCAAAAATAGAATTTTCAGAACTCGTGTACATAATTTGCAAGAACTGCAACAAAAGATTATTGAAGTATGAGCAACCATAACGCCATAAATATCGCAAAATATTTTTGGTAGCATGAAAAAGCGCGTAACGTGTGCATCGAACAAGGCGGGGGTCATTTTGAACATTTATTGTAATTTGTTTATTAATTTTTAATAAAATGTTATTCAAACATGTAAATCATTTTAAATAAACATATACTGGGGTGTCTCTAAAAGGTGCGGAAAAAATGCTACCACACATTTCTGAGGGCAAAATATGACGATCTAACCCAACTTACTTCAGTCCAAAAGTGGATGCTTTCGGAGATACAGAGTGTCAAAAGTTCAATTTGGTTTTAGTTTTTTATAAATAATTTCTGTAATAATTGATATATTGTCACAATATTTGGGTAGGGGGGGTTTCGTGGGGTAAAAAATTTAAATCTGCTCTCATTTTCATTGCAAAATGTAGAGGGCGCCACCTGCGGCATATTGTATCCATTTAAAACGTAATAACTTTTTTGAGACACACTGTATTTAACTTTTAAATAAAAATTCTTATTCTCCAATGTTTTTTACCTAGAAAAGGTATACCTGGTAGGACTTGATTGGAGCAGCCGTTTATGAGTAATCTGGAAATAAAAAATTCATTCCGTATATGGACACATATGCTTCTGTAATTTGGGTGTTATTCTTGTGGCAATTCAATGCAACGGTGCATCCACTTTTGGACTGAGGTAAGTTGGGTTAGATCGCCCTCAGAAACGTGTGGTAGCGTTTTTTCCGCACCTTTTAGAGACACCTGTATATACAAATTTTATGTCAGTCAAATGTCAGTATGACAGTTAACCTGATAATTTAATATCAATATAATTTAAGATCTCGCGGTATATTTGTTATAATAACAATAACAATATAATAATATGCTTTCTATAATATACAATGTCTGTATAATTTACAAAGAAAACTGGTAATAATTAGATTTACATATAAATACCGCACAGGACAGTTCATAAATGTATCCACACTATAAAAGCACCATCCTTCTATCATTGCCTGCGAATTTCTCATTTGCTAGTTTATGAAATAACTAACAACCGAAAAATTTCTTTCTAACAACTTTTATGACAACTTTATATTTGTTAAGGAAACTTCCTAGTTTGAAAGTACCGTAAATAAAACTCAAATTCAGTTCAAATACACATTTATTTATTTCGGTGTGCGCCGAGATTTCGGGGCCGCTCTTGCATCGAACATAACATTACAGCATATATACATGTGCATCGCTCGAGAAGCTAATGGTCCCTATAGATACGCACATGCCAGGCACTGCCGTCCGTACGTATATATAGGAGACCTTGCATCGCCTTCGGTGTATAGTCGTGTACTCGGGCCGGCAGACAATAAACTCGGCCGGAGACTATATACGCCTGAAAGCTGCTCCGCATCAGTATGCTCACAATAGACAAATAATTTAATAAAATAAAAGATGTTAAGTTCTTAACAATATTCATGGAGGTCCTCATTTCAGTTAAAAAGCTTTTGGTTTTTATGTATACACTAGCTAATACGGCAGGCCTTAAAGGCCCGCTATCGCCTTTTATTCCGCTTACAGTTGAGGTACCGCTCCCCCTTATTCTTCTAAATTTATTGCGGATTTTGTCTTTATTGCGTTTCAGTTTTTGAAACACCATATAATTCCGATATATAGCGAATAACTAAATATAATTGTGTTTTAGATGTTCAATATTGCTTAGTTGTTTTTATACACCCCTGTATATAGTTTACAACTATGCAATATTTTATTCAGAATGCTTATAGGATGAAATGATTAATAATAGATTTAGTGATAATAGCAGTTTTTAAATTGAAAATGTTTAACGGCTGTCCATGAAATAAGATGTGTTTTATCGTTTAATGTTATATTGACATTTTTCACATACTTTTCCTGTGCCTCACAGACGGTAGTTTTTCACTCTATAATTTTTCTGCTATTATTGGTTTTTGTGCCTTGACTTGCCGATGATTTATTTCACGTTTGCGTAATTTATCTATAGTTTGAATTTTGTTTGTGGGTATAAAATTAGAATAATCTCGAAATCTGTATTTTTTGCATCAGTTGGAAAATGTGGTTTGATAGTTTTTGTTAATAGTTTTTCATTAGAATTTAAAAAAAAACATTTTATTTTATACAAACTTGTAGATAGCTTTATTAGAATTATGTTTTGTTGACGCGAATGTATACTTTTAAATAATTCATTTAATCATTGTCCTATAACAAATAATATTTATTTCATTGGCATTTTTTATAATGATTTCCATTCCTATACTTTTATAATTTGCAGTGTTTCTTTGTGGTAAATTGTATTACAACTGTCAGTTATATATGATGCTTAATAATGTTGGTAAACCTTGTTCACACTGTACATAATTATTTTCTTTTGCATTGTACACCTACAATTTACGGAATATATAGATATAATATATGTATTATGGTAATATTGCTTACTTATTGTTATATTCGAAAATACTGTAAAACATCCTTATAGAATTTCTATTTTCAATTATTGTAATTGACGATGTCGCGGGAAGTTCATTTTCATGAATGATAATTAAACAATCTTTTTTGAATACGTATGATATTACTTCTCAATTTGCCTGGCACAGTAACAACATGTTTAAGTGCTTGTTTAATCTGGTAGGAATATATTTTAGTTTCTTTTTTCTATTTACAATATCTTATAATATTTTGAAGTATTTTTACAATTTAATTCATGGACGAAATGACTCCAGTCATGTAATGATAATTGCTAAAAATGAGTAGAAAGTATTTATAAACAAATAAGGAATCGAATTTATAAATTTCTTACCTATACACTATTATCATTGAGCCAATTATTATATATTGCAATATTTATTGTGCTGAATGTTTGTGAGCTAATGCTTCAATCTTTTCGAGCTTGAATTCGCCTTTTTCGCGTCCGCTTACAGCTTTTTACAGTTTCCTGTAAAACGCGATCACTCTCGTGGTGTTTTTTAGAATGTAAGATTTTATAGACTTGTGGCACACTCTGTATATACATATATTTTGTAAAGCCAATTGTATATTTCATTTAAAATTCCTCTAGAATTTTTTTTACACAAACTGTTACACAATGAAGAGCGAGAAAGATAATTTAATGTTAAACATAAGAATGATGTTAAAGTATCCGAAGAAACAATATGCTCAATAAGTGCATCATTTGCATTGAGACAATCGGGATAATACGCTATTGAAATAACAGTGGAAAAATTTAGTATATTAACAAAAAGTATGTCAATTGCTCAGAAACAATTTAAGATACATGCATGCACAATATTAATAAAAAAAACCTAATAATCAGTTTGACACTGAGATATTTTCACCCAAATTATTTGAAGTGGAACAGGGCTTTCATTATGAAATTTTGGTCAGCATAATTGAAATATTCGTCTGTCACATACTCAAAATTAGTTCGCACGTCAATTAAAAATGAAGGACTTGTATTGAATTGACATGCTCAAATATACCTAGTATCTCCATAGTGTTAAACATGTTTACAACAAATTTTGTTTTGTAAATAGGTGTCGCTTTCAAACATTCTTATAGAATGCTAATGAATGCTGATGAACTTCAAACATATAGCTCGCAAACATATGTATGTGAATGGGTAAAGTAAATTTAATTTATAAAGTATATTACTTTCTTACTACCTTTTCGAAGTCCACTATCGTTAATAAAAGAGCAGAGTATATTTTATTTAAAATTATTCTCGATCTGTTTTTGACACAAATCGGTACACACTCAAGAGCGAGAAAGGTAATTTAATGTTAATCATAAGCCATGTTAAAGCATTCAAAGACACAATGAGCTCAAAAAGCGCAGCATTTTTATTAAAACAGTTTACAATACTATTTTGATGTAAAGTGCGACCCTTTTGAAATCCACTATCATTAATAAAGGAGCACAAAATAATAATAAAAGTAAAAAACCCAAGATTTAAATTTTAGCCCTTTTGAAGCGCCTTTCCTGTAAACAGCGCTTTCTAGAATGTCCATTTTTATAAATTTTTGAAGCACCCCTGTATATACATATATTTTGTTTAGCCAATAGGATATTTTATTTAAAATTCTTCGCGAACTGTTTTTGACACAAACCGGTACACACTCAAGAGCGAGAAAGGTAATTTAATGTTAAACATACGTCATGTTAAAGAATTCAAAGATAAAAAAACGCAACATTTTCATTAAGACAGTTTACAATACTATTTTGATATGAACGTGTAATAGCCTATCAATCTTTTTGAAATCCACTATCGTTAATGAAAAAGTACAAAATAATAATAAAACTAAAAAGCTCAAGTTTTAAATTTAAGCCCTATTGAAGCGCTTTTCCTGTGAAAAGCGATAACTGGCATGGCTTTTTAGAATGTCCGGTTTTATTAACTTTTGAAGTGCCCTTGTATAAACACATATTTTGTTAAACCAATAGGATATCTTATTTAAAATTCTTCTCGAACTGTTTTTGACATAAATCGGTACACACTCAAGAGCGAGAAAGGTAATTTAATGTTAAACATAAGTTGTGTTAAAGTATCGAAAGATGCAATGAGCTCAAAGAGCGCAACATTTTCATTGAGAGAGTGTACAATACTATTCTGATGTTTTCGAATCTACATCGTTAAGAAAAAATGAAGTATTAAATTCAATCACCTTCCGAAGAATCGCCAAATTAAAGACGTAATAAGCGACCACAAACACCTCCGTAGACACAATGATATCAAAAAGCGCAACATTTTTATGAAGACAGTGTACAATACTATTTTGATGTCAAAAGTGTAAAAGCCTGTCAACCTTTTTCAAATCCACTATCGTTAATAAAGGAGCACGAAATAATATTAAAAGTAAAATGCCCAAGTTTTAAATTGAAGCGCCTTTCCTATAAAAAGCGATCACTGGCATGACGCTTTTTAGAATGTCTACATTTATACACCTTTGAAGCACCCAAGTATAAACATATATTTTGTTAAACCAATAGGACGTTTTATTTAAAATTCTTCTCGAACTGTTTCTAACACAAAACCGGTACACACTCAAGAGCGAGAAAGGTAATTTAATGTTATACATAAGTCATGTTAAGGTATCCAAAGACACAATGAGATCAAAAAGCCCAACATGTTCATTAAGACTGTTTACAATACTATTTCGATGTGAAAGTGTAACAGCCTGTCAAACCTTTTCAAAATCCACTATCGTTAATAAAGGTGCACGAAATAATAATAAAAGTAAAAAGCCCAAGTTTTAAAATGAAACCCTATTGATGCGCCTTTCCTGTAATAAACCGCTTTTTAGAATGTCCACTTTTATAAACTTTTGAAGCACCCCTGTATATATATATATTTTGTTAGGCCAATAGGATATTTTATTTAAAATTCTTCTCGAACTGTTTTTGACATAAACCGGTACACACTCAAGAGCGAGAAAGGTAATTTAATGTTTAACATAAGTCGTGTTAAAGTATCCAAAGACACATTGATATCAAAAAGCGCAACATTTTTATTAAGACAGTGTACAATACTATTTTGATGTAAAGTGTGACCTTTTTGAAATCCACTATCATTAATAAAGGAGCACAAAATGAAAATAAAAGTAAAAAGCCCAAGTTTTAAATTGAAGCGCCTTTTATTTTATTTAAAATTCTTCTCCAATTGTTTTTTACTCAAACCGGTACACACTCAAGAGCGAGAAAGGTAATTTAATGTTAAACATAAGTCATGTTAAAACATCCAAAGAAACAATGAGCTCTCAAAAAGCGCAACATTTTCATTAAGACAGTTTACAATACTATTTTGATGTGAACGTGTTAGAGCCTGTCAATCTTTTCGAAGTCTACTCTCGTTAAGAAAAAAGCACAAAATAATAATAAAAGTAAAAAGCCCAAGTTTTAAATTTAAGCTCAATTAAAGCGCCTTTCCTATAAAAAACGCTTTTTAGAATGTCCAGTTTTATAAACTTTTAAAGCATCTCGGTATATACGTGTATTTTGTGAAGCCAATAAGTTATTTTATTTCAAATTCTTCTCGAACTGTTTTTAACACAAACCGGTACACACTCAAGAGCGAGAAAGGTAATTAAATGTTAAACATAAGTCGTGTTAAAGTATGCAAAGACACAATGACATCAAAAAGCGCAACATTTTTATTAAGACAGTGTACAATACTATTTTGATGTCAAAAGTGTAAAAGCCTGTCAACCTTTTTGAAATCCACTATCATTAATAAAGGAGCACAAAGTAATAATAAAAGTAAAAAGCCCAAGTTTTAAATTGAAGCGCCTGGCATGACGCTTTTTAGAATGCCCACTTTTATAAACTTCTGAAACACCCCTGTACATACATAAATTTTGTGAAGCCAATAGTATATTAAAATTCTTCTCGAAGTGTTTTTGACACAAATCGGTACACACTCAAAGGCGAGAAAGGTAATTTAATGTTAAAGTATTGAAAGACACAATAAAAAAAGAAAGGTCAACATTCGTATCAAGACAGTTTACAATACTATTTTGATGTGAAAGTATAAACGTCTGTCAATCTTTTCGAAATCCACTATCGTTAATAAAAGAGCCCAAAACATTAATAAAAGTAGAAAGCCCAAGTTTTAAAGTGAAGCCCTATTGAAACGCCTTTCCTGTAAACCGCGATCACTGGCATGACGCTTTTTAGAATGTCCACTTTAATAAACTTTTGAAACACCCCTGTACATACATAAATTTTGTGAAGCGAATAGTATATTAAAATTCTTCTGGAACTGTTTTTGACACAAACCGGTACACACTCAAGAGCGAGAAAGGTAATTTAATGTTAAAGTATTGAAAGACACAATAAGATCAAAAAGGTCAACATTTGTATCAAGACAGTTTACAATACTATTTTGATGTGAAAGTGTAAACGGCTGTCAAACTTTTCGAAATCCACTATCGTTAATAAAAAAGCACAAAACATTAATAAAAGTAGAAAGACCATGTTTTAAATGTAAGCCAAAGCGCCTTTCCTGTAAAGGGCGATCACTGGGATGACACTTTTTAGAATATCCACTTTTACAAACTTTTGAAACACCCCTGTATATACATATATTTAGTTAAGCCAATAGGATATTTTATTTAAAATTCTTCTCGAATTGCTTTTGACACTAACCGTTACACACTCAAGAGCGAGAAAGGTAATTTAATGTTAAACATAAGTCATGTTAAAGTATCGAACGAAACAATGAGCTCAAAGAGCGCAACCTTTTCATTGAGACAGTGTACAAAATACTATTCTTATGTTTTCGAATCTAATATCGTTAAGAAAAGATGAAGTAATGAATTTAAGTCCTGTTCAATTAGGTTTAGAAGAATCGGCAAATTGAAGACGTAATAAGCGACCACAAACACCCCCGTATCCAAAATTTAACAAACATGCATCAATTTTCAAAAAACTCTTCCGCCATTTATAAGTTTTTGAAGCACCCCTGTATATACATATATTTTGTTAAGCCAATTGGATATTTTATTTAAAATTCTTCTCGAAGTGTTTTTAACACAAACCGGTACACACTCAAGAGCGAGAAAGGTAATTTAATGTTAAACATAAGTCATGTTAAAGTATCGAAAGATGCAATGAGCTCAAAGAGCGCAACATTTTCATTGAGAGAGTGTACAATACTATTCTGATGTTTTCGAATCTACATCGTTAAGAAAAAATGAAGTATTAAATTCAATCACCTTTCGAAGAATCGCCAAATTAAAGACGTAATAAGCGACCACAAACACCTCCGTATCCAAAATTTAACAGACATTCATCAATTTTCAAAAAACTCTTCCGCCATTTATAAGTTTTTGAAGCACCCCTGTATATACATATATTTTGTTAAGCCAATTGGATATTTTATTTAAAATTCTTCTCGATGTGTTTTTAACACAAACCGGTACACACTCAAAAGCGAGAAAGGTAATTTAATGTTAAACATAAGTCATTTTAAAGTATCGAAAGATGCAATGAGCTCAAAGAGCGCAACATTTTCATTGAGAGAGTGATTCTGATGTTTTCGAATCTACATCGTTAAGAAAAAATGAAGTATTAAATGTAAGCCCTGTTCAATCACCTTTCGAAGAATCGCCAAATTAAAGACGTAATAAGCGACCACAAACACCCCCGTATCCAAAATTTAACATTCATCAATTTTCGAAAAACTCTTCCGCTATTTATAAACTTTTGAAGCACCGCTGTATATACATATATTTTGTTAAGCCAATTGGATATTTTATTTAAAATTCTTCTCGAACTGTTTTTAACACAAATTCAAGAGCGAGAAAGGTAATTTAATTTTAAACATAAGTGATGTTAAGGTATCAAATGGCACAATGAGATCAAAAATCCCAACATTTTTATTAAGACAGTTTACAATACTATTTTGATGTGAAAGTGTAAAAGCCTGTCAACCTTTTTGAAATCCACTATCGTTAATAAAGGAGAACAAAATGATAATGAAAATAAAAAGTCCAAGTTTTAATGTGAAGCCCTATTGAAGCGCCTTTCCTGTAAAAAACGCTTTTTAGAATGTCCACTTTTATAAACTTTTGAAGCACCCCCGTATATACACATATTTTGTTAAGCCAATAGGACGTTTTATTTAAAATTCTTCTCGAACTGTTTTTGGCACAAACCGGTACACACTCAAGAGCGAAAAGGTAATTTAATGTTAAATATGAGTCATGTTAAAGTATCGAAAGAAACAATGATCTCAAAGAGCGCAGCATTTTCATTGAGACAGTGTACAATACTATTCTCATGTTTTCGAATCTACTATCGTTAAGCAAAAATGAAGTATTGAATTTAAGCCCTGTTCAATCACGTTTCGCAGAATCGCCAAATTGAAGACGTAATATGCGACCACAAACACCCCCGTATCCAAAATTTAACAAACACTCATCAATTTTCAAAGAACTCTTCCGCCATTTATAAACTTTTGAAGCACCACTGTATATACATATATTTTGTTAAGCCAATTGGATATTTTATTCAAAATTCTTCTCGAATGTTTTTAACACAAACCGGTACACACTCAAGAGCGAGAAAGGTAATTTAATTTTAAACATAAGTGATGTGAAGGTATCCATAGACACAATGAGATCATAAAGCCCAACATGTTCATTAAGACAGTTTACAATACTATTTTGATGTGAAAGTGTTAAAGCCTGTCAACCTTTTCGAAATCCACTATCGTTAATAAAAAAGCACAAAACAATAATAAAAGTAGAAAGCCCAAGTTGTAAATGTAAGCCATATTAAAGCGCCTTTCCTGTAAAAGGCGATCATGACGCTTTTTAGAATTTCTACTATTATAAACTTTTGAAACAACCCTGTATATACATATATTTTGTTAAGCCAATAGGATATTTTATTTAAAATTCTTCTCGAACTGTTTTTTACACAAACCGGTACATACTCAAGAGCGGGAAAGGTAATTTAATGTTAAGGTATTGAAAGACACAATAAAATCAAAAAGGTCAACATTTGTATCAAGACAGTTTACAATACTATTTTGATGTGAAAGTGTAAAAGTCTGTCAATCTTTTCGAAATCCACTATCGTTAATAAAAGAGCACAAAACATTAATAAAAGTAGAAAGCCCAAGTTTTAAAGTGAAACCCTATTGAAACGCCTTTCCTGTAAAAAGCGATCACTGGCATGACGCTTTTTAGAATGTCCACTTTTATAAACTTTTGAAGCACCCCTATATATATTTTGATAAGCCAATAGTATATTTTATTTAAAATTCTTCTCGAACTGTTTTTTGCAGAAACTGGTAGACACTCAAGAGCGAGAAAGGTAATTTAATGTTAAACATAAGTCATGTTAAAGTATCGAAAGAAACGATGAGCTCAATGAGCGCAACATTTTCATCCAGACAGTGTACAATACTATTCTGATGTTTTCAAATCTACATCGTTAAGAAAAAATGAAGTGTTAAATTTAAACCCTGTTCAATCACGTTTCGAAGTATCGTCAAATTGAAGACGTAATAAGCGACCACAAACACCCTGGTATCCAAAATATCACTAACATTCGTAAATTTTAAAAAAACTCTTCCTCCATTTTGTTTTTTTTGACATTTTGACTATGGATTCATAATCGGCGACCTAAGACACCCCCGTACCTAAAATTTCACATTCATACGTCAATTTTCAAAAAGTTCTTCCGCCATTTTGTTTTTTTTGACATTTTGACTTTGGATTCGTGATCGGCGACCTAAGACACCCCCGTATCTAAAATTTCACATTCATATTTTAATGTTAAAAAAATTCTTCCGCCATTTTGTTTTTTTTTGACATTTTGACTTTGGATTCGTGATCGGCGATCTGATACACCCCCGTATCTAAAATTTCACATTCATACGTCAACGTTCAAAAAATTCTTCCGCCATTTTGTTTTTTTTGACATTCTGACTTTGGATTTGTGATCGGCGACTGCAAACACCCCCGCATCTAAACTTTCACATTTATACGTAAATTTTCAAAAAACTCGTCCGCCATTTGGTTTTTTTTGACATTTCGACTATGGATTTGTGATCGGCGACCTAAGACACCCCCGTATCTAAAATTTCACATACATACGTGAATTTTCAAAAAATTCGTCCGCCATTTTGTTTTTTTTTGACATTTTGACTATGGATTCCCAATCGGTGACCTCAACCACCCCCGTATCTAAAATTTGACATTCCTACGTCAATTTTCAAAAAACTCTTCCGCCATTTTTGTTTTTTGACATTTTGACTATGGATTCGTGATCGGCGACCAAGGAGACCCCCGTATCTAAAATTTCACATTCATACATCAATTTTCAAAAAATTCGTCTGCCATTTTGTTTTTTTTTGACATTTTGACTATGGATTGTGATCGGCGACCGCAAACACCCCCTATCTAAAATTTTACATTGATACGTCAATACTCAAAAAACCCGTCCGCCATTCTATTTTTTTTGACATTTTGACTTTGGATTTGTGATCGGCCTCCGCAGCACCTCCATATCTAAAATTTCACATTCATACACAATTTTAAAAAAATTCTTCCGCCATTTTTTTTTTTTGACATTTAGATTAGTGATGGGCGACTTCGAAAAGCCCCGAAAACAACATTTTACAAACGCACGTCAATTTTCGAGCAACCTTTAACATTTATAATACTTAAAAGAAAAACCAGTCTGTATATAAGAATTTAATTCGAGCGACCGGGACCATGATGTCGAGAATCCGTCGTTTTGTCGTATTAAATGTCCGTAAATATTTATATATGAAATCAGTCGTATTCAAAAAAAAAGTACTTGTGCCTGCCTAAATTCGAACCCTAGCAATCAGACTTGCTGTATTGGGAAGCGGTGGCTTTACCGTTAGACCACCGAGGTATTTACAGTGAACATGTTGGTTTGGGTATTTATATATATGCTTTCGGGCTACACTGGGAGATGAAGAATTTTTTTAATATTCGCGAGAAAATATATGTACGTCTAATCGTAAAAAGAATATAAATAAATGTATTAATTGGGTCCCGATAATTCATTTAGTGCCTTATGTTTGTCGCAAAACTAAATATATCATGTGTATATATTTGCCACATGAATTTAATCTGACTTTTATATAAATAAAGATGGCCGATATTCGCAAGCATTTTTCTAACATATCCGCCTGCAACCGCACTTTTAATCGCCCGTACCTTTGTCTCTATACCACTATAAACTGGGAATGGGCACTTAAAAGGTCCCCAAAGGACAGTACTTTACTATTCCGAATCTTGTTGTGTCCTCGAAACCTTGAAAATTTGGAATTTCACGTTTAAAAGTGAAACTTTGCATACGTATTCGAGTGCCTGTCACATTGACGTTTGTCGGGATATCTATTTCGGCATAAAATAATTCACACGTCCTCCTTATGGGAAAATGTCGTGATGCACAGGTTTTTATCTAAAAGTGCTAAAATTTTCAAAAAATTCTTTTCGCCGCCTTACCACCGTTTCGAAGCGATAAAAATAGGCCTATACAAAGTAGAATTGTACACCCGACGATATAAAACTCTGAAATCTCCCCTAAAATGCCTCAATTCGTCAAACATTCAGAGGTCGTTTTCGCATTTTCACCCGCATTTTCCCTCCTCTACTAAATCCGTGAGAGCGGTAAAGGGTCCCGCTCGCTTTTATTATATATAACTAGCTATAACGTCCGCTTACAGCGGATCCGTCCGCTTACAGCTGATCGTCCGCTTACAGCGGTCCGTCCGCTTACAGTGGGTCCGTCAATCTCTTTTAGTTTGAATCGCCTTTTTCGCGTCCGCTTACAGCTTTTTCATAGTTTCGTGTAAAAAGCAATCACTGTTATGACGCCTTTTAGAATGTTTGATTTTATTAACTTTTGACGCACCCCTGTATATACATATATTTCGTGAAGCCAATAGTATATTTTATTTAAAATTCTTCTCGAATGGTTTTTTACACAAAGCGGTACACACTCAAGAGCGAGAAAGGTAAATTAATGTTAAACATGTCATGTTAAGGTATCCAAAAGCACAATGACATCAAAAAGTCCAACATGTTGATTAAGACAGTTTACAATACTACTTTGATGTGAAAGTGTAAAAGCCTGTTAACCTTTTCAAAATCAACTATCATTAATAAAGGAGCACGAAATAATAATAAAAGGAAAAGCCCAAGTTTTAAATTTAAGCCCTATTGAAGCGCCTTTCCTGTAAAAAACGCTTTTTAGAATGTCCACTTTTATAAACTTTTGAAGCACCCTTGTATATAAATATATTTTGTTAAACCAATAGGATATTTTATTTAAAATTCTTCGCGAACTGTTTTTTCCACGAACTGGTACACACTCAAGAGCGAGAAAGGTAATTTAGTGTTAAACATAAGTCATGTTAAAGTATCGCAAGAAACTATTTTTTCAATTTTTATCACACCTTGTATAGATGCATATTTTTTTCAGCAAACTGCTGTCATGATGACAGATGGAATAATTTTATTGACAATCTTATAATACGCTCTTGGAACAACAGTGGAAAAATATAGTATTTGGCAATCTTTTTGAAGTTTACTGTTATTGAAAGAAAGAATGTAAATAACTCAAAAACAATTTAAGATAGGCTTACACAATAATAATAAATAAGAACCTAAAATTCAATTTAACACTGTTTTGACATCAAAAGATAGAAACCATTTCAAGAGATATTTTTCACTCTTGTGTGTAATATGGAGCAGCTTTTTTAATATAAAATTTCGGTTATCAGTTTTGATATATTGATCTATCACCTACACGAAATTAGTTCGCACATCGATTTAAATAAAGGACTTGTATTAAAGATCATTTTAAATTTACACTGAATTACATTACTATTGGTACGGTTATTTCTCTAGTGATAGAATGGATATTATGTATACTACTCGCTCTCGATCGCGGGCTCGTTATTTTAATTGACATGCTCAACTATACGTCGTTCCTGTATTGTATTTAAAATGTTTATAAAAATTTTGTTAGATAAATGGGCGTTGCTTTCAAACATTTTTATATAATGCTAATAAATGCTGATGAACTTCAAACAACAAACTAAATGTAGTTTAATATGTTAATGACATATCAGAGTGAGTCTAAAATGAAGTTTTAATAAGGTGCTGTTAAAAGCAATTACAAAGAAGAAAAGAGGAAGCGCAGGCATAAACTTTCACAAATATTTAGAATTTTTAGCAACTGAGATAAAGTCCCAGAAATGTAACAGAATTAAAAAGCTTTCAAAACACAAGTATTTCCGTAGTAAGCTAAAAGTTGCACATATTCAATATTACGTTTTTATTTTTAATTATACTGTTAATTTCATGTATAGAAGGAGCAACACAATTACTAAATCACTAATAAAAATAATTATTAATTACAAATGCATAAGAAAATATAATCGCATTCAATACTAATAAAAATCCAAATCTTCTAGGTTATGCGCATGTGTAAGTAACCCTAATTACTGTTTAATATTTTATCAGGTTTGGAAAAACACCGGTTAAAGTATCTTCATTTAATAACGTTCTTAACCAATTATTAGCGCCAACCGGTTTTTGCAAAAACGTATTATCCCGTATTTGATTTAATGAGTACGCTGATCTGCATTGGGAAAACCGGCCCGCAATTGAACTTAATCAACTAATACAGTACAATAATATAAATAATTAAAAATAAGTTTAAATTTGCCGTTGTAGTTTTTAGGGCATTTTAATGTTGAAGGTTACATTCAAATATTATGTCAACTTTAATGAAACATTCACCAATAATTTAAGGGCATTAAATTTGAGATATTGCAAAATTTTCCTGTCAAATATTATACATAGGCAAGCCATTTCGAGAGAGAGAGAGAGAGAATGTCCGACTTTTGACGCACCCCTGTACACATATAAATTTTGTTATGTCAATCGTATATATTATTTAGAACTTTCCTTTCCTTTTTACACAAACCGTCACACTGAACACAGAAGAGCGAGGAGAATAATTAAATGTTAAACATAAATCATGTTAAAGTTTACGAAGGGAGGATGTGCTCAGATCCAAGCATATACCCCCGTATCTAAAATTTCGCATTTATACGTCAATTTTCAAAAAATTCTGCCGCCATTTTGTTTCTTTTATACATTTTGACTATGGATTGGTGATCGGCGTCCGCAGACACTCCCGTATCTAAAATTTCATATTTATACGTCAATTTTCAAAAAATTTGTCCGCCATTTTGTTTTTTTGACATTTTGACTTTTGATTTGTGATCGGCGACCTAAGACACCCCCGTACCTAAAATTTCGCATTCATACGTCAATTTTCAAAAATCTTTCGCCATTTTGTTTTTTTTTGACATTTTGACTTTGGATTCATGATCGGCGACCTAAGACACCCCCGTATCTTAAATTTCACATTCATACGTCAATTTTCAAAAAAACTTCGGCCATTTTGTTTTTTTTTGACATTTTGACTTTCGATTCGTGATCGGCGACCTAAGACACCCCCGTATCTAAAATTTCACATTCATACGTCAATTTTCAAAAAACTCTTCCGCCATAGTAGATGCACCATTTTTTTTTTTGAAATTTTGCCATTGGGCTTGAGATCACCGACACCAAGAGCCCCCGAGTATGGAGTTTTACCTTAATCAGAAGAAAAAGTTGATTTGTCTCCACCCACTCCGCAGTGCGTAATTATTTAAATAATTATTTCGTAGGGGCACATAAATGTTAAAAGCATTATTTTTTCCCTTAAGAAAAAGGCATACCCGTTTTAGAATTATTGTATTTTAAATGGAATTTATAATAATTATAAGAAAAAATCATGCTGTATATATGAATCATTAGTTCATCGAGCGGGAAAATTATGTCGAGAAGTCCGGCGTCTTCTCTTATAAATTCCCCGTAAAATATTCGGGGGTAATACCATAAGAGTCTGTGTTTATCCGGACAAACTTTCATTTTGAACGAAAGCTTTCTTGCTTGGTAACTGACGAGAACAAATAACATGGTAAAACCGCGACACCGAAGGTGGAGCGGTTTTACCTTTTGTTATTTGTTCGAGTCGTGTTACCCTTAAGCAACAAAGTTTGAGTTTTGTCAAAATGAAAGTTTGTTCCGGAAATAAACACAAACTCGAATGGTATTTGGTAAGACAATTTAATGAATCATTTAATTAATATTAATAAACCGAAATATTTTTATTTAACATTCCTTTGAATACATATACAAAAGAAAGAGAAAAATATAAATGTTTATGTATGAAATTTATTTGAACGATACTGTCAGAATTGAATTTTCGTTGCCATGGAAAATCAACATGCAGTTTATCCGCTAGCAAACATGCAGTTTATCCGATAGCAAACTAACACAGCGTGTATTAAAATGTCATGTTTTTGACAGATGAATTAAATTGTCGAAATAAATACACAATATCGCATTCGAACCGGACCCGGCAAAGTCATTGTATTAAGAAGCCGTCAATCTTGCCATCGGGCTATCGACCTAATGTAAATAGTTTGTTCAACTGCCATATTTATATGTAGGCTTGACTCTATGTTGAAATCTGCAATTTTTTTTTAAATCTCAGAGAAAATAGACGTGTAATCTTCAAAAGAATATTAAAAAAAACGGTTTAATTGCGTTCAAATAATTAATTTAGTGCATTGTCCTTGTCCTATATTATGTGTGTTTATTTGCCTTGAATCTCATCTGACGTTAATAATTAAAAGCAATCCTTTTCCCCGTTCTGGAATGATCGTATTTTAAAATTCAAATTTATAGTAATTAAAAGATATCAGCCTGTATGTAAAAATGTTAAGTCAAGCTACCGATATATAATATATTTACGGGCAGTGCACATGAATGTATATGTGTGTACATAACATATTATGAGCATTGCACTTGATTTATTGTGTACATGTATTTCTGGCGTATTTCGGCCATTTTTCTACGATGTCCGTCTGCATGAGGAATTTAAATCACTCGTCCTATCGATATCGTACGTCGATGAAGTCGTAATAGACATGCGATCGGTACAGAAATGTCTGACTTAACGATTATGTACCTTGTTGGGCCGTCAAAACCTTCAAAATTCGGAATATAAGGCTTAAAAGTCAAACATGCAAAATTTTTCGTTGGAGCTGTCAGATTAGCGAAATGTCTCTTTTTGATGACCACTACTGCATTTTTAAGTACGTAAGCCATTTTTATGTTACAAAATATTTGCACGCTCCTCTTTGACGGCGGATATCTCTGCACGCGCTCCACTTAGGAGGAAAATCTCTCCGTCGACCGGAAATTTAAAGTTGTCCCTTTGTTCGGGCAAAGGGCCAACTTTTAATTTCACGTATCCAGGGACGATTACTGCGCCCCGTGCATCCAATTTTCGTCGATTTTGACGGTTCGGGCGGTAACCATGGTGATTCGGATAAGCCGTATTTTCCCACGCTATTAGCATGAATTCGCCGGCAGCTTATCCGGTGTACAAAAATGTCCTATACAAGTAGTATTTCTGTTATTTTGAAAGATACATACCCTTTCCCTTTTCTCAAGTTATACCCTAACTTTTGTTTGTTGAAAACGATTGCAATTACCTAACATTCATGCGGTGACATGTCATATGTTGAAAAACAAAGAAAAAGTAAAACAAACAAAATAATATTGAAAAATTTTTAAAATAACACTTTAAAACTACGTAGTAAATTTGAATTCAATAGAAAGAACAATTATAACAAATATACAAAATGGCTGCTTGTAGCAGGCACACAATCTTCAGAACGCCGCACAGTTCGGGATCGTCAAAAAGACGATTTTGAGAAAAGTGAATTTTACTATGTATTAGCTATAAATACTTAATTAAGTAATTACATTTTATGAAGATATAGTATTTCTTAGAAAAACAATTATAATAGGCTTTGAGGAATATTGCATTGTATTACTACTTTTTGACTAGTGTGATAAAACGCATATATAATGCGCATGGGCTTTTAGTATCCAAGAGCAAGTAGCTGTAAGTTCATATATTGCATATATGATCCGTATATCTGTTATTAACCCTACAAATTTAAGCTGCTCCTTTTTGCTTGTTTCTGAGAAAATGGCATCTGAATTTATTTTACGTGACGCGCAGAGAATTTTTGCCACAAACATGGGCGTATGAACCACTTTCGTAATAGTTTCTCACCGAACCTGCTAGTAATATATAATATACTGAAGGTGTTACCTGTATATGTAGTTCTGGATGTATTCTGGATATGTAGTTAAATGTCCTGTATAGATAATATCTCTGTTATTTTAGTAGATACTATGATAAAACAAAAAGTGGTTTCAATGACATCAAAACCTCTATCAGATTCTAGTCTTTAAAGTGTAAATATGTCAACAACCCCTATATCATCCCCCGCACCCTCTTTTTCCAAATTGTACCCCAACATCTTTTTGCCTAAACGATTTCAGGTAGCATTCCAAATGCGGTGATGCGGTGAAGTTTTACTTTGATATATTCAAGTTTCTAATATAATTGTTAATGTCAGTTTTGGAAAAATGTATTGAGAACACTCGTTTAGTACAATACTTTAAAGCCACGTCGTTAATTGAAATCGGACCATCTAAAAGTTCGAATTCGTTCAACGTGTATGACACTAGCTGTGATTGAAACTACTTATAGTCTATTTTTAAAATAGCGCGACGAATTTCTAAACAGACCACTTTGACAGTGAAATCTCATTGGTTGAAAGCAAGGCCAAATGACACCGTATCAATCTTGCTCACATTCTGTCAACTGACATTATTTATGGTTAAGCCCTGTTGTTGTTTCCATTATTTCTCCGTTATTTCATTATATACTTTACCAGTTCTATTCAGAGCTCGACAGTAATAATTATCAGATATACTCGTAAGTTTGTTTTCAAGATTTTCGTGCATGTAATTTGGGACAGGGGTATGTTCAGAAATTCGTCTCGCTACTTTAAAAATAGACTATAGGTCTGTACAAGGGAATTATTACGATGTTATGTAAATAAGGCTTGTATGCACTCTGCAGGCAATCATTCTAAACATTTGTTGCTATTGTTTTTTCAATAAGTGTTTTCGAAATAGTCACAAACAACTATCTTACATAAATTTAAATATGTCAGTGTCAGATTTGATCTCAATCTGTTAAATTTCTGTAACATGCAGCAGTATAATCCGAAAGCTAATGACAATGTGCTACCCTCTTGTTCTAAAATACAAGGAGGCATAAAGTATGACGCCACCACGATACTAATCTTCTATTCAAAAATACAAATTATCAGAGACCAAATCAAAATATCTGAAGAGATGCTTGTCTATTTATTTATTGCCAGCTTATACGACACTTATGGTCTTACCTTTCACTTCCCAAGGTTCGGTGTCAAATATGACAGACAGTAGTGCCTCCAGCTGCAGTCGCGAGCGCAGGTTCGAATCACTGTACATGTCGAAGGTTATAAGATGTCAAGGCGACAATCCGTAGTAATCTACTGTCTACCAACCTGATACTTTAAGCCCCGGACAAGGTCCAATATTTAGAGCCCAGGTAAAATGATTGGGAAACCAAACACACATACATTCAAATTTAATACCAGAATTTATTTATTCGTTTCAAAAACTTAATGAAAGGGTCACCAAAAATTAATAAATAACAACAAAATTATGAAATAGTCACCAAAAATTATTAAATAACTACTAAATTATGAAATAAGTTACCAAAGATTATTAAAAGGAATACTACAGACAAAAATATGAGATAAATTACTAAAGTCTTCTTAAATTCTCACACAGATACGACGCTTGATTAACATCAAATAAAACATTGTGCTTGAATAACAATAAATCTAAATACAAATAACGTGTAAGCAGTTCTAGTCAAATTATAAAACTAAAACATTAATTTAAATGATAAAAATAAATACAAAAAGGTTTGACTTAATTAATTTTGAAAACTCATGTTAAATGAGGTTAAATAAATGCGGAAAACAAACTATTATTGCTAAACCTATAGTTGTCGAGCAGCTTGGTGGCTAAATTGCAGAACCAAAACACAAGCATATGAGACACCCTGTATATCAGGGACAATACGCCAAGTCGTGTGACGACTATACGCTAGATTCTAGGTGGTATTGAATATAGCTTAGATATCTTCGCCTTACATAAACAGATAACCTAAATTAATAAATTATGATAATTAAATCGTTAAAAATTATACCTCTTTTGGCCGATAACTTAGACCAAAGTTACCAAATTACACTGGTTTATAAACTACAAAATAAAATACCAGGTGTGGCAATTAAAGTAGCTCACTAAATCTCAATGAATTAAAAATATTTGAAAAATTTGACAGTAACACAAGCAAAAATAACTCGAAATCCCCACAAAGAGGTTTCAATTATCTTAAAAAATGAACGTTAAATGACTAAATTGAAATTGTGAAAAGGCATAAATGCCATAAAATTATAATTGTTAAATTTACGATATTGAAGTTATGACTTGACAAAGGAAACAGTATTTACACACTCCGATATGCTCCGAAAAACTATTACTGGCACAACACAGGGGACTGTGCCTAATTAAATTAAGCGGCAGTGTTTCTATGCACACGAATTACACTTAGACAGCAACAAAATTGGTTCACAAATACCTGGCTGTGTCCACACAGTAACAACAAGAACTCGACACAAGATTTCCTGAATACTTACAACCTCAAAGGATTTGCCACGGGTGCAGGGCGGCGGATTAACGTCCAGAGGGCAGTAGTTAAAAATCTTCCATTAAGCTATAACCGGAACGGCAAAGATTTTCCAAAAAAACAACCACGTGTCTTCATGAATCACAAATAGACGCAGACACTGCTTAAATTACCATACATAAACCGCAAACTAAAAGGGCGGAACAGGCAGAAAATAACGCAATTAGAATTAATAAAATATTCGATAAAGATACTCACAGTAGCAATAATTGAACTTCCCAACCCAAAAATTACATCCTCGAACGAGATTTAAAACGTCATACATAATACAATGCTTGGCAAAAATAGTAATTAATCCCACAGATAAATGGGTTCAAATTAACAGTACACTAAATATAAAATTAATTTTGCACAAGACTGACTGAAAAGCTATTATCTACTTTTGCGTCGATAGGTGTTGTTAAGACAAAAGCTGCACTTACCCAACTATCCTATAGATGTCGGTAATATTACCAATCAATAATTAAATCTACATCGATTTTACATCGATAAATGAAAGAAAATCAATACAAGCAATCTACCAATGGTAATTAAATATAGAAACAAATAAATGTTCTCCTAACTAAGGAAATAACAAAGAAAATGATTCAACTGAATCTGAAAAATAAAAATACTAACCAATTAAATGGTATAAAGAAAATAACGAGCATTACTAACTGTTACGTGTTACGAAGTATATATACAGAGTACCTCCAAATAATTGTACAATGAAAATATGCGTTAGGTACGAAAATTAGATTGTAACAAATTCCCCCCTTACTACAAAAAGGTCATTACATGTAAATTACCGCTAAGCCAAATAGTCATGAAACAAGAAGCGAAAACTATGCGAGAAATAAACATATAAACGATACTACCAATACTGAAAAGTCGACAACGACTAAGAAAGGGACAGTCAAATGTGCGTGGCCATGGATGCCCCCCCCCCCCCCCCGAGCAGCTCCTGACTAAACCTAAAACCACGAGTCCTTCGGCAAATCGGCGAAAATTAAATAAAAATTCGAAAAATATTTAAAGGTACAAAATTAAAAGAAAATTATAATCACTCACAATTTCCCAATACCGGCCGATTACGAAACAAAAGGTAAGGGATAAAACAAAAAGTTAAGGGGCGTAAGGGTGGCTAAACAAAATACGTTATGCAACAGTTTAAAGTCTACGCCAGCCTAGCGTAGACTGAAACACTGAAGGTGAACACAAAATTTCAAAATCGATACTCAACGATTTATAACGATACACAAACTATCTAAATAACGAGGCAAAGGGAAGTAAAAATCGGTACGGAAATTATTGAAGTGTCAAGTAATGAACACTCATACGGTACGATAGAATTATCTATCAGGGGCCTGATTCTCGAGTCGAGAGAACAGAGATTTCGAGAGAATAATGGAGGGGATTCTCTTGAAATGTTAAAAATCGTATTCTTGAACTTGAGAGATAGATCCCTTCCCTCAAGAGTTGGGAGAATTTACATCTATCGGTTCAAGTCAAGCGAACATATTAAAAGTTAAGAGAAGCATGCGCATATCGACTTAAATTTTGTACATATGACCGATCAACGCTTGTTATTAAGGGGAGAAATATCATTATTCAGCAGATAATTTTTATGTTTTTTCATGTATATGACTTCCCACATATCTAAGTTTCTATTGTTGCTTTGTTTAACTAAACTAACATTTTCTAGGCTGAAGTTGTGACTTGTATCAATATGATGTAGAGCTAATGCGGATTTTTCTACATTGTGTAATTTGACATGAGCCATGTGTTCTTTATATCGTATTTGAACGTTTCTTCTGGTTTGTTATCTTGTATGTATACCGACATCGGATAACACTTAAGACACTCTTGAAATATGTATTAAACTTTTGAGTAATATCTTATTTAGAATTGTTAATCCATAATCCTGTCACTGTTAAATTAACCCGTTGTCTTTCTCAGAAATATTTTGTATTTCCCATTGAACTAATTCACAGAATGATATATTGTTAATATTCGTTGTAATTTTGCTTTAATCGTTTTTCAGCTACCTTTAAAATTGTTCTGTATAACATGTATTTTTATTATAAAATGTCTCGTAGATAATAGGTTTAAATACATAATTATATATTAAACTTTTCATTAATATCTTATTTAGAATTGTAATTCGTAATCCTGTCAGCGTTAGTTTTACCCGTTCTTTCTCATTCATATTTTGTATTTCCCATTGAACTAATTCTCAGAATTTTATAGTGTTAATATTCGTTGTAATTTTGCATTAAGCGTTTTTTCACCCTACCTTTAAAATTTGTCTGTATAACATGTATTTTACTTATTATAAAATGTCTGGTAGGTAATATGTTTAAATAGTTATTAAACTAATTTTGTGAAAAAGGTGTTTTATTTTATTTTATTATTTTTATTACTTTAATATATGTTACATTATTTCTACATGTATGATACGTAGAAAACAATATTCACATTTCGATGTTTAGCCTAACACTTTCCGGAAATCCAACTGATATAACCCATAAAACCTTTCAACATTACACACGCTATTTAAAAGAAATAGTTTTCGTATTACATATTACCTAATATACACTGTTCTATACATCAATTGTCCTAGTCCGCCTTCATTTGCAACCTGGCAACATTGCACTGCTATTTCCTACACGATCGACACACATCCCTACCTAAAAACAGCTATTCTTGAAGTTAGGAGAACCAGGGATGGGAGTGTGATCTATCACTTCTCTCAATAGAACGTTCACTTCTCTTAAGTTCGAGAATCGGGCCCCTGGGCAAAAACTAGAACATACGGTACGTCAAATAACTGTACGAAAGTCAAAATCGGGAATACATCGAAAGTCACAATCGGTACGGAATGTCATCGTCGGTACGAAAGGGTCGAGATCGGAACGAAAAGTCTATATCGGTACAGAAATACATAACTTATAAAGTTACACGGAAGTCGAAAATAACTACAAAAGTTAGAGTTATACGATACTCAAAAGTAACTTACAAAAGCTACACGACATTTTATTCCACCCAATTCAATTGTCGCTGGAATTGTCGGGGGAAAACAGAGAAATTTTTGGGACGCCTTTTACGCCCAAGAATTTAACCCTCAGGTATATTCGTAAGGCCTACCTGCAAACCGAAACGCATTACAAGAGCTCAATTATCAATAGGTTGTGCTTTAAGATGTTCGACACTCCATGTTCCTGAAACAAAAAAAACAAACCAACGCGAAGATATACTACCCGGATCTATTACATAACTAAAATCCAACAGAAATATTAGCAGATTATCAACAACTACAATGGACCAAAATAAATGTCTGCTAAATTCAAATTGATTTCTTGGTGAATAAGCATAAGTGGTTTATACAATACCACTAACTGGAGACGCACAACTAATTATAGATGGGTACAGAACTTATACATGATGATCACTGATAAGTGAACTCATACGGAAGATAACGAGCAAAAGTTCGTTACATGAAATCAAAAGATTTCAAAACATACAACACGCAAGTGTAAAAGTTACTAAAGATCACAAAACTAAACAACACAAATGGGTAATCTCTAATACCCACAAAAGTAAAGATGGTTTACTGCTGTCTCACGAAACTCAAAACTAATGCAAGAACTCAATTAAATCTGTTGACTTTTGACGTGCAGACACAAAATATCTCACATAAGTGGTTGCAAAATACGATACGATACGATACTCCAAAACTCAACGATAACCTTCCATTTAGTTCATATATCCCGAATTATATGGAAACTACGATACTACACGATAAATTAGGTGAACAAGTAGAAGGCTGCACACGACCAGTCAAACTGTAAAACTGAAATTCAAACAAGTTTACACTCATGAAGATAGGAAAAGGGTAGAGAAAATTTAATTATCCCAAAACATACCTACAAATATTTCTAAAATTAGACAAACGAAAATGATCCTATATAGGGACGATCACACACAATTTAAAAACATTTTCTTTTCGTCAACTAAATGGCGAGCCGCACACGTGCCATAATAAAATTGTTAGAGTACTCAAACATAAGAAACATTGCAGTGCAATCTATCCACAACACACCTGAATGAATTAAGGGTACATTATAAAGTAAAACGGCTTTGAGATTTGGTTTCGACGAGTCGATAAGCAATCGCCATTTTGCAGGCTTATATTTAAGACTCATTTCATACAAAAGTTGATGTACTTCAGTACATTAATAGAAATTTCTTTGAACTTTGTAAAATGAACAAAATTTTTTGTAACGATTCTTCAGTACATATATTCTTGCAGTGGTCTGTAAAAGATTCCATTCTTTTAATCGAGATCCCAAATTATGTGATTTTTCTTTGGTAAAACCAAAATCCCGTATCAAATCATTCAGATCTGATTCAGTAAAGAGATGTGTTCGTCAGAAGGAACATACGATAGAACACTTGAAAAAGACACATTCAAAACATCGATTATAGCTTCCTCGTCCGTGGAATTTGCAGAAGAATTTGAATGTATTATAGTTGGAGGCACACAATCAGTTTTTTCAACGGTTTGCTTACATATCGAATGTCTGGATACATTACTTTGTGTTCATTTCTTTTCAAAAACCCTTTATTTTTTACAAAACAGAATCGTTCATGACATGATCTGCTGGTTCACGCCAAATCATTGTCATTTCTGACAGGACTTCAGAAGAATTCTTGTTTTTGTTTCACTAAGCTAATTTGACATAACACGAAAGATAGCATGTATGTGGTACCCGTGTTTTGTCGTGTGAAGTCAAAATATTGCTCATAACATCTTTGAATTAATTCACTTAAAGGCTTCTTTTGCGATGTTGTGACATATAATCCACAAACATAACAAAAACTGTCCGGAGAATGTTTACAGCCCACGGTTTCCAATCCGTGAAAATTACACACTTGTGGAACACTCCTTCAAACTTTTTTAACTAAGTGACAATTCAGTGACATTTCATTTGTGTCTTGTCTGACCGCGTCTCAACTAAACAATAAATGAATCACTACGTCGGTTGCAACCTTCATATATGCAGGTATCGATTCCAGAATTTTCATTTTAGTATATTCCACGTTGACTAATTAGAATTGTCTACTTTTCTCTGGAATGCGTAATGTAGTATTCTTTGTAGTTTCCGCTGCTCTTCACGGTATAGCCGCAAACATTCTCGAGCTTGTTACAATACTTGTTTAATTTTAAATTTTACGTTAATCTTAGTGAAAACAGATACAAATTTTATTTTGAAAATGCAACGTGATACCCTATGTTAAAATATACTTTTTATGTTTGAAACAATGAAAAATACTAAATTTTAGACTGTTAGGTATGTCAGTTATAAAAATCTGTCGGCTGGTGTTGTTAACTGTAACCCTAACTTTTATTTATACATTTTGAAATATAATATACCTATACAACATTTCCGAAACATGTGTTCATATTTTTTACCCATAATAAAACTCCCTGTTGGAATTTTGAAATATTTTTCCTTAGGTATACTAAAATGCACGAAACAATCCACATTCGTCATCAAAATCCACGGTGTAGTAGTACGTCAATGTGACCATTGTGATCGATGGATAAATTGATTTCTGAAGTTTACTTTGAGTAAATTAACTACATTTTTGTTGAAAGTAAAACATGTATTCTGTGAGTAATAGTTACTTCGAAAAAGAACTTTTAGTGATTATTTCCTTCACCCGTCAAATTTAAATTTTGTCAAATCACAATCAAAACTGAAGTTGAAATTAAACAATGAACGGTACCGGTTCTTGATATCAGCGACTATTACAAATCGACTATTCAAATGTAGGTAACAAATCGGGAGTGCCCGAACAACAATTAATAAAAATAACTGGTCATGCCAATTCTTCCTCGATTCAGCCCTACTTACAGATGGACCAACAGCATCACCAACAGATTTTGAATCAGTTACGAGGGAAACAAAACAAGGGACTGGAAACAAGACTTTCCACTTCATCAGAGACGATCGTGAGAAAAACAGAGTTTGTAAAATCATCAGCAACACCAGGAAATATAACATACAATAATTGTGTGTTCAATTTTGGTTCAAAATAATTTATAGTTCTCTTTTCTTAACAGATAATAAAATATGCTTATTTTGCTCATTTTTTACTATGAGACTTGGTTTAGGAAATAATCTTAACAAATATAGCTCGAGCTTGATAAGTAGTCGACTATTACATTGTTTCAATTTTTCTCGTGTGCCTCCTAATTTGACTTAACCAAAATTGGCATTAATAATTAAAGACTAAAGCCCTCGAGCTAAAGCTCTCGTGCTCTAGTCAAATTATTAATGCCAATTTTGGTCTCGTCAAATTGACCGTAGCGCACACTCGAAAAATTGATCACAATTTGTCAAGATCTCGTTATAAAATGAAATAACAAAATAAACACCAACCGTAATCTGTAATACTGTCAAATGTCAAATGCTATCAAATGACTAGCGAAGTGTAAACCATCATGTAAGCCAACATTTGATATTAATATTTCTAGTAAAACTCTTTGAAATAGTGCAAACATTATTATTTTTAATTAACATTTATCAATAAGAGTGGCGTTTACCAACAAATATAAACTTATGCAACTTATATTACTCGCGGGACGGGTAGACGCAAGGGGTGTTAGTAGGTGGAGGTAGACGATATTCGGTGCTGTCACAGCGCTTCGGTTTTATTCACAGATTCTATCATAGATAAAGGAATACTATAGATGGGAAAGATAATGTATAAAGAATGAGTACTTACGGAACTGTTGATGTTTTATAATAAGCCAATTTTCGCTTGCCCATAACTGTTATATTATTATACACTCGAATATTATAGGTATATATGACATTTAAATGCGAGTGACAGTTTGTAATTAAACTGTCATTCGCATTTAAGTCTGCAATAGCCGACCGATTCCGATAGATTTTCGTCTTCGCTAGGATCGGTAGAGATACCGTAAAGTGGGGATAGACGACGCGAAAACCTCGTGTAAAATGTGTGTGACAATGTTTACTGTTTAATGTTTTTTATCTTTAAAAATAATTACATAAATTTGATTTTTTCTTTATATCGTACATCAAATGTGCGGCTGGCGCGTAGAGGTAGTTTTTTTTCTTTTGTGTACCAGCTTTAGTTAGTAGACATTAATCAAATTCATGCATTTTTGTGGTTATTTCTAAAACACATAACTTTCTTAAGAAAACAAATTAGTACAAAAACTGACCTTGACATTATAAATTTATGCCTTTTGCATCACTAACCCCAATTTGAGATTCTAAAATTACTAAATGAGTTTAAAAAACGCGAAACGGCGATGCCTTAATTTTCGATTCATTATTTTTCGTTTATGACGAAAGTGGATTGTTTGGTGCATTCTACAATAATATGGTATAACAATAAAACGCTTCACTTGAAACATAGGGCCTACAATAATTATAACACGTTCAGTTAGGAGTCTCCACCCAAACGACGACGCCGTTTGATGTTAGCGCGACGGGTGATTTTTCTCTCCAAAAGTCAGTCGGTGACGTTGGTGATAGGTGGCTGATATTCGAATAATATCGAAGCTTCTCAAATGAAGTAGTTTGTTATTGCATTCTACGTATACCATTTTTTGTGTAAGCCAATGAGTTATAGGCGTCTGTTTATGTACAATCACACTAAAAGGTATTGAAAGGGGAAAATTAAACTAATATTGTAGCGTTCAATGTAATATTTGTAATGCAGACTTACGGTAAAAAGGCCTAGGATTAATTATTAACTGTTGAATGCAGCATATTTTGCATGTAAATCATTTCTGAAATATAGAGCTCACCTATAAAACGAATCCAGTTGTCCAATTGCTAATTATTTTTTGTATAATCAACTAACAGAGAAACACAAATGTTATCTAAAAATAAGGATTACTGAACCAATTTGCAAAACTAAAATTCTTTATATGCATAAATAACAATTTTCATAACGATTTATAACTTGACGTACATGACATTTAAATGAGTATACGTTGCAGTGTTAGTAGAATTATTGTCATTTATACTAATCTTCTATAAATCGAAATTATATCGCCTTCTACCTTATACAACAAAAATAAAAAAATTGAAATATTTCGCTATTCATGGCTTGATTACTCGCACTAAGACAATGAAGGTTTCGCCATTACTAATGTAAAATATGCACTGTACGTCAAAGAATTACCATTATTTTTAAGTATGCAAGAATTTGAAGGCAAATATTATTATTGAAAACCGTAAAATTTTGACGTTGTCTAGTAATTGTGCAAATATTTTCAGAATCAACATAAAAAGTGTATGCGGTATACGTAATTAAATCTAAGACAAAGTCTTCATTATTCAAAATAATTAGTAATTAGAAAAAATAAAATAGATGCGTATATAATAATAAATTTATTAATTTTATATTTAAATTACAATACCTATCAAATATACCTAAAACTATTTTCTTCCACCTTGAAGACTATATAGTGTGTAGTATAAGCCTTTCTTAGACAGTAGTTCTGAGTGCGTACCTTGTTCAAAGACTGCGCCATCATTGACGACGTAGATGATATCGGCATCTTGTATTGTACTTAATCTATGAGCAATTGTTATGCAAGTACGGCCACTTCTTGCTTGATCTAAAGCTTCTTGCACGATCTTCTCACTTTCAGTATCTAAGGCAGATGTAGCTTCATCAAGCAAAAGGACTTCCGGATTCCTAATCAAAGCTCTGGCTATCGCGACTCTTTGTTTTTGACCTCCTGATAACTGAGTGCCTCTTTCTCCGAGAGGTGTGTCATAACCCTAGAAAATAATATTGAGAGTGTGTTTCGAGATACAAATATGAAACTAACCAGTGGTAAAGAAGAAATAAAGTTATGTATATTTGCATTTTTGGCAGCTTCTGTAATTTCCACTCCGGATACTGTTCTATGATTTGCTCCATAAGCTATATTCTCGCCAATAGTTCTATCGAATAAATTCGGTTCTTGAGACACAATCCCTAAATGTGATCGCAAGTTGGATAGAGTCATCTGTCTCAAATCTGTACCATCAACAACAACACCTCCGCCACTTGGATCGTAAAATCTTTCTAACAACTGAATTAAAGTTGATTTTCCACAACCACTTGGTCCTACTAGTGCAACGGTTTTTCCATGTGTTACACTGAGATCTATGCCACGAAGTACTAGACTACCTTCACGAGTTGGATAAGAGAATAGAACAGATTGATAGTCAATATTTCCTTCTTTCTGAAAACAAAAGGATGGAATAATGGATTATAATGTATAGTTATCGGAAATAAATGCATACTTATTATGCTATAACGCAGAGGTACACAGACTTGTTAACGTTTTATTACATATCCTTAAGTTTTAGCGGAATCTTTATATTTAAGAAATTTAAAAAGAAGCTTTACATAATTGTTTATCATTCCCTAACCGTATCGTATAATGTGTTGTTAGTAAAATATATATTCTGCAATTGTGTATTTATTTTTATTTTAGATAGTGAGTGAAGCATAAAATCCCAAACATAAGACGGTCACAGAAAAAGATCATATAATTTTAATTCATATATTCTTTACTATTATCAGGAAAATATTATTTCTGACAAAAGTTGTATCACTTTATTTCATAATAAAAAGATGTTGGGCATATACCACAGCACTAGAACTGGTGCGATGAACAACGCGAAATAAATGTAAAAATCGTTCTCATTTATATGACAATTATTGTTATAAAGCAAAAAAATCTATTTCAAGTTTGTATTGATTCTAATTGGATAATAAGGATAACTAAGAGTAGTTGTAGTTATAATTAAACTGAAGCAAAAGAAATCAGATGAATACGGTGGAATAGTAAATGAGACAATTAGGTAAGAAGAACAATATCACAGGCCAACGATGAAAAAAACTGTTTTAATGGTTTTGACTGATTCTTATGTTTTTGGATGTGCTGAGTCCGAATATAATAATAAAAAAGTCGTGACCATTTTTTCACATTTGAATATACGAAATATGATAATTTTATTTTTAACTAATATCTGCGCGGTTGTAAGAACTGTCACAGTTTTTGTTATATATGTGTTAATTTTGTAGTTAAAAAACATCAACAAAACATTACAGACTCGGTGATCAAGAAAAGCATTCCACACAAGATTTGCTATATTTGTGTTGAAGACTTCAGAAAATGATCTGAAACAGCAAAGACAGCTTGTAGATTTGCAGTACTCATGGTATGGAGAGAACAAAAAATTCATTCAGATGATTGTTATTTCTGTAGCATTGATGTTACTGGATATAACTCCAAAAATAAGACAGTAATTGTCTACCCTAACCTTCGTTTAGCTAGGTATTCGGCCAGTCGATCATGGTCCGAGGCTTCCTGTTCGTGAGCCACCACAGGTTATTGATGACGTTTTACTTGATGAGTCCAGCGAACCTGAATCTATTGAAGGTGGAACGGATGATGATGCATTACAAATTTCGCCAGAAAATTAAGAATACACAGTCCGAGTTAAATGAATTGGTTAGAGATTTGGGTTTAACTAAAGAAAAAGCAGAATTGCTGGACTCTAGGCTAAAAGAAAAACATTTGTTGGCATCTGGAACATCTATTTACCATTATAGAACAAGAGGTCAGCAGTTTGCTAAATGTTTTAAGCAGGAAGAGGATTTGGTTTACTGCCATAATATTGTTGGTGATTACACATTAGAATGAATGTAGAATACAGTATTGAAGGCTTTTTATAGACTTTTCAAAAACAAGTTGTTCTTTTAAAGGAAATACTCACGCTTCTCTGCCTGTGGCTCATTCAGTCCATGTGAAAGAAACATACGAAAATCTAGACATGGTTTTACAGAAATATAACTATCCTGCACACGATTGGTTGATATGTGGAGATTTGAAAATTGTTTGCATACTCCTTGGCCAACAAAAGAGATTTACTAAGTCTCCATGTTTTATATGTGAGTGGGACAGCAGACCAAGGTATCAACACTGATTCACAAAACATTGGCCAGAAAGAAACACCTGGAGAGAACATTTTGCATACAACTTTATAGGTCCAAAAAAGATTCTTCTACCAACTCTTCACATAACACTAGGCTTAATAAAACAGTTCGTAAAAGCTTTACCCAAAGATGGTGAATGTTTTAACTAGTAAGTAGTTTTCATTGGGCCTAACATTCGTAATGATGTTCGATTCCAACTTCGAAACAAAAATGGCTACATAGGAGAAGGAGGCTTGGATATCATTTAAGCAAGGTATTACTAAGTTTTTGGGCAATGTTAAAGACACAAACTATGAGCTGATCGTAGCCAATATGATAGACAAGTTCATGCCTGATGAGCCTTAAAGTCTACTTCTTACACAATTATCTTGACTTTTTCCCTAAAGAGCAGGAGAAGCGGTTTCACAAGGACATTATGGTGATGAAGAAACGTTACCAGGGTCGATGGAGTGCTAATATGATGGATAAATACTGTCGGTCACTTCACCGGAAACATCAAAATGCATCTCACATCGGAGAAAAAGTTACATAAGAAGCTTTATTGAGAAGAGGGAAAAGAAATACAATACAATAAGCACTTAAAATATATGTATTAAACTGATATATTGTGGGTTAAGATAAATAAAATTTGTAATCAAACAAAAGAACAGTTTCAGGTAAGTTTTACTTTCTTATACGTAGTATAAGGAAGTTTTGTGATGACGAAAATTTTCGACCTCGAGATTTTTGCAGATGTCCACGTTTTGAAGTTCCCTGATACCAAAAAAGTGGTTTTTGAAAAATGTCTCTCTCTCTCTCTCTCTCCCTCTGACCACGATAACGGCCAAACCGCTGTAGATATCAATTCCAAATTTTGTATTTATGTGTATAATCTCCCTCTTGAGATCTGATTAGTTTTTCAGTAAAATCGGTAGACCGGAAGTAGTAGTTTACTTCAGTGAAAAAATCGAATTTTGCCAATATTTCCTCAACTACTAAGTTTAAACAAATTTACAAAGAATTCATATTGCCGTGGTATCTTACATATTAATAAGATGATGGCAGTAGAATTAAGATTTAATTTAAGTGTATAAAATATGAAAGAAACTATAATAATAAGTTTAAGGTAGTTGAAGGAATTTAACATGAGGATGTTGGGTTGCATACACTTTTATGCATACACCAAATTGAATTTATATTTGCAATTTAAATAAGTACTAAAAATAAAACACGAGATTGAATTTAAGATGTATATATATTTCTTTTATAGAAAAGAGAAACAAGATGTATGGTTTGTGTACAATGAAAAACAACCTGACTTTATAAAATGTATGAGGAAAATAGAATTCGATATGCACGAGACAAAAATAATTGAATAATTAGATAAACTTGAGAACGTGCATAAGGTAATAAATAAAATGTATTAAATAAATCATGCAGAAAGAATAAATATTTACCTTAATTTATTACTAGATAAGTAAATAAATAAATAAAAAAAAG
This sequence comes from Amphimallon solstitiale, assembly GCA_963170755.1. Classification (NCBI taxonomy): domain Eukaryota; kingdom Metazoa; phylum Arthropoda; class Insecta; order Coleoptera; family Scarabaeidae; genus Amphimallon; species Amphimallon solstitiale. Next base: position 167,838,345 of record OY720675.1, on the reverse strand, counting down.
GATATAAATAAAATTATTCTGAGATATCAGTAGTAGTGTTTTTTTTATAAACTACAGCTGGTAATAATAGAATACATTCAGGAATTTGTATATGTAATATCATGTATCATAAACAGTAGAGAGGTACTTGTACGGTTCTTGATAACCTACAAAATAAAAAGAAAATAATGTAAACTTGGTGTGTAGTTTATTACAGATAGAGATATAACCGTTTTAGAAGTCTTGGATAGAAGGAGGTTACGAAGGGGCAAACCAAGTGGACCATGGTGGTGCAAGTAATCTTAGTAAAAGGATACCTGTTGTTTGCAATGTTTTTCCTATATTGCCGAAAGCTGGAAAAAGAACAAAAATAAGAATTGTACTAGCCAATGGAAAGAGGAAATATGTGAAAAATAATAAAGAAGGTAATAAATTTATAGACAATTATAAAGAAGAGTTATATTAAAACAAGTATACCTACGTTGGAGAAACGCTGTACAATTTATAGGAAGTTTTAAATTGTAAACAGACAATTCTTGGGGTGTTGACCTTTCGCGGTGGAGAACTGTCAAAAAGACAACGAGTGCGTGTGTGTGTGAGTGTTCAAAACATTACGTCAACTTAAAAGTCAGGAGCACTGAAGATGCAGGGTGACAACGTAAATGGTAGTTTCAGAAGATGGCGTTTAAAGCGGTCACATGTCCTTTCCGGAGATATAAATTGAAGACAAGAATCGACACGATTCATTCATTCATTAATTTTTATTCAGTTAAGATTCATTCATTGATTTTTATTCAGTTAACAAACATTCATTGATTTGATTCATCAACAAGCATTCTTTGACTAATATTAATTCATGTATTATAGACAGTTACATAAATCGTAGGGTTAGATACACCACGATTCACATTTATTTCTTTTGTATTAGCGTATTAATTTTATTTTCATTCAAGTTTCACTTATTTTCTTTTCTTTGTTTAATTGTTTTGTGTTATAATGGAGATGCAAATGATCGAATTTAAAAAGATTTGCAACGATTCAAAGTAAGTTAGAGGCAAAGACTTATCAATGTAGCTATACGAATATTGAAATATATCGTGCGAACGTATATTCAGTATAACATTATGCAACAGGGATAATAAATATTTTCCTGGGATAGTAATAAGCATTCTTTAATTTCAAGTTCACAAGAAATAAAATTATTAATGGTGTTGAGTGTTAAGAGGATATAGCGTGCAAATGTATATTTTCTGGCACAGTATTTGGCATCATTAATAGTTACAATAAATAAGGAAAATGTTTCTGGGTAGCGGACTCTGAAATGCTAGCTATAACGCGTGCGAATGGTTGTAGATAGTAATCAGATTCGAGCTTTTCTCCAAACATTGACTATAAAATAAACAATATACAAAAGTAAATTGGATTTATTTATTGATAAACAGGAAAATATTTTTAGAGTTTTATTTAATAAAGTATAAGAAAATATATTCGTATCATGAAGAAACGTTACAACCTAGGACGAGGTACAAACGTTTTTCTTATAATTATGTTTCTTTTTAAATAAATAAAGTGAATACAGTATAGCAATGCTATATTTATTTTTATGTAATAAATGTTAAATAATTCGACAATTATGTGTTATATGATTTCTGATTTTTCATTTTTAATAAGCTATTACCTTATCCCAATCTTAAATAAAAACAAGAGATTAAATGAGAGGGAAGAAATTCTGATACACTGAAGAATTCATAAATACTTATAAAGTACGTGCTGTTAAAAATAAATAAAATACACATCAGGATAATGAAAATTATCATCATTTTAATTATTTATGTTGTTGAAACAGCACACAACATAACTTATTTGGCAAGGCCTAAGGTATGGCAATGATACTATTATCATATTCAAATAATTATGTTGTCACAGCAATATGTACTTAAAATTAAAATTGAGAACAATTTTATTTAAAGAGTTTTTCGAAATCGGGAGGTCATTTACTCCTATCAAAAATCAGTTTTTGCGAATATCTCGCAAGTTATGCTTTTAGACAGGCACGTTACGAATATAAAAGTATTTAGAATTTAATTTTCAACATCTTTTCTATAAAAAAAAATTTCAAAATTCGGACCGGAAGTAACACTTTTAGTCTAAGGGAGTAGCACTTTTTTCGAATATCTTGCAAAGTATGCATTCTATAGTGATTTATTAAAAGAAAGTACTTAGAATAGGATTTTGAATAATTTTTGTATAAAAAATTTCTTAAAATTGTATAGTTTGAAACTCTCATATGTATAAGAAAGTCGTGTGGTGGCCACACCTCATTTTTTTGGTATTTTTTACGTAGCAAATTTACCCCATTTTTAGATGCAATAGAGGTAATTGTGAAAGAAATGTGGGTGATACAAAAAAAACTGATGCCAGATGCGGCTTCGGCACCCAAAAATACATAAGAACCACTTGCTTAAAAAGTTTCCACAAAAAATTGTGTTTGGCCTGTGTATTTAACTAAGCTACAGTTTAGATAGGCTGATCACATATATCTATGAAGAAAAAAGGTGCCTAAAAAATGAGAATATGTTGTTGTTGTTTAATATATTCACAAGAGTGGATTCAAAAATATACAAAGAAAAAAGAAAATACACTAAATCAATAGGTCTAGAGACAAACCAATGAATAAGAAAGACTGAGTACTAGGAAAAGTGATTTCATGTCATGAAGTAAAGGTCCATACTACAGAAAACACGTTACAGGTTTCAAGTTCTTCGATATAATTCAAGGCGTTTTCGAATTGTTCGCGAATAGCAGTAGTTCAAATGGTAGAGCCTACTACCGGCATTTGAACAATGTGGTCAGCAGAGTTTTACCATAAAATTTTGTTAACTTAAATAATTTTATATCATTTTGAATGTGTAATAAAAACAATTGCGGTGTTTTCATTCTGCGTAAAAAGAGGCGTATTTATTTTTGGTATAAGAAAATATATGTTTTGTCAGCCTTGGAATAATGGAGAATTTCCGCTTCTGCGGTTCATTCATTCATTTATTCTATAATGCATTTGAGGCAATCATACTCGACATTAAAAACTTGTATCTTTAACTTACCCATGCATCTGAAACTGGATTATGTGGATCTTGAATTGCGGGTTTTCTATTAAGCAATTCAAAAACTTTTCCGGCTGCAGAAATTCCTTTTTGGAAGTTTGGTGCGAACGCTAAAGCATTAGCTATTGATACCGTCCCCATTATTAATGCTTGCGACACTCTAAAGAAAGATCATTTGTAATTAATACAACTACACAAAAGCTAATTTTTAATTTTCGAAAATTGGTAACACTTAATTACACATTTAAATATCATATGTAATTTTTTCCCCTGAAATACTTACTTGAAGACTCTTTCATAATCCATGCCTTCATTTACGATTAATACTGCACCATAGTACATACATGCTGCAAATGCAAAGAACATCAAACTTCTAGCAATTCCAAAAACGATTGCTCTGTAATGCGTATTACGCAAAGCCGTTTTGTGATGTGGCATTAATTCTACGATATATAACTGGTGAAACAATTTCTCAGAACATAAAGCGGACACAGTTCTTATGTTACTAACTGCTTCGACTGCAAACTAAAAAGTAATTTTTACGATAGAAGTTTTATTTAGGAATAGACACGTACTTTTGACGATTTTTCCAACGAACCGTGGAACGAATCATTTTCTCCTATCATAAGACGACCTTGTAAAAACGTGGCAAATAAAATAAATGGAGTGAAAGCTAAAGCTACCAGGCCCAGTCTCCATTCATAGTACATTGAAAGTCCAACACCAAGGAGTAATGTTGCGAGCGATTGAAGAACAGTGCCAATACGTTGACCAGTTGCCTAAAGAATGAATTTAATTTGTAAAATTACCAGGTAGGTACATATTACTAAAATTGTACTACTACTACTTACTCCCTGTACGCTGGATGCTTCTCCTGATAATTTTCCACATAACGAACCAACAGCATTATCTTTTAAGTCGAACCAACCTATTTCTTGTCTTAACATTGCATCAAACATTTGACTTCTTAATCTCATTGTTAATTTTTCTCCAGCTATACCGAACATATATATCTATAACAAATAAAATAAAAAACGTTTGATTGTTAAAATATTTATGAGATAATTAATATTATAATGAACAAAAAGAGCTTACAGAGCTTACTAAACTAATCTTCACCTAACTAACTTAATTAAATTACAAACGAAACAAAAAAGGTAAAAGGACAATGACAAAGTGCTTATAGCTATATATTCGTTTAAACATCGCAAGCAGCAGGAATGTAATTAAATGTTTTACGCACTTTATTTCGTGTATTCAGTCTATATATAGGTAGTTCGTGTTATTTGTGTTTACATAGTAAAATCAGTCAAATAAATGTCACTTGTAAAACCAAAGTGTCATACTCTTCGTGAAAAGTCGCTTGTGATTTAAGAATTGAATACACAAGTGTATGTAGCCAAAAAATATAGTGTCGCCAAATCTACAATTTGTAAAGTAAAACAAAAAAAAGAAAATGATTTTTACAGCTGTGATAGAAAATTATATCGTACCAGGCAAGAGACGGACTTTAAAGAGTATCGAGTTCCCAAAATGGAATATACAGGGCGAGTCATCTAAGCGGGTAAGGCCGATTATGCCTTTGTGAGTAAAGATATTTCGAAACGGTTTTTTCCTTGTGATAGCTGTTCATTAGGAGCACATTTTAAAAATATTTTGTATTATACAGAGTGTTCCATAACTTGGTGGCTAACCATAGTTATGGTTTTTTAAGTGAAACATCCTATATATTATTGCATTTTTGTTTTCCCCGTATAATTTTTAGTCAAAAAGTAATAAGATAGTATAGGCCTAAAGAGTAAAGTTTTTGACTTATTTCCATTTTTCTGAAAAATTATATAATTATATTTCTCGAAAACGACGCATTTTATGCAGTATTGTTTACAATAAGAGGTCCTAATAGAATCATGTTTTTTTTTTACAGTTACTAACTGCATGTGCAGGAGGCTGGATTAAAGTTACATGACACGTTTTTGTATAAAAGTCTTTTTTTTTAAATGGAACAGTCTGTATATCAGTTCATTTTCGAATTGTTTATTAAATTTCATGTCAGAAATATGTAAGACGTTAATACTTTAAAAGTGAATATTACATAGTTATTGTCGTTTTTTGATATGCTTTTGTTAGTTTTTGCAAAAAAGACAATTTTTTCAAATGGAACATCCTGTATATTATTTCATTTTTGTATTTCTTATTAAATTTCACATCAAAAACATGTAAGACGTTAATACTTTAAAAGTGACTATTACTGAGCTATTGTCTCTTTTTGATATAATTTTGTCAGTTTTGTGGTTTTAATTAATATAGTATAGTACTGACAAAATTATATCAAAAAGAGACAATAGCTCAATAATAGTCAGTATTAACGTCTGACTTATTTTTGATGTGAAATTCCATTTGAAAAATTTACTTTTTTGCAAAAACTAACAAAAGCATATCAAAAAACGACAATAACTCTGTAATAGTCACTTTTAAAGTATTAACGTCTTACATATTTCTGACATGAAACTTAATAAACAATTCAAAAATGAACTGATATACAGGGTGTTCCATTAAAAAAAATACTTTTATACAAAAACGTGTCATGTAACTTTAATCCGGTTTTCTGAAAATTCAGTTAGCAATTGCAAAAAAATAAAATATGCTTCTATTAGAACCTCTTATTGTAAACAATACTGCATAGAATTATTGTCCATCTAATACGTCGTTTTCGAGAAATATAATTTTATACAAACATTGAATTTTTCAGAAAAATGGGAATAAGTCAAAAACTTTACACTTTAGGCCTATACTATCTTATAACTTTTTGACTAAGAATTATACTGGGAATACAAAAATGCTATAATATATATAGTGTTCCATTTAAAAAACTATAACTATGGTTAGCCACCAAGTTATGGAACACTCTGTATAATACAAAATATTTTTAAAATGTGGTCCTAATGAACAGCTATCAGAAGGAAAAACCGCTTCGAAATATCTTTACTGATAAAGGCATAATCGGCCTTACCCGCTTAGATGAGTTACCCTGTATATTGTACATTGTAATATTGACCAAAGAAATAAAAAAAATAAGAAATAATAAGCAAAAAGCAAAGCTAATTTATACACAAATCAGAGAAAATGATAAACAATTTACACCCAGTGAAGGATGTCTACAAGGCTTTAAAAAGCTGTTTCGAATTCGCTTTTTGAAAAATTTGGGAAAAATTGTCGACTCAACCAAAACTCATGGACCAGTTTAAAATTCTGTGAAAATTGTTAGCAAACAAAACATTTGTCTCGGCGGAAGAAAAAATTGCGGCCTGTAGGAAAACAGAAAAGCAGGAAATAACATTTTTGGCATACACTAAAGGTCTACTAGGTCTCATAAAGTAAAGCGGTTGGTTATTGCTTAAGATGCGAACCATACCTAGGTTATTTAAAAAGTTTAATTGTCTTGTGAAATATGAACATTCAAAACCAGCTTGGATGACTTCTAGCATTTTCAGACACTGGTGTCATATTCGATTGTACGTCAGGTAAGTTTTAATTGTCCACTTCCTAGATTTTAAACTTAAGTAATTTTTTTACTGAGACGTGGAAAGGGCTGTAAAGGATAAAGGTCTCCCGATAACACATTTACTTCTACTAGATAACGCGCCATCGCAAATGACAATTGTTGTAACAATGTTTCTCCACTAGTATCGCGCCACTTATACAGTCGATGGACCGAAATATAATTAGAAGAACAAAATTGAACTACTGCAGTAGAAAGCGACATGAATATTTCCAACTTTGAAAAAGTTGAGTATTAGAGACTTAGTGGCACATTTTAGATGAAGTTTCAAATAAGGGTGATGACAAAACTGTGCCTGTCGCCATCTTAAAACGCCAGTGGGACATTGGGAATTCAATGTCTAAATCTCTTGAACGTCTACGTACACTGAAACCCTCAGGTCCGTACTATCTCCATAAAACATGTGCAAATATGTCCTAATTGTATATAAAATAAGCCGGATTTGAAGAATTTGATCTTTTGGACTGACATCAGTGAGACACTGAATTGAATGAAACAAATGAATTCGAAAATAGTGTTGAGGAATGTAAGAAGACGATCGAAAAAATGTATGTACTCTTGAATAAAGTTTCCCCAGATAGCTCTATAAACGCTTTAAATGTATTAACTCAGTGGGCAGAGCGAAATGATATTGATATTACGGGTAATTATAAAGAGAATAAGAAAACAAGCCATTACGAAAAAAATAAAAAATACCCAGAAACAAACAAAAAATTTCTGATTTATCGGCAAAAAATATTATTTTTCAACTTTTCTTTTTAATTAGTATTACTATATTTTATATGTTTATTTTGTTAATTATCAGTGTGTATTGCGTTGTAGGTACGAGAGTGGATTAAATATAAACGGTAATTTGTTGATTAATAATATACAAAAGTGAATACTTTAATTCTTCTCTACATATTCTCCTGCAAGCTCCACAGACTCTCTCATAAAAAGATCGATGTGAGCTAATTGCGCACGTGCTACTCGACTTCTTCATTGCTTGAGAAACGTTTTCCTCCAAGTGATTTTCTTTCAAGGGTGCGATCAAATAATAGTGACAGGGGAAAATGCTGGACTATAAGGAAGGTGTCTGAAGATCACCTTCGTTTGCGACACGTTCGCGCCCACCTTTAAATTCTCTGGCCCAAGAATACACACGATTCTGAGACAGTGTACTGTCCCCAAACAGTGCCTTCAATCGACTAAAAATTTCCGAGGGTTTAATGCCCTCATGGGTTAAAAACTTTATGATGATGCGTCGTGCAACAGAGGAATGTATCTTGTGCTCGGTCATGGCTGTACTAACGACAAAACCGAGCGCGCCCGCTAACCAAACCGGTCCCCCCACTTCTCACAAACCAAAAATCTACTGCACCCTACATCATCTAGCTAGGAGTGGGTGGTAAGCAGAATAGTAAAATTACCGTTTATATTTGATCCACCCTCGTATAACCTTCGTTAACGTGAATAAATCGATAATGTGAACAACCATTGTTTTATTTGGTTTACACTATTGAGTGTCTACTGTAAAGAAAATCAGAGGAGCCATGTAGACCAGGAATAGTAGCCTTTATTTTATATTATAATATTCATCCTTGCTTCACTATATTGAAAAATTTTATATGCTTGAAAATTACTTTAAGCCAATAAATGCAATGTGGGTATTAGCTACCAAGTGGTAGGATATATCTTAGCTGATCTTTACCCTTTCTTTGCCCTCAATGAATTAATCAGGTATTAATATATGTATTTTACTACTTGAATGGGGGGTACACGATACATTCTAGGAAATCTATTCTGGTATTGAAAATTGGTTAGAAATATCAATAAATTTTGGTACGAATATGTGTCTTAAATCTACAGAGGCGAGAACATAAACTATACGATTAATATTAAGCAACAATATAGCTATACATATTTTATATCGTATATGATGGAGGCTTTTATTTTTCTTGCTCGTGGCACTGTTCTCCAACAGCATCCACATTATACAGTACGTCTAATGTTTAAATAGCTTAGAACTATATTAGGTATATCTCACATGTATTTCATCAGAAAATTAATATATATAAAAAAATTCTAATAACGTTTTGCTTTAATAACCAGGCATTTACGGTGATTAGAGATAGTGACTCTTTTATGATTTAGTGACTAAAACTTCAGTAACTATATCCTGTCAGAAGTGCAAAAGTTATTAGTTATTGCCATATCACTAACCTTGAGTGTTAATCACCTAAATGGGTGATAAATTTTAAACATTTTCAATTGATATTTCAGAAATAATCTTTACTTTCTATTAATTTTTCTGTAACAAGAGCTTTAATCTTAAAATTTTAAATTACTTAGTTCTTTTCTATATATATGTTTCTTGTGATAGAGATCGTACGACTTATATATTGCCATCACCTAAAAAAACCTATCCTTGCGATCTGTGCCAGTTCGTGCAATATGAGCAATACGATTAAATTGTTCTCGTAATTAGAAAATAATTGTCTCGTGATTAGAATTTATTTAAGTTTTAGTCTTAAAATCGTTCCTAGCTATTGTCCATTGGATATATTTTTATTAATTTAATTTCCATTAATTTCTATATACATACCTGCAAAAACGTTGCAATTCCAGTGGCTATACCTGCTATTACAAAATACAATGAAAACCTATTAGTTTCGTTCCTAACATAATCATGATCTGGACTGGACAATACCTGTTAACAAATTATTTTACATATATAAAACCTATATTCTAACCATTTTCAATAAATAAATATTTACCCCTAAAATACTTCCAAACAAAACTGCGAATACTGGCATGGTACAGCCCATAATTATTGAAGTAATACATCCTACTACTATTTGTGGCCATTCCGTTGAATTTAGTTTCATTATAGACCAAAGAGAGACTTCATTTTTTCGACTACTGCTATCATCGTCAGCGAGCTGTTAGGAAAGAGTAAAAATTTGTAGGCGAATGTAAAACTATGTAATTATTTTTCATACAAGTAATCATTTTATGTCAACTGATTTTTATGATGATAGTAAAGTATTTTGCTCAAAAGAAAAATTCCAGATGGGAAAAACACACAATTAAATACATACAACTAAAATAATTAAAACACATATAGTAGATATAAGCAGAATTAAGAACAATTTGCTTCAACAAATATGCTTTTGGTATTTCTCATCATATAGTAAACTGATGTTTTGATAAAATGTACATTAACATCCACTTACGCTTAAGATTGAAAATTATCGCTTGTGCAATTAGAGGTTACACATTTGCTTTAAATAATATCCAATTCAAATAAATGAATGTACTGAATGCATAATCTCTCATTGCGTAGGCGAATAATCTCCAATTTCAAGGGCAAAGGCCGGTTTGTTTGACTATAACACACCTTGACTTCTTCATGCGTGGCAATGTTCTGATCCTCATCTACTTCGCTGTCACCTCGTTTCAGATCTGAAGGCAAATAAATAATTAGCAATTGTAGACAGAACATTAAAACAAGAATAGAATATTTGTAAAAGTAACGTCACTCTATCCCAATTGCATCGTGTCATTTTAGTGCATGTATCGAAATTAAATTACGTGATGGTATATTTTGGAATTGTTAAGTTATGGGAATGTAAGGTGTTTTACAGAATGTATTACAGGTACCAAATCTTGTGTGTAGATAACAGAAGTAATAGATTCCCTAATTGCATAAAGCCTTTGGAAATCAAAGTGAACAAATAAATGGAATAAGCCATAAATCACCATAGAAAATAGAAACAGACTTTATTACGATAAGACGTAGATGGGTGGAGCCTTCGATCGTCACTTACAATCAGCACGCTTGTTCGAGCGTGAAGTTAATGGTGATAAGTAGACATCTACCCGACGCCACAGTGGGGATAAAGAGCGTTTCTACCTGGCAAAAAATCAAAACATGAAATGTCGTGTTTACCCTCTATAGAGTTATTTTCTTAATTACAACTATCTTATGCATTAGAAAGCAGGATTGGGGGTATTTTAAATGTACCTGTACTCAACTGTACTGAAGTCTAATTCTCGCTAACTGCTTAAGAATGTAGACGTCCACGTAATTGTGTTATAGGGTAATTGCATTAGATCACCGACCAACGTTGGTTCTCGAGCAATTCTCTACATACTTTCAAATAATAAGAAAAGCGTACTTTATTTTTAGTCCACTTATGTTTTCCTAGTTCCAGACAGTTCTCGACAAACAAACGGACATATAGTTTTCCCTGTGACGACAGAGATAACTATAGATATAAAACCAGATATAGCCGATGTTTAGGCGTAGCACGTATGTGTTGTGTTTCCTGTAAAACATAGTGTGTATATGAAAGAAAGAAATAGTAAGTACAATAGCGTCTGCTTGTTATATAATAGTTTCTACTGTTGTAGTTTATAAGGAATGGTAGAAAGAGAAAGTATAATATTTTATTGAAAAAAGTTTTTTGTTTGTTTCATAAATATTTTTGGTGGTCGCTAACCAGATCTTAAAAAAACAGTTTTTTTAGTTCTCGACCACGTTGGTCGAAAACTAAATCTACATGTTTGAAGACACATGTTTTGTGAAATTTATCGGATATAAAGGATTGAATCATAAAAGAATGAAATACTTTTAGTTTGCGACCACCATATTTTACTTAATAATGTGTATTTTTCATGTGATCGTTGAGTGGTCGAGTAACTAAAATAAGTCATCTGATTTTCGACCATTATATATTTTTTGGAAATTTAAACATCGACTAGCATTTTCTGTTAACTACTATAAAGTCAGTCAGTGCCTTCAACATAATATTTAAGGGTAGATGGTTAATGGATTAGTATGTCCTTAAATTTTAATTACTTTTGACTTACAGTGGCCCCAATTAAAAAAACAGATCAAAAAGAAAAAACAACAAAATCTATGAGTAAGGGTAAGAAGAACATGTTTCAATACAAGGCAGAAAGCCTTACAACAGCCCTACACCAAATTAGAGAAAATAAAATGAAAATAAGGCAGAATGTATGGAGTACCAAAAACTACTTTAATAGATCGACTTTCTGGAAGGGTTCCCGAAAAATTAAGACTCTCAGGGCCTCAACCACTTTTAGGTATGAAAAACACTTGTGAGTTTGGATTTTTTAAAACAATTTTATATATTCTTTAGGAGTAGAGGGTGAGAAAAAAATCAAAGATTGGGTCATTAATATTGCCAAATGCGACTTTCCCATTAACAAGAATATGCTATTGGATACTGTAGCCCAAATTGATAAAGACTCTGGCCTTAATTTATTTAAGGGTAAAAGACCTGACCAGACTTGGTATTTAAGTTTTTTAAAAAGAAATCCGGAAATTTCTAGAAGAGAAGCTGAAAGTGTAAATAAAGCAAGAGCTGTAGTTTCAAAAGAATTTATTCAAAAATGGTTTAAGTATCTTCAACAGTATTTAGAGGAACAAAAGATGATGGATATTTTTGAAGACCCGAACCGCATTTTTGACGGAGATGAGTCCGGTTTTTCCTTATGTCTGAAATCGGGGAAAATTCTTGGTCCAAGAGGTTTCAAAAACAAGTATAGTGTTAAACTAAGCAATGAAAAAGAGGTCATCACAGTTCTTATTTTTTTTAATGCAAATGGGAATATTGCTCCTCCACTGGAAATATGTCCATATATACGACCACGTACCTCGATCTTTAATTAATAATTTACCAAATAATTGGATAGTAGGTAAATCAGAGAAACGCTGGATGACATCCGATGTCTTTTACGAATACATAGCTAATGATTTTCACACATGGGTATTAGAAAATCAGATAAAAAACCTTTATTAATATTCGTAGATGGACATAAGTCTCATATGAAGTTAAGTTTAAGTGAATGGTGCGACAAAAATCAAATTGTTTTATATGCATTACCCCCTAACACTACACATATACTGCAACCAGCAGATGTTGCTCTCTTTAAACCCATGAAACAGGAATGGAAAATACTGTGAAAAATTGGCATTCTGTAACGAAATTCAATTTTTGTACTATTTTTAATGCAGTTTTATCAAAAAAAATCAGAACTAGCTAATAACATTCGAAACGGATTTAGAAAGTGTGGGCTATGTCCGCTAAATGTATACATACTCAAAATGTATACATACTCAATACAACAGAAAAGTTAACAAAAGCAGAAAACAGAAATTCGTCTGAATATTGTTCAAAACAAGATTTTCGCGCAGCTGCTAAAGTTATAAATAAAATAAAAGATAATTTGACGCGTTATGGAATAAACGTGAATGTTATTTTAAACGAAATAACACATCTAGAAGAATCGACTCCAAATAGAAGGTCGTCGGAAAAACGCCAGAGTCGAGACCAAAACTCAATAGATCATTCTTTAGCACGACCTCCGCTATTAGAACCGACGAATAATTCCCATGACACAAATTATTTAGAATGTATAGAAAATGCAGAAGTTGTGTTTGATTTCCCCGATATTAATGACCCACCTATGTTAACATCTGAGACTACAATAATATAATAAATGATATTCCAGATGTTAGTTTAGGCAGCACATTTACTCAATCTTTTATTGATGGCATTATGGTAATTGATGCCGAAAATTCAGAAATTGTAGATTGCGAAAAAATCTGCCACAGTGGACACCAACAATTACTCCAGATTTCAGATGGAGAGAAAGAAGGAAAGTGCGAGAGCATAAGTAATGCGAAATATCGAGACTTGATTGTTGATAAAGAAAATAATGCTAATTACAACAACAATGGCAAGAGGAATACGGAAAGTAATATTGCTGATAACTCCGGTGAAACTATCAATGACAAAACCTCTGTAATTGACAGAAATACATCGTCTTCACTTCCTGATTCAGTTTTTGACAAGCATCTTATATATCCATCAACTTTAACTCAAAGGAATAGAAATAGAGCAAATACAAAAGAAAAAGCCCCAAGTGCAATATCTTCTGTTAAATGGCGACAGTATTATAGCAAAAAAGATGAGGAAAAGGTGCTGAAGGAAGTAGAAAAAGAACGGCGAAAAAGGGCAAGGGATGATAAGAAAAAACAAAAAGAAATGGAGAAAGACAAGAAAAAAGAGCAACAGAAAAAACACAGCAACAAAAAAAAATAACTGCCAAAGTAAAAGGAAAGAAAACCCACATTGTCTAAAATAATAATAATAAAATACCTCGTGCTTGTTGTACTGAAATACTTAATAATGATACCGATGACGATGATAAAAGAAATATAGGATGCGACTTTTGTGACCGATGGTATCATAAAAAATGCACAGATTTTCTAGCATTTCATGTAATATAGCCGCAACAAAAGATTACAAATGTTACCAGTGTAAATAATTAAACATCCATTTGTTTCCAGAAAATGCGGAACGTGTTTACTATCCGGTAACATTGTACCTGAACTAAAGAATAATGTATAATAAACTATTTTTATTTGTTAATTTGAATTTTATTTTAGTATTATTCTGTAAAATCGAATTTACGTAGCCTATCCTTACAAAATTTATTTAGTGGTCGAAAATGAACTTACTTCGAAAATTATTAGAGGCGGTCGGAAAACAACTCGAAATTGGTCGAGAACTGTGAGGGGTGGTCGAAAACCCAAAAAATGGCAATGTTTCAGGTTTATAAAATTTATTTCAGTTTAGGAATAAAATTGTTCAAAGAAAATCAATAAGAAATGTTTCTACATGTATACTCGATACACTGAATGAAAAAAAAATTCAATTTATTATAAATATATAATTTTTAGGAGATTTAGAAATCAAATCTTCTGGTAACTGGTCGAGAACCAGCGCAGTTTGTGTTTGTGAATTTATTGTAGTAAAACTTTTTATAATATTTGAGTTTTTTGCTATGGAGCCTTCAATATCAGGTATGTATTTATAGATCACAAAAATTTATTGCCATAAAAATCATTTAGATTATATAAAATGTTATAAATAATGGCTTATGTAAATGTATACTGAGTTGTACATATTTGCAAAAAGTATGCATGAAAAGAGTTATGTATCAAGTTTGATCACGTTTTAGTTTTAGTTTTATATTAATAATTGGACTTTATATATTATTCATACATTAACATTTCTTGCACATTTTTGCACATTTCGAGAATATTTAAATTTTTTGCAGATATTGTATTTTGCGGAAGTTAACACAATTTTAGATATGTAACTATTTATTAATTTTTATTTACAGGAACGGCCTCAACTAAACTTTTTTTAAGTCGACAAGAACTATTCGACATCATGACAAGTTGCACCAATACTGGAAATGAAGAAAGGTTTAAGTTTTTGCGAGAAGAAATGGAAATTCGAACTAATTGTCGAGAAGAGGATGTAAAAGTTTTAAATAAAACTTTAGCTCACTTCTTCTCACAGTTTAGAGCACGTTGGACGAAGGCCTCTAGAACGAAGGAAAGGTTTCTTTTACAAAATAAAGATTGGCTGAATACATCAATATCATTTCCTTCAGAAAACGGCAACGGTAACGTAGAGGTCGCCTTCAAGTTATTTTCGAAACTGGTGCAAAACAAACTACGCGGCTAAAGACAATGTTACTTAGGGAATCCACTTCTATTGCTGTTTTAAGTTATTCCGCATAAATGAGTCTTAAGGCAGCGGGACAATCACAAACTTCTAAGAAGCACGGAACAAGGACTTCAAAAGGTTTAGGGAACACAACTCAATAAAGTGCGGCATAGAAAAAAGTATGACACTTTTAATATGCTTTTGCTAAGCTCAGATCATGTGGTGGTGGACAAAAGAAAAAGTCGAAAGAAAAATCTGCAAGCTCTTCCGAAAGAGGTATTAGAGCTCTTAAAATCACCATCTGGTCAAGTTGACGCCGACGATGATGATAATGATGATGACGACGACAAAGACAGTATTGAAGACGATTTGTTAATTTTTAAGTAAAAAATTTTGCAAACATTTGGAAAGAAAAATTATGTTTAAGTTCTTATGAGTTTTACTTAATAAATAATATATAGAGAACATACACTTGCTTTATTTACTTTTATTAACGCTTATGAAAATGTATATATAATTTGAAATAAAAAATATGAAGTCTGTGTTTAGATGCTAATAAAAGCTCCACCACGCTACAATTTATATGTGTGACCGTTTAAGGAAATCACGTGAAGTGCGATAACCTCGGGCGTATGCTTAATATTCTTATGAAATTTTATATAAAAGCTACTTTTGTCGATAAGAATCAATGTACCAAAATTCAGCGTTCTTGCTTAAGCGGTTGAATTGATACCAACTTTCAGGGCTTTCTGCCCCACTGTGGCGACGTGTGAAAGTGTGATTAACAAAATGGAACACTATGTTTTCAAGCAAGCAAGTAAATAAAAGTCAGTAATCAAAGAAGTTGAAAGCGTTTATAATGTGAAATAGTCAACCTCATACATGTAAAATAACCACATTTTAGCGACATAATACAGATACTGAGAAAAGAATTTACTATCGTAGTGGCTAAATATCCACGGGCGTGTTATTGTACTACATGAAAATCCCGCTGTTATCGTTATGGTCGTGATCATAAACTACATTTATCTATTAATGTGGATATGAATCTGCTTATTTATTAAAATCTGCAAATTGTACTTTGTATTATTCTGAGTAACTCACTCCTGTATGTTTTAATTGTACGTGAATTATTATCGTTATCTTTTAAATCAGTTAAAATAAGGTTAGTATTAACGAGCAAGCAATACATCAATTAAAATAGGCAAATAAAGTCGACAAAAAATTCTTTTTATGTAATTTGTGGAAAGAAAACAATCAATATTTAGTAAGTTATAAGTAGTATTCTTAATACAAAAGTATGTAACACAAAAAGTGTGTGTCACATATAATTATATTGTAAAATGTTTACAAGCACGTTTATATATAGTATTTCATTACTCTTTAAAAGCATGGACAAAGAATGAGTTGTTTAATGACTTTCTTATACGTATATGCATTTCGAATTTTTTCTATAAAAATTGTTCCATATTAAGTTTTAAACAGTTTCATCTTCTTAACAAATCGGTGATTAAAGTGTTACTATTAACTTAAAAAAAGGAAGTATATGATCTATGCAAGTTCGAGAAAATTTAAACATCTATAACTGTCTATAGAGTCTATAGTAAAAGTATATCATAAATGAGAACAGAGTTCACATTCTAGAATAAAAATAATTTAAGTATGTACATACATGATTTGTGTATTTCTGTTTATAAGTAATATTCCCAAAGTAACTCAATTCTATTTATATAATATACTAAAATGATAGTAGAAACACTGGGTGTGTATTTCGAATTTCCACCTTCTAATCTCATCAGCATCGCCTTAACTAGAAAACAATTCTCGTCCTCATAACTTGTATCGCCTCACGAGCGAGTTGAGCTGTTAAGAACTTAACAATTTTATTTTATATTATTGTTTCTATTTTATATATGAATGTTTTTCTTTATTTTTATGTGTTATCATATTTTTGTAATGTATGTTTTATTTTTCAACTTTTAAAATATATTGTCACTTAATGTATTTTTTACATACAAATATTAAGCATACTGATGCGGAGCCGGCTTCGGACGTATACAGTGTCACCGGCCGAGTTTATTGTCTGCCGGCCCGAGTACACGACTATACACCGAAGGCGATGCAAGGCCTCCTATGTATACGTACGGACGGCAGTGTCTGGCATGTGCGTATATATAGGGACCCATAGCTCCTCGAGCGATGCACATGTATATATGCTGTAATCTTATGTTCGATGCAAGAGCGGCCCCGAAATCTCGGCGCACACCGAAATAAATAAATGTGTATTTAAACTGATATTGTGTTTTATTCATGGTACTTTCAAACTAGGAAGTTTCCTTAACATGAGCCATAAACACTTTTTTCTATTCCGGTGCTATAAAGTTCACTTTACGACACCCGTTTTGGTTGCATAAAGTATTACTTTATCGCACGCTAATTTTATTTTTTTGAAGTTGGTAACAAAAAAAAAAATGGAACCAAATCGTATTTAAATGTCAAAATATAAGCCTTTAAAGTAACAAAAATGTGCAATAAAGTTGTACAAAGAATAAAAAGCACACATGCTAACATTTCACTTACTAATTCGCAATATAAATTGTTAAGCAGAGTTGGATGATAAGTTTTCGGATGCTACTATTGACATTTACTTACCATGTTGAATAGTACAATTGTTATAAAAGTTTGTTTTGATAAATATGTAGAGAGTTTGTGGACGAAAGATTTTGTAAATTGTCTTCTGCTATTTTGCGAATCTCTGGGGGCGTACAGTTATTTATTTCGTCCTTTTTGTTGATAATTTGAAATAATTAATTGTATAAATCAGTCTGAATTTTAAACACAATTACATATAGCACCACCGATATTCAAATATTTAACCCGTTCTACTTAAAAATCAGAGTAACCAACTTCAAAAAAGCAAAATTTCTAAAATATTCGAACAAAACATGTCTCTTATTTTAAGCTTTTTTGAACTTTTAATAACCGAAATAGAAAAAATAGTATAAAATACACGTTTCATAAGACATTTTGCGCACTTGTTCTTTAGAAAACTCGCCTAGCGGCTCGTTTTCTAAACTTGAACGCGTGCGCAAAAATCGTGTCTTATGAAACTTGTATTTTAATATACTATTTCGTGAGAGGAAGGTCTCTCCGAGTGATGCACAATTTAGCGGATATTGCTGTCGAAAAGCACTAAATCATAGGAGGGCGGTTCTGCGACATTGCTGAATTTATATAATTTACATAGACGTGCCGCCAATCTTAGACCTCTTTTGAAATATAAAGAATACTAATTACGTTTGAACGATGTTCAAAAATAAGTAACGATCTTTATTCATAACTACACATTACACATTTTTGAGCTCCATTCGTATAATAATTTGCTTCCTGGTAAGCAAAATATAGTAAAGTAAGTCAATATATGTTATTCGACGCCATTAAGTCCAATTTGAAATGCGTACTTTATGCTAACGCTTTTCTTGTTTCTATAACTTAATTATTGTTTCTAATTTGTTGGCTGTGTATATGTGATAGCGAATTAATGCTCTTGCTTCAACTTAACACACACACAACGTGTATGTGTGTTAAATTGAAGCAAATATATAGTATCTACCTAGTTATGAAGGCAAAGAGTTTGGAGAAAAACACTATTTTCTTTTACAACATATGATCATAGACGATCTCACTTTTATTTCAACGTTTTTCCAGTAAGGCTGCCATCAACAAAAATTCTTTTTATAAGTCCTCAAACATTTTCTTCACAACTCCTTTCTGATATTCATACGAAGAGAAACGGCATTCCCTCAAATGCTTTTTCAATTTGGAAGAGAGATAATAGTCAGTCGATGCCAAATGAGAATGGTGACCTCATCGAAATTGTTTAAACCAAAAGATTATCGTAAAAGATGATGGCGCACCTTCCCCATACACATCCTCTGTTGTCAAGAATTTGATTACTTTTCTATGTTATAGCTGAAGTTTACTCATATTTTGTTAATTAAGGCTGCACAAAAAACAACAAAAAGCTTTGGATGTTGACCAAATTTCGTCAGTAAACATCACAATGTCATAGCAACTTGACAGCCAAAAATTTGCGATCGTCACTTGTTTTAGTCATGGCTAGGTAGATAATATAAAAATATCCCCTCGGAATTTAGGTGACGTCTTGTAACTTGTATACCGGAAAGCTTCCAAATCAGATTTATGTGTTACTTAGTTTCTATGATTAGAAGAAATTATTAATCTTTTCTACAGATAAGATACTAGAACTTATTGTAATTGAAGTAACTATATAGTAAGTAACATATCATTAATCATCTTCATGGACAATCAAAGTACATATTATATCAATGCTGCTCAAATTGGTACTACAATTATTATTTATAATACGAATTTTTATGGATATTACTGAAATATCTAATTTGGAAATCCTAGATATTTTGGTTATAATCAATACTAATTTAAAGAATCTAGGATGGGGTTCAACCAGTTACATCATTTATTATTATTTTCTTTGTGAAGTATAAGAATATTATTACTTTAGTAATATCCTGTACTTCAAATAATACTATAAATTTTGAAATTAATGCTAAATTATTATATTTAAATTTGACTAGCAAATTATCAGCTGTTCTTAAACTTATTAATATCTACAGCAAAACCATTTTTTAATTATCAAAAGCGATAATATTATTAAAATAATTTAAATTATTGTATTTAAAAAGTTGATCAAATCAATAATTTAATAATATTTTAATATCCTGCAAAAATATTCACGATATGTTATAATATTGATAACAATGCAAATTACACTTATCGAAATGCAAAATAACTTATTTTTAGCAATATCAGTTCTTACTAATCACCGAAAACTTAAATTAGCGAGATTTTATTTGAAAAATTTAACCAGATACGGAATCGTATCCATGAGTTTTCAAGCTTGTCAGAAAGTTTTCTAGCTTCTGAGTTATGAAGACATTAGTTTCAGAATTCCATTTCCAAATTTGCCAAGCGTCTTGAATTACTTCCAAGGACACACAATTTTTTCATATAATTACACGTTTGTTTTTCTGTGCGAAATTGCTTTAATAATTTTATTAAAAATGTTGCCAGTTAAATTTTATGGGTGGTAACATTTAAGTGGAGCAACTCTTTATTAAATTTTGATATTAGAATATCTTTTTACTTTACCTCTTTTAATAGCTGGAGTAATATCTGTTGATACTTGAGTTGTGACTAATTTAAAATATTCGGCTTGATTTTTCATTAATTCATCATGTGTTCCTTGTTCCACTGCAACGCCATTTGAAATTACAACTATACGATCTGCACTTCTAATTGTTGATAAACGATGAGCTACAATAATTGTAGTACACTCCTTGCTAGCCTAAAACAATAGGGTATATAATATTAAATATTCTACGCCACAGTGTAGATAGATACATTATCTAATGCAGCTTGGACTTTTGCTTCACTTGTTGTATCTAAAGCTGACGTAGCTTCATCTAAAAGCAAAATTACAGGTTCCCGAACTAGAGCACGAGCTATAGCGATACGTTGCTTTTGACCACCAGACATCTGTGCACCTCGCTCACCAACAAGAGTTTTATAACCATTGGGTAATGACGTAATAAATGTATGAGCATTGGCCTTTTTTGCTGCTCTTTCTATGTCTTCTTGAGTTGCATTTTGAAGCCCGTATCTTATATTTTCAGCGATAGTAGTTCCGAAAAGTATTGGTTCTTGGCTAACTACACCAATATTATTACGGAGCCATGTTAGGTCCAGGTCTTTTAAATTATGATCATCTAAAGTTACCTATATTTTACTAGGTATATAGTTCTGTTTGTAATTTTGTTACATACCTCTCCAGATAAGGGATCGTAAAATCTTTGGATAAGTTGTATGCATGTGGATTTACCACATCCGGAGCTTCCTACAAGAGCGACAGTTTCACCTGCATTAACAGTTAAATCTAGACCACATAAAACCTGTGTTTTAAATACATAACTAGAATTAGATGTTTACTCATTTTATTTATGATACTTACTTTTACATCGGTTCTAGAAGGATAATTGAATCTTACATTCTTGAATTTGATGTTGCCTTTAACTTCCGGCAATTTTTGTCCATTACCTTTGGATTTATTAATTATAGGTTCATTGTCAATTACTTCGAATACCCTTGTTGCAGCCCCACGTGCGATTCCAAAAGCTTCTATATATGGTGATGACATACCAAAATTCATACTACCCGTCATAACTGAAAAGAATACCTGTAAATAAAAATTATATAGTCATCAAAAAAAATGTAATGTTTATATGTATTAATAGGAGGGGAATTTTTTATGTTATCTACCTATAAAAACAATATCGCGACAATTTTCTTACATGACGTTTCTGTGAAATTTTATAGTGATTTTTCGAAGTTTGATTGGAATCGCTTAACATTTGTTACTTTTACATTAGTTGAAGAGAAAATGAGTGACTGAAACTGTTTAGGCCAAGCCAAAATTTAACAATAATTGTTTGTAATAATTTCACAATCTTGTAAAATGCAATTTATATCGCACAGTGTAGGTATTATTCGAAAACGCCGAACAATTATAAAACATACTAAGGTTTAACTATTTGAACATGAATGCATTATTTGTGTACCAGACGTATTCTCCCACGATCATAAATCATGTAAAAACACTCGATTTTAAGTGGTGTATTTCTTTTAATATTAATATCTTATTTTTGCGTGCTCGCATATGCAGCTGTACAAACAAGAGATGTGGGAATTCGTGAAAAGAACACACACATATTTATTAAAATTATTAACATTTTAGAAGTGAAACAAGACGGTCGATAGCATTTAAGAAGGGTACATTTGAGTTCACGAAATTATATCTTTTTTCGGTAGCAACGAGATTAATACCTACAATCGCGATCTGTCTGTTTTTTTTTGTTAATCATAAGAAATTAATTCAACGTTATCTGTATATTTAAAATAAAGTATCAATTCAACAAGGATAAACTGTTTGTGTAAGTGTTTCCTAACCACGACAAGTACATGGTGTATACCCAAAGTTATACTGGTCCTTCGAGAAATAAAAAACAAGAAACGAGCCACCACTAAAAGCATCAGTGGAACCGTTAAAGACTGTCAGGTCGCAACATTTGGTCTATTTCGAGCCGGATTCAGCTACTCCATTTCAACAAAGAAAGAAAATAACACAGGTTAGTGGCATTTCATAAGTTTCCTTATAATTGATCCTTTCATAACATATTTCACATTTATCCCATAACAATGGCAAATATAGAAACAGAAATCAAAGAATTAAAATTAAAACGTACTGCATTAAAGTCCAGTCTTACCAAATTTAGTAACTATGTGAATGACATCAAAATCGAGTCAAACTACCAAACACAATTAAAAATACGGCTAGGTAAATTATCAAATTTCCTTAATCAATTTTCTGAGATTCAAACCAAGATTAGTGTGCGAGAAGAGGACGATAACTTTGATAACGAAGTAGATCCTGTTGAAGAAAAGTATTTCAACATTATCACAAAAGCTCAAGAATTACTTGAAAGCAAACCACAATCGGAATCATCAGAAAGGCAACTCAATATAAAGGATCAAATCAATTTACCGAAAATTTCATTGCCTCAATTTCACGGCGCAATCGAAGAATGGTTTTCATTTCAAGAAACATTCAAGTCTATTATACATAACAACGAACAACTTACGGATACACAAAAATTCATTTATTTAAAATCATGTATTCACAAAGAAGCGGCAAACATTATCGAATCATTAGATACTACAGCGGATAACTATTCAATAGCATGGGATATGTTAGTTGAGCGATATAACAACAGAAAACTAGTAATTCAGAGGCACATAAAGGCTATTCATGAGTTACCTAACATAGGAAAAGAAAACAGCTATCTTTTACGAAAATTAGTAGATGGCGCACTTAAACACATGCGTGCACTCAAAGCATTAGGCAGACCAACGGAACACTGGGATGATATATTAATTTATATTATTACAAATAAATTAGATAACCTAACATGTAGAGAGTGGGAGTCAAATGTAGATATAGATGTAGTACCAACATTTAAACAATTAACAGAATTTCTTATCCGTAAATGCAACACATTAGAAGCAATATCTAAGCCAATCACTACACATAATAAGCCCTGTAAAAATGTATCAGTACACGTAACAGCGCAATCAGCCAGCTGTGCTATGTGCAATGAAAATCATTTAATATATTATTGTAAGCGACTATTAAATATGCAACCAGAAGAAAGAATGAAGAGAATTAAGTCATTACAGTTATGCATAAATTGTCTTAAACCAAATCATTCAGTTTTTCAATGCACCGCATCATCTTGTAAAAAATGCAACGGTAAACATAATACGTTGTTACATATTACGCAGCAGACAAGTAATAATCCACCAGCGCAGCAGCCAAAATATAAGCCACCATTGCCGGTAAACGATGCATCGTCCTCAAGAGACGTGATTTCGTCAAGCTTATCTAATTATTCCAATAAAAATACCACGCAAGTATTATTGTCAACAGCAGTAGTGGATATTAGGGATAAATTTGGAAATTACATCGAATGTCGCGCACTACTAGATTCAGGATCACAATCAAGCTTTATTAGCGAAACATTAGCTGAAAAATTACAGTTGCACAAACAATCCACCAATATATCACTAATAGGGGTGAATCAAGCAAAATCCGTCGTGAATGAAAGCATGCAAATTAATTTAAAATCTAGATTCTGTCAATTCACAACTAGTATAAATTGTTTGATACTAAAGAACATTACACAACCTCTTCCGGTATTATCTATTGAAAGAAAATTAATCCCTATACCTAAAAACCTAAAACTGGCGGATCCTGATTTCAATACTACAAATACAATAGATTTATTAATAGGCGCGGAATTATTTTGGAGTTTATTGTGTGTCGGGCAAATTAAGCCAAACAAAACAACGCTTTGTATGCAAAAAACTCTGCTGGGATGGATTATATCGGGTACAGCACCTAATGCAAATTTATCACATACACACATTACTTGCAATTTAGTAATGCGAAATAGCATTAATGAACAACTGACAAAATTTTGGGAAATAGAAGAAGTCATTTCAAAGAATTCATTGAACATTGAAGAAAAGAAGTGTGAGACACATTTCATAAATACTTATCAAAGAGACGAAACCGGTCGAATTGTTGTAGAATTGCCTATGCGCGAAGGGAATCAATTAAAGTTAGGGAATTCAAGGGATGTCGCATTGAAAAGATTTTACACGGTAGAAAGCAAATTACAAAAACAACCGCTACTCAAAGCACAGTACACCGCATTCATGCAAGAATATGAAACGTTAAATCATATGCGTTTAGTCCGTGACCCTTCTCACAAAGAACCACGGACTGACTTTTACTTGCCACATCATGCTGTAATAAAGGAAGATAGCATGACTACAAAACTAAGGGTAGTATTTGACGGATCAGCAAAGTCGAGTACCGGAGTTTCCTTAAATGACATTTTAATGGTGGGACCCAGTGTTCAACAAGATCTGTTCTCCATCATCTGTCGCTTTCGCACACATCCCATTGTAATCACAGCCGATATCGAAAAAATGTATCGTCAGATAAAGGTGAACGAAAAGCACCATAGTCTACAAAGAATACTTTGGAGAACTAATATACATGAAGCAGTAAAAACGTACGAGCTAACTACTGTTAGTTATGGAACGGCCAGTGCTGCCTTTTTAGCAACACGCGCTCTAAAACAAGTGGCATTAGAAGAATCCTCGCAGTATCCATTAGGTGCATCAATTATTCAGCGGGACTTCTATGTTGACGACCTACTAACAGGAGCATCAACAATCGAAGACGCCAAGGAGTTAATCTATCAAGTAAACAAGATCCTGCTAAAGGGCGGATTTACTCTACGAAAATGGGCTTCAAATACTCCTGAAATATTAAAGGATATCGTTCACGAAGCAGAAGATACATTGCTAACACTATCAAATGAGTGTACAATTAAAACGCTCGGATTGCAGTGGAGTTCAACATCTGATACATTGCAATACAAAATCTCAGCCTCAATGGATGGAAACATAACGAAGAGGTCAATCTTATCATGCATATCTCAAATTTTCGACCCTCTTGGTCTATTGGGACCTCTAATTATCAGGGGGAAAGTAATGATGCAAATTTTGTGGCAACTTCAGATTGAATGGGATGAATCAGTACCTATGAATATACACACGGCCTGGTTAGAATACAAACAAGATTTACAAGAAGCAACGGAAAATCCTTCGGATCTAGTTTCACGAGGTTTTTCAACAGGAGAATTAATCACTAATGATCTCTGGTGGATGGGACCTTCCTGGCTGAACAAGTATGAAGAACTGCCAACAAATGCGTTCAACCAAGAAACCATAGTTGACATTCCGGAAGTTCGAACTAAGGTCATAAGTAATACAGCAACAATTCAACAACCATTTGACATATTTACAAGATACTCAAACTTGCACACATTACACAGAATAACTGCTTATTGCCTCAGATTCGTGAATAATGTGCGAGCTAAGTGTACATTCAATCACTCAAATGCAAGCTATGGCGTTTTAACGGTTAGCGAAATAGAACTCGCCAAAGCACGGTTACTACAGAACTTACAGCAATCATGCTTTGGCAGTGAATACTTAGACTTATTGAAGGGTGTTGCTGTTAATAAGAAAAGCAAATTGCTGTGTCTAAATCCATTTTTGGATGAAGGCAAGCTAATCAGAGTCGGTGGTAGATTACGCAAGGCTGACTTGTCCTTCTCTGAGAAACACCCCTTGATACTACCTAGCAATCACATTTATACAAATTTGATTATCAGGCACACACATGAACGCCAACTGCATGCGGGGATACATGGAACGTTAGCAGCTGTTCGAGACACCTATTGGCCGCTTGCAGGAAAAAACTCAGTCAAACGAGTCTTAAGAAAATGCATTGCGTGTTTCAAGGTAAAACCAAACACGTATCAATACATCATGTCTGACCTACCCCAAACACGTGTACAAGAATCTCGACCATTCATCAATACTGGTGTCGACTATGCTGGTCCATTATTGATACGAGAATCACGTAGAAGAGGAAGTAAACAGATTAAGGCATACATTGCATTATTTATATGTTTAGCAAGTAAAGCTGTACATATCGAAGTTGTCTCAGATTTAACGACGGATGCATTCCTAAATGCTTTGAAAAGAATGATTGCGCGTCGTGGTAAAATTACTAATATATATTCTGACAATGCTACAAACTTTATTGGCGCCGATCGAGAGTTACAGACATTATACACAATTTTCCAAGGTCAAACAAACAAAGGCCTGTATGATTTCCTATCAGCACACCAAATCAAATGGAACTTTATTCCTCCACGATCACCGCATTTCGGTGGCATTTGGGAAGCTGGAATAAAGTCACTCAAATATCATTTAAGACGTACAGCCGGAAATGCAGTTTTGACTTTTGAGGAACTTACTACATTGTTAGTACAAATTGAGGCCGTTCTTAATTCTCGCCCTATATGTCCTATGTCATCCGATCCTACTGATTTGTGTTACCTAACTCCTGGTCATTTTCTCATTGGAATGCCATTAACTTCTTACGTAGAACCAACCATCACACATTTAAAAATCAATCAGCTGTCAAGGTATCAGCTTATTGAGAGCATTAAACAACATTTTTGGTCACGCTGGTCCAGGGAATATTTGCACAGCCTACAAACCAGAACGAAGTGGAAGGATAATCAAGACCGACAAATACAGCTTAATGACCTAGTTCTCATCAAGGACGACAACCGACCCCCATTGCAATGGACTACGGGCCGCGTTCAAAAACTACTTCCTGGTGATGATGGTGTTGTGAGATGTGTGACAATTAAAACTTCTAAGGGTGAATATACGCGAGCAACATCACGTTTATGTATTTTACCTGTCTACGAATAGTATCACGCGAGGCATTGGGTAGTACTTAGTGTGATTTTAGGGACCCTTAAGTATAGTAATACAATTTAAATTCTAAGTACAAGCCACTATAAGGTTTTCACTTAATGTTGATTGAAAGTCAGGGCTTTCAAGGCGGCCGGCATGTTTAGGCCAAGCCAAAATTTAACAATAATTGTTTGTAATAATTTCACAATCTTGTAAAATGCAATTTATATCGCACAGTGTAGGTATTATTCGAAAACGCCGAACAATTATAAAACATACTAAGGTTTAACTATTTGAACATGAATGCATTATTTGTGTACCAGACGTATTCTCTCACGATCATAAATCATGTAAAAACACTCGATTTTAAGTGGTGTATTTCTTTTAATATTAATATCTTATTTTTGCGTGCTCGCATATGCAGCTGTACAAACAAGAGATGTGGGAATTCGTGAAAAGAACACACATATTTATTAAAATTATTAACATTTTAGAAGTGAAACAAGACGGTCGATAGCATTTAAGAAGGGTACATTTGAGTTCACGAAATTATATCTTTTTTCGGTAGCAACGAGATTAATACCTACAATCGCGATCTGTCTGTTTTTTTGTTGTTAATCATAAGAAATTAATTCAACGTTATCTGTATATTTAAAATAAAGTATCAATTCAACAAGGATAAACTGTTTGTGTAAGTGTTTCCTAACCACGACAAATACATGGTGTATACCCAAAGTTATACTGGTCCTTCGAGAAATAAAAAACAAGAAACGAGCCACCACTAAAAGCATCAGTGGAACCGTTAAAGACTGTCAGGTCGCAACAGAAACTTTAACGCAGAAGTGTCATTAAATTAGTAGTAGCCCAAAGAATATTCATGAGAGAATGGTGAGAGTGTATGGAGAAAATAACCCGCCCTACTTTAGCAGTTCAAGTGGGACAAAAAATCCATTCATGATGACCCAAAATATGGAAGACATCTAGAAGCACCAACTGACAAAAATCATTAACAAAGTTGAAAATTTTGTGTTGACTGACCGCCGAGTAAAAGTTTCAGTTATTGCTAGAAAAATGGGAATATCAACAACGAGGTTTTTAAAATTCTACTCGAAAATTTGGGAATGACAGTGGATTCCCAGGCTGCTTAGTCTAGTGCAAACATTATGTAGACGACAAATATGTGAAGACAATTCGACTCTTTCATCTCAAGATAAAGACTTCTTAAATGGAATTGTTACTGGGGATGAAGCTTGGGTACACCACTGGGACCCTCCGACAAAACAAGATTCCATGTAATGGGTTCTGCGGGCGGAATACCATTTTTTTCGAAGGCATAGCGTTATTAAAGAAATGTTGAAATATGTGTCTTAGTTTTAGTGGTTCTAAATATAAAATTTTGTTTGTTTTATAACTTGTTTAATTCATAGCTAGGTAGATAACATCCAGATAAGGGATCGTAAATTGTATATTGTACCATCAATAAATTATAATTTGAAGTAGTTATCTAAGTTTGATACGAAATGGTAACATGAATTATGTGATATTTTTGAGGTACAAATTTTTACATCTGTTGTGTAATAGCTGTATCTTATTACATACTCTGTACAATGATTAATTGCATAAGTAATTTTCTTGTGCACCTCCCTAAAAATTATTTTCAGCATTTAAAACATCTGCTTGCAATTTTAACATGATAACCAACTGCACAAAAATATTAAGGTTTTATTGAAACTTTATGATAACAACTGTCCAAATTTTACTTAGAAAATATCTTTAATATATTATGGTACCCTTCTTTAAATAAGAAGATACGGTATCTAATTTTTTTTGTAAGTTTATTAAAAAAAATTTCAAATCTTCGAAAATTTAAACTCACACTTTCTTTTCACAGGACAATAAAGTGAGAACGCTACGAGAACAAACGTGAGTTCAAATACTGTAGTAGGACAAATTTCGATTATAAAATTTTGCTAATTTAATAATTAATGTGTTACAATAGACAAAATCCAAGTTATGTTTTAGTTGGAATATATAAATCAACATCCTAAAAATATATTAAATGAAAGTGGAATATCAAAATTATATTTTTTCTGATGGAACACTTTGTCTCTTTTATCCCATTTTTTTTCAATTTTGAGTGAAAACTAAACTAGGTTTTGCCTAATATGAAGGGTGATTCATCTGTACATTGCTGTGTATGGAAAACGATATGTTTTAAAAAGAAATTGTTGTTGTGGCAGACAGATTCACTAGATGCATATCCTACAATTATTTTCAAGTATATAGAGTGATAGAAAAGGGAGGTACATATCAAAGTCGTGTTTTATTTAATGGAACATACTGTAATTATTGATATATTTCAATTCTAGAAATTAAATTATTTGCAACTTTCCTAAATTAGAGGAAACATTGTAAACGCTCAAATGTATTAAACATGCAACAAACAAGTAGGTCTATTTTAGTTGTAAAACTGTTGCGAGTGTTAAAAACCTGAGATTCAAATTGGTAATGTTCTCAGATTTTCACATTCGCAACACACCTGTTTTAAATAGAATTTTCTTTATAATTATCTTATGATTAATTCTCTACCTAACTAACCTCAATAGTGTTCTAGTAATTAGCATTCTATTTTTCATGTAATAGTATTTTAAACAAATGTTTCAAATCAATAATCTTTGAGCGCAGTTCTTGTACTATTTTACGTTTATATAATTATGGTTTATCCACTTAGTTTAGAATTAGTTACAAAAAACAAATTTACAGATTTTTATAAGAATTTGAATATACAGGGTGTTTAAAAAAGATGCGGCAATATTAAAGGGGTTGATTGTCCAGGTCATTTTATACAAAAAAGTTTATAATAAACAAGGTCCGCAAACGCTTCGTTACCGATCTACAGCGTGTTGAAGTTTAATTAAAAAAATAGTAGAAATTAGATTTCTCCAAGACGGCATTAAAGATCATAATGAAATTTTAGGCGTGTTATTTTTCAAGAAAAAAATAGGACGCCGCTGATTTCTCTAAAAATAAAAATATGTTTCTATTCTTTGTTTAATTGTGAAGAAGAAAGCTCTCTTAACTTTCTATCATACGACGTACCGTTTTTTAGTAAAAAAAAACACATTTTAGTGCATGTACCGGGTGTTTTTTTATCTTTGATATCATTTTGATCACCTGCAACTTTCTTGTTTTTAAAAATATCAGAATGAAGCAAAAATCATTTTGCATAGGTATCTATGAAGTTTTTTACGTTTTAAAAAATAAAACAAAACACTAACGTTTTCCCAAGATATTAACCTAACTTATATTTTTTTAAATGGAAAGCCCTAAATATTTTCGGATATTTCGATTTTACATGAAATTTCAAATATATTTTATAAAGCATACCCCATACCTATCTTCAACGGTTTGCGAGAAAACGGCGTTTAAACATGCCATTTTTAGAATAATTTAATTTTGTAAAATTGTTTTTTTTAATAATTTGTTACTTTGTTAATCGTTAATCTTTTGTTTTATTAAAAATAAACTTTCTAAATAATTATGAAAAATGATTTCTGTTTGATTTCGACATCTCTAAGAACAGGGTTACAAAACTAAATTTTTCTTTGTTGCATGTTCAAACGCCGTTTTTTCGCAAACCGTTGAAGATAGGTATGGGGTATGCTTTATAAAATATACTTGAAATTTCATGTAAAATCGAAATATCCGAAAATATTTAGGGCTTTCCATTTAAAAAAATATAAGTTAGGTTAATATCTTGGAAAAACGTTAGTGTTTTGTTTTATTTTTTAAAACGTAAAAAACTTCATAGATACCTATGCAAAATGATTTTTGCTTCATTCTGATATTTTTAAAAACAAAAAAGTTGCAGGTAATCAAAATGATATCAAAGATAAAAAAACACCCGGTACATTTATTACAGAAATTTTTTTTTAAATAACAAGGGTTTTATTTAAGGGAAAAAACAAATATTTTACCATACCAACAATTTTAGCAAGCAAAAATTATAATAACTGTGCAAAGTGACCACCTCGAGCTCGGATGCAAGAATCCAATCTTCTCCTCATCGACTGGCGAACTCTCTCAAAAACAACATGATCGGTTTCAATTGAGTTGCACCCAGCAATGATTCGATTTCTTAAGTCTTCTACTTTTTCCAATGGAGTAGCGTACACCAATGACTTCAAATGGCCCCACAGGAAAAAAATCCAGGGGATTTAAGTCCGGGGATCGTGCAGGCCATAAGTGTGGTCCACCTCGGCCAATCCAGCGATTTCCGTATGCTTGTGTTAAGAAATCACGAGTTACTTGACTAAAGTGGGCTGGTGCGCCATCGTGCATATACCACATTGCATCTCTAATTGCTAATGGTACGTCCTCCAGAAATCCAGGGAGCGTGTTTTCCAAAAAGTTGCGATACACCTCTCCGGTTAGTCTCCTTGGTAAAAATACCGGTCCAATTAGGCAGTCACCCACAATCCCAAGCCAAACGTTCAAAGAAAACTGATGTTGAAAGCGATTTTCAACAATTTCATGTGGATTTTCGTCACACCATACATGGTTATTATGGAAATTGCGTATTGCATTTCTTGAAAAATTCGCTTCATCGGTGAACAGAATCAACATCAGGAATTGAGGGATTTGAACCATTTTCTGCAAAAGCCATTGACAGAATGCAATGCGAGGAGGAAAATCAGCAGGAAGTAATGCTTGAACGCGTTGTATATGGAATGGGTACAACAAATTTTCCTTCAGAATGTGCCAAATAGTCCCATTACTTACATCCAAAGCGTCAGCAATTTTTCGAGTAGAAGTACCTCGATCTTCTTCAATCATGCCTAGCACATCCTCTTCCAGCTCTACCGTTCTTGCTGTCCTTGGCCTTGCTGCTCCTCCATTTCGTCTTAATGTGCCTGTTTCATAAAGACGCCGATGAATACTTTCGAAAGTTTTTCTATCAGGAGCAATACGGCTAGGAAATCTTTCAGTATACAACCGCCTAGCTTCTAATGCATTTCCATCAGCAAGTCCATAAATGTAGTGCATGTCGGTCATCTCTGCATTTGTATAGCGATTCATGATAAGGAAATTCAACAAATTCGACACATACAAAATTATTAATCATATGTCATTCAATATGTCAGTGAATAAAACAGGACTGTTTAAAAATATTTTTGTAAGCATGATAAATGTACATGCACTAAAATGTGTTTTTTTTTACTAAAAAACGTTACGTCGTACGATAAAAAGTTAAGAGAGCTTTTTTCTTCACAATTGAACAAAGAATAGAAACATATTTTTATTTTTAGAGAAATCAGCGGCGTCCTATTTTTTTCTTGAAAAATAACACGCTTAAAATTTCATTATGATCTTTGATGCCGTCTTGGAGAAATCTAATTTTTACTGTTTCTTTTAATTAAACTTCAACACGCTGTAGATCGGTAACGAAGCGTTTGCGGACCTTGTTTATTATAAACTTTTTTGTATAAAATGACCTGGACAATCAACCCCTTTAATATTGCCGCATCTTTTTTAAACACCCTGTATATAAGACTATTCTAAATCTATTAATACGTAGAAAACAGCGTTTCAAAATAATAAATATTAAGATATGTAAGCAAAAAAATATAATGTAACGTGAGAAAACAACATAACCCAAAAAGAAACTTTTTAAAAGCAAACGATCTTAATTCCGTCTGTTTTATTCAATGTATAATAGAATTCTCCATTGAATGACATTCTAACATTTAATTGAATATCTGGAATTATTGTTGAGTAAGCGACTCTGCCAGCTCTAGACTAAATGATAACTTTTGGTTCAATTCATTTGGTGGTGTCGAATATAATTCCCATTAGAAAAACAATTCCGTTTAAATCCGGGATCACGGTGGCCATTCATGTGTACCAGCTCTTCTGTAGTCTGTGGGAAGGAATTGTAGGATTACGTGTGGTAGAGACTCAGTTTCCCAATTACAGTCTTGAAAAGCAGAACAATCGGCAATTCATGTTCTATCAATTGCAATAGTTATTGGAAAATGTGTGTACATCTACTTAAATGTAGATGTAGAAGAAGTATTTCATGGCCGCTAGATATTCCTGCATCATTTTGTACCAGTGTTTGAGAATATTTAAACTTTCATTTTCCAGAGATGGTCTATAAGAACGGGAAACAAGATTCCCAAATTTGACATGAATTGATTTTCTTTTTTGGGGAATACATCTTACTCATTGTTAATACGCAGAGGACAACATCAGATGACCTGAAGAAAGTCGTTCAAAACCAGATTTCGATTGTGCATTGATCGAGACTTATAGCATTTTGAGCATTCGCATTAGGTGATAGGAATAGATTTTTTTATTTTTGGTTTTGTTATTTACTGGTTTAAGTTTACATTCTGTTTTTGCGAATCTTATTATTTATCATTTTGAAACTTTATATTAAGCTTTAGTAATACATTAATTTGTTGTATTTTCTATATTGAAAATATTACTACTTTCAAACTCGTCTAAATATGAAGTATTGCTTTTGGTAACTAATTTTAGGCTAAATGAAAAAACGAAAATCAGACTAACGTAAAAACATCACAAGTGCTATGCCGAAACTTATTTGATTTTTACTTAAAAAGCCTGGCAATTGTCTAGGTAGGTGAAGAGACTAGATAGTAGTCAAACGATTCGACGCCGTCATTAAAGAAATGGACAGAGGATTATCAATTGGAAAACAGGGACGAGGACCTGGCTGAATACTTCTGCATTTAAGCTGGATTCTTCATAGTGTATAGCTGCTACGAATGTTACAATAAGGACAACGAAGATATTGAACAACTGCTCTATGATATAGGGAAATAAGAACAAACCAAGAGAAGAAGTGCAATGCGGGGTATCAATTTCAGAGACAGATTGGGTCAACTGTTGATGGAATGGATAGCCGAGAATAACATGATTATACTTAATACGCAACCGAGACCAACAGTCCAACGAGCGGGATGTTTTTCTATCTTGGAACTCACAATAACATCCACAGATATAACAAGAAAAAAATTGAAGTGGGAAGTAAGCGAGAAGAAATTAATAAATGACCATAACTATATCCACGAAAATGAACAGTGTAAACACATGGATGTTAAAACTAACATCAAGCAGTAAATAAATACTGTGACTTACATATATACATTTATACGTAAAACGTATATGCATATATGCATGTGTTTGAGATACACACATACATTAAGTGCCATTGCCGACAATCGAACGAACAGACACCGATGTTTCGACCTTTGAGGTCTCGTCAGTGTGCGTGGAGACTGTCGACAATGGCTTCAAACTTAAAAAGCTGCTTATGTCATTTTTGCGTGTTAAATGCAGTGGGAGTATCACAGCGACATCTAACACCCAACAGATGACACAGAAAAAGCGATGGCTTCTGACGGCATGTTCTGCTATACATAGGCCTGTATGTTAATAGTGTATCTCATGTAATAGAGCCTTATGTGGCGTCACCTATCAAAACGAAAATGAATAGTGTAAACACATGGATGTTTAAACTAACATCAAGTAGTAAAGAAATACTGTGACTTATATATATACATTTATACGTAAAACGTATATGCATATATGCATGTGTTTGAGATACACACATACATTAAGTGCCATTGCCGACAATCGAACGCACAGACACCGGTGTTTCGACCTTTGAGGTCTCGTCAGTGTGCGTGGAGACTGTCGACAGTGGTTTCAAGACTTAAAAAGCTGCTTATGTCATTTTTGCGTGTTAAATGCAGTGAGAGCCATTGTCGACAGTCTCCACGTACACTAGATTTTGCAGATGATAGTGTGATGATGTGATAGCTAAGAATGAAACCAGTTTGATGGAAGACGCGGATATGGCACTAGGGTGTGATCTGGCACTACAAAAAACCGAAACTGTCATTTTTAGTGAGGGAAGGAATAGCTCCTGTAGCTTTCAACGTTCAGCAAATATCGATTGCCCGGAGCAGAATTGAAAAATACTTGAGAATTTGGTTGAACAGAAAACTTACTTTCCAGAACATATCAGGAACACCGTGGTTAAGTAAAATAAACCGCGACCGCGGTGGCTAGATTTATGCCTAACGGGGAGGCAGGATAGGCGGGCACAGCCGTCCAAGAGAAGATTTCTAGCGAGCGTAATGAACTCTCAAATTATTCATGCAGCGCTATCGAGCGTGGCGTATGTAATGAAAACACTTATAAATCGCTTGACTAGGATGCATCGCCTTATGGCCATTCGCATATATAGCGCGTATAAAACAATATCAGTAGAAGTTGTAAGCACGAAAAATACAATGATAAGTCGAGCAAAGAAGCGAGGGAAAAACTCATGAGAGAGTGGCAGAAAAATAGGACAAGCAGAATAAAAAGTCTTTGGACGTTCAGACTAATACCGGAGATAGTGAGATGAATAGACCGGTCGGATGGTGAGGTGGAGTACTCAGCGACTTTCGGGGCATGGTTGCGTCAGGGATATTTTTACCAACGAAAGAGGTCAGAGTCGAATTGCAAACAAAACGTTTTCAGCGCCATCCAGCATGCAATAAAGGCACCTGCAGAATGATGGAAGATGCTGAAAACGCTCTGTTTACAATAGATGGTAATACCAGAGGCAAATGGATTTTCATGCAACCAGACAATACTTCAGCATGATAGAAGGTGTTCTGACAACAAACAACAAAAGAAGCCTGCATCACTTAAATTGCGCTAATGGGATAATAAAGTCGAATTTCAAAATAATTTGGAATTCAAGCAATGACTGAAATTGTAAAACGCAAAATTCGCTAAAATGTAAACGGCTGATCGGCAAGTCAATTACAGGCACCCTTAAATATATCTTCCTAATGTATATATCTTTAGTTTGTGGACCGGGTTTCTAGTATCGTATTTCGTGATTGTGAATAGTTTTAAACTATACAACAGGGAAAGTTACGAAGGATTTCTTGCCAATTACGTCATTTAATTAAGATGCGATTGGCTAGATACTATGTAAGATCGATTATATTTGCACGTATCTGTAATAACCATATATAGCAACAGATTGTGTAATAAATTATGTACAGCTCAACACATATAAGTTAAGCGGTCATCGACGCAGAAGAAGAAGAGAGAAAATACACGTTAGAGATGGTTACATCTGTAACAAATGCATGCGTGTACACCCCGCTACTATCACTCTCCCCTTGTCCTTTGCGCATATGACATTCACCGCTCAAGTTATATGTGCTGAGCTGTACATGTAATATACATAGGTGTTATTTATACGAATTGAATTGATATAAATCGTACCTTGATCACTATATGTATTACGCGAACAACTTCAAATTTCTTCTTTAAGTGATGAAGAAGTTGTGACTTAATTCTACTTATTCTAGTTTAATATACATGTTAACATTTTCTTTTTGTAAATGTAAATATTTTATTTATACATATTATTATTAGAAGCACATTATTCGTCTAGTAATTCAACACGTAAGAATATATTTAGGATTAACGGATGAATAATTTAAATATATGAAAAATATGTTAGATAAGTAAATTATTTATCATGAAAGTGATTAATTAATAAATATTATATTATGAAGTAAATAATAAAAAATATTTCAAATGTATGTCTCTAAAAATATACATGGTGCTTACGTATTAATTAACAGTTTTTTCTTTTATCGTGATAAGTATATTAATTTAAAGATAATACAAACAAATTTTGATATGAGTATAATTGAAAGCAAATAATTTCTAAATCAAAAATTAAGTACACTCTTAATATTATAAACTTATATATAAATATGTATGACAAACTTGAACCGTTTATTAAAAAATCTTTATCTCTATGAGTCGATTATGAAGAAATTTACACGGAACCACCTGAGTACCCACTTTAAAAAAAAGATTTATCCATATCGACCTTCACATTATGAAATTGATCCTGAATCTGCTTACAGAAATTATAGGAATTGTGAAATTGTGAATGTTTTTCTTGCCTGAAGTGTTTTTTTAAATATATCTATAACAAAATTGACAGCCCAGGAAGCAACGATATAACGGCAGAGAATATAAAGCATGAGGGACAAGAATTAAGTAATAAATTGCATAAACTCAGTAAAATGGGCAAGTGTTACCTTAATCGTTATTCTAAAAAAAGATGTTGAGGTGGAATGCAATAACTATAAAGGCATATCCATATAAGACGTAGCCTATAAAGTTATAGCCACACTTATCAAACGGAAAATAGAACTGATAGCTGAATCACAGCTAGGAGAATATCAGGCGGGTTTCAAGAAGGACAGAGTGACGATCAAATATTTACGCTGAAGTTAGTGTTACTATTTATCGACTTCAAAATGGCACACGATTCAATAAAAAGGGTAAACTAACTGAAACTTTGGAAGAGTTTGAAGTGTCCCGAAAGTTAGCAAGGCAACAAAAACAAGTAATGTGAGATTAAGTGGCCAAACAACGGAAGACTTCAATGTCAAAACAGGGCTGACGCAAGGATATTCTGTCTCCACTCTGCTGTTTAATACGGCCCTAGAAAAAATAATTAGGGATGCCAACATGAACAGAGTAGATCACTGCATACGTGGATGTTGTCGCAATAATAGCTAGAAATCTGAAAGAACTTACAAAGAAAATAGTAGAAGGTGCTTTTAAAATGGGCTTCTAAGGAAACTAAGGGAAACGCAAAATAATACACTACTACAAATATAACCACTAGGCACGACGAAATGAAATTTGAATAATGCAAGAATTGGTTGTAAATATGAGGAAGACAATGACATTGAGGTAAGATAAATAAGAACAAATAAAAGAGCGGGATCTCTGAACCCCATATAGAAATCACAGCACCTGTCAAGAAATGCTAAATTTGGCTCTATAAGACAGTGCTGCGAGCAACTGCGCATATATATGACTGCGAAACCTGGATACTCAATAAAATATCACAAGAAAGTTTCAGGAAATGGTCTCGAACAATATTAAGAACAATATTAGGAGGTAGGAAAATAACTGAAGGGTACGAAATAAGATCAAACAGAGAGTTATTTGACATGTTTAAGAAACTAACAATCGACATGCATATAAAAACAAGAAGACTGCAGTGGCTAGGTCACATTGAAATAATGGCAGAGGAGCGAATGCCGAAAAGGATGGCCTGGAAGATACCTAGTTTCAAGAGAAAGAGAGGAAAACCCAGGAAACGATCACGAGATGCAGTAAGAAAAATGTACACAAATGTGGAAACAAATCACAAAGATATGATTTACCATTTTGCTGATACCTAAGGGCAAGTAGTCTTGACTCCCCTTTCGGTGGTTGTTTTTTGTCGTCCAGAGCTATTTCTATAATGTTGTCTGCCTTCTTGAGACCTACGTCAAACGAGTTGTAGCAATATTTCTATGCATTCAAGAAAAGCAATACGTGCAGTCGAACGATACGATCCCTTTTAAAATTTCTTAGCAGGCGATAATTTTGTTGTCTGCGGACTTTTGAGATTTCAAATTAAACTGATCCAATGTAAAAAAAAACGACTTTTTCATTAAAGTTTGGCAAAAATTAACACACAAATTTGTTGTTTTCTTTTTTTTTTGTCATAAAGTACACATTTCTAAAATAAATGGATGTTCTTAAGGTCCAGTACATTGACCGCCATGGTAATTGGGCATGCATAGAATTCGTGAATATCTCGATCCCGTTCGATTTTGGAGAATGTAGCAATAGCCAAATTCATGTAAACGTATGTTGCTTTTTGTATTGTTTCGATTATTTTATCAAGCACTATTAAACAATAGTTTCCAATTTTAGCCCGTGTTGTAACACAAGCTAATAAATTTTTTTTTATTGTTATGGCTTCTGATACACGCACTGAGAAAAAAATACCTACAGACTTTGCCTTGTAGACATATTTGAAATCTGTCTGCACCAGTTTATTGAAAATGTGGTGAAAAAGTCGAAAACTTAGCTTATGCCGAGCGTTCCTGTATCGACAGAATAACAAGGAGCGGGTAGTAGCAATATGTACTGTTTGTAACAATTACAAAAAACTATCTAGCTAATCAATTTGTGACATGTGTACAGTTGGCATGATAGATTAATTTTTTTTTCATTTCACGACATCATAACCGTTATTGTGCCAGAGTATTTGTACACTAAGCTATTAGGCCGAAAACTAAGTGTGAGGAAATGATTTTGATCTGGGTACGTATTCCGATATAATCGGATAATTGGTTATCTTCTTCTACTTTTCTAGAAACTCGGTTTTCGATCCCTAGACGGATATCGGATCTCGATTTCTAGGCGAATATACACGGAACAAGATATTCTGTACTCAACATCAAAACAAGATAGCAATATTCATCTATTTGTTGTGTAATATGAGCACTTTTTAAGAATACATACACACATGCATGTGCGTACAAGTTTCTGTAGAGTTGTTTTTTAAATATATCACTTTGTATATTAGGTATAACGTAGATGGCATACTTCCTCTATGTAGGATACATGTGTCTTCCTGCCGGAAATCTAAAGTTTTAACTTTTGTGACAAGACACTTTTTTAAAATGGTAGAACTTTTTCAGCACAATAACTATTTCTTTTTCTTCTAACTTGCGCTTTATAATGCTAGTTAGATCGTGTACGGCTGTTGTCGGGTCTACATGTTTTTAAAGAACATTTCGCCGAAATTTTATTATTTAATGTATTGTTCTGCTATTTTACGAGTTTTTCTAACATTTAATTTAAAGTAAGTCTGCAATGGTGTGCTACTTTCTTCTTACTTTTGTTGTTGTTTGGAATTATTATCTTCTAAACGTTGGTGATAAATTCTGTTATTTTCGGTGTAATTTTCATAGAGTTATTTTTTCTGTAGTTTCCTTATTTTAACCCTTCTTCTGTATTTTCTTGTGTTGGTCTTTCTATTCCTTGTTTTGTTGTAGTTATAATTGTATTGTAATTACACGCTTGCGGCTAGTTTCTCTTTCATATTTGTAATATGTTTTTTGTTTTCTCTTTTTTTTTGGTATATCCTTTGTATTTATTTCCGTTATCTGATTACAATTCTACGTTTTTCTTCACTTGGCAATTTTCATATTTACTTGAGGTTGTGTTGAGCTGGTCAGTACTAATGATGGTCAGCTTTTGTTCTTCTCTAGATATATATATTATATTACATATTTCATATTGTGTTCAATTATTCTGATTAACTCTTCCGTAATTGATTTGGACTTCTTTTTATATTTTTTAAAATTCAACGTCCTTTTTACAATATTATTTATTGCTCTCGGTAACTGTTTGAAATTTTGAATGTTATCAAGTAGTAGTTAATTTATAGTTTGTGAGAGTCTTCTGTTATATGTAGTTTGTATTAAACGTTTTCGTACTTGTTCTTTTTTTTTTATCTGTATTAGTTATATTACTAAGTTTGATGTTTTTATCAATGCGGTTAATCAAATTTAAAATATTCTAGATATCATTATTATTATTATATACACTGTATGCCGTCCATTCACGAGAAGAAATAAGGAGACGATTACATGTTGTCCCCAATATAAAAGGAAATTCCACCCAATATATTAACAATTTAAGCTAAAGGTTGTTTGTTCTCATTATGCTATACTAATATGGTGGAGGTGCCGGCCATGGTTCTCAAAAGAAATATTGCTTAAATAATTGAATAAATTTAATAGATATAAAAGAATATGAAACTAATACTAAAATGCATAAAATAATAAATTGTCACGCATTATATGGGCAAGAGCAACTTCATCATCATATGCAAAAGATATACTTGCTGGTAACTTATTGCTAAAAGTAGATAATACTGGCCCAGATTAACGTAATTGTAACTTTTAAGGACGTGACCTCATCTAGAGGCTTTGCAATATAGAACATGGTACGTAAAAATAAATAATCCCCAAATATTTTTCTGTTACAAGAAAAGGAAAAATAATTTGCATCTTCCTATTTACATTATGTTGAGCATATTTAAAATAAAACGTATATATTTTTATGACATTATAAAGTTTAAAATTTATCAATTGTTCTGTGAAATGTATTTTGTCACACGCAGTACTGCAAAAATTAGAATACGGAATGAATAGTAGTACTATGAGCCCACTACTATGCAAAATGGGACATAAAAATCCGTTGAATCTTTTGCCAAACTCTCTTTGTTCAATTGACAAATATACTTAATATCATTAACCTAAGAATGGATTATATAATATACAAAACTAATTAATGTGAATTCCACTTTATGATCGATTTTTTTTTATATGGAGCACTAGCAAAAGCTCCTTCAACATGTCATTAAACATTTATTCGCTGCACTATCCTTATAGTAAAATAAACCATATCATCACCGCAAATACAAAACCTGGTTGACTATATTTGGATTTTATAATATTATTACTATATTTCCTTCTATTTGAATATTTTTTCCAGATTTTGCTTAAATTATTACATAGTGAATTCACTGAATTTTCTGTCAATATTCTTTGTAATGAAATTAGTAAAACAAAAACTTTATATTTTTAATGTGTGATAAATATTTTCAGTGTTTTTAATGAAATAATTGTTTTTCAGAGTAACATTATGTTATTTGCCAAATCATTTAAACGTTAAAAAGTGTTCTATTTTTCAAGTTTATATATAGATATGTGAAGTTTAAAATTTATATTGTGAAATTAGGATACTTATAAGTAATGTTTAAATGATTTCACAAATGAATTTGTGTTTGAGTGATAATTATTAGATTAAAAATTGAACTTGACAGCATAAGTTAACGACAATATTTACGTGAAATAACAAGGAATTGATTTTTACACCGACAATATTTTTACCAAATAAACACTAAACAAGTTATAAACTTTATTTTTAAGTAAACATTGCAGAAATATCTGATTATACCTCAGCTGAATTTGAATTAAAAAAATTATTGAAGTGAAAACTTCAATGGGCGCGTTGATGCATTGATTGTTGGGCACTGAACGAGACTGAGCCGTCACGCTCGGAATGAAACGCTAGTTCGGGTAAAGTCGGCTCGACGCTCGGCTTTGTATTATAAATTATAATACTAACTAGCGGTATTTATTCTCAATTAAATTGAAATTTAGAATAAATACGCGAAATATTGTATTTTTATTTTCTGAAAAATTCTTCTCCGCGTGCAGATTCGATCCTGAGCCGCCCGGGTATAAGGTCGGCACGTTACTATTAGACCAGCGCGGGTACTCGTATGAGAATTATATTTGTATATATACATGCGTACGTATGAATTTTTGAAGAGAAAACTTGATCAGACCGAGCGAAATGTACTAGAATAATGTATACACAATAATAATAAATATATATTTTTTAAATGTAATATAAAACGAAAATGGAAAATGTAAACGCAAATGAATATAGAACGAAAAAAAAGTTGTATTTCGTATTATTAACCTCGCCTTCGTGTAGTTTTCACTTCTGCCGTGTGGTCTAAAGCACACCCAATTTTTTTTTATATTTTATGCATTTACTGTAAACTATTCTATTATTCTCCATGTTGCTTGCTTGTTGTATTACTAGTAGTGCAAAGTCTAGCAGTAGTTGTACCTTCCTTATTCTGACTAATTTGACAAACTGTTCCCAGTTTGACTTCTGGCATGTTTTGATTTTGCTCGAAGTCGAAGATGCTACTTATTCACAAATTATATAGAAATCAATTTTACTAAAAGGAATCAATTATAAAATTACGCCAAATAAGCAATAAAAATTGAGGCGATAAACTGATGTTATAGCAACTACTTCAAACCTGGCCACTAGAAAATAAAATGCAAAATTGACTTTATTTCAAAATTTCTGAATTTTACATAAATACTTGTTATTCATTAATCACTTGTGCCTACCGTTTTTGAAAAATAGTTACTGGATCTTTACGCACATAAAGATTTTTACCACAGTAGCAACTCATATTCAGAAAGACAAATATAGTCGTAAAAAATCAGAGCACTTACATTTATCGCATACTCTAAAATAAAACGTTAATTATTTAAGACGTTCAAGAAGTTGTTGCTCAATTAATTTAATTGTCAAGAACGCTTTCTATATTGCTGTTTCTTGGTTTTTGTCTAACAGTTTCTTAAATTTTAAGTTTTAAATAAATATTAACGATAACGAATAGTACGCTAGATATACTTACTATAACCATAGTTGTGACATCATAGTTTGGTTGATTTTCGTCGAGAATCAATTTTACACCATACCAAAATGCCAGAGCGTAACTTGCGTAGATAAAGAACCACAACAGGCCGAATCCAGTTCCAGAGAATAAAGAACGTTTTATGTTATTGTCTCTGGCAAATGCTAATTTTACTTCATATCGATCTAGTTCTTTTTTTCGCCCACCAAAAGCAAATACTGTTCGAATAGTTGATAAAACTTCTTCAGCTATAGCCCCTGCTCCGCCGTAAGCATCCATTTCTTTTTGGGCAAGTTTAGTGGTTAACTAAAATGTATATTGCTTAGAGAAATAAAATAAATATAAGCAGTCAACAAGCAATACATATCCCACAATTCCTATCGCAATCATAGTTACAGGTAAAGAAGTTAAACATATTAACGCCAATAACCATCCTTTTACTAGAGCTAATATTAAACATGAAATGAATGCAACTTGCATATGAATAAACATTGATACTTTCTCCCCTAAACCATCTTCTAATTTATTTAGATCCCTAAAATGTATAATTGACAATATTTAATAGATAAAAGAATTTTAATGTCTAATAATACTCTGTAATCCTGCTCGCAAAATCTCCTGTTTGATGTTTATCATACCAACCGATGTCTTGATCTAAGGCTTTTTCGAAAAACAAACTGCGTATTCTTAATACCTATAAAATACTGATTTAATAAACATCACGATGTCTGTACTTCATTTTATTACTTGTTTTAATCCTGAAAGGTTAAATAATACTATTGAGATATATCCTAAAACTAACATCGCCACTCCAAGTAAACAATTGTAGAGTACAAACTCTCTCATACTGGCCATAAACTGATCCTCAGCTTCTTCTAGCTCGGGACCAGTTAAAGATGTTAAAGCTATAGCAAAGTCTATAAAATCACCAGTGAGGTTACCAAAAATTAACATGTTCAGTGGTTGCACTACGCCAGTTCCAATTGCAGTTATAGTTCCGAGGAATATATATAATTTATCTTTTCGACTTGCATATCTAAACTAAAATAGAAGCATGCGGTTAAGAATTACAAGACTATGTTGCTAAAATATTACCATTTGAAAAAATGAAACGGGTGGTGCTTCATTTTCTTTCGGAACAAATTCT
Source organism: Amphimallon solstitiale (assembly GCA_963170755.1). Taxonomy (NCBI): domain Eukaryota; kingdom Metazoa; phylum Arthropoda; class Insecta; order Coleoptera; family Scarabaeidae; genus Amphimallon; species Amphimallon solstitiale. Next base: position 167,793,815 of record OY720675.1, on the reverse strand, counting down.
CTAAAACAAAAGAAAAAACAAATAATTTTTTGTAATACAACGGAATGTTCATTATGGGGATTCAAAATCATTTAAAGGAGTGTATTCACAGCAATATACAGTGTGTTAGATATTACGTGTTACAGCAAATATCTCGGTTATTGTATGGATGATTAAAAATGGCATAGAATAAAGTTATTAGATTATTTATTTTTAATAATGTCTCAAATGCGAAATCCAATTGAACATCAAATAATTCAGGTAAAGTAAATAAATTTCATATTTTAAATGGAACGTGCCCAGTATTATTGCATATTCTGAAACTACATGAATTTGTCTTTACAACGGTACGGTATATCACATGTTATACCATAAATTATTTAGATAAAGGATTGCTTTGGAATTCTGAACGTATTTGATCCATCGTCATTTAATACATGTCGAATAAAACTTCAAATTAAAATTGACATTTAATTAACATGTAGAACCAACAACAAGCTGAACTTATCAAAGATTCTTTTAAAAATGGCCATCCTTTATCTAAATAAGTTTTGCTCATATGGTACTTATTTCATCTATTTACCATATAATAGAATAAATAATTGAATACGTTTAAAACATCGACAGTTGAAAAAAAGGTTTGCTAAACACGTTGCCTTTGCATGTTCTGTTATGTAGTGACGAGTATGAGCTCAGTTGTTATTGCTAGAATGTCGAACTGACAGTAAATTGACATTGTTCATTTTTATCTCATTATTATTCTAATAATAAAAAACGAATATGTTGAGAGCGTACATAAGATGCAATGACAATCCTAGAAAAGCTTCTGCTTTGTATCGAATATTGTATCCAGAAAGGGTATACAGTTAGATCAACACACGTTTGCAAGAATTTAACGTAATTTATGAAAAAACGGAAGTTTTAGTCCCAAAATGGGAAAAGAAATGAATGTGTAGCAAATGATAAAAACATTATGGTCTGAACATATTTTAGAGCACATCGAAGAATGTCAATACGCAAAGCACTACTCGACGTAGGAATAAATCACCACAAAGTATTTTCTATAGTGAAAAAACCTGAAACGACACCTTATAAAATAAATTGATTCACGGTTTTAGAGCTGGTGATTTTGAGAGAAAATTGATATTTTGTAACTGGCTTAACAATAATCAACGAATATAATTTAAAGAAAAGAATAGAAAAAAAATAATCAAATAAGTACAAAATGTGATACACCCTTGCAAGGATAAATTCATGTTCTTTCAAAATATGTAATAATCCATTTAAAATATTAAATTCATTTGCTTTATCTGAATTACTTGATGTTCAATTGTAGTATAAATCATCTAATAACTTTCTTATATATCACGTTTTAATCATTTATACAGTAGCCGAGATATTTCCTGTGACACACAAAATTAACATACTGTATATTGTATCGAAACCAGCAGACGAAATGAGTTACATTAAATAAAAGAATCAGATCTCTCGGCGCGATAAAAACGAAATTGTCACACGCAAAAAAAAGAGGCAGTCCGGGCGAGCAATAAATCATATTCGGCGCGGCTGGTAAACATCGTAAAGCGGTGAGTCATACACTTACGCATGGTACTGTATCGGAAGCGGAGACAAATGTCTGGGAATATTCTACAAATATTCTAGAGGGAGACAGAGTTTACGAGAATGCTTCGAGAACATTTCATGCATGGTATATAAGGCGACTGAGTCACCGGGATTCATTCATTACGGGATTCATTCATTGCGGGCGGAGTAGTTCGGGATAAAGAAAGTCCTTACGTAGTGGTAGCGTAGAAATAAATATAGTAGTGCCGTTTTATATAAATAGTGTGATATAAATAAATACGGACAGAGATATAAATAATAGTAGTAGTAAATAAATACCTGTGATAATTTATTAGTAGTAGTTTAAGTGTGTTAAGTTAATTTTATGTTTTTATATTGTTAAATAATTTTAAGTATATAAATATACAGACTGTTTTAAATAAATAATTGCACGAGTTGTTTATTGGAACCCGAAAACGCAACAATTGGTGTCAGTGTGGGATAAACAATATAAAAGTGCAAATAAATAAATAAATAAATAAATGGCTACCAAACGTTTGGAAGAATTAAAGGTCTCCGAGTTAAGGGCAGAATTGGAAGAAAGGGACGCAGATGCGTCTGGAAAAAAAACAATTCTCCAGGACCGGCTTCGTGACCTTTTAAAAAATGAAGGTAAGGATCCCGAAAAATATTTGTTTCAAATGCAGATTGATCCAAGCTTAATAATCTTAAAAGATGAGATATTAACTGAAATGGCAAAACAATTTGAGACTCTAAAAGATGCAGTTGCAAAACAATTCGAGACTGATATGAAGACTATAAAAGATGTTGTAAAACATTTCAAGACTTTAAATGATGAAATTGCAAATAATTCAAAAGCTTTGAAAGATGAATTTGCAAATAATTCAAAAGCTTTAAGAAATGAAATTGCAAGTAATTCAAAACAACTCGAGACTACTTTCAAGGAAGACATTCAAAAGAATTCATCGAATGGGAGACAGGAATTTTCTGAGGCCATCGAAGCCGTAGAACAGAAAGTTGAGGAGCGCGTGTTCGGAATGGGGGACGAGTTTGGGGTTCAGCTTCAGTTGCCAGCGATGAACGACTGCGGTCCCCATGATATCTCAAGCGGAAGCCTGGAGATTGCCCGAACAGCGAAGGCAAAGGTAAAACCTCCCACCTTCGATGGAAAGACGTCATGGATGACATACCGGAATCAATTCGAAGGCGCTGCAAGAACAAATGGGTGGACGTCCCCGAAGAAAGATACTGGTCTGATTGTGTCATTAAGAAGACAGGCCAGTGATGCTCTGCAGACCTTACTTCCGGAAGAGTGTCAAGACTATCTTAAATCAATCAAGCGTCTTGAGATGAAGTATGGACATGCACACCTGGGACAGGTAGTCCGACGATTGGTGAATCAGGTGCAACCTAAGAGAAGAACTCTCCGATGCTGGAATTGGAAATGGAGATGGAAATGGAAATGGAGATGGAAATAGGCCATGCGCATAGTAAATGCGCGAAGAAGCCCAAGAAAACCATAGCGGAGCAGCGAAAATTGAAACGGGTCGATGAGAAGAGGCAATCGTCGACTCAGTATCGTAGAGCCTCAAAATAAATAGCGCGAAGTGCATCTGTGCAACACCAAATCGCTGATGCTGTTGCAAGAAGACCACGTCTAGAAGACTGCAGGCATAGAACAGACTAGAAGAAAAATCGGCCAAAACATTCAGAACTGCCGTGGTTGACGATCAGTGGCATCCTGACAATTTGCGGATTGGTCAAGAAGCTGATGAAGACCTTGGTTCATTGATGGTTTGGAAGGGAATTGGTCGCGGACCGGCTTGGCAAGAAGTGGCTCCTCGTTCACAGGGACTGGAATCCTACTGGGCTCAATGGGACTCTCTGAAAGTAGAGGATGGATCTACTCAAGTGTGTTGTGGAGAACCCAAATGGAGAAGACTGCGTCAGTGGATCCTGGCGAAGGTTGAAGGATGTCCACGAGCGAGTACGCCATCACACTCAGGATGTCAGCGACAGGACGAAGAATCGTTACCACGTGCAAGCCGAGAGAGATGGTTACGGAGAATGAGACCTTGTTTGGTTGTATGATCCTCAACGTCGCCGATGCCTGTCCCCAAAGCTCCAAGAATACTGGGAGGGTCCATACGAAATACTGGAGCAAATAGATGACGTCGTTTATAGCATGAGACTAACACCTCATAGTGAGCCAGGGATGGTGTGTTTCAACCAGTTGCCCCATACCATGGACGTGACGGCGGTGAAGTGGCGGATGTGCGACAATTTGCTGGAAAACCTAGAGAGCCAGCTTATGGGAATCCCTTGTCGATCTACGAGGACGTGCACACGAACAGGATGTGGGGAGGCTGGCAATTCCGAGGATGGGCTGCGGATTAGACCGTTTGGTATGGAAAATCGCAGGAAACATGCTGGAGGCAGTGTTTCGGCGTGCTGGTACGGAAATGGTCGTGTGCGGCTGTCGGACCGATCAGCCCGTTGTGCAGCCTGGGACGGTGGATTGCCATTGCCACAAGACGGCTGGGTGCACCCGTGGGTCCCGGTGTGGATTTCGTCATCCGCCGGGGTCAAGAACATGGAATAGTGTGTTTCGGGACGAAACGCAGTTTTTAAGAAGGGGGCAATGTAACGAAACCAGCAGACGAAATGAGTTACATTAAATAAAAGAATCAGATCTCTCGGCGCGATAAAAACGAAATTGTCACACGCAAAAAAAGAGGCAGATCGGGCGAGCAATAAATCATATTCGGCGCGGCTGGTAAACATCGTAAAGCGGTGAGTCATACACTTACGCATGGTACTGTATCGGAAGCGGAGACAAATGTCTGGGAATATTCTACAAATATTCTAGAGGGAGACAGAGTTTACGAGAATGCTTCGAGAACATTTCATGCATGGTATATAAGGCGACTGAGTCACCGGGATTCATTCATTGCGGGCGGAGTAGTTCGGGATAAAGAAAGTCCTTACGTAGTGGTAGCGTAGAAATAAATATAGTAGTGCCGTTTTATATAAATAGTGTGATATAAATAAATACGGACAGAGATATAAATAATAGTAGTAGTAAATAAATACCTGTGATAATTTATTAGTAGTAGTTTAAGTGTGTTAAGTTAATTTTATGTTTTTATATTGTTAAATAATTTTAAGTATATAAATATACAGACTGTTTTAAATAAATAATTGCACGAGTTGTTTATTGGAACCCGAAAACGCAACAATTGGTGTCAGTGTGGGATAAACAATATAAAAGTGCAAATAAATAAATAAATAAATAAATGGCTACCAAACGTTTGGAAGAATTAAAGGTCTCCGAGTTAAGGGCAGAATTGGAAGAAAGGGACGCAGATGCGTCTGGAAAAAAAACAATTCTCCAGGACCGGCTTCGTGACCTTTTAAAAAATGAAGGTAAGGATCCCGAAAAATATTTGTTTCAAATGCAGATTGATCCAAGCTTAATAATCTTAAAAGATGAGATATTAACTGAAATGGCAAAACAATTTGAGACTCTAAAAGATGCAGTTGCAAAACAATTCGAGACTGATATGAAGACTATAAAAGATGTTGTAAAACATTTCAAGACTTTAAATGATGAAATTGCAAATAATTCAAAAGCTTTGAAAGATGAATTTGCAAATAATTCAAAAGCTTTAAGAAATGAAATTGCAAGTAATTCAAAACAACTCGAGACTACTTTCAAGGAAGACATTCAAAAGAATTCATCGAATGGGAGACAGGAATTTTCTGAGGCCATCGAAGCCGTAGAACAGAAAGTTGAGGAGCGCGTGTTCGGAATGGGGGACGAGTTTGGGGTTCAGCTTCAGTTGCCAGCGATGAACGACTGCGGTCCCCATGATATCTCAAGCGGAAGCCTGGAGATTGCCCGAACAGCGAAGGCAAAGGTAAAACCTCCCACCTTCGATGGAAAGACGTCATGGATGACATACCGGAATCAATTCGAAGGCGCTGCAAGAACAAATGGGTGGACGTCCCCGAAGAAAGATACTGGTCTGATTGTGTCATTAAGAAGACAGGCCAGTGATGCTCTGCAGACCTTACTTCCGGAAGAGTGTCAAGACTATCTTAAATCAATCAAGCGTCTTGAGATGAAGTATGGACATGCACACCTGGGACAGGTAGTCCGACGATTGGTGAATCAGGTGCAACCTAAGAGAAGAACTCTCCGATGCTGGAATTGGAAATGGAGATGGAAATGGAAATGGAGATGGAAATAGGCCATGCGCATAGTAAATGCGCGAAGAAGCCCAAGAAAACCATAGCGGAGCAGCGAAAATTGAAACGGGTCGATGAGAAGAGGCAATCGTCGACTCAGTATCGTAGAGCCTCAAAATAAATAGCGCGAAGTGCATCTGTGCAACACCAAATCGCTGATGCTGTTGCAAGAAGACCACGTCTAGAAGACTGCAGGCATAGAACAGACTAGAAGAAAAATCGGCCAAAACATTCAGAACTGCCGTGGTTGACGATCAGTGGCATCCTGACAATTTGCGGATTGGTCAAGAAGCTGATGAAGACCTTGGTTCATTGATGGTTTGGAAGGGAATTGGTCGCGGACCGGCTTGGCAAGAAGTGGCTCCTCGTTCACAGGGACTGGAATCCTACTGGGCTCAATGGGACTCTCTGAAAGTAGAGGATTGATCTACTCAAGTGTGTTGTGGAGAACCCAAATGGAGAAGACTGCGTCAGTGGATCCTGGCGAAGGTTGAAGGATGTCCACGAGCGAGTACGCCATCACACTCAGGATGTCAGCGACAGGACGAAGAATCGTTACCACGTGCAAGCCGAGAGAGATGGTTACGGAGAATGAGACCTTGTTTGGTTGTATGATCCTCAACGTCGCCGATGCCTGTCCCCAAAGCTCCAAGAATACTGGGAGGGTCCATACGAAATACTGGAGCAAATAGATGACGTCGTTTATCGCATGAGACTAACACCTCATAGTGAGCCAGGGATGGTGTGTTTCAACCAGTTGCCCCATACCATGGACGTGACGGCGGTGAAGTGGCGGATGTGCGACAATTTGCTGGAAAACCTAGAGAGCCAGCTTATGGGAATCCCTTGTCGATCTACGAGGACGTGCACACGAACAGGATGTGGGGAGGCTGGCAATTCCGAGGATGGGCTGCGGATTAGACCGTTTGGTATGGAAAATCGTAGGAAACATGCTGGAGGCAGTGTTTCGGCGTGCTGGTACGGAAATGATCGTGTGCGGCTGTCGGACCGATCAGCCCGTTGTGCAGCCTGGGACGGTGGATTGCCATTGCCACAAGACGGCTGGGTGCACCCGTGGGTCCCGGTGTGGATTTCGTCATCCGCCGGCGTCAAGAACATGGAATAGTGTGTTTCGGGACGAAACGCAGTTTTTAAGAAGGGGGCAATGTAACGAAACCAGCAGACGAAATGAGTTACATTAAATAAAAGAATCAGATCTCTCGGCGCGATAAAAACGAAATTGTCACACGCAAAAAAAAGAGGCAGTCCGGGCGAGCAATAAATCATATTCGGCGCGGCTGGTAAACATCGTAAAGCGGTGAGTCATACACTTACGCATGGTACTGTATCGGAAGCGGAGACAAATGTCTGGGAATATTCTACAAATATTCTAGAGGGAGACAGAGTTTACGAGAATGCTTCGAGAACATTTCATGCATGGTATATAAGGCGACTGAGTCACCGGGATTCATTCATTACGGGATTCATTCATTGCGGGCGGAGTAGTTCGGGATAAAGAAAGTCCTTACGTAGTGGTAGCGTAGAAATAAATATAGTAGTGCCGTTTTATATAAATAGTGTGATATAAATAAATACGGACAGAGATATAAATAATAGTAGTAGTAAATAAATACCTGTGATAATTTATTAGTAGTAGTTTAAGTGTGTTAAGTTAGTTTTATGTTTTTATATTGTTAAATAATTTTAAGTATATAAATATACAGACTGTTTTAAATAAATAATTGCACGAGTTGTTTATTGGAACCCGAAAACGCAACAATATTATTAATAAATTATTAATACTATACAGTAGAGAATACTTGTTGGTGAACATGGTGAAATGAATAGGGGGTTTGGAGTTTGGATTTTAAGGATAAGACTTTAAACCGCATATATTATTCAATCAACATATAATTTCTAGGCATGTCGAAGCTCTCTGCCAAGTCGTGTCGCGTTTTTTAAATATAGAACAAAAACGTGAAAGAGGGCTAATTTTTAACGAGTTTTGAAAGTCGATCAATGAAAGTTGACTCCATTACTATTAAATCAAAACGACAATCTCACAAGTGGGGACATGGTGGCAATCTCCGCCAAAGAAAATTAAGGGATTTCCTTCCCTGAAAAGATAATGCAAACAAAATTTTGGTATTCAAAGGGTATAATACTTATCGACTATCTAGTAAAGGGCAAAGTATAAACTGGACATATTACGCTACCCTTCTGTACAAAGTATCAGTTGCCATTATCGAAGAAAGACCCGAAACAGCTCGAAAGAAAGCGCTTTACCACCAATCATCAGCATTAAGTTCATCAAAATATTGCAATAACTTACTCGTCTGACTTGATTTTTTCCGGCGACAAACTGCTTATGTTTTGGGAACAACTGGCAGTCTGAAAAGGCTTGATTCAATGAATAAAGTGGTAGAGACACAACCTGGAATAGTAATTCAAGCAGTTTTTTTCGAACAATGCAAATGATGTTTCATGGCGCATTGGAAAACTGATATAATAAACCTTCAGTACCGTTGATTTATGTTTATTAATGTTAAAAAAGTATAGAAAAAATCTTGTTATGGTAATTTAAATGTCATACTAAATGTCGCCTTCAGTTAAATCAGCATCTTATATTAATGTATATCTACAATTACCTTTACTTTATAATTGGCATATAATTTGTCATTTAAGGTATTTATTGCTACATAATATATTTCCCTATATGCTATAATTTGTAAAAATAATTCTTATCGTTAACAATATCAATTTAATAGTACGCCTAATTATGCGCATAATTTATAATAGAATACACATACTTGAGACGCGATACTCATAGATTAAATATAATCTTGATCAATGGTATTTCAAGAACTTATGATCATAATATCAAAAACCTTGTTATGTTCATTGTATATGATGCCGTATTTAATAGAATAAAATATCTTTTTCCAGAATTTTTCCTTTTGTGTTGACCACGCCCACCTGTTCGACAAGATAAGTCCATTTGTATTACGTTATTTCTATTATTATCTGTGTGTTAATCTGTAATTTACGATAGCTTAATTTTTGCCATATTTTTCTAAAATGAATTTTTTAATTTCATTAAGGGCTTAGCTCTAATTTGGTAGTTTTGTTCGCGAAGCATTCCTGTCTTCGGAGGCCTGGGTTGTATTTAGGCCTATTTGTCATGTTTTGTGTTTTCAGAGCTAAAGAACATTGTTTTAAATCCTTAATTTAAGTTGGCATTTAAGTATTTTTAGAATCTTGCTAGTTATTGGCGATTTGGCAATAGTTTAAATTTTCAGGTACGAGGGTTATGTGTAGATTTAAATTTAATTAGTGTTTAATATTTCGAGTTGAAGGCCTTACGCCGGCCGGATTTAATCTATTTGTATTTTTAAAACCCTCATTTGCTAAGTTTAAATAATTCTTTTAGTGGTTTATTTTCTTACGCTATATATATAGATATACCGGGGTCGACATATTTTAATTTCTGATACGAAAGTAGAAAGAGGAAAGGAGATCGACGAAATAAACTAAAGATAAACATAAGCGAGGCTGCCACACTCGACAAACGTTTGCTATGAAATGTAAGGCGCGGGGGTCCCCCGCCACTGCGTTGCTCTCCCACCACTGTTAGCAAGCAGGCATTGCTGCATATCATAAGGTCAACTTCTGCATATGATAGAAGTGCAAACCGAAATTAAAATTTGACGAATATGGTATATATATATGACGTGGTTTTCAGGGTTTGGAACCGCGTAGTATTCGTTCTATAGTCCCAAGAAGGACTGCTTGGTCGACGTTTCGATGAGATCTCACTCATCTTCTTCTGGACGATCGTGTTCGAGTTGCAATCGGAGAATGCGGCTGGTTGTTGGTGCGTATATTTATATAAGTTGGCTCTCCGTGTAGTGGTGTGTCGTTACTTTAGGAACGGTTATTTTGGAACGTTATTTTTCCGGAACGTTATTCGATTCCTAAATAACGCGTTATAATGGAACGATATCAAGAACCGTTCCGATGGATCAACGAGCGCAACGAATAACGAAACGCTGTAACTCGGAACTAGGAACATATGAAACGAGAAACGAGGCAAGTTTCGGTTACACTATCTCAAAGAAATTAACGATGACCGAAACGTTCCGACAAGTTTCTGTCACGGACCGCGATATATTTAGCTACAGGCCGATACACAAATATCATAATAGATATATACAAAAGAATTTGACAGCGTTTAGAAAATTGTAAGGATAGAAAAACAAGTGGTTATACATAATACATATAATAATAACATGAATAATAATATTTAAAATTTCAATAAAATATATAGGTACACGTTTAATGAAATATAAAATTTCAATACCTTTTCACAATATATGTATAAATTCTAAAACAAAAACCAAATACAAATAACATGACGAAAACAAAACATACCAATATACTAATTAGATAAATCAATAATAAATAACTTGCAACAATTTTAAATTTCGCGAGTTTCGGCTTTATTTTCCAAATAAATGAAATTATATAAAATGTCGAACAATTAATTACCTGTTCTTTTTCAAATGTAGTATAATAAAGTATAATTTAATATTTACAATAAATGACTTTTCTGTTGTATAAATAAAACAAGTTATGTTATTTCTAAATTAATTGCAAAATAAAGCCAAAACTTAAGAAATTTTAAATATTGCTCAATGATCTTCATCTGTTAATTACGCATTATTAATTTAAAATCAACAAATTGTAAAATTGGTTTTTGTTAAGATTTTGTTGTATTTCATTTATGAACTTTTTACTTTCTTATACGTAGTATAAGGAAGTATTGTGATGACGAAAATTATCGACCTCGAGATTTTTGCAGATGCCCACGTTTTGAAGTCCCCTGATCCCGAAAAAGTGGTTTTTAAAAAATGTCTGTGTGTCTGGTCTGTATGTCTGTCTGTCTGTGACCACGATAGCTGTCAAACCGCTGGAGATATCAATTCCAAATTTTGTATTTACGTGTATAATCTCCCTCTTGAGATCTGACTAGTTTTTCAGTAAAATCGGTAGACCGGAAGTAGCAGTTTACTTCAGTGAAAAAATCGAGTTTTGCCAATATTTTGTCAACTACTAAGTTTAAACAAATTTATAAAGAATTCATATGTACTTAAAATTAAAATTGAGAATAATTTTATTTAAAAAGTTTTTCGAAATTCCTACCGGAAGTAGGTCTTTTATTCTTATCGAAAATCAGTTTTTTGCAAATATTTCGCAAGTCATGCTTTTTAGACAAGTACGTTACGAGTATAAAAGTATTTAAAACATAATTTTCAATATCTTTTGTATAAAAAAAATTTCAAAATTCGGACCGGAAGTAGCACTTTTACTCTTAGCGAGTAGCACTTTTTTGATAGTATCTTGCAAAGTATGCATTCTATAGAGATTTATTAAGAGAATAGAAGTACTTAGAATAAGTTTTTGAATAATTTTTGAATAAAAAAATTCTTAAAATTCTATAACTCGAAACGCTCATACGTATAAGAAAGTCGTGTGCTGGCCACACGTTATTTTTTTCATAAACACAATGTGCCAATGTTATTTTTTTTTAAATCAGGAGAATGAAATATGCCTTCTTATCCTATGTTATTGTAATTAACTTACTCGTACATTCTAAACGGGATGTAAGAAGATTCGCAGTCGCCACATGGTATTTCGTATACTCTTTATTGTTCCAGCGGAATATTGTCTTTCGGGTTAGGTAACACTTGGCTTATTTTCTTGTGGGTGGTAAATATTGTTTGTATTTTATTTATATTTACCACCCACAAGAAAATAAGCCAAGTGTTACCTAACCCGAAAGATAATATTCCGCTGGAACAACAAGGAGTATACGAAATACCATGTGGCGACTGCGAATCTTCTTACATCGGTCAGACAAATAGACGAATCAATATTCGGCGAGAAGAACACCGAAATGCAGTATTAAAGAAAGACACCACATCGTCGTTAGCCCAACACAGATTAATGACAGGCCACAACATCGACTTCGAACACACAAAGACGATAGCTAAGAGCGAATACCTGCCCACTCGAATAACAAGAGAAGCCATAGAAATAGAGAAGCGACCGCATAATCTTAATAAACGGGATGATGCTCAACGGTTACCGCAAACGTGGAAACCGATAGTATCGAATATAGCAAAAGCGACATCCCGTAAAAGAACTCAAGCGCAGGCAACAGGCGCCGACGACAATTATCGAAGAACTGACACAAACTCTTCCACCACTACCACTCAAGCGCGCGCTCTGATTGGCGAGCCAACTTATATAAAAATATGCACCAACAACCAGCCCCATTCTTCAGGGCATTGAGACCACCGGAATTTCTGTCCACACTACTCAGGGGCCTATTAGACTTTTCTCTGTCTACAAGCCACCAACCCAACAAATTCTGCCCGCCGATCTCGATCTCTTCTTCGACAGCAACACCCCCACTGTGCTCGCTGGCGACCTCAACGCTAAGCACACAGCCTGGCACTCTCGAACAAATAATCGTGCAGGGATCGCCCTGTACGATTATATGTCCACCCATGACATCATCGTCGACGCTCCTGTCGAACCCACTCACTTCAGCGCTCACGGCCGCCCAGATGTTCTCGATATCAAGGTCGCCAAGAATCTTCCTTTTGACCACACCATCACTGCGATTCACGACTTAGATTCTGATCACAACCCCATTCTGATCGAACTAGGTGAAGATGCTTTTCAGGAGCTGGCCCCCACTCGGGTCGTCATGTCTTGGACAGCATTCTCCAAGCATCTTCAAGACAACATCGGCCCCATCAGGCCAATCAACTCTCCCGACGAACTGGAAGCTGAACTCCAGAACTTCACTCATCTAGCCCAAACTTCCATCAGATTTGCCGAGAACCACATTCGACAAACCAGACCCCCTCAGTCTCTTCCTGACAACATCAGAGCGCTCATCCAGAGCCGCAACAGAGCACGTCGTCAATATGCTCGCACGTGGGATCCCCTCCACAAAGCCGAAGCAAACAGATTATCGGTCGCAGTGCGCTACGCGCTTTCCGAGCATCGCAACTCCGTTTGGAGTAGCAAGCTCGAGCTTCTAGACGACCATCCAAAGCTTTGGCAGATCAAGAAAGCTCTGGATAGACGCCACATTCCCACAGTCCCGCCCATCCACGGGCAAAATGGCACTGTATACTCTGACCAGGAAAAGGCCGACGCCTTTGCCGATCACCTCGAGGACACTTTCACCCCTGTCTACGCTAACATGGACATCGACCATGCGGAGCGTGTGGACCGTTCCGTCCGTAGACATCTTTCTGCCCCGATCCAAGGTGAAATTCCCCCGGCGTCGCCGGAGGAAATTCAAGCCATCATCAAAACCCCCAAAAACCGGAAGGCCCCCGGTCACGACCGCATCACCAACGCCGCCCTCAAAGCCCTCCCCAGGAAAGGCATCATGTCTCTGACCAACATCGTCAACGCCTCTCTGAGGCTACGACATTTCCCCGAGACCTGGAAGTCAGCCCAGGTCATCATGATTCGTAAGCATCTTCAAGACCCAGTCTTCCCACAAAACTACCGACCCATAAGCTTACTGTCGGCTATGGGAAAGGTCCTCGAACGTATCATCCACACCAGACTCCAAGATCAGGTGGAAGAGCTGAACATCATCCAGTCGGAGCAATTTGGCTTTCGCCATTCCCACTCCACCACCTTCCAACTCCACAGACTCGTAGATCATATTACCGAAGGCTTCAACAGGAAGCACACCACCGGAGCCCTGTTCCTAGATGTTGCCAAGGCCTTTGACAAGGTCTGGTACAACGGATTGCTCCATAAACTCATAACCGCAGGAATTTCACTTCCTATCGTCAAACTTCTCCAATCATTCCTGCATGGCCGCTACTTCAAAGTTCGCCATAGACAGTCACTTTCTACCCCAAGGCCCATAGCTGCAGGCGTGCCACAGGGTGCGATACTATCCCCACTTCTGTACACAATCTTCACCTATGACATGCCTAGAACCCCCGACACGCAGCTGGCACTTTTCGCCGACGACACCCTCATCTTCTCTCGCTCCCGCGCCCCTTGGCTGGCGCTAGGAGGCTTCAAGAAGCCGCTGACGACTTAGAGGACTGGTTCTCCACTTGGAGGATCCAGATAAACCCAGCCAAAAGCGCTGCCATGCTCTTTTCCAAAGCCAACTGGCGTCGCAACGCCCCCGACCCCATTTCAATGTTCGACGTGGAGGTGCCTTGGACCAACACGACGACCTACCTCGGACTCACCTTCGACACAAAGCTAACTTGGAGACATCACCTCCAGGATTTAGCGAACCGAGCTCAGTCCGCCCTAGTCCAGCTGTACCCCCTGCTATGCAGAAACAGCAAACTCAACATCAAGTCCAAAGCCCTTCTCTACAAGGTAGCCATCAGACCCAGAATAACGTACGCATGCCCCGTCTGGGGGTACGCGGCCGCCTCCCACATCAATCTGCTACAAGTTCAGCAGAACAAGATCCTTCGCACCATGACCGGGGCCCCCTGGTACACCCGAAACTCAGTCATCCACAGCGATCTCGACATCCCCCTAATCCAAGATTACATTCGTAATCAAGCCCAAGAACACTTCAACAGGATTCCCGACCACGAGAACCCAACTATCTCTGGCATCAACGTCGATGCCCTCCACGGTAAACACCGTAGACCTCAATCTGTCCTTGTGCAGTAAACTGCAACTTTCACAAAGCAGCGCCCAAACGCTGCACTAATTCTTCAAAGTTAGAAGTTCTTCTTCTAGAAGTTGAACCTCGTGTTCACTTCTGTCCTCTTCGGTGACTCTCCTTCACAGATTTGGACTCTAACACCCTCAAGAAATCACACAATCGAGAAGAAAAAGAACCAAGTTCATCTTCTATTCATGGACCACGAAAACGAAAACGAGCCGCATTCTCCGATTGCAACTCGAACACGATCGTCCAGAAGAAGATGAGTGAGATCTCATCGAAACGTCGACCAAGCAGCCCTTCTTCTGACTATAGAACGAATACTACGCGGCTCCAAACCCGCAAAACCACAACGTCATATTACGACCGCGGAAACATCCGAACAAATATATATATATACATTATTTTCTTGTATAACATTCAATAATGTTATATGCACATACAGACAACATCGCATGAACTGGGTTAACCGTTCATATGAGTAAAGATATTTTGAAGCGGTTTTTTCCTATGATAGCCGCTCATTAGAAGTACCTTGTAAATTGATTTTGTATTAGACAGTGTTTTCCATGTCTTGGTGGCTGACCATAGTTATAGATTTTAAATTGAACACTCTGTACATTACTACATTCTTGTATTCTCCGTCTAATTGTTAGTCAAAAAGTCATAAGATAGCAGTGGCGGCTCTTTAATGAGAGCAAGTGAGCAATTGCACCCCCTGGAAATTTGAAACAAAACAACCAAGCGGCGACTAACTGTGAAAGTATTTATTTATTACGTATTCATAGTTATTGAACAGGAACGTCGCGTGTGCGGCGCTCAAACAACCTACATGCACCGATCGTCGTCACATATATAATGACTGACGACTAACAGCGCACGGATGTAAACTATTCGAATGTTTACCCCTTCCACCGAGAGAAACATACCCATATGCAAAGCCCTACCGTTGCTCCGTTAAGCCATTAAACATTACATTGAAGGTGGGGAGAACTGTATTTTGTTCTGCTTCCATATCGTATAATACATAGCCTGTGAGCAGATCCCCAATCTGCTCACCGCTGTTGGTTCTGCATCTCCACATAATACGTAACGGTCCCGCTTGATTTAATATTTTTATCTATGTACAGGGGCGATTAATATTTTAATAATGATTTGAATTAAAATACTATAATTCCAGAACGCGTATTTCCTTAATGGGGTAAAGGATTGTTTTTAACATTGATGTGCCCTTATGTAATAATTTTATTTAAACGATTACGCATACATGCAGAGTGGGCGGAGCTAGCTGAAATTAATTTCTCTCTTCTGATTAAAGTAAAATTCGGCACTTGGGATTTTTTGTGGTGTCATTGATCACGTATCCAAAGTCAAAATGTCAAAAAAAAAACAAAATGGCCGAAGGATTTTTTGAAAATTGACGTATAAATGTGAAATTTTAGATACGGGGGTGTTTTAGGTCGCCGATCACAAATCCAAAATCAAAATGTCAAAAAAACAAAATGGCGGAAGATTTTTTTGAAAATTGACGTATGAATGTGAAATTTTAGATACGGGGGTGTCTTGGTCACCGACCACGAATCCATAATCAAAATGTCAAAAAAAACAAAATGGCCGAAGGATTTTTTTAAAATTGACGTATAAATGTGAAATTTTAGATACGGGGGTGTCTTAGGTCGCCGATCACAAATCCAAAATCAAAATGTCAAAAAAACAAAATGGCGGAAGATTTTTTTGAAAATTGACGTATGAATGTGAAATTTTAGATACGGGGGTGTCTTAGGTCACCGATCACAAATCCAAAAGCAAAATGTCAAAAAAAACAAAATGGCGGAAGATTTGTTTGAAAATTGACGTATGAATGTGAAATTGTGGATACGGGGGTGTCTTAAGTCACCGATCACGAATCCATAATCAAAATGTCAAAAAAAAAACAAAATGGCGGAAGATTTTTTGAAAATTGACGTATAAATGTGAAATTTTAGATACGGGGGTGTCTTAGGTCGCCGATCACAAATCCAAAATCAAAATGTCAAAAAAAAACAAAATGGCGGAAGATCTTTTGAAAATTGACGTATGAATGTGAAATTTTAGATACGGGGGTGTCTTAGGTCACCGATCACGAATCCATAATCAAAATGTCAAAAAAAAACAAAATGGCGGAAGATTTTTTGAAAATTGACGTATAAATGTGAAATTTTAGATACGGGGGTGTCTTAAGTCGCCGATCACGATTCCAAAGTCAAAATGTCAAAAATAGACAAAATGGCGGACGAGTTTTTTGAAAATTGACGTATGGATGTGAAATTTTAGATACGGGGGTTTTGGGTGTTAAGCTTTTAAAAATTGTCATTACAATCCCAATGACAACGTCTGAAGCGGAACGCCAGTTTTCACGGCTGAAGAGAATAAAAACTCCTGAGAAATACAATGAAAGAAGACAGATTAAATTAAATGCCCTTACTATGTTATCTTGTGAAAAAGGATTTATAAATGATTTCCCAAATTTTAAAGAAAAAGTGATAGAACTGTTCTGCAAGTCAAAGACACGCAAAATGGACTTCGTTTATCGTCAGATGTAATCAAACTGTAGTGTTATATTTACTATTCCCTCAAAACAAACTGTACAGTGAACAGTACCTGTCTGGAACAGTATGTCGGTGAAACTTATAAAGATTGGGTAAGCGTTCTTGTATTATACTTTTTAATTTTGAAATTATGCACTCCCTATGTGAACCACCCCGAGCCGCCACTGTAAGATAGTATAATAATTTGAAGTTTTCGACTTATTACCATTTTTATGAAAAATCAATGTGTCTATAAAATTTATTTCCCAGTTTCTATCAATTACTAATTGCATGTGGAGAAAACTGGATTAAAATTATATGACACATTTTTGTCTAAAAGTAATTTTTTTTAAACAGAACAGCTGTATATCTGTTCATTTTTGAATTTTGCACCAAAAACATGCAACACGTTATTACTTTAAGAGTGACAATTACTAAGCTATTGTCATATTTCGATATAATTTTGGGGAATTTAAAGGAGATGTACTGTTGCCACCCATTCCAATGATTACGATAGATATGCTTTTCGAATTTGTACGTTTGCAGTTTCCGGTGCGACTCGCATTTGCAGTGGGCATCAACAGAGCACAGGGACAATCATCGCAAGTGTGTAGACTGAATTTTGAAAATCCATGGTCCTCACATAGATAGCTTTATGTGGCATGCTCAAGCGTCAGAAACCGGAAAAACTGAAAATACTGTGTATCCAAAAGTACTTCAATAAACATAATTAAAACACAAACACTTTCTTCCTTTGAGTGGCATTGTAACGCATGCCGGGTATAGCTAATATTAAATAAAATATTGGTAGAGAAGTAATTTATTTGCGGAAGCTATACACTCCTAAATATTAATTAATTTTATTGTTCTAAAATTGTTCCAATCGATGGAATATGTAGTGGCATTGAATCGTCGTGTTTAGTTCATACTTTGGTCGTGTCAGTTACCAAAACGATTCAACTATATTTATATTTTATGACGATGGTATACCTGAAAATTTTGCTGTTGCTCAGAATTGTTGTGTCAATATGGAATAACCACTTTAATTTTCTTGGAATTTTTAAGTTCAAAATCGTATGTAGTTTTAAAGAATGTGCTTTGAAATGTGAAATTGGTGTAGTCGAATAATACATTTACTAATTGAACTTATAAATCTATCTTTATTTGATATGAATTTTTCAAAAGTTGTACAAAATTTGTGAAAACTCATTATATCTCAGAAACAGTTTAAAATAACCTAACATAAATTCATGTTAATTTAATCAACTTTTAAAGGTATCATAAAATGTAAAAAAATCGGAGCGTTCTATCTTAGAATACTCTGTATACATGAACATATTTTTATCTTGTACGTATCTGCGGTATCTAGCTCATGGTTATTTACAATTTTCATATCAGAGTTTTTTTCGCTATCAACATTTTTAGGCACCGATAATAAACTTGGTCGCTTCTGTGGGGCACCCGGTATAAATGGTGGCAACAAAACTAATTATTCTCGCAAAGTACAGATTTCTGCATAATGTAATTATTACCAATATCTTATAGTTCACGTAAAACATATACCTACATATTGCTGTGACTCTTGCATAAAAATATGATGCATAAAAATATATTAATTAATTTAATAATAAATAAAAGCAGAATCAAGCATATACTTTAGTTCTAGGCCTTGTGCTAGACTAAAGTCTTATAATTTTCTGCAACACAGTAGATTTAGCAATTTCACACATTAAAGAAATTTTTACTCAGGGGCTCCAATATGAATGCTCTCAAGTTGTCTCCAGGCCAGATAAATAAATAAAATATTAAATAAACCTTATAATATACTTTATATTAAATTACTAATTTACAAGTAAAACCAATATATTTATAATTAACCATATCGAAAAACGTTATGTTAAAATTTTGCATGTTATGATAACATAATATGATAAATATGACAATTATATTCAAAATAATATATAAAAAAAAACTATCAGTAAACATTCTACTAAACATTCATCATATCTTAATTTATTTCTATTTAATTGTAAAAGAATCAACATATCAAAAAAAATTATTATATGTTATGAGTTATACTGGATTATAAATAAATAATAAATTTTTTATCACTTATCGGTTTCAAATATATAAACACTAAGGTAATAGCTCTGTCTTGATTATTTCTGCTCAGTGCCTTTGCTCGCTTCCGAATAGTAGCACCAAATGACAGATTCTCATGGGTAGGTACCCCAGGATTCCATCCCACGAGTATGTCTTTCAACTCGTTGAACACCCCCCTAACGTACGCAACAACGTGCTCATCCCTTAATGCATATATGTCTTTAAATTCAAATGCCTCGGTGTATTTTAAAATATTCACTCAGTCCTGATTAGTTCTGATTACCGCCTTTGCTCGCTCCCGAAACAGTACCACCAAGACCAATTCGTGTTTTTAGGATTAATCAAGGCTCCACGGTATGAATTAATCACCTACTTAATTCATTGCACACATCCTGACTTATGACCCATCACGTCAAAATTTCAATACACAAGTATAATAAAGTATAAAATAAATAAAAAATATATTCCCATATATAAAGAAAAATTACTAACCTCGTTCTACAACTCCAGTATAAAACACCGCATAAGAAATTTATGTAACACAAAATATACAATAGAACAAAAATAAGTAGCACTAAATCAACTCAATTCCTCCTATAAAACTTCAAATTCATTCATATTCAAATTTTATCTGATAAATGTTTCAAATACCAAGTGTCTATACTTTCATTCCAATTTGATAACAAATACTTTTTCATTCAATCTGAAACTAAATCATTACAATTACTAAAAATGTTCTACCATAACGCACGGTATAATGACCCCGCGTATAAGAATAAAACATTCTAGTTCAAAAAGAAACTTAACTCGTTAAAAATATCAAAGTCTCATTTAAGCGAAATTATTCTAAGTACAAATAAATATCTCAGTGATATATTACAATTTCCAATTTGTAAAATTGTTCTAAGTTAAAATAAATATTTTTATTCGTAAAACATTGCACATATCGAAAATTTTTCTAAGTTCAACTAAATATTTCGGAAAAATATTCTAAGTTCCGAAAGATGAAAATTTTTCTAAGTTGAAATAAAATTTAATTCAGTAAAATTTTGCAAGTACCGCTTTTATCGAAATTTTTGTTAAAATTTAATTCCTAATAATTGATAAGTATAAGCAAAAGTGTTCAAAAGACCTTTTATTTTAAGAGCGGTTTGCACCAGCTTCTCCTCAAAAATCTTCATGTTCTCGCTTATATGCATATTTTTCTTAATAAAAAAGTACGGTCATCGGTACGATTCCGATTCCACCTCTTCAATTACATTTCTACAGTGCTGCACCTCTCGGTAAAGTGGTGTATTACTAGCCTTTCAAAAACGTAAACAAACATCCATCTCAATGTCGATTTGTTAAATCCGTGATTGTTAATCACATGTAGCGGAGAATATTATTTCGCCGGGCCGATTTGTCGATCGTTCTCGGTCATAATATTTTCTTGCACTAAAGCTAGCGGGAAACACTTTGTTGTGAATATTCACTTGATATACCAGGCTTATTTTAATATTAGCTTCTTGAATAAAATTACTATAACATTCTTATATTATTTTATTTAAATTAATTTAAATTTGCCAAAATACTAACTTAATAAATATTTATATACACTGACCATAATAAAATAAATAAAATAGTGTTTAACTAAATTAAATCTAGAATTGATCTTGATTATGTTTATTTACAATTCAATCCCAGACTCAAGATCATTGCAATATGTTATTAATTTCTAAAAACGTGAAAATTGTGGATTGCCTATTACTATTTTTTTCTATTTGGATGTATGTAGCAATAAGACCAAATTTCTAAAATGTTATTATTCAACTTCAATATATTATTTTCGGCATTCCAAAAATAAAGCAACTTTGTACATTGTAAATAGTTATTGGCATACAATAAGGCATATATTATGATACAGTGCTAAATACCCTTTCGTCTCTTTTTTCGGAGTATTTTGTTTCTTAGTTACGATATATATGAAGGCCTAAACGTCTACTGAATGAATAAGTAGATTATGGTCAGCCAAGTTGTTATTTCACATTATTTTATTTATTGTAATAAAATAAATATTTGTGCTATCATACAACTCAATTCTTTGGTGAAATAAATACTTTATCTGCAATTTATAATGCATAACGCTACTTTTCTTTAAATTTTACATCGTAGAACTACCAGAGACATCTATCTTAAATTCATTTGTCTTTCGGGTTCCCCAGTTTTTTAATTTCATATATTCATATTTACTGTTTTTTGACATTTATGCACATTGCAAATATCAGATATGTAAATAAGTTGTGATCCGAATCGGATTTAATTCTCGCTGATATTTTAAAACCACTGTTTACTGTGATTACAAATACTGAAAAATCATTGATAAGCTCAACTATACAGTTCCTCCTACAAATCTTTAAGAGATGCAAATGCTGAATACTATATACGAAGATATTTTTTGCACCAAAGAAAACTAAGATGGTCTGACTTATTTAGTAAAAAGTATTTATTGTAATACCTTGGTTAGATTTATCATTAATTTTGCGAATAATAATTGTAGGTGCCCGTGACAATTTTAAAACCCATCGCGTATAGTATTGTAGGCCAGGTTCGTTACGTTACGGTGATAATATTATTAGCCTTATGCTTTGGCCGCTTATTGTTATTATTGAATTTAGCCTATAAATACTCCTATTGAATAGCTTGAGTTGCAGTAGAGTTTCAAAATGCGCCAATAGATGTTAGAGACCTGATCATCATAGCCAGCATTTTACCCATTCAAATGCGATAGCACGTGTTTTGTTTACATGTATTTTCCCATATTTTTCTTATCTTAGTTATATGAGGTGGATTTACAATATGAGCAGTAGGTATTACTGAAAATTATTGATGAAATACAGATTAATGTCTGCGATTGTTATAGATAATAAATGCTTGGAAAATATTTTAGTTCAAAAATATTTATTCATCTTATAATCTGTTTTTTTATTTTTATTGTTTTGTTCTGGTGTAAAGGAGATCGATGCACATGGTAACAGTTTGTCATTTCTAACTATTTGAATTATTGCTTTTTCGAAAATATACAGCGTGTTAAATTTTATGTTTCACAGTAGATATATCGGCTATTGTATGAATCCTTATTATATTTAAGAAAGTGATTAGATTATTTATTTATAATAGTGTGTCAAAATCGGAAAAACTATTGACCAGCAAATAATTCAGGTAAAGCAAATAAATTTCATATTTTACTAGAAAGCTAATATTATTGCATATTCTTAAACTACATAAATTTATCTTTACAGCGCTATATTACATTATTAAGAATAAATAATCTAACAACTCTGTTACATATCATTTTTTAATCCTTCATACAATAGCCGAGAATATAAACAGTACTCTTTTTGGGGCGTATGAATTAGTTTTTTATTATATTTTTTAAATCGTATTGCTATTGTTACAATTTCCTACAACAATGTAAGTACATCGTAAATTTGACCTGTTAATATATAATAACCAGTGGCGGCTCGTGAGTTATGAAAGAGAGTGGGCACAAAACAAAACTTAGCTATTTTTTGTACGTAAAATCCATTCTCCTATTTTTTATGCTGGAAAAGACATCTATGACTTTGTTGTCAAAATCCGGGATAGACTGGTTGAACTTCTTCTCTATTGATTTGGACCGCCAATGCGTTCAGTCGATCTTCTGACATTGTGTTTCTCACAAAAGTTTTAATGCGTTTGAGGGTGGAAAAACATCGTTCACATTCTGCTGTCGACATGGGCGTTGTACAAAAAATTGTTACACTTTTTTTTGGTGTCTTATACCTTGTATTAGCATTTTATAATTGTGGTACATTTCTGTGAGTGACGCTGTACATTTATCTTGAAATTTTCCGCGGGAACTTAGGTCATGCCTAGAATTAATCTTTTGTTTACTTGGGGATTACGTATAAATATGTTCTGTGGACTGTGGAATTTTCATTTAATTTATTTTTATCTAATTACCTTGAGTAATTGGGTGTTTACTTCTGTTCGTTGATTATCATGGGATTATTTTCTTAAATCGCGACGGTAGCGCCATCTCGTGTGTGTGCAATTGGTAATGCTGTTAGGTAGCGTTAAGAATATCCTTCCGTTTAATGTTTGATTTATTCTTTACGTCTAATCATAATTATCTGCGATTATTTCTATTTAATTATTTCTTTGTTTTGTTCTTATTAGTCTGTCCCTTATATTTTAAGATTTTACGTTAACAATTCTCCTTTTCAGGATGTCGCTGTCACATTGGGCGGCGTGAGCATCTTTAATCTCGGATCGCGGCATGTCATTCATTCTTTCGTTTCCGTTCGAACGAATTAGTTGTTTTAAAAAGCGATCTAAGTACTTCAATCAGTGCTCACTGTCTAATTATTGGACTTATTATGTCTATATTTCGTACGATTTGCACGTAAATTGTGGATGCTTTACTTGAGCACGTAATTTGGTGGAGATAACTAGTCTTTTTTTGCTGCGATTGCGCAGGATTTAATTAGATTGAAGTTCATCTAGGATCGGTAAGATTTCTAACTTTCTTAATTTCTTTTCTGATGATTAATGCCTTGTTTCGTATATTTCCCTTTTAGCTTTTTTTTTGTATTTTATACCGTACCGTTGTACGCATTTCATGTACGAACACGTTTTTTTTGGATTACGGAAGTATCGACCGCCATCATACTAGCCATTTTTCCACTAAGCACGTGGCCATCGATATACTGGAATATTTGAAGCATCTACCGCCTTTGTTTGCAAATTTCCTACCTTTTGGACAGGGAGTTAATCTATTTCTTTTGTGGATGCCTTGTTGAAAACCGATGTCTTGTGTGGATCTTATACACGGTTAAGATATGTATAAAGTTGCTTTTATTTCGAAATTTAATTATTTAATTGCTTTGTTTTAATTAATTTCATTGGCATAAGTTTCCCTCTTATCTGTAAATTTCAATTTCATTAATGTGATAAGTGAATCCTTAAGATTCGATAAGTTATGGGACCGATTCCAACTGGATCGGCCTGATTGAAAATATTAAATTTAAGTGCCAATTAAATACTGTCAGGTCAGCAGCCTGATTATCAGATTTGAATTAATTTTACTGTATTTAAACTATTAGGCCTATCGACAGCATTTGGCTGGGGAGGCTTTGAATTATATTTGGATAACTCGGGTTCTCGACATGTTTTAAATTTAATTTCTGTGATTGCTAATTATTTGGAGACCCTAGTCGATAGAATTTAGATTGATTGACTTCCATAATTTTTGTTTACATAATTTTATAGTTAGTTAATTCGTTTTTTTTTGCAATACACAACTACAGCGTGTAATGTCTGTAGAGGCATCAATGTAAAGCAAAATCTTGTTCCCCATCTTACATTTCTTTTGTATTATAATTGATTAACCAAGTTTGAAGTGTATACTTTTAATTTTTAAGTCAATTTTAAGTTCACATTTGTAGTTGCCTGACTCGAAATTGAATTTTAAGTGCACTCAAGTTTTTTATGGCAATTTAAATTCTGTTAAGATCAGATTACGGATTATTTTCTAAAATTTAATTTGTGGTATATATATATATACAGGGTGATTCACCCATACGTGTAATTGTATTTATTTTTTTGGTACCACCGTATTGAGCAATTTTTAATTCATTTCATATCAACTATTGTTCTTTATTTCAACATTCAATCCTCCTGTGGATACTAGAACCTTTTCTTTTCATGATCAATTTTGTTTAATAAACTTGTTATTGTTGTTTATATCGTGTGTAACTGACTTACAATACCTAGTGTACCTAAATTATTTTTGCTGTCGGCATAAGTAGCATACTGGAGTGAGCTTGAACTGAATGGCAGCTGGCGCTTAAAAGTCATCCATCTTCAGTATTCTGAGTGACCAATCCCCTAAAACCGAGAGTTAGAGGCAAAGCTCCACCGCATCTTTCCCAACGCACACTAGGGAAGTAAGGTAAGGCAGGTTGAAAGTTATGTACAATAATTCTCCAAAATTTTCATATGTTTTATTGAAAGAAGCTACAGGTTTGTGACTCCGACAAAAAGGCTCATCCTTAATTTGTCGGCTGGATGACGTTATTTTAGATATCGTTAGCGCCATTTGTGCCTCTTTCCGCCAGGACAATCTTAAGGCGGAAGCGAGCGCAACAAAATATCCAACAGTTTGTATGTTTTCGTCAAAACCCTTTTTGGTTGTTGTTTGTTATGAACACTAAAAGTGGCAAAACACCACTTACGTCACACATGTCATCGCGCCCATTTATTTCTGAAAGTTAACTTTTCCATTTTACACTGTTCAACATAGGATAAGATTTCACAGTTTCATCAAAATGTTTTTGTGGAAATTAATGACTATAAGTTTTAAATTTTGAGAATCAAATAATTTTGCTGCATTTAAGTGATCCCTTAAATTAAATCGGTCGCTAATTTGACTTAAAATAGTACCACATACATCCTTTGCAATACCAGCTCTGCTATCTCCAGCCGTCGTTTTTTGTCTTTTCCTTGCAGGTTGTTCATTATTGCGTTCTTGATTGTCTTTGTCAGTAGAAATTCTTAAATTTCTAATGTGAATAATTTGCTGTTGGAATTGTTCAATTGCCTTTTGCAGTTGAGCACTGTCAGTCCAGCGCATTTGAGTCTGATTAAATAATATTTCAACATGTGGTTGATTAAATGAAATATTTTCAACCAGTAGAGGAATTCCGGGCAATTGAAATGTTTCAATAAACCACTTGCTTCACTAATAGTAACTGAATCCATCCCATCTTTGTCAATAATTTTGTCTAAACATTCTTTGAAAGAATCCTGGTGTTCAAATAATGTGTTCACAGTTCGACTTTTGAAAATCCAGTGTGTAGGAGCAGCAGGAGATAATCTACGTTTGACTATTTCATTAAGAATTACCGTTAGTTTTGGCGACCGAGAAAGAAACCTTGAAAATGACTGCAAATTTGCAAAGAAGATTTTTACATTTTAGTGCAATGTGCCGCTCGTTCAATAATTAAACTAAATCGTTTGCGCGTAACAGTGAATATAGTGCATGGGGAAATGTTCTTTTGATAATAGCTTGGACACCATTTGTTTTACCACTTATCACGGACGCCCCAACGTAACTTTGGGCGATTAGTTTATTGTTATCAGACCCAGAAGGAGAATTTAAAATTATTTGCAATTCATTCAGCAATGTCCACCCGGCAAAAAAAAGGACCAAAAGCGTTCAAAAATTTGTCCATTAAACATGTATCGAATATTAACAACCATTTGTTGATTATTAGAGGTATCTGTAGTTTCATCGGCTTCCAAAGCAATGAAATTTGCTGATTTAATTTCTTTTAATATTTCCTGCTTGTAAATTTGCATTGCATAACAATGCATCCAGCAATTCGTCTGAATAGTTTTTGAAGCGCGTCTAAAAACTTGCGAACCTTTCATATATATTGCAAGCACAGCGTCTAATTCAGCTGCAAAGTTGATTAAGCCTACACAAATACCTGGATTTTCCGACGTCAATGTCTCATCATGGCCTCGTAACGCCAACTCAAAAGCTTCACAAAATTTTATACACATAATTAACCAGTGAAAAATAGGACGATTTTTTTCCACATCTTCGTTGTACTGTCGCAAATAAGCACTGTCTAACTGTTCACGTATGTCCACTTTGCCTAGAACACTAAAATCCACGCATGCATTCATGTGAGAAATGGAATTTTCGTGTTTCTTTGCCCTCTCTGCGATATGCATTAAATCATTCAACCCTTGTTTATTCCACGCACTAACCTCTTTCTTAAAAATTAAGCAGATAAAACAAAATAGTTTATTTGCATCCACTCATATTTTTCATATATATTTTTATTGAATACTCTATTGTAAGTTCGTGTTTTACTTGTAGAAGTGTAGTTTATTTGAAGTTCTGGAATAGGCTTTCTTAATTAAAAGTTTTTCCTCAAATGATAGCGGGTTTTTTAAAAGATCTTACACACAATTAACTTCCATCATTAATAATAAACGAGGTTTTGAAATCACACACGAAAGGTAACGGAACGAAAACATGCATTCGCAATGAACTGGAGTCTGGTAAAATTGTGCCCCAAACCGAATTTATAACCGCATATGGCGAAGATAACCGGAGCAAGCCGATTCATACTCGAAAGAGGTATATCTGAAATTTTACCCCAGAACATAGTTTTGGGCGTTGGCATACGCTAGTGTGTGTGGTGCTGAAGGAAATTTTGATACCATCGTTATAAAAATACGTAAAAATAATAAAATAAAATAAATAATGCACTGAATTACATGCGAATTTCTATCTGTGTTTATCTTGGTGGTTGCGTGAGCACGTGCTCTTGTGCCCTTTAGTATCAGGTGTCACTGATAATTACACATCAGCTGTGTTTAAAGAGGTGTTTATAGATGTACCTATATATTAAATAAATGACTAAGAAAACAATAAACATAAGGACAAGTATATATTGTAGCGTATATGTAGTAGTTATTTTTGAATAGAACTCAAAAAATACTCCAGTCAGGCTTTGTCCTATAATTTCTCATATAAAATTTAAAAAAAGGGCTTTGACCTATTGTATCAAAACTTCACACTACGCCACATTTAATACATGCGGATATTATAGGAAGAAATTTATTACTTACCCCAACGGCTACGGAAATTTTTGTTGTTGTAGTAGTTAAAAAAAAATTGAGTTTTATTTTCTATAGCATCGTTAGCTTTGTTTTCATTCCGTTTTTTGTTCTTCTGAGTAGCAATTATTAAGTCACAACTATATTATTTATACTATAGTTATTAGCTTTACAATACCACTACTGTTGCTGGTCATATTTATATTTATATTGTTTATGATATTAAGACGTTGTGCTCGGAAGGAAACACAGCAATTAAATGTAAGTCCTTGATCCAGCATTATTGGACATACATATTTCATTTCGACTTTTTTAATTATTATTATATATTATGTGCTTTAACTATACGGTTTTTTATATAAAGTAAATACATCAGTTTAATGTGTGACTTAATAATTTATCAGAGCTGTAAATGTTGAAGAATCAATAACTGTTTTAACGCCCGCCAGCAACCTTGAAAATCAATTTTCACATTATGATAAATATATTTTGTTATACATTAAATATGGCAATCAGCAATAAGACGCGCTAATGCTTCCAGTGAAGTAAGTGGTGTGCATTTTTAGCATTTATTGCAAGTTTAATATCAAATTATCTTTTTTACTAATTTGTTAATAAAAATGGGTAAATTGCAGTATACGGGTCCAACCGATTTTTGACAAAATGACTAGTGTACCTTATACAGGACCTCTAATTGAACAACTTTTACTTATAAATTAATCGGTGGAAACGTACAGGAACGAAGATAATTAATAATTAAGGTGCTCACCGAGTGAATTCCCCCAACCCCGGGCGCGCATGGGTGGGATGTTAGAATTTTAAAATCGCAGAAAAGTGATTAAAAAACATAAAAAGTAAATTTAATTGTTGTGTGGTAAAGTGAAATAAACATCATTCATTACGATTTTCATAATTTCAAAGGTGTGCATAACAGATACGACTAAAAATGTAACATGGAAAATTCACTCGGTGAGCACCTTAATTATTAATTATCTCCATTCCTGTACGTTTCCACCGATAAGGTACACTAGTCATTTTGTCAAAAATCGGTTGGACCCGTATACTGCAATTTTTCCATAAAAATTGCCATTGAGTTTTAACTTTATACTAATTAACGATATTTAGTGAAAAAAACATTTTTCTATTATATTCAAACGCCAGTATATTAAAAACAAACTAGTTTTGAACCTATATTTATACAAACATTTTTATTAAAATTAATGAAGCTATAACACCTAGAGCTTACTGAAGCCGCATACTTAATTAGCATTAATTTTACAATGCTTCGATATTCGGTTGTCATGTTATAGAGCTAGCCTCGGTTTCCGGTATGAAAGTCTTAAAAGTTACAATATTCTTAAATTTATATTCATACTAAGATGGGTATGTGTTTTATTATAATTACATAATATTGCTTGCATTATTATCATATTACATGAGTAAATTCGGTTAATAAAAAGACTAAACGATTTACTTTGTTGTACAGCATTTAATTTATATCGGATTTATTTATAATTTATGTTGAATTACAATTAGATTAAGGGGTAAACAAATATACATTCATAAACAGAATGAGTTATTATGAAATTTTTAGGTAATAAAATGAAGTTATTTGTGATTGTGAAGTGTGTCCAGTGATCCAATTGTACAGTTGACGATGCTGACTTGTTATTACTCTCTATCGTTATTGTCTTTGTGTCTGTTATGTTATATATCTATATCCTGAAAGTTCGATTAAGCTTGTTTAAAATGACAGCTATGCTGTGGGAATCAAGATTAGTGCAGATAATAAGGAATTAATTAAGGTAAAAGTTATTTTTAAAAAGGCACTTCTATAGGTATCGCATATATTGTCTATATCATGGAAATCGTCTTTTCTAAGTATATTTGTAAAATTAAGTTTATTTCAATTTATAATTAATTCGAGCAAATAACAATAATATATAATAAAGTATATTATACTTAACAGATTGTTTTATTTATATAATCCTTTATCTCTCAACTGTGTGATGGAAAACACTTTTTATTGAAATAATATTTTTCTATAAAAAGAAGCAGAAGCATATAATAATAATGACTATTATTTTTTGGTAAATATATGTAGGATTAATTTGGAATTGAAATAGAAGAGCGAGGGATTCACACGTGCAGTATTTTGTGACAGTAACTTACGCTTCCACGGGATTCTTTTCGAGTTTATCTTTGGGTATTTTATCCTTTGGCACTGTTGTTAATTCTAGTTTCTTCTTCATTTTAACAAATTCTAACAGTAATTACACCTATGATCACTAATTTCTAAACTAATGTACAATATAAATTCGAATATATCGCGCACAAAGACTGAATCGATTACTAATCTGACAGTAATAAAACAATACCCCACAAAAAGTTTATCTCAGTATACGAACTATAATTATGAGATATATTCGAGATTACGTTTTTGCTGTTTCATTTAATTTGATGATAAGATATGATTTATATATGTAATATGGTGTTATTCATGTTAATTTTTTAACTCAAAATTTTGTTTTTTATTGAAAATAAACAAGGAGTCTAAAAATACATACTTGTAATATGAAACATATTTAACCTATTAATATACTATACGAATAACAATAAATGTCTGTTAAAGATAAAATATAGTCATGTAATGTACTGTATGTAATACTTGACAATGTATTGTTAATCACTTATTACAAATATTACATCTTCTTCTTCACTTTAGTTTATTTTGCATTTTTTTATTGTTCAATGACTATGTCACTACTTTATAAATTGTTATATTTATTTAAGAAGATAACTCATCCAGTTATGTCACAATTTGATGAAGGCAAAAGTAAGTAAAAAGATTTTTCTTGTTTAATTGTGTCATCAGTTGAACTCTGCCGCTACAAAACTTAACAACTTTTCATGTACCTCAATTAAAGAAACATTAAAATTTGTGTGTTATTAAATTTTTGGATATATCTTTGAACATACATCGAAAATATCATGGCTCGCTGTACCAAGTTGGTAAAATTATATCAAAAAACAACAATAGCTCAGTAACGGCCATTTTTAAAATAATGACGTCTTACATGTTTTTTGTGGGAAATTTAGTAAGCAATTCACAATTGAAATTTGTAAGTTTAATAGTAGTGTTATAGGAATGATATATGCTATTATATAGCAATTTGCTGATAAATACTTACTAAAAACATATTGGAACTTTTATATACTTGATTGTAGTATAGTATTAACGTAACATTATCCAAAGCGTATTATAATTGTTTTCATATTAAATACTACATTTTTATAAAGCTGAATTATTTAAATAATTATTTGTTACAAATATATAGTGAAATTCATATCGCCTCAAAATCAGTTTTTGAAGGCGTTGAACTCGTGTGAACCGCGCTCACACGGGTTCAAGACCTTCAAAAACTATAATAATAATATCGACCAATATTGCTAAAAAAAATTAATAAATTAATGACATTAAGTCTCAGTTTATCGGACAGTTTGAGGCTCTCTACATTAGCCAAGACCTCAAATTTGATTGATGTTAGTATCATAATATGGAAAATACGTCCCTTTTGCTTGTCACTGATACATTCACTAACCATGGTGTGACTTTGATGCGTCAGTTAGCTGGGAGTTTAATGTGTGGCTGAACACTCAATTAAGCGAAGACGGGAGGATGTTTTCATCGGTGAACGAAAACATCTCATTTGGCTCCTAAAAATTGTAATTCTTTATTATTAAGTCTTAAAAGCAGTCAGACCACCGCTTAATTTGTACTTTTCAATTTCAATTTATAGAGACCATTTTTTTAAAATAATAATACGTAATAATAATAATAATGAAATTATATTTCTCGAAAACAATTTTTGGTAGCATTGTTCAGAATAAAAAGTCCTCATACAAACTATTTTACCTTTTTTGCAATTACTAATAGAATTTGCAGAAAACTGGATTAATAATAATAATAATAATAATAATAATAATAATAATAATAACTTTATTGTCATTGATCGCAAACACGATATTGACATTGTCGTTAAAATGTACAATTGCAAAAAAAAAACAAATAACACATTACAAACACCATTAAAATAAATTGTTATACGAATAATATAACAACCCTCACCGGTGACTTTTCATATATGTTGGAAGCGTGATGCTTCAATCGTATAACATTAGTCGATCTTGTTTTGTAAATATGTGAAAAGGAATCGTAATATATTTGTTTTAACATACATTGCGCTTATATACAGGGTGAGTCAACTCCACGCGTAAGGCCGATTGTGCGTTTACGCGCAAAGATATTTCAAAGCGGTTTTTTCCGTGTGATAGCTGCTCATTAGGAGCAAGTTCTAAAAATATTTTGTATTGTACAGAGTGTTCCATATCTTGATGGCTGATCATTGTTATAGTTTTTTAAATGGAACACCCTATATATTATTACACTTTTGAATTCCCTGTATAATTTTAGTCAAAAAGTAACAAGATAGTATAGGCCCAAAGTCTAAGTTTTCATGTTTTTTATTTGAATACGATATAGTGAGCCATAATATTTGTTGCAACATTGATAATTGAATAGATGTCATTCAATAAGTTGTTACTCAGTTGACAAGCATGATTGTATAATCAATTTTTCTCAAAATTAGCTTAGAGATGTGATTTTTATACGTATTGGGGGAATTACAAAAAAAATGTATACTAGCTTAAGATTTTCAGTTGTTTATAAAACTGCATTCCAAAAATATATAATATAACATTACTCTTCTTTTTCCTTTTACTCTTATAATCTTTATAAGTGTTTCATTTCTATATCTACATATTTATACAAAAATTGGATATATTTTACTTACAGTACACTTTATGCCAGCAATATATTTCATAAAATATATAGAATATATACAATAAACAAATTTTAAAACAAAACAAATTAATGCCTTAATTATAGAAAGTGCATAAACAGGAATTAGGAGGTTATATCAACGGTAATTAGTGAAAATGCAACTACAAAATAACAATAAATATATATACTAAAATAAACAAAAATTATTTCAACAAGTATTCAAATTCACTTCTAAACATTTTTCAATACGTCGACCATGACAAGTATGATTTTATCCATTGCAATGATGGATCCCATATACCGAGACAGTATAATTTATTCAGAACGTAGTCGATCTCATCTGACTGAAGCGCGAGAGAGATCAAAAAAAGAGCTGCCACATATTTACCGGCCTCAAGCGCATCATAAATATATCGCAAAAAATGAGGTGTGGCCACCACACGACTTTCTTATACGTATGAGCATTTTAAACTATACAATTTTAAGAATTTTTTTACACAAAAATTATTCAAAATACTATTCTAAGTATTTCTATTCTCTTAATAAATCGCTAAAGAATACATATTTTGCAAGATATTCGAAAAAAAGTGCTACTCCCTAGAAGTAAAAGTGTTACCTCCAGTCCGAATTTTAAAATTTCATATATACAAAAAATATTGCAAATCTAGAATTAAATACTTTTGTACTCTTGAAAAATATATATAGAATGCATAACTTACGACATATTTGCAAAAAATCGCTATTCGATAAGAGTAAAAGTGGTACTTCTGGTCTGAATTTTGAAATTTTTTTTATACAAAAGATATTGAAAATTATATTTTAAATACTTTTATACTCGTAACGTACCTGCCTAAAATGCATGATTTGCGAAAAATTGTCAAAAACTTATTTTCGATAGGAGTAAAAGACCTACTTCCGGTAGGAATTTCGAAAAACTTTTTAAATGAAATTGTTCTCAATTTTAATTTTAAGTATATATGAATTCTTTATAAATTTGTTTAAACTTAGTAGTTGACGAAATACTGGCAAAATTCTATTTTTTCGCCGAAGTAAACTGCTACTTCCGGTCTACCGATTTTACTGAAAAACTAATCAGATCTCAAGAGGGAGATTATACACGTAAATACAAAATTTGGAATTGATATCTACAGCGGTTTTTTTTTATATAAAAGATATTGGAAATTAAGTTCTAAATACTTATGAATTCTTTATAAATTAGTCTAAACTTAGTAATTGACGAAATATTTGCAAATTTCGATTTTTTCACTGAGTAAACTACTACTTCCGGTCTACCGAGTTTGCTCAAAATCTAATCAGTTCTCAAGAGGAAGATTATATTCGTAAATACAAAATTTAGAATTGATATGTCCAGCGGTTTGACCGCTATCGTGGTCACACACGGACACACAGACACACACAGAGACACACAGATATTTTTTAAAAACCACTTTTTCGGTATCAGGGGACTTCAAAACGTGGACATCTGCAAAAATCTCGAGGTCGAACATTTTCATCATCACAATACTTCCTTATACTACGTATAAGAAAGTAAAAGATGAGGTGTGGCCACCACACGACTTTCTTATACGTATGAAAGTGTTACTTCCGGCCCGAATTTTGAAATTTCATTTATACAAAAAATATTCCAAATCCAACTCTAAATACTTTTGTACTCTTTATAAATGTATATAGAATGCATAATTTACGACATATTTGCAAAAAATCGTTTTTCGGTAAGAGTAAAAGTGATACTTCCGGTCCGAATTTTGAATTTTTTTTATATAAAAGATATTGGAAATTAGGTTCTAAATACTTATGAATTCTTTATAAATTAGTCTAAACTTAGTAATTGACGAAATATTTGCAAATTTCGATTCTTTCACTGATGTAAACTACTACTTCCGGTCTGCCGATTTTGCTCAAAATCTAATCAGTTCTCAAGAGGGAGATTATATTCGTAAATACAAAATTTAGAATTGATATGTCCAGCAGTTTGACCGCTATCGTGGTCACACACAGACACACAGACACACACACAGAGAGAGAGAGAGAGAGAGAGCGAGAGAGAGAGAGACATTTTTTAAAAACCACTTTTTCGGTATCAGGGGACTTCAACACGTGGACATCTGCAAAAATCTCGAGGTCGAAAATTTTCATCATCACAATACTTCCTTATACTACGTATAAGAAAGTAAAATGGATCGTTGCTGTTTCGGTTGACCTGCCCGACCGAAAACCATGCTGAGATTCTGAAAATAATTTATAATTCTCTAGGAACGCTGACAGCCTCCTATAAACTGCCGTCACAAAAATTTTTGAAAACACACTTTGTAATGAAATTGGCCTATAGTTTCATATAATTGTAGGATCATTATTCTTATGAATTGGCTTGACCCGTGATGCCTTTAATAAAGATGAAGAAATGCCAGAGTATACTGAGATATTTAATATTTTCGCAAAGAACACCGGCTATAATTTTGCGGACTGTTTTGCCAGCAGTCACATGAATATATTCATCTCCTGTACTTTTTGTATTCTTTAGCGAGGAGATTATTTCTATAACTTCTTCGGGGGTGACGTCAATATACACGATACTGTTTGATGTAGTCTGCATAACCGTACTTGGATAATCGTCACCACAAACAATATGAACGATTCCATGCGACGTTAGCAAAATATATACAAAACTGATTATTTCAGCAATGTCTTTTACAATATTGTCACTATTTTCTAATTTCGAAGAAATATTTGCAGCTTTATATTTCTACCTAATTCAGTATTTATACACTTCCATATTTCTTTTGTTGATGAACAAGCATTGTTTATTTTGTTTTGATGGAATGTAAATTTAGTTTCTTTTACTTTTACTCTATATTCGCGTTTCTTATTTTTATAATAATTTAGATTATTACAATGCCTTGTAAACCAGAATAATTTTTAAATTTCATTATTTATATTAGCTAATTGCTGAGTATACCAGGATGATTTTTGTTTATTGCCTATCTTAAGACTCGCTTTAAGACTAGGACAGAATACATCACAATGCCATTGAAATACAGACATAAATTCAACAAAACAGTCATTCGCGTTTGTGTTACTGATTTGAGGCCAATTATGTTGCGCCAGATGAAATTGAAAATTGTCCCAGTGCCTCCGAGGATAGGTTACGACGCTTACACACTTGATTGGCTGGAACATTAGAAGCAACTTCTCCATAAGAAATGAAATCCGCCACCCACGCCAAATGATCAGCTATATTGAATTCGACCAGACTGCAGGACCACTTTGGTTAGACGACACGTTTTTGTCTAAAAGTGATTTTTTTTCATATGGAACACTCTTTACATCGATTCATTTTTCAATTGCTTCTTAAATTTCCCACAAAAAACATGTAAGACGTCATTATTTTAAAAGTGACCATTACAGAGCTATTGTCGTTTTTTGATATAATTTTACCAACTTCGTACTGGAAGCCATGATATTTGCCGTGAAATTGACAATTGAATGAATGACATTTAATAAGTTGCTTCTCAATCGACAAGCACGATTATATAATGAAGTTTTGCAAAAATGAGCTTAGAGATACGATTTTTGTATGTATTGGAATAATGGCAAAAAATGGGATATATCTCATTTAATACACTATACCAGCAATATTGTTCAAAAAGTATATATAGTGGAGGCAATCCTTAAACCGTTGCACGTCATTCATTTTTTAAAAACCGTACCACCCAAAAAATTATAAAATTTACAATACACAATTATATTTTTCAGATATTTATATGTCAAATTTGTTTACATTAAAATGGCGTGCAAATCATATGATTTTTCAAACAGACTTGACTACGCTGCAGTATATGACGTCATTAACGAGTAATGACGTGCAACGGTTTAAGGATTGCCTCCACTATAGAATATGGTTCAATAAACAAATTTTAAAACCAAGCAAATTAATAACTTGATTTTAGGAGGTGTAGAAACAGAACTGTTACGTGAATGGATGAGTAATTAGTGGAACAGAAATTGTAAAATAACAATAGATATTATGAACATTAAAATAGGTAAAATATAAAAATTTTCAAATTCACCCGTTATTTTGAACATGCTTCCGAAATGATATATCGACATTAATAAGGCGCCTAGTACTTATATTCCTAAATACTTGTCGAATATGTTCCTTCATAACTTTTTTTGTGGTTACAGGTATAGTTTATATTTGTTCTTTTACGGATCTTAATAAAATAAAATAAATTCTGTAATGTCCGAAGACCCGGCAGGCTAATCAGGGCGGGCCACTTCCTCAGAAACATTTCGTTTAAAATATTTCGTGTCTGTAACATAGAGTCGCCGTCTTGTGACATCTAGTTGCTGTTGCTTGATAGAAAAATAGGCTTCTCTGTTAATACTACCTTCAAAGAAAAGCGGCCTATCATTCAATCACCAAGAATGCCTCCCCATACATTTATGCTCCACCTATGCTCATGATATTTATTAGTGAAGTAAGGTTTTCATTAGAATAGTAATGAAAATTTCTTTTGTTAACTATTTCGTTGTTATGGAAACCAGCTTCATCCGCAAATACCACACTATCAAAAAGAATTGCCCGGCCATTCACTCTAGTTATTGCCCATTCTAGCTTTAAAATGATGGGTGCGTAACTCAATATTTAAATGTATTCATTACGGATGATATTTATTTAATTTTATGGTACTTGCAATGATGGTATGGCTAATGCCCAGCAAACGTCTTCTTTCATGGGTACTGACGTGTGGATAATCTGTTATTTTCTTAAGAGTTCTTAATCGATTTTCATCATTTACCACATATTTAGGTATCCTTGGTTTTGAATTTACAATAATACCAGTAGTAATGAAAGTATATTACTCTTTTAAATGCATCTGTTCTGGGAGACATCTTCTGTCGGGGTAACGCTGCTAGTAAACTCCTTGGGCTAATAAATAATTTCTTTGACATTCCTACAGTACAAAATTATCGTATTAAAATAAAAAACATAAAGATGGCAAAATTATATTAAAAAAACGACAATAGTTCAATAATGGTCACTTTTAAAGCACTAACGTCTTACATGTTTTTGGTGCAAAATTCAGTAAGCAATTCAAAAATGAACCGATATGGAGGGGGTTTGACAAACATCACTTTTCTGTAAATTTTATTAGTAATTGCAAAAAAGTTATAGGACCTCTTATTATGAACAAAACTACCAAAACCTGTGTCCATCTAGTACGCCGATTTCGAAAAATATAATTTTTTAAAAATAAAACGTTTGAAAACCTTAAATTTTAGGCCTATACTATCTTATAACTTTTTGAATAAGAATTATACGACAAATACAAAAGTGCAATAATATACATGGTGTTCCATCTAAAAAACTCAAACTATGGTCAGCCACCAAGTTACGAAATACTCTGTATAATACAAAATAATTTTAAAAGGTGTTCCTAATAAATAGTTAGCATAGGAAAGAATCCGCATCGAAATATCTTTTCTCGTAAAGTCACAATCTGCCTTTCCCGCGAAGGTGGCTCAGCCAGTATATACAATTTTTTTATTTTTTTTTAATTGCAAATTAGCTGCAGAATTAAATTATTTATAGGTACATTAATTAATTGTAAAATGGCAAAATAAACACATTCTGTTAGAGTGGCAATAAATAGTGCTTCTGCTGATACTAATCATTTTATACTTAGGTTAACTAAATTCATCAATCTATATTAACAATGTTAAATATATGCTAAATTTTGATTTGTTCATCTACAGATGCAGTACGCTAATGTTTCCAGTATGCAAGCATAGTGCTCAATGTTGCCGCAGATGGTGACATAGAAGGAACTGACAAACCGCTGTGGTAAGGTGAACCAGACGTCGACAAACATGAGACTTTTCATCATCGAATGGTGCTGCTGGCCGAGATAGTCAAATCTCCCAAACAGTGTCTGAGGCTGTAAGTGAGATCGTCAGATTTGTTTTGCAATTACTTTCCAAAACACAATTCTACAATATTTCAGTTTTTAATTTATATATGTATTATATGTGTATTATTATAATACTTTCAGTAACTTTACTTGTTTAATTTTCAAAATATATAATAAATAAATATGAAGTGAGACTGGCATATACAGATATTTAAACAAATTGTCTATTCCGCTTCAAAAGTTTATGATACATTGTAGGTATGTGACACCTTTTCCAAATAGTGTTTTGAGAAATGTCGATAATCTATATGAGCAATTTATTAAATCAAGTAGACTTTTTAGAAGTTACGGGTGTTTTTTTAGTAAATATTATTTATTTACTTTGTTTTTGGCGATTGAAATATATAACCTTTGAAGACTAAGGTTGGGTGCCCATCATTTATATAGAACTATTTGTCTATTAAATTATATGGGAATGATTGAAGGTAGCACACCAATCAAAGAAAATGTTTGACAAACATGTGAAATATCTTTTTAGCAATTTCTTAATTAATATAATGTGTTAGTAAATTTATTTCCTATTGATTATAAATGTTACATTAACGTGTAATTAAGTTTTACAGATTTTTTTTAAATTGGTGATTTATATAAATGTACTAGCTGTCCATCAATCTCTTCGAGCTTGAATCGCCTTTCGCGTCCGCTTACAGTTTATTACAGATTCCTGTAAAACGCTAAACAAAAATCTTATTTTCTAAACTTTTGACACACCTTGTATAGACGCATACTTTTTGCTGTCACGATGACAGGACGAACGACAATATAATTAAGCATATTTACATCAGTTTGACTGTTCATTGTTGAAGTTTTAAGTTTGGGCTTTATTTAGCGTAAAGCTAATACTTGACACTAAAACATTCATACAGACTGACGTGGAAATATCTGTGTTAACATTTTGCTTACATACATTGCAAAAAAGTCCTCTATAATTCATATTTGTTGGGTTATTTTGCGATTCTTATGAAATATTTTATAAAAAATAATACAAAAGGGGAGATTTCATGATTAAAACCAAACTACAAATAATAATTGAATCGATCGAAATAAGATCGCGACACCAACCTGGTACACGATCATCATAAATCATAGGTGATCTATAATGTTTGTCATACAATATTGGTATAAGTAATGTAGATTACTCATTTTGTTTTTATTTTTTTTTAATTTAAGACACAATTATTCTATTGAACACTCGCTCTTATTGTTATTATAGTGTTTCATTAAACTCTTCGAATTAGAATTGCTTCTTCGCGTCCACTTCTTCTCTATAAGTTGTTCTATAAATGTGCCTCTTTGGAAATGTGATCACTGCCAGACGCAAGGGTACATGAATATTAACACATATATTTTTTTAATGTAAGTAAAATGTTATTAATTGCTTTTGACTCCTTTGCCTTATTTTATATAACAATGATATTGGAATCTGTATCTGAGGTACTGTTAATGGAGAGTAATTGCAACTGTAGTTCACTTTGCTTTTGTTTATGAATAAAGATTGAATTTAAACAATATATGTCTAATAATGAATTATACATTATTTGACATTTATAATTTGTGGCAAATGAATTTATTTATTAAGAATTTGCCCATAAAATATATAATATTTCTATATAATTTACTGAACGTTGAGTTGACATTTAGAACATTTCGTTGAGTCAGGTTTTGTATAAATCGTGTGCAATAGCGTAAGACTGTCATAGTCAAGTCAGACTGAAGTTAAGATGCTTAGGTAAATTATTGTCATTCCACTTGTCATCGTGACAGCAGTTCGTTGAAGTGTGTTCGTTCATAATAACATGCGAGAACGAAATGTCACAGTGACAGTGCTTAACCAAATTATCTTTCCAATTGTCGTATGAAATTAACAAAACATGATGAACAGAATGTGTTTTTAAATTTGCTAACAGGTATTGTCGCTCTTATATTTTTCAAACGCAATGGAATGTTATTATACCACCGCTGTTTGAGAAAGCTACAGTGTTAGCGAAACGCGTTACAGCATTTACATTTTTGTAAATAAATAGATATAGTGAAGATATAAACAAATTTGTTGTTTTATTTTACGTTGATTTCAATAGATCTTCACCAAGTAAAAGCCACATCTATCCAATTTTCCAAGCAATGGAAAATCCTGCTATGTCGTACCATTTAACAGAAAATGTGCCTCAGATCGGTTGATGACAACCAGCAGTCGCATCCCTTAAGTGCTTGTTTTTATAACAGAATTATTATTAAACAAAATAACATCCGGTTACATCTTTCTTCCAATTTCCTGTAAAACGCGAGCACTGCCATGATGGTTTTTCTAGTGTCCGTTATCATAAACTTTTGACGAACCCCTATGTATACATATATGTTTGCGTTATAATTGTCATCATGAAAGCAGTTCAGATGTCATCACGAACTGAAATTGATCGATCGTTTGGACGTTTGATAGCCTGCAATTGAATTTTCGTGCGACTGCCAACGTTAATTAAATGTTAGACGGATTTTTGCCTGTCAATTGTGACGTTTCCTATAATATTTAAGTCAACCTAATGTGGATGTTAAGTTGTCATTGTCAGCTATGCCGACGTACTTTAATATTTAATACAGACATTTTGCTTAGACCCTAGTTAAATTTATCGGTGTTAGAAACGGTAATAGAAAAATGAACTTGGTGACATAGATGTGCCCGTAAATTATTCTTAATTCTGATCAGCACATATAAAAATCAGCTGGATAGTAATGCTTACTTCATTTTTTTCTGAAGAAGTGATGTTATTGTGTATTAAAGTACTTTGCGATCTTAGAGTAACTAATAATTATTAAATTACCATATATGATGTTTCTATATCGTATTGTCTTTATATGTAGTAATAGTTCCATTACTAAAATAGTAATTGCCCATTTTACTCTTTAAATCGTTAAATTAAATGTGATATGTATGTATTATGCATTTATGAAAAGTAAAGTGTTACAATTAACATTGATTTTCACGACAATAGGCAACAGAAATAAATTTCTTCTTCTTCTTTATTGTGGCTTTGAGTTAGACTATTTAGTCTTTTACTCTTCATCTGAGAGCGGTGCATCTTGGAATGTTGGAGTTGAATTTGATTAGCTATTGTTTATCTTTATTTTGATTAAGAATTAAAGTAGAACCATTTTAGGTCTTTTGTGTTTGAAATTTTCATTTCCATCATATGCAAGTGCTCTTTTAAGATTTTGATTTGAGTGGTTTTCCATCTGATTTATTGGACGTAATACTTGTTTGTAAAGTAGAATTTTGTTGTTCGTGTTCAGCTGGCTTTTTCTGCCTATAAGAGGCCATAGTTGACATCTTGTTTGTTTGGTTTTGGTTATCGTTTTTGCTATGTGTGTGTTATAATTGAGCTTTATATCCAGGTATATTCCCAGGTATTTAATTTCTCTACTCCATGGTGTAGTGTTGTTCTTGATGGTTATTTCGTTGTCTGATGTTTTCCGATTCCTTTTGAAAGATTATTACTTGGGATTTGTCTTCGTTTATTGTTGTCCTCCATTGTTTGAACCATTTTATCGTGTTGTCTAGGTGCGTTTGGAGTTCCTGTACCGCGTTCGTCGGACATCTTGATGTTGAGAGCAGTGCCGAAATAAATTTCTATGACGTTCGTTCAAAATAGACAATAGACTATATAAGAATCGGTGTTATTGGGTTTGTCAATTTTGAAGTTTTCCGGCAAGTGTAATTGTGATTTAAAATTGATTGGCCACTTTAAGGATTAACTTTAAACTTTTTCGAAAACCGTCACTGCGTCAGAGGTTAATTGATGTTTATATAAGTTCCTCCTATAAACTTCAAATCTGCGAGACCTAATTGTCAAATTGAATATTATTGTTGAAATATGTAAATGTGGCAATTGGATTTAATATTTTCTGCATTAAAGATCAATTTTATTGTGATTAACATTTTAATTTTATTGACAATTTATAGTAATATAGCGGAAAGGATGGAGATATTTTATTATGTGTTGGTAATAATAATAATAATACATATCTAATAGGTTTCACATTTCATCAATCAAAAACCACTCTTGAACTTTGCATTTTTTCATTTCCTTAACATTACATATTCACATCGTGTCTGCTCATAGCGCCCATGTAAATGTCTGATAGAAGATATTGAACTTGTAAATTTAGAGTCTCTAGTCGTCAAAAAGAAAAAAGAAAGAAATAATGTTCCCTTCTTTTCGCTTCGCGTATGTTCTCAGGTGATTAGCCAAATAAATTCACTTTTCATTACCAAACTGTCCAACATTTGCCGACTTTATGGCTTTAAAGTTTCACAACACGTCGATGATAGTGACTGTTCTTCCTCGATATTTTTTCGATAGCACATCTCTTTATCGTCACATCTTTGGTGTTTTCAGTATTTAGTCCGGTCAGGTCACAGTATTTTTGAGATGACATACCAAGTCGATTGCACCACCGAGACTATTATTGCAGTGAATTCTGACGTTTCCCAGTAAGTGTTATCGCCTATTGATCGTCTTGATGGTTCATAACTCGAATTGAAGTTTCATCGCAAGTCAAACGTTAGATGGATTTTTTGTATATAAGTGTTAAAGTTTCCTGTTACTTTAAAGGATATTCTTACACTTAAACTTAATTACATATCAACATGTCAAATTATAGGATTGCGTACTGAAAAATTAAAAATACGGATCACTTCTGTTTCATTTCCTGCTTTTAAGTATACACTTTTCTTAGAAAAGATGCTAAATTAGTGATCGATGAATTTAATGTAATTTAGTATATATACTCTTCAAATTCTTTAATTCTATTTGGATATTTCCAGTATTTAATGAATGAAACCTGCAAACTTTTAAGACTGTCATTTCTAAGTGTATAAACATATTCATATGTAGTTACTGACCTTGTGGGCTTCAATTCTTTCAACTTTAATTTACAGCCATACCAAAAAATCGAG
Source organism: Amphimallon solstitiale (assembly GCA_963170755.1). Lineage (NCBI taxonomy): Eukaryota > Metazoa > Arthropoda > Insecta > Coleoptera > Scarabaeidae > Amphimallon > Amphimallon solstitiale. The sequence continues at coordinate 167,750,146 of OY720675.1, read as the reverse complement.
AAACTACTTCTGTATCATTTCCTTCGGATCAGTTCCCGTATATATTCTCAAATAAAAGGTAAATTCATGTTTGATTAAATTAATGCCGTTTAGTATATTCTTTAGTGCTTACGTATTTGATTCCCTCGATCTAGATATTTACTTGCCTTAGATTTTTCCAGTATTTAATGACAAAACTTGCAAACGTTTAAAACTGTAATTTGTAAATGTTATACGGTATATATTCATATGTAGTTAGTGACCCTGTATTCATAAGGCAGATTTCATTAAAAAACAACTAAATACGGTATAACTATTTTCGGTACGCTATTTCTGAAAATAAGGGAGCTAATTAGAATTTAGATCCGTATAATATTTGTCCCTGTGAACAGTTGATTTCACTGCTACAGCTCACTGGTTTGACGTAATATCAGATTATGTGTATGCGTTAAAAAATCGTATGGCATATCGGCAACAACTCTAACCATAATACATAAAATTGTCGGAGTACCTATGTCATTCATAATGTTAATTTAATTTTTATGATACCGCATACGCTTCTTCTTTTTAGTTGGTTAGGTTGTACCTATTCACTATTACCGATACTATTTACGGTATTTTAATTTCTATATGAATGAATGACAGTGGAGGATAATTATGTAGTTAACTTTGCTATTGTAATGAATGAAGATTAAATTTAAAGAAATATCTCTAGAAATGGATTATACATTATGGTGGCAAATGAATTTATTTATTAAGACTTTGCCCACAAAGCGAACAATATTCCTATATAATTTAATGAACGCTGATATTTAAAATTTTTTTATTGACATTCAGGTTTTGTATCAGTTGTGTACATCTAGTCCATGGTGAACGTCGACAGATCAAAAAAAAAATTAATTGAATGTTGTTTCGCGTTATTAGTTCTATAAAATTGGTACTACGCTTTGTGTCAAGTTTACGATTGAAATAGTGTATAATTCAAATTTTCTGACAGACTGTCATCGTAACGATATTTCGATGACACATACCTATGACAATGAAAAGTCAGACAGCTGACATGAAGATGTTTAACCAAAATTGTCGTTCCACCTGTCATCGTGACAATAGTTCGTTGAACTGTATTTGTTCACACATAAACTTGTGAGAACGAAATGTCAGGCTAACTTAATAAAACATATTTTAAACTTACAGGTCATTGAGAGAATTAATTAATTTTCATATTACGCTTTAATAATATACTTTCTAAAACGCAATCGAAAATCTTGCTAGCTCCTATACGGTTGATGCTAGACACTGTCGTACCATTTAACCAAAAATGTACACTTTAAATACTTGCTTTTATAACTGAATTGGTAAACGAAATGACATACATGCTTATGGGAATCTTATTTGATGTATTTATTTTATTTCGAAGTGCTTCGGACACATCTGACAAATAAAGAAAAGTCGCCCTATTATTTGTACGTAGAGAGATCGATGAGAAATGTTATTAAATGATCCCATTCGTAAAATGGCTTAAATTTATATAATTATAACTTGAACACTGATACATTTCCAACATTCTGTTGACATTTAGGTTTTGTATAATTCGTGTGCATCTAACGTAATTTGACAGGCCCAAATGGCAAAACTCAGACGGTTCTTCTTTATTTAAGCTTGCTTCAAGTTCTTCGTTGTATGAAATTTACATTTCGATGACATATATAATGAATAGAGTGTTATTGTATTTATTAATATATCTTAATAAAATATAGAAAAATCGTCATATTTGTTACTGTACTTACGTGCGATAATACACTTTAAGTTTATTTTATCATATCCGTCGGCATTTTGTTCATATATTCATATAGAAAAGAAATAGTAACGATTGATAATAATAACACTAATACGTATCTGAAAGGTACCACGTTTCAATTAAAAATGCACTTCTTCGTAATATCTTTATTTGTCGGCCTTTTGACATTTAAACTTGACAACCGATGGATGAACGTGAATATATATATAGTCAAATTAATGACACGCAAACTCGTCATTGCGAGATTTTTTTACCCTGCAGGAAAGCTTTAAATGAGTCGCACCTTGGACAGCGACAGATTTGGCACGTGGACAGTGCACTCAATCGTCGCGGAAAAGTCCACTCTTTTGGTTTCCAACCCTCTTTCCGCACTCTAAACCTCGACGGCCTGAAATTTCTTCGTCAATGTGAAACTTTTACAATTCTTTCGCGCGTGCCTGTCATACCTGACATTTTTACGATTTTGATCGGTTGTCACGTGAATCGTCATGACGTAGGCCATTTTTCTGTTAAAACACCGAATGCACGCTCCTCTTTAAAAGCCCATATCTCTGCACACGCTCCACTTAGAAGGAAAATCTCTCCGTCGAGGAACAATTTAAGGACGTCGGTAACTTCACGCCAAAGGGCAGCTTTCAATGTCGCGTATCCAGAGACGAGTTCTGCGCCCCGCGTACCCAATTTTCGTCGATTTTGACCGGGTTTGGTTGCCCTTGACTACTCGGCTTTTATTATATATAACTAGCTAATACGGCAGGCCTAGAAGGCCCGCTGCCGCCTCTTATTCCGCTTACAGTTGAGGTACCGCTCTCCCTTATTCATCTAAATTTATTGCGGATTTTGTCTTGATTGTGTTTCAGTTCTTGAAACACCATATAATTCCGATATATAGCAAATAAGTAAATATAATTGTGTTTTAGATGTTCAATATTGTTTAGTTGTTTTTATACATCCCTGTATATAGTTTACAACTATGCAATATTTTGTTCACAATGCTTATCGGATGAAATGATTAATAATAGATTTAGTGATAATAGCAGTTTTTAAATTGAAAATGTTTAACGGCTGTCCATGAAATAAGATATATTTTATCTTTTAAAGTTATATTGACATTTTTCACATACTTTTCCTGTCCCTCACAGACGGTAGTTTTCACTCTATTTATAATTTTTCTACTATTATTGGTTTTTGTGCCTTGACTTGCCGATGATTTATTTCACGTTTGCCTAATTTATCTATAGTTTGAATTTTGTTTGTGGGTATAAAATTAGAATAATCTCGAAATCTGTGTTTTTTGCATCAGTTGGAAAATGTGGTTTGATAGTTTTTGTTAATAGTGTTTCAGTCTATATACATATGTCGATTCCATTGGTCTTTTTGGTTTAAATGAAAATTCATTAGAATTAAAAAAAAACATTTTATTTTATACAAACTTGTAGATAGCTTTATTAGAATTATGTTTTGTTGACGCGAATTTATACTTTTAAATAATTCATTTAATCATTGTTCTATAACAAACAATATTTATTTCATTGGCATATTTTATAATGATTTCCATTCCTATACTTTTATAATTTGCAGTGTTTCTTTGTGGTAATTTGTATTACAACTGTCAGTTATGTATGATGCTTAATAATGTTGGTAAAGCCTTGTTCACACTGTACATAATTATTTTCTTTTGCATTGTACACCTACAATTTAAGGAATATATAGATATAATATATGTATTATGGTAATATTGATTACTTATTGTTATATTCCAAAATACTGTAAAACATCCTTATAGAATTTCTATTTTGAATTATTGTAATTGGCTATGTCGCGGGAAGTTCATTTTCATCAATTATAATTAAACAATCTTTTCTGAATACGTATGATATTACTTCTCAATTTGCCTGGCACAGTATCAACATGATTAAGTGCTTGTTTAATCTGGTAGGAATATATTTTAGATTTTTTTTCTATTTACAATATCTTATAATATTTTGAAGTATTTTTACAACTTAATTCATGGACGAAATGACTCCAGTCATGTAATGATAATTGCTAAAAATGAGTATAAAGTATTTATAAACAAATAAGGAATCGAATTTATAAATTTCTTACCTATACACTATTATGATTGGGCCAATTATTATATGTTGCAATATTTATTGTGTTGAATGTTTGTTATCTAATGCTTCAATCTTTTCGAGCTTGAATTCGCCTTTTTCGCGTCCGCTTATAGCTTTTTACAGTTTCATGTAAAACGCGATCACTCTCGTGGTGGTTTTTAGAATGTAAGATTTTATAGACTTGTGGCACACTCTGTATATATATATATTTTGTAAAACCAATTGTATATTTCATTTAGAATTCTTGTAGAATTTTTTTTTACATAAACTGTTACACAATGAAGAGCGAGAAAGATAATTTAATGTTAAACATAAGAATGATGTTACAGTATCTGAAGAAACAATATGCTCAATAAGTGCATCATTTTCATTGAAACAATCGGGATAATACGCTATTGAAATAACAGTGGAAAAATTTAGTATATTAATAAAAGGTATGTCAATTGCTCAGAAACAATTTAAGATAGGCTTGAACAATATTAATAAAAAAAAGAACCTAATAATCAGTTGACAATGGGATATTTTCACCCAAATTATTTGAAGTGGAACAGCGCTTTCATTATGAAATTTTGGTCAGCATAATTGAAATATTCGTCGTCACATATTCAAAATTAGTTCGCACGTCAATTAAAAACGAAGGGCTTGTATTGAAGAACATTTTAAATTTTCAATGAATTACATATATACTACTCGCCCGCTATCGCGGGCTCGTCATTTTAATTGACATGCTCAAATATACGTAGTATCTCCATAGTGTTTAACATGTTTACAACAAATTTTGTTTGGTAAATGGGCGTCGCTTTCAAACATTCTTATAGAATGCTAATGAATGCTGATGAACTTCAAACATATAGCTCGCAAACATATGTATGTGAATGGGTTAAGTAAATTTAATTTACAAAGTATATTACTTTCTTACTACCTTTTCGAAGTCCACTATCGTTAATAAAAGAGCAGAGTATATTTTATTTAAAATTATTCTCGATCTGTTTTTGACACAAATCGGTACACACTCAAGAGCGAGAAAGGTAATTTAATGTTAATCATAAGCCATGTTAAAGTATCCAAAGACACAATCAGCTCAAAAAGCGCAACATTTTTATTAAAACAGTTTACAATATTATTTTGATGTAAAGTGTGACCCTTTTGAAATCCACTATCATTAATAAAGGAGCACAAAATAATATAAAAGTAAAAAGCCCAAGTTTTAAATTTAAGCCCTTTTGAAGCGCCTTTCCTGTAAACAGCGCTTTCTAGAATGCCCATTTTTATAAATTTTTGAAGCACCCCTGTATATACATATATTTTGTTAAACCTATAGGATATCTTATATAAAATTCTTCTCGAACTGTTTTTAACACAAACCGGTACACACTCAAGAGCGAGAAAGGTAATTTAATGTTAAACATAAGTCGTGTTAAGGTATGCAAAGACACAATGAGATCAAAAAGCGCAACATTTTTATTAAGACAGTGTACAATACTATTTTGATGTAAAGTGTGACCTTTTTGAAATCCACTATCGTTAATAAAGGAGCACAAAATAAAAGTAAAAGTAAAAAGCCCAAGTTTTAAATTGAAGCGCCTTTTCTGTAAAAAGCGATCACTGGCATGACGCTTTTTAGAATGTCCGGTTTCATAAACTTTTAAAGCATCCCGGTATATACATATATTTTGTGAAGCCAATATATTTTATTTAAAATTTTTCTCGAATTGTTTTTTACACAAATCGGTACACACTCAAGAGTGAGAAAGGTATTTTAATGTTAAACATAAGGCGTGTTAAAGTATCCAAGGACAAAATGAGATCAAAAAGCGCAGCATTTTTATTAAGACAGTTTACAATACTATTTTGATGTGAACGTGTAAAAGCCTGTCAATCTTTTCGAAGTCTACTCTCGTTAAGAAAAAAGCACAAAATAATAATAACAGTAAAAAGCCCAAGTTTTAAATTGAAGCCCTATTGAAGCGCCTTTCCTGTAAAAAACGCTTTTAAGAATGTCCACTTTTATAAACTTTTGAAGCACTCCTGTATATACATATATTTTGTTAAGCCAATAGGATATTTTATTTAAAATTCTTCTCGAACTGTCTTTGACACAAACCGGTACACACTCAAGAGCGAGAAAGGCAATTTAATGTTAAACATAAGTCATGTTAAAGTATTCAAAGACAAAAAAACGCAACATCTTCATTAAGACAGTTTACAATACCATTTTGATATGAACGTGTAATAGCCTATCAATCTTTTCGAAATCCACTATCGTTAATGAAAAAGTACAAAATAATAATAAAAGTAAAAAGCTCAAGTTTTAAATTTAAGCCCTATTGAAGCGCTTTTCCTGTAAAAAGCGATAACTGGCATGGCTTTTTAGAATGTCCGATTTTATTAACATTTGAAGCGCCCCTGTATATACATATATTTTGTTAAATCAATAGGATATTTTATTTACAATTCTTCTCGAACTGTTTTTGACATAAGTCGGTACACACTCAAGAGCGAGAAAGGTAATTTAATGTTAAACATAAGTCGTGTTAAAGTATGCAAAGACACAATGATATCAAAAAGCGCAACATTTTTATTAAGACAGTGTACAATACTATTTTGATGTCAAAAGTGTAAAAGCCTGTCAACCTTTTTGAAATCCACTATCGATAATAAAGGTGCATGAAATGATAATAAAAGTAAACAGCCCAAGTTTTAAATTTAAGCCCTATTGAAGCGCTTTTCTTGTAAAAAGCGATAACTGGCATGGCTTTTTAGAATGTCCGATTTTATTAACTTTTGAAGCGCCCCTGTATATACATATATTTTGTTAAACCAATAGGATATTTCATTTAAAATTCTTCTCGAACTGTTTTTGACGTAAGTCGGTACACACTCAAGAGCGAGAAAGGTAATTTAATGTTAAACATAAGTCGTGTTAAAGTATGCAAAGACACAATGATATCAAAAAGCGCAACATTTTTATTAAGACAGTGTACAATACTATTTTGATGTCAAAAGTGTAAAAGCCTGTCAACCTTTTTGAAATCAACTATCGTTAATAAAGGAGCACGAAATAATAACAAAAATAAAATGCTCAAGTTTTAAATTGAAGCGCCTCTCCTATAAAAAGCGATCACTGGCATGACGCTTTTTAGAATGTCTACATTTATACACCTTTGAAGCACCCAAGTATATACATATATTTTGTTAAGCCAATAGGACGTTTTATTTAAAATTCTTCTCGAACTGTTTCTAACACAACCGGTACACACTCAAGAGCGACAAAGGTATTTTAATGTTAAACATAAGTCATGTTAAGGTATCCAAAGACACAAAGAGTTCAAAAAGCCCAACATGTTCATTAAGACAGTTTTCAATACTATTTTGATGTGAAAGTGTAAAAGCCTGTCAACCTTTTCAAAATCCACTATCGTTAATAAAGGTGCACGAAATAATAATAAAAGTAAAAAGCCCAAGTTTTGAATTTAAGCCCTATTGAAGCGCTTTTCCTGTAAAAAGCGATAACTGGCATGGCTTTTTAGAATGTCGGATTTTATTAACTTTTGAAGCGCCCCTGTATATACAGATATTTTGTTAAGCCAATAGGACGTTTTATTTAAAATTCTTCTCGAACTGTTTCTAACACAAAACCGGTACACACTCAAGAGCGAGAAAGGTAATTTAATGTTAAACATAAGTCAAAGACACAATGAGTTTAAAAAGCCCAACATCTTCATTAAGACAGTTTTCAATACTATTTTGATGTGACAGTGTAAAAGCCTGTCAACCTTTTCAAAATTCACTATCTTTAATAAAGGTGCATGAAATAATAATAAAAGTAAAAAGCCCAAGTTTAAAATTTAAGCCCTATTGAAGCGCTTTTCTTGTAAAAAGCGATAACTGGCATGGCTTTTTAGAATGTCCGGTTTTATTAACTTTTGAAGCGCCCCTGTATATACATATATTTTGTTAAACCAATAGGATATTTTATTTAAAATTCTTCTCGAACTGTTTTTGACATAAGTCGGTACACACTCAAGAGCGAGAAAGGTAATTTAATGTTAAACATAAGTCTTGTTAAAGTATGCAAAGACACAATGATATCAAAAAGCGAAACATTTTTATTAAGACAGTGTACAATACTATTTTGAAGTAAAATGTGTAAAAGCCTGTCAACCTTTTTGAAATCCACTATCGTTAATAAAGGTGCACGAAATAATAATAAAAGTAAAATGCCCAAGTTTTAAATTGAAGCGCCTTTCCTATAAAAAGCGATCACTGGCATGACGCTTTTTAGAATGTCTACATTTATACACCTTTGAAGCACCCAAGTATATACATAAATTTTGTTGAGCCAATAGGACGTTTTATTTAAAATTCTTCTCGAACTGTTTCTAACTCAAAACCGGTACACACTCAAGAGCGAGAAAGGTAATTTAATGTTAAACATAAGTCATGTTAAGGTATCCAAAGGCACAATGAGTTCAAAAAGCCCAACATGTTCATTAAGACAGTTTTCAATACTATTTTGATGTGAAAGTGTAAAAGCCTGTCAACCTTTTCAAAATCAACTGTCGTTAATAAAGGTGCACGAAATAATAAAAAAAGTAAAAAGCCCAAGCTTTAAATTTAAGCCCTATTGAAGCACTTTTCCTGTAAAAAGCGATAACTGGCATGGCTTTTTAGAATGTCCTATTTTATTAACTTTTGAAGCGCCCCTGTATATACATATATTTTGTTAAACCAATAGGATATTTTATTTAAAATTCTTCTCGAACTGTTTTTGCCATAAGTCGGTACACACTCAAGAGCGAGAAAGGTAATTTAATGTTAAATATAAGTCGTGTTAAAGTATGCAAAGACACAATGATATCAAAAAGCGCAACATTTTCATTAAGACAGTGTACAATACTATTTTGAAGTCAAAAGTGTAAAAGCCTGTCAACCTTTTTGAAATCCACTATCGTTAATAAAGGTGCACGAAATAATAATAAAAGTAAAATGCCCAAGTTTTAAATTGAAGCCCTATTGAAGCGCTTTTCCTGTAAAAAGCGATCACTGGCATGACGCTTTTCAGAATGTCCACTTTTATAAACTTTTGAAGCATCCCTACATATATTTTTTTAAGCCAATAGTATATTTTATTTGAAATTCTACTCGACCTGTTTTTTTACACAAACCGGTTCACACTCAAGAGCGAGAAAGGTAATTTAATGTTAAACATGTCATGTTAGAGTATCGAAAGAAACAATGAGCTCAGTGAGCGTAACATTTTTATTGAGACAATGTACAATACGACTCTGATGTTTGCGAATCTACTGTTGATACGAAAAAATTAAGTATTAAATTTAAACCCTGTTCAATCATGTTTCGAAGAATCACCAAATTGAAGACGTAATAAGCGACCACAAACGTCCCCGTATCTAAACTTTCACATCATACGTTAATTTTCAAAAAACTCTTCAGCCATTTTGTTTTTTTTGACATTTTGACTTTGGAATCGTGATCGGCGACCCCCAAAACTCCCGTATTCTAAAATTTCACATTCATACGTCAATTTTCAAAAAAATCTTCCACCTTTTTGTTTTTTTTTGATATTTTTTGAGTTTGGAATCGTGATCGGCGACCCCCAAAACCCCCGTATCTAAAATCTTACATTCATACGTCAATTTTCAAAAAAGTCTTTCGCCGTTTTGCTTTTTTTGATATTTTGACTTTGGAATCGTCATCGGCGACCCCCAAAACCCCCGTATCTAAAATTTTACATTAATACGTCAATTTTCTAAAAAATCTTTCGCCATTTTGTTTTTTTTTACATTTTGACTTTGGAATCGTGATCGGCGACCCCCAAAGCCCCCGCATCTAAAATTTCACATTCATACGTCAATTTTCAAAAAATCTTCCGCCATTTTTTTTTTTTGACATTTTGACTTTGTAATCGTGATCGGCGACCCCCAAAACCCCCGTACCTAAAATTTTACATTCATACATCAATTTTCTAAAAAAATCTTTCGCCATTTTGTTTTTTTTTGACATTTTGACTTTGGAATCGTGATCGGCGACCCCCAAAACCCCCGTATTTAAAATTTCACATTCATACGTCAATTTTCATAGAATCTTCCGCCATTTTTTTTTTTTTTGACATTTTGACTTTGAAATCGTGATCGGCGACCCCCAAAACCCCCGTGTCTAAAATTTCACATTCATACGTCAATTTTCAAAAAATCTTCCGCCATTTTGTTTTTTTTGACATTTTGACTTTGGAATCGTGATCGGCGACCCCCAAAACCCCCGTATCTAAAATTTTACATTCATACGTCAATTTTCAAAAAATCTTGCGTCATTTTGTTTTTTTTGGACATTTTGACTTTGGAATCGTGATCGGCGACCTCCAAAACCCCCGTATCTAAAATTTTAGATTGATACGTTAATTTTCAAAAAAATCTTACGCCATTTTGTTTTTTTTTGACATTTTGACTTTGGAATCGTGATCGGCGACCCCCCAAAACCCCCGTATCTAAAATTTTACATTGATACGTCAATTTTCAAAAAATCTTCCGCCATTTTGTTTTTTTTTTGACATTTTGACTTTGGAATCGTGATCGGCGACCCCCAAAACCCCCGTATCTAAAATTTTACATTGATACGTCAATTTTCAAAAAATTCATCCGCCATTTTGTTTTTTTTTGACATTTTGACTTTGGAATCGTGATCGGCGACCCCCAAAACCCCCGTATCTAAAATTTCACACTCATACGTCAATTTTCAAAAAATCTTCCGCCATTTTGTTTTTTTTGACATTTTGACTTTGGAATCGTGATCGGCGACCCCCAAAACCCCCGTATCTAAAATTTTACATTGATGCGTCAATTTTCAAAAAATCTTCCGCCATTTTGTTTTTTTATGACATTTTGATTTTTGATTTGTGATCGGCGACTTAAGACACCCTCGTATCTAAAATTTCACATTTATACGTCAATTTTCAAAAAAATCATGCGCCATTTTGTTTTCTTATGACATTTTGATTTTGAATTTGTGATCGGCGACTTAAGACACCCTCCTATCTAAAATTTCACATTTATACGTCAATTTTCAAAAAATCCTTGGGCCATTTTGTTTTTTTTTTGACATTTCGACTTTGGATACCCGATCAATGACACCACAAAAACTCCCGAGTGCCGAATTTTACTTTAATCAGAAGAGAGAAATTAATTTCAGGTAGCTCCGCCCACTCTGCATGTATGCGTAATCGTTGTCATAAGGGCACATAAAAGTTAAAAGCTATCTTTTTCCCCATTAAGGCGTACGCGTTCTGGAATTAAAGTATTTTAATAATGCAAATATATAATCATTAAAAGAACAATAATCAACCTGTATATCTATAAAAAATGTTAAGTCAAGCGGATGTATTATGTCGAGATTGAGATGCCGGACCCGATATAAATTAATCTGATACCCGACCGTAGTACATTGAATCACATGCACAATGAATCTGTGACGTATTTCGGCCATTTTTCTGACCAAACCCTTCTGCAAACGAATTTGAAAGTGCTCGTGCCCTACATTGCGTATGTTTGTCGACTCGAAATAAGCATGTAATTGATTCCGAGAGGGCCCTTCTTCAAGACCCCGGTCCTAGTTGGACCGTCGCAACCTTCAAAATTTCGTATTTCACGCTTAAAAGTGAATCTGTGGACACAATTGAGTTTCCCTGCAAGTTTGACGTTTGTTCGGGATATTTTGATTGTCACGTGCATCGTCATGATGACGTAAGCCATTTTGCTGTTAAAACACCGTATGCACGCTCCTCTTTAAAAGCCCATATCTCTGCACACGCTCCACTTAGAAGGAAAAACTCTCCGTCGAGGAACCCTTCGAGGTCCCCCCTACATTCACGCCAAAGGACAGCTTTCAATTTGGCGTATCCAGAGAGGAGTTTTGCGCCCCGCGACGCTGATTTTCGTCGATTTTTCGGGCGTTTGGTTGCCATGGGTTACTCCGCTTTTAGTGTATATAACTAGCTCTAACGTCCGCTTACAGCGGGTCCTCCGCTTACAACGGGTCCTCCGCTTACAGCGGGTCCTCCGCTTACAGCGGGTCCGTCAATCTCTTTTAGTTGGAATCGCTTTTTTCGCGTCCGCTTATAGCTTTTTCATTGTTTCCTGTAAAAAGCAATCACTGTCATGACGCCTTTTAGAATGTCCGGTTTTATTAACTTTTGACGCACCCCTGTATATACATATATTTCGTGAAGGCAATAGTATAATTTCTTTAAAATTCTTCTTGGACGGCTTTTACACAAACCGGAACACACTCAAGAGCGAGAAATGTAAATTTATGTTAAACATAAGTCATGTTAATGTATCCAAAGAAACAATGAGCTCAAAGAGCACAACATTTTCATCGAGACAGTTTACAATACTATTTTGATGTGATAGTGGAAAAGCATTGTCAACCTTTTCGAAGTCTACTGTCGTTAAGAAAAAAGCACAAAATAATAATAAAAGTAAGAAGCTCAAGTTTTAAATTTAAGCCCTATTGAAGTGCCTTTCCTGTAAAAAACGCTTTTTAGAATGTCCACTTTTATAAACTTTTGAAGCACCCCTGTGTATACATATATTTTGTTAAGCCAATAGGATATTTTATTTAAAATTCTTCTGGAACTGTTTTTGCCATAAATTGGTACACACTCAAGAGCGAGAAAGGTAATTTAATGTTAAACATAAGTCATCTTAAAGTATCGAAAGACACAATGGGCGATCACTGGCATGACGCTTTTTAGAATGTCCAGTTTTATACACCTTTGAAGCACCCCTGTATATACATATATTTTGTGAAGCCAATTGTATATTTTATTTAAAATTCTTCTCGAACTGTTTCTAACACAAACCGGTACACACTCAAGAGCGAGAAAAGTAATTTAATTTTAAACATAAGTAATGTTAAGGTATCCAAAAGCACAATGAGATCAAAAAGCCCAACATGTTCATTAAGACAGTTTACAATACTATTTTGATGTGAAAGTGTAAAGCCTGTCAACCTTTTCAAAATCCACTATCGTTAATAAAGGAGCACGAAATACTAATAAAAGTAAAGAGCCCAAGTTTTAAATTTAAGCCCTATTGAAGCGCCTTTCCTGTAAAAAGAGGCTTTTTAGAATGTCTACTTTTATAAACTTTTTAAGCACCCCTGTATTTACATATATTTTGTTAAGCCAATAGGATATTTTATTTAAAATTCTTCTCGAACTATTTTTGACATAAACCGGTACACACTCAAGAGCGAGAAAAGTAATTTAATGTTAAACTTAAGTCATGTTAAAGTATCCAAAGACACGATGAGATCAAAAAGCGTAACATTTTTATTAAGACAGTGTACAATACTATTTTGATGTGATAGTCTAAAAGCCTGTCAATCTGTTTGAAATCCACTATCGTTAATAAAGGAGCACAAAATAATAATAAAAGTAAAAAGCCCAAGTATTAAATTGAAGTGCCTGTCCTGTAAAAAGCGATCACTGTCATGACGCTTGTTAGAATGCCCACTTTTATACACCTTTGAAGTACCCCTGTATATTCATTAATTTTGTTAAGCCAATAGGACGTTTTATTTAAAATTCTTCTCGAACTGTTTCTAACACAAACCGGTACACACTCAAGAGCGAGAAAAGTAATTTAATTTTAAACATAAGTCATGTTAAGGTATCCAAAAGCACAATGAGATCAAAAAGCCCAACATGTTCATTAAGACAGTTTACAATACTATTTTGATGTGAAAGTGTAAAGCCTGTCAACCTTTTCAAAATCCACTATCGTTAATGAAGGAGCACGAAATAATAATAAAAGTAAAAAGCCCAAGTTTTAAATTTAAGCCCTATTGAAGCGCCTTTCCTGTAAAAAGAGGCTTTTTAGAATGTCTACTTTTATAAACTTTTGAAGCACCCCTGTATTTACATATATTTTGTTAAGCCAATAGGATATTTTATTTAAAATTCTTCTCGAACTATTTTTGACATAAACCGGTACACACTCAAGAGCAAGAAAGGTAATTTAATGTTAAACTTAAGTCATGTTAAAGTATCCAAAGACACGATGAGATCAAAAAGCGTAACATTTTTATTAAGACAGTGTACAATACTATTTTGATGTGATAGTCTAAAAGCCTGTCAATCTGTTTGAAATCCACTATCGTTAATAATAGAGCACAAAATAATAATAAAAGTAAAAAGCCCAAGTATTAAATTGAAGTGCCTGTCCTGTAAAAAGCGATCACTGGCATGACGCTTGTTAGAATGCCCACTTTTATACACCTTTGAAGTACCCCTGTATATTCATATATTTTGTTAAGCCAATAGGACGTTTTATTTAAAATTCTTCTCGAACTGTTTTTAACACAAACCAGTACACACTCAAGAGCGAGAAAAGTAATTTACGGGAGGGCACCGGGGGTCTGAGTGTTTAATATCAAAAATTAAGTATAGACAAAAAATAAACTCAATATGCTATTTAATTAACTTGTTTGAAAATAAAATCCATCCGCCGTTCCTTACGATCAGCACAATGATTAATAACTCATTCTTTGAAATTTGGTGTTGATATCAGTAATTGTTTTTCAATGGAACACATTGCTAAGGCACATAGTCTACTTTCCCCATGGTATTTCTAGAAAACGTTTTTATTATCTTCAAAGTAGAAAAACACCGTTCACTTAATTTTTTCTATTTTGCACGCCCCCAGAGATTCGCAAAATAGCAGAAGACAATTAACAAAATCTTTCGCCAACATAGTCTCGACATATTATCAAAAACAAACTTTTATAACAGTTGTACTATTCAACTCTGCTTAACAATTTATATTGTTAATTAGTAAATAAAATGTTAGCATGTGTGCTTTTTATTCTTTGTACAACTTCTATTGCACATATTTGTTACATTAAAGGCTTACATTTTGACATTTAAATATAATTTGGTTCCATTTCTTTTTTGTTACCAACGTCAAAACAACAAAATTAGCGTGCGATAAAGAAATATTTTTGAAACCAAAACGGATGTCGTAAAGTGAACTTTATAGCACCGAATTAGAAAAAAGCATTTTGCACATTACACCCACACAACCAGTCTGATAAACTGTAAGAGCTTCTGTTGATTTCAAATTGTGATCTTCTAGTTTAATCAATAAATCTGGTCTAGGGAGACCTAGATTTTTTAATTCTGTCTTAATATTAGTAACGTAATTCATAGTTGCATTTGCACCGATAGAAATTGCAACATACACTCACCGCTGTAAATTACATACTGGACCGCCACCCGGACCCGGCACCATAGAATAGTGCCCGCCGCCTATATATTATACGCGCGCTACCTGCGCCAGTTTCATCGCTCGATTTCTAATACAGACGGGGCAGTCGCGCGAGATGCCCCGGAGCCTACGCCAGACTGCGATTTTTAAACGCGCTGAAATGACGGACTGTTACTTTCAAAAACATATTATTTGTCATCAAATAAATCAGAAAAATTACATACAAATTAGGTATTTATAATTAATTTATCTGTTAAAAGAAATTTGTCACGGGGGGGGGCAGTGCCCCGTTGCCCTCCCTGCAGCAGCCGCCACTGGTAAAAAGCCAAAGTTTTAAATGTAAACCCTATTGAAGCGCCTTAAGGTATCCAATGGCACAATGAGATAAAAAATCCCAACATTTTTATTAAGACAGTTTACAATACTATTTTGATCCGAAAGTGTAAAATCCTGTCAACCTTTTCGAAATCCACGATCGTTAATAAAAGAGCACAAAACAATAATAAAAGTAGAAAGCCCAAGTTTTAAATGTAAGCCCTATTAAAGCGCCTTTTCTGTAAAAAGCGATCAATCTCATGACACTTTTTAGAATGTCGTTTTATAAACTTTTGAAGCACCCCTGTACATACATAAATTTTGTGAAGCCAATTGTATATTTTATTTAAAATTCTTCTCGAATTGTTTTTTATACAAACCGGTACACACTCAAGAGCGAGGAAGGTAATAAATATTTTCTAAATTAGTGGCATCTCCTAACTCCAAAATTTGAAAATGTCAACCTGAAGAAATTCAAGCAAGGACGTGTAAACGGCAAAAGTTACTTTGGGTCTCATAACATTGCATTTATATACGTTCCTTATATTTTCTATTATTACATATGACCTGTAAAAAAAGTTATTTATTATACAAGGAAAGAAGTATTAGATTTTAGCTCGAGATAATGACAAAATACCGAGAGCTAAAATCTAATGTTTTTCCCGTGTATAATACACTATTTTTTTCTGTGACAGGAAAAACGACGATTTTATAATGATAAAAAAGACTCGGAAAATCAATCGATGTGACATTTGAAGTTTTAAATTGGTAGGCTGTTGTACTTATAGCAACATTACACCTGCGTTGCTAAGGAAACCTGTAAAGTATTCAAATATTTGTCAATGTAATTTTGTGTTTGGTTTTAAAAATTTGCGAACTTAGGTTGATTTTTAGTTATTTTGATTGGAAGGTGAAAAAGAAATGCAGTTCTTTCTCGGAGACGGTGCTATTGACATACATAAGTAAATGCAACTTTTTGTATAATAAAATATATTAAAATTAAATGTCCGTGTTCTTACATATCCGAAAATAAGTACTAATTTTTTCCTGGGGAAAAAAATGAGTACTTTTTTTCTCGGCTTATAAAGTGACATTTTGTTACCTGTTAAGAAAGATAAAATGTCAAACTTTTCCAGTCACAGAAAAAAAGTTATAAAAATACATTCGAGTCGTCTTGGCAACCGAGTCGGCAAAAGTACGAACTAAAGACGACGATTCAATACCACTACAAATTTTGATTGGCCGGAAAAATTCCAAAATGATAAATTTAAGGTAATTAATCAATATTTCTGGATGTATACCGTCCCATAGTAAAATACTATTACATGAAAGCCAGTTACAAATTAAATATTATAAATAAAGGTATTAAATATTACTTTCCTACACCTATATTTTACATAACATTTGGCTGTACTGTTCGTGACGTGAGATATTAACGTGTCTAGTTCTGCTGTGATTAGAAATCAAGTCACTGATTGACACATTAAAATTAAGACATATTGTAAGTGAGCGTGTAGCATTAGTGATCAAGGGTGGCTGCATGATATATAACGAAATTGTGCGTTTTTAATGACCACGTGCAAATCATTCACCTCCTAATGAATCCCCTTTTCACCATAAATTTAATGTACCTACTTTTTACCTTTTTTACTTTCTTATACGTAGTATAAGGAAGTATTGTGATGATGAAAATTTTCCACCTCGAGATTTTTGCAGATGTCCACGTTTTGAAGTCGCCTGATACCAAAAAAGTGGTTTTTAAAAAATGTCTGTGTGTTTGTGTGTGTGTGTGTGTGTGTGTCTGTGTGTGTCTGTGTGTGTGTGACCACGATAGCGGTCAAACCGCTGTAGATATCAATTCCAAATTTTGTATTTACGTGTATAATCTCCCTCTTGAGATGTGGTTAGTTTTTCAGTAAAATCAGTAGACCGGAAGTAGCAGTTTACTTCAGCGAAAAAATCGAATTTTGACAATATTTCGTCAACTACTAAGTTTAAACAAATTTATAAAGAATTCATATATACTTAGAATTGAAATTGAAAATAATTTTTTTTAAAAAGTTTTTTGAAATTCCTACCGGAAGTAGGTCTTTTACTCTTATCGAAAATCAGTTTTTTGCGAATATTTCGCAAGTCATGCCTTTTAGACAAGTACGTTACGGGTATAAAAGTATTTAAAACATAATTTTCAATATCTTTTGTATAAAAGAAATTTCAAAATTCAGACCGGAAGTACCACTTTTACTCTTATCGAATAACGATTTTTTGCAAATATGTCGTAAGTTATGCATTCTATATATATTTATCAAGAATACAAAAGTATTTGGAACTGGATTTGCAATATTTTTTGTATATATGAAATTCCAAAATTCGGACCGGAAGTAGCACTTTTACTCTTAGCCAGTAGGACTTTTTTGCTAATATCTAGCAAAGTATGCATTCTATAGAGATTTATTAAGAGAATAGAAGTACTTAGAATAGGATTTTGAATAATTTTTGTATAAAAAAATTCTTAAGATTCTAAAATTTGAAACGCTCATACGTCTAAGAAAGTCGTGTGGTGGGCACACCTCATTCTTTAAAACCAATTTTTAGTTATTTTATCTATAGTCTTTTATATACGTTACAATTAGATTAATATTTATATATGCTCGTACACATGCTACTTTTATATTTTCTAAATTATTGGTATCTCAACTCCAAAATTCGAAAATGTCAACCTGAAGAAATTCAAGCAAGGACGTGTAAAAGGCCAAAAGTTACTTTGAGTCTCATAAGATTGAATTTATATACGTTCCTTATGTTTTCTATTATTACATATGACCTGTAAAAAAAGTTATTTATTATACAAGGGAAAGAAGTATTAGATTTTAGCTCGAGATAATGACAAAATACCGAGAGCTAAAATCTAATGTTTTTTCCCGTGTATAATACACTATTTTTTTCTGTGACAGGAAAAACGATGATTTAATAATGATAAAAAAGACTCAGAAAATCAATCGATGTGACATTTGAAGTTTTAAATTGGTAGGCTGTTGTACTTATAATAGCAGCATTACACCTGCGTTGCTAAGGAAACCTGTAAATTATTCAAATATTTGTCAATTTAATTTTGTGTTTGGTTTTAAAAATTTGCGAACTTAAGTTGATTTTTAGTTATTTTGATTGGAAGTTGAAAAAGAAATGCAGTTTTTTCTCGGAGACGGTGCTATTGGCATACATAAGTAAATGCCACTTTTTGTATAATAAAATATATTAAAATTAAATGTCCGTGTTCTTACTTATGTGTACATATCCGGAAAGAAAGTACTCATTTTTTTCCCGGGGAAAAATGAGTACTTTTTTCTCGGCTTTTAAAGTGACATTTTGTTACCTATTAAGAAAAATAAAATGTCAAACTTTTCCCGTCACAGAGAAAAAGTTATAAAAATACATTCGAGTCGTCTTGGCAACGGACTCGGCAAAAGTACGAACTAAAGACGACGATTCAATACCACTACAAATTTCGAATGGCCGGAACAATTTCAAAATGAAAAATTTAAGGTAATTAATCAATATTTCTGGATGTATACTGTCCCATAGTAAAATACTATTACATGAAAGCCAGTTACAAATTAAATATTATAAATAAAGGTATTAAATATTACTTTCCTACACCTATATCTTACGTACCATTTGGCATCACTGTTTTAAAATGTTTAAATGACAATTATAACAAACGTCAACAAATAATTATAATATAATTATAACACATGTCAAAACGTGTACAAATATTACTATTTCCTGTATTTTGTAGGTTATATTACATGACAGGTAAAATTTTGCAACATCTAATATTTGACGTCATTTTAATTTAGTGGCGCATGTCGGTTGCGAGAGCGACTCAACTATAGGAACAGTTTGTTGAAAAAGAAAAGCCTTGCATCTGCGGTCATAAACTGTATTATCAATTATATTCTAACAATATAAGATATTGCAATTTCAACTGCCATATTTCAGACAATTTAACTTGCACCAAGTTTCTGTAGGATGAATAAGGCCAGAAACTTTGATTGACAAATCATATCCCAACTGTTTAGTAAAAACTATACGTTTTAACAGGTTCTTTGTCTAAATTTCCTAAATCAAAGAGGGTTGATTGAGAAAACCGTGTTTCCATAATTTTGACTTACAAAATGTTATGTTCTGGAGGAATCGGCGCGATCTTTGTAGTGCCAATTATAATTATTATTTTAAAATTTAACTACACGTTAACGAACACACAATTCATCCAAACCCAATTAAATCAAGAGTACTTTATACAGTGTTTGCATAAGCACCTGCCAGCTTTTGTAGAATTTCTTCAATGTTTTCAATTTCACATATAACTTTTAAATATAGTTTTAATATGTTAATGACATATCAGAGTGAGTCTAAAATATATTCATCTAAAATTAAGTTTTAATAAGGTGCTGTTAAAAGCAATTACAAAGAAGAAAAGAGCAAGCGCAATCATAAATTTTTACAAACACTTAGAATTTTTAGCAACTAAGATAAAGTCCCGGAAATGTAACAGAATTAAATAGCTTCCAAAACACAAATATTTCCGTAGTAAGCTAAAAGTTACACATATTCAATATTATGTTTTTATTTTTAAGTATACTGTTAATTTCATGTATAGAAGAAGCAATACAATTACTAAATGACTAATAAAAATAATTATTAATTGAAAATGCATAAGAAAACATAATCGCAGTCAATACTAATAAAAATCCAACTCTTCTAGGTTATGCGCACGTGTAAGTAATCCCAATTACTGTTTAATATTTTATCAGGTTTGGTAAAACACCGGTTAATATATCATCATTTAATAACGTTCTCAATCAATGATTAGCGCTAACCGGTGTTGGTAACACATACTAACCGGTATTTTATTCAATGGTTAGCGCCAACCGGTTTTTGCAAAAACGTACTATCCCGTATTTTATGTAATGAGTACGCTGATCGGCATTTTAATCGGAATTGGGAAAACCGGCCCTTTATTGAACTTAATCAACTAATACAGTGCAATAATATGAATAATTAAAAATACGTCTAAATTTGCCGTTGTAGTTGTTAGCGCGTTTTAATGTTGAAGGTTACATTCAAATATTATGTCAACTTTAAATAAACATGCGCCAATAATTTAAGGACATTAAATTTGAGATATTGCAAAATTTTACCTGTCAAGTATCCTACCTACACATGCCATTTCGAGACTTATAAATACACCTTTTCATATTAATCATAATAACCTTTTGAAGTTTGTCATCCAAGCAACACAAATTTGTCCGCAATTACCGTTTCCCGTGGAACGCGATCACTGTCACGACGCTTTTTAGAAAGTCCGATTTTACAAACTTTTGAACCAGTCCTGTATATTCATAAATTTAGTGATGCCAATCGTATATATTATTTAGAACTTTTCTTTACTTCTTTACACAAACCGTTACACTGAACACTGAAGAGCGAGAAGGATAATTTAATGTTAAACATAAATCATGTTAAAGTTAGCAAGGAAGAATGTGCTGAGATCCAAGTACTTTTCGACGAACCTTTCCGACATATTACATTTGCCATGTTGTTTTTTTTGACATTTTGACTTTGGATTCGTGATCGGCGACCTGAGACACCCCCATATCTAAAATTTCACATTAATACGTCAATTTTTCAAAAAACTTCCACCATTTTGTTTTTTTTGACATTTCGACTTTGGATTCGTGATCGGCGACCTAAAACACCCCCGTATCTAAAATTTCACATTCATACGTCAATTTTCAAAAAAACTTCCGCCATTTTTTTTTTTTTGACATTTTGACTTTCTATTCTTGATCGGCTACCTAAGACACCCCCGTATCTAAAATTTCACATTCATACGTCAATTTTCAAAAAAACTTCCACCATTTTGTTTTTTTTGACATTTTGACTTTGGATTCGTGATCGGCGACCTGAGACACCCCCGTATCTAAAATTTCACATTCATACGCCAATTTTCAAAAAAACTTCCGCCATTTTTTTTTTTTTGACATTTTGACTTTCTATTCTTGATCGGCTACCTAAGACACCCCCGTATCTAAAATTTCACATTCGTACGTCAATTTTCAAAAAATCTTCCGCCATTTTGTTTTTTTTTGACATTTTAACTTTGGATTTGTGATCGGCGTCTGCACACACCCCCGTATCTAAAATTTCGCATTCGTACGTCAATTTTCAAAAAATCTTTCGCCATTTTGTTTTTTTTGACATTTTGACTTTGGATTTGTGATCGGCGTCCGCACACACCCCCGTATCTAAAATTTTGCATTCATACGTCAATTTTCAAAAAACTCTTCGGCCATTTAATTTCCTTTGTCATTTTGACTTTGGATTTGTGATCGGCGTCCGTATACACACCCCCGTATCTAAAATTTCACATTCGTACGTCAATTTAGAATTAGTGACGGGCGACCGTAAAAACTTTCGAGTGCCTAATTTTGCTTTTAATCAGAATAGATAGAAATTGATTTCAGCCAACTCCGCCCACCGTGCACGTTTGCGTAATCGTTTAAGTAAAATTATTTCGCAGGGGCACATAAATGTCGAAAGCAATCCTCCTCCTTTTCCCCTTTGAGGAAATACGCGTTTTGAAATTATCGTATTTTAATTCAAATCATTATTAAAATATTACTCGACAACACCTGTATAGATGAAAATATTAAATCAAGCGGGACCGTTACGTATTATGTGGACATGCCGAACGTTCGCCGGACCGTAATGTATTGACCGGCAGTGCACATGATAATCTGATTTTATTTTTCGCCCGTCCGGAATGCATTGGTATCAGTGCAGATTGAATCGGCCATTTTTCTGACCAAATACCTCTGAAAACGAACTTGGAATTACTCGTACCTTCGTCTAGGTACCTCTGTAAACTGGGAATGCGCAAGTGAACGTTTCCGAAATGTCACTTGTTTACGTTTCTGAATCTTGTTGTGTCCTCGAAACTTTCAAAATTTGGAATTTCAAGCTTAAAAGTGAAAATGTGAATGCGTATGAGACCGGCTGTCAGTTTGACGTTTGTCGGGATTTTTCATCCATTTCGCTAAACCGTGTCCGTCTGCAGATGATATTTAAAGTGTTTGTCCCTTTGTATCTGCACCACTTTAAACTGGGAATATGCCACTAAAGGGTCCTGAAATGTCAGTACTTTAAAATTTTGAATCTTGTTGCGCCCCCGAAAGCTTTAAAATTTGGAATTTCAGGCCTAAAAGTGAAAGTTTGCATACATTTCGAATGGGCTGTCACTTTGACGTTTGTCGGGATTTTCAGTATAAAAGGCTCCAGAGCAATTTTTGTTTCCCACGTCCTCCTTATGGGCGAAAAAATTGATGCAGCGCTTTTCTCTACAAGTGCTAAAATTTTAAAAAAATTCTTTTCGCCGCCTTACCACCGTTTCGAAGCGATAAAAATACGCCTATACAAAGTAGAATTGTACATCCGACGATATAAAACTCTAAAATCTTCCCTAAAATGCCTCAATTCGTCAAACACTCAAAGGTCGTTTTCCCATTTTCACCCCCATTTTCCCTCCTCTACTAAATCCGTGAGAGCGGTAAAGGGTCCTGTGCGCTTTTATAGAGTATAACTAGCTAATACGGCAGGCCTAGAAGGCCCGCTGCCGCCTCTTATTCCGCTTACAGTTGAGGTACCGCTCCCCCTTATTTTTCTAAATTTATTGCGGATTTTGTCTTTATTGCGTTTCAGTTTTTGAAACACCATATAATTCCGATATATAGCGAATAACTAAATATAATTGTGTTTTAGATGTTCAACATTGCTTAGTTTTCTTTATACCCCCCTGTATATATTTTAGAACTATGCAATATTTTATTCAGAATGCTTATCGGATGAAATGATTAATAGTGGATTTAGTGATAGCAGTTTTTAAATTTAAAATGTTTAACGGCTGTCCATGAAATAAGATGTACTTTATCGTTTAAAGTTATATTGACATTTTTCACATACTTTTCCTGTGCCTTCACAGTTGGTAGTTTTCACTCTATTTTGAATTTTTCTACTATTATTGGTTTTTGTGCCTTGATTTGCCGATGATTTATATCACGTTTGCCTAATTTATCTATAGTTTGAATTTTATTTGTGGATGTAAAATTAGAATAATCTCGAAATCTATGTTTTTTGCATCAGTTGGAAATGTGGTTTGATAGTTTTTGTTAATAGTGTTTCATTCTATATATGTCGATTCCATTGGTCTTTTTGGTTTAAATAAAAGTTCAGTAGAAATTTTAAAAAAACATTTTATTTTATACAAACTTGTAGATAGCTTTATTAGATGTTTTATTGACGCGAATGTATACTTTTAAATAATTCATTATTACAAATTGATAGTTTCTTCTATAACAAATAATATTTATTTCATTGGCACTTTTTATAATGATTTCCATTCCAATACTTTCATAATTTGCATTGTTTCTTTGTGGTAAATTGTATTACAACTGTCAGTTATGTATGATGTTTAATAATGTTGGTAAAGCCTTGTTCACACTGTACATAATTATTTTCTTTTGCATTGTACACCTACAATTTAAGGAATATATAGATATAATATATGTATTATGGTAATATTGATTTCTTATTGTTATATTCGAAAATACTCCTTAATCCTCATAGAACTTGTATTTTGAATTATTGTAATTGACGATGTCGCGGGAGGTTCATTTTCATCAATGATAATTAAACAATCTTTTTTGAATACGTGTGATGTTACTTCTCAATTTGCCTGGCACAGTAACAACATGATTAAGTGCTTGTTTAATCTGATAGGAATATATTTTAGTTTCCTTTTTCTATTTACAATATCTTATATTTTGAAGTATTTTTACAACTTAATTCATGGACGAAATGACTCCAGTCATGTAACGATAATTGCTAAAAATGAGTAGAAAGTGTTTATAAACAAATAAGGAATCGAATTTATAAATTTCTTACCTATACACCATTATCATTGGGCCAATTATTATATATTGCAGTACATATTGTGTTGAATGTTTGTGAGCTAATGCTTCAATCTTATCGAGCTCGAATTCGCCTTTTTCGCGTCCGCTTACAGCTTTTTTACAGTTTCCTGTAAAACGCGATCACTCTCATGGTGGTTTTTAGAATGTACGATTTTGTAGACTTTTGGCGCACCCTGTATATACATATATTTTGTAAAGCCAATTGTATATTTCATTTAGAATTCTTCTAGAATTTCTTTTACACAAACTGGTACACATTGAAGAGCGAGAAAGATAATTTAATGTTAAACATAAGAATGATGTTAAAATATCCGAAGAAACAATATGCTCAGTAACTGCATCATTTTCATTGAGACAATTGGGATAATACGCTATTGAAATAACAGTGGAAAAATTTAGTATATTAAGAAAAAGTATATCAATTGCTCAGAAACAATTTAAGATAGGCATGCACAATATTAATAAAAAAAAGACCTAATAATCAGTTTGACACTGAGATATTTTCACCCAAATTATTTGAAGTGAAACAGCGCTTTCATTACGAAATTTTGGTCAGCAGATTTGAATTATTCGTGTGTCATACTCAAAATTAGTTAGCACGTTAATTAAAAATGAAGGACTTGTATTAAAGAACATTTTAAATTTTCACTCAATTACATTATTAGTCGTACTGTTCTCTCTCTAATGGTAGAAAGGATATTGTGTATACTACTCGCCCGCTATCGCGGGCTCGTCATTTTAATTGACATGCTCAAATATACATAGTATCTGCATAGTGTTTAACATGTTTATAACAAATTTTGTTTGGTAAATGGGCGTCGCTTTCAAACATTCTTATAGAATGCTAATGAATGCTGATGAACTTCAAACATATAGCTCGCAAAAATATGTATGTGAATGGGTAAGGTAAATTTAATTTATAAAGTATACTACTTTCTTACTACCTTTTCGAAGTCCACTATCATTAATAAAAGAGCACAAAATAATAATAAAAGTAAAAAGCCCAAGTTTTAAATTGAAGCCCTATTGAAGCACCTTTTCTGTAAAAGCGATCACTGGCATCACGCTTTTGAGAATGTCCACTTTCATAAACTTTTGAAGCACCCCTACATATATTTTGTTAAGCCAATTGTATATTATATTTAAAATTCTTCTCGAACTGTTTTTTACACAAACTGGTACACACTCAAAAGCGAGAAAGGTAATTTAATGTTAAACATAAGTCATGTTAAAGTATCGAAAGAAACAATAAGCGCAACATATTCATTGAGACAGTGTACAATACGATTCTGATGTTTGCGAATCTACTATCGTTAAGAAAAAATGCAGTATTAAATTTAAGCCCTGTTCAATTACGTTTCGACGAATCGCCAAATTGAAGACGTAATAAGCGATCACAAACACTCCCGTACCTAAAATTTCACATTCATACGTCAATTTTCAAAAAACTTGTTAGCCATTTTGATTTTTTTGATATTTTGACTTTGGAATCACGATCGGCGACCCCCCAAAACCCCCGTATCTAAAATTTCACATTCATATGTTAATTTTCAAAAAACTCGTCCGCCATTTTTTTTGTTGACATTTTGACTATGGATTCGTGATCGGCGACCTAAGACACGCCCGTATCTGAGATTTCACATTCATACGTCAATTTTCAAAAAACTGGTCCGCCATTTTGATTTTTTTGACATTTTGACTTTGGAATCATGATCGGCGACCCCCAAAACCCCCGTATCTAAAATTTCACATTCATACGTCAATTTTCAAAAAACTGGTCCGCCATTTTGATTTTCTTGTCATTTTGGCTTTGGAATCATGATCGGCGACCCCCAAAACCCCCGTATCTAAAATTTCACATTCATACGTCAATTTTCAAAAAACTTCGGCCATTTTTTTTTTTTTTGACATTTTGACTTTCGATTTGTGATCGGCGACCTAAGACACCCCCGTACCTAAAATTTCACATTCATACGTCAATTTTCAAAAAACTTCGGCCATTTTTTTTTTTTTGACATTTTGACTTTCGATTTGTGATCGGCGACCTAAGACACCCCCGTACCTAAAATTTCACATTCATACGTCAATTTTCAAAAAACTTCCGCCATTTTGTTTTTTTTGACATTTTAACTTTGGATTCGTGATCGGCGACCTAAGACACCCCCGTATCTAAAATTTCACATTCATACGTCAATTTTCAAAAAACTTCGGCCATTTTGTTTTTTTTGACATTTTGACTTTCGATTCGTGATCGGCGACCTAAGACACGCCCGTATCTGAAATTTCACATTCATACGTCAATTTTCAAAAAACTGGTCCGCCATTTTAATTTTTTTGATATTTTGACTTTGGAATCACGATCGGCGACCCCCAAAACCCCCGTATCTAAAATTTCACATTCATATGTTAATTTTCAAAAAACTCGTCCGCCATTTTGTTTTTTTTTGACATTTTGACTATGGATTCGTGATCGGCGACCTAAGACACCCCCGTATCTAAAATTTCACATTCATATGTCAATTTTCAAAAAACTGGTCCGGCATTTTGATTTTTTTGACATTTTGACTTTGGAATCATGATCGGCGACCCCCAAAACCCCCGTATCTAAAATTTCACATTCATACGTCAATTTTCAAAAAACTGGTCTGCCATTTTGATTTATTTTGACATTTTGGCTTTGGAATCATGATCGGCGACCCCCAAAACCCCCGTATCTAAAATTTCACATTCATACGTCAATTTTCAAAAAACTTCGGCCATTTTGTTTTTTTTTTGACATTTTGACTTTCGATTTGTGATCGGCGACCTAAGACACCCCCGTACCTAAAATTTCACATTCATACGTCAATTTTCAAAAAACTTCCGCCATTTTGTTTTTTTTTGACATTTTGACTTTCGATTTGTGATCGGCGACCTAAGACACCCCCGTACCTAAAATTTCACATTCATACGTCAATTTTCAAAAAACTTCCGCCATGTTGTTTTTTTTTTACATTTTGACTTTGGATTCGTGATCGGCGACCTAAGACACCCCCGTATCTAAAATTTCACATTCATACGTCAATTTTCAAAAAACTTCGGCCATTTTTTTTTTTTTTGACATTTTGACTTTCGATTCGTGATCGGCGACCTAAGACACCCCCGTATCTAAAATTGCATTATTAATAAATAATAATTATTTAAATAATTATTTCGTAGGGCACGTAAATGTTAAAAGCAATATTTTTTCCCTTAAGAAAACGACATACCCGTTTTAGAATTATTGTATTTTAAATGGAATTTATAATAATTAAGAAAAAATCATGCTGTATATGTGAATGATTATTTCAGCGACCGGGAAAATTATGTCGAGCAGTCCGGCGTCATGTCTTATAAATTGCCGGTAAAATACACGAAATAAATACACAACATCTCATTCGAAAAAAAATATTTTGCCCCAGCCTGGGTTCGAACCGGACCCGGCAAAGTCATTGTATTAAGAAGCCGTCAATCTTGTGCATCGGGCTATCGACCTATATGTAAATAGTTTGTTCAACTGCCATATTTATATGTAAGCTTGACTCTATGTTGAAATCTGAAATATTTTTTTTAAATCTCAGAGAAAATAGACGTGTAATCTTCAAAAGAATACGTTTAAATTGCGTCCAGATAATTAATTTAGTATCTTGTCCGTGTCCTATATTATGTGTGTTTATTTGCCATGAATTTATTCTGATGTTAATAATTAAAAGCAATCCTTTTACTCATTAAGGAAACTGGACTACGCGTATTTTAAAATTCAAATTTGTAATCATTAAAAGATATCAG
The DNA here is from genome assembly GCA_963170755.1 of Amphimallon solstitiale. Taxonomy (NCBI): domain Eukaryota; kingdom Metazoa; phylum Arthropoda; class Insecta; order Coleoptera; family Scarabaeidae; genus Amphimallon; species Amphimallon solstitiale. The sequence goes on along the minus strand of OY720675.1, from coordinate 167,721,816 downwards.
CCTGTATGTAAAAATGTTAAGTCAAGCTACCGATATATAATATTTCAAATTATTATTCACGGGCCAGTGCACATGAATGTGTATGTGTGTACATAACATGTTATGAGCATTGCACCTGATTTATTGTGTACATTCATTTGTGACGTATTCCAGCCATTTTTTCGAGTGCATGAAGAGTTTAAATTCCTTGTCCTATCAATACCGGACCTGAATCAAGCTGGAATAAGCATGGAAACGCTTCCTAAAACGATATTATTTTAAATTTCAAGTCGTTTTCCTCTCGAAAAATCGTCAGAGCTTGGAATTTCATGCTTAAAAGTCAATGTTTGGAAATATTTAGTCCGCCTGTCAGATTTGCGAAAAGTCAATTTTGTGTTTAGTCCTCGTTTTTATTTACGTAAATGGGCTTTCTTTAGGCACGTCATGGCTTAATTTCGCGTGTTTTGAAAAATTCGACGGAACGTATATTTTAATTGCTCACGCGTCCCTCGACCTTAAGATATGCTTTCGAGCGCGTTGAAAAGCAGAAAGTGCGGGCTTTTTAACCGTATTTTTCCCTATGCGTGTTCTAGATTCGTCTCGGATGAGATACCTTCAGAAAATCGTGCACGTCGAAAACGCAACGTTTAAATTTGTCCGTAAATATCCGGCGATCGAACAGAGCTATAAAGGCGAAATTTTTACGGTAATTAGCTCGGACTTTCCCCTTCACGGGACGATCGGTCCGGACGCGCTACCTATACGGGGTGTTGCACAATTTAGAGAAACATTATCCGTTGCACGGTCCTATCTCTATCCCGTATTTACTCCCGTGAGAGACAAGGTATCACCTTCAGCTATTATTAAGGAGAACTAGCTAATACGGCAGGCCTTGAAGGCCCGCTGCCGCCTCTTATTCCGCTTACAGTTGAGGTACCGCTCCCCCTTATTTTTCTAAATTTATTGCGGATTTTGTCTTTATTGCGTTTCAGTTTTTGAAACACCATATAATTCCGATATATAGCGAATAACTAAATATAATTGTGTTTTAGATGTTCAACATTGCTTAGTTTTCTTTATACTCCCCTGTATATATTTTAGAACTATGCAATATTTTCTTCAGAATGCTTATCGGATGAAATGATTAATAGTGGATTTAGTGATAGCAGTTTTTAAATTTAAAATGTTTAACGGCTGTCCATGAAATAAGATGTACTTTATCGTTTAAAGTTATATTGACATTTTTCACATACTTTTCCTGTGCCTTCACAGTCGGTAGTTTTCACTCTATTTTGAATTTTTCTACTATTATTGGTTTTTGTGCCTTGATTTGCCGATGATTTATATCACGTTTGCCTAATTTATCTATAGTTTGAATTTTATTTGTGGATGTAAAATTAGAATAATCTCGAAATCTATGTTTTTTGCATCAGTTGGAAATGTGGTTTGATAGTTTTTGTTAATAGTGTTTCATTCTATATATGTCGATTCCATTGGTCTTTTTGGTTTAAATAAAAGTTCAGTAGAAATTTTAAAAAAACATTTTATTTTATACAAACTTGTAGATAGCTTTATTAGATGTTTTATTGACGCGAATGTATACTTTTAAATAATTCATTATTACAAATTGATAGTTTCTTCTATAACAAATAATATTTATTTCATTGGCACTTTTTATAATGATTTCCATTCCAATACTTTCATAATTTGCATTGTTTCTTTGTGGTAAATTGTATTACAACTGTCAGTTATGTATGATGTTTAATAATGTTGGTAAAGCCTTGTTCACACTGTACATAATTATTTTCTTTTGCATTGTACACCTACAATTTAAGGAATATATAGATATAATATATGTATTATGGTAATATTGATTTCTTATTGTTATATTCGAAAATACTCCTTAATCCTCATAGAACTTGTATTTTGAATTATTGTAATTGACGATGTCGCGGGAGGTTCATTTTCATCAATGATAATTAAACAATCTTTTTTGAATACGTGTGATGTTACTTCTCAATTTGCCTGGCACAGTAACAACATGATTAAGTGCTTGTTTAATCTGATAGGAATATATTTTAGTTTCCTTTTTCTATTTACAATATCTTATATTTTGAAGTATTTTTACAACTTAATTCATGGACGAAATGACTCCAGTCATGTAACGATAATTGCTAAAAATGAGTAGAAAGTGTTTATAAACAAATAAGGAATCGAATTTATAAATTTCTTACCTATACACCATTATCATTGGGCCAATTATTATATATTGCAGTACATATTGTGTTGAATGTTTGTGAGCTAATGCTTCAATCTTATCGAGCTTGAATTCGCCTTTTTCGCGTCCGCTTACAGCTTTTTTACAGTTTCCTGTAAAACGCGATCACTCTCATGGTGGTTTTTAGAATGTACGATTTTGTAGACTTTTGGCGCACCCTGTATATACATATATTTTGTAAAGCCAATTGTATATTTCATTTAGAATTCTTCTAGAATTTCTTTTACACAAACTGGTACACATTGAAGAGCGAGAAAGATAATTTAATGTTAAACATAAGAATGATGTTAAAATATCCGAAGAAACAATATGCTCAGTAACTGCATCATTTTCATTGAGACAATTGGGATAATACGCTATTGAAATAACAGTGGAAAAATTTAGTATATTAAGAAAAAGTATGTCAATTGCTCAGAAACAATTTAAGATAGGCATGCACAATATTAATAAAAAAAAGACCTAATAATCAGTTTGACACTGAGATATTTTCACCCAAATTATTTGAAGTGAAACAGCGCTTTCATTACGAAATTTTGGTCAGCAGATTTGAATTATTCGTGTCATACTCAAAATTAGTTAGCACGTTAATTAAAAATGAAGGACTTGTATTAAAGAACATTTTAAATTTTCACTCAATTACATTATTAGTCGTACTGTTCTCTCTCTAATGGTAGAAAGGATATTGTGTATACTACTCGCCCGCTATCGCGGGCTCGTCATTTTAATTGACATGCTCAAATATACATAGTATCTGCATAGTGTTTAACATGTTTATAACAAATTTTGTTTGGTAAATGGGCGTCGCTTTCAAACATTCTTATAGAATGCTAATGAATGCTGATGAACTTCAAACATATAGCTCGCAAAAATATGTATGTGAATGGGTAAGGTAAATTTAATTTATAAAGTATACTACTTTCTTACTACCTTTTCGAAGTCCACTATCATTAATAAAAGAGCACAAAATAATAATAAAAGTAAAAAGCCCAAGTTTTAAATTGAAGCCCTATTGAAGCACCTTTTCTGTAAAAGCGATCACTGGCATCACGCTTTTGAGAATGTCCACTTTCATAAACTTTTGAAGCACCCCTACATATATTTTGTTAAGCCAATTGTATATTATATTTAAAATTCTTCTCGAACTGTTTTTTACACAAACTGGTACACACTCAAAAGCGAGAAAGGTAATTTAATGTTAAACATAAGTCATGTTAAAGTATCGAAAGAAACAATAAGCGCAACATATTCATTGAGACAGTGTACAATACGATTCTGATGTTTGCGAATCTACTATCGTTAAGAAAAAATGCAGTATTAAATTTAAGCCCTGTTCAATTACGTTTCGACGAATCGCCAAATTGAAGACGTAATAAGCGATCACAAACACTCCCGTACCTAAAATTTCACATTCATACGTCAATTTTCAAAAAACTTGTTAGCCATTTTGATTTTTTTGATATTTTGACTTTGGAATCACGATCGGCGACCCCCAAAACCCCCGTATCTAAAATTTCACATTCATATGTTAATTTTCAAAAAACTCGTCCGCCATTTTGTTTTTTTTTTGACATTTTGACTATGGATTCGTGATCGGCGACCTAAGACACGCCCGTATCTGAAATTTCACATTCATACGTCAATTTTCAAAAAACTGGTCCGCCATTTTGATTTTTTTGACATTTTGACTTTGGAATCATGATCGACGACCCCCAAAACCCCCGTATCTAAAATTTCACATTCATACGTCAATTTTCAAAAAACTGGTCCGCCATTTTGATTTTTTTTGACATTTTGGCTTTGGAATCATGATCGGCGACCCCCAAAACCCCCGTATCTAAAATTTCACATTCATACGTCAATTTTCAAAAAACTTCGGCCATTTTTTTTTTTGACATTTTGACTTTCGATTTGTGATCGGCGACCTAAGACACCCCCGTACCTAAAATTTCACATTCATACGTCAATTTTCAAAAAACTTCCGCCATTTTGTTTTTTTTTGACATTTTGACTTTCGATTTGTGATCGGCGACCTAAGACACCCCCGTACCTAAAATTTCACATTCATACGTCAATTTTCAAAAAACTTCCGCCATTTTGTTTTTTTTGACATTTTAACTTTGGATTCGTGATCGGCGACCTAAGACACCCCCGTATCTAAAATTTCACATTCATACGTCAATTTTCAAAAAACTTCGGCCATTTTGTTTTTTTTGACATTTTGACTTTCGATTCGTGATCGGCGACCTAAGACACGCCCGTATCTGAAATTTCACATTCATACGTCAATTTTCAAAAAACTGGTCCGCCATTTTGATTTTTTTGATATTTTGACTTTGGAATCACGATCGGCGACCCCCAAAACCCCCGTATCTAAAATTTCACATTCATATGTTAATTTTCAAAAAACTCGTCCGCCATTTTGTTTTTTTTTGACATTTTGACTATGGATTCGTGATCGGCGACCTAAGACACCCCCGTATCTAAAATTTCACATTCATATGTCAATTTTCAAAAAACTGGTCCGGCATTTTGATTTTTTTGACATTTTGACTTTGGAATCATGATCGGCGACCCCCAAAACCCCCGTATCTAAAATTTCACATTCATACGTCAATTTTCAAAAAACTGGTCCGCCATTTTGATTTGTTTTGACATTTTGGCTTTGGAATCATGATCGGCGACCCCCAAAACCCCCGTATCTAAAATTTCACATTCATACGTCAATTTTCAAAAAACTTCGGCCATTTTGTTTTTTTTTGACATTTTGACTTTCGATTTGTGATCGGCGACCTAAGACAGCCCCGTACCTAAAATTTCACATTCATACGTCAATTTTCAAAAAACTTCCGCCATTTTGTTTTTTTTTGACATTTTGACTTTCGATTTGTGATCGGCGACCTAAGACACCCCCGTACCTAAAATTTCACATTCATACGTCAATTTTCAAAAAACTTCCGCCATTTTGTTTTTTTTTGACATTTTGACTTTGGATTCGTGATCGGCGACCTAAGACACCCCCGTATCTAAAATTTCACATTCATACGTCAATTTTCAAAAAACTTCGGCCATTTTGTTTTTTTTTTGACATTTTGACTTTCGATTCGTGATCGGCGACCTAAGACACCCCCGTATCTAAAATTTCATTATTAATAAATAATAATTATTTAAATAATTATTTCGTAGGGCACGTAAATGTTAAAAGCAATATTTTTTCCCTTAAGAAAACGACATACCCGTTTTAGAATTATTGTATTTTAAATGGAATTTATAATAATTAAGAAAAAATCATGCTGTATATGTGAATGATTATTTCATCGACCGGGAAAATTATGTCGAGCAGTCCGGCGTCATGTCTTATAAATTGCCGGTAAAATACACGAAATAAATACACAACATCTCATTCGAAAAAAAAATATTTTGCCCCAGCCTGGGTTCGAACCGGACCCGGCAAAGTCATTGTATTAAGAAGCCGTCAATCTTGTGCATCGGGCTATCGACCTATATGTAAATAGTTTGTTCAACTCCCATATTTATATGTAAGCTTGACTCTATGTTGAAATCTGAAATATTTTTTTTAAATCTCAGAGAAAATAGACGTGTAATCTTCAAAAGAATACGTTTAAATTGCGTCCAGATAATTAATTTAGTATCTTGTCCTTGTCCTATATTATGTGTGTTTATTTGCCATGAATCTATTCTGACGTTAATAATTAAAAGCAATCCTTTTACTCATTAAGGAAACTGGACATATGCGTATTTTAAAATTCAAATTTGTAATCATTAAAAGATATCAGCCTGTATGTAAAAATGTTAAGTCAAGCTACCGATTTATAATACACGGGCCAGTGCACATGAATGTATATGTGTGTACATAACATGTTATGAGCATTGCAATTGATTTATTGTGTACATTCATTTGTGACGTATTTCAGCCATTTTTCGAGTGCATGAAGAGTTTAAATTCCTTGTCCTATCAATACCGCATCTGTATCAAGCTGGAATAAGCATGGAAACGCTTCCTAAAACGATATTATTTTAAATTTCAAGTCGTTTTCCTCTCGAAAAATCGTCAGAGCTTGGAATTTCATGCTTAAAAGTCAATGTTTGGAAATATTTAGTCCGCCTGTCAGATTTGCGAAAAGTCAATTTTGTGTTTAGTCCTCGTTTTTATTTATGTAAATGGGCTTTCTTTAGGCACGTCATGGCTTAATTTCGCGTGTTTTGAAAAATTCGACGGAACGTATATTTTAATTGCTCACGCGTCCCTCGACCTTAAAATATGCTTTCGAGCGCGTTGAAAAGCAGAAAGTGCGGGCTTTTTAACCGTATTTTTCCCTATGCGTGTTCTAGATTCGTCTCGGATGAGATACCTTCAGAAAATCGTGCACGTCGAAAACGCAACGTTTAAATTTGTCCGTAAATATCCGGCGATCGGACAGAGCTATAAAGGCGAAATTTTTACGGTAAGTAGCTCGGACTTTCCCCTTCACGGGACCATCGGTCCGGACGCGCTACCTATACGGGGTGTTGCACAATTTAGAGAAATATCATCCGTTGCACGGTCCTATCTCTATCCCGTATTTACTCCCGTGAGAGACAAGGTATCACCTTCAGCTATTATTAAGGAGAACTAGCTAATACGGCAGGCCTAGAAGGCCCGCTGCCGCCTCTTATTCCGCTTACAGTTGAGGTACCGCTCTCCTTTATTCTTCTAAATTTATTGCGGATTTTGTCTTTATTGCGATTCAGTTTTTGAAACACCATGTCATTCCGATATATAGCGAATAAGTAAATATAATTGTGTTTTAGATGTTCAATATTGCTTAGTTGTTTTTATACATCCCTGTATATAGTTTACAACTATGCAATATTTTGTTCAGAATGCTTATCAGATGAAAAGATTAATAATAGATTTAGTGGTAATAGCAGTTTTTAAATTTAAAATGTTAAATGGCTGGCCATGAAATAAGTATTTTATCGTTTAAAGTTATATTGACATTTTTCACATACTTTTCCTGTGCCTTCACAGTCGGTATTTTTTACTCTATTTTGAATTTTTCTACTATTATTGGTTTTTGTGCCTTGATTGGCCGATGATTTATTTCACTTTTGCCTAATTTATCTATAGTTTGAATTTTGTTTGTGGGTATAAAATTAGAATAATCTCGAAATCTGTGTTTTTTTGTATAAGTTGGAAAATGTGGTTTGATAGTTTTTGATAATAGTGTTTCAGTCACATATGTCGATTCCATTGGTCATTTTGGTTTAAATGAAATTTCATTAGAAATTTTAAAAAAACATCGGAGATAGCTTTATTAGATGTTTTATTGACGCGAATGTATACTTTTAAATAATTCATTATTACAAATTGATAGTTTATGTAATCATTGTTCTGTAACAAATAATATTTATTTCATTGGCATTTTTTATAATGATTCCCATTCTTATACTTTTATAATTTGCAATGTTTCTTTGTGGTAAATTGTATTACAACTGTCAGTTATGTATAATGTTTAATAATGTTGGTAAAGCCTTGTTCACACTCTACACAATAATTTTCTTTTGCATTGTACACCTACAATTTAAGGAATATATAGATATAATTTATGTATTATGGTAATATTGATTACTTAGTGTTATATTCGAAAATACTGTAAAACATCCTTATAGAATTTGTATTTTGAATTATTGTAATTGACGATGTCGCGGGAGGTACATTTTCATCAATGATAATTAAACAATCTTTTTTGAATACGTATGATATTACTTCTCAATTTGCCTGGCACAGTAACAACATGATTAAGTGCTTGTTTAATCTTGTAGGAATATATTTTAGTTTCTTTTTTCTATTTACAATATCTTATAATATTTTGAAGTATTTTTACAACTTAATTCATGGACGAAATGACTTCAGTCATGTAATGATAATTGCTAAAAATGAGTAGACAGTATTTATAAACAAAAATAAGGAATCGAATTTATTAATTTCTTACCTATACACTATTATCATTGGGCCAATTATTATATATTGCAATATATATTGTGTTGAATGTTTGTGAGCTAATGCTTCAATCTTTTCGAGCTTGAATTCGCCGTTTTCACGTCCGCTTACAGCTCTTTTACAGTTTCCTGTAAAACGCGATCACTCTCATGGTGGTTTTTAGAATGTACGATTTTATAGACTTTTGGCGCACCTGTATATACATATATTTTGTAAAGCCAATTTTATACTTCATTTAGAATTCTTCTAGAATTTATTTTTACACAAACTGTTAGACACTGAAGAGCGAGAAAGATAATTTAATGTTAAACATAAGAATGATGTTAAAGTATCCGAAGAAACAATATGCTCAATAAGTGCATCATTTTCATTGAGACAATCGGGATAATACGCTATTGAAAGAACAGTGAAAAATGTAGTATATTAACAAAAAGTATGTCAATTGCTCAGAAACAATTTAAGATAGGCATGCACAATATTAATAAAAAAGAACCTAATAATCAATTTGACACAGATATTATCACCCAAATTATTTGAAGTGGAACAGCGCTTTCATTATGAAATTTTGGTCAGCAGATTTGAAATATTCGTCTGTCACATACTCAAAATTAGTTCGCACGTCAATTGAAAATGAAGGACTTGTATTGAAGAACTTTTAAATTTTCACTGAATTACATTATTATTCGTACTGTTCTCTCTCTGACGATAGAAAGAATATACTACTCGCCCGCTATCGCGGGCTCGTCATTTTAATTGACATGCTCAAATATACATAGTATCTGCATAGTGTTTAACATGTTTATAACAAATTTTGTTTGATAAATGGGCGTCGCTTTCAAACATTATTATAGAATGCTAATGAATGCTGATGAACTTCAAACATATAGCTCGCAAACATATGTATGTGACTGGGTAAGGTAAATTTAATTTATAAAGTATATTACTTTCTTACTACCTTTTCGAAGTCCACTATCGTTAATAAAAGAGCACAAAATAATAATAAAAGTAAAAAGCCCAAGCTTAAAATTTAAGCCCTATTGAAGCACCTTTCATTTTTATCAATGATAATTAAACAATCTCTTGTGAATACCTACGATATTACTTCGCAATAGCTATTTTTCAATCTCTTCATGCTTGAATAGCCTTTTGCGCGTCTGCTTACAACCTTTTTACAGCTTTCAGTAAAACCTGATCACTGTCAGGACCGTTGTTAGAATTTCCGTTTTTATAAACTTTTGACACATCCCTGTATATACATTATGCCATTATATTTTGTAAAGTCAATCGTATATATTACTCAGAATTCTTCTCAAACTGTTTTTAACACAGACCGGTATACGAATAAGAAAGATATTTTAATGTTTAACATAAAAGTCATTTTACGGTATCCGAAGAAATAATGTGCTCAAAGACAGCACCATTTTCGTTGATACAGTCTGCAATACGCTTCTGATGCGACAATAGAAAAGTTTGACGACTGTTTCAAAGTCTACAGTTTTTAAGAAAAAATCAAAAAGAATGGTAATAACTCAAAAACAATTTAAGATAGACATAAACAATAATAATAAAAATGAACCGAAAATTCAATTTCATCAAAGACTCAAAAGGGGCCAAGTAAGAACCGTCAAATTGCACTCGTCATTTGGCATTTTGAAAGATTGACTTCGGAAGCGTCAACAGGGACCCCAAAAACCCTCAAGTAATAAATTTGAGAAAGATCTAATTATGTTTCGCACATTTCCACCATGTTGGTCGCCCCACTTTTTTTTTGATATTTCGACTTCCAATTCGTTATCAGCGACAATAAGAATCCCAAATATTGAATTCCACGCGGATCCAATACGTTTTCGAAGAACCATTACGCTATATTGGACACGCCATTTTATTTTTAAATATAAACTTCAGATTCTTCATCAGCGAACCTAAAAACCCCAAGTAGATTCCGCTAGTGAATATTATTACATGAAAACCAGTTACAAATATACCTACTCTTTCTATACATACATTTTATTTAATACTTGGCTACTCTGTATAATGGGCAAGCATTTTTGATAAATAAAGAGGGTTTGAAAGACAATTATAATGAACATCAAAAGGTAATTATGACAAATATCATGTTTAACAAATAAACTTATGCAACATCTCAAATTTCACGCCATTTTAAACTACTGGCGCATGTTGGTTGCCAAAGCGACATAACCATATAGAAAATTATTGCAGTTGTTGGTTGTGTTGCTTTTGTTTATGAGCGAATGGAGATTCCTTTATAAATATTTATGGAATGTAGATTTAATTTATTTTATTATTTATTTATTACGTGCACTCTATGTGTTATTGAGTATGAATAATTATATGATTGTAACCTAACATGTTAAGGAACATGTTGGTTATAATAAATTATTTAAATTGGACTAAGTGAAAAAAGTATTATTAGACGTGATTAAAAATGTTTGATTCTATTGTATGGAAAATAACATCTCTCCTTTCAGCACAAAAGTAAACAAAACGTGTGAAGTAAATTACAGAAATACATACTTGTAAACTCAAAATACGTTTTCCAATAAACACAACAGACAACTGCATTCACCTTTTGACATGTGTCTTAATTTTATTTTGACGTTTGTTATAATTGTCATCAAAATAATGTAAAATTGTCAACAATGCCTGCCTACTACACAGAATAGCTATGCATTAAATAAAATGTCGGTGTAAGAAAGTAACATACAATAACATTATTTATAATATTCATTTTGTAACCGGCTTTCATTTAATGGTATTTTTGTAGCGGAAGCTATATATTCTAAAACATTAATTAGTTAGTTTACTTTCGTTATTTTGAAGTTGTTGCGGCTAATGTATATTTGTAGTAGCATTGAACCGTCGTTTCTAGTTCGTAGCTTGATCGTGCCATTTACTATATCGAAACTACGCATGTGTCCAAAACGTACCTATGTATAGGGATTTTTTTTTAAATTAGTCAATATTTCTCTCATAATGTTTGCGCCATTTTCTACATTTGAACTTGTTTTTTGTGCTTTTTGCACTTTTTTTTGGTTTATATTCTATATAATTAGAATTTTAATTTTAGTAAATAATCTGTCGACATTTAGCACATATTTAAAATTTCTATTATGGAATAATAGTGAAAGGTGAAACAAATTTGAGGGATACTGAAAGTTTCTGAAGAACCTATTCGTATGTTGGATCCGTCATTATGTAAATAAAAAAGGCAAAGTAGGTTGATTTTATTGTGTTTGTGTTGTTACTTTTATCCATAATAAAAATCTAATGATGTCCAAAAAAATGATTTGCAAAAATGAGCTTGAACTTATTGGACATATTAAAATTAAATAATAAGAAATGCATAAATTAACTGTTTCATACTTTGAAAATTGAAAATTAAAGAGTATCCAGCTGGCCATTACCAACAATAAGAAACTTAAACTTCAGCACACGGAGTGTCCTACAGAAGTACATAGATTTCAAAAGCACTGAATCATCTTTAGAGCCGCTTTAGAAACTTAATTTTAGTAAATAATCTGTAGACATTTATTTTGTGAATACATCTGAAAATTTTTGTGTAAATAGCACATATTTAAAATTTATATTATGGAATAAATAGCAAAGTACAACAAACTGCAGTGATACTGATAGAAATTTAGTTAGTTAGAATTTTGTTATGCCAATCGTAATATTACTTAGAACTCTTCTTTCCTTCTTACACAAACCGTTACACTGAACACTGAAGAGCGAGAAGGATAATTTAATGGTAAACATAAATCATGTTAAAGTTTACGAAGGAAGGATGTGCTCAGGTCCAAGCACTTTTCACCAAGATTAACGGCATTTTGAAGAACCTTTCCGCCATATTGAATCCGCCATTATGTTTTTTGACATTTCGACTTTGGATTTGTGATCGGCGACCCCATAAACGCCCGTGTCTAAAATTTCCCATTCATACGTCAATTTTAAAAAAACTGGTCCGCCATTTTGATTCTTTTGATATTTTGACTTTGGAATCACGATCGGCGACCCCCCAAAACCCCCGTATCTAAAATTTCACATTCATATGTTAATTTTCAAAAAACTCGTCCGCCATTTTTTTTTTGACATTTTGACTATGGATTCGTGATCGGCGACCTAAGACACCCCCGTATCTAAAATTTCACATTCATAGGTCAATTTTCAAAAAACTGGTCCACCATTTTGATTTTTTTGACATTTTGACTTTGGAATCATGATCGGCGACCCCCAAAACCCTCGTATCTAAAATTTCACATTCATACGTCAATTTTCAAAAAACTGGTCCGCCATTTTGATTTTTTTGACATTTTGACTTTGGAATCATGATTGGCGACCCCCAAAACCCCCGTATCTAAAATTTCACATTCATACGTCAATTTTCAAAAAACTGGTCCGCCATTTTGATTTTTTTGACATTTTGGCTTTGGAATCATGATCGGCGACCCCCAAAACCCCCGTACCTAAAATTTCACATTCATACGTCAATTTTCAAAAAACTTCGGCCATTTTTTTTTTTTTGACATTTTGACTTTCGATTTGTGATCGGCGACCTAAGACACCCCCGTACCTAAAATTTCACATTCATACGTCAATTTTCAAAAAACTTCCGCCATTTTGTTTTTTTTTGACATTTTGACTTTCGATTTGTGATCGGCGACCTAAGACACCCCCGTACCTAAAATTTCACATTCATACGTCAATTTTCAAAAAACTTCCGCCATTTTGTTTTTTTTTGACATTTTGACTTTGGATTCGTGATCGGCGACCTAAGACATCCCCGTATCTAAAATTTCACATTCATACGTCAATTTTCAAAAAACTTCGGCCATTTTGTTTTTTTTTGACATTTTGACTTTCGATTCGTGATCATTATTAATAAATAATAATTATTTAAATAATTATTTCGTAGGGCACGTAAATGTTAAAAGCAATATTTTTTCCCTTAAGAAAACGACATACCCGTTTTAGAATTATTGTATTTTAAATGGAATTTATAATAATTAAGAAAAAATCATGCTGTATATGTGAATGATTATTTCATCGACCGGGAAAATTATGTCGAGCAGTCCGGCGTCATGTCTTATAAATTGCCGGTAAAATACACGAAATAAATACACAATATTTCATTCGAAAAAAAAATGTTTTGCCCCGGCCTGGGTTCGAACCGGACCCGGCAAAGTCATTGTATTAAGAAGCCGTCAATCTTGTGCATCGGGCTATCGACCTATATGTAAATAGTTTGTTCAACTGCCATATTTATATGTAAGCTTGACTCTATGTTGAAATCTGCAATATTTTTTTTAAATCTCAGAGAAAATAGACGTGTAATCTTCAAAAGAATACGTTTAAATTGCGTCCAGATAATTAATTTAGTATCTTGTCCTTGTCCTATATTATGTGTGTTTATTTGCCATGAATTTATTCTGACGTTAATAATTAAAAGCAATCCTTTTACTCATTAAGGAAACTGGACTACGCGTATTTTAAAATTCAAATTTGTAATCATTAAAAGATATCAGCCTGTATGTAAAAATGTTAAGTCAAGCTACCGATATATAATATGTATATTCACGGGCCAGTGCACATGAATGAGTATGTGTGTACATAACATGTTATGAGCATTGCACCTGATTTATTGTGTACATTCATTTGTGACGTATTCCAGCCATTTTTTCGAGTGCATGAAGAGTTTAAATTCCTTGTCCTATCAATACCGGACCTGAATCAAGCTGGAATAAGCATGGAAACGCTTCCTAAAACGATATTATTTTAAATTTCAAGTCGTTTTCCTCTCGAAAAATCGTCAGAGCTTGGAATTTCATGCTTAAAAGTCAATGTTTGGAAATATTTAGTCCGCCTGTCAGATTTGCGAAAAGTCAATTTTGTGTTTAGTCCTCGTTTTTATTTACGTAAAATGGGCTTTCTTTAGGCACGTCATGGATAAATTTCGCGTGTTTTGACAAATTCGACGGAACACGGTCAAACGTATATTTTAATTGCTCACGCGTCCCTCGACCTTAAAATATGCATTTGGGCGCGTTGAAAAGCAGAAACTGCGGACTTTTTAACCATACTTTTCCCTATACGTGTTCTGGATTCGTTTCAGATGAGATAGCTTCAGAAAATCGGGCACGTCGAAAACGCAACTTTTAAGTTTGTCCGTAAATATCCGGCGATCGGACAGAGCTATAAAGGCGAAATTTTTACGGTAATTAGCTCGGACGTTCCCCTTCACGGGACGATCGGTCCGAACGCGCTACCTATACGGGGTGTCGCACAATTTAGAGAAACATCATCCGTTGCACGGTCCTATCTCTATCCCGTACTTACTTCAGTGAAAGAGCGAGAGTCACCTAACAGCTATTATTAAGGTGAACTAGCTAATACGGCAGGCCTAGAAGGCCCGCTGCCGCCTCTTATTCCGCTTACAGTTGAGGTACCGCTCCCCCATATTTTTCTCAATTTATTGCGGATTTTGTCTATATTGCGTTTCAGTTTTTAAAACACCATATAATTCCGATTTATAGCGAATAACTAAATATAATTGTGTTTTAGATGTTCAATATTGCTTAGTTTTTTTTATACACCCCTGTATATATTTTAGAACTATGCAATATTTTATTCAGAATGCTTATCGGATGAAATGATTAATAGTGGATTTAGTGATAGCAGTTTTTAAATTTAAAATGTTTAACGGCTGTCCATGAAATAAGATGTACTTTATCGTTTAAAGTTATATTGACATTTTTCACATACTTTTCCTGTGCCTTCACAGTCGGTAGTTTTCACTCTATTTTCAATTTTTCTACTATTATTGGTTTTTGTGCCTTGATTTCCCGATGATTTATTACACGTTTGTCTAATTTATCTATAGTTTGAATTTTATTTGTGGATATAAAGTTAGAATAATCTCGAAATCTATGTTTTTTGCATCAGTTGGAAATGTGGTTTGATAGTTTTTGTTAATAGTGTTTCATTCTATATATGTCGATTCCATTGGTCTTGTTGGTTTAAATAAAAGTTCAGTAGAAATTTTAAAAAAACATTTTATTTTATACAAACTTGTAGATAGCTTTATTAGATGTGTTATTGACGCGAATGTATACTTTTAAATAATTCATTATTACAAATTGATAGTTTGTTCTATAATAAATAATATTTATTTTATTGGCATTTTTTATAATGATTTCCATTCCAATACTTTTATAATTTGCATTGTTTCTTTGTGGTAAATTGTATTACAACTGTCAGTTATGTATGATGTTTAATAATGTTGGTAAAGCCTTGTTCACACTGTACATAATTATTTTCTTTTGCATTGTACACCTACAATTTAAGGAATATATAGATATAATATATGTATTATGGTAATATTGATTACTTATTGTTATATTCGAAAATACTCCTTAATCCTCATAGAACTTCTATTTTGAATTATTGTAATTGACGATGTCGTGGGAGGTTCATTTTCATCAATGATAATTAAACAATCTTTTTTGAATACGTGTGATGTTACTTCTCAATTTGCCTGGCACAGTAACAACATGATTAAGTGCTTGTTTAATCTGATAGGAATATATTTTAGTTTCCTTTTTCTATTTACAATATCTTATATTTTGAAGTATTTTTACAACTTAATTCATGGACGAAATGACTCCAGTCATGTAATGATAATTGCTAAAAATGAGTAGAAAGTGTTTATAAACAAATAAGGAATCGAATTTATAAATTTCTTACCTATACACCATTATCATTGGGCCAATTATTATATATTGCAGTACATATTGTGTTGAATGTTTGTGAGCTAATACTTCAATCTTCCCGAGCTTGAATTCGCCTTTTTCGCGTCCGCTTACAGCTTTTTTACAGTTTCCTGTAAAACGCGATCACTCTCATTGTGATTTTTAGAATGTACGGTTTTATAGACTTTTGGCGCATCCTGTATATACATATATTTTGTAAAGCCAATTGTATATTTCATTTAGAATTCTTCTAGAATTTCTTTTACACAAACTGGTACACATTGAAGAGCGAGAAAGATAATTTAATGTTAAACATAAGAATGATGTTAAAATATCCGAAGAAACAATATGCTCAGTAACTGCATCATTTTCATTGAGACAATTGGGATAATACGCTATTGAAATAACAGTGGAAAAATTTAGTATATTAAGAAAAAGTATATCAATTGCTCAGAAACAATTTAAGATAGACATGCACAATATTAATAAAATGATGTGCTCAGATCGAAGCACTTCTAAATTTATTGCGGATTTTGTATTTATTGCGATTCAGTTTTTGAAACACCATGTCATTCCGATATATAGCGAATAAGTAAATATAACTGTGTTTTAGATGTTCAATATTGCTTTACTATAGCTATTTTTATACACCCCTGTATATAGTTTGCAACTATCCGATATTTTATTCAGAATGGTTATCGGGTTCTGTTGTTATAGAAAATGTTTTTTTTTTTAAATAAGAGGTGCATCCATTTTTATTCTTTATATTTTAATATTAATATTTAAATGTCTACACTAACATATTTAAGTTATTTCTTACTTGCTTGCTTCAATACTTAAATGACGTACTTTTCCTCCTAATTAATTTAAATGAAATTATTAATAATAGATTTAGTGATAATAGCAGCATTTCTAAATTTAAAATGTTTAATGGCTGTCCATGAATTAAGATGTATTTTATCGTTTACCGTTTGTATGGACAGTTTTCACATACTTCTCCTGTGCTCTTCGCTGTCGGTAGTTTTTGACTCTATTTTAATTTTTTTCTACTATTGTTGGTTTACGTGCCTTATGTTGATTATTTCACGTTGGCCTAATGTATCTATACTTTGATTTTGTTTGTGGGGTATAGAATGGACACTCCTTGAAATCTGCGTTTTTAATAATTTGGGAAATGTGGTTTGATAGTTTTTGTAGTCAATAGTGTTTCAGTCTATATATGTCGATTCCAATGATCTTTTTGGTTTAAATGAGAAATCATTTAAAATTTAAAAACAATATTTTATTTTATATAAATTTGTAGGTAGCTTTATAAGATGTTTTATTAACACGAATGTATATTTTAAATAATTCACTATTATTATTTCATTGCAATTTTCTATAATGATTCCCATACCTATATTTTTATAATTTGCATTGTTTCTTTGTGGTAATTTGTATTACAACTCTCAGTTATGAAGAATTTTTAATAATGTTGGTAGAGTCTTGTCCACACTGTATATAATTATTTGCTTTTGCATTGTACACCAACACAGTTTAAGGGACAAATCGATATAATATATATGTATTATAGTAATATTGATTACCCATTGTTATAATCCAAAATACTGTAAGACATCCTTATATAAGTTCTATTCTAAATTATTGCAATTGCCGATGTTGCTTACGGTTCATTTTCATCAATGATAATTAAACAATCTCTTGTGAATACGTACGATATTACTTCGCAATGGCTATGCTTCAACTTCTGAGAGATTGAATCGCTTTTATCATGCCCGCGTACACCTATTTTGTAGTTTCCTGCAAAACACTATCACTCTGCATGACGCTTTTTAGAATGTCCGGTTTTATAAACTTTTTACGCACCCCTGTATATACATCAATTTTGTTATGCCAATCGTATATTTTATTCAGATTTTTTCATGATTTTTTTTACACAAACCACTACACTGACCAATGAAAAGCGAGAAGGATAACGTCAGGTTAAACAGTTTACAATACGCTCCTGAAGTGAAGTGGATGTTTGATACTGTTTTAGAAGTCTACCATCATCGAGGAAAAAGCAAAAAGTAATTCAAACTTTGCCGCCATTTGCGTTTCAGTTTTTACCATACCATATTATTCCGGTATATGGCGAATAAGTAAATACAATTGTGCTTTAGATGTGCAATATTGATATTGCTCTACTATAGCTGTTTTTGTACATCCCTGTATATATTTTGCAACTATACGATATTTTATTTAGAATACTTTTCGGATTCTGTTATTACAGAAAATGTTTAAAATAAGAGGTACACTAACTCTTATTCTTTCTATTTTAAGATTTATTATTGTTTTAAATACAATATCAGTTTTGTTATTTAGATAGAAAGTGATTTTTGTTTATGGTAGTATTAATATGTTGTAGTCTAAATAATTAAGGCAAATGAAATTAGTTTTTATTGACAGTTTTCAATATTTGGTTTACATAAATGATTTGTTGAATGTGTAATTTGTGTTCTAATGTGTGCACTAACATAATTAAGTTATTTCTTAGATGTTTGCTTCAATACTTAAGCCAGGTACTTTTTATCCTAATTAAATTAAATGAACTGTTCAACTTCTGCTGTAGCTAGTAATCGGAAAACAAATAAATGTAGACGTAATTCATTTTTGTGATGTCAGGGTAGATTTTACTCTCTTGTATGGCGTATAGACTATTATTTTGGTACATGTGATGGGTCATATTCCTATGTCTCTACTTTTGCTGTAGTTAGATAACCATAAAGAAATTAATTTAGCAGTAATTAAGTTTTTAGTGATTTAAGGGTAGATTTTACCATCTTGGACGTCGTATAGGGAATTATTATGGTAGTCATGACGTGAGATATTAATGTTTCTCTATTCCAGCTGTGGTAAGAATTCAATAAAGGAATCAGTTTAGCAGTAATCAATTTTTTGACGCCTTAGGAGTAGAGTACACCCCTGTGAACGTGTGTGTGTGTGTAAGAGATATTTTGTGGTTGTGATATAAGTTATTAATATCTATCTACTACTGCTGTGGTTAGAAATCGTTAAACAAATAAATTTAGCTCTAATCATATTTTTAGTTGTTTTGAGGTAGATTACAACCCCTTTGATGAAATGTAAGAATATTTAGGTTGTTGTAATGTGATATATTAATGTTTTTTCTATTTCAGCTATGGTTAAAATACAATAAACATATTAGAATAATGTAATAGAATTTTTTGTGAAATAGGGTAGTTGAGTTCACCCCTTTTGTAATCAGTTTTTGAGTGCCTTGGGGGTAGATTGAACCCGCTTGAATGGCGTGTAAGAGTTTATGTTGGTGGTTGTAATTTGAGATATGAATGTTTTTATGCTTTTTCTATGGTTAGAAGTCGATAAGCATTTTAATTTAGCACCAAATGAATTTTTAGTGATTTAAGACTGATATTATTTTGGTGGTCGTGTTGTGAGTTATTAATGTGTCTAGTTCTGCTGTGATTAGAAATCAAGTCCCTGATTGACACATTAAAATTAAAGCATATTGTACGTGGCCGTATAGTATCAGTGATCATTCACACACTTCAAAAACCCTGAGAAACAAAATTTGACGAACATACATCAATTTTCGAAAAACCTCCCCACCATATTTGGCCGCCATTTTTCGTGTTAAAGGGACAACTCCTACAAAAGCCGGTCTTTTACACACATTAAAGTACGGTGACGGAATACTTATGCGGAGAAAGGAAAAGCATACTGATACGGAGCTTCGTTCAAGGGTCACTAATATTGTCGACTGCGAAATTTATTCGCGTCAAATGGGCAGTTCCTACAAAAGCTTGTCTTTTACACGCATGAAGTACGATAAAAAAATACTTATGCGGAGCAAGGAAAGTATACTGATGCGGAGCTTAGTTCAAGGGGCACTAATATTGTCAACCGCGAAATTTATTCGTGTTAGAGGGACAGCTCCTACAAAAACCGGTCTTTTTACACATGAAAAATATGGTGAAGTAAAGCCGGTCTTTTACACACATGAAAGTGAGGTAAAGAAATACTTATGCGGAGAAAGGTAAAGCACTCTCATGCTGAGCTTCCGTCAAGGGGCACTAATATTGTCGATCGCGAAATTTATCCGTGTTAAAGGGACAGCTCCTACAAAAGCCGGTCTTTTACACACATGAAGTACTAAGAAAGAATACTTATGCGGAGAAAGGAAAAGCATACTGATGAGGAGCTTTTTTCAAGGGGGCACTAATATTGTCGATTGCGAAGTTTATTCCTGTTAATGGGACAGCTTCTACTAAAGCCGGTCTTTTTACACATATGAAAAATATGGTGAATGAATATTGATCGTACAAAAGCCGTTTTTTACACACATGAAAGTGCGGTAAAGGAATACTTATGCGGAGAAAGGAAAAGCACTTTGATGCTGAGCTTCCGTCAATGGGCACTAATATTGTCGATTGCAAAGTTTATTCCTGTTAAAGGGAAGCTCCTACAAAAACCGGTCTTTTTACACATATGAAAAATATGGTGAAGGAATACTGATCTTACAAAAGCCGGTCTTTTACACACATGAAAGTGCGGTAAAAGAATACTTATGCGGAGAAAGGAAAAGCAGTCTGATGCTGAGCTTCCGTCAAGAGGCAGTAATATAGTCGATCTCGAAATTTATTTGTGTTAAAGAGACAGCTAGTACAAAAGCCGTTTTTTACACGCATGAAGTACTAAGAAGGATTTTACATGAAAATACTATTATAGTTAAAATTTTATGAATAACTCGTTTTGGAAATTCCAAATTTATTATAAACATTAAATTTGCGTTCTTAATTGTACAATAGTAAAGCAAATAAAAACTCCAATATAAAATGCGCTCTGTAAAAAATAATTTCAAAAAATTATTTGCTATACAGGCTGTCTCTAAAAGGTGCGGAAAAAACGCTACCACACATTTCTGAGGGCAAAATATGGCGATCTAACCCAACTTACCTCAGTCCAAAAGTGGATGCACCATTGCATTGAATTGCCACAAGAATAACACCCAAATTACAGAAGCATATGTGTCCATATACGGAATGAATTTTTTATATCCAGATTACTCATAAACGGCTGCTCCAATCAACTCCTACCAGGTATACCTTTTCTAGGTAAAAAACATTGGAGAATAAGAATTTTTATTTAAAAGTTAAATACAGTGTGTCTCAAAAAAGTTATTACGTTTTAAATGGATACAATATGCCGCAGGTGGCGCCCTCTACATTTTGCAATGAAAATGAGAGCAGATTTAAATTTTTTACCCCACAAAACCCCCCCTACCCAATTATTGTGACAATATACCAATTATTACAGAAATTATTTATAAAAAACTAAAACCAAATTGAACTTTTGACACTCTGTATCTCCGAAAGCATCCACTTTTGGACTGAGGTAAGTTGGGTTAGATCGTGATATGTTGCCCTCAGAAATGTGTGGTAGCGTTTTTTCCGCACCTTTTAGAGACACCCCAGTATATCTATATATCTTAAGTTATTCTCTAAATGTTAATTGTAATAGTATGAGAGTGTCTTTTATTAGTATTCCTAATATAATTTGATATTTGAAATTCACACTAAAATTATTGAAATATTTTGTGCGTTTAAAAAGTTACTGCGTCGATAACATCGGGCTTCGCTAAGCTAATTCAAATTAAAATCACGTGTACAATTCGATCGATATAAACATATTAAATTATGTTAAACAGTATATTATAAATATTGACTAATACTCCTTTTGATCTGTAAACAGTAAATGATATAATATAGCTTATTTCCTTCTGATTTTGATCACTGTATTACTAAATTGAATTAAAAGTGTGAGCAGCTGATATAAATACTCAATAACTACATACACTATCATATTTATTCGTGGGCCTAATCATCTTCAATTGTTATCTTGTATCATGCAATTCAAAAATATAAAAAAATATAAACGCAATAGGATACCTACGTCAAACAAAAAACTGTGATAATCAATATTATAAGAGATGAAGTGGAGATCTCTTTTTGTCAAATAGTTATAGATGAACCAATTTAAAATATTTGTTAGGTAAGTGAAATAAATATTAAATTTATATTTATCACCATTAACTATGCTACTAGAAATATATGTATATGCAATACGTCATTTGTTGAAAGATTTAAACTATATTTAATTTTTCCGCCACGTTGAATCCACACACTCAAGAGCGAGAAAGGTAATTTAATGTTAAACATAAGTAATGTTAAAGTATCCAAAGAAGCAATGAGCTCAAAAATGTCACATTTTCATCGAGACAGTTTACAATACTATTTTTATGTGACAGTGGAAAAGCATGTCCACTATCGTTAATAAAGGAGCACGAAATACTAATAAAAGTAAAAGCCCAAGATTTAAATTGAAACCCTGTTGAAGCGCCTTTCCTGTAAAAAGCGACCACTGGCATGACGCTGTACACACTCAAAGCGAGAAAGGTAATTTAATGTTAAACATAAGTCATGTAAAGTATCGAAAGAAACAATGAGCTCAATGAGCGCAACATTTTCATTGAGACAGTGTACAATACGATTCTGATGTTTGCAAATCTACTATCGTTAAGAAAAAATGAAGTATTAAATTTAAGCCATGATCGGCGACCCCCAAAACCCTATCTAAAATTTCACATTCATACGTTAATTTTCAAAAAACTCGTCCGCCATTTTTTTTTTTTGACATTTTGACTATGGATTCGTGATCGGCGACCTAAGACACCCCCGTATCTAAAATTTCACATTCATACGTCAATTTAAAAAAACTGGTCCGCCATTTTGATTTTTTTGACATTTTGACTTTGGAATCATGATCGGCGACCCCCAAAACCCCCGTATCTAAAATTTCACATTCATACGTCAATTTTCAAAAAACTCGTCCGCCATTTTGTTTTTTTTTGACATTTTGACTATGGATTCGTGATCGGCGACCTAAGACACCCCCGTATCTAAAATTTCACATTCATACGTCAATTTTAAAAAAATTCTTCCGCCATTTTGTTTTTTTTTGACATTTTGACTATCGATTTGTGATCGGCGACCTAAGACAACCCCGTACCTAAAATTTCACATTCATACGTTAAGTTTCAAAAAATTCTTCCGCCATGTTTTTTTTTTGACATTTTGACTATGGATTCGTGATCGGCGACCCAACACACCCCCGTATCTAAAATTTTACATTCATACGTCAATTTTCAAAAAACTTGCGCCATTTTGTTTTTTTTTGACATTTTGACTTTCGATTTGTGATCGGCGACCTAAGACACCCCCGTACCTAAAATGTCACATTCATACGTTAATTTTCAAAAAATTCTCTTGATTTGGCTCCACCCACTGCGCCTTCGTAGGGCACATAAATGTTAAAAGCAATATTTTTCCCTTAAGAAAACGGCATACCCGTTTTAGAATTATTGTATTTTAAATGGAATTTATAATAATTAAGAAAAAATCATGCTGTATATGTGAATGATTATTTCATCGACCGGGAAAATTATGTCGAGCAGTCCGACGTCTTGTCTTATAAATTGCCGGTAAAATACACGAAATAAATACACAACATTGCATTCGAAAAAAAAATGTTTTGCCCCGGCCAGGATTCGAACCGGACCCAGCAAAGTCATTGTATTAAGAAGCCGTCAATCTTGTGCATCGGGCTATCGACCTACATGTAAATAGTTTGTTCAACTGCCGTATTTATATGTAGGCTTGACTCTATGTTGAAATCTGCAAATATTTTTTTTAAATCTCAGAGAAAATAGACGTGTAATCTTCAAAAGAATACGTTTAAATTGCGTCCACATAATTAATTTAGTGCTTTGTCCGTGTCCTAAAACTAAATATATTATGTGTGTATATTTGCCATGAACCTATTCTGACGTTAATAATTAAAAGCAATCCTTTTACTGGACATACGCGTTCTGGAATTATCGTATTTTAAAATTCAAATTTGTAATCATCAAAAGATAGTCTGTATGTAAAAATGTTAAGTCAAGCTAGCTATATAATATATTCACGGGCCAGTGCACATAAATGTATGTGTGTGTACTTAACATGTTATGAGCATTGCACTTGATTTATTGTGTACATTAATTTGTGACGTATTTCAGGCATTTTTCGAGTGCATGAAGAGTTTCAATTCCTTGTCCTATCAATACCGGATCTCAATCAAGTTCGAATAAGGATGGTAACGCTTCCTAAAACCATGTAATTTTTAATTTCAAGTCGTTTTCCTCTCGAAAAATCGTCAACGCTTGGCATTTCATGCTTAAAAGTCAATGTTTCAAAATATTTCGTCCGCCTGTCAGATTTGCGAAAAGTCAATTTTGTGTTTAGTCCTCGTTTTTATTTACGTAAAATGTACATTCTTTAGGCACGTCATGGATAAATTTCGCGTGTTTTGAAAAATTCGACGGAACACTGTCACACGTATATTTTAATGTCTCATGCGTCCCGCTACCTTAAAATATGTATTTGCGCGCGTTGAAAAGCAGAAACTGCGGGCTTTTTAACCGTACTTTTCCCTGTACGTCGTATACAATCGTTTATTAAGAGATACCTTCAGAAAATGGGGCAACGTCGAAAACGCAACGTTTAAATTTGTCCGTAAATATCCGGCCATCGGACAGAGCTATAAAGCCGAAATTTTAACCGTAATTAGCTCGGACGTTCCCCTTCACGGGACGATCGGTCCGAACGCGCTGCCTATACAGGGCGTTGCACAATTTCGAGAAACGTCACCCGTTGCACGGTCCTATCTCTATCCCGTATTTTCTCACGTCATTTTTAAAGGTAAGCCGGCAGCTTATATTATGTCGCAATTTGTAAAGGTAAGCCGGCAGCTTATATTATGTCGCAATAAGAAGAAATACTATATATAAACTGCGTCCATTTTTGTACATTTGCCATTCTAAAAATTCTGCATATACCTAAAGTGTGTCATATTAACAAGGAGGGACACTCTTTTTGAATGTCACTGTAATAATTTTATTTTTTTCTCGCAGTTACTACATACCTACATTTTTAATGTTTACTAGTAGGTACATTAATAATACTACTGTTATGATGAAAGAGTTAATGCTAAAAAAGTTATTGATTCTCCGGAGTCCATAATTACCAATAAGCTTAAAAGTACCTAATACTAGGATCCACCACATGCTGTCCGTTGTAACTCTACAATACAACGATCATAGGAATATGTTACTGAAGAAGTGGGTACTAAAAATCTTTACGTATATACCTACTTTAAATATGCCCCTTTACAACGGTAGATGGTAAACGGTTGTTTTCAATCTATAAATGTATTTACGGTGACAGACAATTATTAACACCTGAGCATATGCAACAATTAAGGCTGTTCATAGGGTCGGATTTGTGAAGACGCGCAGGGGTTGTGCTGCCAATTGATTGTGCCCTTACTGCAGGATATTTCTTGACGAAAATTTTTCTGTAATAAAAGGAAAGTTGGTTCTATGCTTCTATAAGATTAGATTTTCAATAACTTTCCTCACTTAAGAGAAATTCTAATGTAAAAATGTGCTAAAATGACTGAATTCTAACGTAAAACAAACAACAAAGTATGAACTTTATCGAGAAAGTATTTTTATAGAAGCATAGATTTGTCTTTTGCAAATATCTTACAAAAATCAGAAATAAAATACATGCTTTAATAAATGTATAATCAATTGGCACCGTCAACCTTACATTTACCAATTCTGCTTATTTAACCCACTGGAAAGTGGCGCTGCATAGTGCATTTTAGCTTCAACTACCGAATGGGTGGAGACTCCAAACTGAACGTATTATAATTATTCTAGGCTCTATGTTTTAAGAGTCTTCTATACCTACCCGTTGTATTTATCGAGAGAGACTCATCTGAATACATTCAGATTTGCTAATATGACGTTTAGGAAAAAAAGCGTGTAGAAATTTACTCGGACTATATTAAGTAAACAGTTCGGCACCGAGACAAACTTTTTATGATTTCTTGAAGCTACTCTGTTCTCGAGAACGGTGATGTTCATATAAAAGAAGCAACTGTCTAATATAAATAATGTCATACATAGTAGAAGTAAAATAAAAAACATTTACAATTTCTAAATAGATCATTTTAAAAATAATTAGAATTTCACATGTACACGGCTAATTTAGTAATTTAAAAGAAACTATAATGAAATTTCCAATAAAAATGCTTTGCGTCAACATTTGTATAGTTGAAATATTGAAAAAACAACTAATTATCAAGTAAAATACTGTTGTGTTTTAGTAGAAAGTAATAATAATAATATGCAGAGAATTTCGATAGTTTACAAAATTTCGTTACATGTTTAAATGACGATGCTCGAAGTATTTCTGAGTACAATAAACTAACACAAATCCCAAATTTAAAAAATCAGTTGATATTCCGTCAGGAACATTTTAGAAATTTGCCTAAACTAATCGAATCTCAAATTAAAAAATGAGGTGTGGCCACCACACGACAATCTTATACGTATGAGCGTTTCAAATTATAGAGTTTTAAAAGTTTTTTATATAAAAATTATTTAAAATTCTATTCTAAGTACTTCTATTCCCTTAATAAATCTCTATAGAATGCATACTTTGCAAGATATTATCAAAAAAGTGCTACTCGCTAAGAGTAAAAGTCCTGCTTTCGGTCCGAATTTTGAAATTTCACATATACAAAAAATATTGCAAATCAAGTTCTAAATACTTTTGTACTCTTGATAAATGTATATAGAATGCATGCATAACTTACGACATATTTGCAAAAAATCGCTATTCGATAAGAGTAAAAGTGGTACTTCCGGTCTGAATTTTGAAATTTTTGTTATACAAAAGATACTGAAAATTATGTTTTAAATACTTTTGTACCCGTAACGTACTTGTCTAAAAAGAATGACTTGCGAAATATTGGCAAAAAACAGATTTTCGGTAAGATTAAAAGACCTACTGCCGGTAGGAATTTCGATCAACTTTTTATTATTATTTTTTTTATTTATCTGTATCCTCTTTTGCCGTTAGGCGTCGAGGCGATCTGCTTTGCAGAATTTTTTCCATCCTATCCTATCCCTAGTCATTTCTTGAGCTTCCCTCCAGGTACTTCCCCGATCCGTCAGCAGCTGCGCTATCCCCTGATTCCATATTCTTCTTGGTCTACCTCTGTTTCTCCTCTTGTTCCAGCCGGCCTCCCATATTTCTTTTACAGGGTTCGTGTTACTCATTCGTGTAAGGTGCCCAAACCAACTAAGTTGCTTTCCTGGATTTTTTCTGTTGCTGATGTTACACCTAGTTTTTCTCGTATCTTCTCATTTCTGATTCTATCCAATCTGGTAACACCAACTATTCTCCTTAAAATCCTCATTTCGGTCGCTGTTATTCTTGATTTCAGCCTCTTAGTCAATACCCATGACTCGCTGCCGTAGCATAGTGTCGGAAGAAATATTGTTTTGTAAATCTTTGTCTTGGTTTCCCTGCTGACCTCTCTCTTACTTAAAAATATGTACTTCAGTGCATGATATAAACAGTTTACAATTTTGATTCTATTATTCACATCTGCCTCTACATCTCCTTTGTGGTTGATTATGGTTCCAAGATATTTTAAGTTTTCTGTCACCTTTATTGGATAACCATCTATTGTTATATTTGTTTCTTCTTCATCTTTGGAGACTGCCAATACTTCCGTTTTTCTTTTGTTGATATTCATTCCAAAGTTCTTTAAAGTTTCGTGCCATATATCTATATTTCTTTGCAGGACATTTTTATTTGGAGCTGCAATTATCAAGTCGTCGGCATACAAGAATTCCTTGGCTATTACAGGTTGAAGGTTTCTGGACCCTACGTAAATACCCTTTGTTAGACTATTGGCACTTCTTGCAATATCGTCCATAACAGTTATAAAGAGAAGGGGACTCAGAACTCCGCCCTGTCTCACTCCTTTAAGTGTGATAAAGCTTCTTGAATATCCGCTTTCAGTTCTTATTATGTTGCTCGTGTTGGTGTATATACTTTTGACTGCCTTTAGTAGCTCTTTTTTAATCCCTCTCTTCTCCAGCGATGACCATATCCTATGCCTCGGAAGTGTATCGAATGCTTTTTCTAGATCAATTGCACATAGGTACATTTTGCCGTTACTGCCCAGAATTCTGTCCGAAATTTGCCTTAAACAGAATATCCAGTCCTGCGTGCTCCTGCCCGGCCTGAAACCTGCCTGATTTTCTTGGAGGGTCGATTCTAAGTTTGCTCTTAATCGTTTCTCTATTATTCTTTCGTATATCTTTCCAGCTACTGATAACAATGAGATAGCTCTGTAATTGGAACATGTCGTATTGTCACCTTTTTTGTGCAAGGGGATTATAATTGCTATTTTCCAGTCCTCGGGGGTTGGTTTCCTTTCCCATGCCAAGTTTATTATTCTAAGTAGTAACCGTGTAGCTTTAACTCCCATGTATTTCAGCATTTCTGGCTTTAAATTGTCAATTCCGGCTGCTTTACCTGGTTTTAGCTTTTCCACTGCTTCTGTTATCTCACTCAGTTGTATGTTTGATGTTGTCTCTTCAGCTTCTTCAGGCGAGAAATCCTCTGCGTCGACCTCTCCCCCTGTTTCGGCTTCAAACAAATCGCAAAAATATTCATACCATCTATCCCTTATATCCTGTTCTGCGGTTAGAATTCGTCCTTCTTTACTTCTTATATATTGGAGGTGTGTTCCAGCTGACTTACGCAAGGTTTTCAATGTTCTATATAGCAGTTTGGAATTTCCCTTTCCTTGATCTTCCATTTTCGATCCAAAGTCTGTCCAGGATTTTTGTTTTGCTACTTTAATCAATACTTTAACTTGTGTTCTTTTCTTCCTGTATTCTTCATGGTCAGTATTGTTACCAGTTTCTAGATATTTTTCCAGCATCTTTTCTTTTCTTTTACTGCACTCTTAATTTCTTCACTCCACCAAGGCGTATGTTTTCTGTTTTTTCCGTATCTTGCACTTCCGCATACCTTCTTTGCTGCGTTCACAAGTGTGTTTTTAAGAATTGTCCACAGTCCTTCCATACTTTCTATCTCCAAATGTCCTTGTTCTTTCAATTGTCTGTCTATTTCCTGCCAATATTTATATTTTATGTCGTCCTCTTGAAGTCTGTAACTTCTTATATTTTCAAATACTTTTCCAGCCCCTTCTTTCTTTATCATAACCGTAGAGTCCTTTAATCTTGCTTCGACTAGGTAATGGTCTGAGCCTATTTCGTATCCTCTTTTCACCCTTACATCCAATACCGATTTCCAATCTGCTCGTTTAACCAGCAATAAGTCAATTATAGATTTTTCTTGTCTACTTTTGACTTCCCTGGTATATTTGTGTATATCCTTGTGTTGGAAAAATGTGTTTGTAATAACCATATCATTTGTTAAACAAAAATCTAATATCAGAGAGCCATTCATGTTCTTCTTTTGCTCCCCGTATCTCCCTATTACACCGCCCTCCTTTTCAAAGTTACACCCCACTCGCCCATTAAAGTCGCCAACCACCATAAAATTTTCTTCATTGTCCACCTGTTCCTGGAGTTCCATCCAAAAAAGCTCCTTGTCCTCTTTCCTATCATTTTCATTCGGTCCGTATATTATGTAAATCATCATTCTCTTTTTTGGGTTCACTCGCCATTGTATACTCATTATCCTCTCATTAGTCAACTTCCAACTATCAACTTGATCAAAGTTGTCCCTGTGTATCAAGCAACCCACACCTGCCTGTGCCCAGACATTTTCTTCTACTCCGCTGTGAATAAGTATGTGCCCATTCCTCAATTTCTTTACCCACTTTCCCTTGAATTTTGTTTCAGTGACTACTATTAATTTCATATCAGTTTTCTCGAATTCGTCTATCAATTCGTCTTCCTTCCCATTCATTCCACGAATATTCCACGTACCCATTTTCCATTCTGAATTTCCAGGCTTGACCCGCACACTTTCCCTTTCGCCATTGGGCCGATTGTTTGTCTTGTACATATCATTAGTTGCGACTTCATTTGCCCCTTCCACATTCCAGTCCTTATTTGCTTTCTTCCATTTCTGATCCACGCTTTCCTGATACATTGCCAAAGTCGTCATCATGTTTCCATACCCTTTTGTTTTGCTTAGTTTTTTGTTTGTGGCATTTCTCTTACTGCTATTTCTAGTCCTTTTGTCTCGTTACTCCACCTCTATTCCACACCATCTCTTATCATTTTTTGATACCCTATTTTTATTCCAATTCCTTTTCCCCTTTCCTCTTTAGCAATACTCCTTATTTCCTTTTGTATAAATCTCTCTTCCATTGTTAAGTCGTTCTCAATATATATTCTCGTATTTCTTAACTTACTTTTCGCTTTCATTATTTCCAGTTTAGTTTCAAAAGACTCTAGCTCTACTTTAATCATTTGGAATTGCTCTTCCTTATTTATTTTATAGGCTTTCTTTATATTAGTGTGTACTTCTAATTTTTCCGACAGAAATTCTCTAATATCATCTTTCATTTGGTTTTCATTTACTTTTATACCTTTTATTATTATATTATTTTTCCTTTGCTGCTTTTCATCGTTTTCTACCTTATTTTCAAGTTTTTCTATTCTTTTAATCAGTTGTAACCTTTCCCTTTCCCACTTCTCTTCCTTCTTTCTCATTTCA
This sequence comes from Amphimallon solstitiale, assembly GCA_963170755.1. NCBI lineage: Eukaryota > Metazoa > Arthropoda > Insecta > Coleoptera > Scarabaeidae > Amphimallon > Amphimallon solstitiale. The sequence goes on along the minus strand of OY720675.1, from coordinate 167,691,108 downwards.
TGTTTTAGATGTATAATTTCTTCCTTAATCTCTTCGATATTCTGTTTAGAGTCCTTCATCATCTGCTTCATCATTTCTTTCAGTTCCTCCATTTTCTCCTCTTCTTCGTTTCTTTTTATTTTTTCCGTCGGAATTTTTCCGAAGATTTTCGGTAAGATTAAAAGACCTACTGCCGGTAGGAATTTCGAACAACTTTTTAAATAAAGTTATTCTCAATTTTAATTTTAAGTATATATGAATTCTTTATAAATTTGTTTAAACTTAGTAGTTGACGAAATATTGGCAAAATTCGATTTTTTCGCTGAAGTAAACTGCTACTTCCGGTCTACCGATTTTACTGAAAAACTAATCAGATTTCAAGAGGGAGATTATACACGTAAATACAAAATTTGGAATTGGTACCTATAGCAGTTTGACCGCTATCGTGGTCACACACACACACACACACACACTGACACACAAGGAGACACATTTTTTAAAAACCACTTTTTCGGTATCAGGGGACTTCAAAACGTGAACATCTGCAAAAATCTCGAAGTCGAAAATTTTCATCATCACAATACTTCCTTATACTACGTATAAGAAATGAGGTGTGGCCACCACACGACTTTCTTATACGTATGAAAGTGTTACTTCACGTCCGAATTTTGAAATTTCATTTATATAAAAAATATTCCAAATCCAACTTTAAGTACTTTTGTACTCTTCATAAATATATATAGAATGCATAATTTACGACATATTTGCAAAAAACCGATTTTCGATAAGAGTAAAAAGCCTACTTCCGGCAGGAATTTCGAAAAAAATTTTTAATAAAATTCTTCTTAAATTTAATTTTAAGTACATATGAATTCTTTATAAATTTGTCTAAACTTAGTAGTTGACGAAATATTGGCAAAATTCGAGTTTTTCACTGAAGTAAACTACTACTTCCGGTCGACCTAATTTGCTGAAAATCTAATCAGTTCCCAAGAGGGAGATTATACACGTAAATACAAAATTTGGAATTGATATCTCCAGCGGTTTGATCGCTATCGTGGTTACAGACAGACAGACAGACAGACAGACAGACAGACATTTTTTAAAAACCACTATTTCGGTATCAGAGGACCTCAAAACGTGGACATCTGCAAAAATCTCGAGGTCGAAAATTTTCATCATCACAATACTTCCTTATACTACGTATAAGAAAGTAAAATGGATTAACCACATTAGATGTGGCTATTAATAATTTCAAAAGTATTCCAAGTGACTTTGGATGTGGCCTTCGGCAAAAGTTAGACGCAGTTTTTAATATAAATCCAGACTTAATAACATTGCGGCAATTGTGTATGCTAAATACGCTGAAATAAAAGAATATTTGCAGTGCGCACATATATATAACCAGTTGCGATGTAAAAAGGACGTTTTCTATCTACAAGGATGTAGGTACTTAATTCAAAGAGAACAAGTGTTACAGAAGAGAAAATGAACAAATAATATGGTATTTTGTATTTTATAGATTACCAGCCAATTGTTATCCAATTATATAAAAAAAAAACTCTTTAAAAATACAACATTTCAATAGTGCGCCCATGGGCGATGAGTCATGACTCGCTCGATTCCGCGCCCTAATTATCACTAAAAGTTCTTCTTCCAACTAACGATGCCTACCCACAGAAATTACTGCTTTATTTTAGACAAAAATCTAGTTAATTTACTCAAAGTAAACTTCAGAAATCGTAAATTTTTGTCATCGATCATAATGAATTTTGATCACGAAGTGGATTGTTTCGTGCGTTGTAGTATACCTAAGGAGAAAACATTTCAAGCTCCCTGCTTGAAATATTTTCTCCTAAGGTATACCAAAACGCACGAAACAATCCACTTCGTGATCAAAATTCATTATGAAAAATATGAATACATATTTTCGGAAATGTTGTATAGGTATATTATAAATCAGTCTAAAATTTTAGTGTTTTGCATTGTTTTAAATATAAAAACTGTATTCTAATATAGGGTACAAGTGACATTTTCAAAATCAAATTTTTATCTGTTTTCACTAAGATTAACGTACAATTTAAAATTGCAACCAGCACGAGCATTGTCGCGGCTATACCGTGAAGAACAGCGACACTACAAAGGATACAACGTCACACATTCCAGAGATAAGTAGCAAATTCTAATATATTAGTCAACGCGCAATATACTAAAATGGAAACTAATTGATACGTGCATATATGAAGGTTGCAGCCGACCTAGTGATTCATTTATTGATTAGTTGCTGTGGCGGTCTGGCAAGAGGCAAACGAAATGTCACTGAATTGTCACTTAGCTAAGAAATTTTGAAGCAGTCTTCCACACGCTGTGTTGCGTGTGATTTTCAAGAATGGAAAACCGTGAAAGAGGCTGTAAAAAATTTCCGGACGGTTTTTGGTATGTTTGTGCATTATATGTTACAAAATCGCAAAAAAGCCTCTAAGTTAATTAATTCAAAGATGTTATGAACAATATTTTAGCTTCAAAATTAATAATCACGACAAAACACGGGTAGCACATATATGCTGTACTTCGTGTTATGTCAAATTAAATCAGTGAAACAAAAACAAGAATTCTTCTGAAGTCCTGTCAGAAAGGCTAATGATTTGGCGTGAATTAGTAGATCACGCTACGGATCAGTTACTTGTGTCTTGTAAAAATTGCAGGGTTTTTAAAAAGAAATAAACACAAAGTAATATATCCAGATTCCATCTGTAAGCAAACCGTTGAAAACAACTGATTGTGAGCTTCCAACTCCAATGCATTCATATTCTTCTGCAACTTTTGTCATTTTTAAGTGATCTGACGTATGTTCCTTCTGACGAGCCACATCCCGTTACTCAATCAGATATGAATGATTTGATACGGGATTTGGGTTTAACCAAAAAAACTCACAAATTTTGGGATATCGATTAAAATAATGGAATCTTTTACATCCCACTACAAGAATCTCTGTATTGAAGAATCGTCACGAAAAATTCAGTTCATTTTTCAAAGTTGAAAGACATTTCTGTTACTGTAAATCAACATTTTTGTGAAATGAGTATTAAATATAACCTTGCAGAATGGTGATTGTTTATCGACTCATCGAAAACATGTCTCAAAGCCGTTTTACTTTATAATGATAACTCGAAACCATCAATTCTAATGGCTCATTTTACAAATACAAAAGAAACGTATGACACTATGTCAACTATATTAAATCTCATTCAATATTCAAATAATTTTTGGCAAATCTGTGGTGAAGGTTATTTCCTTATTACTTAGACTGCAAGGACGGTTTACCAAATATTATTGTTTGTTGTGTCTGTGGGATAGCCGAGCAGTTCAGTCAGCATCATTACCAAATAAAAAAATGGCAGCCACGGACCAACATAGTTTCTGGAGAATTTAATATAAAATTTGAGCCGTTAGTGGATTCTAATTTGGTGATTCTACTACCCCCTCTACACATAAAATTAGGATTGATTAAACAGTTTGTCAAAGCACTAGAGCTAGCAGCATGGACTTCTTTTAAAAATGCTTGCAAATATTTTCTGGGAAATCAAAAGAGTTAAAACTACCAAGATATCGTGGCTAATTTGCTAGAAAATTATAAAAATTTAGAGTGTCGGATGTCGCTCAAAGTTCATTTTTTGTATTCCCATTTGCATTTATTTCCTGCTAATTTAGGAGAGACAAGTAATGAACAGGGGGAAAGGTTCCATCAAGAGATTGCAGAAATGAAGAAACGATATCAAGGAAGGTGGGGATCCCATCATGATCGGAGATTTTTGCTGGTTTGTCATTAGACAATGCAACAGGTAACATAAAAGGCAGAAATAACTCTATTTATACAATAGTTTGATATATGAGCACATTTTCTTTGTGTGTAGTTAAGTGTTTTTGTATTCTTGATACTAATTAAACATCCAATTATTTTTTATGTCAAGATTTTTGTACTTATCTATTTCTTTTTATAACGTCTGTATAAAAAATTTCTAAATATAATATTATTGTTTATCTACTAGCGGAGTATGATTATAATTCTAAAACTAGATGTGGTGAAAAGATTTGGTTTTTGGTTATGGCTTCAGTTAAAGAATGTAAGAACTGTACACCCATTTTTAAAACAGTTATAAAAAAAATTAAAACTGTGGGCTAGTGTTATTGCATTAAATAAAGAACTTAACTGATTTTTTCAAAGAAAAAATCATTTTCAACACTCGGCTCACTATTTTCTTTATCCATTCTTTATTGGATAATTTACTTTAATCTTTACAACTTTTTCGCTTAGCGTAACACTTAATCTGACCTCGAGATTACATTACACGCGATAACGCTGACTTTTTCAATTCTTTTTACTTTTTTATACGTAGCACAAGGAAGTATTGTCATGATGAAAATTTTCGACCTCGAGATTTTTGCAGATGTCTAGGTTTTGAACTCCCCTGATACCGAAAAAGTGGTTTTTAAAAAATGTCTGTGGCTGTGTGTCTGTCTCTGTGTGTGTCCGTGTGTGTGTGACCACGATAGCAGTCAAACCGCTATAGCTAGCAATTCCAAATTTTGAATTGACGTGTATAATCTCCGGGTTGAGAACTGATTAAATTTTCAGTAAAATCGGCAGACCGGAAGTAGTAGTGTACTTCAGTAAAAAAATCAAATTTTTCCTATATTCCGTCTACTAATTTTAAACAATTTTATAAATAATTCATATATACTCAAAATTAAGTTTAAGAAGAATTTTATTATGAAAGTTTTTCAAAATTTCTACCGGAAGTAAGTCTTTTACTCTTATCGAAAATCAGTTTTTTACATATATTTGTCATGCTTTGTAGACGGGTACGTTACGAGTATAAAAGTATTTAGAAAAATTTCAAAATTCGGACCGGAAGTACCACTTTTACTCTTACCGAATAGCGATTTTTGGCAAATATGTATATGGTAAATTATGCATTCTATATATATCTATCAAGAGTACAAAAATATTTAGAACTGGATTTGCAATATTCTTTGTATACATGAAATTTCAAAATTCGTATTATTAAGACAATGCAAGTACTTAGAATAGGATTTTGAATAACTTTTGTATAAATTTTTTTAAAAAGTGTATAGTTTGAAACGTTCATACGTATAAGAAAGTCGTGTGGTGGCCACACCTCATTTTTTTATTCAAAATAGGTAGAGATAATGTCCGTCGGGATGTATCTCGTAGATAACAAACTACCGTGGTACAAAACTAGCCTAAATTTTGTATTTTTGTGGGACTTGTGTCGTGAGGAATTATGTATTGTAGTTTCCTAATTAAACATGTTTGTATGGAATATCAATAAAATCAACAGTTTATACATTTTTAGACAAAGTTGTTAAATCTTTATGTGTACATTCATTATATAGTATATCACATCAATTTAAATTCCATCTTTTTATTTTGATTCGGAATCTGTTAGACCTTTCCCTCTCTTGGTTTGACAGAATAATTTTTTAAAAATATATTGTTATATCTATAACTCACATTATACTTATATATTATACACATTAAACCTTATGTAGTTGATATAACGTAATCTACTTTAATAAAAGGAAAAAGGAATTGCTATCAAAAAAATTAGTCTTCCTGACTTTTATTATATTCACATTAGCAAATACATATTTTCATCCTTCTCTAAAATTGTGATTTTGCTGCTTGAGATAAATATATGTACCAAATAAATGATAGTCAATGACCGTTCTAACGATAAGAATTTGCAAAATCACAATTTTAGAGAAGAATGAAAATATATATTTGCTAATGCAGAACAAGTGTGGCATATAGCGATTCTACTACTGGGAAATGACCAAAAGGTACCAGATGACACAATTTTGGAGGAGGATGAAAATATATATTTGCTAATGTCGAACAAGTGTGCATATAGTGATGTCGCTACTAGGGTATAATTGTATTCGACCGGTCACTGCTCTAAAAATGACTGGTCCACACCGCTACAAAACGAACTCCCTCCCAAGTAGCAAAATCACAATTTTAGAGAAGGATGAAAATATATATTTGCTAATGTAGAACAAGTGTGCATATAGTGATTTTGCTACTAGGGCTTATATTTCGTTACTTTTACCTCCCACGTCTAACTTCACTATGGGGTCGTCGCGAACTTTTTTGTAGAGAATTTCATGTTTTACAAAAAAGGTACTATACAATTTTGCTCTATCTAGCTTCGTTTTCAAGGCGGAAGAGATATAACGTCTAAAAATGAGTAACTTTCACAAGTTTAGCAGTTTTTAGAAATTATTTAAACAATTACTTTATAGTAAAATTAATTACATGCCCTATTCAGTCGATTTTCCTATATATTTCCTACTTTTTGATTGTTCGTGAAGTGAGAAAATTTTTAGTTTGACTGATTCGTGTTTGAATCGGTGCACCCTCGTTTACATGATTTTAACTTTCGGCCGAACCTGGATTGTGTCTAGACAAAAATCTAGCTCCGTGTTCTTTTAAGAAGAGACAGATACAATATCGTGGTCCTCCTACAGCCTACCTCCCGCTTCCACCCTCAAGATTTTGCGGGTTGCCCATCGACTGGGTGAACCGCCTTAATGGTGATTGACTATTATCTGAACTCTCAAGTCGAACAGTGAACAGTTAGCATGTGCTATATATTTTATAAACTCTACAATATTGCTTCTGGATAAGATACATTTATTGTTACTTAGTAAGTACTTGTTACACTATAAGTATTTTGATTCGGATATGAAAAATATCAAATACGAATTCATGATGTCCTCGATTAGTTCCTGGAATTAACGTCATGTAAACCTGATTTCCGATCCCTAGCCTTAGCTCTCATGTTAATTCTTTTCAGCAGATCGCATAGACCGAACATTACATCAGTTTGTGCAAGTGACATGCGTATCTTTGCACGTATCAGATAAAGATATCGTCAGTGTTACTGTCGCTTTAAATAACGATACGAACATATGAACACTTCAAACTGCAGGACAACTGAGAAATCGCTACCGATAAAAAGTATTAGGTGTGGGCACTGTTTTATCAATCACATTCTAATGATATAATATATTACACTTTCCACTGCCATGTCTAAGACGATTTAATTTGCACCAAATTTCTGTAGGACGAATAAATCCAGATACTTTTACTGAAAGCTCATATACCAGTTGTTTATTAAAAACAATACATTCTAACTAATTTTGTCTTTTAATCAAAGAAGGTTAATTCAGAAAACCTTGTTTCCAAATTGGTTTAAGAAAAATTATGATCTGGTGGGATCGGAGTGCCCTTGACAGTACCAGTAATAATTATTAGTGTAGAATTTTACTGCACCTCAACTTTACAAGTATGTACCCCTGTACATACTTGTAAAGTTTATCTGCACGCCACTGTGTTTTTGATAGCAAGCAAACAAAAGTCAGCCTCAGCCACACAACTCTTATTTGAAACATGTTTTTAATATGCAATAATATCGATGATAAAGGGTGGGTAATTTATAATGAATAAAGGGTTATTCAAATAAGAGTTGTGTGGCTGAGACTGACTTTTGTTTGCTTGCTATCAAAAACACAGTGGCGTGCAGATACAACGGTATAAAAAGAAAATAATGTCTTTTTTAATGGAATACCCTGTATATTATTAAATTTTTATATTGGCCTTTTTACTCTGATTTCAAAAATATACCATATGATACCGGTATCTTAAACCGTTTTCGAGTTATTAAATGTCGAATATCGTAGTTACTATACTATCGAAAAGTTAACATTATTAAAGTGAGCTATGAAAATGATAATTATTGTGTTTGATAAATGACATTTCCTTAATAAAATAGTCAAAATGGAAAAAAAATATTTTGGAGTTTGCAAAATGTCCGCAAGGGGACGTTTTAGTTTTTCAAATTTTTTACTATGTAGTGAAATAAAGTGGTGGGGGCAGTTCAAATATTTCTTTAAATAAACTAGGATTACTAACGTTTGGCCTAACCAATTTGAATAAGTTTGGTTTCATTTAAAAGAGCGTTTTTGCTCTACAATCTGAACTTGTGTTTTTGTATCTCGGATTTTTGTCGTCACCAGTAGATGGCGTTAACTGAAATGTAAGCAAATATTAGGCCTTTTTTCAAAAAAGTTAAATACAATGATATGTTTCTTTTTACATAAGCTAATAAAGAATTAAAACCTCAACATTTTGAGCTACATTGTAATAATATATATTGCTATAGGGGGGGGGGGGAGCTAATGAGAGTGAATGAGTATAATTTTAATTTATTATGCAAGAGACTGATAAAAATAATAAAATAATAAAATATTTACTTAATATGAAATTAAATGGCTAATGTCCTAAATAATTATTTAATTGTTGTTCCAAATATAAATCTGCCGGCTAGCTAAAGGGGGATGCATTCTTTAAATACTGAGATAATTATATATAGAGTTTTTGTGTAAATGAATGTCTCAAAATTACCCTAAGTGAAATGCACAAATTCAATTAAATTTCAAAAACTTCGCGGTATTCAGCGTGCAACTGCGCAAGTTTGAATTAAGATTTATCCAAGTGGGAGTAAATGCTCTGTATTAGCGCGAAATCGCAAAAACTCTCGTGTATGTGTGATTGTTACGGTGATAAAACGAAAATTAAAAAGTGATGTAGTTATCTCAGTGGGGTGATCTCTAAGTGACTCTAATTCTCTACCTCAGGGCGCTGAAGGATTCGAAAATTCTTTACCTTAGATTACATTAGATACAGCAACTCTTCATCTCCCTGGCGAGGATCTTGTAGAATCTAACCTGCAAAAGCTATTTTGTGGCACCGCTTTGTCGCTAATGCACAAAATACATATGTGTACCTCTTAAACGTTAATGTGAATCAGAATTTATCAATGGTGGAAACAAACACTTTATTTTTAACAACAAACAGATCTTGGTTTATTAAAAAAAGAAAATGAATACGCAACAAGATACAACAATGATCATATAGACAAATTAACAGTAAACAATAAATGAGAATAAAATCGTGAATCGATCTAATATAATTTGTAGTTTATATAAACAAGATTTCCATAGGAAATGTTCTACTAAAGCAAGATATAACTGTCAAATGACAAGGTATACGAATTTAAACCTTATGTGCATGAAGTTAAATGTGGATGCAACGGAATAATGAATTAGAATGAGAAAATTGTAAGTATGTCCTGATATTTTATTTATATAAGTTTATTCTAAGTTAAAAATGTAAATTTGTCCCAAAAGTTTATGTTAGATATTACTTGAAGAGTTGATTTATTATTTACGTTAGTTAATTAATAGGAGTGAAAGATGTTACAAAAGTTTGACCTAATTTCGACACAAAATGTGCGTGTAGTATTAAATAGACTTTGTACCTTATAAGTCACTAATTCCTATTCTTGTTTAAGACCAGGTATCTCGGGTGGTTGAAGGTGTATTCCCAGGTGTCACGGCTTTCCTGGTTCGGTTTTATACTGCACGGCCATAGACTGCGAAACCCTATCTCTGATGCCCCTCTTTGGATTTATTTCACAGGTATCAGGTGCGTGGATGTTTAATTTATTCTTGACTTCTTTGGTTGTAGATGTGTGGTAGTAATCTCTCCTATGTTATTTTTCTTTTACAGCTACGGTTTATTCCGTTCGTCCTTGGATTCTGCTTTGGCGCGAACGTCTTCAAATGGGCGACCTTCTTGCGTCACTTGAAAGGTCACACAACGTGATTTTAAACTCGCACGTGGAAACGAATGTATGACTGGATCAATTCAAACTATGAATTGATAAGGATGGATCTCGCTTCAAACAATGAATTTACAAAACTCGATCTGATTCAAACAATGAATCAAAAACACTGGATGAATAATAATGGATGTGATTCAAACAATGAATCAAAAGAATCTCCTTTTCTTCTCGTCGGATGTGCCTTTTTATAAGAATCTTCTGTTGTGGGCGTAGTAACCATAGTGATAGATACGGTAGAATTTTACAAAGTCTTATTACGGACAAGTTTATTTTGGAATATTAGTGGAATCATGTTTTATATTAGTTAAATTAATTCGTCTTTCAATCGGTACAATAAAATTACTTTAATTCGTTTTCTCTTAGAAAAACACATTTTTTAAAATTTTTAGGGCAAATTTAGCATTTCGACTGTCATATGTTCGATGACGTCATGGACGCTAATAAAATAAATTAAAATATCAGAATTTTGGATTAAAATGCCTTTTTAGTAGAATCTTTCCTTCACAAATTAAACTTTTAAATACATTTAATATTTTTTCACCTTTCAATCCTTTTACCAATCTTTATTTATATAAAAAAATTAGTGTGGTTAGTTTTTGAAGTGTAATAACTAAATGGTCTTTTAATTTATTTATCAATTATTGTTATAACATGAAACTATGACCTTTTCTAAATCTTTTACCACCTTTTTTAAATTATCTATATAGCTTGTAATTAATATTTTTAAACTTTTCTTTTACCTATGTTGACAACTGTCAAATTATTCAAAATGCTTATTTAAATATCTGGACTCAACTTACAAATATGACACTGAGAAATATTTCCACATAAATACGTCTTGATAGACTTTGTAACTGTTAGGTTTTATTTATAATTGCTTTAATTATGTATATGAAATATTTGAAATTAGTTATGATTAGAGCAATATGGCGCATCAAAATTCGAAAAATAAAATGACGCTTAGCTTAAATGTGCGCATCTAACAGATTTATAGTTAGTGACAATGATTATAAATTGACAACATGTTTATGGGGTAAATGTTGTTTATGTTCAACATTAGTTTATTTTGGTTTATAGCAATGCATTTTTAGTTAGAAATTAGTCATGTATGTGCTATACTTTTACCAATGTTTGGGATGATGCTTTCGAAACTATCAACCTTGCTTTAACTTTAAACCTGTAACTTTTTGTGACATTTTACTCTTGAGAATTCACACTATAAAATGGCAATCATTTATATGCTCATAGTGTGATGGGAAATGACAAAACTTGAAATTAAAATTGGCCATTTGTAATGGCTGTCAAATTCATTTTATATTATTACTTTGCCTATATAACATTTTACTAATCATTGTTGTATTGTGAAAATATGCTAATTATAACTATAAAAATAAGACTAATTTGTTTATTAAGCTAATTAAGTATTTAATTCTAGTATTTAGTATTTAGTATGGGGGTTTCAGTTAGGGTTCCTGAAAAGAGTAGTCATTGGTTTGGTTTTCTAATTTGGGGGGTGATTTGCTTTCTAATGTTTTAAATTTGATGGGGTTCTCAGAATATACTAGTTTTGTTAGCAAGATCTGCATTATTTTTCAGGGACTTTTACCTATACTCTTATACAAGGGCCTAACCTTAAGCATCGCCGATGTATTTATGGTTGCCTGTATTCAAGGGGTTTTAAGGGGTGACTGTATGTGTTTGTGGGTATTTGACTGGTGTTGTCACATATTCAACACTAGTTCAATATATACATACATATATATATATATATATATATATATATATATATATATATGGTATATATAATATATATAATGAAATAAGGCATTACACAGTATTAGGTATTTTCACAGTTGTTTTACACTTGGACATTTTGGATTGACATTTTAAGGTAATACTATATTTTTTATTCACATATTAATGCTTTAACATACACTTTCTTTGTTATGCTGCACTGACGAAACCAAACTAGGTAGAAACATATATGTCTGTAGCTACAAATACATCTTAACACATACATAGTTGCATCGTTAATTGTTTGTGAATTTCAATCAAAATTGTACATGTTTAGGTGAACCTAGGCCATTTTGATAGGATTACATGAGTAATTATCGATTGTCCTATGCTTATTTGCTTTCATTTACATTTATACTTGACTATTTTACATTCTATATTGTTATATTATCAACAGTTCTACTCTTAATTTTTATTTACATAGTTGCGTCGTTGTTATTTGTATATTTGGATTGACTGAACAGTTTGTGGTAGACCCCAAGCCTTTTAATGTGATTATAGAAATAATCTCGACTGTCCTATGCTTATTGATTACATTTTCATTTATACATTTTGATTTACATTTTATATTTGTCATTGTTTTCTAATTGACAACCAGTTGTCATATTGTTATTACTTTTAATTCATTTTATGCCACTACTACCAAGAAGATTTTCAATTTTTCAATACAAATATATATATATGTATATATATTATATATATTATATTTTTATTTGTGTATATTTTACGTTTCAACATATTATTTTTGTCTTCTTCGGAAATATAATAAAATCTTATAGTTGCAGGAATACTGTTTGGTTGTAAATTCATATTAGATGGTGTTTTTTCTTATATTTTTTTTCCCCCATAACTTTCACTTGTCACTGAGCAACAATAGTTTTCATATTATTAAATTGAAGATTTTATTCATTCTCATTTTTATTGTTAACTTATAAATTTTCAACACTAAAAAATTATTCATAGATTTGATGTGTATTTATTTTAACGTTATATTACGAAAGTAGTATAAATTAAAAATTACAGTATTATAGTATGTAATTCAGAAATAAATATTTACGTTAATTTTATTTTGATATCTCATTAGAAAACATCTTACACAAAACAAAAGAGTACAAAATGCAGAATTAATAAAAAAAATGAGGTGTGGCCACCACACGACTTTCTTATACATATGAGCGTTTCAAATAATACAATTTCAAAAATTATTTTATACAAAAATTATTCGAAATCCTATTTTAAGTACTTCCAGTCTCTTAATAAATCTCTACAGGATACATACTTTGTTAGATATTTGCGAAAAATGCTACTCGCTAAGAGTAAAAGTATTAGGACCTTGCATGGACTTGCGTTGAGTTTGGAAGTGATCTCAATAGCCTTAAATCTGCCGGATGTAGTAGTTATTTTAGTACAACAGTACTAAAAAGTGAACAACTTTGTAAAAAAGTTACCGGAAGTATGTTTTTATATACAGGCTGAGTCATCTCCGCGGAGAAGACTGATTATGACTTTATGAGAAAAGATATTTCGAAGCGGTTTCTTCCTATGATGCCCACTAATTCGGAGCACTTTTTAAAATTATTTTATATTATACAGTGTTCCATAACTTTGTGGCTGGCCATAGTTATTGTTTTTTAAATGGAACACCATGTATATTATTGCGCTTTTGTATTCCATGTTTATAAAATTATATTTATCGAAAACGACGTATTAGATGGACAATTTTTCGTAGCGTTCTTCATAATAAAAGGTACAAAATGCAAACACATTTTATTTTTTGCAATTAATAATTGAATTTGCAGAAAACTGAATTAAAGTTACATGACAAATTTTCATATAAATGTGATTTTTTACAAATGGAACAGCCTGTATATCGGTTCATGTTTAAATTGCTTACTAAATTTTGCACCAAAAACATGTAAGAAGTTAATATTTTAAATGTGACAATAACTGAGCTATTGTCGTTTTTTGATATAACTTTGCCAACTTTATGATTTTCATTTTATTAAGACATTTTTTTAGTGAAGGAATGTCAAAGAAATCATTTATTAGCCTAAAAAGTTTACCAGCAGCGTTAACCTGACCGAAGATGATGGACAATTTGTTTTGATAGTGTGTTATTTGCAGATGAACCTGGTTTTCTTAGTAACAGAATAGTTAACAAAAGAAATTTTTTTCACTATTCAAAGGAAAACCCTTACTAATAGAAAATCAGCATAGATGGAGCATGAATGTAAGGGAAGGCAGTCTTGCTGATTGGATTATAGGCCTGCATTTCTTTGAAGGACGTATTAACGGAGAAGCTTATGAGTAATTTCTGTCAAGCAACTGTAGAGAGATGTAGATGTAACAAGACGGAAAATTTCAATATTCTATACTACAGACACGCATTATTTTAAATGAAATGTTTCCAGGGAAGTGGCTAGCCTGTGGAGGCCTTATTGACTAGTCTGCTGGGTCTTCGGACATCACAAAATTAGTTTCCTTTTATAGGGATTCATGAAAGAGCAAATATATAGTATACCTGTAACCACCAAAGAAGTTATGAGGAAACATATTCTACAAATATTAGAAATATAAGTACTCAACGCCTGACGATTTATCATTTCGGAAGCATGTTCAGAAACTATTAAAAGTGAATTTGAACACTTTTAATTTTTACCTATTTTGATGTTCATATTTATTAATTTCAGTTCCACTCCATTCACGTAAGAGTTCCTGTTTCTATAAACTAATAAATCAAGTTATTAACTTTTGTTTGTTTAGTTTTAATATTTGTTTTCCAAAAATTCAATATAAAACCAGGTTTGACAAAAGCAACTTATTAAATGCCATCCATTCAGTTGTCAATTTTGCGGCAAATCTCATGGCACACTATACCATAATGTTGGCAAATTTATATCAGAAAACGACAATAGCTCAGTAATAGTCGCTTAAAATAATAACCTCTCACATGTTTTTGGTGCGAAATTTAGTAAGCAATCTAAAAATGAGCCGATATACAGGTATTCCATTTGACAAAAGCCACTTTTAGACAAAAATATGTCAAGTAACTTTAATCCAGTTTTCTGTAAGTTCAATTAGTAATTGCAAAAAAATAAAACATGTTTGTATTAGGACCTTTTATTGTGAACAACTCTACCAAAAATTGTGTCCATTTAATACGTTGTTTTCCAGAAATATAATTTTATAAAATATTGAATTTTTCACAAAAATGGTAATAAGTCAACCTTAAATTTTGGGCCTATGCCATCTTAAAACTTTTTGACTAAAAATTATACAAAAATATATATAACACAAAATAATTTTAAAACGTGCTCCTAATAAGTGACTATCATAGGAAAAAAACCGCTTCGAAATATCTTTTCTCATAAAGTCATAATCTGCCTTCCCCGCGGGGACGACTCACCTTGAAATCACGTACTTCTGGTAACTTTTTTACAAAGTTGTTCCCAAATTCTCTTTTTAGCACTGTTGTACTAAAATAACTACTACATCCGGTTTATCGATTGGACTGAATAAGTAATCTCAGATATTGAGAAAAAGATTATTCAACTCTTATTATAATTTTATGCTTTATGCACTGATAATTATTTAATTAGATACATTTTTAATTTTTAAAAATTACCCACAACTGAGATTCAAACTCAGGATCCCCCGTATCTCAACCGTGAATAATTTTTAAAAATTAAAAATTTGCTTAATTAAATAATTATCAGTGCAAAAAGCAGAAAATTATAATTATCATTTTCAGAATTGGGAAGAACTAATTTTAAAGTAATTTAAAAAGAAAGATTATACAGTTTAATTTACGAAATGGCATTAATGCAATCAGCCGTTCCGCCGTTATCGTGACCACTGGTAGACACACAGAGACAGGCAGACATACAGGCATAGATATGTGTAAACGCGAATATCTGCAAAGCTCTGCAGGTCAAACATTTTCGTATCCCAATACTTCCTTGTATGTACATACCTACATGTATATGAAAGTAAAAATTTAATTTAAAGAAATTGTAAAGAAACATTAAATGTCGTATTTGTTATCATTTTGCACACTTTACACACAATTTTTCAAAATACTTGTTTCTCTATACGAAGTGAGTGTTGGCAAACTTTTTAGGGTTACTCTACTACATGTGTATTCCGTTGTTTATACCGGGTGTCCCAGCGTAGCGGTAAAGTCCATTATTGGTTTCTAATAATGTAGATAGCGAATAATTTTTAATACAAAAATTGTAGATAATCATAAGCTCTACAGTTTAAAAATATTTTCATTTATACAGAGTGTTCGACAACGACAAACCAAGACAAACTTATGTTTTTTTTAAATGGAATGCTATGAATTTTTTTACATTTTATCATAGCCCATAAAGGATTGATTAAATTGACATCAACTTGTATTTGCCGATTTTCAACCGTTTCTGAGATATGGCGATTTTTCGTTAAAAATTGTCCAACATTTGAAAAGTTGCTATGAAATAACGACTGATGATGAAATGCTTTTTATGGGCTCAATCAGTAGAGATACCTTTTCAGTACGTGAAAGTAATGTTTATTTTGACATATTTACGCATATTCTTTAGAATTACATGCCTTTCGCAAAAGTTAAAATTCTAAAAAAAAATAAATGGAACAACCTGTATATTAATATGCCATTGAAAAATACTTAAAATTTACTATTTAAAAGTATCTACTTTCTTACGCCTGTTGGTGATATTGCAAAAGTTATAGGGTGTTATATCTGAATAAACCCGATTACTACTTAAAAATATGGGTTGCCATGACTTGCACTGCTAGTATATCAAAAATTAATCGAAAAAGTTACTTCTAATATTTTCTTTTTAAAAATAAGTAATTTTTATTAAAACTTTAAAGCTCATGAAAAGTATGGAAATTTAATGAATTATCAATAGTATAAAAAATATCGCAGTCGCTGTGTGTCATGAATTAGCAATAGTATCAAAAATATCGTAGTCACTGTGTGTCAAAAATTGTTTAAACGTCAAACTTAGATTTACAGCTTCAGTGTAAAGAGACATCGTCATCATCAGTACATGAATGTACATTGTGTGCAAAATGCAATATTTAAAATTTGAATAAATAAATATGGTCTATGTTTTGGGGGAAAGTGCACGAAATTGTTTGCTGGCACAACGAATATATAGGCAAAAATATCCAAATACGTGACTACCATCGACAAAAGCTTTTCAGAAATTGTTAACAAGATTTGAAGAAACTGGCAATAGTCTGTATGAAAAAAAGAATAGTGACATAGGAAACGCAGATGCTCAAATTGATGTTTTGTTATGCGTTCAAGAAAACTCACATACAAGCGTGCGTGAACTTTCTAGAGTCCTCGACTTAAGCAAAAACTTTATTAACAGAACCTTAAAGAAGTTTAAATACCATCCGTATCATATCAGCTTACATCAAGATATTCAGGGGAATGATTTTATTAATAGAGCTGACTTCTGTAACTCGATGTTGCACAAAATAAATCAAAACCACAATGTTGTAACTCAGATTTTGTTTTGTGATGAAGCTACTTTTAAAAGTAATGGTCTGGTAAATAACTGAGAATCCGCACTGGTTGAGAAACGTTGGTCATCAACATAAATGGTCGTTAAATGTATGGGGCGGCATCCTTAACCATCAAGTTATCGGACCTTTTTTTCTTGATGGTACACTAACAGGAGAGAGGTATCTTGTGAACTATCTGCCTGTCTTATTAGAAAATATAGATTTGTATACGCGCCGCGCAATGTACTTTCAACACGATGGAGCTACAGCACATTAAGCAAGAAGCGTCCGAAACTTTTTAAATAATACATTCAGGGAAAATTGGATTAGCCGTGGTGCTCCATTATCGTGGCCACCTAGATCGCCAGATTTAACTCCAATGGATTATTTCCTTTGGGGTTATGTTAAGGAGCGAGTATATAGAATTGTTCCAACCACAAGAGAGAATATGCAAGAAAGAATTCCAGAAGTATTTTCTTCTATTAATCTAGAACTAATGCCCAATGTGTCTATAGGTAATATGAAATACAACTTCAAAAGTGTTTAGAAGTAGAAAGGCATGATTTCGAACATTTATTATAAATCTTTGTAAACGTATTTGTTTCCATATTTTATTACTAAATAATAAAAACATACTATAAAACTAAACATACGCATTTTCTAATTTGTTAGTTGATAGCTTATAATAGCTGTGATGCTTGAAAATAGTAGCTACGCCATGATCTTCAAGATAGCTGTTTTTAATAAAGTAAATTTAAATGGTTTTATTGATGGTTTGCTTTTCAAGGCAAGTTATATATCTAAGAGTGAAGTTTTACATTTTTTGAGACATAACGACTGCGATATTTTTTTGAATATTGCTAATCCATGAACTTCCAAACATTTCATTTCATAAGTTTTAAAATTTTAATAAAAATTACTTATTTGTAAAAAGAAAATATTAACAGTATTTTTTCTCGTTTACTTTTAGTTATGCTATGTGTAATGTAAGTCATGGCAACTCATATTTTTAAGTCGTAATCGGGTTTATTCAGATATAACACCCTATAACTTTTGCAATATCGCCCACAGGCGGAAGAAAGTAGATATTTTTGAATAGTAAATTTTAATAACTTTTCAATGGCACATTAATATACAGGGTGTTCCATTTAATTTTTTTTAGAATTTTTAACTTTTGCGAATGGCATGTAATTCTAAAGAACATGCGTAAATATGTCAAAATAAACATTACTTTCACGTACTGAAAAGGTATCTCTACTAATTGAGCCCATAAAAAGTATTTCATCATCAGTCGTTATTTCATAGCAACTTTTCAAATGTTGCACAATTTTTAACGAAAAATCGCCATATCTCAGAAACAGCTGATAATCGACAAATACAAGTTGACGTCAGTTTAATCAATCCTTTAAGAGCTATCATAAAATGTAAAAAAAATCATAGCATTCTATTTAAAAAAACATAAGTTTGTGTTGGTTCGTCGTTGTCGAACACTCTGTATAAATAAAAATATTTTTAAATTGTAGAGCTTATGAGTATCTACAATTTTTGTATTAAAAATTATTCGCTATCTACATTATTAGATACCAATAATGGACTTTACCGCTACGCTGGGACACCCGGTATATACAGACTTTCACTGACTGAAAATGACTGGCATTTCTTAGATTTGCAGATCTACATTGTTTGTATTTTTATAGTTAGCGTGTTTTTATGTGTTTTGCACTGCTAGTTAATTATGAAACGCTAAGGTTAATATGAAAATACGGAAGTAGGATTTTGAAATGCAAGCAGCAAAACCGGCCTAAATATAGTCATATATGCTAAGGACAATATTGATCTACATGATTAATACAGCTAATAAACATAGATAATGAAATGAATTTGGTCGCTTAACGTCACTCCTCGGTGTAATGTACATTTAGTTCAAACGTGTTTGATATAAAAAATGAATTCTTGTGTAGATTAAATGATTTTATGTTATATAAAACACAAAACAAGTGACATATTAATATACTGTTGTACAACGATAGTAGATACGATACTTACAAATTTTATTCAGAGAATTTAATATGAGTCATATATTCTACATAAGGATTCATTTTTTATTAAGCACGTTTGGATTAAATGTTGTACAATACACCAAGGATGACGGCGAGAAACCAAATTCTTTTTATTACTTACCTTTAGTACCTGTAGAAATCATGTTGATCAATATTGTCCTTAAGATATGTGACTATTTTTAGGCCGGTTTTGCCGCTTGCATTTCAAAATCCTTCTCCGTATTTTTTTATTAACATTAACGTTTCATAATTAACTAGCATAGACATAAAAACATAATAATTATAAGCACACGAACAATGTAGATGTGCAAATCTAAGAAATGCCAGTCACTTTCAAAGTCAGTGAAAGAGTTTGCATATATAAACAACGGAATTACAGATATGGTAGAGTGATACTCGAAAGTTTGTTATCACTCATTCTTGACGACGCGCCTATAGATATGAGTAGGGATTGGAAGTCAGGTTTACATTACGCCAATTCCAGGGACGCATCGATTACATGATTCCTGATTTGCTATTTTTCACGCGCGAATCAAAATACGTATAGAGACACAAGTATTTACCAAGTAACAGGAAGTAAAACTTCTCCAGAAGCAATATTGCAGGGTTTGTAAAACATATCACACATGCTTGACTGCTCACTACTAGCGTTTGGAGTTCAAATGAAAGTAAATCATCATCAATTATTCCATATGCTCAAGTGTTAATAATTGTTATTCACCATAAATACATTTATATATTGAAAATGATTTTGGAATACTACCGTTGTAATAGGGACATATTTAAAATACATAAAGTTTTTTTAGTGCCGGCACATTTATTCCTGCTTCTATTTCTTTACCAGTAAAACAATTCAGCGTACAGTACGAATTCCTGTACTGTTATTAGAACTGCTTCAAATTTTTATTTGACATTATCAGCAGCAATTCCAAATAATTGAGAAAGAAATTGACGAAGATCATTTACAATATTCATGGCATTAGTTATAGAACATTGCAGGTTGTTGGAAGTAAGTTCTAGATGGCGAATGGCTACATATATTTTGGAATAATGTCCATGAATATTGGCTAAATCTACCTGGATAGTTGGGTCCATAAGTGCGTGTTGAGCTTGTAAAATGATCAGTATCGTTCAGATCCAGTAGCTGTATTATAATTTTCACGTCGTTAAGTGACACATGGGGCAGTTTTTCACGAAATAAATACTTGCGTACACGTACCTTTACAAAACCTTCCTTGACAGAAGATATCAATTTATTTCGATTTGGGTAGCATTTTATGACTTCTTCTGATACTCGATGAAGAGCCGACCAACCGCCTTCATAAAAGCAACTGCATCTACTATAAATAATAACACGTTTTCTTTAATTTTATCGAGCTTTTTACCCTACAGCGATTTTAAACACGAAGTTAGTTTATGTGATGTAGATTCTGCATTAGTTCTTTCGAGTCTCTTAGATGCAAGTAGAAGGGTAGACATTGTCGTATCGCTGTCTATCACTCTCACCAAAGCATTTGCAATATTGCGTCCTTTAACGTCAGTAGTATCATCGACTCACACTCATATATTTATCGTATGTATCATTGACAATTGAAATCTTCATCGTACATCGAGGAATGTAATATTTTCTCAAGATGGATTTCTCGGGCACACACAAGTCACTATATTTACCGTTAACACAATTTTGTAAAAAGTAAGGAAACTTAGGATGATTCGCAATATTTCCATGGAATATTACACGCTACATTTGCAGAACCAGCAATACGTGCTTTATGTGTATTCGACGACACATCTTTGACTAAGCAAGCTTTTACACTACAGTGATACAGTGTAAATTTTGCATCGGAGTTCAATACCATCGAATCCTAGCACAGTCTGTCCACCTTACAGCAGTATCTCGCGACGGATGTGGTCAGCATATATTCACGCAATAGAACACATAACTAATTAAAATAAACAATAGATCAGCCCGCTACACACAGTGCTTACGATTAACTAAAATGCTTTCGGCGCAAAAGCCCACTCGTCTTACCACGACGCCTACATTCGCCACAATACATGCATCTCTTTGTATATATACATATCGTACGTTCTGAACATTGTTTTTGAAGGCATTGGGAGAGAAGCCACGTTGTACCGCGTTGACGAACCCGAGTTGGAAAAATTCGTATAGTTGTACATTAGCACAGCTTGTTACGTATTATTGTATTGCTGCTATTATTGTGCCCAATTTCGAATTACATTATTCATTTATGTACAGTCCTGTAATGTATACCTGACTTCTGATCCCTAGATATGAGATGAGTGCAAGCAAAATTCTTTCCTTATGATTAGAGAGCGAATACGAAAGGATGATGACTCATCGCCCATGGGCGGACTATTGAAATCTTGTATTTTTAAAGGGGTTTTAATTTTATTTATATAATTGGATAACAAGTGGCTGGTGATCTATAAAATACAAAATACCTTGTTATTTGTTGATTTTCTCTTCTGTAAGATTTGTTCTCTTTGAATAAAGTACATCCATGTAGACAGAAAACGTCCTTTCTACATGGCAACTGGTTATAGGTGCGTACTGGAAATATTCTTTTATTTCAGCGTATTTAGCAGTTAGATTTTGTTTCATTGTTATCAAATCTGGATTTCTATTAAAAACTGCGTCTAACTTTTGCCGAAGGCCACATCCGAAGTCACTTGGAATACTTTTGAAATTATTAATAGCCACATCTAATATGGTTAATCCATCTTTTAATTTGAGATTTCGATTTTCAAAATATGTGATTAGTTTAGGCAAATTTCCAAAGTGTTCCTGAAGGAATAACAACTGATTTTCTAAATTTGGGATTTGTGTTAGTTCCTTGCACTCAGAAATACTTCGAGCATCGTCATTTAAATATGTAACGAAAGTTTGTAAACAATCTTGCAATAAAAAGTAGTAGCTTCCAACCATGTCCCCCATCTAGTTATAACTGGCGAGGGAGGCAGTGACAAAGATGGAAGTTTTTCCCTGTAAAGAACAACTCTCGATGGGGCTTTTCTGAACACTTTTTTAAAAGCGGATACAAGTCTATCAATTTCCGGATACCTGTCTCTGATATATTCACAGATTATGTGGAGAGCGTGTGCTACACAAGTAATATGCAGCAGATAAGGATATGTTTCCTTTAATAGTCTGTCTGTTTTTTACATATATGCGGCACTGTCACTAACAAATAAAAGTATTTTTGCCCTGTATACCTGTCGTCCGAATGAAGCATTTTGTGCAAATTCTCGTCAATGGTTTTAGCAACTATTTCAGCATCAACTGTATTTATAACTTTAGATGCTATTACATATGCGTTATATGGAATAGTTGGATGTAGTACACCAACTACAACATTTACCACACAGCGTCCAATATATCGACAGTTTTGTCGGCACTTATCCATAGGTACTGATTTGAAAGATAACTTCTAATGCATTCTACTGTTTTCGTGAAGCACTTAGAAACATAATAATTGCGTAATGTGGATTCATCAGGAACATTTCGACCAGCATATTTTTGAAGAAATATTTTGAAGTGGGATTGTCAAGGTTTCTTTAATGGGATATTAGTCGCCATTAAAGCTTCACAGAGTTCTTCGTTAACATTGTCAGCTTTCAACGGGTCCAATTTCTGTGTATGTTTTGCGATGCTAAGTGACGTTGTACGTGGCCTTTTTTGGGCATTCTGTATGATATTTTACAGACTATGAAATTAGTTTCGGAGTCACTGACAATGGAGGACATATAATCAGTATGACCCTTAATCCAACTTGCCATTGTTTTACGATGCCATTCTTGACGTTCTTCCATATCATAGTAACATAAACAATATTCTAGATCTAAATAATTGATAACTAAAAATGTATGCGTATGTTATTGAAACTTAACAAAATCCTATGCACACTTACGTCGACATAAATGGGAGAAGTAGATTCAATGAACCGGTATTAAACCGGATCTATTACAAAAATTAGTAAAAAGTACGTAATTAACAGTCCAAACAATGAAAAAACGAAACTATCGAAAGTATGAATAGGTATATACATATATATCTTTATTTATCTTAGGAAATATAAAGAAAATATAATAAATTTTAGAAACCCCTCGCGCTTCTACATACGCCGATGAAGAAAAGATTTTACTCATAAATTCCTTTTTTGGTGGGCATTTTTTGTTGTCGTTTTCAATAACTTTTCAAGTAAACAACAGTTGCTGCAGTTCACCATATGAATAATGCTATTCAGTAACTGTGTGTTGATTACATTATTTCTTTGCGCCGATGTATCTCCGTCGTAGTTTAAACCTGGGACGTCCGCTCCCTACTTACGATACAAAACAGCTGTCTGTCCAAATCTCTATCCCAATGTTAAATATATTATTGACGTAGAAAGTATATATGGGTTATCTTTAAATTAAAGAACATCTAGTGGTCAAATAATATTTTAGTTCATTCGTGTTACGGTATATTTTGAGGCCGGTAGTGTCATCTACGAAGTACTCACTGTATGACGTACCGTGATGTTTAGTACGACCCTCCAAAATCGTCGGTGTTGGCACATTGCCGGATGAGTTTGTCATGATCGTTTGAACAAGAGAACTGTTTACCGACGATTTAAGAAAGTGTTGATGTTTCTCTCTTTTCTAATGTGACCTCAAGATCAAACAGTCGTGAT
This sequence comes from Amphimallon solstitiale, assembly GCA_963170755.1. Lineage (NCBI taxonomy): Eukaryota > Metazoa > Arthropoda > Insecta > Coleoptera > Scarabaeidae > Amphimallon > Amphimallon solstitiale. The sequence continues at coordinate 167,667,285 of OY720675.1, read as the reverse complement.
TCCTTAGTCTACCTAGATTCTGTCATTATGTTTAATAGTATGAGATTATAGTGTTATACGCTATTAAGCAGATTTGATTTGCCATTATCTTGATATATTTATTGTAGGAGTTAATTTACGATTAAGAAGTGTACGTTTGACCATAGTCCGATTGAAAGACTGAACATTTTTGGGGTTTAATCAATATGAACGTTTGAGATGTATAAATAAGACTCTCTAATTCGTGCTTGTACTTTTGCAATAATTTCCGATTTATATTACAAATAACTATAGGTATATGGACAAATCAGTTTTCGAAATGCAATAATTAATGTTGGTAATACCCAATACATAGGTTATTTTTTATCGTTTAATTTTGATAACAAACTGCATTTAATCTAATACATCAGTCTAAAGATAAAATTCTTTTCCAATTATGGCTTTATTTTTTTTACTATATCATGAGACATTGTCTTGGTTTGTTATTAAATTAGCATTTATGATATAAAATGGTATGATTTTGCATCTTCATATCAAATGACTTTAAGTTTTGTTCTAGCAAATGCAAGTCATTTTTTATACGTCACAAAAGATCGGCGCCAAAATATATAACAGTAACTGGATCAGTACAATCTGATCAATCCATTGAAATGTAATTCACACTTGAAATTGATATAAATTATTTGAAATATTTAACTGAATATAGATTATATGTCATATGCTTATAAATACCTGCATATATACTTTACGTACTGATGTCAATAAAAACTGGAAGTAAGAACGGTTCTAGAAAAAATGTTGATAATCAACATGACACATGACTCTTGCGATAAAATTCGTTAAAATTTATATTCCTATACTTTTCTCAAAATCATTTACGTGTTCATGTACTATTATACGTTAATTTTATTACATAATATAATGTATTTAGGAATAGAGAAGATATCTCTGACATATCAGTGACAAATGAATGTATTATTAATTGGAATTGATCAAGTAGGATTGTCCTCGGAGCAAGCAAACAATTTCTCACCCTCCTTTTCTTCACTACCGCTTATACCGGTTGTGTCAAATACTATTAGCCATAGAGAATCAGTTAATACCATTGAGGAAAAATACTATGGAGACGCTGTAAAGCATCTTTGCTGTACTCTCAAAACGGGAGCATTGGGCGGGGCTAAGTGTGGGACCAATATAGCTGCCTCACCTAGTCCGGACTACTCAAAATTATAATCTGTCATCCCACACCTGTCAGGACTACACTAACCTATGAAATGCTGTTCCAGACGAATTCTTCTTATCAACGCCGTATCTGCTGTTGCAGCTACGTAGAGCACAAGAAACCATAAAGTCTTTTAATATTTAACTTATTATAGAACTCTAATACAAGATGCACTTAACAAACACTTCAGTTTTTACCAACACTACCTGTTTGACGTAAGTGTAGTATCAATATGGCGGCCTATACCCGGTTTGATCACGTGACGTCGTCTCCCTACCCATTTTTTCTCAATGGTTTATACGTATGTATGTAATACATACGTCGCAGCGCGGTGTCTATACATCGCACATACATACGTATACACAGATCCCCTATGGCTAACGTTACATGACACATGCGGTATATCAGAAATTACTAGTTATTTACGTATATTTTTTTAACATTTTTGTGTTTCTATATACATTTTGAGATCATTCGTTGATATGTTAATGTAATAATATACGGATCTGTTGCTTTTCCTTGTTTAAATTATCAAATGATTATTAATATGTGAATTATTCCGATGATTTTCAATTTCTTTGTAACACGTGTAAGCTATTTATCATACGTCATAAAATATCGGCAACGAAGCTATATCACTAATTAGATCAAACAATCTGATTAATCCATTACAATATAATTCACAGTTGATAAACTATTGACATTAATTGAACGATTATAGTTTGTATGTCATACGGCTATAAATAGCGCTAATATACATTATCGCTTATGAAAATATGGACACTTACTCATATCAATAGCAACTTAATAACTCTATCTGATTAGTGCAATGTAGACTATGTGGGTAATGCAAAACAGGGCAAAAGGTAAAACATACTTTCTCACAGAACAATACCAACAAACAACATTAGTTGTTTGTTAGCATTTATAATTCATATCATTGATAGTCGCACCATCATCGCTTGAAAATGTACTGTCACTTGGTACTGATTCTATAAATTTTCCGAATATGATTAAGCAAACGAAGGTTAGAATATCGTGCAAAGAAAGTATTCATAGTAACGGGTCGTTGATTGATATGGCCGCCCTTCTGATTTTGCGATAAGTATCAAAGTGTGCCCTAAGTTCAAACTAAAAACCGCATTTGCTTGCTTTGAAAATATAGTTTAGGTTACCGAAAGTATGAAATATTTAAGTTTCACATGTGTGTCATATATCTGACTTACTGACCTCTGATGTGATGTGAGAATTGATAATTCAGGCATAAAACCTACCACACATACTTAAACGGTTGTGAAAATGATTATTGCAACTTATCCACATTTTTAATTTAATTCGTTCAGGAGAATGGCAGTTTTATAATAGAGTTACATATGCGCTCTTTAATCATTTTTCTTAGGAATTAAGCATCATATCTTTGTACAATGCTAAATGGGTCTACATTGCGTAGATTTTGATAACGATACGTTATGCTATTAATTAAAATTGGATCAAGGGTATATACATGTATAGCCAAACTAAACGTAAAGAATAAATTGTAAACGTTTTTACATGTAACATATACAGGATCATTCAGAAGTGCAATAATGAAACGAAGGTGTATACTATACACAATCTGAGTATTATATAGATGCAACTTAGAGAAATCTGTAAATATTTGGTAATATTTCTATATAATAATATGTCGTCCACTATTTTTCCAATGCGCTTTCACAAATAATAAACGTTCTTCTAAATTGTAAGATACTATGTTTGTAAATACCAATATTTCACTGTTTGAACTACCAATCATGGCTGACTAAAATTTTGACAGACTGATATGGCGCACTATTCAAAATTCAAGTTCTTATTGAGACATATGTATATCAATTTTTTTCTTTATTTCTTTTTAGATTTTTATGAATCTCTGCGTATTTGAGCTTCCCTGATAACGATAAAGTAGTTTTCCTAATGATCTCTCTCACACTCTTTCCCTTTTCTATCTTCCTGTTTCTCTCTTCTACTCTTCCGTTCTCTCGATTCCTTCTTGTGTGAATGTGTATGCTCTTCCGTATTCTAAATTGAAGCTTGGTCGAAAGGGTTAGTTAGCCAGATCTTGGCTTGGAGCAAATTTTGTAAAAAGAATTGAAACTTTATATTTGAAGTAAGAATTCAAGTCATAGAATAGCAGATTTATGCAAATACCTCGCACAATTATGCACTGCTCACAAATTTATTACGATTATAAAAGTATTTAGAATGTCATATGAGACAACTTGTGTAAAGGATTTAAATCATCTGAACTTGGAACAACTATATATCCTTCGAATGACCATTTTCTTAAAATTCGTATGAAACATATATAAGTGTACGCTTTGACACGAAACATCCAAAATAATATGTTATCATATTAATATTACCTTTCATTTAAATTCCGTTCATGTACTCGCATACTATTTCGTAAAATATATTATAATACAAACTATTTTACCTTAGCTACTAAAACAGTTTAAATAATAACTAGTAAGGCGACTATAATTTAAGCAATATATTTAATATTATTATATTTATTCTTATTTACTTGTGAAAAGTACCATTAGATTCTTATGTATGTACGAGGGCTACTATTTATATTTCGGGAATACCAAATAATATCAAACATTTTTAAATGAAAATGGCTTTATTGTTTTTCGAAATATTCCCCTTGATGATCAATACACTTTTGCATTCGTTCAAACCATTTGTCATAACAGTTTTTCCATTCCTCTTCAGACGCCTTTAAAACATGGTTTTTGAACGCTGCAACTGCTTCTTCGGCGCTCGTAAATCGTTGACCACGCAGTTTACCTTTGATATTCGGGAACAAGAAGAAGTCATTGGGTGCCAACAGGACTGTACGGAGGATGAGTCATCAATTCGATGTTTTCGCTGCTCAAAAATTCACTTGTTTGACGAGATGTGTGAGAGCTCGCATTGTCATGATGTAGAATGATTTGTCTTCGGGGGTTAGTTTTACGAATTTCTCCGAAGACTTCCGGCAAACAAATGGTCGTGTACCACTCGGAATTGACAGTTCTACGTTGCTCAAGCGGAACAGTGGCTACACGACCCATTCGGCCGAAGAAACAGGCGACCATTTGCTTCGCTGTGCTTCTTCCACGAACAACTTTTGTTGGATTTAGCTCGTCTTGGAATACCCACACGCTCGCTTGCTGTTTTGTTTCCGGCTCATAAGCATATATTCATGATTCGTCACCTATATGTCTTATATACGTCTTTTGAAGCACCACGGTTGAACTTTTTCATCATTTCCTTACACCACTTGACGCGTGCCTTTTTTTGAGCGATTGATAAATTATGGGGTATCGAACAAGAACAAATTTTTTTACAACTAAGTGTTCATGCAAAATCGAATGTATTGAAGTGGAACTAATGTGCAAGGATGCCTCTATCTCACAATATGTCACATGACGATCTTGCATTATCAGTTCACGCACTGCATCGATGTTTTGTGGCACAACAACCGATTTTGGACGACCTTCACGGAATTCGTCGGCGACGGAACTACGACCACGATAAAATTCACTATACCAGCGATATACTGTGGTTTTTGATGATGCTTTATCGCCATACAAAGAACTGAGTCCATGGACACATTCTTGTTGAGATAATCCACGTCGAAAGTTGTGAAAAATAATCTAACGAAAACCTTCTCTTGAAATTTCCATTATTTTGTCAAATTGATTTTCTGAACTCACTGTAAACAAAACAAATAGCACTTGTACATCAAAACGTTGTGAGTACTTTTATGCTAAAAAATGTTAAACTTTATTATGGTGTTGTCAGATTTTAGCTATTGACATTAGTGTTGCCAATTCCCGAAATATAAATAATTCCCCTCGTACATACATACATTACTTTTAAAGTAAAAATTGTCCTAGTATTTAACTGTCATCTTGGTATTAGTGTTATATTCCAAATGATTGTTTCGGAAGCAATATTTACGTTCTATATGAATAAACCTGTATATATATCTACAATTAGGCCCGTATGACAGACATAAATTTTACAGAAAATTTTAACAAAAGTTTGCTGAAAATTGTAATAAAAACTTAGCATAAAATTTTTAGGCATATATTACGTATATTGGTGCATGATACGTTGCATGTATTTACATAGAATTTAGCTCATGTGCATGCGTATTGACGTGTGTCTAGCTTTTTTGATTTTAATAATTATTAGACAATGACAGAGAGCGAAAGTGTTTTGCTGCTGCCGAATGAACGAATTTAGTCAATTCAGTTAGCTTAAAAGCATAAAGTAAGGAAAAGCAATACTGTGGACTTGAATAATTGTTACACCTTTTTTTTGTATATTATATCTTGTATAGTATGACCCCTGTATTAGCATTTTATAATTTTGGTACATTTCTTCGAGTGACACTACACCTATCTTGAATTCCACGCGCGAACTTATATCATGCCTTGAATTGATCTTTTGTTTTCCTTGTGGATTACGTTTAAATATGTTCCGTGGGAATGTTGAATTTTCATTTAATTTATCTTTATCTAATTACCTTGCGTAATTGAGTGGTTTTCTTTCATTTTTAATTATCATGGTTTTATTTTCTTTTGATTTGCAGCGCTAGCGTTATCTCGTGTGGGCGAGGGTAATGTCAGTAGATGTTTAAGAATACCTTTCCGTTTTACGTTTATATATGTTCCTTACGTCTAAGCGTAATTATCGACGATTATTTCTATACAATTATTTCTTTGTTTTGTTCGTATTACTGTGTCCCTTATCACTTAATTATTTTACGTTAACAATTCACCTTTCAACTTGTTAGATGTCGCTGTCTCCTTGTAACTTGTTAAGCTATGCTCAAGTACGGCGTCGGTTTGGCACATTTTCCGTCTACGTTCGTAGAAATCAGATGTTTTGAAAAGCGGTCTTTAATTACTTCAATCAGTGCTCACTGTCTAATTATTGGGTTGACCATTTCTTTTCCGTACAATTTACACGTAAAATCGTGGATGTTACGCAGGAGCAAATATCTTTGGTAGAATAGTTTTTTTTTGCTGCGTTGGTGCAGGATTTAATTGGATTGGAGTTGGTTTAAGATCGGTACAATCACGTTTGGATTACGGAAGTAATCGACCGCCATCTTTAGCACATGGCAACTTAAATATTGGAATTTCCGAATAATCCTCTACCGCCTTTTGTATGCCGATTTTCCTTTCATTTTGGGGACGGAAATATTTATTTCTTCTGTGAATGCCCCTTTTGGAGGTCGACGACCTGTCGTGGATGTGATTACACAATTAAAATATGTATACTGTTAATTTTATTTGAAAATTTATTTAATTGATTGTTTTAATTAATTTCATTGGCATAATTTGCACTCTTTCCTGTTAAATTTAATGTTAGTAATTTTATAAGTGTTTCATTAAGATTTGATAAGTTTTATTACATCATGATTTATCATTCCTGGGTTGGACGGCACGCGGGTTGACAATGTCTGCCTCGCGGCGGTGTCAGTTGTTGTCACTCAGGCCTGAGGATCTTCTGATATTTAAGCTGCAATTGGTGGTCTGTCTTCCCGATGGTCTTCCTTTTGTTTCTATCTACAAGGATATCTCACCTTATTCCTTGGCTACACCGTACTGACGATGACCAACGAGTCTGAAACACGTGTCTGCGGTTGCACTACAGTGGATTAACCCGATATTCTTTCTCCTATTTATATATATATATATATATATGTTGTCACTGGATTCCGGGTTTTCTTCCGCGTTTCCACTGCTTGGTCTTTGGAAAGACCGATGCTGGTTTCTTGACGACGTTTCGGCAAAATCACACTTGCCATCTTCAGGTCTGCGATAACTGTCTGCTTCTGCTTCTTGTTATTCGTAAACTGACGTTTTCGGGATTCGGATGGTGGTTATATACTTCGTTAGCGTGTCGGTTGGTTGCCCTTGGACGAGTGTGTGCATGGTTCCGTGTCGTTGGGCTCGTGTTTGGAGTGTGACGGCTGGTTTGCGATGTAGAAGTATTAGTTTGGTGTTCTTTGTTGGTATCTGTTCTTGTTAGTGCTGGTTTCCATGCTGTTGGTAACCTCTGGGTATCATCTCGTGAATTCAGATTGTTCGGATGTTTTTCAATTTCGATGGCTTCCCTGATGATTCTGGTTTTAGTATGTTCGATGTTCGCTAATAGCTTGGTGTTACTGAAGTCTATCGCGTGGGATGTTTCTTTTACATGTTGAGCCAGAGATGAAGTTTTCTCGTCTTTTCTTACGGAATTTTTGTGTTCGTCTCTTCTTGCGTTTACCCTTCTGTTTGTTTGTCCAATGTAAGTTTTTTCACAGTTGAGGCACGGAATTTGATAAACTCCTTGGTTTTCTAAAGGTATTTTTGTTTTAGGGTTTCGAAGGACTGTACTGATTTTTCTGTCTGCTTTGAATGTTGTTTCAATGTTGTGTCTTCGTAGGATTTTGGATATTCTATCGGTGGTGCCTTTCACATAGGGTAAGTAGGTTTTGGCAGTTGGTGTTTCTTTTTCCTCTTGTGGTGTTGTTGGTTTCGGCTTGGATGCTCTTTTGATAGCAGATTCACTGAAACCATTCTGCTGGAGTGCCTTGTGGAGTTTGTCCATTTCTTGGGTGATGTTATCTTCGTCTGCTAATCTCTGCGATCTTGTCACTAGGGTTTTCACTACTGATTGTAACTGAGCTGGGTGGTGGTGAGACTGAGCGTTCAGATATCTGTCTGTATGGGTGGATTTTCGGTATACCGTGTGACTTAAGTTCCCATTTTCTTTCTTCTTGACCAAAACGTCGAGGAATGGTAATTCGTTGTTCGATTCTATTTCCATCGTAAATTTTATTTTTGGATGGGTTTTGTTTAAATGTTCCAGGAAGATGTCGAGGTGGTCCTTTCCATGTGTCCAGATCACGAAAGTGTCATCGACGTAGCGTAGCCAGAGTTTGGGTTTGTGGGTGGCCGTCCTTAGTGCTGTTTTTTCTAAGTTTTCCATAAAAAGGTTTGCTATTACTGGTGATAGTGGAGAACCCATAGGGGCGCCTTCTATTTGTCTATAGCGCTGATCTTCGTAGATAAAGTATGTGTTTGTCAGACAGTGTTTCACCAAGTTCATTATGTGCACTGGGGGTTGGTATATTCGTTCGATGGTCTCTAGAGCTTCGGCAACTGGTATATTGGTAAACAGTGATACTACGTCGAAGCTTACTAATAACCATTCTGGTTTTACTTTTTCTTTTCTCAATAGATCGATGAAGTGGCTTGCGTTCTTGACGTAAGATTCGGCTTCTTCGACATGAGGTTGTAGTTGTTGGGCTAGGTATCTAGCCAATTGTTGAACAGGTGATCCAATGGAGCTGACTATGGGTCTTAGGGGTGCACCTTCCTTGTGGACTTTAGGTAAGCCGTACAATTTGGGGCATCTTGATGACTTCTCCCTTGGAATGAGTGCTGTCTGGATTTCCTTGTCGATGGGACTCTCCTTGATTTTAGTTTTGGTTGTTTTCTCCAGGTATGTTGTTGGATCCGTGGAGATTGGTTGGTATGCTGGATCCTCCAAGAGGGTTCTTATTTTGGCGTCGTAGTCGGTTGTGTTCATTACCACAGTTGCATTTCCTTTATCGGCTGGTAGAATAATAATGTTTTCGTTTTCCCTTAGTTGTTTCAATGCCAAGAATTCTTCATGTGATAGGTTTTTCTTTGGTGGTTTGGCTGTCCTTAATATTTGCGATACATCTTGGCGGATAGTCTCGGCCGTATTCTTGTCAATCCCAGCTATAGTTGCTTCTACTCCACAAATTATTTCTTCTACTGGTATGCGGGCAGGAGCTATTGCGTAGTTAAATCCTTTAGCCAAAACATTGTGGGATGCTGCGTCCAATCCATGGGTGGATAAGTTGTATACTACTTTGAGTGATTTGTTCTCTACTCGGGTGTCTCTGGGTTTTTGTTCTGCTTGCAGGTGGTTGAACTTCTTTATTTGTTTTGCTTTTGTCCAATCGGTATTTGTCTCGGAACGGAATTCACTGAGCTGGTCCAGTATTCTCCAAATTATCGGGCTCAACATGTAAAAGAAACATCCCACACGATAGACTTCAGTAACACCAAGCTATTAGCGAACATCGAACATACTAAAACCAGAATCATCAGGGAAGCCATCGAAATTGAAAAACATCCGAACAATCTGAATTCACGAGATGATACCCAGAGGTTACCAACAGCATGGAAACCAGCACTAACAAGAACAGATACCAACAAAGAACACCAAACTAATACTTCTACATCGCAAACCAGCCGTCACACTCCAAACACGAGCCCAACGACACGGAACCATGCACACACTCGTCCAAGGGCAACCAACCGACACGCTAACGAAGTATATAACCACCATCCGAATCCCGAAAACGTCAGTTTACGAATAACAAGAAGCAGAAGCAGACAGTTATCGCAGACCTGAAGATGGCAAGTGTGATTTTGCCGAAACGTCGTCAAGAAACCAGCATCGGTCTTTCCAAAGACCAAGCAGTGGAAACGCGGAAGAAAACCCGGAATCCAGTGACAACACATACTACTACCCGCGGAAACCTGAAAGAGAACATATTACGTCTTTACGGGGAGAAGACTTTACACCAAACCAAGACCTTCGAAAAACTAAGAACAAGAAGAAGCAAACTGCTTTGTGACCTGATTTTTCTACAACGTTGCCGAGAGGAAAACATAGTGCCACAGACATTGAAACTGAAGTTCAACAGAAACACCAGACAAACCAAGAACATTCTGAAGAAAGCAAGTATGGCGCTACTGAGGGAATCCATCCACGAGACTAGAAAAATGTTGGATGATACCAACAAACAATTACTGCAACTACATTTGAACCTCAGCAACATTATCCACCCGATAATTTGGAGAATACTGGACCAGCTCAGTGAATTCCGTTCCGAGACAAATACCGATTGGACAAAAGCAAAACAAATAAAGAAGTTCAACCACCTGCAAGCTGAACAAAAACCCAGAGACCCGAGTAGAGAACAAATCACTCAAAGTAGTATACAACTTATCCACCCATGGATTGGACGCAGCATCCCACAATGTTTTGGCTAAAGGATTTAACTACGCAATAGCTCCTGCCCGCATACCAGTAGAAGAAATAATTTGTGGAGTAGAAGCAACTATAGCTGGGATTGACAAGAATACGGCCGAGACTATCCGCCAAGATGTATCGCAAATATTAAGGACAGCCAAACCACCAAAGAAAAACCTATCACATGAAGAATTCTTGGCATTGAAACAACTAAGGGAAAACGAAAACATTATTATTCTACCAGCCGATAAAGGAAATGCAACTGTGGTAATGAACACAACCGACTACGACGCCAAAATAAGAACCCTCTTGGAGGATCCAGCATACCAACCAATCTCCACGGATCCAACAACATACCTGGAGAAAACAACCAAAACTAAAATCAAGGAGAGTCCCATCGACAAGGAAATCCAGACAGCACTCATTCCAAGGGAGAAGTCATCAAGATGCCCCAAATTGTACGGCTTACCTAAAGTCCACAAGGAAGGTGCACCCCTAAGACCCATAGTCAGCTCCATTGGATCACCTGTTCAACAATTGGCTAGATACCTAGCCCAACAACTACAACCTCATGTCGAAGAAGCCGAATCTTACGTCAAGAACGCAAGCCACTTCATCGATCTATTGAGAAAAGAAAAAGTAAAACCAGAATGGTTATTAGTAAGCTTCGACGTAGTATCACTGTTTACCAATATACCAGTTGCCGAAGCTCTAGAGACCATCGAACGAATATACCAACCCCCAGTGCACATAATGAACTTGGTGAAACACTGTCTGACAAACACATACTTTATCTACGAAGATCAGCGCTATAGACAAATAGAAGGCGCCCCTATGGGTTCTCCACTATCACCAGTAATAGCAAACCTTTTTATGGAAAACTTAGAAAAAACAGCACTAAGGACGGCCACCCACAAACCCAAACTCTGGCTACGCTACGTCGATGACACTTTCGTGATCTGGACACTTGGAAAGGACCACCTCGACATCTTCCTGGAACATTTAAACAAAACCCATCCAAAAATAAAATTTACGATGGAAATAGAATCGAACAACGAATTACCATTCCTCGACGTTTTGGTCAAGAAGAAAGAAAATGGGAACTTAAGTCACACGGTATACCGAAAATCCACCCATACAGACAGATATCTGAACGCTCAGTCTCACCACCACCCAGCTCAGTTACAATCAGTAGTGAAAACCCTAGTGACAAGATCGCAGAGATTAGCAGACGAAGATAACATCACCCAAGAAATGGACAAACTCCACAAGGCACTCCAGCAGAATGGTTTCAGTGAATCTGCTATCAAAAGAGCATCCAAGCCGAAACCAACAACACCACAAGAGGAAAAAGAAACACCAACTGCCAAAACCTACTTACCCTATGTGAAAGGCACCACCGATAGAATATCCAAAATCCTACGAAGACACAACATTGAAACAACATTCAAAGCAGACAGAAAAATCAGTACAGTCCTTCGAAACCCTAAAACAAAAATACCTTTAGAAAACCAAGGAGTTTATCAAATTCCGTGCCTCAACTGTGAAAAAACTTACATTGGACAAACAAACAGAAGGGTAAACGCAAGAAGAGACGAACACAAAAATTCCGTAAGAAAAGACGAGAAAACTTCATCTCTGGCTCAACATGTAAAAGAAACATCCCACGCGATAGACTTCAGTAACACCAAGCTATTAGCGAACATCGAACATACTAAAACCAGAATCATCAGGGAAGCCATCGAAATTGAAAAACATCCGAACAATCTGAATTCACGAGATGATACCCAGAGGTTACCAACAGCATGGAAACCAGCACTAACAAGAACAGATACCAACAAAGAACACCAAACTAATACTTCTACATCGCAAACCAGCCGTCACACTCCAAACACGAGCCCAACGACACGGAACCATGCACACACTCGTCCAAGGGCAACCAACCGACACGCTAACGAAGTATATAACCACCATCCGAATCCCGAAAACGTCAGTTTACGAATAACAAGAAGCAGAAGCAGACAGTTATCGCAGACCTGAAGATGGCAAGTGTGATTTTGCCGAAACGTCGTCAAGAAATCAGCATCGGTCTTTCCAAAGACCAAGCAGTGGAAACGCGGAAGAAAACCCGGAATCCAGTGACAACACATACTACTACCCGCGGAAACCTGAAAGAGAACATATATATATATATATATATATATATATATAAAGTATAGAATTTCATGGGGTAACTCCGCTCAAAATGCAACTGCGGACACGTGTTTCGAACTACTTGGTTCTCGTCAGCGCAGTGTAGCCAAGGAATAGTATGGGATAACCTTGGAGCTGAAAAACATCAATCAGATCGGCGACGTTAGATTCATTCTCAGTATCGAGGACACTCTAGCTGAAGCCTCAATTGGTAGGCTGTCCCTTGTGTATGTCTCTGATTGATGTTTTTCAGCTCCAAGGTTATCCCATCCTATTCCTTGGCTACACTGCGCTGACGAGAACCAAGTAGTTCGAAACACGTGTCCGCAGTTGCATTTTGAGCGGAGTTACCCCATGAAATTCTATACTTTATTATTCTATAATCCGCAATATTTCTTTTCTTTATATATATATATATATATATATATATATATATATATATATCTAAATTGATTTTTCTGCTTCGCGCTGAGTAAATTAATTAGGAAATTTTATCACAAAAATTTGCCCACGATGAGATTTGAACTCACGACCTTCTTAATGCCGTTAAGACGCGCTAACCAACTGCGCCACGAGGGCCTGAGTTCAATATCTACTTAAACGTCTTGATCTTCTACGCTGAGAAAAACAGAATTTTAAAAATAATTAAAATTCTAATTTACACATTCATTTCCGAACTGCCGGATAAAGATGTATATTTCAACTGTTACTTGAAGAGATCAAGACGTTTAAGTAGATATTGAACTCAGGCCCTCGTGGCGCAGTTGGTTAGCGCGTCTTAACGGCATTAAGAAGGTCGTGAGTTCGAATCTCATCGTGGGCAAATTTTTGTGATAAAATTTCCTAATTAATTTACTCAGCGCGAAGCAGAAAAATCAATTTAGATATTTCTACGCTGAGAAAACCAGAATTTTAAAAATAATTAAAATTCTAATTTACACATTCATTTCCGAACTGCCGGATAAAGATGTATATTTCAACTGTTACTTGAAGAGATCAAGACGTTTAAGTAGATATTGAACTCAGGCCCTCGTGGCGCAGTTGGTTAGCGCGTCTTAACGGCATTAAGAAGGTCGTGAGTTCAAATCTCATCGTGGGCAAATTTTTGTGATAAAATTTCCTAATTAATTTACTCAGCGCGAAGCAGAAAAATCAATTTAGATATTTCTACGCTGAGAAAAACAGAATTTTAAAAATAATTAAAATTCTAATTTACACATTCATTTCCGAACTGCCGGATAAAGATGTATATTTCAACTGTTACTTGAAGAGATCAAGACGTTTAAGTAGATATTGAACTCAGGCCCTCGTGGCGCAGTTGGTTAGCGCGTCTTAACGGCATTAAGAAGGTCGTGAGTTCAAATCTCATCGTGGGCAAATTTTTGTGATAAAATTTCCTAATTAATTTACTCAGCGCGAAGCAGAAAAATCAATTTAGATATTTCTACGCTGAGAAAAACAGAATTTTAAAAATAATTAAAATTCTAATTTACACATTCATTTCCGAACTGCCGGATAAAGATGTATATTTCAACTGTTACTTGAAGAGATCAAGACGTTTAAGTAGATATTGAACTCAGGCCCTCGTGGCGCAGTTGGTTAGCGCGTCTTAACGGCATTAAGAAGGTCGTGAGTTCAAATCTCATCGTGGGCAAATTTTTGTGATAAAATTTCCTAATTAATTTACTCAGCGCGAAGCAGAAAAATCAATTTAGATATTTCTACGCTGAGAAAAACAGAATTTTAAAAATAATTAAAATTCTAATTTACACATTCATTTCCGAACTGCCGGATAAAGATGTATATTTCAACTGTTACTTGATGAGATCAAGACGTTTAAGTAGATATTGAACTCAGGCCCTCGTGGCGCAGTTGGTTAGCGCGTCTTAACGGCATTAAGAAGGTCGTGAGTTCAAATCTCATCGTGGGCAAATTTTTGTGATAAAATTTCCTAATTAATTTACTCAGCGCGAAGCAGAAAAATCAATTTAGATATTTCTACGCTGAGAAAAACAGAATTTTAAAAATAATTAAAATTCTAATTTACACATTCATTTCCGAACTGCCGGATAAAGATGTATATTTCAACTGTTACTTGAAGAGATCAAGACGTTTAAGTAGATATTGAACTCAGGCCCTCGTGGCGCAGTTGGTTAGCGCGTCTTAACGGCATTAAGAAGGTCGTGAGTTCAAATCTCATCGTGGGCAAATTTTTGTGATAAAATTTCCTAATTAATTTACTCAGCGCGAAGCAGAAAAATCAATTTAGATATTTCTACGCTGAGAAAAACAGAATTTTAAAAATAATTAAAATTCTAATTTACACATTCATTTCCGAACTGCCGGATAAAGATGTATATTTCAACTGTTACTTGATGAGATCAAGACGTTTAAGTAGATATTGAACTCAGGCCCTCGTGGCGCAGTTGGTTAGCGCGTCTTAACGGCATTAAGAAGGTCGTGAGTTCAAATCTCATCGTGGGCAAATTTTTGTGATAAAATTTCCTAATTAATTTACTCAGCGCGAAGCAGAAAAATCAATTTAGATATTTCTACGCTGAGAAAAACAGAATTTTAAAAATAATTAAAATTCTAATTTACACATTCATTTCCGAACTGCCGGATAAAGATGTATATTTCAACTGTTACTTGAAGAGATCAAGACGTTTAAGTAGATATTGAACTCAGGCCCTCGTGGCGCAGTTGGTTAGCGCGTCTTAACGGCATTAAGAAGGTCGTGAGTTCAAATCTCATCGTGGGCAAATTTTTGTGATAAAATTTCCTAATTAATTTACTCAGCGCGAAGCAGAAAAATCAATTTAGATATTTCTACGCTGAGAAAAACAGAATTTTAAAAATAATTAAAATTCCAATTTACACATTCATTTCCGAACTGCCGGATAAAGATGTATATTTCAACTGTTACTTGAAGAGATCAAGACGTTTAAGTAGATATTGAACTCAGGCCCTCGTGGCGCAGTTGGTTAGCGCGTCTTAACGGCATTAAGAAGGTCGTGAGTTCAAATCTCATCGTGGGCAAATTTTTGTGATAAAATTTCCTAATTAATTTACTCAGCGCGAAGCAGAAAAATCAATTTAGATATTTCTACGCTGAGAAAAACAGAATTTTAAAAATAATTAAAATTCTAATTTACACACATATATATATATATATATATATATGTTGTCACTGGATTCCGGGTTTTCTTCCGCGTTTCCACTGCTTGGTCTTTGGAAAGACCGATGCTGGTTTCTTGACGACGTTTCGGCAAAATCACACTACTATTACCCGCGGAAACCTGAAAGAGAACATATATATATATATATAGATTTTTACTGTTTATAAAACAGAATTTGGGTTTTCAGAATTTATTTTGAAAATA